>CM072772.1:117775000-119025000 GCA_036936925.1 Cenchrus fungigraminus
AGGGTGCCTTGGTCATCCACTCTAAAATCAGGGGCCTTGTTCTCTCCTGTATGCTTGCGGATCTTCATCAGATTCTCATCGGTTTCTTGGGCCTTCCGGATCTTCTCCTCTAGGGTAGGCTGAACACTCAGCTGGCGGACGTAGCCTTGGGGGACAATGTGCACGTTGAGCCGCGCCATTTCCTCTTGCAACTGGGCACTCTTGGGTGCTGCCTTCTCGTAGGATTTCCGGCTTAGGGCATCTGCTACTACATTAGCCTTCCCTGGGTGGTAGTGAATCTCTAGGTTATAGTCTTTGACTAACTCTAGCCATCTTCTTTGCCTTAGGTTCAGATCGGGCTGGGTGAAGATGTATTTTAGACTCTTGTGGTCCGTGTAGATTTCACACTTGTTCCCGATCAGGTAGTGTCTCCAGATCTTAAGGGCATGCACTACGGCTGCAAACTCCAGATCATGGGTGGGATAATTCTGCTCATGGGGTTTGAGCTGACGGGAAGCATATGCCACTACCTTCCCATCTTGCATGAGAACGCATCCCAATCCTTGTCGGGAGGCGTCGCAATACACGACAAAGTCTCGTTGGATATCTGGCAAGGTCAGCACTGGGGCTGTGGTCAATCTTCTCTTCAACTCTTGGAAACTTTTCTCGCATGACTCGGTCCAGTTGAACTTCTTCTCTTTCTTGAGTAACTCTGTCATGGGTCGGGCAATCTTGGAGAATCCTTCAATAAACCTCCGGTAGTATCCCGCTAGGCCAAGAAAGCTTCTGATTTCGCTCACATTGGTTGGTTGTTGCCAGTTGGAAACTGTTTCGACTTTCCCAGGGTCTACTGCTACTCCTTCTGCTGTCAGAATATGTCCAAGGAAAGATATTTTCTCCAACCAGAATTCACACTTGCTGAACTTAGCGTACAGCTTGTGCGCCCTCAGTTTCTCCAGTACTACTCGAAGATGCTGCTCATGTTCCTCCACACTCTTGGAGTAAACAAGTATGTCGTCAATGAAGACTACGACAAACTTGTCCAGCTCTTCCATGAACACCTTATTCATGAGGTTCATAAAATATGCTGGTGCGTTGGTGAGTCCAAAGGACATCACTGTGAACTCATACTGCCCGTAACGGGTGACAAAGGCGGTCTTAGGGATGTCACTTTCCCTAATCTTGAGTTGGTGGTACCCTGACCTTAGATCCACCTTTGAAAAGTACTTGGCTCCTTTCAGCTGGTCAAATAGATCATCTATTCTGGGGAGAGGGTACTTGTTTTTGATAGTAACCTCGTTCAGCGAGCGATAGTCCACGCACATCCTCATGCTCTTATCCTTCTTTTCCACGAAAAGCACTGGGGCTCCCCACGGTGACGAGCTTGGTCTGATGAACCCATTTCGCTGAAGTTCTCTCAGCTGCTTCTTTAACTCTGCCAATTCAGGGGCTGCCATCCTATAGGGTCTCTTGGCTATGGGAGAGGTTCCGGGGATGAGGTCGATAACAAACTCTATATCCCTATCTGGTGGCATTCTGGGGAGTTCTTCGGGAAATACCTCTGGGTACTCCCGTACTACTGGGATTTCTTCTAGGGACTTGGCCTCCATGCTAAAAACCATTATGTCTGGTCTGCTTCCTCGGGTACGGCAGGTTACTTGCACTCCGTCTGGGTTGGTTAGGTGTACTACCTTATCGGCACAACTTATAAGGCCGTGGTGAAGACTTAACCAGTCCATCCCAAGAATCACATCTATCCCTCTGGACTTCAGTACTACCAGGTCCGCTAGGAACTCTACCCCACTTAAAATGATTCTCACCCGGGAGCAACCCAGTTGACACTTGATGTCACCTCCGGGTGTTCGGGTTAATAGGGGTGTTTTTAGTAGTACTGTAGGTATATTATGCTTTTCCACAAAACTTGAAGATATGAACGAATGTGATGCTCCTGAATCAAATAATATAGTTGCCAAGACTGAGCTGACCAGGAACTCACCGAGCACTACGCCTTGTGCTTCTTGAGCCTCCTGTGCGTTGATGTGGTTGACGCGGGCTCGTCCATAAGACTGCTGGGGCTGCCTCATCTGCTGGTTGTTATTGCCGAAGTTGTTGTTGCTGCGAACTGGCACGCGGTTGGCTCCAGATACAACCGGTCTCGGTCCATGCACTGAGTTGGAGAAGGCTGAAGTTGCTGGCTTTTTGGCGTATGGGCAGTTGGCAATGAAGTGTCCGGTCTCACGGCAGTTGAAACATACTCGGGTGTTGTTGTTGTTGGCAGTGACCTGGCTGGTATTGTTTTGTGGAGGCTTCATGGTGTTCTGGTTGTTGTACTGTTTAAACTGGGTTCTGGGGCCTTGAGAGCCCGTGGCTTGTGACTGGGTTCTGTACTGCATGGGGGCTTGGAACCTGGACATGGGGTGACCGAAGCTTCTCTGCCTCTGGGAACGTTCCTGCTGTTGAGCCTTGTGCTCCATGAACTTGCGCTTGTTTTCTTTCTTCTCTTCTGCCTTGGCTCTCTCTGTAAGGATGGCCATGTTCATGAGGGTGTTGAAATCCGGATAGATCTGAGGGGTAAGCAGAGTCCTCAGCTCCGGAGTCAAGCCCTTCTTGTACATCTCCTGCTTCTTGGAGTCCTTGTCCACCTCCTTAGGAGCGTAACGAGCCAACTCTATGAACTGATAAGTGTATTCCTCCACGGACTTGTTGCCCTGGCGGAGTTCACGGAACTCATCTGCCTTGCGCTTCAGTGTGGCTTCTGGGATGTGGTAGCGACGAAACTCTTCCACGAACTCATCCCAAGTGATGGCGGAGGGATCTTTGGCCGCTGCACAGTAGTTTTCCCACCAGGCTAAGGCTGTTCCAGTGAGCTGGTGGGTGGCCAAAAGAACTTTGTCTCGATCCTCACAATTGAATGGCTCTAGTTCCCTTAGGATGGCCCTCAGCCAGTCATCTGCATCCAAGGGATTCACGGATCCGCCAAAAGTGGGTGGCTTTGTCCGGAGAAATTCTATCAGTTTCTCATTCATGCCCAGAACACGGGGCTTTGGGCGGGTGATGGCATTGGCTATGGCTTCCAGCAACAGGGTCTGGTTAGCCAATACTTGCGCCAGGTCTACGGCAGGTGGTGGCGGTGGCGGAACCATGTTTTCTCCTCCATTTTCATCCTGATACACTTCTTGGTCGTTAGGGCGCTCCCTTCGTCCTGCATGCGATCCTTCCGCATTTGGGTCCATACGACCGGAGCCTTGGAAGCTCCCGGCGGGACGCCTTGAAACCATCTGTAGGGGGGCGGGTTTCTATGAGATTTTAGGTGATGTTTAAGTTGATTAAGACGGGCTTTTGAAAAGACAGGATCTGACTCCTGTCGTCAAGCACACAACAAGCACACATGACACACAAGCACAAACAACTTCATTTCAACCATGAGAGGAGGATACATCCCGAACTACTCGACCGGTACAACGCTGGTACACTACACGACAAGGCACTACGACAAAAGCTAAGGGTGCGGCTCTAAGCTCGGACCAACACGGCTTCATCCCTTGGCAAGGGCTTCTGGGCAGGCTACTCGCGGGGCGAGCCATCTTCTGGGGCGGAGTGTGCTTCCAGCGGAATGAGCAGCTCATCGCCGTCATCATCCTGGGGGTTCCCGTTCTCTTGGGGCTGGGCGGAAGTTCCTTCTTCGGCGGTTGATGTTGGTTGCTCGGCGGCTACAGACGGTGTTGGGGTCTCAGGAACTCCTCCCCATCCTATGAGGGGTGTCCCAACTAGGACTTGTGCTTCTCCAACGGCCGGAACGGGTGTTCCACTGTTGGTCCATTCCTGTATGCGCTGATCCTGGATCCGCCTGAGGCTCTCATGGGCAACAGCTTCACTACTTATGGCGGCCGCGGTCCTTGCTTCAGCTTGGGCTACTCGAACTTGGTGCATCCTTACTGTGACTTCCGCTTGCTCAGCCCGACCAATTTGCTCCCTCAGGAACTTGGCCTGATCATCAAAGAGTTTATCCAGGGAGACGAGGTAGGCAACTGCATGGTACAAAAGATCTTCTTGGTGACGGCGCCGTTCCAGGTTTCTCATGCGGGCCTGCCAGACTGGGGTCCGGATGGCGGGAGGATAAAGTCTCATCGGTGTGGAGACAAGGTGTTCCTCGTAGATCCTGCACAGGTAACGGAGAGTTTTCCGGAGGGCCAAGGGATAGGTATCCCGATGTCGAAAACCTGTGGCGGTCACGCGCCACGGCTCGACGTTGGGGTAGCGGGTGCTTCTGGCGATGGAGAGGACCACCCTACAGCGAAGAGTGCCGAGTTGCTCGTACTCTCTACTGTAGTACCTCGGGCGCTCAGTGATACCGAGGCGCTCCAGGGAGTTGATGAGAAGGCGAGCAAAACCAGGCTCCTCCTGGCACACGCCTTGGGTCCATCCATCTTCAGCCATCTGAAAACAAGGGTAGAGTTGAACAAGTTGTGCAAAGGGTAGGGTACAAAAGATAGATAGTTTTATTTATTCACAAAGGTTGGGTACACTCCTCGGGGGTACACTTATTATTATTATACCATAGCTCTTTACTTAGGTACCCTACTCTCTTCTCAAGGGGATTCTTCCTCATGCTGAATGCGACGCTTCTTCGGTGGGAGGTCTTGTTCCAACATGACATCCTCGGTCTGGGTTCCCTTATCCCAGTGGGTTTCTTCGGGTTCATCGTCCATCAACCCAGCTTCTTCTCTTCTCCTACGTTCCTTGTGGAGCTCATCCCATAGGTTCTTGTGAAATACTTCAGAGCATTCCCTTTCTCTGGCGTAATCTCGCTGCAGGTTAGCTAGGGAAACCTCCGCCGCTCTCGTCTTTATCCTTTCTAATTCTATCCTTTGTTCTGCTCTTTCTGCCCTGTCGATTTGGTGTTTCAGCTGCTCGGCCTGTTCATGGAAAAGGTGGTCTAAGCCATTGAGGTAGATGGACAGGTGAGAAACCGTATCTTCTAGGTCTTCTTCTTCTCTTCCAAGTCCTCTCATGCGGGCGATCCATGAGCGTCCTCTTCCTCCAGAGGGTGGGAAAAATCCCATCGGAGTCCGTCGAAGGTGTTGCCTATAGACCACTCGTAGGCGTCGCAGGGCTTTTCGGGCGGCTTTTGGGTATGTGTCGGTGAAGCGAAACCCAGTGGTGGAGATAAACCAAGGATCTATGTCGGGGTAGAGTGTGCTCCTTCCCACGAAGATCATCACTTTACACCGAAGGGTGCCACTGTGTTCGTACTCCCGATAGATGTACTCCGGTGGGTCCCTTACTCCGATGCGCTCTAGGCTGAGTAGCAGTAACTTAGGGAGGCCAGGCTCTGCGGGGCAGACGCCTCCACTCCATTCCAAGTTAGCCATCTGGAACCAGGCAAGGGTTAAGGTAAGAGATTTGTGGAAAGGCGAGCTAAGCAGGGAAAAGATTTAGAGAAAGGCTTAGAAAAGGTCTCGGGTCCTAGGGGTCGCGTCCTACGGCCAACCTACGGCTCTGATACCACCTGAAGCGTCCCCTCATCAGAGGTGACTAAATGTGATACAAATACCAGTCCCAGGAGGCTGGCAACACATTTATTACAACAGGTGGTTCAGTCCCTTACATCACGGCAGCATAGTGGGCACGGGAGCGCCACTGCCACGAGAAACAACACCAAAGCTAAAGACCAAACTACAACAGCGAAGGCTTCTAAGGCCTCATCAGAGTACCACGCCATGGAAGCTCTCTGTGGCGACCCTGAGTCCACAGGCACGGTTGGGTGTAGGGCAACGACCTACTCGACGTCTTCGGGAACGAAGTCGGGATCCTCCTCTGAAAAACAGTTAATTAAGCAAGGGTGAGTACATGCGTACTCAACAAGTTCAACCCCACCCACGGAGGGGTTAATAAGCAGATCATGCACAGGATATATCAAGGATCAGGATAAGGTTTATTTTACAAACACATTTACTCATGCAGGGGTTTGCTTTCGAAAAGGTTTTCGCAAACAATTTTTATAACTTAAGTAGCTCAGTTGTTTTGTGAAAACCAAATGAGGACTACCAGACTCCCCGTCCGCAGTAGCCCAGGCACACAGCCACACACTTTTCCAGAAATCAACTCATGCCATGAAAATCATCCCAAACCCAAACACTAGTTTTGTGACCCCACCGTGACTCGTCCAATACCGTGGACACGGCTATTCGAATAGGTTTTACACTCTGCAGAGGTTGTACATCTTTACCCACAAGTAGGGTACCGCCACACGATCACCTTAGTGCCGGTGCGGATCCTATCAAAGCCATTACCCACCTTAGCTAACCCTACGAGCCACCACGGAAGCAACCAAGGGGTTATCTCACATAACCAGGGCGTACCTCACACAGATCGTACCCCTACTCCTTGATCTCCCGCTGCTCACCCGCACTCCTGATGGCAAGTAGATTAACTAGTGGGATTTATGCTAAGCCGTTGCCACATACAACGGTCGAGTGGTAGTACGATAATTGGGTCAGGTGAGATGTCACGCAACCCGGTCCTTAACGACAAGATGGACATCTCCAACACGCTCAACCACAAAGGTACGAGCTCACCCATACTCCTGACACACGCGTCCATCCCGTCTACCCAGTTCTTTACTCATTTTCCAAAATATCCCATTCCCATTTTTAAAGCACTCACACATTTTGAAAGCACTCACACATTTTTAAAGCAATCATTTAGGCCAAAACAAGGTTCGATCATAGCAATCAAGGGTGGCTATCCTACCATGTTTTTGCAGAAAAACAATATGCAATTTATAAAACGGGTCATAGGGTTGTATTTATAAAACTGGGATCAAAGCATGCATCAAAGGATGAGATTGAACTTGCCGTCTTCGAAGTCTTCGGGGAGTTCCGGCTCGTCGTTCGGGATCTCGGGCTCCTGCTCGCAGTAGTCGGCTCCGATCTCCGGCTCGGGGTACCTTCCTTCGTCTACTCCGTCGGCTATAGCGCACATACAGGCAAGCAAGCAATCAATATAAGCATACACAATTTCTCCGGCTGAGCTCGCGGGAGGTAATTAGAAATAGGGAAATAAATATTATGCAGGGGTTTTGGGTGACGGATGGGTGGCGGTATATCCGGCACGGGTGTGAGGAAGGTTGGGCGCGATTTGGATTAAAATCGCGCATGAAATGACGGTTTAAAAGAGGTGTTTAGGATTAATTAGGGCCGGTTAGTAATTTGGTTTAAAAGGGGAGGACCTAAATGTAATACCTAAACCTAGAAGGGTCTAACTATAATGTCCTAAGGATTTAATTGTAAAGGGCAGGGGTTAGTTTGGTGGAATAACTTAAGGTTTAGGGTTTAATTTGGAAAAGAGGGAGAGAGGGAATAAAGGAGGGGGTTAGGTGGGGAAAAAGGGGAAAGGACAGGGGTCTCTTGGCAAAACCGCCATCCCCTTCCTCCCATCGGTTCAGAACAGAGGGAGGGGGATCGGGGCGGCCCGCCGGCCCGGCTCCGGTGATTGCCGGCGCTCCGGGGGTTGATGGCGGCCGGGAACAGGGGGAAAAGGAAGAGGGGGACGGGGGCTTTCCACTCAGAGGCTCACCTTGGTTGGGGGCGGCTTGAGGAGGGGGCTCCGCGGCAAGGGCGGCCGGCGGTAGGGGCTGTTGGCGGCGGCGCGGATGGTGGAGATGGCGATGCAACCGGGCACTGCTGGAGGCTTGCGGCTGGGGTGAGGAGCGGCGAGAAGGGGGTGCCGGCCTTTTATAGGCGCCGTAGGTCGGTTTGGGGGGGGAAGATATTTTCCGGCGAGAATGGCTCCGGCGAGCTCGAGCGGCTTCTCGAGGCGGCGTCCGGTGACGAGACGGCTCGGGCGGCGGCAGGTCAACTTGTGCAGGTGAAGGGACGGCTCGGCGTGGCGCGTGCAGTGGTGGAGCGGGGCTGGTGGCTTGCGGTGGTGGTGATGCGATGGCGGCAGGCCGGCGGGGCCGGGCGCGGGATGGCTGGCGGCGACGGCACTGGGGTGTGACGGTTCGGGCAGGCGGAGTAATGGCGATGTGCCAGAGTGAGGTCGCGTCACGGGGCCGGGGTGGCGTGCCGGGGAGGTGAGGGTGCCGGCCGGTCGTCGGGTGGCAGGCGCGCGGCCAGGGGAGGAAGAAGAAAGGAGAAGGGAGGAAGAGAGAGAGGGAAGGAAAAAGAAAAGGAAGAAAAGAAAGGAAAGAAAAGAAAAAGGAAGAAAGGAAAAAGGAAGGAAAAGAAAGGAAGGAAGGAAAATGGAAATAGAAAAGGGAAGGAAAAAGGTTTAGAAATTAGGGAAAATTGCTAGGGAAATTAGGGGGAGGGTTTTGCGGGGTTTTCCGATTTCCGGGCGTCGGCGTGATTTTCGGGACGGCGGTGATGGCGAGGCGGACCGGCCGGCGGGACCGCGGCGTGCGCGGGGTTCCTGGCACGGTGGCCGACTGCGGCGCTGGGGAGGCATGCGTGGGTGCTGGCCCGAGTGCGGGCGGTGCCGGCGGGATTCTCGGCACGCGCGCCGAGGGTGAGAGAGGGAGACGGCGACTAGGGTTTGAGAGGGGATAATTGAGCTCAGCTGGACAGTTTTGAAAACACGCATGATTTATTAGGTAATTTATTTGGAGCTAAAAACGCGGGCATTACAGTTTGCTAACCTTTATTACAAGGGTTTTTCGTATAATATTCAGAATTAAACTCCTCCAACATTAGCATCAAACTTAGCACAACCGAAACGAAGTTCTAGATCAAAGCATGATGCGGGTACTTTTAAAGGTAAAAACTCCACTAAGCACCACGGTAAACGTTTCAAACCAAGTGCTTATGTTTATATATCAAAAATTAAAGACAAACATACAAGTAAAGAGAGAAAAGCATTGCAAGAGACAAAAACTTAAAAGACACTTTTTATTTGATTTTCTTGACTCGAACACTAAATTTAAGACACTTTGAACTTTGAAAAATTAAAAAGCACACCTAAAAACTTAAGACTCTCAAACTCTCGCAACATCTAAACCAAACCGAACTAAACTTACTAAAGCAAAAGGATCTAGCTAGCTAGCTCTCCCCCACGCTAAAACCATACGACGTCCTCATCGTATCTTACAAAAATCCTAAGGGGGGAAAGACCCTACTTCCTAGTGGAGCTTTCAACAGCTCTTGCACCACTTGTTCTTCATATTGCCCACCATTCCAAACAACTTCCGCACGTTCCGATTGAGGAACTTGTAGTCATCATCGACTACTCGTTCCAAATCTTCCATACGTTGCCTCATTGCCTCCATAGCCTGGAAACACTCCTCGACCGATGCGTAGAGATCCGAGATGGTGTGACGGCAAGCCGCACAACATAACGGATGCATCCCGAAAGGGTCGACATCGCCAGGGTCGTCGCTGTTGTCACTGTCGCCGCCGTTGTCGGGATCTCCGCCACTGTTAGGACCTTCGGGAGTCTTCTCTTTGGGGACCTCTTCCCAATAGAAGAGGTCGTTGTCGTCCCTTCTGGTGGCTACCCACGAGCTCGGGCTGCGGTCGTCGGAGTAGTCACTCCCCCCGTAATCTTTTGGCTCAGGCGACACCTCCTTGTAGTCTTTCCTCTTCATGCCTCGGATTCGCTCCGATCTACGGACGGGAGTAGAGACCCTCTCCTCCTTGACGTGGTGGCGAGATGCGATTGGCCCGGTCGGGACACGCCCTCCGCAACGGATGCGGGTGGTCCTCTTGATCTCCATTGATGGCTTGAGCTCGCATCGCTTCGCCTCCTCCGGCTTCAAAGGCTTCTCAGCGCCTAGCTTGATCTCCACGCTCCTTGGGGACATCATGGCTGCTGCTTGGGTGCAAAAGGATGCGAATTGGGATGGATTCCCGAGCTCCAACCTCGTCCCCTTAAATAGTCCGGGAAGGAATGCCCTAGAACCCATCTTTTCCTTTTCTTGACTTCCCTAAAATTTTCTGACCAAACAAGGAAGTCGAAGACGCGCGTCCCAGAGAAAAGCGGGGGTGAACCGCCACCCAGGCCCCCTGGGCCGATCGGACCGGGCCGGCCGGCCTGCCTTGTTTCGCGGGCCGGTTCGGTCCGTTTTTTCGTATGCCCCACTATTTTTCAGTTGCTAGCCCATGTGACAAAGTTGGCCTGGTAAAACTTCGTGAGAAACTCTAGAAAAATAAAAGATGAGCTATTTACAAAATGCTCACCTTGTTTTACGTCCTAGGCTTGACGTTTGGGCTCGTCCTCCATGATGAAAATATCAATATGGTGAAGGGGCACAACGTCGGGTTCGTAATAAACCTTAAGCCGTTGACCATTCACCATGAATTGATCACCTCTCATATCCATGATAGTAACCGCTCCATTGGAGAGCACCGAATGAACAATGTAAGGTCCATCCCACTTGCTTTGCAATTTCCCCTTTTCGAAAGTTTTGAACTTCGAATTATATAGGAGGACATTATCTCCTTCTTTAAACTCCTTCTTCTTTAAACTTTTGTCATACCACCTTTTGATTCTCTCTTTGTATATGCTTGCGTTTTCATAAGCTTTCAACCTCATCTCCTCTAGCTCGCTTATTTGGATTCTCCGTTTTACTACTGCAGCATCTAGATCGAGGTTCATCTCTTTTATAGCCCAATAGGCCTTGTGTTCTAGCTCAACCTTGAAGGTGACAAGCTTTGCCATAAACAAATTGATAAGGGGTCATACCTATCGGTGTCTTGAACGCCATTCGATATGCCCACAAAGCTCCATCCAACTTCTTTGACCAATCCTTGCCTCCCTTCTCTATAGTTTTGTTAAGGATGCTCTTTAGTTGCCTATTCGATGTTTCCGCTTGTCTGTTGGTTTGTGGATGATAAGCCATAGACACTCTATGTTCAATCCCTAACTTGGACAAGCACTTCTTAAAGTTCTTCCCGGTGAAGTGAGTTCCTCCATCGCTTATCAAAATTCTCAGAGTACCGAAGCGAGGGAAGATCACACTCTTGATCATTGCAATGGATTCTTCCGTGGAAGCTTTATGACATGGCATGGCCTCTACCCACTTGGACACATAATCAACCATGACTAGGATGTGCTCAAATCCATGTGAGTTTTTGAAAGGCCCCATGAAGTCAATTCCCCAAACAATGAATAAATCGATTTGTAGATTGTATTTCAAGGGCATAGCATTCCTTTGAGAAATGTTTCCGGTTCTTTGGCATTCGGGGCATGATGCAACATATCTTCTAGTATCTTCATGCATCTCCGGCCAAAAGAATCCGCTGGACCACACCTTTGCTTGGGTCCGAAAATGGCTATAGTGTCCACCGTACTCCGTCGAGTGGCACTTTCTCAAAATCTCTTGCCTCTCTTCTCTTGGTACACATCTTCTCATAACTCCATCATTCCCAAGTTTAAAGAGATAAGGTGAATCCCAAAAATATTTTTGGCTTTCGGAGATTATCCTCCTTTGAGTGTTTTTATCCAAGTGATCAAGAGGCATTCTCCGAATCGCTCGAATGATATCGATCATCCAAGTATCTTTGTCGAGTATTCGGTAGAGGTGGTCGTCTCTCATCTTATCCTCTATGGGCTCTTTGTCATCTTGTCCACAGTTCATCCTAGACAAGTGATCGGCCACAACATTTTCCACCCCCTTTTTATCATGAATTTCAATATCGAACTCTTAGAGAAGAAGGATCCAACGAATCAATCTTGGTTTAGCATCCTTCTTAGCCAAAAGATACTTGATGGCCGCGTGATCGGTGTAAATAATGACCTTTGAGTTCACGATGTAAGATCTGAATTTTTCGAAAGCAAACACCACCACTAGCAACTCCTTTTCCGTAGTGGCACAATTTAATTGTGCCTCACTAAGAGTTTTACTAGTGTAGTATACAGTGTGAACTCGGCCTTCCTTTCTTTGACCTAAAACCGCTCCTACGGCGTAGTCACTTGCATCGCACATGATCTCGAAAGGTTGACTCCAATCTGGAGGTTGAATGATAGGAGCACTTACTAAAGCATTTTTCAAGGTCCGGAATGCCGCTAAGCACTTCTGGTCAAAGTCAAAAGCCACATTCTTTTGAAGAAGTTGTGTTAAAGACTTAGTGATCTTTGAGAAGTCCTTAATAAATCTTCTATAGAATCCGGCATGGCCTAGAAAGCTCCTCAAGGACTTAACATCCGTTGGAGGTGGGAGTTGCTCAACCGTCTCCACTTTAGCTTTGTCCACTTCAATTCCTCTCTCGGATATAACATGTCCGAGCACTATGCCTTGCTTTACCATGAAGTGGCACTTTTCCCAATTTAGCACTAAGTCTACCTCCACACACCTTGTGAGAACTTTATCTAAGTTTGCCAAGCAATCCACGAATGTTTTCCCATAAACAGAAAAATCATCCATGAACACCTCGACAATTTCTTCGATGAATTCCGAGAACACTGCCATCATGCAACGTTGAAAAGAGGCCGGAGCGTTGCATAAACCGAAGGGCATCCTTCTATATGCGAATGTTCCATAAGGGCAAGCAAACGTTGTCTTGTGTTGATCATCCAGGTGAATGGGAATTTGCATGAACCCCGAGTACCCATCGAGAAAGCAAAAATAAGCGTGGTTTGCTAATCTCTCGAGCATCTCGTCAATGAACGGTAGGGGGAAGTGATCTTTCTTCGTTGCTTTATTTAGCTTTCGATAATCGATACACATCCGCCATCCGGTCACGGTTCTTTGTGGTATTAACTCATTCTTCTCATTCTTCACCACGGTTAAACATCCTTTCTTCGGCACACAATGTACTGGGCTCACCCATTCGCTATGCGGCACCGGGTAGATGATTCCGGCATCAAGTAGCTTGATAACCTCCTTCTTTACTACCTCTCGCATGGCATGAGTTAGCCTCCTTTGATGGTCCACTACGGGCTTACATTGGTCTTCCATAGGTATACGATGAGTGCAAAAGGCTAGGCTAAGTCCTTTGAGATCATTGATTGAATATCCAATCACCTTCTTGTGCTTTTTCAATAAATTCAGCAACTTCTCATTTTCTTCGGGACTCAACTCGTCACTCACAATGACTGGATAAGTCTTTTCTGGGCCCAAAAATTCATACTTTAATCCTTTGGGTAACGGTTTGAGATCCACTTCGGGCACTTGTGGCTCTTCGGGTTCAGTGTCTCCTATATCTTCAAATTTTTCTTCCTCCACGCTTCCATCTTGTGGTTCTAATCCCTTCGTTGCTTCCTCTAGTTCCTCGTCTTGTTGATCATTGGATTGATTCTCCATCGCTCTTTGCAGCGGGTCTCTAAGGGTTTCAACAAAACAAAGACTACCTACCTCCTCTACTTCTTCATCTTCGGGAGGAAAAGGTGAAGGGTGACTAGAAACGCGAAGAAAATTATATGTGTACTTCTTTCCATTAAGATTTATTGTCACTTTGCCGTCTCCGGCATCCAACACGACATCAACCAACTTAAGGAAAGGCCTACCTAGGATTATGTGATCATGATTATTATAGCAAGCATCTATGACAAAGAAATCGGTTGGTATGCACTTTCCAGAGATGATTACATTAATGTTGCAAGCAATACCTAGAGGTTTAATAGTTCTACCATCTCCCATGATCATTTTTGTTGAAGTTGGAGGTAAGTCTAAGTTGTGGTCTTGAACTTTATCGCAAATTTTGGAGGATAGGACACTTACTTGGGCTCCGATGTCGCACAAAGCTTTGCATTGAATTCCGTTGATCTCGCAACTCAAGTGTGGTGTCGTCTTCTCCTCTTGGTCGGATCCTATTGCATAAACTTCGGCGAGGCGAGCGTATGGCGATGCTTTGGGCTTGATCCCCATGATTCTTTTCACCTCGGCTATGTGATCCGGATCCACTTCATCATCGCTAAAGAGCTTTCGAAAGATCTCACCGGTGGTTTCAAGATCGTACGAGTTCTCCGCTTGCTTTTCCGGTGGGAAATCCGCTTCCAATGCTCTTGCCATCCCCTTTTGGTTAGGGAACGGTCTTCTCTTGTCGAATACTTCTCCGTAATCAATCGGAACCCAATCCATTTGCTCAAACTCCCTTAATGGCTTTGCGCTTGACATACTCCTTTTGTTTGTTTCATTTGACTTGGCGAAGTCAACACTTGGGGTAGTTCTTGTCTTGGTGTGTATTTCTTCAAGCTTTTCCGGGATTGGCTCCTCTTTCTTGTCTTCCGGGGTTGCCCTTTTGGAAATTTCAGCACATGTCTTCATCCTTGAATCGTGTTCCGGCTCTCCCGAAAGTCTTGTTTCCCAATCTCTTCGCATGGCCGCCGCTTTGCTAATCTTTTGTAAAAGTTGAGCGGCTTCCGTGAGTGTTTTCTCCATGAGATCCCCACCTGCACACATTTGAACATGTTCCATGCAACTAGGGGTTAGGGAAAAGAAAAATGTATGCAAGAGTACGTCACCGGAGAAGCCGAGTCTTGGTCCTTGTTCAATCAACTCATTAAATCTATTCCAAGCTTGGTCTATTCCTTCCTCTTCTCCTTGCGTGAAGGTGATCACTTGCCTCCTTAGATGTTGAACCTTGCTTATTGGAAAAAACTTCTCGCAAAATTTCTTCGTCAACTTGTTCCAATTGCCTTCAACTTCAAAGGATGCAAACGAGTACCACGTCTTTGCTTCGCCGGCAAGTGAGTAGGGAAAGAGATTCCACTTGAACCATTCATCGGGAACTCCCTCTTGACGCACCATGTTGCATAACGTCGTGAAATGCCTTATGTGTCTATATGGCCTCTCCGTGTCCATCCCTTTGAATGGGGTTGCCGCCGCCATCTCGATGATCCTAGCTTTGATTTCATACTTGGTCGCTTCGAGCTTCGAATCCGACTCTTGTACCTTTATGTCTTCACATCGAGGGCTAGCGTAATCCCTTAGCGATTTCTCCGGTTCTTCCACGGGGTGGTTGGCGAACGCCATCTAGACAATAAGATAAAAACAAAAACAAAACAAAGTGGTTTTCTAGGTAATAGGGGTTAGATGTTAGCGATAAACGATAAACAAAACTAAAACAAAATTAGATGCAAAACCAAACAATGTAAACTGGCTTGCTCCCCGGCAACGGCGCCAGGAAAAGGGGCTTGTTGACGGATAAAACTCGTATCCACCTACGATCCGCAAGCGTTCGGACCTACACCTTTTTCCCCATGGGGATTCCCTAGGTTCTTATCAATCCGCGGAGCAAGGGGATTACAAGCGTTTGATCTAGCACTGCTAACTAACTTATCCAAACCCTAATCTATGGTTAATCTAGAGAACAACTACGCTACACTAGAGAGAACGATTAAACTCACAAGATATGTAAAAGACACTTGGCCAAGGGTCTACGATACTTGAATATGCAACCGCTTAAGATATGAAAACCGATCTAATCTATCGGGGGTTGTGACCACGGTTTCGCCCTTTCCCTCCCCCCGTACTGTCACTAAGCGGAGGTATTCGTGACTAGACCTATGATGATCACGGCGTATTGAATGGTTCTAAGAGAGAAGTGATATCTATACTCCCTACACGGCATGGTAGCTAACCTTAAACATGAAAGCATCACTAGATGATAGATAGAAACCATACAAAGTAGCGATTACATCTCAAGATCGATTGCAACCCATGGACAAATGAGAAGATTACCCCATCAAGGTGCTAGGCATAGCACTGTTGATCATGGTGACGCTTCCGACGGTGTCTTCCTTCTCCTTCGGGGGTGTCTTGGCAGGGCCTCGACGTCCTCCACCACTTGTGGTTGCTTCGTTTGAGTAGAGCGATCTTTCTCACGAAAGATCTCCCTCCTCTTCTCCCTCTCTAGCATGTGGAGGGCCCCTCGGGCGAATGGCTCTCTCCTTGCGAATGGCGGCGCCTCCACGTACTTAGGGTTGAGTCATCTTCACGCTCAAGAAATAGGGGGCCGAACCGACGCTGGAATGGGCCAGGCCGGCCGGTCTGGGCCGACCGGCCCAGGTCTATTTCGGCCCGGTTCGGTCGCCCCTTCGCACACGTGGGTCCTCTTGACATTTTGCACTTTGCCCCCTCCAATTGCATCATTTTGACGATGTCATCCTCGCGTCCAAGATGGAGGGTCTTCTCGCATGAAGTTCAGTCTTTTACGCTTCAATCCTCGGGGATGTTCCTTTGTAACACTTCGGTCCTTGCCACCTTTGGGAGTGATTTCATCATGCTCTCAAACACGAACGGGACTCCTCAATTGCTCCTTTGAACTTGTTGTGACTCCGTCCTTTATGTCCATGTTTTCCTGCAAAAACATAACACTTCCAAATGCACATACAAAGATGAACTTGTTATATCATTAGTGTGCCCAGTGGCGGGTTAGTTTCATAATCAAGTCCAAACCAAAGTGTAATGAACATGTTTGGTGCACCAAAATACACCGTCAACATAGCAGCGGCTTGCGCGGCCGTAGCGCGGTCTTCCGCGGACTGCCTGGCGGCCTCGAGCGCGGCCCTCGACATCGCCTCGCTCGCCACCGCCGCGGCGGCGGCCACGCGGGCAACTACCAGCTGCATCTCCAGCTGGGCCCTCTCTGCTCGGAGCTCATCGATGGTGCGCGCTCTCCTCCTGTCGGACTCCGCGAGCATCTGTTCCGGGCAAGAGTACATCGATCACAAATTTCAGAAGAACAGAAAAGACAAGAGTAGACTACTGCGTCGAGAAGACTTACCGTTGTCGCGGGAAGGATGAGTTCGTCGAACGCGCGGCGCGCCCACAAGAGCCCACGCTCGAGGCTGCGACGGGCCGCAGACTCTTCATCCTCGTCGACGGACGTGTCCACCTCGAAAGCGGCCGCCCACGTGGAGTGGGCAAGGTCGGAGATCCGCGCGCCACCTTCCTCGAGCTCCGGCAACAGGACCACGTCAGAGCCCTCCCCGAACTCTTGGATCTCCGGGGAGGCGACCCCCGCTGCGCTCCCAAGAACATCATGTTCTTGCGGAGCCGGGAGGGTCGGGCTCGCCGTGGGCACCGCCTCATCGACAGGGGCGGCGGGCCAGAGAGACGACGACTCCGGTGCATCTGCTGCTGTCGGGTCCGCCACCGCGGCCGGGGGCGAGGGCGCGGCCAGGGTCAACTCTGCACCAGTTGCAGGTTCCCCGAGGACCTCCTTGGCTGCCTCCGACGTGGCCGAGGACTCGGGAACTTCGACAACTCTAGCTTGACCCGGCGTCAGCTGTCCCGCCGCAGTTGCATCCGGCGCGGGCTCCTCATTGGCGGACTCCGCCGCTTCGGCCGAGGCCGCGGTCACGGGTGCGGCGGACTCAGAGGCCTCGACCCCCGACTCCACCGGCTCGGCCAGCATCCGCTCCAGCACGGCCTCGTAGATGTCCCTGTCATTGCCCGGCAGGTCGGGAGCATCGAGGTCGATGATTTCGAGGAGGCCGGCGGCCAAGGCGTCAGCCATCGACGCCTCCGCCACGACCCCACCCGCCTGCACCACCACGGGCACTGGAGTTTCCACCGCTGCCGACCTCCGCCGCGTCGGAGGCCGGCCCCTGACTCCCGCCGGTGGAGAGGGGAACTTGCACGGCCGGGGCTCCGCCGCCCCGGATGATTAAAGATTGTAGACGCCGTGGAGGGACGCTCGAGTCCCCTCCCTGCGGCGCGCTCGGTGTGGACATCGGCGGGTCGACCTCGCCTTGGACGATGAACGCCTTGCGGCGATTGGTGCGGTTATCATTCCGATCGCGCTTGGCGATCTCTTTCTCCTTGTGCTGCTCCTTGCGCTCGGCCCTCCGCCGTTCCGCGGCCGCCTGGTTGCGTTTGAAGATCGCCTCCTCTGGGAGAGGCGCCTTCGCGGGCACAAGGTGAGAGCACTTCAACTGGAAGAGCAAGGAGCAGGAGAGTTAGTGGTCGTCGAGAATCTCCGAGAAGATCAAGATCGATTGAAGGCACCAAGCTTGTTGGAAAGCTTATCGAAAGAAGAAATCACTTACGAGTTTTTCCGTCCCCTCGTTGGGGAGCATCGGAAGAAGCTGCGGCGGCGGCCACACGAAGGTCGACTTCCTGATGGCCACCGACACGCAGCGCTAGATCTCGTTCAGCGATGGGAGCTCGGGCGCGGTCACGGTTCCTGCCCAAGGGGCCCTGCTGGATGTCATTTCACAGAGGCGCAGCGGCCGCTTCCGGAGCGGGATGACCCCCCGGGCGTGGTACTGACCAATGACGGCCACTAGATCGACCCCGGCGTCGTGAAGGTGTGCCAGCACCGCCCAGTGATCCTTGAACATCCTCTCCTCCTCCGCCTTCGGAGGACCATCAGTCCAACTCCTCGGCGCTTGCCCGATGGAGTTCCCAGTGAACGCCGGCAGCGCGCGCTCGGGGTCGTTCCTGAGGTAGAACCACCCCTTGTGCCAGCCGCTGTTCGAGTTGGTCAGCGAGAAGGGGATGTACTTGCTGCTCCGGCCCTGCTTCATCCGAAGATTGGCACAGCCGATGGTCGCCGCGATGGGGCCGTCCTTCAAACACGCGAACATAAAGAAGTACTTGAACAGGTGCTAGTAGGCACTGATCCCCAGGTACCCCTCGCACAGCGCCTCAAACGCCGCCATCTGCTGGACGCCGTTCGGGTTGAGGTGCTGCAGCTGGAGCCCGTACTCGTAGAGGACCGCCCGGATGAACCGCCCGGTGGGAACGGAGAAGCCGCGCTCGTGGAAGGCCACGAACGAGACGACGTACCCTCTTGGCGGGCGCGGCACGGACTCCTCCCCAGGAACCTTCCACTCCACGGCGTCGGTGAGCGGAGGGAGCTGCCCAGTGGCGATGAGGCGGTGCAGCTTCGTGCGGGACACGTTGGAGCGCGCCAGTTCGACATGGTGATGGCGAGCTTTCGCGTGCGACTCCGGCAAGAGCGGTGGCGGCGCTGCGGGCACGAGGAAGCGAAAGGGGCAGACGGCGAAGGCAAAGGAAGAGGCAGGGGAATAAAAGTCCCAAACCCTTGGCCGGCGCGCAGTTAAAAAGGAAGGGGCACGGCCACCGGCCGTAAATGACGTGCCCACCGCGTCAGGGAAACACTCGCCCACGCGCGCCCCCCGGCGTGACTGGCGCCCGCCCATGCGCCGCCTCCATTTTCGCAGGTACCTGAACCGTCCCCGCTCCGTCTTTTCAAACCATCTTGTCCGCCATGTCGGCCACGATGCCCACGTCGCCCACGACGACCACAACGCCCACGACACCCACGACTACCTCGGCAGAACAACCCAGTACCACGACAACACTGCTGAAGTTTAAAACCCCACGAGCGAGTCTAGAACTCACTCATGGGCTCGGGGGCTACATCCAGCGGATGCGCTCGCGTGCACCCACCGGGAAGATCGAGAGCAAAAATCAATGCAAAGCCTTTCGATTGAGCCTGTGTGCGAGTCCTGGACTCCCACTCAGGCTCGGGGGCTACTGACGAGGGCCCAGATTAGGGTCCCCTTTGACGACGAGATAATCACACTTGAGGTAGAGTCTTCTGACACCATTGACAACGTGAAGCCCAAGATTCAAGACGAGGAGGAGTAAGGACCCCTGTCAAGACCATCACTGGCAAGACGTCTTGTTTCCGACTAGTTGGGAACTTCTCCGACAAGTTCCCTACTAAAGGAAGCCTCGCACGACAAGTCTCCGCCTCGCACGACAAGTCTCCGCCTCGCACGACAAGTTTCCGCCTCGCACGACAACCAGCTCGTTCGCACGAGCACTCTCCGTCTCTGACCAAGAGGCGGCCCATACCATGTGGCGCGGTCTCAGCACACGAACTCTTCCGCTACGACGTGTGGGGCGCCAGTTCCCCATGCTATGCAAGCACACCAGCTGGCGGCACACGCGGACGGCCGGCCCTGACAAGAGCATTAATGCAGCTCTGCTCAGCTGCACGGCCATCAACTCGCCGTCACATCCGACTCTGCAGCACGCCAACTCCGACCGAGGCACTCGAGTGCCCCCTACGATTAACACTGGCCTACGATTAGGCCTTAACGTGGCGAGCTCATCCCATCCTCAGACGGGTTGAGTCAGCACCAAACTACTCGGAGGAAGCGCCAGGCGTCCCAAAGTGAACAGCCCTGCCCGATCACGCGGCAGCCTCTACGACAACATAGCACGGCTCCTCTTCAATGCGCCCAGACGGACAGCGACGCACGAGAGGACATCCCAGCGGCCAACACTGTAACATTTCTTTTATTTCCCTTTTTGCCCTTCCCCCTTGCGTCTATAAAAGGGAGAGGAGGGCAACCATCGCAAGGGCTGACGAACCCAACACTTGCATCCCAGGGATTTGGGCTCGAGACCCTCTCCCGACCAGTTTGTAACCCCTACTACAAACAACCCTAGCACGGGAACACGGCAGCTCAACACTAGACGTAGGGTGTTACTCCTCGGATGCCCGAACCAGTATAAATCCCGTTGTCTCCCGCGCTAACCATCCGAGTCCGACACACGATCGATACAAATTCACTGTCCGGCGGTAGAGAACTCCGACAGTTGGCGCGCCAGGTAGGGGGCACTCGTGTGTCTCGCCGAACTTCACCAACGACTCGGATGGAGGGCCGCAGGGTTTCACTAACCCCTGGGGCCACCAAACGCTTTGGCTCCCTCGGCTTCGTCTACGCCGGGCCGGCGGAGTTCGTCGCCGGGCGAACCTTCGCCCGGCCGGCCCGCCCCAACGTCCTGACGGGGGCGGCGGGGCATGTGGCATTCGTCCGAGGCTTCTCGGATGAGACGATCATGGCCATGTTGGGGCCTAACCCGACACAAGAGTATTTTAGGCTCGCCGCCTACTACCTCACCGACCTCGCCTTCCAGGCCAGCGGAGCCGAGCCGCTCGCCTGGGGGGAGTTCATGGAGCGGTACACCGCAATGTACCCCCGTGGACAGCCAGGCCTCCCGGACGACCTGGTGACGGCCTACGTGGACGCGCTGCGAGCATCCCGCACCACCTCCAGCTCCGCAACAGCCCAGAGGGCACATCGAGCGCCCGCGCGTGACTCCACACGCGAGTGCTTCGTTTGCGTGGCGTCGGCCTCGAGCAGCTCCACCGACCCGGAGCCGGCGCTGCGCCACCGCGCCACCGACACCCAACGCAGGGTGCGCCTCAACGAGCTCACCGAGGCCAGGCGCCAGCTCGATGAAGAGCTGGCCAACCTCCACCAGGAGCTCGGGGAGGACGGCGGGCCCCGTAACCCGCCGCCGGCTCCGCAGTAGGTCCCGGTGCAGGAGCAACACCGTGAGGGAAATGGCGAGCGGCAGGAATGTTGACCCGCCGCTGAGCAATCCAGAGCCCGCGCCCCGACGCTGCCGGCTCGAGGACGCACACGTGACAACATCCGACGCGCCAACGAAGGTGCGAACGTCGACGCCAACGCCGACGGTGACGCCCCGCCGCTCTTTAGGCGAGCGTCGCAGAACCTAGCCACAGCGGCCATGCTGCTGCGCGGCTGCCCGGAGGCAGTGACCTCCGAGGAGAGACGAGTGCGCCAACAGCTCAAGGCGCTACTCGAAGCGGCGGCGGCACAGCAGGCGGAGAGTTCCGCCTCATGCCAGCGGTCGGAGCGTGACCGAGGGGCAGCGCCTTCCGCGCATCGCCCAAACCCGCCCCCTCCCGGCATCAGGATCGTGGAGATGGGGCCGGGGCCGCAGCATCGGCGGTCAAGAGCCGTCTCGGGCCCAACCGCGACGCCCGGGACACCATCGAAGCTCACCGACGGGCTGCGAGCGTTGACAACCACTGTGACGGCGACAACCGCAACCACCGCGACGAGCACCGCCCGCGCCGACATGACGACTGGGGACGCGGGCGATGCTACGACAGCGACGACGACCGCGACCGCAGCTGGTCGCCGAACTAGAGGGGCCCACGAGCTTTCAGACAAGGCGTGCGGGACGTGAGGTTCCCCTCGCATTTCCGAGCTCCGACCAACGTCCCCAGGTACGACGGGGACACCAACCCCAGTGTGTGGCTGGAGGACTACCGGCTCGCATGCCACGTGGGGGGAGCGACAGACGACCTCTTCATCATCAAGAACCTGCCACTCTACCTCGGTGACTCTGCGCGGACATGGCTCGAGCACTTGCCCCATGGCGAGATCAACAACTGGACCGACCTACGCCGGGTTTTCGTCAGCAACTTCCAGGGCACGTACACCCACCTCGGCAAGCAGTGGGAGCTGCGAAACTGCAAGCAGAAGCCGGGGGAGAGCCTGCGCGAGTACATCCGGCGCTTCTCCAAGCGTTGCACCGAGCTTCCCGGCGCGACAGACAACGACGCCATCTCGGCGTTCCAGAACGGCACGACCTGCACTTCCCTCATCCATCAATTAAGGCGCCGCACGCCCCGTACCACTCGGGAGCTCCTCGACATCACGAGCAACCACGCGGACGGCGAGGAGGCGGTCGCGGCGATGCTCAACACCCCTCAGGGCAAGGGGAAATAAGTCGTGGACCATGGCGAGGGGACGTCCTCGCGTTTCAAGAAGAAGAAGAAGAGCGACAAGCGACGGCGTGACGACAACCTCGTCGCAGCGGTTGAGCGCAAGGCGACGCGGCCCAAGAGCAACCCGGCCAAGACTGGTCTTCCGAAGGACCATTTCGAGAAGCTCTTGGATGCACCGTGCCCCCACCACGAGGTCCCCGTGAAGCACGCACTCAAGGACTGTTGTTTGATCAAGAACTACGTCAACGGAACCTTGAAGCCAAGGGTGGCGGACCCACCGAAGAAGGCCGCGCCGCCTCCCGACAACGACGACGACGACGCGGAGGCTTGGTACCCCGGCGAGGACGGCGCAGTTCACATGATCTTTGGCGGATCCCCGGCATGACCTTCGAGGCGTCGAGAGAAGCTGATCCGGCGTGAAGTCCTCAACGCCGACTCCTCGATGCCGTCCACCTAAAGTGGTCGGAGGTTCTGATAACCTTCGACCACAAGGACCACCCCGACCGCGTACCACAGCCGGGAGCCTACCCACTAGTGGTGGCTCCACTGTTCAGGTCCAAGTGGATCCACAAGGTCCTAATAGACGGGGGAGGTGGCATCAACGTGCTCTATGCGTCAACGCTTGACGACATGGGCATCCCTCGATCCAAGCTGCGGCCGTCGACCGCACCATTCCATGGGGTCGTCCCTGGGATGGAGGCTCTCCCGATCGGGCAGATCGATCTGCCCGTCACGTTCGGGGACCTGCAAAATTTTCGCACAAAAACCCTCACCTTCGAAGTGGTGGGGTTCTCGGGGACGTACCACGCCATCCTTGGGAGGCCAGCTTACGCGAAGTTCATGGCCGTGCCCAACTATACGTACCTGAAGCTGAAGATTGCCGGTTCGAAGGGGATCATCACAGTAGGGACCACGTACCAGCACTCATTCGAGTGCGACGCTGAGTGTTTCCAATTTGCGGAGGCACTGATCCAGTCCGAGAGGCTCCGCACCGAGCCTCTCTCCGAGGACCAAGAGACCCCCGAGTCGTCCAAGCGAGCGGCATGCTCTTTCGAGCCTGCCAAGGACGTCAAGGATGCGGCCGTCACCGACGATGGCCATACGCTCCGTATCGGGACGGCGCTCGATCCTAAATAGGAAAGCGCGCTAGTCGACTTCCTCAAAGCGAACCTCGATGTGTTCACATGGAAACCCTCCGACATGAAGGGAATCCCGAGAGAGGTTGCCGAGCACAAGCTGAACGTCAAGCTGGGATCGAAACCGGTGAAGCAATGCCTCCGTCGCGTCAACGACGAGCAGTGCAAGGCGATTGGCGAGGAGATCAAGAAGCTCCTTAGTTCAGGGTTTATCCGAGAAGTATTCCACCCCGAGTGGCTTGCTAACCCTGTACTTGTAAAGAAGAAGAATAAGAAATGGAGGATGTGTGTTGACTACACGGGCCTTAACAAGGCATGTGCCAAGGATCCGTTTCCTTTGCCTCGCATAGATCAGGTAGTCGATTCAACAGCTGGGTGCGAAACCCTCTGTTTTCTCGATGCGTACTCCGGGTACCACCAGATAGCGATGTGCATAGCGGACCAGCTCACGACTTCATTCATCACTCCGTTCGGCGCTTACTGCTACAAGACGATGCCTTCCGGGCTCAAAAATGCGGGCGCCACGTTCCAAAGATGCATGCGACGTGTCTTCGGGGAACTTATAGGACGCATCATTGAGGCGTATGTCGACGACATCGTGGTCAAGTCAAAAAAGACCGGCGATCTAGTCCCACACCTCACAGAGGTGTTCGCAAAGCTGAGAGAGCACGGGGTGAAGCTTAACCCCGAGAAGTGCGTTTTCGGGGTTCCGAGGGGCATGCTCCTCGGCTTTGTCGTGTCGGAACGCGGCATTGAAGCTAACCCCGAGAAGATCTCGGCTATCACGGACATGGGGCCGATCCAAAACTTGAAGGGCGTGCAGTGTGTCACGGGCTGTCTCGCAGCTCTTAGCTGTTTCATAGCACGACTCGGAGAGCGCAGCCTGCCGTTGTACCGCTTGATGAAAAAGTCCGACCACTTCGCGTGGACTCCCGAAGCTCAGGAAGCGCTCGACTCCCTCAAGAACATGCTCAAGAGTCCACCAATCCTCACGGCTCCGGCGCCTGAAGAACCGATGCTCCTATACATCGCCGCGACAACCCAGGTGGTCAGTGCTGCGCTGGTGGTCGAGCGTGAAGAACCCGGAAGGTCACTCAAGGTCCAGCGACCGGTCTATTTCGTGAGCGAGGTACTTTCCGACTCAAAGACCCGCTACTCACAAATGCAACCAAGCGCAAGCTCCGCCACTACTTTGACGCACATCCCATCACGGTAGTGTCCAAGTACCTGCTCAGAGAGGTTATTCAGAACCCCGAAGCCGAAGGGAGGATAGCCAAATGGGCGCTCGAGTTGATGGGGCAGAACATCTCGTATGCACCCCGCAGTGCCATCAAGTCCCAAGTGCTGGCGGACTTCGTTGCTGAGTGGACGGAGATCCAAACTCCGCCGGCACCCATCGAGCATGAGACATGGACTATGTACTTCGACGGCTCGGTCATGAAGGAAGGGGCGGGTGTAGGCCTTGTCTTCATCTCGCCTCTGGGCGTGCGCATGGAGTACATGGTTCGACTACATTTCCCGGCCTCCAACAACGTCGCCGAATACGAAGCGCTCATCAACAGCCTCCGAATAGCGGTCGAGCTCGGGATCCATCATCTCGAGATCAGAGGAGACTCAGAGCTCGTCGTGGATCAAGTCATGAAGGAGAAAAACTGTGTTGACCCGAAGATGGCGGCGTACTGCCAGGCCGTCCATGAGCTGGAAGGAAAGTTCCATGGGCTCGAGCTTCATCATGTGCTGCGCGACTACAACAAAGCTGCCGACGTCCTCGCCAAGACTGCATCGAGTCGTAAGCCGGTGCCACATGGAGTCTTCGCGAGTGACCAACATGCACCATCTGTACGTGTTGAAGGGGAGAACCCACCAGAGCCTGAAGGACCCGAAGTCATGGAGATCGACCAGCCGCCCGAGCTGAACCTTGAGGACCCGGATTGGCGCTTTCCCATCCTTGAATGGCTTGTCGAGGGGAAGTTGCCCTCCCACCAGACGGAGGCACGCCGCATCGCGTGACGAGCTAAAGCATCCGTCCTCATCGAGGGCGAGCTCTACAAACGAGGCGCAGCGGGCATACTCATGCGGTGCATCCTCGGGGATCAAGGCAAGGAACTGCTTCACGAGATCCATGCCGGCATGTGCGGACACCATGCCGGCCCGAGGACTCTTATCGGAAAAGCTTTCCGACAAGGTTTCTACTGGCCCACAGCAGTGGCGGACTCCAACGACATCATGCGCCGCTGCGAGGGGTGCCAGTTCTACGCTCAACAAACTCACCTCCCGGCGCAAGCGCTTCAAACCATCCCCATCACATGGCCCTTCGCTGTGTGGCACCTCGACATGCTGGGGCCACTCCGACAAGCGCCCGAGGGCTTCACGCATCTCCTCGTAGCGGTCGACCAGTTCTCCAAGTGGATCGAGGTGCGACCCATCGTGAACGTCCGCTCCGAGGAAGCCATAGCATTCTTCACCGATATCATCTACTACTTCGGTATACCCAACACGATCATCACCGACAACGGCACCCAGTTCACGAGAAAGAAATTCCTCAGCTTCTGCGATGATAACAACATTCGTATGGACTGGTCGGCCGTGGTGCACCTGAAAATGAACGGGCAAGTCGAGAGGGTGAACGGCATGATCCTACAAGGGCTGAAACCTCGCATCTTCAAGTGCCTCGAGAAGTTCCGGGCAAGATGGGTAGCCGAGCTGCCATCCGTTCTATGGAGTCTGCGCACCACGCCTTGTTGGGCGACTGGCTTCACGCCTTTCTTCATGGTACACGGGTCGAAAGTGGTCCTACCCACAGACATCGACTACGACAGTCCACGAGTGCGAGCCTATACTGAGGAAGGCAACCAAGTCGCACTTGAGGACGCAATCGACCAGCTCGATGAGGCGCGTGACGTGGCACTCCTACGCTCCGCCAAGTATCAACAAGCCCTACGACGCTACCACGAGCGCAACATACGCGCCCGCGAGTTCCAAGTCAGGGACCTGGTCCTCCGACGAGTTCAAGGCAGCAAGGATCGACACAAGCTCTCGCCCCCTTAGGAGTAGGGTTGAAAACGGACGGGAACGGGCGGGATAGACCCCTTCCTGTTTTTGTTACCATATTTTGTCACCGGGAGCGGGAGCGGGAGCGGGAGTGGGATAGCCGGTTATACGAAAACGATCACATACGAACGGAAATACAACGGAAACGGGCGGGAACCGGAAACTTAAGTCGGGATCACAATGTCGACATGCACTGCCTCTGCCTCCTGCTACAACCAAATGTAACTGCAACACAGGCTGGATAATAGCACAAATAAGTCCATTGTTGACATCATCACATGACCAGAATACCAACAAGTCCACAAGACGTCATGACCACAATCCACAAGCCACAATAGTACAAGACAAATTAACAGAACAGATACACACTGATCAATTCTCAAATTGTTTCTCACGCTTGAAGTAGTCCACCAATCACCATGGCTTTCACAGCTCACTATCTTCATTCATCTCATCTGGATCACTGCCGTCCTCCTACATTTTTCACAAATATATATGTTCATGATTAATTGCAAATATAGTCTCTGATTATTGCAGACTAAATGAATGTGTAGGAGGCAAGCCAAGAATACCTCGTCACCCGTAGGATGAGTAGGACTCACAGGAAAAGTCTCTGGTGGTACCAGATCAGCCACAATTGAAGGAACACATTTAGAATCTGAAAGTAATACAAGGAAGACAGATATACATTAGTACATGGGCATCCCATATATTTGGTAAACTGTAGTTAAACAATAAACAAAAAATAGTACCTTTTCTTGCACCCCGTATCCAATCTTTGGTGCAGACTAGTGCTTGAACCATCTCAGGATCTAGATGATTACGATAAGGATCTATGACTCGACCAGCACCACTAAATGCAGACTCCGAAGCAACTGTGGAAACTTGTATGGCCATCATATCACGAGCAATTTGTGAGAGAACAGGATACCTGGTTTTGTTGTTCTTCCAGTATGCTAGAATATCAAACTGAGTTTCTTTAATAAGTGACTCTTTCATGTATTTGTCCAGCTCACCCAACTCTCCAGTTTCAGGATCGTCATACAAAAACTTGTCAAGGTCAGAATTGCCAGTTTCAAATAATGGGTCCATTGGGCCGACATGTACATTTGCATTGACATGAGAAGGTGACTTTGATGAAGCAGGTTTACTGCTGGCATAAAACTGATATAATTTCTTCACGACAAGAACAAACTCATCAAGCCAAACCTGATAAGAGTCACCATAGAACCTTCTCATGTAGTATTCTACAATCTTCTTCTTATACCTAGGATCAAGAAAGCATGCTATGGCAAGGCTCGTACTAGAACAGCTCCAGTATTTCTCAAATTTCTCACTCATTGAAATAGCCATTTCACTAATAATAGGATCTGCACTAACACACCATGTATCCAGCAGCTCTTTTATCTCACAAAAACCTCTATAAAACAGATTTGCAGTAGGGTATGAGGTTCCAGAAAGAAGTTCAGTAAGATCATAAAATCTCTTCAAACATTGAAACACAGTGACAGCCATTGTCCATTCACTCTCATCAGGACAAATTTTCTGGTACTTACGGCGGTTTGATGTCTTCAGCCTTATGAAAGCAGGCTTGTAGTGCAACACATCCCTTAGCATCAAATAAGTGGAGTTCCATCTTGTTGAAACATCAAGCTGAATGCCCCTTGACGTATCCAACCCACATTCACTAGCCCGTTTCATGAGTTCCTCCCATTGCAAGGGAGATCCCTTAACAGTTAGTGCAAGTGCTTTGATCTTCTCAAGTGCTTTTGAAATAACAGCCAACCCATCTCTAGCAACCAAGTTCAATATGTGACATGCACATCTAATATGAAAAAAGATTCCGTCACAGACCAAAGAAGCATTGCCATTCTCTCTAAGATCAGCAATAATGGCAGTGACTGCTACTAAGTTACTCGATGCATTGTCCAAAGTTAAGGCAAACAATTTTTTCTCGACAAACCAATTAACCATCACTTCAGTAAAGGACTCTGCCAACTTATGACCACTATGCCGACCCTCGACATGAAAGAAGCCAACTATTCTCTTTTGAATACGCCACTCATCATCAATCCAGTGCAAGGTGATACACATGTACCCTTTGTTTTGACAGGATGTCCACATGTCCATGGTTGCACTAAAGCGACAAGAAACTGTTTTCAAATAAGAATATAACTTCTCCTTCTCTTCTAGATATATGTCCATTATATCCTTCCTAGCAGTGATCCTAGACTTTAGAGGGAAGCTGGGGCGCAATGACTTAATGAACTCAACAAAATAGTCATGCTCAAACATATTGAATGGGTATTCATGCATTATAATTGCCAGATAGAGTTTCTTGAGACTAGCCGCTTGATCATACCTGTAAGGTTGTATGGTGGTCACATCTTTACCATTATCTTTTTCTGACTTCAGTTGTAATTGCCCTTTTAAGGTCTTGTGCGCTGACTTTAGATGATTCCTAAATCCAGAAGTGCCATAGTTGCACTCAGCTCTGTACCTTTGCTTGCATCTTGGGAAGGTACAGTACCCCCAGAGTTGCTCATACTTTTTGCCATCCACCTCCACTATCTCTGTTTTCTTGGTGAAGTACTTCCACACAATAGATGTGCACCTTTTCTTCCTCTTTGATGTCCCAGGAACTTCTTCTCCTTCTCCATCATCGTCATCATCCTCATCAAGAGCAATTAAATCTACAGTAGGTAGAGTACCTTGGTTTTGTGTTTGTATGTCACTGGCATCAATCCCAGGGGCAGATCCATCTGTTTGTCCATGTGTTGGAGGTGTTGGTGTGCCGCTGTCAGCAGGATTTGGATTTTCACTCATAGCTGCTGAAGATGAGGCCGCTACTTCACAATCACCCGCTTTCCTCTTCGACCCTATCAATCATTCAAACATACAACTATAAACTCTATATTGCATCACAAACTACAAAGAGAATGAATTTTTGCAATCAGTGAACAAGAACAAGATTTTTTTTGTGAACATAGCTTCATTGATTAAACAGCACTATTACAATCAGTCAGCAAACAGCGCTGCGGAAGCTAGGTGGATGATCTACCCAAACAGCTGCTACATTTGTAAATGGAGCATTTCTAGCACACAAATGAGCAGCTTGATTAGCTGTCCTCCTAACATGGCTAATAGAGAAGGAAGCAAAACTCGACACCAGATCATATACTTCATCTAGGATAGCTGATATCTCCAATCTGGTATGTTCCCGTGCTTTCCAGAGAGTCACCAGCTCAACAAGAGCAAGAATACAAGATTGTAATGGTGCAAAGAAATTGGGGAAGCATACCTGAAACAGATCCACACCCGCTGCTGCTTCCTTTGACAGAAGTTGTTGGCGGCGGAGGAGGAGGTGATGGAAGCAATTTCCCCAATGAAGACCCCAAGCCTAGGTGCTTCTCTGGTGGCATGGAGCCAGCGCGACGCCGTCCTCCACTTCGTGGCATCGATGGCAGCTGGGCAAGGCCGCCTGATGGGGAGGGGAGATCGAGCGGGGAGCGGCCGAGCCCGAGCGGCACACTGCTGCGCTCCTGCGCCGCCGCCGCCGCCTGATGGGGAGGGGCCGAAGGGGAGGTCGGGGGGAGGCTGGGTGCTGGCTGAGAGCCAGAGACTGAGACTGATGGGCTGGACCGGCTGGTTAGAGTATAGTTAGGGTTTGCTTTGGGCTGGTAGGCCGGAGGCGGAGGGGAATCTGAGGTATTGGGCCTATCCCGGTTGGATTGAAAACGGGATGAATCCGGTATTATCCCGGTCTAAAACGGGATACCGGCGATATGGACGGGATGAGGCTTCTCCTGTTTTCGCTCCCGCTCCCGGTACATCCCGTCCCGCTCCCGCTCCCGCTCCCGTATTTTCCCGTAAATACAAAAACGGTCGGGATGAAACCCGGGAACGGTACGGGACGGTACGGGATCTATCCCGTCCGTTTTCAACCTTACTTAGGAGGGGCCATTCATCGTACACCAGGTGCTCCGACCTGGGACATACAAGATCCGATACGAGGACGGACGGGTCGTCTCCAACTCGTGGAACATCGAACACCTGCGGCCATTTTACCCTTGAGTAACTATTTAAATCTTATACATCAGTGAATAAATGCCGCATGCTTTGTTCATTTGTCTATAAGTTCGAAAACTTCTTGGTTGCCATGTTTCCGTACGTTGCAACTTCTCTAAAGGCTGAGCGGCGAGTATCCCTGCACCCGTGCCGGAACGCTCCCCGCTCGGGGGCTACCCAGGGCACGTGCCCTCCTTCCGTTTTTTACGATTTTTCAAAAAATCCGACATATGTGTCGTAACCGATCGCACGGGCGAAAGGTTTTTTGGTGGAAAGCTCGACCTTATGAGAAGTAAAGACGATGGCCTGCGTGGGGACGACGTTGCTGCTCGTTCAACGTTCCTAGCGCCTACGCCTCCGTGGCTACAGTACGAAGAGTTGCGAGCACGGCTCGGGTCCTCAGGTCATTGTCCGACCTCTTTTCAAAAAGCGCTCGAGCAACCGCCCAGACTCCGGTCTAAAATGATTTTGACGACAAACCTCGCGAGTTACTTCTCGAACTTCCCCAAGTGCTCGGGGGCTGCGAACGTGTGGCACCCCTTAGAGGTTCGAGAGGGCTGAGCTTCTCGACTCCTACGCCCCCGCAGCTCCAGAGTAGAGCTTGGTCATCTCAAATTTCTAAGGTCTGCTACCCGTTGTTGCGGTCGACCCCGGGTGCTCGGGAACGTTCGAGCTGTAATACCCTTTGAACAAAAGTTCTCGATAACATAATACGATGCCGTTCATGGTGTTACACATACAAACTGTTCTTAAATTACATGCACCTAAGAATGATACATCTAAGATGAAGGCCTGGAGCTTTCTAGGTCTTCTGGTGCGTCTCTTGGTAGCAGGTCCAGATCCTTCAAGGCAGACTCGGCCATGTCGCGGGCGAAGGCGGCGCAGTCTTCCTCGAGCTCGTCACACTGAGCGTCGGAGATGCCAGGGGCCCAGCCGCCGCTCAGCACGTGCGGTCCAACCCCTGGTAGTGCGACTCGAACATGGCGAGCACCCGGTGCACCACCCTGCGAGCGGTCGACAACTCCTGCTCCCTAATCACTTCTGGGAGGCACCCGACCTCTTCAAGAAGCCTGTCGGGGAGCATCGGCTCAAAAGGAATGCCAGACTCAGTCATGACCCTGCCAATGGCCCTTGCGAGCTTGGCAAAATCCTGGATGTTCACCTTGCGAGACTCCTTTGACTCGCACCGGGCGTCCCTGGCCTGCTCCAACTCAGCCGCGACCTGCTCCCGAGCCATCTGGGACTGCTCGAGCTCGGCTCTGGACTCTGAAAAAGTCAACAAGTCAGAATCAACGAACACGGCACAACCAGTTCAGGGGAGAAGCGAGATCGAAATCAGAGCAAATGACTTACTCTCAAGCTGCTCTGCAGCCGCTTGATCGAGTCGTCCTTCTCGAGGATTTTGAGCAGGGTGGCGTTCACCTCCTGCGTCTTCTCCATAAGCTTCACGGTCATCCCGGCGCAGTACACGCGCAACCCTGAAGCCGCGAGAAGAAGAGTCAATACCAACCGGAATAAACAAAAGGAAAACAGGTCACATATGGAAGCATCAAGGCCCGCTCACCGTCGACATCCTGTGACAACTTGGAGTTGTTCTCCCGAAGCCGGGTCGCCTCGTCCGTGACCTCCTGGAGCTTGTTGGTCACCTCAGAGAACTGACGGTTGACCGTCCTGAGGTCTGCTCCGGCGGTGACCAAGTCCTGCTCCAGTTCCGCCACTTTCGTCTCGAGCGCCGCTTTCTCCCGGGCAGCGGCCCAGACAGCGTTCTGGGCAGAGGTCTCGGCAGCGGCAGCAGCGGTGGTGGCCTTCTCGGTGGTGTCATTGGCGGTCGTCACGGCGGCCCGCAACTCCTCGATCTTCGTGTTCGCCTGAGCCAACCTCGTCTCGAGAGATTCCCGCTCCGTCGTGGCGGTAGCAGAAGCGGCTTGCGCGGCCGTAGCGCGGTCTTCCGCGGACTGCCTGGCGGCCTCGAGCGCGGCCCTCGATGACACCTCGCTCGCCACTGCCGCGGCGGCGGCCACGCGGGCAACTACCAGCTGCATCTCCAGCTGGGCCCTCTCTGCTCGGAGCTCGTCGATGGTGCGCGCTCTCCTCCTGCCGGACTCCGCGAGCGTCTGTTCCGGGCAAGAGTACATCGATCACAAATTTCGGAAGAACAGAAAAGACAAGAGTAGACTACTGCGTCGAGAAGACTTACCGTTGTCACGGGAAGGATGAGTTCGTCGAACGCGCGGCGCGCCCACCAGAGCCAACGCTCGAGGCTACGACGGGCCGCAGACTCTTCATCCTCGTCGACAGACACGTCCACCTCGAAAGCGGCCGCCCACGTGGAGCGGGCAAGGTCGGAGATCCGCGCGCCACCTTCCTCGAGCTCCGGCAGCAGGACCGCGTCAGAGCCCTCCCCGACCTCTTGGATCTCCGGGGAGGCGACCCCCACTGCGCTCTTGAGAACATCGTGTTCTTGCAGAGCTGGGAGGGTCGGGCTCGCCGCGGGTGCCGCCTCATTGACAGGGGCGCGCGGGCCAGAGAGACGACGACTCCAGTGCATCTGCTGCTGTCGGGTCCGTCACCGTGGCCGGGGGCGAGGACGCGGCCAGGGTCAACTCTGCGCCGGTTGCAGGTTCCCCGAGGACCTCCTTGGCTGCCTCCGACGTGGCCGAGGACTCAGGACCTCCGACAACTCTAGCTTGACCCGGTGTCAGCTGTCCCGCTGCAGTTGCATCCGGCGCGGGCTCCTCATTGGCGGACTCCACCGCTTCGACCGAGGCCGCGGCCACGGGTGCGGCGAACTCAAAGGCCTCGACCCCCGACTCCACCGGCTCGGCAATCATCCGCTCCAGCACAGCCTCGTAGATGTCCCTGTCATTGCCCGGCAGGTCGGGAGTGTCGAGGTCGATGATTTCGAGGAGGCCGGCAGCCATGGCGTCAGCTGTCGACGCCTCCGCCATGACCCCACCCACCTGCGCCGCCGCGGGCACTGGAGTTTCCGCCGCTGCCGACACCTCGGCCTCATGTCCCCTGGCCGGCGGTGGCGGGGGCACGGTCTGCTCGGAGGACGCCGCCACGGCGTCACCGCTCCCTGAGGTGGCTTCGACCAGCGGTTCTGTCGCCGCTTGGGTAACGACCGCCTCAGTAGCCGTCAGCCCCTCACCCAAGTTGTCGGCTCCCGACGTAGACGGTGGCGCCACTGGCTCAACCACCTCGGTGGCCACGACCAGCCCGCTCTTGGCCTACTCCGCCAACGGCTCGGCGTAGGGGGGCAACAAGCGGGACTCAGACTGCGGACCGCGCGCGCCCAGCGCTGCGCGTTTCAGGGGCGCGAGGCTGAGTACGCCGGTGTCGGCGCGGCTGAAGCAAACACGAATCAAGCTCAAGAGATGAACAAGATGAAGAACTCAAGAGCGACAAAGGATGGCGAGCAGGAGCTTACATGCTGGACCGGACGCGGACCCGTTTCGTCGGCCTGTCCAACGAGCCCTGCTCGAGGGCTGATCTCTTGGCCCCAGTCGACTCGGAAGCCAACCCCTGACGTTCCGCCAGCACGGGGGCTAGCCCACCTTTCCCCCCTGACTCGAGGACGGTGCTCCGCTCCCTTGGTGGCTCGAGGGCTGTCCTTCCGACCTCCGCCGCATCGGAGGCCGGCCCCTGACTCCCGCCGGTGGAGAGGGGAACTTGCACGGCCGGGGCTCCGCCACCCCAGATGATTAAAGATTGAAGGTGCCGTGGAGGGACGCTCGAGTCCCCTCCCTACGGCGCGCTCGGTGTGGACATCGGCGGGGTCGTCCTCGCCTTGGACGATGAACGCCTCTTCAAGGAGTCTGAGTCCGGGCGGTCGGAGCTGTCGTAGAGATGGCGGGAGGAAGGCTCGTGCTCCGCCGGCCGCTTAGGCGGGTCATCCCGACGTGGAGGATCCCTCCGCCCCTCGGAGGCGCGCGGGCCGCCAGGCGCCGTCTGAGAGCGGGTCACTCTCTGATCTTCTCGGGCGGGGCGGGCCCCCGACTGCGAGCTCGAGCCCGCACCCCTCTCGCGGGCCGCTGGCTCTGGCCGCCGCGATGAGCTCACCTCCACCACCCGGCGTGGCGAAGGCGAGGGCGACCCGGACATGTCACTCCAGTCGACCGCCACGCTGGGCTCGTCTCCACTCCACGGCGGCGACGGCGACAGATCTTCATTGGAGGAGACGTTACGCTCCCCCGCCTTGCGGCGCTTGATGCGGTTATCGTTTCGATCACGCTTGGCGATCTCTTTCTCCTTGTGCTGCTCCTTGCGCTCGGCCCTCCGCCGTTCCGCGGCCGCCTGGTTGCGTTTGAAGATCGCCTCCTCCGAGAGAGGCGCCTTCGTGGGCACAAGGTGAGAGCACTTCAACTGGAAGAGCAAGGAGCAGGAGAGTTAGTGGTCGTCGAGAATCTCCAAGAAGATCAAGATCGATTGAAGGCACCAAGCTTGTTGGAAAGCTTATCGGAAGAAGAAATCACTTACGAGTTTTTCCGTCCCCTCGTTGAGGAGCATCGGAAGAAGCTGCGGCGGCGGCCACATGAAGGTCGACTTCCCGATGGCCACCGACACGCGGCGCTGGATCTCGTTCAGCGACGGGAGCTCGGGTGCGGTCACGATTCCTGCCCAAGGGGCCCTGCTGGCTGTCATTTCGCAGAGGCGCAGCGGCCGCCTCCGGAGCGGGACGACCCCCCGGGCGTGGTACTGACCAATGACGGCCGCCAGATCGACCCCGGCGTCGTGAAAGCGGGCCAGCACCGCCCACTGATCCTTGAACATCCTCTCCTGCTCCGCCTTCGGAGGACCATCAGTCCAACTCCTCGGCGCTTGCCCAATGGAGTTCCCAGTGAACGCCGGCAGCGCGCGCTCGGGGTCGTTCCTGAGGTAGAACCACCCCTTGTGCCAGCCGCTGTTCGAGCAGGTCAGCGAGAAGGGGATGTACTTGCTGCTCCAGCCCTGCTTCATCCGAAGATTGGCACAGCCGATGGTCGCCGCGATGGGGCCGTCCTTCAAACACGCGAACATAAAGAAGTACTTCAAGAGGTGCCAGTGGGCACTGATCCCCAGGTACCCCTCGCACAGCGCCTCAAACGCCGCCATCTGCTGGACGCCGTTCAGGTTGAGGTGCTGCAGCTGGAGCCCGTACTCGTAGAGGACCGCCCGGATGAACCGCCCGGCGGGAACGGAGAAGCCGCGCTCGTGGAAGGCCACGAACGAGACGACGTACCCTCTTGGCGGGCGCGGCACGGACTCCTCCCCAGGCACCTTCCACTCCACGGCGTTGGTGAGCGGAGGGAGCTGCCCGGCGGCGACGAGGTGGTGCAACATCGTGCGGGACACGTTGGAGCACGACCAGTTCGACATGGCGACGACGAGCTTTCGCGTGCGACTCCGGCAAGAGCGGTGGCGGCGCTGCGGGCACGAGGAAGCGAAAGAGGCAGACGGCGAAGGCAAAGGAAGAGGCAGGGGAATAAAAGTCCCAAACCCTTGGCCGGTGCGCGGTTAAAAAGGAAGGGGCGCGGCCACCGGCCATAAATGACGGGCCCACCGCGTCAGGGAAACGCTCGCCCACGCGCGCGCCCCGGCGTGACTGGCGCCCGCTCGTGCACCACCTCGATTTTCGCAGGTACCTGAACCGTCCCCGCTCCGTCTTTTCAAACCATCTTGTCCGCCACGTCGGCCACGATGCCCACGTCGCCCACGTCGCCCACGACGACCACAACGCCCACGACGCCCACGGCTACCTCGGCAGAACAACCCAGTACCACGACAACACTACTGAAGTTTAAAACCCCACGAGCGAGTCTACAACTCACTCATGGGCTCGGGGGCTACATCCGGCGGATGCGCTCGTGCGCACCTACCGGGAAGATCGAGAGCAAAAATCGACGCAAAGCCTTTCGACTGAGCCTGCGTGCGAGTCCTTGACTCCCACTCAGGCTCGGGGGCTACTGACGAGGGCCCAAATTAGGGTCCCCTTTGACGGCGAGATAATCACTCTTGAGGTGGAGTCTTCTGACACCATTGACAACGTGAAGGCCAAGATTCAAGACGAGGAGGAGTAAGGACCCCTGTCAAGACCATCACTGGCAAGACGTCTTGTTTCCGACTAGTTGGGAACTTCTCCGACAAGTTCCCTACTAAAGGAAGCCTCGCACGACAAGTCTCCGCCTCGCACGACAAGTCTCCGCCTCGCACGACAACCAGCTCGTTCACACGAGCACTCTCCGTCTCCGACCAAGACGCGGCCCATACCACGTGGCGCGGTCTCAGCACACGAACTCTTCCGCTACGACGCGTGGGGCGCCTGTTCCCCACGCCATGCAAGCACACCAGCTGGCGGCACACGCGGACGGTCGGCCCTGACAAGAGCCTTAATGCAGCTCTGCTCAGCCGCACAGCCATCAACTCGCCGTCACATCCGACTCTGCAGCACGCCAACTCCAACCGAGGCACTCGAGTGCCCCCTACGATTAACACTGGCCTACGATTAGGCCTTAATGTGGCGAGCTCATCCCATCCTCAGACGGGTTGAGTCAGCACCAAACTACTCGGAGGAAGCGCCAGGCGTCCCAAAGTGAACAGCCCTGCCCGACCACGCGGCAGCCTCTACGACAACATAGCACGGCTCCTCTTCAATGCGCCCAGACGGACAGTGACGCACGAGAGGACATCCCAGCGGCCAACACTGTAACATTTCTTTTATTTCCCTTTTTGCCCTTCCCCCTTGCGTCTATAAAAGGGAGAGGAGGGCAACCGTCGCAAGGGCTGACGAACCGAACACTTGCATCCCAGGGATTTGGGCTCGACACCCTCTCCCGACCAGTTTGTAACCCCTACTACAAACAACCCTAACACGGGAACACGGCAGCTCGACACTGGACGTAGGGTGTTACTCCTCGGATGCCCGAACCAGTATAAATCCCGTTGTCTCCCGCGCTAACCATCCGAGTCCGACACACGATCGATACAAATTTACTGTCTGGCGGTAGAGAACCCCGACACAAGTATTCAATTAACAACACGTGAATAAATACAAAGACAAAGGCAAATTTCGGGTAGTTTGGGTACCGGAGTGTATTACCCGAATTACCCAAACTAATTTCGAGTAATGGCAATCACTATCCGAACTTGGGATCGGGTACCTCGGGTTCGGGTAATTCGGGTACGGGTAATGGGTATCGGGTATTTTGCCCAGGCCTACTATATAATATAGTTGGGAAAAAAAGAGTGATACGGTTGCGAATGTGTTGTCTTCCTCTCCTCTAAACATATTCTTCAGACGTGATCTGGTAGGGGATAAGTTGGTTAAATGGTTGGAGTTAGTGTTAGGAGTGCTACTTGTACAGCTAGTAGAAAGAGAGGATAAGTTTGTTTGGAAAGCCGGCAAATCCTTCTCGGTGAAGTCCATGTACAACAGTTTAATGAGAGGAACTGGAGTCTTCACAGTGTAGATCCTGAAGATTTAGAATTCCACTAGAAAATCTCGCGGCCTTGCCGCGGATGGCTAGTGGTGGGGTATGTTTTTTCCATAAGAGAAAGTTATGTTGTTGTGTGTAGATAAAATCTCGCGGATGGCTAGTGGTGGGGTATGTTTTTTCCATAAGAGAAAGTTATGTTGTTGTGTGTAGATAAGTTTGATGTTTTGATCTTTGTTGTCTATGCTCGTGACATGTTTTTGTTTGGATTCTTGCTTGATTCGTGTTGTGTGTTGTGGAAGAAGATGATTTGTATTTGAGGTTTTGAGTCGGTACCACAGCGATGATCAATCTGAGCTCAGATATGAAACCATTAATCATGTGTTGAATAAAAAGCAGGTGAACTCCGATTAGCACTAATTCAGTACGGAAACAATTTTGTTTTTTAGGTCGATGCGGAAACTAAATGTTTTTGTTGGGTTTCTACAAAATTGATACATGCTCTATGTTGTCATTTTTCTAGAACACTTTATATTCGAAGGTTATTAAAATGAGAGTTCTATGGTTGTGAGAGTAATCATGAAGAAGGTAATTAAACTATTGACTGATGTGTTGACATTTTTAGAAAAAATATGATGTTTTTTTTATAAAAAGTCAGGCTGTAGAGTTGTTTTGTTTTAAAGTATAGTGTTCTTTTAATAAAATTTTGGACGTCAAGCTCACTCCGCCAAAAATTTGAGAGCACTTTTGTAGAATTATGTGGTAATTTCTTTATCATTTCTCTACACCAGTTTCATATGTTTAACCATTGATGTCTCCTTTTGGGATACGTTTTCACTCAACATCTTGAGTAAGGTTTAATTTTTTTATTAGTTGTCCAAGTCAGGTAAATTTGAGTAAGATTTAATTTTGTAGTTGTCTTATTTCGTTGTGCTTGGAGATAGCAACAATTTTGAATATTTTTAAAGAAAGTACATATGAATATGTAAAATATGCATGTCTACTTAAAGATAGATATGTACATATATCGATTGCTAGGTGGATATGTGAAATTGATGAAGTGTTTGGTCTTATGATTTATAATTTGTATTATACATGTCGATGATGAATTTAAATTGTTTCTATTATTGTCCATGTAAGAAAGTTTCATCCTCAAAAAGCTTATCTCTCAATTATTTTTTCAATTAGATCCATAATTGAATTATGCTTAAAAATCTCTAATAGAAACTACTAATCATAAATTAATTTTGTAGTGCAGTGTCATTACACAGGTAAAAGACTCAAGCTGGTGTGCCATTACAAAAGTTTCTATTAGAGATTTTTAAGTTGTAGTGCCATTACAAAAGTTTCTATTATTGTAGTGCAGTGTCATTACAAATCAACTTTTCTATTATTGTAGTGCAGTCTTTTACCTGTGTGCCATTACAAAAGTTGATTACGACCTGTGTGCCACTAAAAAGTTCGTTCGCACCTGTGTGTCATTCACCTAAACTCTTTTGTCCTCCACGCCATTCCATCCAATTTTTCGTCCAACGGTGTGAAATAGTCACGTGAAATGACCCTTCTACCCCTCTGTCTTCTTCCTCTTCGGTCTTCACTCGCGCACTGGTAAAAAAAGCAGAGCAGACTCAGCCTTGGCATCACCGCCGTGGAGGAGCTCGACACCAGCCCCGGGCCACCACGGGTGCGTGAGTGGGGGAGCTCGACCCAGCCGCCGCCGCCGCTGCGGGCGCACTGGGGCGAGCTCAATCCTGGGCGCCGCGCGCACGGGCGAGCTCGAACATGGCCGCCGCGGCCGTCGACCTCCCCGTCCACGCTGCAGTACGCCATCCCGCATCCAAAAAATCAAGGAGTGGTTGGTATAGCAGTTTGACGAACCACACACGGGTTGAGGACGATGAGGACCGAGACGAAGAAGTAGTCGACGGCAACGGCGGTGTTCACGTGCCCCCACAGGCTGACGGGTACTACAGCGGGGAGCGGAGGAAACGCGCGCGCCTGCTGATGCTGCTACTTCTCCACGCGCAGTGCTGGCAGGAGAGATCAACACAACCACGCGCGGGCGCCGCGGGCGGGCACGGGCGAGCTCGACCCCAGTTGCCGCGGATGCGCGCGCGGGAGAGCTCGACCCAGCCGCCGTCGTCGCGGGCGCGCGCCGGTGAGCTCGAACCCGGGCGCGCACGGGAGAACCCGGCCGCCGCGGGTACGCGCGCGGGGAGCTCGAACCAGCCGCCGCGGCGTGCGCCGGCGAGCTCAACCCCGGGCGTCGCGGGCGTGCACGGGCGAGCTCGAACCCGGCCGCCGCGAGTGCGCGTCAGGGCCAGGGCGGGAGGCGCGTCCACCCCGCCGCCGTCGGCCACGCCGCGCACGCCGAGGCTGGAGATCATGCTCTGGCAGCTGTCGTCGCAGCCGTCACAGAAGCACGCGCCCACCGCCGTCCGGAAGCCATCGCCGGCGATCCGCGCCATCCGCGCGCTGATTCGGTTGCTTCCCATCATCGCACCCGCTGCGTGCCGCCCGGCGTCCGCGTTCCCGCTGCGCTACACCAAGCCGCACGACAGAAACGGCGGGAGCAGCGGCGCGCGCGTCACCGACACGTTCTATGGCCACCAACGCGCGCGCATCACCCTCGCCGTGCAGGAACGCCCGGGCAGCCTCCCGTCCCTCGTGCTCGAGCTCGGCGTCCCCACGGGAAAGCTCATGCAGGAGCTCTCCGTCAGCGGGCACGTCCGCATCGCCCTCGAGTGCGAGAAGAAGTCCAAGAAGTCGGCGCCGCCAGACGGCAACGTGAGCCGAGGAGGCGATGCGGACGGCGTACGTGAACGGCAGAACGGGCGGCGCGGGACCATGACGCGTGCGGCGTGCTTGAGGTTGTGCGGCACCACCGCGTCTGTGCCGAGCTCCGCGTCGACGACGTGGCCGAGGTCGTTCTGGACATCGGCGAACACGACCCCGAGCGCCGCGGGCAGGCGCAGACGAGCTGGACCCCGGCCGCCGCCAGGCCCGCGAGGGAGCAAGACCCCGGCCTCCCTGCCGCCGGCACAACTAAGAACAGAGCACACGCACGGGAGAACAAAGACCATAGGAGAGGAGGCAAGGGCATCCGGACATTTTCAGTGACCGGGCCCACATGTCTGGTAGAGTTAACGGTGAAAACTGGACGGAATGGCGTGGAGGGTAAAGAAGTTTAGATGGATGACACACAGGTGCGAGCGAACTTTTTAGTGGCATACAGGTCGCAAGCAACTTTTGTAATGGCACACAGGTAAAAGACTCCGCTCAATTCCTTTCGTCGGACTGTAGGATGATTTCGAGAAGGTTAGGGGCTTTCTTGCAAAAAGACCGCTATTCGCCCGATCCACTCCGTCCATGGGCCTGATCCGACGGCTGGGAACTGCACGCGACGTGGACACGCTCCCTGATCGCGATATTAGCCAAGAATCGTATTGAGAAGATTAAAAATTAAAGTCTCTCTTTGGTACTTGAGGCAAGGAGTGGTTGTTGGCGCAAGTGTACGACCAACAACAACAACGCGGAGGCTAATTTTTTTTCAAATTTCAAACGAAAATTTTCATTTCAAATTTCAAAAATGATTTTTTTTCAAATGTTTCTTGGTGGCATAAATGAAATATTTCAAAAAAATTTCATTTCCCAGAGTGTGGTATTCAAAAACGAAAATTTTCATTTCGAATTTCAAAAATAATTTTTTTCAAAATTTTTCATTTCCCTCGGGTGGTATAGCCAAATGTTTTTCAAATTTCAAAAACAAAAAATTCATTTCAAATTCAAAAACGAATTTTTTCAAAAATTTTCATTTCAAATTTTTCTTGGTGGCATAAACGAAATTTGTTTCTTGGCCCGATGTTGCAAAAATTACCTATTTACCCTTACTAAAAATAGTCATATACTGCATACCACCACCATGGTCCACCGTGAAAGAGCCCAAGGAGTAGGAACGATCTGGTCTTCCAGAGATAGATTTCTAACTCTTGTTTGCAGGTTATACTCAGAAGGTGGTTTGTTTCTGCGATTCAACGGGTCAGTTACTCAGTTAAACCATGCTCCATGGAGGACCGATGGTCTTGCCGCGGAAGATGGCTGGATGGCAGTGCCAAGCTGCAAGCTTCCCCCTGCCCTCACAGTTTCGCGTTTGATTAGCTGTTGTTACCCCGATACTTCCATGTGACCACGTATCCCGTATCCGATACGTATCGGATACTGATACTCCACGGATACTCCAAGGATATGTATGCACCACGTATCGGCGTACTGAGTCGTACTGGGCCTTGAAACTCAGCTTTGGATACGTATCCGCTGCTGTATCAGCCCATCAGCCCAGTTACATGTTAACTTGTACACCTCTGTTCCTGCCCCTCCTGAGTCTCCAGTCTTGATACCCCATCTACCTCTCTCATATGTGAGCGTGATGTGCCTATGAATCCGTTGTTTCTTCCCTTCCTCATTCTCGAAGTTGAATCGATCTGCTCTGTTCCAAACTTACAGTGTTCCTCACTTCTCCTTCCTGCTCTGTTCCTAGACTCACTACATGGTGACCCCAAATTTGAGATGCTGGTAGTGCTAGTGCTACTGATAGCCCCCTATATGAGGGAGGTTCTGACCATGTATGTTGTATAGGAGGCATCAAGTTCCTCCTCCGAGCAGTAGGAGTGCAGCAGGGTGGCCATGAGCATGTGTCGCTACCGCCTGCTCACTAGCTAGTAGCGGAAGGAAATTTGTCACCCTCATATAGGAGGAGCAGTGCAACAAGTTTTGGAAGAAGACACTATTATCTACTGATTTGTAACTTAATATGCACTATTATCTATTTATTAAAAAATAGTTAAAACGTATCCGCGTATCGGATTTTTTTTTGAAAAATGACGTATCCGCGTATCCGTATCCTTCTGATACTTATACACAGAAATTTGTCACCCTCATATAGGAGGAGCAGTGCAACAAGTTTTGGAAGAAGACACTATTATCTACTGATTTGTAACTTAATATGCATTATTATCTATTTATTAAAAAAATAGTTAAAACGTATCCGCGTATCGGATTTTTTTGAAAAATGATGTATCCGCGTATCCGTATCCTTCCGATACTTATACACGTATCCGTATCCGTGCTGCATAACCTGTCCTCACCAAAGCTTCTTTTTAAGATAAAGTACTTATTGAATTTGCAACTGAACCTGAACCACATCTTTTGCCGGAGGCAAATTTTAGTGCATGCAACTACTCATCATTACCAACAGAGCTTTTTTATTCAAGAAAAGACATTATCAACAGATGATTTTTTTTAAAATATTGCGGCAATCATCATGGAGTCAACTCCTCGATGGTCTTGTCGTCCTCTTCTCCCAAATACAATATATGGAGTATGCATATCTCTCATCTCTAATAACCCTCCCAATAGACACAAACCTGTCGGCAGAGAGGGGCCTCTCCTGGAAGCACCATCCTAACAGAGTAACAGAACAAACCTGTCTCCTGCAGATCTGAGCTTTGACCTCTTAACCGAAAGATCCCAATTAACTATTCGTCACGAACTAGCCTACTAGTAAATAGGAAATCAACTGTTTTTCAAGGACCATCCAGCTAGTGTTTGGTACCTGCAATTAGCGGCGGTTCTAAAGACCGGAACAGAACATAAAGGTTAAGGAGTATTATATCTGGAGTTAACCGAAGCATCCAACGAGCCTGCTGGTTTCTGCAAGGGCATACTCCTATCCAAGCACGAAAAATTATTTAAAATTAATGATGAACCGAAAAGAGAACAGTTTCTTGCACTTGCAGAAACTCAAATAACCGATTATGAAAATGTCTGGTCAGTCGTGGCATGTTTTGGCAGCAAATATAAATTATAACTTTGCAGTGCCATGTTGACAAAGATTTAGCTAATTATACCAAGTACGGAAAAGTATTTTACAAAAGCAACTTGAGAAAGTGGCAGGCAATAAAGTTCAATTTGGCCAATCAACTTGCAGTGTTGGCCATGACAGCTTTGATCCACTCTATCAGATATCAATGCTCTGCTTTATTTGTGTAAGCTTGATCTGCATGCATATACTTTCATATGCAGAAAACAAACAAAAGGTATCTGGATCCACCATACTTACGCAGGATCTGGATCCTTGGAGCACTACGCCACACGCCCTAAGGATGCCAGAATTTACATTTCCGTATGATCAGATCTGTCATTTAATTTGCCATTTTATAAATCCCAGAAGGCAACTTTTCTAATTTTCAAAAGATTATGACTGAATTTAAAAAACTGAAGTAAAAAGTGTCAGATAGTATCCCTCTCTCACTCCAATGCATGCATTCTTTTGTCGTTTGTACATGCTGGAAGCTCAGCGCACGAACTGAACTTGCAAATGAACGAACAACGCTCCATTTTCTCGAGGCAGGCAGTACTGTTAGTAGGCAAACGTCATCTTCAGCAGATCCTGTCTTGCATCCTCCTCTAATCACCAGTATCAACTCCTCGATGCTCCTGTTTCTCTGCCCCCAAAACACAACATCCACGTCATCTCCAACCGCCCCAACAGAGCAGACGTGTCCGCAGCAAGAGCCTTTCCTACGATCGCCGGTGGTTACAACGCCACCGCCACGACAGTGGCCTGCCGAGCTCCGACGTCCCAACAGAAGACACACCTCCGCTAACTGCCATCGTAAACAACACTTCGAGCCGGCAAGGGAGGGATTAAAAAAGAAGAAACCTGTTCAGTTCTTCACCAGCCGGAGGCCAGGGCCACGCGTCGTCATGATGCCGGCAAGAAGTGCTCGTGTACAGGGCCGGCAGGTAGCACGTACGGCCGGTGCCGACAGGATGATCTGCAGCAGTATTTGTTTTCCTCCGTCGCGATTTGTCATAAATCCAGCCTCGCCGATCACGGATCTCCCCAACCGCGCTATCAGCCGGGGGCAATCGATCAAGCCTGTCAGACGATGCATCTGAATTTCTTTGCTTCCTTGCTCCTTCCTCGTGCCCACTTCACCCGTCCCGCCCCGCCATTGTTTATAGCTTCTCCGCCCCCGCAACTCATCGACGCCTCCTCGTCTGTGCGTATATATAAGTTGCCACCGCTCACGAGCTTGCAGTGGCAGTGTACTCCTAGGCGTGTGTGGCCGAGAACGCAGCTCGCCAGTTGATAGCGCTAGCACAGATCCCCGTGATTCGCGAGTGTTCGTGAGTCGTGACCACCGTCCACCACCGAGGAGTCGAGAGATGGCGTCGAGCGAGCTGCCGTCGGACGCGTTCGCGTTCCCGTGCGCCGATGACGGCTCGTCGACGGCGCTGTCCCCGCCGGTCGTGATCTCGGTGCTGGCGTCCATCCTCGAGCGGCACATCGCCCGCAACGAGCGCGCCTTGGCGGCGGCATCGGGTGACGACGACGACTCGGGGGCGGCGGCGGAGACGAGGAGGCGGGTGCGGGCGTTCGACGGCGGCACGGAGCTGGACATGAGCCTCCGCGCGTTCCTGGAGCGCTTCTCCCGGTACGCGCAGGTCTCGCCGGCGGTGTACGTGGTGGCGTACGCGTACATCGACCGGCTCCGGCGCGGGGACGCCGGCGTCCGCGTCGTGCGCGCCAACGCGCAGCGCCTGCTCACGGCGGCCATCCTCGTGGCGTCCAAGTTCGTGGAGGACCGCAACTACAGCAACTCCCACTTCGCGGCGGTGGGCGGGCTCGCCGCGGCGGAGCTCGGCGCGCTCGAGCTCGACTTCCTCTTCCTGATGCAGTTCCGGCTCAACGTGTGCGCCAGCGTGTTCCAGAGCTACTGCCGCCACCTGGAGCGGGAGCTCAGCCACGGCGGCGGGTACCGGGTGGAGCGCCGCCTCGAGAAGGCGCTCGTCTGCGCGGGGGAAGCGCGGGCGCAGCGCCGGCAGGCGGCGGCGGCCTAGGGGAATTCAGAGCAGGGACGGCTCAAATTGTGCGACCGCGAGAAGATTCGCATTGCCAGGGCATCCGCTGAATCCATCGCCGGCGACCGAGCAGGATCGGAGCTGCACGGAGTGACCGGCGGCGTGGCCGCAGCCCACAGGCACCTTGCTAGAGATGGTGTCGGTGCCCAAAGGGCGCAAGTTTGTACATAGCACGATCATGGCTTTGCCTACGAGTTAGACTTGCAAGCATTGTACTCCTCGATTGACGAAAAAGAAAAGGTATTCGAAGAGGAATCGTAAAATAACTTCTTCTCAATCTTTCTTGGAAGAAGAACACCAATTGCTTTTGACACAATCATTAACAATTGCTTCGAGCAGCTTAACAGAACCGATTGGGACGGGCTGTTTGACAGCGAAATTCAGATTAACACCACCAGGGACCAGCACTTAGCTTTGCCACTGCTTTACCGCAACTCACGGGCCACGGCTCATCAAGGGGGCCATGCCAACCGACGAGGCCGAATGATTCCATATCAGACGCGGAAAAGAGCGGCAAAAATTATAGTTATATCATCGTGTTGTCGGTGCGACATCGCCGTCAGCTAATAATAACTTTGCAGATCATAAAAGGCACACCAGGCAGGGCACATCCCGCACGCTGCAGCAAGCCAGCTGCCCCGCCCCCACCGAGATACGGCCGCATACGGGAAAGGACGCGCCTCCTCCGTTCACTTGCACGATCAAATCCTCATAGTGACGAAGCAGATGCAGTGAGGCTGATGCCCCTGGTCCAAGCATAATTGCAGACATTGTAACACATGGCCAGATGACGGTGAATCAGTGATGACAAAACTTCAGTGAAGCTTGAAACATGACAAATTGATGGTGAACAATGCCTCCTGTATGCATAGATTGAGAGATTTTTGGAGTTCCCTTTCAAGATCTATTAAAAGTATTAAACGTAGACTAATTACAAAACTTATTACACGAATGACTGGAAATCGCGAGATGAATCCATTAAATATAATTAATTCATCATTAGAGATTGATTACTGTAGAACGATCTCGAAAAGTAAGGTAGGGGTTGTGGAATGAGTTTTGTCGTTAATCCACATTTATACTCCTAATTAGTGTCTAAAGATTTATGTGATGGGTAGTTGGTGAAATTTTTCGGAAAGTAAACATGGAAATTTTTGGAAAGTAAACAGTGAAATTTATAAAAAATATTTATTAAAAACTAACATATGCATATTTTTATGAAAATATTTTGCAAGTCAAATCTATTCATGTAGTTTTCACATTTCCAAACTCAACGACTTAAAAGTTATTCATGATTTATATTCCTAATGTTTGACTCAACCTTATCCAAAGCGACTCATTTACCGAACCAGAGGAAGTAAGCAACACCACTAGCATGCGCATTGTTACCAAAAAAGAAATGGAAAAACAATTACTCAGACTCAGGCTTGCTTCGAACAATTGATAATGGATAACAAGGCGAAACCGTGAAAGTGAAACTTGTCTTATGTTTACCACTCTGTTACCCACCTTCACTTGTTCCTCAATAATTATTTTATCTTCTCATCACACGCAGAAGGGGAATTTTTATGGAAATCTTCTCAAGTTTGTCTTATCTTGTATAGATTGTAAGATAAAATGTTGCTATAGATTCTCTTGCGAATTACCAAACAAGTAAAAATCTATCTAAGGCTGGTTGATTACTTGGTTTGTGACTAGCTCGTAGTGACCATTCGTTCAATAAGCCTTTCTGCTTCCAATATTGTCTTTGTTACTTTTTTTTAAAAATGTCTTTGTTTTGCCAAATATTCCAAACATGTAGAAAAGCAACGAACAAATCACATGGTATCCAAAGCTATTTGTTGCTAATGTGCTAAGCAAATATTGCATCCCCTTTTATTCCCACCCTTGTAATTTAATTTTTTATTGTATTCGGAAATTCATAACATTTGTATATGGTTTTGGATGGGGACAAATTTTATATGATATGAAACTTGTTTTTTCACTGAAATCTAGAACTTTTGTAGTTGAAAGTTTTTATTGATTTAAAATCAATTAGATGACTAAATAATGAATCAAAATACCATAAAACAATGGTCAAAACAAATAGTTCTTCCCTTTGCATGTAGGTATGTGATGTAGGTGGGATGGTAAGGAGGTATCGCGTGAGGGGGTAGGTTGTGAGTTCGAAGATTTTTTAGGGTAAATTGTGAGTTCGAACGTTGAACACCGCATGTGTGTGTGTTGCATGTGAAATACGTGCGACTGAGCGTAGCTCGCGCTGACCTACAGGCCTATTACATTTTTTGTTTTTTTATTTATAAATTCCTTTATTTTTCCTATGGTACTGGTGGAGTATCATAGTGGCACGAATAATCCACTACACGTACCGGTTTCAACATTGTCATGAATAACCAACCTCATCCGTATCAACTTTGTGGTGCCGATTCGTCCACCAGTGTGGATGACATTTTTGTCCCAGAACGGATGAAGTGCTCTGCATTAGTGGCAATGTAGTATTCACCATTACAATTCTTGTCACCATGCAATGATGTAAGTAGTAGACTAGTCATTCTTAAAAGGAAACAAAATCACTTATATAATGGGACAATATACTCACATATTACACATCCATGCTTCAAGCTAGAGTTAATAGAATACTCCCTCGATCCCAAATTACTTATCACTATTGAATTTTGATGACAACATTTGATCATTCGTCTTATTAAAAAATAGTGTAAATATGCAAAATGTCAAGTTATACTTAAATAACCTTTGGTGGTGAAGTAAGTCACAAACAAAACAAACGATATAAAGTACTACTTGATTAATAAATAGTTGACTCTCGGGTTTTGTTATCATCTCCGGTCGATGATCAACTGTCGAGGAATCACTAATACCAACATGCAGCCTCCCCATCCATGTTCACCACATCCTTGAGATCATAAAGATTATCTCTCTTGGTTGTGGTGTCGTCCGCCTGGTAAGGTTCGACATCGGCTCTGACACCTCGACCATAGCTCGGAGAGAGAGCTAGTGCTTAACTACACCAACGATCTCTTTAGTTACGCGTAGGATCATGTTAACCACTGGGTTGTAGGGGTCCACCGTGCTCGATGTGAACATTAGACACTTTAGTTTCATCCTCATTTCTTCTTACATGGTGCTTCGGCGATGAACATGGTACCTTGTGAATGTTAGCGACATCGATATTATCGTTGTTATATTACTTGTGCTTGCATTGGTTTCAGTATTAGTGGTAGCATGGTAAACACTTATCTTGGCCATCTGTGTTTTATGCTTGCATTGACGTCATCCACAAAACACCATTTACAATGATATTATTGGAATCAATGTCTGTTGAGTGGCATTTTGCCTCATTGACATTGCTCTCAAACTTGACGGCAAAACAACATTTTACTTTTTTATGGCTCGCTCGATGCCCTCCCAAAGCTTGGTGCGAGGTGAACACCTTCTTGCAGGCTTTGCACTCAAACACAATACGTGACGCCAGTGAGATGTATTGGGGTGTCACAGCCACCGCTGAGGGTAATGTCACAACTGGCTCTGAAGTTGGCACGAAAAATGAGATTGGCTAGCAATTGTAGTGGTGGTATTGCATCATCTTCTTTTCCAGGTAAGGCACACTACTTTTTTATGATGTGAAGACACTTTTGCAAGCCTTTCACTCGAATGAGTGATATTTACTACAGCGTTATCGTCATCATCGAGGACGGAGTCACAACTGGCTCTGAAGCAAGCAATACAAATGAGATCGGTTTCATTAGTAATGTTCCGTCACCTTCTTTTACAGCTGAGACACATTGCTTCTTACTCTCAAAGAATGTCATTGGATGCTTAACACTTGAGAAGGAAAGCATGACAATAAATTTGACGAGCTCGTTCTATCCCGATGTTGCAAAATTAATTAGTGTTAGTGTCAATGTTAATCTATGTATCCACACTTGTGCTCATATTTACTTTGTTTATAATGACAATATTGTTGTTATTGTTGTTTCGATCAACACTGAGTGGGTATATTTAGTGCTAACTAATAACATATGTTAACTTGGACGAATAGAAGACATTTACCTTTCAATTACTCATTTTACTAATTAAGAAAGTTTATAACATTATATTGATAAATATCACTTATTTATTAATATGAAACATATTCATGTGAGTTTAGTTAAAATTATACAAAGTTTCTAAATTTATTTGGGTCAACTTAGTAGGATCACGAGGGGAAACTTTACCAACATCTTTCAAATGCACTTTTGCGAGGTATTATCATCTAGCTCATGAAAATTGACCTAGTAATACTTTAGTTATATCTATTACCATTTTTACTTGTTTAACTTTACATACTTGTCAAATTTTAATATGATGCTCAAGTATGTGTTGTGTGTGAGAGACATTTTAGCTACATATATCCCCTTTATGTGTGTGATTATATCATCGTGGCTCTCCAACTTTCTACATTCTTCTACCATTTTTATTAAGTTACCAATTTGTGTAATAAACACATAGTTAACTTGTATGTGTGACTCAAGGTCGCATTTTAATTATTTGAATACGCAATTGCACAACTGAATCTAGATTTTTTTTACTAACAGTTCACAATAATCATGCATAACACTTGTGTATGTTTATATTAACTATAATTAATCACTCTAATTTTCGTACCAGATGTGGCTAAAATATAAGCAACTTTTCTTTCTGACAGATAATGGGGAAAAAAGACTATTTAACAACCCCTCTCCCCACCAACAATAAAGTTCAACCTTTTCCCTTTTATGAAAAACAAGATTCTTTTCCTCACTAACTTTCGAATTGCTCTTTACATTCACCCCTGATGTCGATTGCCACATTGGGTAGCCTTTTTAGTTTTTCTGAATTCAACCATTGTGAGATAGTTAACAAAAAATTACCCAAAAACAAAAGTCAACTTTGCATGTCCAAACAAAATATGTATTCACAAAACTACACAAATTAGACATGAAACAATACTTTCATGTCACAAAAGAAATGCCAATTTTGTAAGAGTAATATGGAGATACACATTACATGTTAGTTTAACCACTTTCCATTGATAATTCGTTTGTAGCCAAGCTCAGTATTCACTGCGTTGGAGCCAACAGCCTACATAATGTAATGTGTTTGAGTAGATCATATGGTTGAACAATAGTAAAATGCTTGAAGCAATAGTTATTAGTGGTATTAATCAAAGAACAATCTTATTAATGATATGAATGGTATGATAGTAGCAGTTCATTATCTAGTATAGTTTTTATCTCTTGAATGTAAATGCAATAATATGTTTAATTAATGTTAGACAATTTCGCACACCTTTAATGGGTATTTTAGTGCTTTCTGTTCATTACAATATATTGGGGACTAACAAACGATCGGACATAGTAACAAACATTAGATTCTAAATAATCAAGTTTTAACTCCTACATAATGGCGAGAAAATAAGGAACATATATAAAGTTTTAATGTAAGTCTGCTTTTGATAATCTTCATCCTTATCTCAAGAACTGTTCAAAAATCCTTCGAATAAATGAATAATGTAACACAATTGTCATGCATAGTGATTAGTATAATTACTCTTCTTTGCGGGAAATGTATCTGAAGTCCTGAACTCAAACCAATAAAGAATATTTTAACTAAACTACCTAGAGAATCTTTGACATGTACAAAAACCAAATGGTTAGTAGGAACTTCTTTAAGAAGAAACCACATGTGATTCGTTTCTCAGTCTGTTAACCTAGAAAACAAATTTTGCAGTAGTAAAGAGAATTAGCACTAGATGCTTAGTATCGACATTATTCCCCATGTCAATTAAATTGATTGAAAAACAACTCATCAAGGGTTTTGTATTGATCCAATAGATATAATTATATCGATTTGTATTACTAAAACATATAATAAGTAAGACAATGCAATAGTTCCTATGATATAAATAGTGGCTAATGATCCAGCAACTAAAGTCATCACCCATTCAATTTCCAATAAAATTAGACCAAGCATCACAATAAGGAAACAATCTAGCTAGAGCAAAATGTCATTGACCTCAAATGCTAAAAGGTAAGGGAGAAGGGAAGCAAAACTTAACTAACTAAAATAGATGGCAACGTTTTAGTAGCCACATCCTATAAATTACCTATAATTCTCTTCCTGTGTAGATAGATATCAACATGACCACGTTTTGGTCCCATAACAATTAATCAATAATCAAGTGAGTCTTACTTCTGGAATTAGCAACAGTAAAGTAACAAAATCACAACAGAGGAAGCTTAGTGCATATGGACATAAGTATCAAGAGTTGAGACTTGGGAATCTCAAAGACAAACCAATTTAACTACGCGAATTTGCCCACTAATATTCTGCAAAATAGAGTAACGAGTGAAGATTCCATTCATCGAATTGCGTGCTCATATCGTGCACTCACTTATAACCAACGAAACAAGTAAATGACTCAGTTTGGGTGATTTAGAAGCTATAGACCGAATTGATTCGAATGGAACATACTGAAATCGCGAGCTAGCAAAGAAACCGTCGGAAATCCACTGGTTATATGAAGGGGCTATTGCATTCTTACCCCTATTCCAAAGTTCAATTGTGATTTTACCCTCACTTTTCTTCACATTGCCCCTACTATTTGAAAATGAACACTTAGTTTGCCCCTACTATTTGAAAATGAACACTTAGTTTGCCCCTACTCTGTGGACAGCACATAACAGTGTCAAATGAAGTGAAAAAAAGACAAGGTTTCCCTTCCTTCTCTTCCTATTCCTCCTCTCAACCCCTCCTCCCAAGCCTGGTCGGCACTACAAGTGGTGCATTGGGTGCTCCCCACAAGAATCCGACAGCAGTGCTTGCCCCCCAACCAAATCCGGCCGGCAGGACCGCTCCACTCCCCTTCCCACGTGCGGATCGAGGCTCTTTTGTGGGGCTTGGCCTCTGTAACGCCCGCGTTCTAAGCCCTAATAAATCACCTAATAAATCACGCGTGTTTTTCAAATTTTTTTCGTTGAGCTCGATCAATTCCTAAAATCCCGATCATCATTTCCGTTTCCTCCTTTTCAACCCGAGTCACCCCGGCAGTCGCCCGACACCGGGATCCCCTCCGGCCCGCATCCCGGCGAGCGCCCCGGATTTGCCGGCCTCGCAATCACCGCCGACCCGGGAATCGCTCGACGTCGCGTCAGTGCTCGAAACCCGGAAAATCCCGCCAAAATCTTTTCTTCTTTTTCTTCCAAATTTCTTTCCTAAAATAACTCCCGTATTTTGCTCGCTAAAAATCTTTTCAAAATGTTTTCCATCATTTGAGCTCAACTCTTATGAATCTATAATCTATCCCAAGCCTAATCTTTCCTTGATCCTGTTGCCATTCCGAACCAGTGCCCCTTAATCTTGTTCTCTCTAATCAAACACCATCAGGCTACTAATCTTCTCCCTCACAACCCTCCATCCATCCTGCACAAGCGAGAGCACAAACATCACCAGGCAATACAGTCACCTTCCTTCATGCTGCCTGTTCATGCACGGTGAGCAGCAAGCAGCAAACAACACAGAACCAGCAGCGAATGCAGTGCAAGTGCAACAATGGCATGCACGACACGCACAGGGCAAAAGCCGCAGCATCACAAGCTCCACTGTCAGCAGCATCACGCACGAGCACATGCAGCAGCACCCCGCCGAGCTCCCCGTGCCGTCCCATCGCTCTGCATCGTGCTTTAACTCCGTTCCGTCGTCACCGTGCTCTCGCCGCCTACCCCAGCGCGCAGCAGCACCACGCCGCGCACGCACCACGGCAGCGCTCCGCCTCGCCGCTCGCGCCGGCCCCCACGACGAGACCGCACCCTGCCGCTCGACACCGCGGCCGCCATTAACTCCGCTGCCCGCCCCGTCACCTCCACGCCACCATCGCCGCCGCAAGCCGCCGTCCGCCCCGCGCCACGATCGCGCCTGCCGCTGCAAGCTCGCCCGCCACCGCGTGACGCCGCTGCCCGACGAGTCTCGTCCAACAGCGCTGCAATAACTCCGCTGCGAATCCCGGCCGAATCACCTCGCCGGCCGAGCCGCCTTCACCACCATTACCGCCAGACTGCACGTGGTTCGCGTGCTCACCACCGGCCGCTCCACCGCCATCCCCGCGGCTATAAATAGCCCAGCATCGCTCGCCGCACCGCCACGCACCTCCCAGACCAACCCCCTCTCCCTCCCGAGCTCACCATCGACGCCACCAGTGCCGCCCTTGCTGCAGACTGGCCGCCGCCGTCGATCCGCCTCCACGAGCCACCCCAGCCCTAGGTGAGGACGGGATTCGGTCGCCCTCAACCTCCTCTCTCCGTTCCCCCACTTCCCGGCCGCCGCCGTGCCCGGGAGGGCTGCCGCCCGCCGCCGGCAGACCGCCCCTGTCCGCCCCCTCCCCTGTTTCTGTCGAGAGGAGGAAGAAAGGCAGTTTTGCCTTGGGCCCCTCCCTCTTTTTCCTTCCCACATCAAGACCCTCCCACTCTCTCTTCTCAGTTTTGCTCAAAATCCCCTCCCTCTTTTCTTTATTCAGCCCAACTCAGACAACACCACCGGCCCATGCATGTAAGAGTCGAAAGGCCCAAGTTCCATTCTGATCACCCACGTACAAAAGCACCAGACCCTGTTATGCTAATTATTTTCGGAATTTAATTAACAGCCGATCTTTACACAATCATATCTCACCTATTTAAACTCCAATTCACTTGATTCTTCCTCCTAAATTCCTCTAAAATCATACTCTATCTATTCCAGCTATTCTTCTCTTGAGCTCAAAGTTTTTTTTTCTGTTCTTTTATTTATTGTGTGCTTGCTTGTGTGTGTCATAGCCGACGGAGGGAACGAGGAAGAACTCCCGGAGGAGTTTGGAGCCGCATACTACGCGCAGGAGCCCGAGGACCCGAACCGCGAGCAGGGACTCCCCGAGGACTTAGAAGACGGCAAGTTCAATCTCATCCTTTGATGCATGCTTTGATCCCAGTTTTATAAATACAACCCTATGACCCGTTTTATAAATTGCATATTGTTTTACAATTAAAACCCGGTAGGATAGCCACCCTTGATTGCTATGATTGATCTTTGATTGCCCTAAATGATTTCTTTAAAATGAGTGAGTGCTTTAAAAACGGGAATGGGATATTTTGGAAAATGAGTAAAGAACTGGGTAGACGGGATGGACGCGTGTGTCAGGAGTATGGGTGAGCTCGTACCTTTGTGGTTGAGCATGTTGGAGATGTCCATCTTGTCGTTAAGGACCGGGTTGCGTGACATCTCACCTGACCCAATTATCGTACTACCACTCGACCGTTGTATGTGGCAACGGCTTAGCATAAATCCCACTAGTTAATCTACTTGCCATCAGGAGTGCGGGTGAGCAGCGGGAGATCAAGGAGTAGGGGTACGATCTGTGTGAGGTACGCCCTGGTTATGTGAGATAACCCCTTGGTTGCTCCCGTGGTGGCTCGTAGGGTTAGCTAAGGTGGGTAATGGCTTTGATAGGATCCGCGCCGACACTAAGGTGTTCGTGTGACGGTACCCTACTTGTGGGTAAAGATGTACAACCTCTGCAGAGTGTAAAACCTATTCGAATAGCCGTGTCCACGGTATTGGACGAGTCACGGTGTGGTCACAAAGCCAGTGTTTGGGTTTGGAATGTTTTCATGGCGTAAGTTGATTTCTGGAAAAGTGTGTGGCTGTGTGCCTGGGCTACTGCGGACGGGGAGTCCGGTAGTCCTCAACTGGTTTTCTCAAAACAACTGAGTTACTTGGGTTATAAAAACTGTTTGCGAAAACCTTTTCGAAAACAAACTCCTGCATGAGTGAATGTGTTTGCAAAATAAACCTTACCCTGATCCTTGTTATATCTTGTGCATGATCTGCTTATTAGCCCCTCCGTGGGTGGGGTTGAACTTGTTGAGTACGTATGTACTCACCCTTATTTGATTAACTATTTTTCAGAGGAGGATCCCGACTTTATCCCCGAAGACGTCGAGTAGGTTGCTGTCCTGCATCCAACCCGTGCCTGTGGATTCAGGGTCTCCACAGGAAGCTTTCATGGCGCAAGACTCTGAAGATATCTTAGATGCTTTTGCTATCGTAGTTTGGTCTGTAGTTCTTATGTTGCTTCTCGTGGCAGTGGCGCTCCCATGCCCACAGCCTCGACGTGTTGTACGGCAATGAACCATCTGATGTAATAAATGTGTTACCAGCCTCTTGGGACTGGTATTTGTATCGCATTTAGTCACCTCTGATGAGGGGACGCTTCAGGTGGTATCAGAGCCGTAGGTTGGCCGTAGGACGCGACCCCTAGGACCCGAGACCTTTTCTAAGCCTTTCCCTAAATCTTTTCCCTGCTTAACTTCTCTTTCCACAAAACCTCTTACCTTGGCCCTTATCTGGTTCCAGATGGCTGACTTGGAATGGAGTGGAGGCGTCTGCCCCGCAGAGCCTGGCCTCCCTAAGTTACTGCTACTCAGCCTAGAGCGCATCGGAGTAAGGGACCCACCAGAGTACATCTATCGGGAGTACGAACACAGTGGCACCCTTCGGTGTAAAGTGATGATCTTCGTGGGTAGGATCACACTCGACCCCGACATAGACCCCTGGTTCATCTCCACTACTGGGTTTCGTTTCCCTGACACTTACCCAAAGGCTGCCCGGAAAGCCCTGCGACGCCTACGAGTGGTCTATAGGCAACACCTTCGACGGACTCCAATGGGATTTTTCCCACCCTCTGGAGGAAGAGGACGCTCATGGATTGCCCGGATGAGAGGACTTGGAAGAGAAGAAGAAGACCTAGAAGATACGGTTTCTCACCTGTCCATTTACCTCAAGGGATTAGACCACCTTTACCATGAACAGGCCGAGCAGCTGAAGCACCAAATCAGCAGGGCAGAAAGAGCAGAACAAAGGATAGAATTGGAAAGGATAAACACAAAAGTAGCAGAAGTTGCCCTAGCTAACCTGCAGTGAGATTACGCCAGGGAAAGGGAACGCTCTAAAATATTCCACAAGAACCTATGGGATGAGCTCCTCAAGGAACGTAGGAGAAGAGAAGAAGCTGGGTTGATGGATGATGAACCCGAAGAAACCCACTGGGATAAGGGAACCCAGACCGAGGATGTGATGTTGGAACAAGACCTCCCACCGAAGAAGCGTCGCATTCAGCCTGAGGAAGAATCCCCATGAGAAGAGAATGGAGTGCCTAGGCTAGAGCTATCACCCTAATAATAATAAGTGTACCCCTGAGGAGTGTACCCAACCTTTGTGAATAAATAAAACTATCTATCTTTTGTATCCTACCCTTTGCACAACTTGTTCAACTCTACCCTTGTTTTCAGATGGCTGAAGATGGACGGACCCAGGGCGTGTGCCAGGAGGAGCCTGGTTTTGCCCGCCTTCTCATCAACTCCCTGGAGCGCCTCGGTATCACTGAGCGCCCAAGGTACTACAGTAGAGAGTACGAGCAACTCGGCACTCTTCGCTATAGGGTGGTCCTCTCCATCGCCAGAAGCACCCGCTACCCCAACATCGAGCCGTGGCGCGTGACCGCCACAGGTTTTCGACATCGGGATACCTATCCCTTGGCCCTCCGGAAAACTCTCTGTTACCTGTGCAGGATCTACGAGGAGCACCTTGTCTCCACACCGATTAGGCTTTATCCTCCCGCCATCCAGACTCCAGTCTGGCAGGCCCGCATGAGAAACCTGGAACGGCGCCGTCACCAAGAAGATCTTTTATACCATGTAGTTGCCTACCTCGTCTCCCTAGATAAACTCTTTGATGATCAGGCCAAGTTCCTGAGAGAGCAAATTGGTCGGGCCGAGCAAGCGGAAGTCACAGTATGGATGCACCAAGTTCGAGTAGCCCAAGCTGAAGCAAGGACCGCGGCCGCCATAAGTAGTGAAGCTGTTACCCATGAGAGCCTCAGGCAGATCCAGGCTCAGCGCTTACAAGAATGGACCAACAGTGGAACACCCGTTCCGGCTGTGGGAGAAGCACAAGTCCTAGTTGGGACACCCCTCATAGGATGGGGAGGAGTTCTTGAGACCCCAACACCGTCTGTAGCCGCCGAGCAACCAACATCAACCACCGAAGAAGGAACTTCCGCCCAACCCCAAGAGAATGGGAACCCCCAGGACGATGATGGTGATGAGCTGCTCATTCCACTGGAAGCACACTCCGCCCCGGAAGATGGCTCGCCCCGCGAGTAGCATGCCCCAGAAGCCCTTGCCAAGGAATGAAGTCGTGTTGGTCCGAGCTTAGAGTCGCACCTTTAGCTTTTGTCGTAGTACCAAGTCGTGTAGGGTACCAGCTTTGCACCAGTCAAGTAGTTCGGGATGTATCCTCCTCTCATGGTTGAAATAAAGTTGTTTGTGCTTGTTTGTCATGTGTGCTTGTTGTGTGCTTGACGGCAGGAATCAGATCCTGTCTTTTCAAAAACCCGTCTTAATCAACTTAAACATCACATAAAATCTAATAGAAACCCGCTCCCCTACAGATGGTTTCAAGGCGTCCCGCCAGGAGCTTCCAAGGCTCCGGTCGTATGGACCCAAACGCGGAAGGATCGCATGCTGAACGAAGGGAGCGCCATAACAACCAGGAAGTGAATCAGGGTGAAGATGGAGGAGAAAACATGGTTCCGCCACCGCCACCACCTGCCGTAGACCTGGCGCAAGTGTTGGCCAACCAGACCCTGTTGCTGGAAGCCATAGCCAATGCCATCAACCGCCCAAAGCCCCGTGTTCTGGGCATGAATGAGAAACTGATAGAATTTCTCCGGACAAAGCCACCCACTTTTGGCGGATCCGTGAATCCCTTGGATGCAGATAACTGGCTGAGGGCCATCCTAAGGGAACTAGAGCCATTCAACTGTGAGGATCGAGACAAGGTTCTTTTGGCCACTCACCAGCTCACTGGAACAGCCTTAGCCTGGTGGGAAAACTACTGTGCAGCGGCCAAAGATCCCTCCACCATCACCTGGGATGAGTTTGTGGAGGAATTTCGTCGCTACCACATCCCAGAAGCCACACTGAAGCGCAAGGCAGATGAGTTCCGTGAACTTCGCCAAGGCAACAAGTCCGTGGAGGAATACACCTACCAGTTCATAGAGTTAGCCCGCTATGCCCCCGAAGAAGTGGACAAGGACTCGAAGAAACAGGACATGTTCAAGAAGGGCTTGACTCCGGAACTGAGGACTCTGCTTACCCCTCAGATCTACCCGGACTTCAACACCCTCATGAACATGGCCATCCTCACAGAGAGAGCCAGGGCAGAAGAGAAGAAAGAAAACAAGCGCAAATTCATGGAGAACAAGGCTCAGCAGTAGGAGCGTTCCCAGAGATAGAAGCTTCGGTCACCCCATGTCCAGGTTCCAAGCCCCCATGCAATACAGGACCCAGTCACAAGCCACGAGCTCCCAGGGCCCCAGAAACCAGTTCAAGCAGTACAATAACCAGAACACCATGAAGCCCCCACAGAACAATGCTAGCCAGGTCACTACCAACAACAACAATACCAGAGCATTTTTCAACTGCCGTGAGACCGGACACTTCATTGCCAACTGCCCGTACGCCAAAAAGCCAACAGCTTCAGCCTTCTCTAACTCAGTGAATGGGCCGAGACCGGTCGTCTCTGGAGCCAACCGCGTGCCGGTTCGCAGCAACAACAACTTCGGCAACAACAACAACCAGTAGATGAGGCAGCCCCAGCAGTCCTATGGACGAGCCCGCGTCAACCACATCGACGCACAAGAGGCTCAAGAAGCGCAAGGCGTAGTGCTCGGTGAGTTCCTGGTCAGCTCAGTCTTGGCAACCATATTATTTGATTCAGGAGCATCACATTCGTTCATATCTTCAAGCTTTGTGGAAAAGCATAATATACCTACAGTACTACTAAAAACACCCCTGGTAACCCGTACGCCCGGAGGTGACATTAAGTGTCAACTGGGTTGCTCTCGGGTAAGGATCATTTTAAGTGGGGTAGAATTTCTAGCAGACCTAGTAGTACTGAAGTCCAAAGGCATAGATGTGATTCTTGGGATGGATTGGTTAAGCCATCACCATGGCCTTATAAGTTGTGCCGATAAGGTAGTACACCTAACCAACCCAGACGGAGTGCAGGTAACCTGCCATACCCGAGGAAGCAGACCAGACATAATGGTTTTTAGCATGGAGGCCAAGTCCCTAGAAGAAATCCCAGTAGTACGGGAGTATCCAGATGTATTCCCTGAAGAACTCCCCGGAATGCCACCAGATAGGGATATAGAGTTTGTCATCGACCTCATCCTCGGAACCTCTCCCATAGCCAAGAGACCCTATAGGATGGCAGCCCCTGAGTTGGCAGAGTTAAAGAAACAGCTGAGAGAACTTCAGCGAAGTGGGTTCATCAGACCAAGCTCATCACCATGGGGAGCCCTAGTGCTCTTCGTCGAAAAGAAGGATAAAAGCCTGAGGATGTGCGTGGACTATCGCTCACTAAACGAAGTCACTATCAAGAACAAGTATCCTCTCCCCAGAATAGATGATTTATTTGACCAACTGAAGGGAGCCAAATATTTCTCGAAGGTCGACTTAAGGTCAGGATACCATCAACTCAAGATTAGGGAGAGTGACATCCCAAAGACCGCCTTCGTCACCCGTTATGGACAATACGAGTTCACCGTGATGTCCTTTGGACTCACTAACGCACCGGCATACTTTATGAACCTCATGAATAAGGTGTTTATGGAGGAGCTAGACAAGTTTGTCGTAGTTTTCATTGACGACATACTTGTTTACTCCAAAAGTGTGGAGGAACATGAACAACACCTTTGAGTGGTACTGGAGAAACTGAGGGCGCACAAGCTGTACGCTAAGTTCAGCAAGTGTGAATTCTGGTTGGAGAAAATATCCTTCCTTGGACATATTCTGACAGCAGAAGGAGTAGCAGTAGACCCTGGGAAAGTCGAAACAGTTTCCAACTGGCGACAACCAACCAATGTGAGCGAAATCAGAAGCTTTCTTGGTTTAGCAGGATACTACCGGAGGTTTATTGAAGGATTCTCCAAGATTGCCCGACCCATGACAGAGTTGCTCAAGAAGGAGAAGAAGTTCGTCTGGACCGAGTCGTGTGAGAAGAGTTTTCAGGAGTTGAAAAGAAGACTGACAACCACCCCAGTGCTAACCTTGCCAGACATTCAACGGGATTTTGTCATCTATTGCGATGCATCCCGACAAGGACTAGGATGTGTCCTTATGCAAGATGGGAAAGTAGTGGCGTATGCTTCCCGCCAACTCAAGCCCCACGAGCAGAACTACCCCACCCATGATTTGGAGTTTGCAGTCGTAGTGCATGCCCTTAAGATTTGGAGACATTACCTGATTGGAAATAAGTGCGAGATCTACACAGACCACAAGAGCTTGAAGTACATTTTCACCCAGTCTGACCTGAACCTAAGGCAAAGAAGGTGGTTGGAATTAGTCAAGGACTATAACCTAGAAATCCATTACCACCCAGGAAAAGCCAACGTAGTGGCAGATGCCTTAAGCAGAAAGTCCTATGGAAAAGCAGTACCTAAGAGTGCCCAATTGCAAGAGGAAATGGCACGGCTCAATATGCACATTGTTCCCCAGGGCTACGTCCGCCAACTGAGTGTCCAGCCCACCCTGGAAGACAAAATCAGAAAAGCTCAAGGGTCCGATAAGGAGTTGATGAAGATCCGCAAGCACACGGGGGAGAATAAGGCCCCAGACTTTAGGGTGGACAGTCACGGTACACTATGGTATAAGAACAGGATATGCGTACCTGAAGACAGAGATTTCCGGAAGACCATCATGGATGAGGCACACAACTCAGCGTATTCCATCCACCCGGGATCCACTAAGATGTATATGGATTTAAAGCAGAAGTATTGGTGGAATGGAATGAAAGCAGACATTGCACAGTTCGTCGCCCACTGTGATACTTGTCAGAGGATTAAGGCAGAACACCAGAGGCCCGCAGGACTGTTGCAGCCCTTACCCATCCCGGTGTGGAAATGGGATGAGATAGGCATGGACTTTGTAGTAGGCTTGCCCAAGACGCAGAAGGGATATAATTCCATATGGGTAATAGTGGACCGACTCACTAAAGTCGCTCACTTCATACCCGTACGGAATAATTATGGCGGGGAGAAGTTGGCCAAGCTGTACATAGCAAACATAGTGAAGCTGCACGGAGTACCCAGCAGGATTGTTTCGGATAGAGGAACCCAATTCACCTCCAGATTTTGGAAGAGCTTGCATAAATCCATGGGAACCAAGTTGGATTTTAGCTCAGCTTATCACCCCCAGATGGATGGACAGACCGAGAGGGTGAATCAGATCATGGAAGACATGCTAAGGGCATGTGTCCTCACCTATGGCAAAGATTGGGAACAGAGCCTACCATATGCAGAGTTTTCGTACAACAACAGTTATCAAGCCAGCCTAGGCATGTCACCATTTGAAGCCTTATATGGAAGAAAATGTAGGACACCTTTGATGTGGTCAGAAGTAGGAGAACGTGCCTTGGTTGGGCCCGCACTTATAAAGGAAGCCGAGGAACGAGTAGCCGAGATCCGAGAAAAATTGAAGGCTGTCCAATCTCGACAAAAGAGTTATGCGGACAAGAAGAGGCGAGAAGTAAGCTTCAGTCCAGGAGACTTTGCTTACCTCAAGGTTTCACCTATCCGAGGAACTCAAAGATTTCAAGTGCACGGGAAATTGGCCCCTCGGTATATTGGACCATACAAAGTGCTGAAGAGAGTTGGAGCAGTAGCATACCGGTTGGAGCTACCTGAGGAAATGTCAGATATACATCCGGTGTTTCATGTCTCCCAGTTGCGAAGGTGTTTGAAAGTGCTCGAAGAGAAACGAGTGCCGGTAGAAACAATTGATCTACAGCCAGATCTTAGGTACCAAGAGGTGCCCGTCAAGATTTTGGACACAGTGGTAAAAAAGACAAGGACATCAGAAGTACGGGTGTGCAGAGTCCAATGGAGCAGACACGGAGTAGAAAAAGTCACGTGGGAACGAGAGGATGCGCTGAAGAAAGAGTTTCCCCACTTGTTCAGGAACTAGCCGAATCTCGAGGATGAGATTCATTTTAAGTGGGGTAGGTTTGTAACGCCCGCGTTCTAAGCCCTAATAAATCACCTAATAAATCACGCGTGTTTTTCAAATTGTTTCCGTTGAGCTCGATCAATTCCTAAAATCCCGATCATCACTTCTGTTTCCTCCTTTTCAACCAGAGTCACCCCGGCAGTCACCCGACACCGGGATCCCCTCCGGCCCACATCCCGGCGAGCGCCCCGGATTTGCCGGCCTCGCAATCACCGCCGACCCGGGAATCGCTCGACGTCGCATCAGTGCTCGAAACTCGGAAAATCCCGCCAAAATCTTTTCTTCTTTTTCTTCCAAATTTCTTTCCTAAAATAACTCCCGTATTTTGCTCGCTAAAAATCTTTTCAAAATGTTTTCCATCATTTGAGCTCAACTCTTCCTTGATCCTGTTGCCATTCCGAACCAGTGCCCCTTAATCTTGTTCTCTCTAATCAAACACCATCAGGCTACTAATCTTCTCCCTCACAACCCTCCATCCATCCAGCACAAGCGAGAGCACACACATCACCAGGCAATACATTCACCTTCCTTCATGCTGCCTGTTCATACACGGTGAGCAGCAAGCAGCACAACAACACAGAACCAGCAGCGAATGCAGTGCAAGTGCAACAATGGCATGCACGACACGCACAGGGCAAAAGCCGCAGCATCACAAGCTCTACTGTCAGCAGCATCACGCACGAGCACATGCAGCAGCACCCCGCCGAGCTCGCCGTGCCGTCCCATCGCTCTGCATCGTGCTTTAACTCCGCTCCGTCGTCACCGTGCTCTCGCCGCCTACCCCAGCGCGCAGCAGCACCACGCCGCGCACGCACCACGGCAGCGCTCCGCCTCGTCGCTCGCGCTGGCCCCCACGACAAGACCGCACCCTGCCGTTCGACGCCGCGGCCGCCATTAACTCCGCTGCCCCCCGTCACCTCCACGCCACCATCGCCGCCACAAGCCGCCGTCCGCCCCGCGCCACGATCGCGCATGCCGCTGCAAGCTCGCCCGCCACCGCGTGACGCCGCTGCCCGACGAGTCTCGTCCAACAGCGCTGCAATAACTCCGCTGCGAATCCCGGCCGAATCACCTCGCCGGCCGAGCCGCCTTCACCACCATTACCGCCAGACTGCACGTGGTTCGCGTGCTCACCACCGGCCGCTCCACCGCCATCCCCGCGGCTATAAATAGCCCAGCATCGCTCGCCGCACCGCCACGCACCTCCCAGACCAACCCTCTCTCCCTCCCGAGCTCACCATTGAGGCCACCAGTGCCGCCCTTGTTGCAGACCGGCCGCCGCCGTCGATCCGCCTCCACGAGCCACCCCAGCCCTAGGTGAGGACGGGATTCGGTCGCCCTCAACCTCCTCTCTCCGTTCCCCCACTTCCCGGCCGCCGCCGTGCCCGGGAGGGCTGCCGCCCGCCGTCGGCAGACCGCCCCTGTCCGCCCCTCCCCTGTTTCTGTCGAGAGGAGGAAGAAAGGCAGTTTTGCCTTGGGCCCCTCCCTCTTTTTCCTTCCCACATCAAGACCCTCCCACTCTCTCTGTTCAGTTTTGCTCAAAATCCCCTCCCTCTTTTCTTTATTCAGCCCAACTCAGACAACACCACCGGCCCATGCATGTAAGAGTCGAAAGGCCCAAGTTCCATTCTGATCACCCACGTACAAAATCACCAGACCCTGTTATGCTAATTATTTTCAGAATTTAATTAACAGCCAATCTTTACACAATCATATCTCACCTATTTAAACTCCGATTGACTTGATTCTTCCTCCTAAATTCCTCTAAAATCATACTCTATCTATTCCAGCTATTCTTTTCTTGAGCTCAAAGTTTTTTTTCTTTTCTTTTATTTATTGTGTGCTTGCTTGTGTGTGTCATAGCCGACGGAGTGAACGAGGAAGAACTCCCGGAGGAGTTTGGAGCCGCATACTGCGCGCAGGAGCCCGAGGACCCGAACCGCGAGCAGGGACTCCCCGAGGACTTCGAAGACGGCAAGTTCAATCTCATCCTTTGATGCATGCTTTGATCCCAGTTTTATAAATACAACCCTATGACCCGTTTTATAAATTGCATATTGTTTTACTGTTAAAACCCGGTAGGATAGCCACCCTTGATTACTATAATTGATCTTTGATTGCCCTAAATGATTTCTTTAAAATGAGTGAGTGCTTTAAAAACGGGAATGGGATATTTTGGAAAATGAGTAAAGAACTGGGTAGACGGGATGGACGCGTGTGTCAGGAGTATGGGTGAGCTCGTACCTTTGTGGTTGAGCGTGTTGGAGATGTCCATCTTGTCGTTAAGGACCGGGTTGCGTGACATCTCACCTGACCCAATTATCGTACTACCACTCGACCGTTGTATGTGGCAACGGCTTAGCATAAATCCCACTAGTTAATCTACTTGCCATCAGGAGTGCGGGTGAGCAGCGGGAGATCAAGGAGTAGGGGTACGATCTGTGTGAGGTACGCCCTGGTTATGTGAGATAACCCCTTGGTTGCTCCCGTGGTGGCTCGTAGGGTTAGCTAAGGTGGGTAATGGCTTTGATAGGATCTGCGCCGACACTAAGGTGTTCGTGTGGCGGTACCCTACTTGTGGGTAAAGATGTACAACCTCTGCATAGTGTAAAACCTATTCGAATAGCCGTGTCCACGGTATTGGACGAGTCACGGTGTGGTCACAAAGTCAGTGTTTGGGTTTGGAATGTTTTCATGGCGTAAGTTAATTTCTGGAAAAGTGTGTGGCTGTGTGCCTGGGCTACTGCGGACGGGGAGTCCGGTAGTCCTCAACTGGTTTTCTCAAAACAACTGAGTTACTTGGATTATAAAAACTATTTGCGAAAACCTTTTCGAAAACAAACCCCTGCATGAGTGAATGTGTTTGCAAAATAAACCTTACCCTGATCCTTGTTATATCCTGTGCATGATCTGCTTATTAGCCCCTCCGTGGGTGGGGTTGAACTTGTTGAGTACGTATGTACTCACCCTTGTTTGATTAACTATTTTTCAGAGGAGGATCCCGACTTTATCCCCGAAGACGTCGAGTAGGTTGCTGTCCTGCACCCAACCCGTGCCTGTGGATTCAGGGTCTCCACAGGAAGCTTCCATAGCGCAAGACTCTGAAGATATCTTAGATGCTTTTGCTATCGTAGTTTGGTCTGTAGTTCTTATGTTGCTTCTCGTGGCAGTGGCGCTCCCATGCCACAGCCTCGACATGTTGTACGGCAATGAACAATCTGATGTAATAAATGTGTTACCAGCCTCCTGGGACTGGTATTTGTATCACATTTAGTCACCTCTGATGAGGGGACGCTTCAGCCTCCCCAATGCGGTGGTGAAAGTGCATCTAGGCCCCTAAGTGGATTTTGGTGAATTGAATGATAAAGCAATTAAAGATCTAACTTGTTTGTTTAAGAATGTGAGCAGGTTTTAACTTAAATATTCTTAAGATATTGTTGTCACTTGTATGAGAATGAACATGGTTTCGCTCACATCAAACAAAGCAAGCAAGCATGTGATCCCTTGTGCTAATATTGATAAATGACAAGCTAAATTGAAGAAAATGTTGGGGTTTATTTCAAGATTGATTTACAAAGTATCCAGTACATGTGATAGCTTGGGTACAAATGAAAGGGATTATTTTATGAGAAAATATTATTTGCACCAGAGGACTTTGCAATGTTTCATATGGATACTTTAAGGAACATGTGGATATTTCTAAAATAATGGTTCTACAATTGGAAACTTGCAAGTCATGTACATAAGAAATGGTGTTTCAAAATAATCAATGCAAGGCTTCATGTGGTGATTGCAAAAGGATACAAGGATGAGTATATATTTGATGATCCTCATCAATTGGAAGCTTGCATATTCGTTGTTAATCAATAACAAGCATTTGAAGTGGTATTTCAAATGAAGATTAATTGTTGATGAAACAAAGACAAACTCAACGTGGCTTGGGTAAGTGATGAAGAGATCAACTGAGATGACTAGTATGTGGTACTAAGCATCTATGGTGTTGTTGACGGTTGATTGTCGTATCAAAGTTCATTTGGATTTGCAAGCGGACAAATCCCCCATCGTAGTCAAGGGACCCTTCTTCCCTTAAGTGTGAGAACCCAAGGTATCAAATCCGTGGAACAATGTGCAACGCAAGGATTCAATCTAGTAAAGCAAGGAAACTCTTTCTTTTGAAGAAGCAAATTGCATCTAATCTAAGAGATCAAAGAAAACACATCTAATCTAATCTAATCTACTAAACTTAAGAGGTAGTAAGAGAAAGCAAAGAGATAACCGATCCAGAGAGTCTAGATCATGCGTATGTTGTAGCTCCAAACAAGATAGATGAAGATAGAAAAGTGAATCTCATAAAAAGCATCTTTAAACCGTGGCCTCCGATCTGACTCCGAAGACGCCCGCCTTTTGGAGCCACCGTCCTGTCACAACGCACTCCTATTCATGCGGGTTAGCCTAGGGCGAGTTCGAAAAGAACAAGTTGAAAACACTTGGTCGGTCCGGTATGCACCTCTAGCCACCACGGCTACAAGAGCACCCTATGCAATCTATCTTAAGTATAGATTGAGGAAGAAGCAAAACCAAGGGAGAACAAAATCATCGAGAAGGAACTTGATCGCTAGAAATCAGATTCACTATAAAACTTCACCATGAATGATTACATGAACAAGATCACCACCGGGATCCTACCTCGATCTTGATCCTTGCTCCGGAGCTCCGACGTGGTCTTCCATGCAAGGTTCCCACGTCGGCTAGGGAAACCCTAGACAACTAGCACGACCCTCCTCTCCAAGATGGTGTCCCTCTAGCTTCTCTACTCCTCGGCGGCGGATGCCGAATGAATTGATGCGTGGCTCTTGGCAGGGGCGCTATAAATAGTTCGAAGGGCGGCTAGGTCAAAGGGGGTGTCGAACCGGGCCCGGAATGGGCTGGACCGGCCGGCCTGGGCCGACCGGCCTGGGCCCGTTTCGGCCCCGGCTTCCTCCCGGGTGCTTCTCGTGTCTTCTAGAATTTTCCACTTCCTGCATGTGGGCCCTTGGCGTCAGTTTCTCCGCGGTTTGGATAGGGCTTCTTGTCGCGCAAGCTTCAGCATTTTCTATCTAGGTCCTCGGAGTTTCACGGCTTCACGCTTCGGTCCTTTGGCCACTTGGAGTCATGTTCACTTCGTGTCTTGACTTGTGCCAGGCTTCATGATCTTATCACAAAGTGCTTGATGAACTTTCCCGGGAAGTCTCCCTTTTAGCGTTAAAATCCTGCGTAAACAATAAACTCCAAAAACCACATGCGAGTGCGAACATGACATATGATGAGGGTTAGGATCGTTAGTTTGGATATTAAATCAATGCCAACACCGAAGGTAAACTCATGGCTAGGTTGACGGAAATTCACCGTCAACATCTCCCCCATGCTTAAACCTTGCTCGTCCTCGAGTAAGCCTTCGATGGATATCAGTGTTGCCTTTCATTTTTTAAACCCTGCACTTGATCATACACGAGAAAATATAATGCTCTCAACAATTTAATTTGTTTAAAGTTCCATAGTGTACTAGCCTTCATCCCTATGGAGGGTGGATATCAATTAAGCTCTTCCCACAAGTAATTAAACATGCTCCCAAAATTTAAATGAATCTCAGAAATTTTGAAGTGTAGAGCAAGATGAAGAAAAGAGCTAAACCAAGTTCAAAAATTTAAACCACCTTGCATCTTGCTCATGAACTCTCATCTCATCTTGTCTCTCAAGCCTATTTGTTCTACTCTTTTCCCCTCTCAAAAATATATATAAGTGGTAGGCTTTATATGGAGCTTTTGGGAAAGGCTTAGTCCTACCAAGATATTATAAATGAGATATTATTAAAACAAGACAAGCTTCTCATGGTCTTACCGAGACTCGTCAAAAAGGTTATTGGAAAAATAATGTTACAAGGAGGGGAGAGAGATGAACACACGCTTTTTGAGGTAAGTGGACATGTGCAAATGACAAAGAGTGGTCCCGAGGCACAAACAAAGTCCTCGTTATCGGATTGCACATGGTTGTAAAGATGAGTATGGGTCTTGATCTTGAATCATCTTGAAACTTCTTTCTTTCTTTCGTACTTTTTTTCTTTTTTCTCTTTTTTCTTCTTTTTTTATACTCCCCTTGAACTCTAGATTGCATTGTACCTACCTCCTTGGCAGCTCCCCCCATGCTTAGACGATTGCACGTCCTCGGGCAAAGAGGTGGAAAAATTTTTGTGCCAAGGTAGGTACTAAAAGTTCTATATTTTTCTGGAGAAAAACACTTGAAATCTTCTAGGGATCCTTCACGCAACATCTTGGAGGTCTCCCAAAATTATACTTCAATCTTTGGCACCTTCATTCTTGTGATCTTCCTCGAAATATTCATCCATACTCAAATGATGGGTTGTGGTCAAGGAGGTAAACACAAAGATGATATTTTTAGTTTTAAGGGTGGATATCCGGCGAGGTTTGTGAAATCTCCGATGTGGGGATACACAATGCACGGATAGAAAGGCTAGCAAAAAGATAGATACGCAAATACGGAATGACCAGCTTCTTAGTCTCGGGCCAGAGAAATCAAGCCCTGAATTAACTCACCCAAAAATAAATCTTGTATACTAAGTTTTTGCACTCAAATAAATATAAGGCTTTGATAGGTAGAGCAACATGCAAGGGGTATTAATGACAAGGTTAGCATTACTTTTAAGAACAAAAATAAATCATCTTCAACCCATCCAAAATTGAGAGCCTGATAAAAACTATGGGTCTCGTCTTTATCATAACCTCCGCAAAGGATTAAGCTAGCATTTAAATTAATTTCAGATTTGCATTTTGATAGAGCATTAGCTTAATCATGCATAAAACAAGTACAAAGATATTTATAGGCAACGATCATCATATATCAACTTGGCACAAATTTCCATCCATATTAATTATCATGAAACGATGGTGAAATTTATTCATGGTGATGGAAAACAAAAACTACTACTACCACACACATGCTGAAAATAAAATAGAAAATGCTCGCAAACACAAATTTGCACATAACTGAAAAAATAAAGGGAAGGAGAAGGAAAAATCAAACCGAATTTGAAGCATTACTTCTTCTTCCTTCCTTCACTCTTCCTTCAATGGTTGATCCTTCGTCTTCTTGATTAAAACTTGCTTGGAGTGCCTTGGAGTATATGGTGGCAGAGCGGATTAACGAGTTGAGCGTCGAGGTTGAACGGGTGGCTCCTCCGTGTGCCCTTGCGGTTTGCCCCACATGGACAAGCTTCGTGTACTCCTCATGCCTCCAAGGTGCAGCGTGTCGCTCCTTGACGGTGCCATGTCCTCCTCCATGCTTCACGGGGACTCGGAAAGAATGCCTCCGCGAAGAGCTAGATGGCGCCTCCAACGATGATGATCATATCCTTCTTCCGAGGACGATGTTCATGGCCTTTTTCATCATGCCTTGCTGCACAATTTCACAAACAACTCTCCCGGGGGTTTCTTGCCGGTAGAGAAAATGCACAAAGAAAGTATATGGAAGGGCAAGATTTACAACAAATTTTCAGGGATTTTTAGAGAAGGAAGTGAGGCATGAATTTTTCTGAGTGGTTTGTGAGGTCTCTGGATTATGAACTTGAGAGCATGAACTTGCAATCGAATGAGAGGCTTACCTGAGGAAGATGGACACCGGGGGCCAAATGAAGGGGGTAGGCCGACCGGACCAGGCCGGCCGGCCTGGGGTCCTTGCTACCCCATTTGCCTTGATTCTTCTCCCACTTGCTCCTCGCTGCATTATGTCCTTGTGTCCTCATGCTCCACAAGAATCCATCCAAACTCCCTCGGCCACTCCTTTGTTTTGAATGATGAGATCAATGCCTCCCTCCTTAACTTTGTGTCACTTCTTGTCTTCCATGGTTCATGTGCTTCCACTTATTTCCTGCAAAACAAAGTTATGTTGCCCTCCCTCATGCTTGTCCTTTACATGTGCCCAAGATGTTTTGATGATAAAGCCTTCCCGCGATGCATCATCGAGCACAAGGTGTTAAATAAACCTCAAATCCTACCCTTGATCATGTTTAGATGCTAATTACTCCTCTAAATTTCATAAATTCAAAATTAACTCAGAGCTAGCAATGAGTCAAAATATATTATTAGAGGAGTTTTAAACATCAAAAACAATTTGTAAGTCGAAAACTTTCCGACTACCTTTATTTTGGTTGTACCGGGATCGTTTGCTTTCATTAGTTGATAGCAAGCTCCTCCGGCTTGACCGTGGGGTTATGGGTTTAGGTTCTAAATTTGGCCAAACATGAGAGAGAGATTTTGAATAAATAAAAACAAAGGGTCTTGGAAAAACTCTAGCTCTAGAGAAACTGGTAGATGTTAAATGAGATCAAACCAAAAAATCGAATTCCTTAGGTTCACGCGAGTCCTAGCATGCGTCAAAATATTTAAAAACATTAACGTACATAGCGAGGCTCTACTCGTGTGTTGTTAACATGCGAAAAAAATCTGAACCTACCATCATGGAGAGGATGGAAGGCTCAAATAGGATCTGAATTTTTGGTTCTAGTTTCTCGAAAAGAGGCAAATAAAACATGGGATGGCTCATGTCATCGGTTTAAGATAGAAAAAATCAAATATAATGACCGAGCAAATAAAAGGTTCTTTAAAAACTTGTTCAACCACTTAAAAGTTAACAAAATATCTTGCGTAGCAAATTCTATGACCAACTTACTTGGAATTCGGAAATTTTCCGGGTTGCCCTCCCGGTAGCTTTTAATCTTGATCGGGTTGTCCTCCCGGTAGCTTATTCTTGACTCGACGAACGGGTTGCCTCCCGCCTAGCGCTTCGTTTATAGTCCATAGCTAGACTTCTTCTCTTCTTTACTTCGGATCAACGCTCTTTGTGGGCGTTGCAATCTTGGGTACCCACTTCCGCACCATCTTGGGCGCGGGCTTATTCTTCGGCTTAGTCATTTTTTTTGGTCTTCACAGGCTGGCTTTGTTCTTTGGTCTTGATGGATGCAACAACTTCCTCCTTCTCCGGCTCTTCCTCCTTCTTTGGATCTTCCTTGATAAAGCGACGATGAGGTGGAACATATTTAACATTGAACGCGTTGCATACCTCAAGACGTGGTTCAAACTTGAATGCACTTCTCTCGCCGTAGATGCCGAACTTGATCTCTCCAACTTTTATGGGTGCATCTTCGGCGATTCCCAGGGGATAGCGAATAGAGTTGTCTCCCAACTCTAGACACATGGCCATAGGCTTGAGCGGTAGGCATAGCTTCTTGAACACGTCTCTTGGCATGACTCCCATACTTGGTCCAAGGTCGCATAACGTCATCTCGTGCTTGTTGGTAAGCATGTCTCGGAAGTAGCGTGGAGGCATCTTCATATATTGGCTCGGCATCTCAAACTCCAGATCTTCAATAGTGATCTGCATCTCCTTTCGAGCTTGAGTAGCCTCCGCCGTCTCGGGACCTTGGGGTTGTCTCGGAAATTCTCCTTTGTTACCCATCGGGCGCCCGACAAGCTGTCCCACTTGCGTCTCTAGCATCTTCATCATGATGAACCCTTCATGGATAGAGCTTCCGACCTCCGTCACCTTACCATCTAAATCCTCCAATATTTTCTCCATAGCCTCGAACTTAGTGACGGCATCCTTGTTGATCTTAGCTTACTCGTCCATGAAGTCCTTCAATTGTGTACAAAGAGGAACCAAATCTTGAATGGACGAACTTGCATTAAATCGGAGTTTACCTTGGACATGGTCGTACTCCTCACACTCCTCGCGTGTGGATCTTGCCTCGGCAGCCTTTAGGTGTTGAGCTTCTCTCTCCATATCCATCTTCTCCATCCTCCTCTTAAGTAAACTGATATGCCATTCAAGGAATTCGGCTTGCATGTATTCATTGAAACGCTGCAAAGCTTCCGCAATCGTCTCCGTGGGAAATTGAACAAACGTATCGATCTTGTTGTGCAAATTCTAAGTCTTGGCCGGTGAATAATATTCCTTCATGAAGTTCCTCATCAACACTTCCCAATCTTGCTTTGACTTTGCCGGTAGAGTGTGGAACCAACGCAAGGCTTTCCCAACTAGCGAGAATGGAAAAAGCCTTGCCCTCATTTGATCTTGAGTCACCCCATCCTCATCAAAAGTTTGACATAGTTGAACAAATGCTTGGAGGTGAAGGTTTGGATCCTCTTTACCGGTGAAAGGCGAGTGTTGCACCATGCGGATAGTTGAGACCTTGATATTGAACGACCTTTCGGCATCTTGAAGGTTTATGATAGGTAGATCAATGATATCCGGGGTGCATAGCTCAATCTTGCGCTCCGGTTGCGGTTGTTCTCCCATGGGGGGCGGTCGAGGTTGATCTTCCTTTGGACATGGAGGTGGTGATTCCCTTGGAGATTCCAACAATCCATAGGCCTCCGCTTTTGGATCTAGGGTTTCCAATCTTTTAGCTTGTGTTGCATGTCTCCTTTGCCTGTAAAATTTTCCTGGATCATCCACAAAAGAAAGTTTGGGTTTCTTGGAGAGGTAGCCAACCATCTCCGGTTAGGGTTAGCAATAAAACAAAAATCTAGAAAGAAAGATTAGGGTTAGTCAAAAACTAGATTAGATTGATTTTTTTTCTTTTTGAGGATTATCAAAATTAAGAGATGCAAAAGAAAAGTCAAAAGAAAAACTGAAAAAAAAATATTCACAAAGAAGTGATACTAGATTGGATCTTGATTGCTTGCTCCCCGGCAACGGCGCCAGAAAAAGGGGCTTGTTGATGGTTGATTGTCGTATCAAAGTTCATTTGGATTTGCAAGCGGACAAATCCCCCGTCGTAGTCAAGGGACCCTTCTTCCCTTAAGTGTGAGAACCCAAGGTATCGAATCCGTGGAACAATGTGCAATGCAAGGATTGAATCTAGTAAAGCAAGGAAACTCTTTCTTTTGAAGAAGCAAATTGCATCTAATCTAAGAGATCAAAGAAAACACATCTAATCTAATCTAATCTACTAAACTTAAGAGGTAGCAAGAGAAAGCAAAGAGATAACCGATCTAGAGAGTCTAGATCATGCATATGTTGTAGCTCCAAACAAGATAGATGAAGATAGAAAAGCGAATCTCATAAAAAGCATCTTTAAACCGTGGCCTCCGATCCGATTCCGAAGACGCCCGCCTTTTGGAGCCACTGTCCTGTCACAACGCACTCCTATTCGTGCGGGTTAGCCTAGGGCGAGTTCGAAAAGAACAAGTTGAAAACATGTGGTCAGTCCGGTATGCACCTCTAGCCACCACGGCTACAAGAGCACCCTATGCAATCTATCTTAAGTATAGATTGAGGAAGAAGCAAAACCAAGGGAGAACAAAATCATCGAGAAGGCACTTGATCGCTAGAAACCGGATTCACTATAAAACTTCACCATGAATGATTACATGAACAAGATCACCACCGGGATCCTACCTCGATCTTGATCCTTGCTCCGGAGCTCCGACATGGTCTTCCATGCAAGGTTCCCACGTCGGCTAGGGAAACCCTAGACAACTAGCACGACCCTCCTCTCCGAGATGGTGTTCCTCTAGCTTCTCTGCTCCTCGACGGCGGATGACAAACGAATTGATGCGTGGCTCTTGGCAGGGGCGCTATAAATAGTCCGAAGGGCGGCTAGGTCAAAGGGGGCGCCAAACCGGGCCCGGAATGGGCTGGGCCGACCGGCCTGGGCCTGTTTCGGCCTAGTTCGGCCCCGGCTTCCTCCCAGTTGCTTCTCGTGTCTTCTAGAATTTTCCACTTCCTGCATGTGGGCCCTTGGCGTCAGTTTCTTCGCGGTTTGGATAGGGCTCCTTGTCGCGCAAGCTTCAGCATTTTCTGTCTAGGTCCTCGGAGTTTCACGGCTTCACGCTTCGGTCCTTTGGCCACTTGGAGTCATGTTCACTTCGTGTCTTGACTTGTGCCAGGCTTCATGATCTTCTCACAAAGTGTTTGATGAACTTTCCCGGGAAGTCTCCCTTTTAGCGTTAAAACCCTGCGTAAACAATAAACTCCAAAAACCACATGCGAGTGCGAACATGACATATGATGAGGGTTAGGATCGTTAGTTTGGATATTAAATCAATGCCAACACCGAAGGTAAACTCATGGCTAGGTTGACGGAAATTCACTGTCAACAGGTGTTTTGCTAAGGTGAAGTAACTTCCTTGGGGTCTGTTGACGCGAAAATAGGACGTCACCTCCGCGCGTGACACACGTAACTCCCGGTCTGTAGCGAGGCGTGCCAGCCAATCTGACCTGTTGATTGACAATGGAAAATATTAGGGATCGACTAGAGAACCGATGGACCTTTTAGCGACACGTGTACCAGCCAATCGGTCGATACGAAAAAAGCGGGATCGGCCGGCTCGAGAGCGACCGAGGCGCGAGGGTGTGGATAAGAGATCGGCTGGAATCGGCCGATTGTGATGTCAGCACTCGAGTAGGTCAGAATCGGCTGTAGTGTTAGAAGCCGACGTGATCTAGATCGAGCTAGATAAATTGGTGATAATAGCTAAAACCCAAAAGAATTGGTACAAAAACTTGCAGATCTAGCTAATATCGGTAAGGGGTGAATAAAGAACTAGACGAAACCTCAGCGATGCGCCCGGAGGTTAAAGCCTAGGGTTATTCGGTAAAACGGTACTCACAAGCTTGCCGGAGATCGATCGATGCAGCCCGACGAACTTGAAGGACAGCGTTGTAGAAAAAGAGAAAAAACGCAATGGCGAAGTCGCCGAAAAGTAGATGCTGTAAATTATAAAGGGTTTGCCCGGAGTCGGTTTGTTTGATATTGGTGTGTACACTTTTTCCCGACCACGCAGGGTCGCTATTTATGTCCTGAGGACAACCCGACTCCTAGCCGATTACGGCACTGTTTACTTGCATCTAAAGAAAACGAACACTACTAAAAATAGAAAAGGACTCTCGCAAGAGTCAAAAACTCTCCTAAAACTGACTCTTGACCTGTTGCCAATCATAGATTGACCCGCCTCCGCCGTGCTTTCCTTATGGCGTATCCTCTTGATTTCCGCCTTCTTCTCTTTCCATCGGCCGATTCCTTGTTGACCATCGGCCGATCGGTTTGACCCGCCAGCTCTTCGAAAGAGTTGGACTCCTTTGACCATCGGCGAGTCCTGCTGACCACCCTTCTCTCTCTCTCTCTAATCGGCCGATTGTGATGTTTTTTCATCGGCTGCTCCTTCTTATCCCTTTTGACCTGTTTTTCCAAAAAATGGTGTCAACAGGGTCTCGAAGAATCATACTCATTCGCTCAAAAAAATAAGAATCATACTCATGCCTTAACCGAGGGAAGCAATGCAACTCATCTTTGTGTTATGATTGGCAATATGGAGTGACTTAAGGATTCAAATGTGCAATCTTATGCTAAATGGAAAAATCCTAAGTCACTAGCTCAAGTATGGACGTGCTCAAGAAAATAGCTGAGTTGAAAGCCCTCGAGTTGAAATTGTTCAAGTATGGCAAGATTGAAGATCTACAAGCTCAAGAGGTTGTTGCGGTAATTTACTTTTATTCTTGAGTATAGGAATGTCGTACTATCAAGAGGGATGCAATATTAGCTTTATGACACACATCAAAAGTGCTCATTAGTTGACCTATGTGAGAAATAGCCTTGAGAGAGTTCTTGAGTGATCTAACAAATCTTTAACCCAACCTTAGCCACTTCATCTAGTCGATGAAGTGTTGGTGAGAAGTGAAAAGGGTTCTGGGGCTCTCTGGCCAAGGCGGTCTAACTACCCCAGGCAGCCAACAACTAGTTTTTCAAGCTAGGCGGCACCAGGCGGTCTAACCGCCCTGTGTAGGCGGTCTAACCATGTCTACTGGGTTCTAACGGCTAGTTTCTCTTGAAGAGGGGTATAAATACCCCCACAAGCCCCACAGGTTGGAGTTGTTGCTTCTAGGGTTGTTGGTGTGCTCCCCCTGTTGTTTTTGCTAAGCCAACGCCAAAGAAACTCTCCACGACCCTCTATTTGTGAAATTTGTTTGATTCAAGCCATATCTTTGTGTTGGGTTGAGAGAGTGATCTTGTGTGGGCTTTTGTGAGCTAACAAGAGCATCCCATAACTTGAGCACTTGAGATTCGCATCTAAAAGCCTTTGAAGCATTTGTTACTCTTGGAGGTTTACCTCCTAGACGGCTAAGCATCGTCGGCTAGCTCCAAAGGTGTGGTGAGCAGCGACAAGTTTGTAAGGGCTGTGGTGAGCAGCGTCGTCGGCTAGCTCCCAAGGTGTGGTGAGCAGCGTCGCCGCCTTAGTGGAAAAGAGGAAAGTGGTTGAAAGAGACCCGACTTGTTGAGAGAGAGTATGTGTGTATGTTGAAGATTCGTCTCTCGATCAATCTCATCAATGGACACGTACCTTTCCTTAGTGGGAGTGAACTTCGGGAAACAAATATTTGTGTCTCCTTTGTGGTTTGTCTCACTAATTGATTTCTAGCATATTTTCTTTGCTTCCGCTTCGATCTACTTGGGTGTGCTTGTCTTTGTGTGCAGGGATCATTACCCTGCTTGTGAACATCTACTGGAGTGACCCAAGAACTTTGGTTCGTGCTAGAAATCAAGAGAAACTTGAGTTGATTTTTGCAGGTTCACTGTGTGGAGGCAGTCTAACCGCCCCCTGAGGCCAGTCTAACTGCCCCACCTCTGCTCAAGCAGCATGGGTGGTCTAACCGCATGTGGCGGAGAAGCTCAAGTTTCGGGTGAAAAGTTTTATTTAGTCGACTCGCCTACTCACTCCCTCCTCCCCCTCCTCTAGGTGACATCAAGGTCCTTTTAGGTGGCCTGGTGGGCGGGCACGCCCGCGGCTCCCTCACCTTCGGCGATCGCGGTCCCCTCACCTCCGGCGGTCGAGATTGAGGTGTCGTGGCGTCGAGGCCCGTTGTCGTTGTCAGTGGCTGTGGTGGCCCACGACAGCTCCTTCTACCCCTCCCTACCTCCCTCCCGATTGTGGTGGTCGGGCCGCGTGCCCACGCCGCTCCTTCTGGCCACTGGTGCCTGGCTGGGTTGTGTGCCGGCATCGACGCCTAGCTGGGTCGCACCTCCGCACCATGCCTTCTGGCCAGGCCGCGTGCCCGTGCTACGTCTTTTGGCCGCCGGTGCCTGGCCGGGTTGCCCCTCTGCACTCTCGGCCGAGAGAAATCGAGAGAGGTGGCATGGAGGGAAGGAAAGGGATAAGTGTAGTTGTGTTTTTCACCATATTCTGAAGGAGTTTTCTATTTGTTTTAATTGGTTTATTACAAATGGATCTAACAGAGTTGGGGCAAAATCGCAATGTGGAGAAAAGTGAGGGTAAAATCACAATTGGACTTTGGAATAGGGGTAAGAATGTAATAGCCCCTTATATGAACTAATGCCTCAAATCCTCATGGGAAAAACCTCAAACCAACAAGCCAGGAAACCAAATAAAACACTCGAGCCCCGTTCAAATTTTGTGCCTCGAATCTACTCGAATTGCTCGGATTCGAAGAGGAGTAGCGGCAGTTGACATACTCGATGCATGGGGTCATGCTCCTACCACATCGTCCCTTGCTGTATCACCATTTTGCATGAGCCCGCGCAGGTTAGAGAGGGAGAATGGAAATGTGCAGGAAGTGGGGTTACTTGTAGAGGAGGAAAGTATGTTGCAGGCGGGCCAAGGCTCGCTTGGGCATTGACAAGAGAGTTGCACGGGCATGACTCGGATGATTCTAGTTGTCCCCACCATGACATCATCGAAGCAAACCTCGCCCTCGTCAACACCCAAACACACACGCTCAAATTACTGATCGGCTTTGCACGACCCCAGAAAGAGAAGCATGAAAAATTCACATGTACCTGATGCCTAAGAAAATTGGAATTGAATTAAAGCGTATGCATATCAGGACGGCCAGTTAATCTAGAATAGTGTTGATATATACTAACTAGCCTCTGTATAATTCACTGACATTACCAAATTCAACTTCACTGCAGTTTCCAGCAAAACAAAACTAGGTATCGAGGCCTAATAAACTGTGTGGAGAGAGATGTTCCCAAAAAAATAATGTGGGAGAGGGGGAGGAGGAGGAGGGCGTTCCTACTTGCGACCTGCGCACCGGGAGTGAGGGTTGCGAGGAGAAGCCGGCGCTAGCGACGACGATGAGTTGTCGGATTCGGTGTGATTGTCATGGCTGCGTAGTGGGCATACTGCGACGCTGGTGGCCTTTTGCCCTGACGAGGAAAATCATGATACATGATTTTTTTTCGATTTTGCAAAAATATGGTCTTCACAAAGTTTTGCAAAAACTAACCTTATACCGTCAAATGAAATAGTAATTGTTTTATATGAACTCCGATGGAGAAAAACTTTATGCAAAAATTGTAGATCTCGACGAGATCTACAAATTTTAAGATCAAACTTTTTTCAATTGGAGCCATCTTCGTGTCAAAATATTCGATATAATATTCTGATCTAATGAACTGAAAGAATTTCGATTGTCTGGACAACACATTTTCAAAAACTCATAACTATTTCATATGAACTCGGATGGAGAAAAGCTTTATATGAAAATAGTAGATCTTGATGAGATCTACAACTTTGCAGTTCAAACTTTTCCTATTTGGTGTCATCTTCGTGTCAAAATATTTGATGCCAAAGTTTTCTTATTTGCATATTAGATCTTAGGTCGAATATTTGGGCATGAAATGACCCCAAATGAGAAAAGTTTGAACTGCAAAGTTGTAGATCTAGTCAAGGTCTACAACTTTCGTATAAAGCTTCTTCATTAGAGTTCATATGAAATATTATAATTTTTTTTGAAAATTTGAAGGAAGTTAAATGACGGTACCTGCTACGGTACCCTACCGCCGTATGAAATGTCGGTTTGGGCACTGTAGCACCCAACTGCCATTTCATTTAGCTGTATAGAGTTAGTTTTGCAAATTTTTGTGAAGACCATATATTTTTACAAAATTGTAAAAGAATATATATATTATAATTTAGATATGTTTTCACTCAGCGGCTTTTTATATTCATTTTTTTACAAATTTACAAAAATATATGTCCACTATACTTATGCCGCCATTTGAAACATTGCTAGGGTGCTGCTACCCACTGCGGTACTGTAGCAGTCCCTACCACCATTTCAAGCGGCGGTAGGAGGCGCTACTCTTCAAAAAAAATTATTTTTTTTGTGTGAACTTTGATGGAGATAAACTTTATATTGAAATTGTAGCTTTTATCAAGATCTACAACTTTGTAGTTCAAATATTTTTAATTTGAAATCATTTTGATGCTCAAATAACCAACACAAAATTTTCTTTCTTGACACCATATCTTTAAAGAATCATATTTCTTTTGTATGAACTCGGCTGGAGATAAAAGTTATATGAAAATTATAGCTTTCATCAAGAGCTACAACTTTGTAGTGCATACTTTTTCATTTAAAATCATTGTGATGCTTAAATAATTGACACTATATTCAGATCTAAAATTTGACGAATCTTGACGGCATATCTTCAAAAAATCATAATGTTTTCATATAAATTCGGATGCAGGTAAACTCTCCACTGAAATTGTATATCTCGACGAGATCTACAACTTTGTAGTTGAAACTGTGTCTATTTGAATTCATTTCGGTGCTCAAATGATTGACACAACGTTTAAATTTTAAAATTCAAATTTTAGATCTCGATAGTATATAGATTATTTGATCATCAAGCTGATTTCAAATGAAAAAAAATTTCAACTACAGAGTTGTAGATCTTGATGAAATGTACAATTTTCATATAAAGTTTATCTTCCGAGTTCATACAAAAAGTTACAATTTTTTTAAGACGGACTGGCATGCCGCTACCACCGTTTGAAACGGCAGCAGGGACTGTTACAGTACCCGCAGCGGGTAGCAGCGTACTACCGCTGTTTGACATGACGTTATAGCCTTATAGGTATAGTTTTGGAAAATGTTAGGAGGGATGTATATTATTGTAAATTCATAAAAAAGTAAAAAAAATTGAGTCAGTGCAAGTCAAGCTCACGAATTTTTTTTCTCTATTTTGCAAAAATAAATGGTCCGCCCGAAATTTTGCAAAACTATACATCTGCCGCCGTGGCCCACGGCGGCAGGGACATACCGCCGTGCGGCACGGCGGTAGCGGCCGTGGCCCACGGCCAGACGTGGGCCCATAGCGTGCGACGGACATACCGCCGTAGCCCACGGCGGTAGGGACATACCGCCGTGGGCTACGGCGGCAGGTCCTAGCGTCGTGGGCCACGGCGGCAGCAGGCCTGGTACCGCCGTGCCCCACAGCGCTAGGAACTACAGCCTATATAAGGTCGAAATTCAGCCAAAAATGTCATAATAATTCGAAAAAAAGAAAGAGAGGGGGAAGAGGAGAAGGGAGTGAGGAGGAGGTGGTGAAGGTGCGAAGCTCTGCCGGTTTTTCGTCTCGTTAGAGGTAATACTCTGGTACTTAATAGTTTGAACTGTGATAATAGTAAAAAATATAGTTTTAGTGTAGATCTGCTTAGTAAAAATATAGTTTTAGTGTAGATCTACTTAGTAAAAATATAGTTTTAGTGTAGACCTGCATAGTAAAATTATAGTTTTAGTGTAGATGGATTAGTAAAATTATAGTTTTAGTGTAGCTCTGAGTAGATATATTTTGTAGTTGCAGATCCACTGTTAATAGCGTTTTTTTCATACTGTCAGACATGTCGGATGCGGTCAGTGTCAAGTTGTATTTCGGTAATGGGCGGATTAGATATGGTGAACATGGAGTTGACTTGTCAGAATTTAATTCGGTTGACCATGTGATTAGAAGAGCAGCCGAAAGAACTTGGGGGTCCATTACCAACTTTTTTTATAGGGCATTCCATGTAGATGCAGAGCAACATGACTTGTCCATTATGGCTCTAATCAACAGGAGTGAGTCAGTATATTGGGAGCTTATGCCACTTGAAGGCACTGAACATTGGAGGAGTTATATCAAAACAGCATGTGAAATTAGTTTGTCTGTGATGTTGTTTATCCAAGTTGTTCATAAGGCTGGGTCTAGTAGTCCAGTGCATGAGGAGGGTAGTGCTGCTCACCAGGGTGAGGCTGAACTACAAGCAGGAGATGGTCCTGCAACTGAGCCACAAGAAGGAGATGGTGCTGCCACTGAGGCAGAAGAAGGAGATGGTGACACACCCTTTGAGGCCCGTGGTGAAATTGACGAGGGGGAAGTTAATGAAGAAGTACTCAGGCAGTACGAAATGGAGGCTGATGAGGATGAACGTGGGTTGGAAGAGGACTCCTCAAATGATGAGGATGACCCGCTAGTTCCAAGGGACTGGGACAGTTACAATTTCTCACAGCTATCTGTCAATCCTGGTGAGAATGTACCCTGGGAGTATAGAGACAATCAGGTTTCTATTGGCGCCATGTATAAGAGTGCAGTAGAGGTGAAGGATGCAGTGAAGAGGTGGGCCACCCTTACTCTGCAGAGAGAGTTCAGGGTAGTGAAGAGTTCTCCACACATATATGATGTACAATGTGTGAAGCCCAACTGTCCTTTTCGAGTGTATGCTTCCAAGGGCAAGTGGAAAAATTACTGGGAGATCAGATCTGTTGTGGATCACACTTGTGTACTTGAGCAGCTAGATGCAAGCCATCGTAATTTGTCGGCCAGTTTTGTGGCCAGCCAGATGTTTGCTAAGATTGTGGAAAATCCTGCTTATGAGCCCAAGTCCATTATCTTGGCAATTGAGGAGAAATTTAGGTACCTGATAAGTTATGGTAAGGCATACATGGCGAAGAAGAAGGTATTGGAGATGAGGTGGGGTACTTACGAAGCATCCTACGACAATCTGCCTCGATTGCTGAACACAATTGCCACGCTCAATCCTGGTAGTTATTACGATATCAAGACTTATAATCTTGTATCAAGGCCAGGGAAGCAAGTCTTGCAGCGGGCATTCTTAGCATTGGGTCCAACTACTGCTGCCTTCAAACAGTGTCGACCAGTCATTTGCATAGATGGCACATTCCTAACAGGAAAATACAAGGGCACAATCCTTACAGCTGTGGCTGCAGATGGCAACAATCAGTTGTTGCCATTGGCAATTGCTTTTGCAGAGGGAGAGAATGGTGACAGTTGGTATTGGTTTCTGGAGAGATTGAAGCAGATGGTGGTGGGAGATGTGTCAGACGTGTGTGTGATACACGATAGACACAAAGGTATTTTGCAGGCCATTAATGACATCAAAGAAGGTAGCCAAGAACGTCACAGAGCACCACAATGGCCAGATGTGCATAGCAGGTGGTGCATGAGGCATATGGCAGCAAACTTTCATAGCCAGTTCAAGAACAAAGAACTTACACAATTGTTCAAGCGCTTATGTTCGACCAATCAGGAGAAAAAGTTCTACGAGCTATTGCAAAAATTAGATGATCTGACGAAGAAAGCATCAGAAGAGATAGCTAAGAAGCCAATAAGTACTGAACCCGGGGAAGAGCCAGTTTCTCTGGAGGACGTGGGGCTAGATGCTCCAAATGTCAGAAGGAGAAGGGGACGTGCTGTGAAGACCTTCAGCCAGTGGATTCAGAATGAGCCTAAGGAGAAATGGTGTCTCCTGTTTGATAAGGGAGGTGTGAGGCGTGGGATAATGACAACAAATTTTGCTGAGGTCTACAACGCGGTTTTGCGTGGTGCCAGAGCTCTCCCTCTTGTTGGTATCATTGAGTTCTTCTTGTACCGCACAATGAAGTACTTTCTTGAGCGTGCTACTGCAGCACATGCAGCTATGCAGGACTGTCAGAAGGTGTATTCAACATGGATGACTGAGTACTTGACCACAAAACAGAAGGCTGCTCTTGCTCACAGAGCTTACCCACAACCTCTACGTCGTGATCCCGGCGAGGAAGTTCAGTGGAAATATCGGATAAATTGCCAGTCCAAATCACAAAAAGTGAATGGTGAAATAACAATACAACAAACAGTTATTGGGAATCAGACATGCTCATGCTCTTGCCAGAAGCCACTGCTGCTACACTACCCCTGCTCACATGTGATCGCTGCATGCCTTGCAACAAAGAATAACCACTGGGGTCGCTACGTGCCTAAATACTTTTTGAAGCAAACCATTCTAGACACTTGGAACCACACTATTGAGGGTTACCTGCATCTTAGAACTTTCACTCAAGACCCCAAAGACAGTGCGTTGTACATACCAAATCCAGATCCAACCATGTGCCAAGGTGTCGGTCGACGCAAGAAGAAGAGGATTAGGAACAACATGGATGAGGCTGAAGCTGGACCTCCAGTGCAGATATGCTCTAAGTGCAACAATCCAGGACACTCCTACAAGAAATGCACCGAAGCATCTTACTTTTCCACTGCCACTTCTCCAGCACCTTCAGCTAGTGCACGTGGGCGTCGTTCCCGTCGCTACAACGAAGGAATGCAGTGATCGTACTTGTTTGTGCTACCGTGTTGTAATATTTGAAATACTTATGCATGTTATCGTCTTGTAATATTTGAACCATTTCATTTGGCAAGGTCTTGTAATATTTGAACTTATGCATGTTATCGTGTTGTAATAATTGAACTACCTTTTCATTTGCTTGTTGTTTTCTTCTTGCCGTCAAATTTATTATCATATCCTGTTATGTATTGTTCTCTAATTTCAAATGAAACATGTAATGAATTATCATATTTCTCATCTTTTTTGTAGGCTTTCAATGGCTTCCTCGGGTCCTGAGTTGGACTTGGAGTTGCTCACCAGTAGGAAGGACAAGGTTGCGGTGCCAAAGGGGATCCACGCTGTGATTTTATGCAGTGGCTAGATTGTGAGCAGTCCGAACAAGACAAGCGTTACATTGAGGCGATGGGTCGTTCAGCACGTGAGAGGTGGCAAAGGATAGTTGAGGCAGAAAAACAAGAAGAAAAACGTAAGGAGCAGCAGGAGGAAATTCGCATTCGCCGGGAGATCAAAGAACGTGAAGCGGCCGCGGCCCGTGAAGCAGATAGAGAGAGGAAGAGGGAGAGAGCTCGCCGGGCTAAGGAAGCTGGGCCGGATGCTATGAGGAAGGGGAAATACCCCCGTTATACCCAGTAGACGTAGACTACTAGACGTCGAGTGCTACTGTATCCATAAAAAATTATGATTTCATTTCATCATTCTCTAGAGTCGGGTTGTATCTTTAAGAACTTGATTTCAGATGCATTTCAGATGCAAACAGTAAAACTCGTACTAGGGTGTGTTTTCTGTGAGTCACTGCACCAAACAGTGTACCTAGTACTAGGGTGTGTTTCCTCCGAGTCACTGCCCGTTTTTCTTGCCCCGGATCGAATGGCCCACCGTCCAGTCTGCTTTATTGCCTACATATATGTGAGCACTCTTCTCCAGTGTCACTTCACAACACAACAAGCACCAATGAGTTCCTGTACTGGGGATGATGATGACTCCCTCGGTCCAGCACTGTGGAGCCAGCAAGATCCAGAGTTCAACAGCAATTTTCCAGTCTTAGATAAGAGAGATTTCAAATCCATGCGTGATGTTAGAAAGTACGCACCAAATCAAACGGTGAACTGGCCAAGGTGTGCACACGGTGAGTTCTGTGTGATGCAGGTTTACCAGGGATGGGACAACTCTGGTCGACGCTTCTGGCATTGCTCACGAGCATGGGTAAGCAAAACTCCTTGACATCTGTCCTTCATCATTTTATGATTTACTAATGTAATCACGGTTTCTGCAGTACTCCGAACAACCAGATAACTGCGGTTTCGTGCAATTGGTGGATCCCCCAGCTATTAACACGTATCAACTACCTCGAGGATGTTGTCATCTTCAACCTGAGGCAAGAACTCGCGTTGGCATTGGCTTCTCCATATCCGACATCTACCAACGACGACGACAGACCGGTGACCGGACCAATGGTGGTGAAGACGAACACCGGGTGTGAGGACGAGTTCTGCTGTTGTCCGTGCCACGAGAAGAAGGACAACACTCCACCAGCAACTCCACCCCCGCCACCGTCTGATCCAACTCCACCCCCGTCGGGGTACTACATGCCCTCCCAGCACTCCGGCGGGTCTATGATGTCCGGGTTCTCCGGGTACTATTCGTACAACTAGACTACAAATGTTGTAATCGTTTATCTAAATTCCCTAAGGCACGTTAGGACTAGCAGCGGCACAAAGTTAGGGTACTTGTGTCGTACGTGCCATTGCTTGTTTCTGTAATTCGTCGTTAAGTATTAATGGTTCGTCGTTAAGTATCAATGCTTCAAAAATTGAAATTTACAAAAAAAAAAATCCTACCGCCGTAGGGCACGGCGGTAGGTCCATACTTACCGCCGTGGCCTACGGTGCTACCTGGAGGCCACGCTGCCGCCTGGCGCTAGGCTCCTACCACCGTGCCGCACGGCGGTAGGCCCCTAACGCCGTGGCCCACGGCGGTATGTGCCCTTGCCAGTGGGCCACGGCCCCTACCGCCGTGCGGCACGGCGGTAGGACCCCTGCCGTCGTGGGCCACGGCGGCAGATGTATAGTTTTGCAAAATTTCAGACGGACCATTTATTTTTGCAAAATAGAGAAAAATATATATAAAAAAAAATTCCAAGCTCACGATACTTTTTATATGGAGGCCTTTTATTGTTGGGCCAAATTTGATGGGCCCTTAACATTCTTGCAGTGGAAATAAAGGGCCTCGCCAAGGAATGAATGTTCCTCGCTGGTCGAGAATCATATATATCTTTTGGCAGAATGGCAGTTAGGAAAATGTACAAACTTCTACTGTTTGAGATTCGTGCAAACGATGCTATCCACAGGATCCTCCCACCAAAACGGTAACCTCACACCTCACTCCCTCTTGTGATGCGCCACCGCTCCCGTGCGGGCCTACGCGCCTCCACCGTGCTGCCACTGGTCGGCCCTTGGCGTCGCCGGCCAGCCATCCAGCACTAGTAGCCAGTCCTCCCAGCCGCCGGGGAGCCCTTCCCAATGGCAAGCCCTCTACAGCTGCCAGCTGCCCAGCGCCACCACCAGTTGTCACCGGTCACACTATGCCGCCATGCAACCCCTCCGCAGCCACCACTGAGTGGCCCTGCTCACCGTAGTCGCGACGCCGGCACTTCGACGAGCCCCTCCCCTCCTCCCTATATGCAGCTCGCGCCGGTGCACCTCCCCACAGGCTTGTCGGCCGTCGCGGCTCCGTGCACGCATGCGCCACCGGCCGGTCCTCGCCGACCGCTGCTGGAGCATGGGCTCTCCAGCCTGGTGCGCTGCCGTCGGCCACCGACCTTGAGGAAGAAGAAGCAAAATAAAAAATGTTGAAATATTTTTTCCAAAAAATTGTTGCAACATTTTCATAAAATGTTGATCAACATTTTCATGAAAATATTGGTAAAAGGATAATGAAAATATGTTGGATCCAACATTTTCTCTGCATAAATGTTGGTGCAACTCTTTCCAAAAAACATGTTAGTACAACTTTTTATGAAAAAATTGGTTCAACTTTTTGTTTGAAAAAATGTTGTAACATTTCTTGAAAATGTTGTGATATTTTTAATTAATAATCATGAGGTGGGATGGTTGGAAACTAATAACTAGTAATTTCATATGAGCTTTGATGGGCGGGAAGTTTCAACTCTTATCAACTTCCGGTAGCCATATAGGAGCCCCCCTCGCTAGTCGCTTCCATCAGAATTTTCCTGTAGTGGGTCTTAAAAATTGAAGCGGGAAGTAATCTGGCAGTTTCAATGCAAACTTGGAGTACACATCAATTGCCTAACTTCTTGCTGTGTGTTAGTCGAATTTATATCCAATATTCCAATGGCCCCCCACCTGTATCAAAGACAGAAGACGAAAAAAACTAGGCCGGTGGGGTAAGATCGTCCGGTCTAGAAAGTCTCTGAACCCCGTTTCACCGGCGAGAGGATTTTTATTTTTAAACCAGCTCCAGACTTCACTTCAATGAGGAATACCTCAGTCCCTGTACCCAACTAGGCTAGAGGAAGAAATAGTCGAATTTGCGGAAGGGGTGACTTACCAAAGGTCCTCTAGCCTACTTGGTTAGAGGGGGCTGAGGTATGGTCGCAACCAAGAGACCTGGGTTCGATTTCTCGTTGGAGCGAATTTACGGGATTGGTTTAAAAAAATCCTCTCGCCGGTGAAGTCGGAGTTCGTGGATTTTCTAAGCTGGGATTCGGTTCCCTTCTCTTAATGAAAACCGTGGGGTGGTCTAAAACCCCACCGGCTTGCGAATAGGCTTGTAGTCCAATGGTAGGACGGTCCAGTGGGACGCTACCCACCAGGGTTCAAATCCTGGTGCTCGCACCTTTTCCTGGATTTATTCCGGGATTTTCCGGCGTTATGCTTTAAGTGGTAAGCGACATTCCCGTCGACGACGAAGCGCCAGTGGTGACTTCGGGAATCTCCAGATCTGCCGGTGCTCAGTCCTTCGGAGGTGCTCATAGGGGTAGGGTTTGCGTACGTGTGTTCATAGGGGTAAGTGTGCATGTGTGATGTGAGCGTCTGCGTTGTACTGTGTAATTGAAAAAAAACCCCACCGGCTTAGTTTTGGAAGGGATGACTTTGGTAAAGACAGAAAATATGGGTGAGGATGAAAAAATATTGCTCAGATTTCCAGATGGCGGCGGCAAAACAAAGCTTACTGCAAAAATCTCATTCTTTTTTTAAAATACTTAAAAAATCGCATTCCTCATTCAAATTTTTAGCCACACAGTCCAGTACTGGACTGCGCTGCCTTTGGGATTAAGTGGATTCCAGTGCTGAAAATTTTGTATGAGCGTGCAGGATTTTCAATTGCCCCGGTCCCCACTATATTTCCAGCAGGTCTTCACCGCCCAAATACACGAATTATTCAATCTCATACGACAAATTTGTAGGAGCATGCAGGATGGCAAACGGATGCAATAGTCACTCATCCGGCAACAAAATAACGAAGAAAAATGTATTTTCATCCTTTAATATTATAAAAATATGACATTTATCTCTGATATTTTATTTGATCAATATCTTAAAGTAACTAGCAATGACGCACGTGCGACACGCACATGTCAATCAAATATTTCAGTATTCCATAGTCTAAAATCAACAGTTTTCAACGGTAAGTTTTTTAAATTATAAATTGAGAAATTATTTGTGTATGTCCGTGCACTGTAAAAGAGTTCATCAGATTTCGAGGACAATATCGAAACGATTGAGAAAAAACAAATATGTTTGGACCATAAATCACATTATCAGACAAACATGAACAATTTAGAGGTGATAGCTCTTTCTTTTGTTCCTTTTCAATTTGTTTACTTTTTTAAAAAATGCATTCCCATGTTCGAATTAAAACCGCCTCCTGAACACATAAAACCAACGCATCAACCAATTTCTCAACGTCTCGTGGACAATGTTTCTTCTCCAAGCCGAGTCGCGTCGTGCCTAGAGCTCGTCGACATCGAAGTAAGCATGCACATCACCAACATTCATCACACAACAATGCGCGACATGGCAACACCGTCTACTAATTTTATTTTCCAACTGATGGGCATGTGGGTCCCGCTTGTCATTTGTGGGCCCCACCTGCCGTTCTCTTTGTTTTTTTAATCATGGCCTTATCTTCTTCCCTTGGGACGGTAGTGCCCCCGTCGATCTCATATGTAAAAAAGTATTAATGAACCAACCCAAGAATTTACTCCTCCGGTTTGGTAAAAGAAGTCGTTTTGGAGAAGGTTTGGGTCAAACAATGGGAATATAAATGATGAATAACTTTTAAGTCGTTGAGTTTAGAAATGTGAAAAATTATATCAATAGATTTGTTTTGAAAATCATTTTCATAAAAATATACATATATAACCTTTTCAATAAATATTTTATAAAAAAGAGAAGTCAAAATTGTGTTTTGTAGACCGTGTCGTTGTCCTAAACGATTTTTTTTACCAAACCGGAGGGAGTATAATTCTAGGCACAGATTTACCGTTTGACAAAAGTAGACAATGTGATGGTTGTGCAGAGTTCAGTGGAAACTTATAAGTTGAAATTTTGACTGCAGTACGATCGGTCTTATGCCTGAAGAACCATATCAAATTACAACATACTACTAATTTACATGAATACAGTTGCATCTATCCTTCAAGAAAACTAGCACAAGCACAAGGATAACCCCAGTACGTTGTTCATACACCATGTCTACAGTACCTAGCTGAATATGGCAGTATACTGAGCTACTGGAACAGTCCTTGTCCTCCACCATAATTTCCAGATATAGTGCAGTAGTACAATAGCTACGCAGACGCAATACGTAATTCATGCTCGACGATCATACGAGGTTGATTCGCTCCTCTCCCTCGAGCAATCATCAGTCGACCACGGCACCAAATTATTTTTTCCTCACGAATGAGGGCGACCTACACGAGCTGCTGCTCCCACATGCCGCCGTGGTTTTTATACTTGTACAGCTACAAGCAAAATAATGAAGACAAATGTATTTTCATCCTTTAATATTATAAAAATATGACATTTATCTCTGATATTTTATTTGATCAATCTCTTAAAGTAATTATATCAGCACACTAATCATCCCACCTCGACTTGATAATGGTTTATTGACGTATAATAACAGTTTATGCCATATAATTATTTAAGTAATCATTGCTTAGCGATGTAATATGCTGAGTCCTGAGTAGAAGATGTCATAAAAAGCTTTCAGAAAATCCTCTAAATTGGCTACCTCCAAAAAAAATTGTGAGATTAACGACACATCAAACTGTTATAGCGATTAACTCAACATAAGACATGGCTAAATACTGATTAGCAATTACATGACCTACAGACGCTAAACCCTTGTTAAACTAAGGTGATAATGAATAGTACACCCGTTTAGTTAGTTAAGAGTTTTATCTGCACCATGTTACACTTTGCAATATTTGAGGCATAGAAATATACTTTTTCAAACAAAAAAAATAAATATCATTACTCCGGTCTTCCAACGTAACAAGCTTAGCCAAAGAACTAATTAAGCGATGATGTAAGGAATCGGATGCTCGTAGCTTAAGAGGGGGAGGGGGTGAATTAGGCAATCTTAAAATCTTAACCTATGGCTTCACTACTTTTGCATAAAGATAAACTAGAACATACTATCTAGATGTGCAACTAAGGTTGTTCTAGTGTGAAACTACCATCCCAAAACAAAGTTTGCAACCTATAGCCAATCCTAGCATGATACTACTCTAGGAAAGTAAAGGTAAGCAAAGATTGCAATAGAGTAAATGCGGAAACGTAAAGAGGGATGAGAGGAAGCAAACTCTTGACACGCGATTTATCCCGTGGTATCGGTAGGCACTAAGACACCCCTAGTCCACGTTGTTGAAGCACTCACACAAGAGTATTGCTTCCCGGTCACCAAGTCTCTCCCAAGAGCACCACTTGACTCGCCACAAAGGCTAGCCACTTAGGCACTCGCCAAGCTCCCTTGGTCACCTTGATGCCGCCTCCACTAAGGAGCTTCTCCACCAAGGAAGGGGGTCTCCACGTCCCCCGCACAAAGTGTTCTCGCCACTCCACATCAAGCCGGAGGGTCGAAGACGATTGCCGGTGAGCCACTTAGGCCCCAAGGCTTCCAGCGAACCTTGTACACCTTGATTCACTCAAGAATCACCTCACAAGGTTGGCACAACCTTGCACTCACTCAGCTCTAAGCTAAGCCTAGCACTAAGCACATACACTAAGCATATGCAAGTCTATGGATGAGCAATTAAGCACTTGGATGGATTAGATATGATCTTCTAGGTATTTGCACTCCTCTGCACTTCCACACAATCCAGCAACCTCAAATTGGTGAGTGGAGGGGGTATAAATAGCCTAAGGCATCCAAAGAGCCGTTGGCTAACGGCCACTGAAAAAGTAAGCGTCGGATGAACCGATGCTATCCTTTTCAGGGCATCAGTTCATCCGGTGCCCCTCCCACGTCACTTAGCCGTTGAGGTTCTCTGACAGAACTACTCTAACGCTATGCTCCGACGCACCGTCGGATCATCCGGTGCTAAAGACCCCGCGACCAGATCCTTACTGTTAGCTTCCACGTGACCATCGGATGAACCGTTGCTGACCCGTCGGTTCATCTGGTGCTACTGCGTTGATCTTGGCGCATCTCTGTCTTGTTTAAACTCGACCATCGGATAGACCGACGGTACCTTCCAATGGACCGTCGGTTCATCCGACGCTGCTGTCTTCGCGGCTTCTCTTCTCCAATTCGTCCGCCGCAACTAGGAAAGGGACCGTCGGTTCATCCGACGGTGTCAAGTTGATTCCAGTCGCTACGCAGTGTACCAACTACACCGACGCTATGCACCGATGGTACCGTCGGTTCATCCGACGGTGGCTTTTTCCTTCCTTTTCTTCGCGTCTCCAACTTCGATCTTTGCTTCAACTTAACATACTTAACATGCCATCACTTATAGCCCCAAAATATATACTAAGTCCTCATTTTTGCTATGAGTAACTTAACATGTGCATGGTATGTTAACTTGTGGTAGGACATGTTAACTTGGACATGGTATGTTAGCTTATGGTAACATCTATGGGACCTAGGAATGCCTACAAAGACATGCTAGACAATGTGGTTAGTCCCATTACTTGTGTTAGTATGAATCACCAAAATCAACTCGAGCAAATGGCAAATGGGACCATGTTCGCTACAGATGACAGACCGATGGCGTAACTGGTCTTTTTTAATCAAAACACCTTATTACAGACACAAACGTGGGCGAGCGTGCACACAACCCACCTCAATGAGTACTGAGATTAGGAAACATGTCTAGGACAAATTGCATCGCCTTCTATTCGAAATTCAAATCCATGAGCAAATTGATGATATTTTGCTTGGGCCGTGTTGTTCTTAGTTTGACAGTAAAACCTAAGTTTCACGGCCATTTTCTTTGTCCAATACGTTGATCTTGGAAATTGGAATGAGCTATGACGGTGACAACAAGTTCTTACGAAAAGAATAGTAGGGACCGGACCGTGCCCTTGAGAAAAGGAAGGTGAAGAGTAGCTAAAGAAGGCAAGTGTAGGAGCGCAGGTGCTTAAATAACTAGTGGTTGACCGCCATTTTAGATGTGTCCATCTTGACCTTCTCAAGGACAAGTGGTTTTTGGATATTCCTTTCGCCGATTACTGCGGAAGAATTGTTTTCCTGCACCCTTCAAAAAAAAAGAATTCTTTTCCTCCAAGCATTCCATGATTCTTAGGCTGACAGGTGTGTCCATGACGACTGGGCCGGGAGACTTAACCGCCCCTAATTTCCTTGCCATGTGTCACTAGCTTAGCCAGCGGAAGAAACAAACGCTGCCAAAAAGATCATATATATATAAATGGCAAACACTCCGATTAAGCAGTTGACAAGGTTTGCTGCAACTGTGACCACGGAGAGGCGTTCGCCGGCCACACCTCGCGCGCGCGGCCATGTGTGAATCCTCGTATCTGGTACGTGCATGCGCATGCAGTTTCTGCTACAGCACATCGATTTGATCTCTCTTCTCCCTCACCACGAGTTTGGCCATGACCAGATGCCGCCGTCCCCGTCACCGCCGCGGCCGCCGGCGCAGCCACCGGAGTACAAGCACTTCTGCCGTGTATGCAACAAAGGGTTCACGTGCGGCAGCGCGCTCGGCGGCCACATGAGAGCCCACGGCGCCAGCGACGTCGTCGACGGGTTCGGCGCCGACGACGACTCCCTCGGCGACGACGTGGCCTCCGCGCGGTGCCGCGCCTCGGAGGATCGGTGGGACGCGGTGAGGACATCGACGACGCACGCGTACGCGCTCCGGGCGAATCCGAACCGGCTGATCAGGAGCTGCCAGGTGTGCAAGAACTGCGGGAAGGAATTCACATCGTGGGAGCTTTTTCTTCAGCATGGCAAGTGCAACTCCGAGGATGAGGGGGAAGAGGTGGAGGACGGGTGGGGCTCGATGCGTTCGTCGTCACCTCCGTCTGACACCGACGGCAAAGAGGATCCGGCTGTGGCGACCGCTTGGTCCAAAGGGAAGCGTTCCCGCCGTGTCAAGTTGATGATCGGGGAAGAGGACCATTCACCCGTGGTGCCCTCTCGGTGGGACACGTCCGGAGAAGAGGAAGACCTTGCCAATTGCCTTGTCATGCTCTCATCCTCCAACATTAACCAACCAACCGTCATCGCTGAGACCGGTCAGAAGGAGCAGTGTGCCTTACCCGGAAAAGAAGGTGATGCAATACCACCACTACAATTGCAGCCAATCTCATTTTTCGTGCCAGCTTCAGAGCCAGTTGTGGCATTACCCTCAGCGGTGGCTGTGACACCCCAATACATCTCACCGGCGTCACGTAATGTGTTCGAGTGCAAAGCCTGCAAGAAGGTGTTTACCTCGCACCAAGCTCTGGGCGGACATCGAGCGAGCCATAAAAAGGTAAAAGGTTGTTTTGCTGCTAAGTTTGAGAGCAATGCCAGTGAGCCAACACACCGCTCAGTCGCTAGTGATCCCAACAATATCATCGGCAAGCGAGCCACTATGGATGAAACCAATGCAGGCGTGAACACATATGCTAAGGCAAGTGTTTATGCTGCTGACACCAATGTAGGGACAAGCGAGGCAGCGGCATCATTGTCCATGGCGCTCACGCCCATCGGACACAACCCACCTGTGACCACACTCGCCACCGCGTCATCATGTAAGAAGAACACAAAGATGCACGAATGCTCTGTGTGCCACCGCTTGTTCACCTCCGGGCAGGCGCTCGGAGGTCACAAGCGATGCCACTGGCTCACCTCGAGCACGGCGGACCCTTGCAACACGGTGGCTAACATGATCCCACCCCTAACTGAAGACATCGTCGGAGTAGTCCGGCACCAGCTTTCCCTTCGACCTATGGTGGACACGTCGGAGCCCGTGCTCGACCTCACCATGGCAGCGATCCCATCAGGGCAAGCCGCTGCCACGGCACAACCTGAGGCCGGAGGCAACTCTTTCCGACTCGACGCGCTAGCTCCGGTACACTTACAACCAATGGCTGTCACAGTGCCTAGCACCGCCAGCCAATTGAAGAAGACTACAGCTACGAGCAGCCACCACGGCATCGACACAATGGCGGAGGAGGATGAAGCCGACAGCACCACAGCCAAGAGAGCAAAGCTTAGTGACCTCAAGGATGTGGTGAGCATGGATGGGGAGTTAACAGGGCCGTGGCTGCAGGTTGGCATTGGTGGTTCCTCGTCGGCCGGAGGTGATGACAAAAGCCGGGAGTCATCTATTAATTAATTAAACACTTAGTACCGTACATATATACCATTCTATTAACTACTAACTCTAGCTGAGGGCATGCATGTATGTGTAATCTGTGAGTATATTGTTCCCATTATGTATGTGATTTATTTTAATTTTATGAATCATCAGTCTACTTACACCTAGCATTGCATGGAAACAAGATTTCTAAATGACGAAACCTACACTGCAGACTATTCGAACTCTTATATGTCTAGCCCATCTGATCTCGCACCGTTGGTTTCCACTTTCCACCTCCTCCTCGTCTCCTTTTTTAAACAACTTCCTTGTCTCTTTTTTAGCGGATCCTTTATTTTAATACTTCATCTGTTTCAAATTATATATCATTTTGACTTTTTGAGGTTCAAGGATATGATTATACATTTAGGTATATGTTATATCTAGATGCATAGCAAAATATTTGCACTAAAAAGGTTAAACAACCTACAATTTGAAATAGATGGAGTCATGAAGACAGTGAGTATCTCCTCTAAAATTTTTGCCTGACACTATCACACCTTTGATCGCTAATTAGGGGTATTATTTCGCAAGACGAACCTAATGAAGCCTTTGACCCCATGTTTAGAGGAAGGTTGTTGTAGTATTGTTGTAGCAAATTATGAATTAATTAGATTCATCGCGTCGAACTACACTCATCTGTAAGATTTTGTAAATAAACTAAACATAGCTGCATAGTAAAATATTTGCAACAAAAAAAGTTAAACGACCTATAATTTGAAATAGATGGAGTCACAAAGTATATCTCCTTATCTTACTTGGATAGTCATGTCGGAGTAGATGAGTACAAACACTAGCCCATCCTCAACGAACACACTGGTGATGGAGTCCTGATACAAAACATCCGAACAAGATTTAGATCGAGGCAACGATACGAGAAAGTTAAATTAAAAGCTACAGTCCTAGTATCCAGAGTAGGGGGCAAACTTTGAACTTTGCACTAGCGTGCCGTCCAAAATGCCCCGAGTGAGTCCAGCTGAAAGCTTCTTGCCATAGTAATGTGTTTTCCATCAATTAATTGTAACAAAAACAAAAAAACACACACTAGTGATGGAGTCCTGATACAAAACATCCGAACAAGATTTAGATCGAGGCAACGATACGAGAAAGTTAAATTAAACGGTAATGCTAAGGAACAGGCGTTCGGACAGACGAAAAAAATCGGACGCCCTCCCCCACTGCAACCTCACAAGCGGGTCCCACCACGAGTCTTATCCCTTCGATCTTCCACCCACTGCTTCTTCACCCACCATTTTTATCCTTTTCTCTATGTCGCAGGCCATGAGAGCTCCGTTCCAGCGCGTTGGGCGCGGCCGCTCACCTGCAGCCAGCTACTGTGCCTCGCGGAGGTATCTGGGGGAGTGAGCTCGCGGCTCTGGTGCAGTGGTGGCGCGGAGGATGGAGCTCGTGGCCCATCACGGGGCACCCGTCGAGGGCGCGCAGATCCAGCCGAGGTCGGGGCGGCCTCTCCAGCGGCGGCTCGGGACCAACACCGGCGGCCGGTGAGTAGGCCCAGTAGGGGTCACCGCTCCCTCCCACGGCTTGGGGTGGCCGAGCGCGGGCGGGATGCCGCTCCCGCATGGCGACCGGAGCCGCTCCTCGTGGGGTGTGGGCTCAAGCCCTCGGAGCACGCCGGCCGAGAGGAGCTCCTCGCTCCGCTACGGCGAGGTCGAGCCGCACGCAGGGGGTGCTCCACTGCGTCGGGTGTGGAAGGAGCTCCTCCGCCATGCTGCCGCTCCCCCGCGGTGAGGGAGAGGTGGGGCGAGCTACGCAGGCCGGCGGCGCTTGCCGTGCGGCAGGGGCAGGCGAGCGGTGCGGCAGGGGTAGGCTAGAATCCCACTTCTTCGTGGGATGAATTACTATGTTTCAACAGTGATTTTGTGATGTTGAAATTGGATATTTATGATGTTGCATCTATGCTTTGGTTTTTTAAAAAATTAATCGAGATGTTGCAAACATTATTTTGCCATGTTGCAGTCATGATTTCGTGTTGTTGTGGCTATGATTTGGGATTTTTAATCTGTTTTTCGCGATGTTGCAACATGGTCTTTTTATGTTTCAACAATGACTTCAAGATGTTTCACCGGTGATATGTGATGTTGCAACATCAACTTGATATCTTTACCCTCAAATAACACTGATGTTTTCATCACTAACGTTGCATGCAACACACAGGCAATGTTGTGGTGGGATGTTTCACCACAATGTTTCATCTGATGTTGCAAGTGTTCAATTTTTTATGTTCCAAGTGTTCAATTTTAATGTTGCAAGTTTTTCATCTGGCGTTGCAAGTGGTTTGGTTCATCTACTTTTGCAACAACAGGTGGGATCCACATTCTGCAGCATGTCGGGTGGATGCGCATGGGAAGGATGGATTCCATCAGACGGTGATGCCTGCGTCCGACGGGAATAACTCCCGCCGGACGTATCCAGAGTAGGGTGCAAACTTTGAACTTTGCACTAGCGTGCCGCCCAAAATGCCTCGAGGGAGTCTAGATGAAAGCTACTTGCCATAGTAATGTGTGTTTCCATCAATTAATTGTAACAAAAAACAAAAAACCTTTCCGTTGCCAGGACTCAAACCCGGGTCTCTCGGGTGAGAGCCAAGTATCCTAACCAACTAGACTACAACGGATTGATGGCAAAAGAGTCTATAAACAACTTAAAGTCATATACTTTTTTAAAAAAGAAGCATATTATATCAGAGCTAGTAACCAATCCCAGAGTTGCAGTACTAACAAAAAGAGATGCTTACCAAACTCAAGAGCATGCGGTGCATTTTTCCTTCCATTTTCTATGGCTGAGTGCATCGCTTAGAGTAGATAGGTATTGGTGCGTGCTTACCTGGTGCTAGACTGCTACAGTAGTATGCTGCGTGTAGGGCCTGCCCGGGGGCAGGAGGGGCAGCCTGCCTGGGCCCCCAACTCCCAGGGGCTCCACCCCATATACACATAACACATTAACACATACTCTTAATCTCTCATGTACGTAAAAAAAAGGCCCCAGGCGCAAAACGTCAAGCGCCGGCCGCCGGCATATCAATCGTTTCGTAGAGAAATCCGAAAACGGTTCGGCCTCTCGCGTCGTCCCCGCGAGGGCGACCGAGGGGCTCCCAACCCTAGCGCCGCCAGCCTCCCCTTCGCCACCTACCGCCGCGCCGCCGCCTGAGCGGGCCACCGGGAGCCCGCGCGGCCCGCGAGGAAGGCGGCGGTGGGGCGTTCTCCCCCTTTCTCCTGTGATTGGGGCGGACGCGGCCGCCTCGGCCTCATCGGAGCTCCTTCGCCGGCGTCGAGCGTCTGCGTGGCGGCGGCGGCGGGAGCCACCAGATCCGGCAGCGCCCCGGCCGGATCTGATGGCGGCACGACAGGGGCGCGCGGTGGTGTGGGGGGGGCAGCGGCCAAAGCAGGGCGGCGGCGCCGGCTGTGGCTGGCACGGACAACACCGGCGGCTGCAGCGGTCGGCGCGGGTCAGCGGCGGCGGCAGGTGGTGTGGATGGCGCAGGGGAGGTGGCCGTGGCTGGGTGTGGCCGTGGCCAGGCGTGGCTGTGGCTGCCCTGGTGGCTGGCCGCGCCTGGCCGTGCTAGCCGTAGCCAGCCGTGGCCGTGGCTGGTGAGAGCCAGGTGTGGTTCGAGGACCGGTGGATGGTCGCTTCCTGTTGTGATGAGTGAGTGACAACGTGGCGTGGACTGATTCTTGGCTAAGTATTGCAGGTGCAGGTTGTGGCTTGACTGGTGCAGGTGCAGGTGAAGAACAAGCGTGAAAGGTCGTTGCCGGTGAGGCCTCCAGGTTTGGAGAAGACAAGTAGGCTTGGTTCGAGGGACCCGGTGGCCAGCGGGGTCAAGTGCAGGCCGCATGGTGGCAAGAACGGCAAGATGAAGTCATGGACGGTTTCTTGGTTGAGCCTCAAAACCAAGGTCGAGCCGGGACTACGTGGGAGCCGAGTCATGAGTGGTGATTGGCGGAGGCTACACTGAGTTCGCGGGGTTTCCGGTGGTTCACCAGAAAACCACTGGGTTCCTTGGTTGATCCACAAAGCCAAGACCGAAGAACCGAAGACGGAGGTGCAGCAGCTCCAGACCGGTCTGACTGGTGGGTCTGACCGGTCTGACCGGTGGGTACCGGTCTGACCGGTGAGGAGCACCAGTCTGACCGGTGTGCGACGACGCAGTCCGGAATCTTCGAAGCGGAGGACATGCGTCGGGATCGCAAGGCTTGCGTCGAGGCAAAGCAAGTTTGCGGTCGCTGGGCATCCGTCTGATGGAGCGAAGACAAAGATTTCTGAATTCGCCCTTAAAGGGCATGTATCCCTAGTTAGCTAGTAAGGGTATTTTCATCTTTCGGTTGCCTCCATATAACCCAAGTGGTGAGAGGATGGTAGTCATCTCTTGGAACCCTAGCTCATTTGCTTTCCTATTTCCTCTTCCTATTTTCCTTAGGATTTTCTTAGGACTAGCTTGAGAGCTTCATGGTGAGATCTTGTGAGAGGAAAGGATGATCGGGCGGCAAGCTAGACCTTGTATGAACCTCTTTGGTATGTATAGATGATTCGGTGTGGTTCCTCAAGGCTTGGATGTGTCTTTCCCGTTTCTCCTTTTTGGTGATTTTCGGAGCCCTTTCTTGGCGATTTTCTTGGAGCGATTTCGAGGCCTTTCTCTTTGGGATTTGGTGGGGGTGTATGCATGAACCCTTCGTGGTTCTTTTCCCTTTGATTCCCCTCCCAAATCAGTGAGTAAAGGGACTCGATTTTGGGGTTTTCGTGGCTCTAGGGTTAGAGGCGTTCTTGGTGGGATTTCTTCGATTCCTCTTGATTTAGCAAGTTTTGGTGGACCAAATCTTGGCTATGGAGTGCCCATGAGGTGTTCCTACTATCCCCAAAGTCTTGCACAAATCCGTGGAGCGATGCGGGAGATCGGGAGTTGGATTTGGGGGAGTTGACCCGCGGATGCTGTTCATCCCCGAGCGGCCCAGCCTGACCGGTCTGACCGGTGCTGCTCACCAGTCTGACCGGTGCAGAGGCTCTGTGGGTTCTGCCTCGGGAGAACATTCTGGTGAGTTCGTTGTAGTCCCGTGTTGCTGCTGTTTCGAGTTTGGGTCAGTTTGGAGCTCGGTAGGCCTGTTTGGTGGATTTGGGGTTTCCTAGCTTGGACCGGTCTGACCGGCGAGCTACACCGGCCTGACCGGTGTAGAGGCCTTCTGTGGAAGTTCCCAAGTTTTACCAGCAGGGACCGGTCTGACCGGTGCTGCTCACCGGCCTGACCGGTGTAGGTCAGTGGTGCTCGAGTTGGTGTTCCACTGCGTTCTCGAGTCTGTGAAGGTGGTTGTTGGTTCTTAGGACCAGTAGCACTCCAGTGGCTGCGTGGTCTTGGCCAACTTGGGTAGTTGAGTCGGAGACGTGATTTGGAAGCCGTGTTCGTCTTGTTGGAGTTGTCATCTCCTTCGAGAAGAATTTTTATCGGCTCCCATTCACTCCCCCCCTCTCTGGTTCGCCTAATCGGTCCTTCAATTGGTATCAGAGCCGGTTCGGGTCTTTATTGACTCTTACCATTCTAAGATCCAAAGATGGCGTACCAGGAACGGGGTTCGGGTCCTCCGCACTTCGATGGGAAGAACTACCAGATGTGGCAGAGGCGGATGGCAGCGTTCCTCCGCGGAAAGGGTCAGATCTTTTGGGATGTTACGGTGAACACAGCTTATGTTCATCCGATGAACTTCCTTGCTCCAGGATCGAGGGATATGTTCGAAGCCAACAACAAGGCTGTCGACTACTTGTTTCGTGATCTGTGTCAGTCCGAATTTGATCGGGTTCAGACAGAGGACTTAGCTTGTAGGATTTGGGAGCAGTTGAAGGATGCTCATGCTGGGAATGCTCAGATTCAGGCTCGGATGTACGCGACTTACCGGAGAGAGTACGAGAACTTCACTCATCTCCCCAGCGAGTCCGTCGATGCCCTTTTCCAGCGGTTTACGTTCGTTGTGAACAACATGAGAGCCAATGTGGCCGTGCTCCCATACGATGATCATGATAGAGCTGTGAAGCTCTTGCACTCGTTGGATCGTACCGTATGAGATGGGAAGTTTGAGGCTATTGTTGAGTCCGAGAAGTATGACACCTTGACGGTGAACGAGCTGTTCTCGAAGCTCAAGTCGGCTGAGTTGGACCGTGGTATGACAGCCAAGATCGAGAGCCCGACTGATTCTCATAGTCTCGCTCTCGTTGGTAGCAAAGGAGCTAAGTCTAATGCTAACGCATCCTCCAGGATGTACTCTCTGTCTTCTTTGATGTCTTTGCCAGACGAGGAGTTCAATGTGCTTGGAGAGGACGAGCTGGCATTGCTGACCAGGCGGTTCGATAGGCTGCACGAGAACCGGGTGAACACGAGGAGGACAGCATGGATGTGCTTTCAGTGCGGCAAGCCAGGACACTTCGTCGCCGACTGCCCGGAGAAGACGGAGAACAAGGACGGCTACAAGGATGGCTACAGGCACCGGTTGAGCAAGGACGGCAAGTACCGATCGAGGCGCGATCACAAGCACAAGAACAAGCACAAGGACGAGCGACGGTCGAGGAAGAAGGACGGCCGCGGCAGGAAGGCCCGAGCGACGGTCGGAGCGAGCGACGTCGACTCCAGCTCCGCCTACTCTTCCTCGAGCTCGAGTAGCAGTGAAGATGAAGGTGATCGGCGCAAGAACAAGAAGTCATACAGGAACTTGAGCGGGTTGAGCTGCTTCATGGGAGATGGCTTCTGCGGCATGGCTCGTAGCTCCGGCAGCAAGAAGAGTCACCAGAGCGACTCGGACTCGGACTCCGAGGATGAGGTATGTGATGAGCTCTCTTCTTTGCGCAAGGAGAATGATGAGTTGGTTGACTTGCTTGATAATCGCGATCACATGCTTAGAGAGGCCAAGAAGATGAGGAAAGAGCTTAGGACCTCACTAGAAGATGCTAGGAACCGTGTGGCTGAGTTAGAAACCCAGAACCTAGATGCTAAGCTTGAGATTGATTCGCTTAAGGCTTCTCCTGTGGTTTCTGATGAGATTGATTGATGTGATTGCTCTGTGTACCTAGCTGATCTTACTGCTCTTAAGGATAAGCATGCTTCTACTTGTGATGAACTAGATATGCTTAGGGTTGAGGTGGCTGAGCTTAAGTCTAGACCTACTTTGCTAGGTGCTTGCACTTCTTGCCCTGTTTTGCATGGAAAGATTGATGAGATGCATGCTTACACTGTTTCGCTTGAGGCTAAGTTGAAAGAGCCTATTCCCACTTCTTGCTCTACTTGTGAATTGCATGCGGTTAAGAATTTGGAGCTTGCACATTATGTTGATCGCTTGCAGGATGAGAATGATGAGCTGAGGAAACGTATGAGCTGGTTGTCGGGTCAGGAGCCTCAGCTTGGTATCATGATAGCAGCCTTCAAACGCTATGATGGTCAGGCACTTGGGGCTGACAAGCATGGAGAGAACAGTGGTGAGGGAGTTGAGAGAGTTGGAGAGATTCCTATCCCACCACCAAACAGATACAAGAACAAGTTTGAGCCCAAGCCTAACCATCTCAGAAACAAACTTGACACTACTCCAGATCCACCCATATTCCCTCACCCAACAAATAATTTTCAGAAACCGGTGAAGTTTGTGAGCCCAAAGGGAGGTGAGGAAGGAGAGAAGAAGGGTGAGAAACCGAGTGGGCAGCCCCAACCCAAGCCTAAGCCTAAGCCACAGCCCATAAAGTTCCATTGTGGGTATTGTGGGAGAGATGGTCACAAGGATGAGTTTTGCTTCAAGAGGAAGCGTGAGGAGAGAATGGCTAGAGAGTGGGCTAACAAGGACAGGTACCACCCCTCTAATGGTGTACCTGAGCCTCGTATGCAGATGCCCAGGGTCAAGGTGATTGTGAGGACGGTTCCGGCTTGGGGAGATCGGAAGGCTGCAGGTGGTGCTGCTGGCCGAGCTACACCGGTCAGACTGGTGCAGGTCTGGGCAGACAGCGAGTCGGGTTTCGTGCTCGTGAGGATGCTCGGTTTGGTTCTGGTGGTCGTGGTTATGGTGGTTGGTCTGGAAAGTTTGCAGGTGGTCAGTTTGCTAGGCGTTCTCCACCTTGTGCTCAATACGGGGGTGGGAGGAGTCGTAGCTTTGAGATAGAGAGGAGGAACGATCCACGGTTTTCCTTTCGTGGCTTTCGCCCTCCTCCAGCTAGAGTGGGTTGGTTCCCTCGTAGTGGTTACCGTGGTGGTGTTCGTGGTGGTAGCTTTGATAGGCGTGATGATTTGGTTTGTGCTAACCCCACTTTGGAGCAAATGGCTCGGCACTGGTTTTACTCTTTTGGTACTAACCCCAGTGCTTAGTCGTTTGTTCACTCACGTGCTCACTTTTGAATTTCAGGTGGGAGACTTGAGGAACGTTTGGTTGATTGACTTCGGTTGTTCGAGGCATATGACCGGAGACAAGGGGTGGTTCTCAAGTCTCGTCCCGGTGGTGTCCAGGACATACATCACCTTTGGGGACAATGGGCGAGGGCGTGTGCTATCAGAAGGTGAGATCAAGGTAAGTGACAAGGTCACTCTCAGGCGTGTTGCTCTTGTTCAATCACTGGGGTTCAATTTGCTTTCCGTGTCCCAGTTGTTGGATGAGGGTTTTGAGGTGTTGTTTCGGCCTGGTGGTTCTCAGATTTTAGATTCTCGAGGGGACCTTGTTTGCATGGTCGTTCCCGAGGGTCAAGTGTTCCGAGCTGATTTCTCTCAGTCTTCTGGTGTGGAGCGTTGCTTTTTGGCTGGTTCTTCGAGTGAGTTGTGGAAGTGGCATAGGAAGTTGGGTCACTTGAGCTTTGACCTTTTGTCTCGCTTGAGTAAACTCAATTTGGTCCGAGGATTGCCACGGTTGAGGTTTGAGAAAGAGTTGGTTTGTGCGCCGTGTAGGTATGCCAAGATGGTGGCCCCTTCTCACCCGCCTCTCACCGATGTGATGATTGAGCGTCCATGCGAGCTGCTCCATATGAACCTTGTTGGCCCAGCTCGTGTGCGATCTGCGGGTGGGAAGTGGTATGTCCTTGTTGTGGTGGACGACTACTCTCAGTATGCGTGGGTGTTCTTTCTTGAGGAGAAAGGGGAGACGTTTGGGTTTGTTCGAGATCTTGTCTTGAGGTTAAGAAACGAGAGGCACGGAGATGCCATACGAGCTATCCGCAGTGACAATGGCTTGGAATTCAAAAACTCTCGCTTCGAAACCTTTTGCCATGACTTGGGTCTTGAACACCAGTTTTCGAGTCCATATACGCCTCCTCAGAATGGCGTTGTGGAAAGGAAAAATAGGACCTTGTGCGAGATGGCTCGGACGATGCTCGACGAGCATAGGACTCCGAGAAGGTTCTGGGCTGAGGCGGTCAATACCGTGTGCTATGTGTCGAACAGGATCTACCTCAGAGTTCATAAGAAGAAAACCTGTTATGAGTTGATGCACGGTCGCACACCCAAGGTGAGTCACTTCCATGTCTTTGGTTGTAAATGCTTCATTCTGAAGAAAGGGAAGAAGTTGGACAAGTTCGAGGCTAGGTCTGTCGATGGTATTTTCCTTGGTTATGCATCTCATTCTAGAGCATTTCGTGTGCTCAATCTTGAAACTAACCAAATCGTGGAGACTTGCGAGGTAACCTTCGACGAGACACAGCCACGTAGTCAGCTTGTTTTTGAGTGTGCAGGTGACGACGAACTTGGTGAGGAGATCTTTCAGGAGGAGGAGCATGAACATGGAGATGATGAAGATGGCGGTGTGGTGCCCGCGGCTGAACATGTACCTACTACTTCGACGACGATCGAGAACGGACCCTCTCCCACACCTACAACGACAAACCTAGATCAAGGCGAAGCTGCTGTTGAGGGGGAGGTAGCATCAAGGCGAGAACCTCCCCGGTGAGTGCAAGTGGATCACCCAGCTTCGAGAATCATCGGCGACATGAATGAACGTACTACACGGTCGAGGGTTCGGAACAATTCTCATTTCGCTCATGCTGCTTTTGTTGCCACCTTTGAGCCCAAAGACATTGGACACGCGTTATCTGATCATAATTGGGTTAACTCGATGCATGTGGAGTTGGAGAATTTTGAGAGAAACCAAGTTTGGGTGTTGGTTGACCCTCCCCCAGGGTGTAAGCCGATTGGGACAAAATGGGTGTGGAAAAATAAAGAGGGAGAGAAAGGAGAAGTGGTGAGGAACAAGTCGAGACTTGTTGCTCAGGGGTACAGTCAGAAAGAGGGGATCGACTACGAGGAGACTTTTGCTCCTGTAGCTCGTTTGGAGGCGATCAGGATCCTTCTAACCTTTTCCGTGGCTAAAGGGTTCAAGTTGTACCAGATGGATGTGAAGAGTGCTTTCCTGAACGGTGTGTTGGAGGAAGAGGTGTTTGTGAGGCAACCACCGGGGTTTGAGAGTGAGAAGTACCCCCACCGGGTGTACAAGTTGAGGAAGGCGCTGTATGGGTTGAAGCAGGCGCCTAGAGCTTGGTATGGTAGGCTGAGGGGGTTCCTGTTTAAGAGAGGGTTTGAGATGGGGAAGGTCGATCAGACCTTGTTTCTCCTCAGGCAGGGCAGAGATATACTGATTGTGCAGGTATACGTGGATGATATTGTCTTTGGTGGCTCGTCTAACTCTCTTGTTGCAAGGTTTGCAGAAGACATGAGCAGGGAATTTGAGATGAGTATGATGGGCGAGTTGCAGTTCTTCCTCGGGCTACAGATCAAGCAATCAAAGGAAGGAACATTTGTGCATCAAGCTAAGTACACCAAGGACATTGTGAGGAAGTTCAAGATGGAGGACTCCAAGGCCATGGCGACGCCTATGAGTACGACTACAGCTCTTGATGCGGACGAGGAAGGTGAACACGTGGACCAAAAGGAGTACTGGAGCATGATCGGGTCACTCCTCTACTTGATGGCGACGAGGCCGGACATCCAATTCTCGGTATGTCTGTGCGCTCGTTTTCAAGCGTCTCCGAGGACTTCGCATCGGCAAGCGGTCAAGTGCATTTTCAGGTATTTGCGACACACTCCCGACTTCGGCCTTTGGTACTCTGCGTCTTTTTCTTTGGCGCTTCATGAATTTTCAGACACAGATTTTGCCGGGTGTCGGTTGGATAGGAAGTCCACTTCTGGGACTTGCCAGTTCTTGGGTTCTTCTTTGGTGTCTTGGTCTTCCCGCAAACAGTCGAGTGTTGCTCAATCCACTACCGAGGCAGAGTATGTGGCCGCAGCTAGTTGTTGCTCTCAGCTCCTTTGGATCACATACACCATGAGTGACTTTGGTGAGGAGTATACCCATGTTCCACTTCAATGTGATAGCACCAGTGCCATAAGCGTTGCAAAGAACCCAGTGCTCCATTCCAAAACCAAGCACATAGAAGTGAGGTATCATTTCTTGAGAGACAACGTAGAGAAGGGGAAGATAGCCTTGATCCATGTACCCACACATGACCAACTAGCCGATATTTTCACCAAACCCCTAGATCAAGCAACTTTCACTCGTTTGCGGGGGGAGCTTGGTGTTTGTTTGATTTCTTGAGTTGGCGTGTGGGAGCTCCTTTGTAGCATATGTATAGCTTTCCTTTGTGCATTTCTTGCATTTGGCATGGCATATGTAACATGATGTATAGGCATCTTTGTATCTTAGGTTGCATGCATTTTGTAGTATATGCATTGTTTAGGAAAGGTTTCTCCTATATACATTGTTCACCATGGAATGATATATATGTCTTTGTGAGCTAGTTTGGTAAGCTATGGTTAGTTTGGCTTAGCTCTTGATAATCTTGGTTTGTATCCATGGTTGATAGCTATGTTTTTGAAAAACCTCATATGTATGCTCTCTTGTGAGTAAATGCCTTTATATGATCTTGACATATTTTTGTGGCTTGGCTATGCTTAATTTGTGGTTGGATAGCTTATTTTGATCATATGTGGCCAAAGGCTCATTTGCCATCATGAATGTTTAGCCCCCTTGCTTCATCTTGTGGAGGGGCATAAGTTCCTTTTTGTCGCAAAGACATTTCATGTACCAATTATAAATCTGAAAATGAAATGTAAATTGCTTGGAAAATGTGCTCCCATGTCATATGTGCTTAATTTACTTGCTTTTGGGTGCTAAACCATTGCATGTTGCTTACCAATGAGAAGTCTCATACATAGAAGTAAGCACATGGCTCGGTATGCTTTGACATGACATGAGGTGCTTGTGGGTGTTTATGATGGTCTTATGCTTAGAATGGTTGTCCTAGCATGAAGTTTGTGTGGCTTTGCCATTTTGACATGTTTTGCTCATGTTTAGGGCTTTGCTCATGAGAGGGTGATTTTTCGCAAAATTGCTCAATTCTATCTTAGCTTCGCCCAATAGTTGTGAAACTTGGTGATCATGAAGTTGATGTCATTACGAAGCTATAGAGTATCTAACTTGCTCATTTGGACATGTGTAGCATCCTTTGTTGAATTTTGTCTATTTGAGAACCTGTAGGTTGCATTTTTTGCATTTTTGGCTTGATTCATACATTGTCAACAAGGGGGAGAAGTTTGAGCATGTTTTGGCTTGCTGCATGCATTTAGAAAGTTTCCAAGTGGTTTCGAGCTAGTTTTGAGCTCGGGCAGTTCCCAGGTGGTCATCGGCCTGACCGGTGAGGCACACCGGTCTGACCGGTGTGAGGTTCAGGTGCTGGACGATCTAGCACACCGGTCTGACCGGTGTGCTTGACCGGTCTGACCGGTCAGAGCAAAGCTGAAGCAGCTGCTCTATTTTTGCGAGGTGGTTTGCATGCATTCGTCCAGGGGGAGTTGCATTGGTTCAGGGGGAGCTTGCATGTGTGCAGGGGGAGCTCTTTGTGGTTTTCGAGCTTTGGATTGTTGGCTTGTGCTCTTTGCTTGAGCATATTTTGTCTCAGATGTGTCGAGCCGTTGCCCTTGCCTAAGGGGTCCGAGACTTGTCTTCTTCAAGTGATCTTGCTCTTTGCCTTTTCTTTGGCTTTCGATCGCTTGTTGGAGTTTCTTTTAGTCGTTTCTTTTCTTTTCCTTTTCTCTTGGTTACCAAAACGTGTGTGTTGTCAATGCACTCATCAAGGGGGAGATTGAGAGCCAGGTGTGGTTCGAGGACCGGTGGATGGTCGCTTCCTGGTGTGATGAGTGATTGACAACGTGGTGTGGACTGATTCTTGGCTAAGTATTGCAGGTGCAGGTTGCGGCTTGACTGGTGCTGGTGCAGGTGAAGAACAAGCGTGAAAGGTTGTTGCCGGTGAGGCCTCCAGGTGTGGAGAAGACAAGTAGACTTGGTTCGAGGGACCCGGTGGCCAGCGGGGTCAAATGCGGGCCGCATGGTGGCAAGAACAGCAAGATGAAGTCATGGACGGTTTCTTGGTTGAGCCTCAAAACCAAGGTCGAGCCGGGACTACGTGGGAGCCGAGTCATGAGTGGTGATTGGCGGAGGCTACACCGAGTTCGCGGGGTTTCCGGTGGTTCACCAGAAAACCACTGGGTTCCTTGGTTGATCCACAAAGCCAAGACCGAAGAACCGAAAACGGAGGTGCAGCAGCTCCAGACCGGTCTGACCGGTGGGTCTGACCGGTCTGACTGGTGGGTACCGGTCTGACCGGTGAGGAGCACCGGTCTGCCGGTGTGCGACGACGCAGTCCGGAATCTTCGAAGCGGAGGACACGTGTCGAGATCGCAAGGCTTGCGTCGAGGCTAAGCAAGTTTGCGGTCGCTGGGCATCCGTCCGATGGAGCGAAGACAAAGATTTCTGAATTCGCCCTTGAGGGGCATGTATCCCTAGTTAGCTAGTAAGGGTATTTTCGTCTTTCGGTTGCCTCCATATAACCCAAGTGGTGAGAGGATGGCAGCCATCTCTTGGAACCCTAGCTCATTTGCTTTCCTATTTTCTCTTCCTATTTTCCTTAGAATTTTCTTAGGACTAGCTTGAGAGCTTCATGGTGAGATCTTGTGAGAGGGAAGGATGATCGGGCGGCAAGCTAGACCTTGTATGAACCTCTTTGGTATGTATAGATGATTCGGCGTGGTTCCTCAAGGCTTGGATGTGTCTTTCTCGTTTCTCCTTTTTGGTGATTTTCGGAGCCCTTTCTTGGCGATTTTCTTGGAGCGATTTTGAGGCCTTTCTCTTTGGGATTTGGTGGGGGATGTATGCATGAACCCTTCGTGGTTCTTTTCCCTTTGATTCCCCTCCCAAATCAGTGAGTAAAGGGGCTCGATTTTGGGGGTTTCGTGGCTCTAGGGTTAGAGGTGTTCTTGGTGGGATTTCTTCGATTCCTCTTGATTTAGCAAGTTTTGGTGGACCAAATCTTGGCTATGGAGTGCCCATGAGGTGTTCCTACTATCCCCAAAGTCTTGCACAAATCCGTGGAGCGATTCGGGAGATCGGGAGTTGGATTTGGGGGAGTTGACCCGCGGGTGCTGTTCATCCCCGAGCGGTCCAACCTGACCGGTCTGACCGGTGCTGAGGCTCTGTTGGTTCTGCCTCAGGAGAACGTTCTGGTGAGTTCGTTGTAGTCCCGTGTTGCTGCTGTTTCGAGTTTGGGTCAGTTTGGAGCTCGGTAGGCCTGTTTGGTGGATTTGGGGTTTCCTGGCTTGGACCGGTCTGACCGGCGAGCTACACCGGCCTGACTAGTGTAGAGGCCTTCTGTGGAAGTTCCCAGGTTTTACCAGCAGGGACCGGTCTGACCGGTGCTGCTCACCGGCCTGACCGGTGTAGGTCAGTGGTGCTCGAGTTGGTGTTCCGCTGCGTTCTCGAGTCTGTGAAGGTGGTTGTTGGTTCCTAGGACCAGTAGCACTCCAGTGGCTGCGTGGTCTTGGCCAACTTGGGTAGTTGAGTCGGAGACGTGATTTGGAAGCTGTGTTCGTCTTGTTGGAGTTCTCATCTCCTTCGAGAAGAATTTTTATCGGCTCCCATTCACTCCCCCCCTCTCTGGTTCGCCTAATCGGTCCTTCAGCTAGCTGTGGCTGGCCGGGGACGGCTGTGGCCGTGGTTGGCCTGGCTGCTGCTGGTCGTGGCTATTGCCGGCGCAAGGCGGCAGGTGCTGCGGCAGGCCGGTTCTCCTCTCCTCCTCGTCAACGACTCCGGTTCGGCGCTGCCATGGTGGTGGGGTCAGGGGCTGGTTGGTACTTGTCGGTGGTGCCACGGTGGTACCTCGGGCGGTGCCTGGCTTATACCGGTGGGGTGGATGCGGTTGTGACGGGGGACCGGCCTCTGCCTTGGTTGAGAGCGTGCTGCATGTTTGTGCTAAGTCCGGCGAAAGCCTCTACCGATGCTCTGTCGGTGGCAATGGTGGCGGCGCTCTTGGGCGTCGCTTTCCCCGTTGGGGGCACCATTGAGTGCCAGCTTACCCTTGCAGTACAGGGCTTTCAGAGTGAAAACTCTGTCCTTCAATGGACGTGCGACGACGGCGCCATCGGCGTCGTACCCTTCTTGGAGGCGTCGTATCTGGAGTCTTGACTTGGCCAGGCAGTGGTGGCGGTTAGTGTTGCTTGTGCGCAACGGCAGGTGAGGTGCGCTTGGTCCGTGTTGGCTGGAAGGTGCAGAGGGCCCGTGGGTACTGGAGGACTTGGGTTGTTGCGCATGGTGCGGTGGTGTCTCCGGCGACGGCAGGGTGGAGGTGTTGCTCCCTTAGTGGCTTCAGATATCTGAGTCCTTGGCAGAGGAGTGTGAGGCGGTGGAAGAGGCGAGCCCCCCCCCCCCCCCGCAGAGTGGTCAGGATCAGTGGTGTTCATTGGCGCTACGACGGGAGTTTTATGCTGAAGCTTCACTGGGAGGTTCACCGATCGTGTGCGTGCAACTCGAGGGGATGGTCCCATGGTGGAGGAGTTCGAGTTGTTGCTCAAGATTGCAGCGGGCCGCGGCTTTCGGCGTGGCACAACGTTGGTGACGACGGCGCAGTTCATGAGTGGCTTCTTTTTGGCTCATCTCCCAGTTTGTGGTGGTGGTGTAGTGGTTTGTTGTGTGTGTTGTTAGCGTGCGTTGTTTGGGTGGTGGTGTTCGCTTCGGCGCGTTATGTAAAATTGTTTCTTCTTCTTATATGATGTGGCAGTGCTCCTACCTTTTATTAAAAAAAATCATTTCGTTTTCCAAATTCCCCTCTGTCGATCCTTCTCGGTCTTCCAGTTCCAGGTGATTGAATCGGAAGCAGACGCAGGTCACGCTGCTCACGCAGCTCGCCAGCTTGATGGTGCCGTTGTGTGCGACAGGCCCTGCCCTACCCTACGCCCCTGCTCCTGCTCGTGGCTCTCCTTGTCCCAATCCCAATCTGTTGTCTGCAGTCTCTACACCACACATGCATTCATGTAAGTTTCAACTTTCAATTCCTGAATTTTTGTCATCGTCTGTGTTGGCCACCGAAAATCTAAAATCTAGTGTTGGTTTTTAATCTTGAGTACATATTGTAGCATTTAGCAAGTAGAAAAGGACGATCAAGTATTATACTGATCGAGATTTCAGCTAGGATTCAAAAGCGGCAAGCAAGGTATTATATTGATCCAGATTTTTTTTTGCACTAAATGATTAGTAGCCACAATTAATTTTAATTTTATCTTTAACATTCAGCATGAAACAGTACCATGTCATCTAGAAAATATCCATCAGGCAGCGAGAAGAGGAAGAGGAAACAACAAAGAGATGAGTTTATTGAATCACAAAACGAGGCCCTTGACAAATTTGTCAGGAGGAAGAGTAACCCAAGCACTTCAGGAAATCCAGATGAGTTGGCTATAGTTCCAGTGGAGGAACAACCCAGAATTAATCAAGATCAGGGCCCTGGAAGAAAATATTGGCATCAACACAAATGATAACCATGTGAGTGATCAGGAGCCAATATTTAATTCATCTCCAACAAGAAGTTTTAGTATTCATGAAGAACCGATTTTTACTGAGGATATCTATGATCCAAGAAACTGGAATAATCTTGATCACAAGGCAAGAGCCTTATTAGTAGAGAAAGGGCTTGTAAAAGAAGAGAATATTGAATTTCCTTTAGATGGCAGAGGGAGACATTTTTCATACACTCATTACTCCAGAAAGATGAGCAATGGAGAAGTTTGTGATAGAAAATGGCTAGTTTATTCAAAACATGTTGACAGATTGTTTTGCTTTGCTGTAAGCTTTTCAATTCAGAAAAATGCAAGAGTTCATTAACTAGGCCATGATGGGTTTAAGATTGGAGGCATATCAAAGAGAGGCTAAGAGAACATGAAGCTAGTGAGGAGCATATTATGAACATGAAATCCTGGAATGAACTAAGAGTTAGACTAAGAATGAAAAAATTGACAAAGACATTCAGCACCAAATTATGAAAGAGATAGAGCGTATCAGGCAAGTTTTATTAAGAATAGTTGTTGTTGTGAAATTTCTTGGTAAACGCAATTTGGCATTCAAAGGATCAAGCGGGCAACTTTATAATGACCAAAATGGTAATTTCTTAGCTTGTTGTGAGATGATTGCGGAATTTGATTTGGTAATGCAAGACCACCTTAGGCGTATTCGAAACAATGACATTCAATATCATTATCTAAGTCATAAATCCAGAATGAGTTGATTTCTCTTATGGCTTCAGACATTACCAATTCTATCATAAAGACTATTAAAGAGGCCAAATACTTTTCTGTTATCCTTGATTGTACCCTAGATGTAAGTCACCAAGAACAAATGAGTTTGCTGGTTCGATGTGTTAATATGTCAAATACTCAAATGGCAAGCCTGAGGAGTACTTTCTAGGTTTCTTGAAGGTAGATGACACATCTGGTGAGGGGCTATTCGATTCATTAGTTGATTCCATGAAGTCCTTTGGTCTAAATATTGATGATATTAGAAGTCAAGGTTATGATAACGGACGTAACATGAAAGGAAGTTGCAAGGGGGTAAAAACATGTTTGCTTTAAATAAGTCCAAGAGCTCTATTCATGCCATGTGCCTACCGTAGTCTTAATCTTACTCTTCGTGATATGGCTAATTCTTGTGGTAAAGCGATTTCATTTTTTGGCATTGTGCAACAGATATATGTATTATTTTCTAGTTCTACCAAGAGATGGAATTCTTTGCTTAGCCATGTTCAGAGTTTAACTGTGAAATCATTGTGCAATACTCGTTGGGAGAGTCGGATCAAAAGTGTTAGGGCAATTAGATTTTAAGCTCCTCAACTGAGGTCAGCTTTGCTTGAGCTAAGTAAAGGGAAGGAAGCTGAATCCAAGGATAGAAGTAATGCAAAAAAATTATTTGATATGCTTGGTACTTTTGAGTTTATACTTGGTATGGTTATCTGGCATGACATTTTATTTACATTGAACACTGTGAGCAAGAAGTTGCAGTCACCATCCATGTGCATTAATGCTACTTTGAAGCAAACAGAAGGTACGATGACTTACTTTCAAACCTACATAAATGAAGGGTTTCATAATAGTTTGGTCATTGCAAAATAAATTGCAGAAGAAATGGGTATGCTGCCCAATAAAGTGTCGTGCTTCTAGAAAGAAACATTTTGATGAAACTGATTGTGAGGAGGCCAATCTACAAGTTGAGAAGGCATTTGGAGTTGATTACTTTTTTGTTATGGTTGATATTGCAATTGGTTCATTGAAAACTAGATTTCAGGCACTCTAGGGTTCTTGATGGGTTCGACGACCTTGAAGTCATTGGATAATATTGAACTAAGAGAATGTTGCACCAATTTTGCAAACACATTCTCTTTTGATGACTCATCAGATGTTGAGATGAGTGACCTCATTTCATATCTAAGTGTTCTGCAACTAGCTCTACCTGATAAAATAATGTCCGCTATGGAGATTTTTGAGTATGTAAGAGAAGTGGATTGCTATCCTAATATTTCTATAGCTTATCGGATCTTATTTACTGTGTTGGTCACTGTGGCCTTGGCAGAAAGGAGCTTTTCAAAGTTGAAGTTGTTGAGAAATTATTTAAGGTCCAAAATGTCTCAAGAAATGCTTAATGGATTGGCAACTCTATGCATTGAGAAGAAATTATTATATGCAAATGATATTGATACAATCATCAGTGACTTTGCATCTAGAAATCTGAGGAGAAACTTTTCAGGTAATATATACACACCGCTTTATTAAATATCAATATTGTGTTGTGTATCTTGATGAGTCTTTAAAAATAAATTTCTATATTAAAAGGTCCTCAATATAAGTTGTGTTCCTAGCCCCAAATTGACTGGGCCGGCCCTGGCTGCGTGAAGCCTCAAAGCATCGTGAATTCGTGATCCCTACTGCGACGCTGCTGGCGTGCGCATGGCGCGCCAGCCCAGGCGCCTTGACATGTGATCCGGTGGCTTTGCTACAGTGGTGCTGCCCAATTGCCAGTTTGCCACTCCTCGTGTTGCATGTGAAACTGTAACGCGTATTTTTTTTTTGAGAAACCGAGCTAATATTTTTATTGATATTTCTGGTGATTATAGTCTAAGTTATAAAGAAGCCTTTGGAAGAAAAAAGAATTACATTCAAGTCTTTGTAAACAACTCCCGGTGTTCCTCACCACCGATGACCGGAACGAACATCCTGAGGCCGGCCTCCTCCCGGCGAAGAAACAAAGTTTGAAGATGCCGTCTTGAGCGGCACATCATGAGACATGCTTTGTAGTCGCTGAACGATCCGGCTATTGAAGATGGCCAACGACCATCGCATCGTCGGGCCATGAAGAACCTGACGCCCCAAGAGCGTCAGAAGCTCCAATTCACTGAACAAAGAAGAACCCAGAAGGGTACGGGAACCACCAGAGGTGGGAGAAGAACTCCAACCCGATTTCTCAAGGTAGGAGTAAGATACACACTAACACACCTCATATATTCAACTTCGACACCCACGCGACCACGCCATCATCAACACTGGCGTCAAAGATGCTCTGGAGGAACAAAATAACCGGCAACACATAACCCGCCGATAAGACCACTGAGCATCCTCCAAACAACAACTATTTTGTAGGTCACAGATTTGGTGTCGCCATTGACAAGAAGATCACATACAACCCAAAGAAGTACACAGAAAATTCTAGCATCGACGCAGATGAAGAAAGTGAAGAAAAAATCGTCGATGCCAAACCTTCTGCAGATGATACTGTTGTTGTGCTCCACTCACCACTGGACCACCACCAGAACCCGCCACTCATCGTCATAACCATCTTTGGAGAAGCTCAGGAGGAACGTCAACCCTAACCCTAACCTACACAAGCCTAAGCTAAAAGGCAAGGGTATATACAACGGCTATCGATTCCGCGACACTTCCCTATCTCCGGCGCCAGAGTGGCCCCCGAAAACGAGAAGGAATCGACGGAATCGACGCCGGAAAGTGGAAATCGCCTGGGAGTCGCTCGCGATCTACTGTACCTTAGGGGAAGAAGAGTCGAGACTACGCGCTTTTTTTTTCTAGTCAGGGGCGCCCCGCGAATTTTTTTATTTATTTTTTTCATTTTGTGAAAATATACGACCGTCTCAAAATTTAGCAAAACTAGACTACAACCGTCGTACCCCATATCGGTGACCGCCATGAAATGCAATCGAGGACCGTCCGTCACAGTTATAGGCCGGCTGCCCGGCCCATTGTATGCAGGCTTCAAAGCGCGGAGGGAACGGACGAAAAGACAGACAGACGACAGTCGGGCGGCTCGCTTCATCCATCCATCACCATTCTCAAAAAAAAATAGGAAAAAGTCCTTCTCACGTCCCTCATCTATTGTCGAAGTCTGACTTTCGTCCCTCATCCGCAAAACTGGGTATCTGAGGTCCCTCAACTATCAAATCCGTTTATTTTTTGTCCCTTGGCTGTTTTGGAAGGTGGTTTTCGCATGATTTGGCCGCAACCAGATACATGAGGTCCCTCAACTATTAAAGCTATTTATTTTAGGTCCCTCGGCTGTTTTAGAGGGTGATTTTCGCATAATGTGATGATGAGTCCCACATGTCAGGTACATGTGATGGTGGGTCCCACGTGTCATGTGGCTTCCTTCTTTCTCTATCCTCTTGCTCTACCACACGAGCCACTCTGCCACACGAGCCCGTCATGTCATATCGCTATGCATGCTCCATCACAGGAGCCCGCCGCAGTTCCGCTCGTCTTTCTCCACCGCACGAGCTCACCGCCGTTGGAATTAACGACCCTGGAGCTCCGTCATTCTGGATAGGGATGGGAAGATAGAGAGCAAGAAGTGTTAGGGTGAGGGAAGGAAGAATGCGAAAGGGGAGACGATAGCCACGTGACATAGGTCCCACCTCCACATGTACCTAGCATGTTGACCCAGCGTCTCGTCATGCGAATATCACCTTCCAAAACAATTAAGGGAAAAAATAAATAGATTTGATAGTTGAGGGACCAAAATAAACATATTTGATAGTTGAGGGACCTTATATACCCAGTTGCGGCAACGTCATGCGAAAACCACACTCCAAAACAGTCGAGGGACCAAAAATAACCGGATTTGATAGTTGAGGGACCCCAAATATCCGGTTTTGCAGATGAAGGACGAAAGTTAGACTTCGGTAATAGATGAAGGACGTCAAAAGGACTTTTTCCAAAAAAATAAGGCTTCATCCATCAGCCGACCCAACAACTCTGGCAGTTTGGGCCGTCAAGTCGGTCATTCAACAGCAGCATGTTCTCAATAGCACTAGATTTTTTTATATTTATTTCTTACAATTTTTAAAAATAAATGTAAAAATTTGCAAAACCATACCGATACCGACATTTAAAACTCAATATAAAATAAATATAAAAATATTGTAGTATGCTGTAGTTTTGCATCGGTATAGTTTTGCAAAATTTTCGTTTGGATATTTATTTTTGAAAACATAAAAGGTAGGTATAAAAAAATAATCGTACTAGCATGCTAGACTTTAATTTATCAAATCTTATTTTATCGTTAAAAATACTGTAGTACGCCGTAGCCGGCAGCGATACAGCAACAGGAGAACAATAACTGTTGGCGATCTGCCGATCTCGATTCGCGTCTACGAGTAGTCCAAAAAAAAAACGAGTAGTAACTGTCAGTTTTATACATCCACAAATCGAAATGAATTCGAAAATCTAAGCGCATCGGATGGTAATTCTTACTGGGGCGTCAAGGAAAGTGACAGTCCAAAGCGAGAGGCCCACGCACCGCGGCGACTTGGCAGCGTACGAAACCAAGGAGTTGGAGCTGCGTGCGTGCCGAATTAATGTACCCCCACCCGTCCGGCAGCTTGTACGTACGCCGCGGAGACGGGCCGCCCCATGTCTTGTCACGGCATTGGCCTGGCGCCATCGTCGACTGGCACCGGCATCCGTCGTTGCAAACAGCCCGTGGGGCTCGTAGTGGAAGCGCCGTTCTGGTCGGTACACATCAACACATCACAGTCGTCGCGCGCATCGCATGTCGCATGCATGATGATGATTGCTTGATGAGGATGCTATAGCGTGCTGCTGGCAGCTGGCTGCTGCTGCCTGCTGCTCCCGCGACGCTTGAGCAGCAGGAATGCTGCCGGGTTTGTGGCTAGGCGAGGCGAGGCGGTTAACTTTGGAGTAGGTGTTTAGTGGGGTAATCATGCGAACCGGCGCGCACCTAATGCCAGGAAAATCTCCCAAAGTGGCTGGTTAGTTGGTTGGGAATTGGGATCGGAAAAGGGCCCCGCCCTCCCCCTCCCTCGCCGCAGGGCGCACAAAAAGCGCTTCCGTTCCACGTCGACCGGGCAAGCCGGGAGCCAGCCAGGGAGCTAGCGGCACTGACGCTGAGCCCATGCTTTGCTCGCTTGGTTGCTACCCTGCCTCTCGTCCCGGTCTCTTGAGAGAAAGATATTTTTTTTGCCCCCTTGAGAAAAAGATCTTTTTTTTTACATGAAGGAAACCAGTGAGTCAGTGACACCGTGGCTTGCTTTGCTAGGGTGGTAAAAATGGATGGCAATCGGTGCGAGTAAAATTGGGGAGTGATTAATTTCGTTAGCCGGGGGATGAAGAGCAATTACGGGGATGGTGTGGGATAATGACATGCCTGCCTTTCGGAGTAAATCTACCACACTGATCGGAGCAACAAATCAAGCGTTGCCAAAAGAAAAAAGAAACTACCATGATCTTTGATTCCCACAATCTCGCGAGTCGCAACCGCCCGGCGGGTCATAAACTAATCGGAAAAGAGGCGTCAAAACAGAGGATGCTGAGGCTGCTGCAGTGCGAGGCGACGCATCACATTTGGAGTAGTAGATCCGACCCATGATAATCCCATCCGTTTAATTTGACACGTAGCAGTACTAATCCTGGAATTCCTAATCGCTTCCTTCCCCCACGCTACACTCCACCGCCGTCGGCCACTACCATGCATGCCCTCTTGTTCTCTTCTCATCGCCCAACCCAAACCTTGTTCTGATTTGTTGGCACCTACTCCTTGTCCCCATCTCCCCCACCCCTGCTCTGAACTCTTCTTCTGCAGGCTGCAGCTGATCTCTCCCAGTCATCAGTCTCTCACTCAACTCCGCTGCACGTATGGCGCGCCAGCACACGGTTGGATCGGCGGAGCAAGTCAAGCAAAGCTGGGGGCAACCGGCCAACCGCACTTCCCAGTCGTGATCCGAGTGGGATGGTAGTGGTGGCTTAACATGGAAAAAACCTAGGCCTATATTAAGCTACTCCAAATTAAGGGAATTGGTCACACTTAGCCAAATCAACTGAGCAAAAAGAAAAAGTTAAGGGAATTGACAGCCATGTATGAGTGCAGACATCTCCCGAAAATTATAGGCTCGCACTAATGCTCATAATTCTTGCATTGACAGTATGTAGGCACCTCAAGTTTCACACATACTACTAGCTGTCTTCATAAAGTGGTGGTAGAGTGGAGCAGTACGAGTATATCTGATGACTATCTGCGTATGGTTGGAAATAAATACTTAATTGTTTGTCAAAACTGACCATTGTGCAAGCAATGGATCCAAATCCAAGAAATGGACCACCGGATACATTACGTATCCTTCATACTACGAGCAACAATTAATTCGTGCAATTTACTCGACATTTGCACGTTTGTTTTAGATACCTTCTCTGAGGATAGAAGGATTTTTAGAAGAATTTCCTGGATGCGTGACTTCATAGTATATTGCTTTTTTTAATGACGTGCCACTACACATCTCTTCTCTGTACCTCTCCAAATTAATTAAATCTCTAAAATTATTTTTTTTTCGGCTACTCCAAAATATTTATATCGTCTGAAGAATGCAAGTAACCTATTGGATACGAGGAGCCACCCACAAAACAGAAAAATATTGGAGGAGAAAAAAAGGGAATAAATGTGGGGGAAGCTTGGCAGTTCCGCTATATTCTAACTCCCCCACGGAGGCAGAGGGGGGGGGGGCAGTTCTCTCTCTTCCCCTCGCCTCCGAAAGCTCGTATTTTTAGCTCTCCTGAGCTCTCTCTCTCCCTCTCTCTCTCTCTCATCAAGCTCTCCAAGCTCTCGGCCTCTCGCCATGGCCAAGAACACATGCAAGCTCTGCTCCCGCCGCTTCGCCAGCCCCCGCGCCCTCGCGGGCCACATGCGCGCCCACTCCATCGCCGCCGCCAAGTCGCAGATCTCCTCGGCCTCGACCTCCATCGCGGCCGGCGTCGGCGGCGGCGGCGGCGTCGACGACGACGCCGACGCCAAGAAGCGCAGCCCCATCCAGGGGCACGCGCTGCGGGAGAAGCCCAAGCGCCGAGCCCGCCTCGCCGAGTCGGACTTCTCGGATCGCGAGAGCGAGACGACGGACTACTACTCGCCGGACGCCAAGCGCTCGCACGACGGATCGGGGGACGCGGAGCCGGTGAGCTCGGTCTCCGACGGGGACACCCCGGTGGAGGACGTCGCGCTGTCCCTGATGATGCTCTCCCGCGACTCCTGGCCCACGCCGCCGTCGCCGTCGCCGCCGCCGCCGGCGTACTACTCCTACTACCGCGCCGACTCCGACGACGAGGCCCACGCGGCCCGCCGCCCAACGGTCGCGCCCGCGGCCGCCGCGGCTCAGAAGCGGACGAGGTACGAGTGCCCCGCGTGCAAGAAGGTGTTCCGATCGTACCAGGCCCTGGGGGGCCACCGCGCCAGCAACGTGCGTGGCGGCAGGGGCGGCTGCTGCGCGCCCCCGCTCGGCACCCCTCCGCCTCCAGCCCCCCTGCAGCCATTGCCGGAATGCGACGACGGCGGGGAGGAGGACCCGACGAGGGCGCAGCCGCACGAGTGCCCCAACTGCCTCCGCGTGTTCCCGTCCGGGCAAGCTCTGGGCGGCCACAAGCGGTCCCACCTCTGCTCGGGCGCCGCCGCCGCCGCAGCAGCAGCATCACCAGGCGCCGATCCCGCATCCGTCGCGACGAAGAGCCTGGGCTTCATTGATCTGAACCTCCCGGCGCCCTTCGACGACGTGGAGCACTCCGCCGTGTCAGATCCCTTCCTCTCGTCGAAGCCAGCGGGTTCTTGAAAGAGCAAGCAGAGCAAGCAAGCAAGCCGGCCGCTTTTGTCTCGCTCGCCTTTCGGTTGATTCCAACGGGGACGATTCGAGCGAAGAAGGATCAGAGAGGGAAAGAAAGAGTTACTGCTTAACAAAGCAGCAAGAAAGGTAAAGAAACTGATTAAAAAAGAGAGGGGAGACTTCTTTGCTTGGGTTCGGGTAGTTCTTTTTCTCCTAGTATTTGTTCGCATTGATTCAATCAGCTACAATATCCATGGCCGTAGTCCTCCGTTTGCTTGTGTCTTTATGTTGGTTTCATTCAAGCCATGGATGGAACACAGGGTAGATTGGGGCAGCTAGCTAGTTCTTGAATTCTCATCTGGAATCATCAAGCAAGAAAAATATCCTGGAAAGGAGCTAGGGGAAAAAAGAAGAAGGGAAGGAAAACTCTAGCTGAAGTGTTGCTTTCTGTTGCAGTCTCCAGCTGTGCTCGCTCCAACTGTCTATAGCAGGGGGAGCTTGGCATTGGCAAGCCACCGAGGCCAGCAGATCGCAGTCACTAGCCGGTAGCCAAAAAAACACCAGCATCGGAATGGCGATACCGATGCACAGGATCGATCGCAGTTAACATCCACATGCAGCTGCAGAGAACTCTCGCTCTGCGTCTGCCGCCGCCCTGCTCGCTCCCTTGGCTTCGCTTGCTTCCTGTTGCTTCGGCCGTAGTGTTTCTGCTGGATGCTGCAGCCGCCCACCACCACGGCCAGCCACCTCGCGCCCACCAGCAGCAGCTCTGCAGACTGCAGCTGCATCTGCTTCCTTCACTCGCCTGCCGCCTGGAGCAGCAATAAGGCCAGGAACAGTGGCGTACTACTGTGCTGGCCTGGCCATTTTGCTCTCTCCATTCCTTTCCCTCTCTCTTCCTCTGCAACGTGGGGCCCACCGGCACGAGCGTAATGCGTATCCCAACAGATTGTCCGTCGCAAAGCAACTAATGGAATACTCGGAAAATCCGTAATGCGGTTTTGAACTATGTGTATGGATACCAGTATACGGTTTGTATAGATACCTTACTGCTGCTGCTGCTGCGAGTATTGTACGGGGAGGTTAGTTGTGTTGGATTGGGTGGATGCGATCCATGTGACGAGTCAGTCGGTCAGACGCAAATTCGATTTTACAGGAGCCGCTGCTCTCCACGTTCGGCGGGAGGTTGGTTATGTGCATGGCCCACCGCTCTCGTCCACGTGGCGCCCGCCCGTCTCTCTCAAGGCCAGTGGTGGACTACTGGTGGTCAGTCGGTAACGTCGGTTGTTAACCCTGGGGATTAGCAAGAGGATTAACGCGTACTGTTACCTGGGTCCTGCTGTACTGTTACCACACCTGGGTCCTGGGCCTCTCTCCTGCGGGGGAGCGCGCGGAGCCCGAGGCGGATCTCGCGGGCGAATCGGTTGGTCCACGCCGCGCGCGGCAGAAGGAGGCAGTTGGGAGAATGAGGGAACCGGGTATGACGCGTGGGCCCACCCTTGCCCCCGCCGCCGCCCGCCTGGGCTTGCTCGCTCCGGTGTGCACTCCCCGCGTGCCTGTAGCAACGTTGTTGGAACGGAAGGAAAAGCACACCTTGCTTGGGAAAATGCCTCACGTGGCGGCGGCCCACGAGATCACGGACGGACGGCCGGGATTGCCCTGCCTGAACTTTTCGATCGATCTCCTCCTATACGGAGTATTATTCTCCTGTAACCGTGCATACTTTTCTCGCGCGTTGTAGTATCGTGGGCACAGAAGTGGTAGAGTCCGACGAGAACAATTTCCCTGAGCCTCATCACTACAGGGAAGTGAGGCCAAAAGAAGAAGCACCAGGGCGGGGAAAGTGTGCGTTCGGTAGCGAGTAGTGACAAGAAACACACGGAGGAGGAGCAAGAGAGCAAGCAAAAGCTTCAGCGAGGCACAGCAGCATCATCGATCGACTCCCCCCGGCGACTTTAACTTTTGCCCGGGGTGTCGGGGTCGCTGGCTGGGCTCGCTGCACGCGAGCCTTTCGTGAGTCGCGGGGAGACTCTTCTGCCCGGGTCGGTATCCGCCGGCAAGCAGCAGGGCCTCAAGCCAGCCAGCCAGCTCCACGCCGCTGCCGTTTGCCGTCCCAACCCGGCAGCGGCAGTGGAAATTCCTGGTCGCTGCTCGCTTCGCTTTGGACCGGTCTTGTACTCACAGCTGCCGCAGAAAATTACTGGCAGTACCCGTGCCGAGATCGATCGCGTCTTTGTCCTGTGTTGTGTGGCGGCTAGCTGGAGTAGCAGCGTACGCGTACGCGCTGGCACGTAGCAGCTTCCACGGCCTAGCAGTGCAAGCTTTGTAGTCATCGCCGTGCCCAACTGCTCGCGCAGCCGCGCAGGCAGGCCGTCGTGCGTGAGCCTTGACACGTTCGGAAAAATACAAGCTGCAAAAAAAAAAAGAGCCGAACGGACTCCACTGCTGCCTTGCGTAGGTTAACCACCATCCGTCCGCGCTTAATTCTCCGTCCCCCACACACGACACAGGGGCAGACGACACACACACCACTCCGGCCGTTCGTGCGTGCGGCACAGCTAGCTAGCGCGGCGTTGCTCGTGCACTGTTTGCTACTCTGGCCATTGGTACTCCCGGCTGCTCCTACTCACTTGCCACAGTGCCATAACAATTAGTGGAGATTGGGGATCGATGCTGCCATAACAATTACGGAGTACTAGCGAACAACTAAAGCTTTTGCTGCTCCTGAGAGACTGAAGAGACAGCGTAGCTTCGGCAAGCAACACAGACACAGCATCAACCTCGCCCCGCACTGTACTGCATGGCGGCATGGGCAATCATGGGCCTGTCTTCTGGAAAGCCGAGGTGCAGTGTGTTCAACGGCGGCGTTCGCACAGTGCCCACGCACACATGTACACACATGGGTAGGTGGCCACTGCACATACATACGCTGGTGTATCGCGAAACCCAGGGAAGGTGGGGAAGCAGTACAACGCCATCGGCAATGGCATGCCCGGCGCACCAACAGGCAAGGCAACAGCTAGCGATAGCATCTTCCTCCGCTTTCCCTGCTCTCTCTCGCCCCTCCCTGCAAAATGCATGCAGATCATCTCCGGGCGTGCCGGCCGGGTTTGCTTTGCACTCGTTCGAGTCAATCGATCGATCCTAACACGGAGCGAGCGAGAGAGGCGGGATTGAGCTATTTACCACACCAATGTCACTTTTTTCTTTAAAAAAAAGTATTTACCTGCTGGACATTTCCAGTGTTTCTGAAGCTTGTCTCTTTCGGAGTTTCAGTGGCACAGCAGTTTCCGTAACACACTAGGAAAAGCAAAAACCGCTGCCGGTTAATTCGTAGAGAAAGGCATTTGCTCTGCTTTTATAGAAAGCATATAAGATTGTTCTACAGACTCTGACCTGACAACACTGCTGAGATTACCAGATTACAGGAAGGTGCTGCCGGTTTTCAAGAGACGTTAATTTGCATACGCCATGCCAACGATGTCACTGAAATTACCATTTTTGTTCAGAGATGAACTTTCTTGTCCCTTCGTTTTTATGCGTGCTGCCACAGCATCATCGTTAGTTGGCGATGCAGGGCTGCAGGCTCTCTCTCTCTCTCTGTGGACTGTTGGGGGGCTACTGTTAGTAGGGCTCGATGGCGCGCTCCGGGTGTGGTAGGATAGGATGCTTGCTTGCTTCTGCAGCCAGCACGGTTCCTCCACTACCCTCCTCTCCCTCATGATCAGCAGGGGGCGAAATTTAATTGACATCACGGTCAGAGACCCCTGAAGGCAGAAAAAAACAGTTTCTGGACCTTTTGTCAGGGAAGAAAATACAAGACCTTTTGTCATGAAAAGAAAATACAAGGGTGCAAGGTAAATGGCAATTTTGTGGGGCTAGTGAAACTTGGCTTGTAAGGCATCGTGTATGTCCCATACCCCCATATAATAGCATCAGAATAATGGAACTTTTTTTTCCTTTTGTTCTTCGCTTGGGTGTTCCTGATCTCCCTACTCTTGCTTCTTCGGCTTCTATTTTACCAGTGAGATTTTTTTAACAAAAAAGCAGCAAGAAGTACTAAGAAACAAATTAACTGCAAGCTGAATTGAAGTCAACAAAGCACCTGCATGCTTCCCAAAACTAGTACATTGCAAGAGGGTGGTATTTTACCGAGGTAAATAATTACTGTCTAGTGTGGCAGGATGTAGCAGAGATTCTGGCACAAAAGGGAGAAAACATCAATAGGGCTATGATGCTTTCAACCAATTGCAGGTTGGTGAAAGATGGAAGAGAAAGAAGCATGGATGCCTCTTTTCTTCAAGCTGGTACTGACCGGTAAGGCTGTGGCCTCTAGGACCTAGCCTACATGTGGTGTACTTCGGGGGAAGTGGTAGAGATATGCATATGCCTGTCATGAACAAACAAGATGGAGAAATGAGGAGTACTGATTTCAAATGCAGCCTCTCGGTTTCTCTGTACACTGAAAGTTTCTTCATTCTTTTGGTATGGTACCGCATGATATGGACTATATGAATTGATGGAAGCAGCTTAAAGGTAGAGTAGCTAGTAAAACGAAGGCTGTAAAACATTGTAGATAGTAACCTAAAGTAGTAGACAATTCAGTAATGTAGCTAGCGAAAACTTCTTGGCAGCACGCGGGAGGATCAAAGAAGCCTCCAAACGGTGGAATATGGCACAGCATATCTGCTCATTCGGTCCACAACTTCACATGAATACCAAGAGATTGCCTCTGCACGACTGCACCATTGCCAGTTTGCCCCAAGCACAGCGAGAGCGAGAGAGGGCAGGCAGGAAGCATCTCCGTGACGAGAGGAAGCCTTTGGGGGCGGAGCAAGGACAGAGAGAATCATTCCCCTTAAAATCGGCTTGTTTTGTTTTCGCTTGTCCATCCGTTTTCCACTGGCCTCCTCTCACAGCCCTGCAAACCCAACCCCTTGGACTGACTCGGTGACCAGCTTTTGTTGGGGGCACTACTGCACTGGTACTTTGCCATATCTCACTGCAGCGTGTCTGTACTTGGCAATTGGCATCAAGAGGGAGAGGGGGGCATGTGATGTGAAGAAGCTTGGCGCATGTGCATCGCGTCCACTCCGTTCACCCCCTACCCTCTCGGTTCGGTTCCCCGACCATCCTTTTTCTGTGCACCAGCTACTCCTAGGTGAGACCGGCCCGGGTGTTCCGGGTTACAAGCTCTTCAAGTCTGAACAGGGAAGAGGGTCCGTTCGTTGTGTGTGTTAGTGGGTACCTGCTGAGCTTACGTACGTACAATGGTACAAGCATGAAAAGCAATCTCTGAATTCCGAGTGCGATAAATACAGTACGACTGCTTTGGTTTGCTTTCACTGACACGAAAAAGTGACATGGTATACAGTACAGTACTCCGGAGGGAGTTGATCAGTGGTTAAAGAGACGGAGGGGCTCATCGCGTGTCGAGTTTGTGGTAAGCCTGCTGGTGACTGCAGTGCGTCGAGGTCTTTACAACTCCGGCTGCTAACCAACACTAATAATAATGCTGCAAATTCGAGGTGGTGAATAGTGCGGGGGCATGCAGAGTGATCTGCAGGCAAGAAGCATGGGGAGGTGCTTGTTTTCTCGTCTCCGATGATCACACGCCCGTGTGAGGGTGTGAGGTGAGATCTCGGTGGTGGTGGCCGCCCCGCCCCCGCGTGCTTCTTGGTCGGGGCTACACGTGCTTGCGGCCCGTACGCGAAGTGGACACGGCTCGTAGCTAGGCAGGGCTGGGCTGCGGAAGCGGGCAAGCGGCGGCTTGGCACTTGGCAGCTGCGTGCCCCGGGCACTTGAATCAGATCGACATGCTGTTGTTAAACGTAAATGACGGCAATTCACGACATAATACTCGCACTCACATATTTATCCTGTGAAAATCCTTTGAAAATCAATTTGAAGCTGAAGGGAGAACTTGAGAGTTTCTAGCACCATCAAGAGTGGCATCTCTCCCGCACGTAATATAAAGAAACAAGCCCACGTCGGTGCCTGACGCTCTCCCTATCTCGTACACCAGCCTTAGGTGCCGTGCGACCGATCTAGCTGCTCAGGTTGCAGAGAAGAGAGGGTATGTACTTCGAGAGCCCAGGTTATTATCAGGTTGATGCATCAACAATATCTACGTACAATCACGTGGAAACGCACGGCATTAATCAGGGATAAGCACTCTGAATTCTGAAGCCTGATACCTTGTACGCCTGCTTTAGCTTGCCTTTGCTTCCACTGACGAAAGTGAAACACGCGGGGTACAGTAGTACGGAGCTCGAGATTGCTTCGCTTGTCGAGTGCAGCTAATTTTGTAGTCACCAGTCACCACCAACCAACCATTGGCTTGGTGCATGGATGTCTTCGCAGCTGCTAATTATCCAGCAGCAATACCACTGCTAATTAGATACAGGTCATGTTCGTTGGGGAGACGACGACTGCTTGCTTATTCCGGTGGCGGCTCGGCTGCGGGATAGCGGGCTGTATGTATATGGGCCGAGCCCGTATGCAAATTGGTGATTGAGGTGCAAACTCTCTGACTCTGAATCTCTGATGCTAGCTAATGCCCTGATAGCAGCCAGCAGAGATGGGTTCAGAGAATGCTGATCCTCAAGACCTCAGGGTCACTGCCAAGTTAAAAGCTCAAGCAGCATTTCCTTGTACTGCTCCCTGCTCTAGTGCTCTTCATCGTCCTTGCTCTACTCTGCTACCAGCTGCAAGGAACAGTACCTTTGCTAAGCAGCACCAAAGGTTACTGCACTGCATGCACATATATCTCATATATACATGTGCAAAGAACGAACCGTACAGGTATGCTATGGCTACATCACTCCTACTTACTCATACAAAGCACATAGATGAGCTGTCCATTTCACTTTCTGTTTTCCCATATAGAACATGCAAATGAACATTGCCAAACTCGTTAGCTCAGAAACACTGCAAATTGAAGTTGAGGCATCAAATTCACAGGCACGCGAACGCGACTGGAGGCGGCCAGATGCCCAAATGCTCCAGCAGTTACGTCGTTAAGACTCACGCCAGGAGCGGGGCGTCGCCTGAGGGCAGTTACGTCGTTACGACATGGAGCTCTGCCTCCGTGGAGGCGCTCGATCTCATTGCAGGTCAGGTACAACGACCCGCCAGGGCCTGGGGCCCTGGGCGCCCCTCGCTCGCCGCCACCCTTCCTCCCCTGCCGGAGCAGGAGATTCGAAAGTTTACGCAAAGCCCCCTCGTCCGGATCGTGGCAGATCCAGACGATCCACCGCGTTCCCCCTTCTCTTCCGACGGCGGGCGCCGGGTTCTATGTGAGGACCGCTCAAGTTAATCCTGTTTAATCGAGTCATCACCACTGATCAACCCAATGAAAAAGGAATAATCCCGGTAGTTCTTGAGATGTGTCATGAGAATTACCCAGGATTTATACACACCTCACAAAGCACAACAAAAACATCATAACCAATGGCAATACAAACACAGTCCATCACTTTACATAAATATATTCAAGTTAAATTACGGCAAGTTCAGAGATTTTACAGCGAAAAAGTTTTAACATGGCTCTCCGATCACCTAAACAGAAGGCTGACACTATATGAAGATAGTGCCATCCTCCAAGCTTAAGCTTCACTCTCGTCCACGGAAAAGCTGCTGGCCACCTGCAACAACTTAACGGCAGCACCGTGAGTACAAAAGGTACTCCGCAGGTCTTATCCAACATATGGGTATATACTTGCTCGACTGTCAAGGAGTATGCATTTGGTTAAGTAGCAAGGAAGGTTAATAGGTAATTAGTTTGCATAAAAAGCATCTAAAACAACTTATGATGATATAAACAAGTAAAGACCTAGCAACCTGCATCTCTAAGCCAATCATCAATCAAATACAGTAAGTAAAGGTGATCAAAGTATACGATCGAGCTCAATCTTCCATGAACTCCCAAAACGATAACTCTACTTTGAGATTCCAAACTCAAGAACGTGCTCCGTGACCTGGAGCGAGGCTATTGCAATAGATTATAACCCTGCAGGGGTGTACAACTGTACCCACACGAAAGGCAAGACCAACGACCATATCCTTGGCCTAGGATAAGTGTTAATTCATGCCCCCAACCTTTCACATACCCGCACCCAGCTATGAACGAAGAGCCGGAAATGTATAGGTGCACCGGACGCAGCCTGATCACACCTCATCCCACCCCGCGCTTAATCCGGTCAAGGCTCGGTGCGACTTATGCTACTTGGCTTACCTTACCCAAAAATCAGCATGTGGTCTGTACGAAGAAAGTGCTCAAGAGCCCAGCTACAAAGTTGGTCCTTAATCAACTCAAGCAAGTCTATGCCACTTGGATTCCACTTCCAACATGATCCTAGCACACTTGCTCAAGTCTTGCATCATCATTCATAGTAGCTCATATTTAAAACCATTCCAAACTATCCAAATATTAATTAAACAAACATCAACTATAACTCGCGAGTGGTGGTGACCCTGCCACCTCTCGACTTCTACCGAAACTAAGCATAGCTAAGCAAGAATTTAATCGTGACGCCTAACAAACATACTCACCTAGAAGAGACTATTCTGGGTCAAGGATGGATAATGCATAAAGGATAGGAGCTAAGCAAACATATACACAAATATTGACTTATGCACATACAAGACACATATACTCATTTGATCCAAAATAGGGTTCGAGAAATGCTTAGGTGCCTGCCTTGGGTGTCTGCTGGGGCGTCATCTATGGTGGGGTCTTGCTGGGGCTCGTCGATCTCTGGCTCCGGCGCTTTGGTCTCTACATGAAATGCAATGATACATAATAAATAAATGTGGCATGAATGAGTGCAATGACATGAGAAAAGATATGCTCAAACATGATCTAACAAAATTGGTTTCATGATTTTTGGAATAGAAGAAAATTAACTATGCAATTAACAAGGTTAACACTTATATAATTAATTCAGAAAATTAAACATTTATTTTGTGAGAAAACTTATTTTTAACTGATGCTTTACATTATTAGAAAACCAACAAAATTTGTTTCACATTTTTTTGAGCTATATGCAATTTTATATGAATTTCGCAAGATGGGAGGTAGGGCTGAAAAAAGGACCTCGGGTCATCCGGACCTTGGTGCCGGATCATCCGGGAGCCACCAGAAGCATACCGAGTCATCTGGTAATTACTTCCGGGTCATCCGGGAATGCACTGAGCTCGCCGACGGCGGTTTTGACGATGATTTTTGGTGGAGTTTTTCTTCTAGAAAGCCCCTAGAGGTGTATAGAGTTGATTCCAAGTGATGGATTTGAGGGAAAACACGATTTAGGAGCTCGAACCCATAAATGGAGATTTGAAACCCTAGTTAGACTTGATCCAAAACCTAGAGAGGTAGAGGACGATTCGAGAGATGGAGTAGCTCACCGGTGATGAGTAGAACTCCGATGAAGTGCCACAACTCGATGGAAAGCGTCCTTGGAGTAGATCAACCATGATTCTTGACTTGAAAAGACTTGGAGATGGAGGGAGAAGACCTTGGGGAGGCTCCAATCTTCAAGCCCAAGGAAGGAGATGATGGAGAGGTGGAGAAGCTTGCCGGTGACGTCCTCCGGCGATCTCCAGCGAGGGTGGTGGTGGATTTGGTGGGGAGAAAGATTTCTCCTCCATGGCTTGGTGGAAGAAGAGAGGAGGAGATGAGGCAGTGAGGGAGAGATATGGGTGAGGAAGAGAGAAGGGAGAAAGAGAGAGGTATTTGATGGGGGTGTTTTTTTTTTGGTCTGTTACATTCTCAGCTCCCCACGAGCCCCGGGTTAACCCTCCTCGTCTCCCTCCCACCGCTGGAATCCAGTCTAAAAGATCCGGTCGTCCAGGAGGACGCGCTGTCAGGAAGGCAAGGTCGGAAAAGGGCCGAGCTAGCGCCCCTCTGGTACGGCGCGGCGGCGGCCAGCTTCCACGCATCTCCATCGTCCCCGCCGGCACGGCCCAACTTCTGACGCAACGCAAGCTTCAGGAGTTCAGGTGATGACGCAATTGCAACCGCCATCATTAGTTGAGTACTGAATGTTTTCGAATTTCGATGCTGTCTGAAACTCTGAATGAGCGCCGTTTCGTCACGAATTCAGGACCGGGTTGCAATTGCTTGAGATTCAGTCACACTTCCCTTCAATTACTAGTCATTGGTCCCTGAATGCTCAGGTGGCTCTGAATGACCATCGTTTGTTGATTTTTAGGATTTTCTTTGACAAATAATCGTTTTTTAAGAGGGAAGTAATCGTTTGTTACTTGTTAGCAAAAATCAGAAGTTCAGAACGATGCAGAAGCGACAGCAACGCGCAGCGTAGTGTCCAACCGGGAAGATGTTGCTGTGGAGACGGATGCGTTCATCCTTGGTGAAGCACTCATCTGTTTGGGACATAATAACCCGTATGAATCTTTGTTCAGGACTTTAGGCAAACGCGAGATTTGTTATATTTTGATTTTGCAAAATCTGTAATATCTGTTTTGTAGTATAACATGTAATCAGGTCACGCGCAAGTTGGCTGCCTGTGGTGCTGAGTGAATGCGGCTGGTTCAAACGTGTTCGAGGACCAAGCACCAGAATGTGTAACCCATTTGGTCTCCGGATAAAAACCTGGAGCTAATGTTTACTTTTTTTTTGTGAACCCATATGTTTCCGATTTTTAATAAAAAAACATAGGATTGACATATTTATTGGAGGGATTCCGAACATGCATAGAACCGGAAAGTGATTTAAAAAAAAAGCATCTCGACCCAACTTCTTCGGAGCCCATAGTTTCGAACGAACATTTTCAAGCATATGCACATCTAATTTAGCCCACTGGACCTCTAGTGCTTTTTTCGAGATCGAAAAGCCCACGAGACAAGAACCCCCTCCCCGCCGCAGTCGGCAAATCCTATATATCTTCCGGAAGGTAGAAAGATGCTCAAACTTCTACTGTTTGAGATTCGTGCAGGCACTATGGACCGCACGATCACCTACTTCTTCTTCCCTCCTCTCTCTCTCGTCACGGGCTCGGGGCTCCGCTGGGTCGCCGCCGCCGGGGAAGGTCCTCGCGCGGAGGGGTGGGAGGTGGGCGGGGGCGGACGGCGGCGGGTCGCCGCCTGCTTCCGGCGGTGGTAGAGGCGGCGGTTTAGGGTTAGGGTTTCGGGGTTCGGGGGCTCTAATGGTCCCCGGACCATAGAAAAGAGGAGGTTGGGGGGAGCCGGAGGACCGGCGGCGGCGGCGGTTTGGCCGGCGGCGGAGGCGATGCGGCGCGGTAGAGCCGGAGGACCGGCGGCGGAGGCGAGGCGGCGCGGTAGCGCCGCCGGCCGGGCGGGGTCGGACCGGCGGTGGGCCGGTGACCGGCAGCGGGGGCGACGAGGCGCGCCGGGTTAGGAAGGGCGGGGTCGCGGGCGGCGGTGGGTCGCGGGCGGGCGGCGCGGCGGCGGGGAGCCGCCGGCCGGGGAGGTGGTGGGAGGAGGCGGCGGCGGTGGTTGAAGGAAGAAGAAGGTGTCGGAAGCTGGAGGTAGAAGACGACGGCCGGGCCTTGTTGGGCCGTGCGATACGTCGACTTCCTATCTTCCGGAAGGGAGATAGGAGCCCCCGCCGCAGTCCGCACCGTCCACGCCATTCCCCATCTCTTTCCCCACCCACCCCCACGGCCCCACTCAGCCACCGCGGAGCCGATCTCCGACCAGCGCCGCGATGTCGTCCGCCGCCGTGCTCCTCCTACGCCCCACCTCCGCCGCGACACGCCCGCTCCTCCATCAATCCAGCCCCAAATCTATCTTCCTCCGCCTGCACCCGTCTCGCCGCCGCCTGCCCGTTCCGCGCCTCTCCCTCACTCCCACCACCGCCAGCAACAGTAACAACTCCCCTCCGCCGCCGTCCCCTGCGCCCCCCTCGCCCGCACCCGCGGCCCCGCCCTCCCTGTTCGCCAACTGGTCCCCGCCGCGCGCGATCTGGCGGGGGCTCTCGGCGCTGCTCCTCGCGGGCCAGGTCTTCCACCGCGTCCTCACGGGCCGCGTCCACCGCCGCAACCTCCTGGCGCAGCTCCGCCGCGTGGGGCCCGGGAGCGCGGGGGTCGCCCTCCTAACCGCCGCCTTCGTCGGCATGGCCTTCACCATCCAGTTCGTGCGCGAGTTCACCCGCCTCGGCCTCCACCGATCTGTTGGCGGCGTCCTCGCCCTCGCACTCGCGCGCGAGCTCTCTCCCGTCGTCACGGCCGTCGTCGCCGCCGGCCGCGTCGGCTCCGCATTCGCCGCCGAGCTCGGCACCATGCAGGTGTCCGAGCAGACCGACACCCTCCGCGTCCTTGGCGCCCACCCCGTCGACTACCTCGTCGTCCCACGCGTCCTCGCCTGCGTGCTTGCGCTCCCGGTGCTGACACTGATCAGCTTCGCGCTCGGTCTCGCCTCCTCGGCGTTCCTGGCCGATTCAGTATTTGGCGTCAGCGTCAGCATCATTTTGGAGTCAGCGCGCAGGTCACTGCGGCCATGGGACTTGATCAGCTCCTTGCTGAAATCTCAGGTGTTTGGTGCCATTATCGCGGTGGTGAGCTGTGCCTGGGGTGTCACAACCCATGGCGGAGCCAAGGGAGTGGGCGAGTCTACAACATCTGCAGTGGTCATTTCTCTTGTTGGGATCTTCATTGCAGACTTTGCTCTGTCATGCCTCTTCTTCCAGGGTGCTGGTGATTCACTCAAGCATGCAATGGGTTGAGGCAGGGTTACTACAGAGGATTTTTTTTTTTGCTTTGTAGGTGCATAGCATAGTCCTGTACATTAACATGAATGGCGCAGCAGATTCAAATAGGCGAACATTGCAACATCAGCCACTCTTCAGGTGACATGCATCAAAATTTTCCCCGTTGTATCCACGGGAACATGGGAAGTCATTTACTGTGTTCTGTTATACCTTTTTTGTGCTAAACTGCTGCTCAATTTTTTGCCAGTGATCCATGTTTAACTTATTTACAGAACTATTGGTTGAACCAGTGTAATGCATTCTAATATATAAAGAAAATCTGGTTACGTCTGCTTAGGACAGCAATGTAAATACAGACTGCTTGGCCGCTTGGGAGATCTGCTGCTTTAAGAAAACAATAGTGAAATTAGGCATCCATGGATGAGAATACCTGCAGTAGTTTGTAAGCAACTCTGGAAAATTCAGTGTGCCTAGTTTATCGAAACAAAAATCAGTGCCTCTAGGTTCCAATATGAATAGCCAGATTAGTGGATGTACAAGAGTTGAATATGCCCAAAATCAGTGCCTCTAGGTTCCGATATGAATAGCCAGATTAGTGGATGTACAACAGGGTAAATGGTAGCAGTAGAAGGTTGTCAACATCCTATAGATGGTTGCACTTTTTTGTATATATAAAAAAGCATACTGGACAGTTTATTCTTGACTGCATGCTGGAATTCCCCGCCTGTCCATGCGCATTATTGATTTATTGGTACCCTAGATGCTTTAGTAGTCCAGGTGATTTGCTGTTATTATTGGGCATTTCATATTTCATTTGCACGGGACACCTCTACAAGGAAGCTATGGTAACTTTTGCAATCCTTGGTAAACGAAGATTTTGTGTTGCCCATTGCATCATAGGACATGTCTGGAATGGTGATTTGGACACCATTTGGACTTTGGACCTTTGACCTTCATTTATTTGATTCAATTATCACCTGTGCTTATTGGGAGCTCCGTTTTGCAACACCAAGTCAACTGAAGAGAAATTCCAAATTGAAGAATTGTACTATCCTGGTTGAAACAGTGTATTCATATACGTGTATCTCGTTCATTTTTGGAAAAGGAAATGAATTGAAGTATTGAACCAGATATACACCTTGACAGCATGCAAGATGTCAAGATACATATCGAAAGCAGTGGGTAGAATTTCCCGTTATTCTCCATATGATTATCCTCATAATCTTTTAGGCGACTTTGCAAGAGGAGATATTTTATTTACAGCTATGTAATTTTTCCCCTGCGCAACCTGCTGTGCTGGATAATCATGTAGCTCAAAACCAACTATTCTATCATTCTAAATTGTAAGATGGTGAGATACACACACACAAGACAACATATACACTGTATGATTTTTTTAAACAAAAACTATGTACTCCCTCTGTATCGAAATATTTGTCGTTGTTGACTTTTTCTTGCAACTTTGATCATTCGTCTTATTCAAAAAATTATCGCAAACATGTAAAACGATAAATCAAGCTTAAAATAGATACAACAATAAAACATATAGCAAACAAAATAAATTATACTTGCACAATTTTTTGAATAAGACGAGTGATTAAAGTTGTAGAAAAAAATCAATGGCGACAAGTATTTCGATACGGAGGGAGTATATATCATAGAAAAAATTACTAAAATGACATTTAATTTGAAATGTATTCTCGCAAGATCGAAAATGCATGCAGCAGCAGATGGGTGGTCTCATTCATCTGGAACACCGGAAAACATAAAAGAAAAATATAGTAATCGAGACGCCTCACGGTTTTTATTAAGAGATAGGTAACCGAATTCCGCCTCGTGGTCTCGTTCGTCTGGAACACCGGAAAAACGTAAAAGAAAAATGTAGTAATCGAGACCGCCTCAGGGTTTTTATTAAGAGAAGGAACCAAATTCCAACTTAGAAAAGCATCAAACTCTGGTTTTACCGGCGATGGGATTTTTTAAAATCAGTCCCATCCCGTAAATTCGCTCCAACGAGAAATCGAACTCAGGTCGTGTTCATACTTAAGTCCCCTCTGACTAAGTAGGCTAGAGAACCTTTGGTGCGTATGGAGCAAAGGAATTAGCCCAAACCATTCCGGAGGAAGAGTAAGCAAACGTGTACTTTTGGAGGAAAGGAAACATGAGGCCAAGCTCATGGGAATTTTTCCTCCAACGCTTGCGAGTCTTCTCACGCACTAAAATCAAGCTAAACAAGCAGCGCTACTCTCCAGCCTCTAAAAATTGCAAGTTCGTTAAAAAAAATATTGATCTTACACGCAAAATGAAATAAACAAATAGCAATCCATGTAATCACGCACCTAATAGCCATATAATGCCACTAATCTTTGACCAATTTCAACATACTTCCCAATTTTTATATTCTTCAAGTTCCTGTGTTTTTCATATTCTTCGAGTTCAGATGCTTCCTCTCTTTCCTTTCATATTCATGTTTATTGTTGGGGGGGTCAGAAAATCGGATGGAACCCCCGAACACAAGTGAAGAGAGACTCCTGAACGAATATGCGAAAGTGCTCAAGAGCGCGGAGACAAGAAATCTCCGAAAGTCTGTCCTCGCCTCAAAAGTTGTGAATCCCTTTACACGTGCCCTCGAACTGTTGCACCCAACCGCCATTTCATTTGGCGGTATAGGGTTAGTTTTGCAAAACTTTGTGAAGGTCATATATTTTTGCAAAATTGTAAAAAAAATCGCATTGTTGAGGAGAGCTTGAACAAACAATATAATGCATCTCTCGGCTCTTTTATTTATATCCATCATCTCGTACATTGCTGGTACAAATTTAGGCGAAACAAATTAAACTGAACCATATATACACCATGACAGCATAAAACAATTAAATTGAAATGATCTATCTCGAAAGCAGTCTGTAGAATCATTTAAGAAAAAAAAGAAAAGAACAGAGTCTGTAGAATATTATTGCTTGCTTCTTCGTCTTCTTTCATTTTTAAGCTTATTATCACAACCTTAACCCTTTTAGGCGACCTTGCAAGAGAAGACCTCCACCGCTCTCGCTGACAGCTCCGGGAACACCCGAGTTGGGCGGTAGTTTTTGTTGAGACAAACAACGGTCGCTCTGCCTTGCAATACGAGTTTACGATCCGGTAGTGTTTCGATCATGTGCTCGACGAGCATCCGCACGCCTTTGATCTGCACGGGCTTCACCTTCACGACGAACCTGTCACCACTCTGCCAAAGCAAAGATGTCAATATGTGAGTAAATTCTGTGAGATTTTATTCTCCATGGTTGTGAAGGCAGGTGTGTGTACCCGCAGAGGTGCGAAGTACTTGAGGTTCAGCTCCGAGAGAGCCATGGCGTTGCCCGTGGATGTCCAGTAGTCCACGCTGATGCCCAGCTGCTCGAGCACCACGTCACGACCTGGCATATATATAACGACGGCTCAGAGACATGCGTCTAACTATCTAGGAACCAGAAAGAAACAAAACAAAGCTAGCTAGGAATTGGTAATCTTTGAGGGACTGCTAGCTACTGCAGGTCTGCAGCAAGAGAGTGAACGATGGCTCACCGCTGTGGAGGTAGCTGGCGTAGATGGCGTTGTTGACGACGCCGTACTCGTCGAGCTCATCGTCGCGGACCTTCATCTCGATCTCGAAGAACTTGTCCTTCCTGCATGATGTGTTCCCACGTACCACCCAGACAACTCATCAGGATTACCAGTATATATCATTCAGCTAGGGGGTCGGACATGGTGGTGGCTTCCTGATAACCAAGCAAAAAGGATCGAACCGGACCTGGTGGTGGTGCTGGGGCGAACTTGTTGTTGGTTGAGCAGCTGGCAGCTGGTCTCGGGGACAGCGATGGCAGCCGCACCCCGGAGCCGGCAGTACTTGGGCAGCGCAGGCGCGTGCGACGCAGCAACGACAACCCTGCCGGGACGGGCCCGGCCGGTGCGCACCACCACGCGGTGCTGGCCATGGACGCCGCCGGAGCTCATCACGTCGGCAGGCCGCGGCCGTGGGGAGATCCCGGTGACATGACGAACGAGGCCGGACATGATCTGCTGCTGCATTGCCAATCAGCGAGCGAACTGTGGTGGACAGGTTCTCGTTTCTGAACTAACTCTGGTAGTGGCCAGCGTTAGATATATCGCACTGATTGTTGATGCCATTATGCCAAGGGGTAGGGCCTTATATAGGTGACGGAGATCAAAGCATGACCCGAGAATCGCCGGCAATTCAACTGTCCTCGTCGTCGTGGGGTTTTACTCCGAAAAGTTTCCAATCCTGTGTGTGTGGGCTAATCACCATTGGGGTTTGCCATTTGATCTGTTCTAATATTTTTCAAAAGAATAATATATATGGATGGAAAATGTACTCGTTTAAAGATAAAGCTTATTTACAAATAAGCAAATAAGTTTTCTCACTCCATATATATAAATGCACGCACGCACGCACAATGTAGAAAAACTGAACCTTCATCGACGAACGTACCATTAAAAAAATAGTGCTGTTTATTCCACAAAGTAAATTAAGAAAAATTGAGCCAATCATGCTAATAAGCCTAATATTCATCACCCGGATAAACATGTTTTACTACTGTAAAAACATATCTAATTGAGCTATGATGATGAGTTTGGTCTAACTTATCCAACACGGACCAGCTGCCAGTTTGGGCTACGTGCTGACTACTGGAGCCCATGACCATTGGATTGTACTCCCCGTGGAGTTTGGTTCTCCGACTGTTCAAGGCTTCAAGTACCTTGAGCTTGATCGAGCTTGAGGAGGCGGCGTGTGTGAATCGAGGCCGAGGGTCAAGTTGGAGGCGCGTGCCCTTGACCGTCGATGGGTTTGGTGCGGGTTCCGCCGTGGCCGGGGTATACCTGGGAGTGCATGACGGGTGGGGTCACCCCCAACTGGGTCCGGACGAGTCAGGCAGCGTGAAGAGTTAGCACTGCGTGTAGCAGCTTCGTGTCTACGGGAACGACGACGAAAGCGTTCGGGTTAAAAAGATTAAACTAGTCAGTCGTGTCCCATGGTGTTGAATCTTATTGCGGCGACGCCTCACAATTCACAGATGACAAACAGCATACGGTTGGCTCGTACACGTCCCTGAAAAGTTGCTGGAAATGCAGCCGAAATAACCAAAAGGAGCACCAGCATGTTAACTAAACTGTCAATTATGGAGAACGCACTTTTACTGATTCTGCGTTGAGAAATGCAACTTCCACACCTCTCCCTCAATACTCAAACTGCAATCACATTTGTGCTAACTGTTAATTTACTTTCAAAGTGGTTGACATCTACAGTACGTCAAAACTCAAGCTCGCAGAAAATACAGGTGTACAGACTAGTGCTGCACAGTTTCTTTCTTTCTTGATTGAAGTCTAGTCCTAGCGTCTGGCACAAACTGTCTTTCTTTGGATTATTATTATTATATAATAATTTCTTTATGTTAGATATTGTGTCGAATATTTGTACAGTCCGGTTACGATGAGACTTGAGTTGTATTTAGCAATATAGGGTAGAGTCCGTGTCATACTCTGTAACTCGAGTCTCCTCATAAATATGAGAGGGGGCTGCTGTTGTAACCATGACGACATAGCAACAGGCTCGCAGGGGGAAGGCGGCGTGATGTCGGGATTCTAAAGCGGCCGGTGTTGCGGTTGGAGAGGAGCGTCCGTAGTCATGCCCCGGAGATGTAGGGTTCGGTTGAGCCTCATTAACAAAGATCGTGTCTCCGTTATCGTCTGTGACCGTGCAAGTTCATCTTGGTAGATCCAATCATCGTTCTGCTACGTGGAGATTAGCTGGCGGCTCGTCGATAGCGAAAGGCTAATTTCTTACAATTGGTATCTGAGCTGTGGTTAGTTTGGATCTAGAGGCAGTGCGAAGATCACCGGGAGATTCGAGGGTTATGCGTCTGCAGTGCGTCGTGTAAAGTGCAGTCGGTGCGGAGCGGATACGGCGTAAGGTGGAGACAGGGACGGAGCCAGTAGGGGGGCCTGGCGGGGGCCATGGCCCCCCTCATGGTTCTATTTTTTCTACTGAAAACACTGTAGATCATGAAGAATTTAAACTTAGATTCCAGTGTTTACTTCCTTATCTACCTTTGCTGCCCCCGCAATCCTTCAATCCTGACTTCGTCCCTGGGTGGAGGTGCTTGTGGCAAGGACGTCCGGTCACAGTGCTCGACGTGAGGGTCGAGCGGTGGTTCGTAGCCGATTGTTGTTGATGGTAGTGATTTCGTCGCGACGTAGACACGTAGTTGGCTACTGATTATGTGTACCACCAAAGACGGCAGGATGTTCGATCCGATGTGGAGGGCAGCTGCATGGGAACTGTTGCAGGAGACGTGCCAATGCATGTGTGCAAGCGGAGTTGTTGCAACCCTATTCGTGGATGGGAGATCGGGTCAGAACTGCATAGGTGCGGAGGACAAGTACGGCAAGGAGTCATGTGTGAAACGGAATAGGAACACGTGGGTCTCCTGTTGTTTCACGTGAAGAGCACTTACAAGTCACGGTTTCTTTTTGTTAGTTTTGCTTTGGATCAACTCGAATAGGACTCGGAGTTAGAGATACGAAGCAATTGAAAACAAAAGAAATCGAAGGAGTCAGAGTAGAGAGTTTCTCGGTACTCTTCAACGTCTTGGTGGCAGCGTACTGCAGTTTTGGTGGACAGTCTGGTGATCGACAGATCAAGTCGGTCAGAATGTCGCGGAAGCTGATGAAAAATTGCAACAGGCGACGAGGAGAGATAGTGGTTGGCGACTAGACCTCATGCCGGTGTTGCGGACTCGTTGGCAACGAGCGGATGCTATCGACAGTGTTCGGTTGTGGCATGCAAGGCAACTGATAGGAGTTCGATGACGGTTCAATGGGTGCTCAGGATCGACGGAGTCAGGTGGCAGGCTAACAGGGTCGAGGTGGAGCAGCTCGCTGGGGTCTACCTCTGATGGCTAGACTGGGCCGAACAGTTCGCGAGGCACATACCGGACAATTCATGATGCCTGGCGGATACTTCACTTGGAGGGTGAACATACCGTGGTGCATGGCGGAGGGACTAGCGGCAACATGCTAGTCATACCGTGGTCAGAGGCGACGACATGATCAACGATGACGACATAGAGCATGTTCGGCCGGTCCAATAAACAGTGCTCGACTGACTTATCTCCTCTCACATAATACTATTCATTCTACCAGCCGAGCACTATTCATTCTACCAGCCGAACAGGTTCATAGGAGCGTGGCGGCTGATGGGTTGTTGTTCTTTGTGGCGTGGCGACACGTGGTGCGAGCTCAGGATGCAGGTTTGCATGGGAGGAGTTTGCGTGCTTCCAAATCAACAAGGCGCGAATCAATTAGAGTTGCACGTGCGGGTTACTGAAGCATGAATCGAAAGGTGTGGTGGCACCAAAGGGATGAACTAGAAGGAAGTATAGATGGTGATGTCTGTACTTACAACTGGAGTAATCTGGTTGGACATGGCTAGAGGAGACTACGGTCTAAGACATCCGGCGTAGTATGGCAGCAGTATTGGAAGGACAATGCTAAGGTGGCAATTCTGATGTGTGACTCGGTGGCGATTGTGAGGTTCTCATCATCATGGGTGCAGTCTGGTGAAGCATGGTGGTAGATTTTGTTGATGTGACAATGCTAAGGTGGCAATTCTGATGTGTGACTCGGTGGTGATTGTGAGGTTCTCATCATCATGGGTGCAGTCTGGTGAAGCATGGTGGTAGATTTTGTTGCTGTTTAGCTGGAGATGAATCTAATTTTGCTTGGCAGAGATTATGATGATAGAAGAGAATGGTGCACAGTTGCAGGTGGAGTCATGAGTCGAGAATTGCAGGGATATCAATGTTTATTCGGGTAGCTCTTGATAAAGTGGCAAAGGTGACTCAAGTATGTGTACATGGAGGTTCGTGCAAGACAACTTCAAGGTGGCGGAATATTCGCCAAGGTGGAGTTTGTTACGCATTGTGTCGAATATTTGTACAGTCCAGTTACGATGGGACTTGAGTTGTATTTAGCAGTATAGGGTAGAGTCCGTGTCATACTCTATAACCCGAGCCTCCTCATAATTATGAGAGGGGGGCTGCTGTTGTAACCATGACGACATAGCAACAGGCTCGCAGGGGGAAGGCGGCGTGATGCCGGGATCCTAAAGTGGCTCGTGTTGCGGTATTGGGGAGCGCAATGTTGAGTTTCCACTTGCCCGGAGATCCATCAACTCACGATCGATCTATACGTCTACCCCACTCCCCACTCATCATCACATCGGGGCCCGCAAACATTTACTCGTTGACCCAACCACTCCCCCAAGACACTCTTTCTTTTCTCTTTCTTCGTGTCTTTCTTTCGGTTCCAGCGCCCCGGCGAGCTGCTCCTGGCCTGCGCAGCTGCGCGGATACGGCGGAGCTCCTCTCGGCTCCACGGGTTCCGGTGAGCTCCTCCTGCGCGGCCTTCGGCGAGATGCTCCCCAACCGGCGCGGCGAGCTTCGCGGGTCCTCGGCGAGCTCCTCCCGGTCGGCGCCGCGACCTCCGCCGGGCCAGCGGCCTCCTCCCGGCCGGCCGGTGGGACGACCTCCGCCGAGCCAGACGACGGGTTTGTTTTTCGATTTTTTCCTTTTACCTTTTGTTTTGTTTTAGATTTGAACTTTTTATTTGGATTTTTTTGCTAAATCTTTCGCCTATATTTTTTTTGCCAATCAAAAGTTCTGTGCAAAATTTTGTTTCAAAAAGTTCCGTACAAAATTTTGTTTCAAAATTTGTGTACAAAATTTTTTATTCAAGTTTTTTGTTTGTTAAAATTTTTTTGTTTTTTATTTTTCTAGGATTTTTCTGAATTTTGTGCCATTCCAAAAAATTATGCATAATATTTTCCACAAATTTTCTTCAAAATCTGTTGTCCATAATGTTTTTGAAAATTATATTTAAAAGTTTTTTGTCGTGAAATATGTTTGCTTCAAAAAAATTTGTGGTCGAAATTTGTTTCAGATATTTTGTTTCAAAATGTTTTCATAAAATTTTTACCCACTTTTTCAAACTTCTTCACAAATTTTTTGTTATCTGAATTTTTTTCGTTTTTCATTTTCCCTGCAAGGGCGCGCGTGGGGGGAGTTTGTTTCGCCTGCGGGAGTGCGCGTGCGTCAGTCCGTTTCGCCTACGAGGGCGCACGTGGGGGTCCGTGGTTGGTCGGAAATTGGCCGCAAGGACAAAAGATTACGGGCGTCCGTAGTGATGCCCCGGGGATGCAGACTTCGACTGAACCTCGTTAACAAAGATCGTGTCTCCATTGTCATATGCGATCGTGCAAATTCGTCTCGATATATTCAATCATCGTTCCACTACGTGGAGATTAGCTAGCGGCTCGTCGATAGCGGAGGGCTAATTTCTTACAATCCACCAAAACTACAATCTGTCTTCTTTGGCTCATCACCTATCATGGTCATTGAACACGTGAACCTGTTGATTTACATCGTCGCCTAGTGAGCCATCGCTTGAACCGCACCGGCCGAGGACCACCAGTACCAAGGGTCCGTTTGGTAGGGCTCCGGCTCCGGAGCCGGAGCTATTTTTTGCCGGAGCCCTACCAAACGGGCGCGCAAAACAGCTCCCGGCAAGGAGCTGCCGCAAAACGCGCTCTCTGGCGCGGTTGGGGCGGGAGGGAGCCGAAAAACGTAGCTCCCCCGCTCCCCCGGCGGCTCCGCCCTCCCTTTTCCCCTTTGCCCTTGAGGCTGTTGCAGGGGCGCGGGAAGGAGTCTGGCGGTTGCAGGGCTCCAGCTTGACGGACGGCGGCGGCGCGACTTGCTGGAGGAGACTGCACCGGCTGAGAGGGAGGCTGCCGCCGGAGAGGGAGCCGCCGCAGAGGAGGCCGTCGCAGTGGAGCTCCCAGGCCGGCGCGGATCGAGCCCCCAGGCCGTCACGGTGGAGCCCCCAGGCCGTCGCGAGGAGGTGACCGGCGCGGCCACGCGGGCACCTCTGCTTCCCGCCGCGGGCACACGAGCTCGCCGAGCGCGCGTCGTCCTCCTACGCCCGGGCCGCGCGAGCTCATCCTCCTACGCGGGGAGCTCGATCCGGGCCGCGGCCGCCTGGTCGGAAACGGCAGCCGGCCGGCAGTGGAGGCAGAGCAGCCCGTCGGCGGAATCGAACGAGGGTCGAAGGTCGCGGTGGAGAAGATGACCGGTGGCGACGCGCTGCAGGGCTGAGCTCGGACGGCGACAGCGCGTTGCAGGGGAGGCCTGAGGTCGGGACGGCGCGGCGCACCGCACAGGCTGCTTGGACGGCGACCGCGCGCTGCAGGGGCGGCTCGAGGTCGGGACGGCGATAGGGTCGGAGCTGGAATCGCTGGATCTTGCGGGCAGGCGTGTGCGTGTTGGTTTGGGGCCTGGTGCGAATGGATAAGGCTCCAAGAGCTTGCGGTGGAGATAAAGTGTGGGAAAGAGAAATAAAAAAAGAAAAAGAGAAGGGGAAAAATAAAAGAAGAAGGAAAAGGAAAAATAAGAGGAAAGAAAAAAGAAAATAAAAAAGTAAAAGGAAGGGTATTATGGTCATTTCACTCATCTCATCCACCTTTCACATACAGGAGAAGCTGTTTTGCCAAACGTTTCTACAAAACGGATTCAGCTCCCTCGCAGAATCCGCTCCACCAACACAGCCACAACCGGAGCCGCCACAGCCGGAGCCGGAGCCCTACCAAACGGACCCCAAGTCATGCAGCCGCCTCCGCTGCCACCAAGAGGTTGACGAGTACCGAGAAACTTTCTCTACTCTGATTCCTTCAATTTCTTTTGTTTTCAATTGCTTCATACCTCCAACTCCGAGTCCTATTCGAGTTGATCTAAAGCAAAACTAACAAAGAGAAAACCGTGACTTGTAAGTGCTCTTCACGTGAAACAACAAGAGACCCACATGTTCCTATTCCGTTTCACACATGACTCCTTGCCGCTTTATTGTTGCGTTAAGTCCCACATCGGAAATTAATGGTGAGAGAGCTCAACATATAGGTGAGGGCAGTCCTCACCCAACAGGCTAGTCTTTTTGGTTGAGTTAGGCCCAGAGCTTGTTGTTCTGGGCTCTGATGGACCTAGGCTTGGTGGGCGCTGGCTAGTGGGTATAGCGGGCCGGGTCGGATTCCGCTCGCCACTCTGTCAAGTGGTATCAAAGCCGAAGGGCTCTCCAAAGCCACACGGATGGTTGTGATTGGAGAGTTGGACTCAGGGATAACGTCGGCTCCGCTCCTGGGTACAAGCAGAAGCATGCACAGTTCATTTGTTTTGCCTTTTTTTCTAAGGTAATTGTACAGGAGGTTCTTAAATATCGCTTTGGGCCTGACAGTTTTGTGCAATCTGAACCATGGGCACTGCACATTTCCTATTCTTAGATGTGTACTGAAGATATGCTCATGATACTGCTGCATCGTCATCCATCCATGTTTAGATTCCTTTTCGATTTTTTTTAAAAAAAAAGAAATCTTACATGTATGGAGTACTAAGTTCATTTGTTTTGGCTTTTTTCTAAGGTAATTGTACAAGAGGTTCTTAAATATCGCTTTGGCCCTGACAGTTTTGTGCAATCTGAACCATGGGCACTGCACATTTCCTATTCTTAGATGTGTACTGAAGATCTGCTCATAATACTGCTGCATCGTCATCCATCCATGTTTAGATTCCTTTTCGAATTTTTTTTAAAAAAGAAATATTGCATGCATGAAGTACTAACTGAAAACTATTTGCAAAACCTTTTCACAGATAAGTATAACTTATAACGATGAATCTAATGATCAAATGTATCATACCAACAATTACACACACACACTCACAATGCAGACGGACCGTAGCTCTTCTACTACTACGAGCCTCTGCTAATCTGCTGTCCGAGCTGCAGCTTGGATATACTTCTGAAGATACATGGGCAGGACGGTAGTATTTTCTCAAACAAAATGATGAAATCATTGCCTCCACAATTAGCTGCAACGGTTATTAGGATTATTAGCGATCACTGGTCTGCTGTCCTTTAGATGAAAAGAGCTGCAGCTTGGGTAACAATTCTCGAGATAGGATGGTACTATGGTAGTTTAATGTGTTCAGACAAATAGCCCTGATATCTTTGCCTCCAACATTAGTTGCAATTGCTATTGTGATTGTTTGCATCGTCACTTAACCCTTCTCTGTCCTTTGATGAGTAGATCTGCAACTTTGACAATAGTTCAGGAGGTATGCGGGAAGGACGGTAGTCTTTGTTCAAACAAACAGCTGTTGCCTTTGCTTCCAGAATTTGCTGCAAATAGAAAAAGGAAGTGGGGATTTTAATGTGTATCTTTATCTGTGTAGAATGATTTGTATAAATAATATGTAATCTGTATGTGACAACTGAAACTAAGACGGTGGGGTAAGACCGCCCCCACGGTTTTCATTAAGAAGAAAAAACCTTCTCCCGGCTTAGAAAACCCCCGAACCCCGGTTTCACCGGTGAGGGGATTTTTTTGAAAATCAACCCCATAATTCGCTCCAACGAGGAATCGAACCTGGATGTTTGCGACCATACCTCAGCTCCACTAGCCAACTAGGACTAGAGGGCTTTGGTCTGTATGTGACAACTGGTGACACAATCCCACCCAGTTTGTGGCTACATAATAAATATTTTTGCAGAAGTGCTTGAAATGCAGAGTTTCTTATTCTATATGTTCTGAACATGTAATGTAACTGTGACGTACCTCATGATTAGGCAGCTTCTCAATGATGTGCTCAAATATCATCCGTATACCCTTGAATCCTTGATGCTCACAAGCCTCACCTTAACAACAAACTTGTCACCACTCTGGTAGTCCAAAGAAGATAAGGAGGCATCATAACTAAAAGAAAATGCCATGTAGTGATATACATAATCCAAGCTTTCCAGCTCACATAATACCATCAAATTCTTGAATTTTCGTTTTCAGCACAGATTGGGAAGGTTACCCTCAAAGGAGCGAAGTACTTGAGGTGCAGCTCAGAGAGGGCCAGTGACTCACCACTGCGTGCCACTGCATCTGCACTGATGCCTACGCTCTCAAGCAGCTCATGACGACCTGCTCAAGTTCAAGGCATAGAAGTTCAGGATGTAAGACTCGATATGCTACCTAAACTAAAAATAGTTTTACAAGAACAGACCATAATAACAGGATGTGGAACTAGAAATAGTTTTACAAGAACAAACCATGATAACAGGATATGGAGTGTGGATTTTTTAGATGATATCTAGATCAATGTGTATACTGACCAATAGTACTAGCATAAACTACTTGTTATTTTGACTTCTCAGTTTCTGCTATGGATGGAACTCACCGTGTTGGCAGTAGCTAGCATAGACTGCATTGTTAACAACACCGTATTGGTCAAGTTCATAATCGCGCACCTTCATCTCCACTTCAAAAAAATCATGGTCTAGCCTGAAAATCAAAAGGATTAACAACAGTTCTGCATCCATGTGCATCTGAAGTTCAGTTTGAACGATCAGTATATCTGACAGGAATTAAATTATCATCCGCAATTTCTAAAGTATGAATGTTCCTCAAGGAATCACGGTCAAAGCTTCCAGCTAAAGATAACACAGAATGGCGAAGGTAGCGAACAACAGGCATAGATCTCTTAGTTTAGGGAATGAATTTGCGCTCGTTTATACTACAGCATCAGCTAAATTAGAGTAAAATACACCGACGGTCCTTAAACTTGTTATGCTGTGTCATGCCGGTCCACAAACTTCTAAAGTGTGTCATCGCGGTCTCTAATCTCTATTTAGGTCTCATTAGACGTCCAATCGGGTTTGGACCCATTACCCGCTATGCCACCGCATCTTCCCGTCGCCGCCTCGCTCCCTCGGCGCGCACACCGCCACCAACCACTCTGCGTCGCCGCCGTCGCGCTGCTCTTTACCGGCACACAAGCGCGCGCCCCTCCGGCGGAGCAGAAGGGGTGTAATTGTAGACCCTGCAACACCCACGCGAGGCATAGGGGCGGCAGCCGGCATGCCTCTGGAGTCGCCCGCATCTTCCAGCAGCTGCCCTCGCCACCGCGCCGCTCCCTCTCATCGGATTTTCCCAATGACACACTCACACACAGGCCCGCGCTCCACTGCCGGCCAGCAGCAGCGTCACGCACAGGCAGCATGGGCAGATGCACAAGATGGGCAGCCTGCATGCATCGAAGGGGAAATGGTTCTTGATTTGATTTGCAGCGGGTTGCATGGAGATGGATTGGAAGCAAGAGACATAGTCCAACTGTCCAAGAAGGAAGCGTACCCAATGATCCAGATGATGGCACCGACGATGGAGACGAGGACGGCGAGCACCGCGAACGGCAGGCCCAGCAGGAACCCAGCGGCCGGCACTCGCGGTCCTGGAGGCTGCTTCTGGAGGCAGCGGTGGAGCTCGTCAAGGCACCGCTGCATGTCATGACCTGGTTCACCTCCAAGATCCCCTGCTAGTAGGCTCCTAATTGTAAGATCCCCTGCACTGCACGTCATGGCTGACGGCAGGATTACTTGATTTGTACTACTAGGCTGTGACTGCCGATCCATGTGCGCGGGGCGGAGTGCGGGCGAGCTTCGCTGCCGGCCAGGAGGCGCAGTGGCGAGTTCTGCGGCCGGCTAGGAGGTGGTGCGCGGGTGAGCGTTGCGGCCGGCCAGAAGGAGGCGCACGCGGGTGAGCGCCACGACCGGCCAGTGGTGCGGCACGGCGGCGAGCTATGCGGCCGGCCAGCCAGTGGCGCACGCGTGAGCCGCGCGGCATGGCAGAATGGATCAATGGAAGTGGTCGTCTGACATTGAAGACAGGGGCACTTTGATCATATTATGTGGGAGAAAATTAAACAAAAAATGAATGGAAAAGATGAAAGGTATTTGAAGTTTTGAACGACATGTGGGCCCTATATGGTCAGATGCACTCAGCATGCTATGTATGTGCTTTGACTCAAGTTATGGACTCTAATGAGACCCAAATAAAGATTAGGGACCTTGATGACACATTTTAAAAGTTTGTGGACCGACATGACACAGCATGACAAGTTTAAGGACCGTCAATGTATTTTACTCGCTAAATTAGTAAATCCACCTTCCTAAAATAGCTACAGAAATCATCACGGACTATATGTTCCAAAACAACAGCAGGGTGCCCACAATTTCACACTTCTTCCTTCGATTCCGTGGACCGAGTGAATTATTCTGACCGCAGTTTGGAAACCAGAAGTAAGAGAGCTATAGATATACCTCAAGCCGGCGGCGGGACTGGCGGATTGGGCCGAGACGGCGAGGGGGCGGTACGCGCGCCGGCCGGCCGCGGCCCGGTGGACAGCTGGATAGCTCGGGCCGGCGGCTCCGGCGCGGATTGGCAGGATCGCGGGGCGGGCGGTGGGCACGAGGCGCGCGAACGGCTGCTGCATTGCGGCGGGCGGGCAGGGAGAGGGTTGGTGCGGCGCGGCCGCTTAGCTTGGCCAAAGGTACTAGTGGAGCAGGAGGCAGCCAGCCTGCTGCCTGCCACAGTGCCACCCAACCAACCAACTCGTATTGATTTTGCCGAACGCTGAGTACTACGCCTCCTGTCTCCTCCCGCGAGCCCGCGACGATGGCGATGGCGGGGGGAGGCCGGCGGACGAGGCAAGAAAGATTCGGCGGGGCAGCGGGGAGGAAGATCCGGAGGAGCGGAGCTCCTCACGCGACGGCGAGGCTGCGTGGCGGGTCGCCGGAGCCGCGCGTGGAAGGGAGACCCTTCGGCGGTCATGGCAGAGGGACTTTTCTGAAAATATTTAGGTGGTGTTTTGTAAAGTTTTACGATCTAGGGTGCTTTTTGGGAAAACGTCGAACGCCGCCGGCGATGGCTCACTCCGAGTCCGCCGGCCCGCGCGCTCATGTCCGTGCTCGGGGCCGCCTCCGCGCGACGCCCCGGCAGCCAGGCTCCGCCCTCAAATCGTTTTGCGCACAATAATGACGAGGGGGCGGCCGGCCATCGGGCCATGGATGCACGGACAGACTTCCACGCCGCGGGCTCCTAATCCAGCGGCGCCGCGCCGCGCAGCGCAGCAGCATTGACGAGGACGACGACGCCATGGCCGAGTAGGCCCTCCCTCCTCCTTTCCGGTAGTGATTTCGTGGCCGATGGGACGGTGAATAATGGGACTGTAATCATGTGGGAACGCACGGTCAGCGGAACTCCTCTCAAGCCGGCGGCGGGACTAGCGGATTGAGCCAGAATTGATCGGCAAAACCGAGAAGTGTTAGGGCCAGAATTTTAAAATAACCACACATCTAAATATATCATGCAACCTTTGAGTCGATTCCATTATTTGGACCTGCAATAAAACTGACTTTGCTGTCGTTCTGTTTCCTGGATGCTCCAAGGACCAAGCTGTTGCATACTGTTGTGATCAGGCCAAAGCATTCTCTGTTCTCCCTGACGCATGAAACAGTTTTCAAACATGACTTGCAAATTAAATGGAATATATAAAACAGTTTTGACTTGCATATAGAATTATAGATAATAAGGTCTCATATACAAACGTTTATAACGAATGAACTCACTGCTTACTTATAGTTACATCGGTAGTACATACATAACAAATTAAGTTTCGGAAAAATTACAAATCTTGTACAAAATCGTGCTTCACTTTGGAACTGACTAAACGAATCTCTCTACCTATACTTGCTGGATCGCTATATGTATGAAGTAGTAGCTTACAGAATGGTGTTTTACAATTCTGCATTTGTGCTGTACGTATTGATGAATCTTGTTTGCGGCTCTGTTTGAGCGTCAGACATCAGGCGTGAGCCAGTGGTATCCGTTGACGAAGCTCTTGCCGAGGAAGGGGCGGGCGGCGAAGTAGTCGAGCTCCCGCGCCCACGGCACGCCGTGCACGGCGTCGACGCCGGGGCCACAGTTCCTGTACATCCCGAAGAACGCCGTCCTGCACGCCGCCGGCGAGGAGTTCAATTCGTCAGCAATCTTATTAAGCTGTGAATGTTAACAATATATGATGGCTTACATGCTCTTGTTGCTGGTGTGGTCCCAGTCGTCCCACCCTCCGGGCGCGATGACGCTGTCGAAGTAGGTGTAGGCGTAGACGATGCGCGAGTACTGGCCCATGGCGCGGCCGACGTAGAGCCTCCCCGTGCCGGTGACGCGGCAGTTGACGAAGGCGAAGCCGGTGCGCTCGCAGGGGTCGCGCCGCCCGTGCGCCGCCACGGACCCGTAGCGCTCCGCCGTCGACCGCAGCTCGCAGTCCTTGTAGAGGGAGCGGGCGTTGCCGAAGATGAAGTCGATGGAGCCCTCGATGTAGCAGTCGCGGAAGTAGTGCCGCCCGGCGTCGTCGCACAGCGTGTCCTGCGCGCCGTAGAACCCGCACCCGAAGAAGAAGGCCTTGTCGCCGGAGATGCGGAACGCCACCGCCTGCCCACCCTGCGTGCCGGGCATCGGTGCCGGAGCTGTGTTCTGCCAAAAGCCAAACAAAGAAGACGCGCCAAGTTAGCATTCCATGCACGTATTCGTTGTGAACTGAAAATCTACCAAAATGCGTTGCTCGATCGATCGTCCAAGCAGCGAGCCGCTGAATGAATGAGCTGTAAAGAAGCCAGTCCTCTCCGCAGCCTGCATCATGCTGCTCCAAGCAAAACCCCGAACAAATACGCACGAGACAGTAACATCTTGTAGTCAAAACATATATGAACGGATTCAAAATTTCAGAAGGAACAAAAACAGGTATTCACAGAGACACTGCGAGCAGCGTTTACGAGTGCTCAGACTTGTGACTCTGATGAAGGTGGTGTTGTCACTTTTGTCTGCTCCTGCACCACTGTGCACCGTGCTTTTTTTCCCTGTGCGCCTTGTGACCTCGCGTACGATCGAGATCGACGTTCCCATGGACCACTGGGCTGGGCAAACGGGTGCTCACCTTGAAGCTGATGTTCTTAGCGGTGAAATAGTTAGAGAGGATGGTTACGGAGGCGGTGTTGTAGGTGCGCAGCGGCTGCCCGTCGGGGCCGGGGTCGCTGGCCCGGTCGTGCCACTGCACCACCGTCACGTCGCGCCCGGCGCCGTGGAACGTGATGTACGGCTTCGTCGCCGGGACAAGCACCTTCTCTCTGCATTGACGTTCATGGTGTCAGCATATACAGCAAATAAGCTAGATGAGCTACTATATGGGAGTATATCTGGCAGCTTATTACATGTAGATGCCGGCGTTGATCTGCATGATGACGCGCACATTGTTGTTCACCGGCACGGAGTCGACGGCCTGCTGGATGGAGGTGAAGTCGCCGGCGCCGCCCGCGTCCACGACGACCTTCCGCACGCCCACCGGGTGCTTGTACCCGTGGCCGGAGGGCCTCTGGTACTCGCACTTGGTCGCCGCCGCCTGGCACGCCGACGGCGGCAGGATGCTCGCGAGCGTGCCCACCAATACCAGGAAGAGGACGACGACGCGAGCCATGCTAATTATAAGCTAGCTGCTGCCTCGCTCACGAAACTAAGATCGACGACGAACTAAACGCTAGCAGCTGATTCGTGTTTACGCTATGCCCGTGCGAGAGTGACAAGGTACTTTGGTGTGTGTCTTCGCTTAGCTTGTGCCCCTGTCACTCACTACTCTAGCTTTCTCTCACCTCTATATCTGATATCTCTCTCTTCACATGCACAACATATGGTGGTGAGGTGAGAGCGAAGCGAGGTAGCTACACGAGCGAGAGGGCGCGGAATATATAGAGGGGTGGGGAGAGAGGCGAGGAGCCAACGGGAATAATGGAGGCCAGAGACGGCCGGAATGCTCCGTTTGCTAGCTAGGTGTGTTTTGGAACTTCTTGCCTTGGTCGGATGCTAACGGTCGTGCTTCCCCTAAGTTAATTTCACCTCTCTTAGGTTAATTAACTACTAGCTGATAGAATGTACCTAACATATACTCACCCCTACATGCGAGTGAGATTTACAGCTCTTTTACTAGTGTCCAGCAGTATTTGCAGGGCCGAACTACATGTTCCAGCCGTTCACACAACTAACGTCGTCATAACCTTAGGTTTTTGTTTGCACCCGCACCAAATTAGCATGTTGATTTATCCTCTTTCTTGTGGTGGGAACCCCGAATAACACAATAGAAAAAACTTGGCCTACGGAGGGTAAGACCACCCCCACAGGTGAGTTGTGTTACTTAGAGCAACTCCAGTAATAGATCCTACTTTGTCCCCCTACTTTGATGAGTAGGTGCTCCCCCAACTTGTAGGGGCTTCATTTTTTGGCTAAACTCCAGCAACAACCCCTTCTTCTCAGCACCTACTTTTTCGTATGACAGGTGGGACCAACACGTCAGCAACCAAATAAATCCCACCCCTTCTTCCCCACTGGCCTGCTCCTCTATTCTTTATCCCGTGCTCCTCTCTTCTTCCCCCCCCACCCTCCTCTGCTGCCGTGGCCACCAGCACGAGCTCCGATGGGCACAGGGGAGTGTGAGATCCAGTTGGGGCGCGGCCACACGGCGGAGCTGCCACGGAGCTTGGAGGCGGTGCTCGCGGAGCTCGCGGAGCTCCGGCCGGGCGCGGAGGCGGCACCCACGGAGTTGCGGTCGGTCCATGGGCGGCGCATCCCCCGGCGGCGGCCTCCTCCGGCGCTGGATCCGGCAGATCGAGCTCTGGGGATGGCAGATCGAGTCCGAGGCCGGCGAATCGGGCTTCGGAGCCAGCGGATCACGCTTCGGCGCCCAGGGCGTGGAGGAGACGGGTGGGCGCAGATCCTCCTGAGCTCGCACTAGGCTTGGGTGTCGCCAGCCATGGAGATGCTCGGGGGGCGGCGATGGGAGGTGCTTGGGGGCGCGGCGGGTGGCGCTTGGGGACGGCGATGGCAGGTGCTTGGAGGCGCCGGTGGTGCTTGGGGCGGCGGTGGGAGATGGTGGTGATGGTGGTGGATCTCGAGCACGGGCGGCGGCAGGGAACGGCACATGCGGCGCGCGGGGATGGCCAAGGAGGCGAATTCAGTGTGCGCCCGGGTGGAGCAACGACGGCAATGGCCAAGTAAGGGCTCCCCAGCGCACCCGCAGGAGAAGGGGTCGTTGGGGGAAAAGTAGGGGGTGGACAGTGATGAGGGCTGTAGTTAGGGCTCTACTGGAGTTCATTTTTTTTTCTCTCAGCCCCTACTTTTTGAGTCGGGGCTCAAGTAGGGACTCTGCTGGAGTTGCTCTTAGTGGTTAGTGCATATAAAATAAATTATATTGTCAATTTTACTATAATTACCAAATTGATAAAATAGATTTACTTAATTGTATATGATTTTTTTGGTGGCATACCCTAAGCTAAACTTCTAGATTCACCACTTACTTTTGAGATATGCCGGTACTTCCGTATGCTTTGACGTGGAACAGACGAAATAAATTTTTTAACCTTAATCTTAAATTCGCTGAGGAGTCGAACTCGTAACCTTGAGGAGTGCCACGGGCCCACGGCACCATCTAGCCACTACATAGAGAGGACCTTAGTCGAATAACACAATAATGGATATACTCGCTCTCTCCACGTACCTGTACGTAGTAGGCTCAGTGCAACAGGCAAGCCCATCTACACCCCTAGTACAAACGTAGAAACCGCGCGCGGTACGGTGTGTGAGGGAGGCCTGCGCTCGACATATCAACTTTACCAAATCCCTAGACGATGGTCCTCATCGACGGCGGTGGCGCGCGGGGCCCCTCCAGAAAGGGTAGATATCGATCGGATGAGGACGGAGAGGAGCGCACCGAGCGAGATCGAGCACCTAGCACGCGCCATGCAGTATCAATGTATCATGCATGCATGCAGCTGCACAATACCGTCAGCAAGAGCCCTGCCCCGGCAGCCGGCACGGCCCGGATGGAACAAAAACGACTGCACTGCACTGCACTGCAGCGTACGTACGTGCCGCCGGTTTTGTCACAGTAGAGGCCCGAGAAATGCCACCGCAAGGCACGAGATAGAACCGCTGGGTCGCAGGCTCGCGGCCACGGCATGCTCCAAGAGCTAGCCGCACTGCCGCAGGGACAAGGGAACACTTGAACCAGAGTGATCAGAGTAATTAAATTAACCCATCCGCGCGAGAACCTTAAACAACAGCAACGATCCAAGCGTTAACGTACGCGCGCGCGTGCCGGCCGGCGTGCCCATGCATGCCACGGCACTGCTCCTCTCCTGTGCGCACATGCCTGAAACGCACGCGCACGAGCACGACGCGAGCGGGCGGCGGGCGCGAGCGAGACGGGATCGAGAGCCGAGAGCACAGCGGCCGAAAAGGCCCCCTCTTGCCTTGGGAGCCGCGCGCGGGCGCTGCCGGCGTGCTGGCCTGGCCGTGGCCGGCTGACGGTGACGGTTGCGTACGCCCACCCGGCCCCCACGGCCGCAAAAGCAAAGTCGAGGCGCTTCTCTGTCCGTGCTTAATTCTCTTTGTAGCAGTTGATGATGATTGCTGTAGATGAGACTAGCTAGTATTAAAAAGGGCTAACCTTTCCATCGTTCATCCTTGTTCTCTTCTGGGGTTATGGGCATCCCGTTCATTCGCCCCTAATAATCACGTCGATCTGGTCTGCGTCGTCGTCGGGCATACTACGCTACATACCCGATTTGTCTGCTGACCTGACGAGGACCACATATGCATGTTGCTGTTGCTGTGTGTCAAAAAGAAAGCGGGTATCTGCAGATCGCAGCGTGCATGCACGTACGTTGACACAGCAGTAAGCCTTGCCTTTTCGGGTTGGATTGGATCCATAGATGCATCCTGCTTTTTACAGCGCAATTTCAGTATTTTAAAAAGAAGGAGATGAACCATTGGATCGTCGGCGAATTCATCAGCAGCGTGAGTCCCTCCGTTCCAAATCTTATTACCTTTTTTATTTTTCTAGATAGGTTATGCTTGCTATGATGCATCTAAATGGTTACCAAATGGGTACGTCGCTGAAGCTGCTCTATCTACTGCATGTGTTACCACTGGTTACTTCGAGCGTCATTTACCTCCGGCGACGGCTATACTTCGATTCTTCGGTCGTCTGGTGTGCTCTTCCTCGACTCGGTCATCCCTCTTTCAACCGACGCTATGCGCGGTCTTCCATCCGGGTGTATGCGACTTCGTCGCCCCTGCGGCCCTTCGCCGGCGAGCTCGCCGTCGCCACCACCCCAGTTGCAGATGTAGTCTTTATCCGGTCCAAGGACCTCGTTGTAATTTGGTCTTCTTTGAGGATCGTGATGTAATGGTTGTTTAAGCTTTAATATATTTGTGGTTGTCAAAAAAAAAAAAAACTGAGTGCAGTCACACATAAAGAAAATTATAATCTCTTATCACCTTTCATTTTTTTACCATGCCAAACTGATATCCACGGATATATAGTACTACTATGAAGTGCCGCATCTCTCTTCATTCTTCTCTAGCTCCGCCTCTAGTCAACGCATTATTGCATTGTTCCGGACACTACTCCCTCCACTTCAAATTGCAAGTCCTTTTAATAACTTTAGGTACAATTTTTTATACAATTAGATATAAGTATATATGTTTAGATGTATAATAATATCCACATTTTTTTTAAAAAAAATCAAAACAACGCAGCTGGTAGCTGCTTAACTTGTACCGTGCGCGGCACCTCTTTCAGCTACGTTCCAAGAATAACGTTTACACACGCACCAGAAGCAGCCGAGATCAGGCGCCGCTGATCCTCGCAAGAGGACGCGCGAACCCCGCCCTGTACCGCTTCTCGATGGATGCTGTTTGGGCGGCTAGCTGCGAGTGCGAGGGTTGGGGGTGACCACCGGTACGCGGTACGACGGTGCACTCCAGCAAAGACTGCAAGAGGCCATGCATTTGCTTGCACCACAACACCAGCACCACCGCGCGCGACAGGCCACAGCAGCTAGGCAAGCGCAACGGTCACCTGCCGGCTTGGCCGCGTTCGGGGCTCGGGAGCCCGGCCGGCCTGGCCGGCAAGGCGGGCGCGGCCAGCCGGGCGAGCACGGGCGCACGGCGGTTGTCGTCTGATCGTCTCGTCCCATCCCGTGCGAACGGGCGGGTGGCTGCGCCGCCGCGGCGCGGCGTGGCCTACTACAGCGACGTGATGATCTGCTCGCGCGCGGGGTTTGTGGACGGTAGCAGAGCGTCGCGTTGCGTGGCCCTAGCCTGGAGGATTTTAAACGTTGGGGACTGTCGGGTGGCCATGGCCTGGCGAGAATGACACATGGGACTGGAGGAATTCGGATCGGAGCTCCCCGATGCAGACAAGGTTGTAGGATGGGAGGAAGAGGACCACTTGACATGCTGTTGGCCTCGCTTTTCGTCGATCGATACACTTCTCTCCATCTCTATAGTTGTGTAAGGTATCTCCAGCAAATGCCATTACGCTCTGCAGCATATCTCTGTAGTTGCACAGACAAATTTCTAAGGTATTGTGATCTGAAAAGTGCACAAAACACATGTAGTGTCGCGTAGCGATGGCCATATAGCACGAGGCCCATGGGCCAGCCCAAAGCACGACATTTTGGCCCGACACGAGCACGAGCCCAGCACGATGTTATTGGGCTCGGGCCGGCACGAGCACGACGTCGGGCTAGTGCTGGGCTGCAATCTCAGCCCATAGTGCCAGCCCAGCACGGCACGAAATCTCCTAGCACGACGCGGCCCATGTGCTGGCACGACGGCCCATCGGCCCAGTTGGCCCAACTGGCCCAAAGTCACATCCGTATAAAAGTCGGCGCCTCCTCCTTCCCGAACCCTAGCCGGCAGCCCCCCTCCCGCCGCCCCCAGCCCCCCTCTCTTCCCCGCGGAGGCGCGACCCCGCCCTGATGCCCCCTAGGCCCGCCGCCGCTCGGCTCTCCGCCTCTCCCCCCTCGGCTCTTCCTCCGCTGCCCACTCCTCCTCCTCCTCCTCCTCCAATCGGTGGCCACCACCTCTGCCTCCGGCCGCCTCCCCTTCTCTCCCGCCGGCCACCACCACCTCCGCATCCGGCCGCCTCCCCTTTCCCGCCGGCTACCACCTCCGCCGCCGGTCAACACCTCCGGATCCGGCCCCTCCTCCTCCGCCGCCCCTCCTTGCCGTGCATGGAGCCATGGAGGTGGCGCGGCCAGATCTGTGGCCGGCCACCTCCGCCGTCACCGCCGCCGCCGCCGGCCCCTCCTCCTCTCCGGCGGCAACGACCTTCTCTTCCTCCCCTCTGGCGTCGGCGGCCTTCTTTTCCTCACCTCCGCCGCCGGTCATCGTGCTCTGGGCCGGCACGGCACAAATGGCCCACCGTGCCTGCCGTCGTGCCTCGGGCCGGCACGGCACGAAATTTGGGCGCCGTGCTCGTGCTGTGCCCCAAGCGTGGCCCATAGTGCCGGCACGGCACGGCACGAGGTGGTGTCGTGCCCGTCGTGCTCGTGCCGCCTCGTGCCCGTGCCGTGCTGGGCTGGGCGGGCCAAATGGCCATCTATAGTGTCGCGGTTGATGATGCAGCATCGTGGTAGTAGACTAACAGTTGCACACACATAGCCTGGTAGACTGGTAGTGCAGAGCACGAAAATCACACAGTGATACAGCGACTTACCAATCGAAGGAAATTATATCCAGTGCTGCAGTAAGATCGTAATGTCAATGAGGTGCGTGGTTGGGGAAATAGATTGGAAGTAATTAACTTGCCGAGAACAGATAACCGCTTATTAACCTGGCACAGCAACAGCATTTGTCACATCTAACGTTCTTGTCAAGATCAGGATGCTGTGCAGGTACCCCCGTGAACCTGCTGTCAGGTAGACAGGTTTGCCCAGGTCATGTGATGTGGTGTACGTATTCGACTCCCAGACAACGCCTCATCTTGGTAAATGGAAGGTTCACACATGCAGCAGGATGTCGCCATTCGAACTCCATAGTTCAAGGGAAAGAGACAGTGTCATATCAACACAATTATACCACAGTAACAGTAAAAAAAACAGAGTATCGTTTCCAACAGCAGAGTGTGTCAGTGACTGAACTTTCAACCCTTTTCTTGATTGGAGAATGGTTAAGGAACTGATAGTATCAATTACAGCAAAGCCAAAAATGTGTTGGCTTCTCAGAGGAACCGTAATTCTAATATCCAAAAATTGTAACATATCAGTTCCTCCGCAGTTCCACACCAATTCGACCCCCCCTGCCCCCCCCCCCCCTTGTATATCACCTACATGTCTAAGACAACAACGATGGGTTCCAGAGGTTTCCAAAAGGTACAACTCTAGCTCCCACAGTCTGCAGTTCTTACTTGTACAACTAACTGGCCATCAGAATGCCAACGTGAATGGGGATTAGCTGTTCAAACCGAACCACAACTTAAGTCATCAACCCATTGTACCTGCCCTGCCCACCTCAGTAGAGCTTTGTGAACTCAGCGTTTTGGTTAGGTTCTCCGAGCCTGAAGGCGTCCCTCTCGACCAGGACCTGTAACGAGCTCATCGTCTTGACCAACGATGCCCAGATCAAGGGCGCACAGCAGAATGCGTACGCAAACACCGCTAAGGCCCTGACGACACCGTTTAGGTACCATGGGAAAGACATCACCAAGAGAGCGCCGATGATCCCGAACCATGTCGTGAGCACGGAGAGCGGGTGGAGGAGGAATATGTTGATCACAATGGAAGAAAGTGAGAAAGAACCGAGCAGGTACAGAGGCCATCCAAGCAGCGGATGAACAGTCCTTGGGATGACGAAGAAGGGAATGGTGTAAGCTGCGAGTATAGACCATGCTGCCACTACTCTGAGCAGAGAGAGCAAGAACATAGTGCTTTTTTCCATTCTTCTGTTGTAGCACATCTTGGACAAGCTAGGCCGTGCCAGACGGGTCACTGCTATGACTCCAATGTACAGTACAGCCTGAATTAGTACCACTGGTACCTCCGACGAGTACCTGTTTTGCATCACATTAACAGAAACTTATGTTCAGTGTTACAGTCTTACAAAATGTAAAAGTTAGCATCATCAACCAAACTGACCCCCAACCCCCACTTAATGCAGTTACATTATACTTTATCCTTAATTATGATAACCCCCTACTTTGTGGAACTTTATATTAACAATGATAAAAATAACATGACAGTTGCTTTGCCTTATGCAACTTTATCCTAGAAAACAGAAGGCATGATAATGCTTTTTTTCCCCTATTCATCTTTATCCTAAAGACTTTGTGCATGTCACCAACCACATCAGGATATAATAACACGAATGACACCATCATCCATCATGACATCCTTATCTGGTTCTGTAGGATGATGCTAAGGTTATTTGAGCATGCAGTAGAAATAAGCAGTACAAAATGGAAAAGCTAAAGAAACTACTCACCCTAGGTTTTCTCGACGTTGTTCATGCCAAGATAGCCCCAAAGGTAAAACAGGCCAAGACCACCAATACCACGGCTTAAACCACGGAGCACTTGGAAATGTAATCACACTGTTTGGCCCACATGGAATACTCCAGCGAAGCTTCAGATCTGAAAGGTGTAATCTGTTAGTATGAATTAGCAAAATGGATGTGAATGTGGAATAATCATAATGTTACTGTTACTCACAATAGTAAGATGCATCCATCTGGTAGCCTAGAGGGAGGCGATAAGTACCCTCAAGTTTGGTACCATTAGCTGGTGGATGGAACATTGGCTGATCAAGCAAGTACGGGAAATAACTAGCAAGGAAGCCTTGGTCTGCACCATCTGGGTTTTCACGTCCAACAGCTACCTCATGTAGCATGTTCTTAAAAACGTCCATTGAAGGCTGCAAACAAAATGAAGTTGAAAAAAAGTGTTGCTGAGGACATCAATTCAAAGGTAATAAAAATGAACCAAATTCTTGAGAAACGCTAGTGAGTATTCAAGAAAAAAAAACTGCATCGAACTCTTTAAGTACTGAACCAACTAAAAAAACCAATACTAAGCAAAGAATCAATTATCACACAGCTAGATTTCCATTATGAAGCAATGATTCAATGAACATCAAAGAATGATACTAGATACTATGTAGGTTCGTTTATAATAACCACTCGAAAGACAGAAATAACCTATTTTCTGATTTGCTAGAATTTAAAACTTTTGCATAAACATGGAATGCCTGCAAAGTAAATAGCCCTACCTGAAGTACAAAGAGGCCTGTATGGAAGATACATGGATTGATGAAGACAGCACAAAACTGACCACACTGAAATAACTCATCCGTATTCTGGAGGAAAATGTTGTCAGAGTCAAGCATAACAACTCGCTCATACGAAACTAAGCTCCATGCATACAACTTGTTCAAAGTCAACTTGAATCGCATGTTGAAATTTTCTTGTTTCTCGTAGGGATTCTTCAAATTCTCCACAGAGACCACCTTCACACCATCATCTTTCCTGAAGAAACAGTTTCAATGCACATATTACTAACAGAGGCAAACCTGATGAAAGAAAAAAAGTACAATTTACTGAACTAAACAGATCCAATTTTACAAAAAAGAAGACATACTTTGCATATCTGAAATATATCCGGCAGCTGTAAAATGTATGTTCAATGTTTCCAAGTATATGTAAATTGTAGCAACACCATGAAAAAGAGTCCCATCAGAAAAGAAAGGAGCTGCTTCATGCATGGTTTTCAAAGAACACTGCCACAGGATAGATTGGTCTCAACATTCGTATTTGCAGCTTCAGAGAGATAAATTATCTAGTCTATTGTTTCATTCTATACAAGCACTACTGTCCATTCATGATTATTTGCGCCCTTTTAATGCCAACAACAACGTTAAGTACCGCTATAGTGCTATTTCTTGATGCCCACAAGGGCAGCCACCTCAACCAAAACTCATGTTTTTTCAAATAAGGTACCATTCTTTAAAGCAATTCAAGATTCAATATTCTAAGGCTAATCCCAGTGCATGTTTCATAGAGGTTTCATACACATTAATTAGGGTGTCATGTCAGTATTTTTCATGATGTGACAGTGAGTTAATGATGAGTGAGGTGAGAGGGGTTTCATCTAGAGTGTCAGTATTTGTGTATTGCATGTAGTGCATACTCCCTCCGTCCCCAAAAGAGTGCTGTCATTTGTTTTCGTGCCACAAGTTTGACTAGATTTGTAGAAAATACGTGCAACATGTGACTCGAAATAAATTTTATAAAAAACTAGATTCCAATTAATTTTGTACCATAAATATTAATATATTTTTTATATATTTAGTCAAAGTTGTTTCTCGGGAAGCGAAAACGACACTTATTCTGTGACGGAAGGAGTATGAACCATGAAACTTTTGCGTTGTAGAGGTAGTTTCAAACATAATTTCATTTTGATGTTGCTTATGTGGCTACCTTGCAAACGTTAAAACTCAAAAATGAAACTTTCCGTTGGGATTAGACCAAGGAACAGGGATGAACTCATATGGAGTAGAGCAGTATAGTGTAACCATTTATTATGTGCAATTAATGTTCATTCTTTAAAGCAATTCAAGATTTGATATTCTAAGGAACAGGGATGAACCACTGGACCACTAAGATACAAAGAAGCCAGACAAATTCCTAAAAACATGCATCAGCTGAAGCTACTCTCACAAAGCACTGACAGAGCCACAACACAGACAAATCAGCTCCTGTCGACAACCACATGTGGCGGTTTGGACAGCATGGCATCTTTACATGTTAGTCCAACTGAAATATTGTTGTAGGCTCATGCAGTCCCAATCAGCTAACTACTAGTAGTAGTAGAACGTAGAACGTAAGGTAGTGGAAATTATCAGGTCAAATATCACAAGTGTCCACCTAATATTTTCGATGGGCCAAGTCAGTAGTGCAGCGCAAATATCTTGTTGTAGAATAAAGCAGTTGAAATAAGTGCGATTTGCAGAACAGGGCTGTGGAATTGGCAGCTCAAATTTCATAAGTCAACAAATATCTCACAGCCTGGTACTCCCCGCAACAAAATTTCAAGCCTTAATACTAGTATAATTCAATGTGAAAGGGAGCCTACGCACTAAAAACCGTTGAAAAGATGCAGCCAGAGCATGAACACAACAGCCATCTCGCCCATTCAGACATAGTACAGGATGGAACAGTAATAAGAGCAAGTACATTGGTACACGTCAGCAGTCCCATAGGTCGTCTCATGCAGTGCCACGTAGGATTTTTGATGATGTGGAAGAGAGAGAGCAAGGAGAGAGAAAGAGGTTGTTGCCTCGCGAAACAACCACCTCATTAACGAAACAACTACCTCATGAGACAACTCCACAACCATTGTATGAGTTGTTGTTGCCATGCAACTCATAATATTCCTTTTTTATGTGCACAAATTAAGCAATTATATAGATCTACCAGACGACTTACCAGACAACTCATTGTACAGGTTGTCTGTTGAGTCGACCCAAGATTACGTGTAAATGCATGAGACGGCCTATCAGACCACACCAATGTACTTCCCCTAAGGTCCCGCACGACAAGAGAGGTTCACATAAGTACGGAAAGACAGTGCAGCATGGCTTGATACAGGAACAGAAAGGAAGCGCCCAAAATACAGGGAACACCCGATGTTTACGGAAACGGAACGAATGAGATCAAATTTGAACCGAACAAGGAAGGAGACAATCTACTATGCATACTCTGCAACGTTAAACTACCGAAACAACCATTAATACGCGTCGAATAGCAACAAAGAGATTTGAGCCAGCCAGACAAAAGGACCAAAATCCGGCGAAATTTAACCAAACAGAGCGTGAAAATAGCCACGAAATTTGCTTCAATGGATTAAACAGGCATCCAGCCAAACCGTGATCACTTAAAAAAAAGAGCATCCCAAACTGATCGGAACGCAGCAAAGTTTGCATTAAACAACCGCGGTAGCGTCCGTTACCGAACGCCCAGCAATAGCAATCCAAGCGAGCGCCAGCCACCCGGGAGCACAGAGGCGCGGACGCAGAGAGCGAGACGAGAGAGCGAGAGGTGGGGGAGAGCTTACAGCGCCTGGACCCAGCGCGGCGGGACGTCGAGGGACGCGATCACGACGCGGTCGGCGGTGGCGCTTAGTCTGCCCAGGGACCGCATCATGACGCGCGTCGCCACGTAGAACTCGTAGTCCCGGGGCGTGCCCATGTACATCATCGCCGCGTACGCGTGCCGCCTCGGCGGGGCCGCCGCCGCCCCCACCGCGACCTCCCCCTCCGCCCCCACCACCACCGCCACCGCCGCCGCCGCCACGATCCACCACAGCCCCACGGACCACCCCATCTAACCCCGCCGCGGGGGCTGAGTAAATCCCGCCTCCCACTTCCCGGCACCACCACCTTCCTCAGATCTGGCTACGAGCGTGGACCGCCGGGCCCTTGCCGCGCCGGTCCCGGGAGCATCCGCGGGCGGCCGCAGCACGGTCGTCGCCTCGGCGGAGCCGCCGGATGGTTCACCCGCTCGCCGGCGACGTGCCTCGGGAGCGGTGGAATATATCTTTTTCTCGCTCTCTCCCTTTGATCTGTCTCGCTCGCCGCAACGGGAATGGGAAAGGCGGAGTGGAAGTGGAGGGAGCAAGCAGTAGAAGAGGCGAGAGAGACCCTGGGGGAGCGCCGCGCTTCCTCCATCAGACGGGGCCCGTGACCGACGAAGCTGAACTCGAGTTGAGCACCACCTCAGCGTTACGCGGCGTAGGCACAGGTGGTCTTTCTGTTAATAATTGTGGGTCACGTGTAGCCCCAGTTGGATTTGTGTAATCACGGTGGGAATAATGATGATTGGGAGGCTGGGTTGGGCCTGTCCAGCGAATGCACAGTCAGCCCATTTATACACAGGTCTGGATGGAACAGGCTGGTTGGATGGGCCGTCAAGCCGGTAATCTTAGTTTGGGCTGAAATCCCCGTCTACATGGGCTGCTGCTACTGCTGGCATCCAAGATCAAACGGACCAAAATCACGATACGAAACGGAACCAACGACGGATGATGCCGCCGGATGCGACCCCATCACATGGCTCCGGGCTCCGGCAGTCCGGCGGCCGCCTCTCGAAAGGTTTCCTCTTCCTCCGCGGCCAGTGTCGATCCCGCGTCATGCCGTCCGGCGGCGCGCCTCCGTCTTGCCCTGGCTCCCGTATCCCGCGCCCTCCACGCCGGTGCCAGCGTGGATCATCTCCTCGAGGCGTGGGCACTGCAACACCATGTGTTCTGCGAAAATTGCAAGTTGGTGAGGGCTGTGAGTTCCTCCTTGGGTAGCAGGTTCATGTTCGTCTTCTGCAATTCTCCGTTTGAGCTTTTAGAGAGACGATATACACACATGAATTTGTACATCTTGAAGCCTGAAGGGTCAAGGTCAGCTGCATTTCTTTTACAAGCCTCCTTTTCATGTTGTTCCAGTCTGGATCAAAGCGTACTTCTAAAACAAGTTGGATTCGATGGAAAAGCTTTGAAGCTGATTTCTCACCCGTAATTGATTGCACAACCACTACCAGATGAGCTTTATTAAAGGAAGGACGAAGCCGAAAAAATAGTTGCAGGCTGCAGCTACAGAGTACGTATATAGCACAAAGAATTCATGAAGGGAATACCCAAAAACGAAAAGCGTATCCAGCTAATCCCGAACCCAGTCTATCAAAACCGCACTCACCGATCGAGCTCCAGCTAGAAAGATTCCTAAACTAGCTCCTAAACCCCACTCCAAAGTCCTAACCCGTATCATATTATTCCTCCGTTCCCCGAGCTGCACCGGCCTCCACCGAATCCAGATCATCATCACCGCACTTTTTTCGTGTTACTCTGTACTTTGCTTCCAGAGCCAGGAACCACACCAAGTCACCAACCACTTCTCGCGTCCTCCAGCTCACTGGTGTTCAGTGTTCTTGTCAAGGAAAAAGAGGAGAAGATCGAATCTTTTTTGCTGCCACTGTTCCTTTCCTGTTCTTAGTTCGGCGCCATGAGCAGTACGCTGCTTCGGGTCTACCCTTCCGAGCTCAAGATCCCCTGGAAGTTCTTCAAGAACCCAGCCGCTTGCTGATGCAGTGATGCTTTTCTTTCTCGGCTGATCGTTCTCGTCTTGCTTCTGCTGACATGAGAAGATGAGGTGAAGAAGCAGCGGTCTTGCTGCATGCAACTGACGAACAGGACCGACCTGTTCGTGGCCTTCAAGGTGAAATTCCTTGCCCTTGCTGTTTCGTGCTGCTACTGCAAAGCACTTGGATGGAGAATGATTTGTTTCTGTGTTCCGATCCGTAGGTGAAAACAACGAACCCGAGGAAGTACTCAGTCAGGCACAGCTGCGGCGTAGTGCTTCCACGGGGCTCGTGCAATGTAACAGGTGCCGTTTGAACTTTGAACTGCGTTGTCGCCAATTGTTTGATTGGTTTATTTGCCGCGATTTGTCATTTAAGTGCTGTCGTCGGTGTAGTGATTATGCAAGCGCCTCTGGAGATGCTATCAGAACACCACTGCAAGGATAAGTTCCTCGTGCAAAGCGTTGTGTTGCAGGATGGGGTGACAATGAAAGCCTTTGGGCCTCAATTGGTACTCTTGCAGCACTAGAGTTCATTGTTCCAATTTCTCTGGTGCCTCTTGCTCAAAAAAAATTCTGTGATCTGTGTAGTTCACTAAAGCACCGGGTAGGGTAATCGAGGAGTTCAAGCTGCGCGTTGTGTATATTGCTGCTAATCCTCCCTCACCAGTTCCGGAGGAAGAAGAGGAAGAGGATTCATCCCCTCGGTCAGAGGTGGTCTGTGGAGTGAAAACCTCATCTGCATTTGATGCTGTAAGTAATATCATTAACATTGCCCCTTTGACCTGATGGCTATTTCAAGAAAAATACTCAAGATGAACATGAAAAACATTGTAATTAAGGAATTTGTTTTGTTTCAATTTTAGGAACATAGATGTGTAGGTGCTTCTGCCGCAGAACGCTCTTGTCCTGAGGTAACTATATGCTCAGTATTACATTACTCATTTTGTTACGCGTCATTTCTCTCTCTGTTTTGTTTTCGAAAAAACCAGTGTCATGTCATTGTCAGATTGGATACTAATAGAATTTTTACACCTTCTCATTGTTTTGTGAATCAATGCAGTACTAATCACTGTATTAGAGTACAGAGAATGTGAGCAACAACGCGTCATAGCAATTAGTTCACCCTTTTTTCCTTATTTTGGCTGTTCAGGGTACCTCTGTAATATTAGAGATGGTTCAAGAGAGAGAATATGCAGTAGATAAACATCAGAAGCTTCAGCAAGATATGGTAAGATTGTCTCTTTACACGTCGAGATTGAAAAAATATGCAGCTAGGATCATGGTTGAACAAAGCTAACGACTTGAATCAGTGAGGCCTAGTAAATCACTCACCCTGAAGGACCTTTGATTGTCAACTCTATCGATGATCTGGTCTGATTTTCCTGACGTTTTTTTTCTCATAACTGGAAAGGTTCTCATGGGCATTTTGTACATGTATGCAATGCATGCCATCTGAATTATTACATGAACAACCTCCTGACGCAAGCTTGATAACCTCTGAATGCTGGCGAATATATCTTTCGCATCATGCAACATAACATCTTCCCTACACTCTGAAAATGTTTTGAATGATTGCTTAGATATCTATTTTACTGTCAAATATATTTTTGAACAATTACTGTCATTTGTTTCAGGAACTGCTTGGGGAAACAAGGTCAGCTCAACAGGGATTCTCACTGATGTTTGTAGTGTTCGTCTTCATGTCATCTATGTTCATTGGGCACCTGATGAACGAAATCATGGTCTAGCCAAAGAAAAGAAGGATCTGCGTTTCTACCAACACCGTCACCGACTTGATACTGCAATTTGCATTCTCTGTACAAATGTTCTCGTAGTTAGTTCCACATTTGAGCATAGCTTCACTCCCAAATAGTAATACGCAGTATTTAGGGCCAGTTTACTTCCCAAAATTTTCACCAACAACCCGTCACATCAATCTTCTTTCCACTAATTCGGAGTATTAAATGTAGATTAATGACAAAACCTATTTCACGACCCTTACCTTAATTTTCGAGACGAATCTAACGAGCCTAATTATGTCATGATTAGACAATGTCGTGCTACAGTAAACAATCTCTAATGACAGATTAATTAGACTTAATGGATTCATCTCGCAATTTCCGGTCCATTCGTGTAATTATTTTTGTAAATAATCTACGTTTAATACTCCTAATAGACTTTGAAAGAGGATCAAAAAGTTTCGGTTCGCGAACTAAACGGGCCCTTAGAAAGGGTTCAGAGGATTTCATGAGAATTTAATAGATATGGAGAACCATATATCACTGTTAATGATAGGCCATAGTACAAAATTCCCTAGTATGATTTTCAGACTAGCAAAGACATGGTTCAAATTTGCAACAGGGGACTGGACCCTATTGACTTGTTCTAAGACATAGTACAGAATTCCTAGTGTGTCAACTGTCACTACGTCAGGTGAAACCTAAAACAAACTGATGTACTGAAATTGTACGCTGGAGCAGAACCAGATGCATTGTAAAGCTTCCATGATCTAGTAGACTAGCACCGCCCTACGTCGGCACAGCGTAAACGTTTACATTGCGATCAGCCACCGCGGCCAGCTCCACCGCCACGCCGACCGCGACGAGAGCGACCACGCCGGCGGCACCGCACCAAGCAGCGCCGCGCCTCCACCAACGCCGCCGCTGGACGACGGTCCTCTTCCCCGTTTCCGCCGCGGCCTCCTGGTCGGCGTCGCGCTTCTTGCCAACGGCACCCTTTGGCGTCTCGTCGTCGCGCGTTCCCATGGCCTCGCGCTCCTTGGCGGCAATGGCATCGGACGCCACCTCCCCGGATGTTCCCGCGGCCTGGCGCTCGACGTCGTGGCCATTGCTGGCGACGCCATCCGCCGCCGTCACCTCCTTGCGCCCTTCAACGGCGTCGCCTGGCGCCGCTTCTTGGCAGGAGTCCGTGCACGAGCACGTGGACCCCGAGGACTCGGAGCAATCGGCGCGCCTCGCCCAGTTGTCGAACGTGGCCTCGAGGACGGCGAAGCGCGCCTCGGCCTCGGCCAGGTGCTCCGGGCGCGCGCCTCCGTGGCACTCGGCCTCGGCGGCCAGGAGCGACCGGAGGAAGTCCGTCTTCGCCCTGATCTCCGCGACGAGGCGCGCCTCCGCGGTGGGGCCCCGCTGCCTGGACGACAACGCGTCGTCGAGGCAGGCGCAGAGCTCGTCGAGCTTCCGCTCTACCACGGTGCTCGCCCGCCGCCCCTGCGCCGGCGGCGGCATCTCCATGGGCGCGGCGAGAGGGCCTGCCGGCTTCTCCGCGCGTCGTCGTCGGAGCTGCGGTGTCGCGCCGCGCGTGCACCGAGAGAGGCGTGGCGACGCCGGGGGATCGCGTACTCGTGTGCGGCAGCGGCGGTTTCCTTGTGGCTTGGAGCGGCCGCGCGTGAGGTTTTGAGGAGTGGTGGTGGCGACGCTTCGTCTGAAGGCGTGCGCGCGCTTGCGCTTGCGCTTGGGTAACTGCACGGGTGCGTGTGCAGGGTTGGTTTGATTCCATTTGATCGCTTCGTGCATTGTGAAGTGCACAGTTGCACACATCTCTGGATGAGAAGTGTACTGTAACTGCTGCTTTGAGGCATCAAGATTCAAGAGCGCGAGATCCGGTGTGAATGCGTTAATATTTTCTTCTTCTCTGGCTCTCTCTCTTGCACAGAGACGTGCGAGGTTTCACGGACCGGTCCACCGTCCACGCCACTGATTGTTTCAGCCCAGGAAAAAATTTCCAAACACGAAGTCGGAGAAGTGGGCCTTAATATGGCTCAAGTATAGTCCCGCCCCGTGTCAAAAAAAAAAAAAAAAAGTATAGTCCCGCCCAACCCACCAGAGATATAAACTGGGTTCCAACATCCAGGTTTTCTTTTTCCTCCTTTCCAGTTCAATTCATTTCAAACAGTTATCGGGGGTTGGGGGGTTTCTAAAAATAATACAACATGTAGACAGTGGATCTACACAGAGAGGCTCATTTTTTTCATTCTCCTCCTTCGTTCCCTCTTTCTTCTTCTTTCTCCTCTCTTCCTTCTTTCTCTTATTCATGACTCAAATTTGCTAAGGGGCTCCCATGGACAGCATGAGGGTAGGGGGCTCCAGCCCCCCAGCCCCCACGCTGGATCCGCCCCTGCATGTAGACTCACTTTACTTCTATGAACTATTTTACTTGGTCATCGACCCGTGCCATCGACTACAAAGGAGATACTGTTTTTAGGTGTATGAAAAAATAGCATCTACTTTTCATCATCCACGTTGCCCAAGTACTAAGTACTACCCCGCTAAACGTATCTTTTAGACGTGCCTTAGTGGGGGACAATTGGGACAAATGGCTCTATCTAGTGGGGAGTATTCTTATGGTGAATCTTAATTATCACAAGGACTCCTTCATTTGGACGGCCAATAAGAATTTTTCGGCGAAAAATATGTACAATGACTTAGTTTTGAAATCAGGGACTCCAGTTAATTGTTGGACGTGGAAAGCTAAGATCCCTTTGAAGATTAAGATCTTCCTTTGGTATCTGAAGAATGAGGTAGTGTTGACTAAGGACAACTTAGTAAAACGACAATGGAGGGGGTGTACTAAGTGTTGCTTTTGTACAAGTAAGAAACAATTCAACACCTCTTTTTTTTATTGTCCCATGGCTCGACTTATGTGGGGAAGTGTGTGTTTTACATTTGGGGTTAAAAAACCGAAGGGTGTGGAGCATCTCTTTGGTCCTTAGCTTAGAAGTTTTTCGTATAAGCAAAGGAACCTTGTGCTGATCGGAATGGTGGCGTTATGCTGGGCCTTGTGGATCAGTAGAAATGATTTGGTATTTCATAAGTCACAATATAAATCTATTTGCATGTGATATTTAGGAGGACGTTCTTGATCAGGAGTTGGTCTGTCCTTTCTAAAGAGGATGGGAGAATCATTTTGAAGGAAGGTTGTCGTGCATTGGAGGATGTGGCTTTGGAGATCTTTCATAAGTCTGGGTGGAATGCTCTAAAGCGTATCGAAAACTAGTTTTTGAAATGCTGTGTGTTTCGTATGCGTTGATTGTTGTCTTGCTTTGTAAGGGTGTGTGTATGAATTGGTACAACCTAGATGCTGTTGTGGGTGTGTCAGTTGTGCCTTTGCAGCTTAGGCGCTGCTCCCTGATGTAGGTTTGGCCGCAGACAGTTCCTAGAACTGTTGAGGCTGGAACTTTGTTCCTTTATTAAAAAAAATTAAAATATTAAAAACAAACCACACAGGAGACATGTTGTATTCAATTAGTTAAGGCACACCACACATCCGCATGACACACAGGTTTCCATGAGGGCTCGGATCAACATAAACAGAACACTTTAAACGAATGCCTATTCAAACTAGGAGTGAATTGAAATACTCGAAAGACTTCCCTTGTTGCTCGCATATGTTAGATGCGATCTCCTCGAACCCTTGCCTCAACCCTTGGCGTTCCATATAGCCAATCCGGCACAAGGATACCAATGCTCTCCGTAGTTGTTCTGAGACAGCTTCCACGCCACCGGCCCGTGCTTGTGTTTCTTGTGCAAGAATTAGTATGCCCTTCACTACCTGCGACATCGAATCGACAGTACAGTCTCCAAATAAATTAAAGGGTCATAGATATAAATGATGTGGGCGAGGCATAAGACACTATTTTTATTTTTATTTTATATATAATTAACCTCAAGGCAGCATAGGCTTACATTTTCGGCGGCATGGAGTAAGGTTCTCTCTAGTTCCTCCCTGACATGACATAAGGGGTAACTAACACATAGAGCCTCCAAGACCATTGCTGCATGTATTCTGTTTGAAATATCTTCATCGGCAAATGCTCCACTTAGGCTTTGAAGAGCTACAGAAACTGAATCTAAAAGTAGCAGCAGATTTTGACCCGCTAAATTCTTGATTATAGGGATATCATCCCGATCTGTGAAACTGGAAATTTTCCAGTGGTTGGGGTCATCATCATTAGAACGAAGAATGAGTAGCAGTATCCAGGTGAGTCTTGTTTTCCTGCATTCAGTGTCCATGATAAAGGACATATCCAAGGAAAGATGCAGGAGAATTTGTATGCCTTGCTTTCTCTGCTTCGCTCCGCAGTCGAGGCAATCAAAAATACTTTTGATGATGCTTTTGATGTTGTTGATTGCAATCCCAATGACAGGACCAAACAGGGCCTCTTGTACATCTTCTCGGCTTGTTCCACCCTCCAGTATCTGCCCTCGGCTGCTGGTCTCTTTCATAGCAGCCACGAGCCACTGTACACAATAGTTCTTTAGGATCACGTCATGATTGTCCCTGTGGAGTTTGAGAGGAACCATGGCAAACTTGTGTACGACGGCGTTGGCCATAAGCCTTCGGTTCTCCTCGTCGACTGCGAGCTGGTGGATGATTTTCACTGCTTCCGTAAGAAGAAGAACGTCCAAGGCTGCATGGTCTCTGTTTTCGTTCTGCGTTTGATCTGTCCCATCACTACATCCTGATATTCTTGTTAGGCACTGGACCAGCCGCTTTATCAGACTGCTTAAGGAGAAATCAGGAGAGCCTGGACTTTGACGGTCACAAAGTAGGTAATCTTGCTCCCATTCCTCAAGCAGCCGGAATCTCTGATAGTCTTTGTGGATGTGGTTCTGAACATCTGGGGGAGTGGATTCAATGGTTGACTGTTGTGCCGGTCGGCGTTGTGGCCGCTGCCGATTTAACTCTTCGTCAGCAGATGGGTCAACAACGGAAGAGATGCACTCAATCACTCCTGGGGCTGAGAACTGCTCCAAGCGGATGCCATGGGCTACGAGAGCCACTATCCTCGCCGCGTGGGTCTTGATCTCTACGGTATAGGGGCTTCTGGGACCCACTGTCTGTAGCAGTCTCCGGATTATGTGGCTCGATGAGTCCGATCCGGTCAGCAGATATTTTGCCAGCATTTTCCGACCATTCGGCCAGTCATCCTTGATAAGCCCCGCCTAGAACCCTCACCCCACCCCAGTAAGAAAGCCCTCATTTGACTTTGCTTCCACCATCAAGTCCATCCCATACTTGACAAGATTCCTTCCGGTGACGAATGATGGATCCTTCTCGCACCCTGCTACGGTCTCCTCTAGGTACTCTGCAAGGAGCTCTTTGTCCACCATGCCAGGTTTATCTGCCACAAATTTCACAAGATCCTTTTCTGACATAAAACCATGTATTTCCTTGTAAAGAAAGATCACACCTTGTGCTACAGCTAAGCTGTAGAGGACTTGTAGTGCCGGCTTCTGGTTGGCACCCCCATCATCAGCAAAGTCGTGTTCTATTAAACGCCACAATGAAACTCCAGCAGAGATATACAAGCCAAGCATATAGAGAATCCCGATAGGACATAATACAATACCAATCACAAGTCCTTGAATCACCGCTAGAACATACCCTCTTCTCCTTCCTCTTCGTCCTCCTAAACCATTACCTTGGACTGTGGCAAGTGCTATAAGAAGCAAGCCCCACCAAGAACGCACCACGTCACTTAACTTCTCCTTTAAAAGGAAACTGAAAACCCTGTTTTTCAAAGTGCAAAGTGGCATTATTATGTACTTATTTCCCTCCATCTCAAATTATTATATATACTATGTCTGTATCTAGAAAACCTAAAATGAATAGCACTTTAGGATGTAAGGAGGAAATATGTACAACTATATATAACTATAACTCAACGTACAGGGTACATATACTGATATACCTACAATACCAGCCGACTCAAGTAGAAAATTTGGTACCGCAAAAGCAGCTCGAATATGTGTAACAAATTAACTTAATTATAGTCAAGATGCATATGAAACATATGTTTTGAGAAGAGACTAACCCAGCAGTTTGGACGAGAGTAATTACTGTGAGAGACCAAAAATCCTTGCTCCCTAGATTGGAGACGAAGCCACCGAGGAGGACGACAGTGGTCCAAGTGAAAATCAACACGCCCAACCCTCTGACGCCCATCATCAAATACCCCATGAACAAGGCATACCCATTGATAGCCAACACTTCGGGCCACATGGAGTCATCAACGGTATACTGGCTTGCCATATTGTTGCCCTCAAGAGTTGAGATGGGGTTGCAACCTGCAAGCCTGCAACTCACCAGCTTATATGCAGTTAGATAGTCTGAGACATGCTCGCTTCCCTGGCTAGTTATCTACTACTAACATGCAAGGCTTATAATATATTTATGAGCACTTTATTTGTTTATTTTTTCTGGACAACGAGACCGGATCGTGACCAACAGCGAGCACCGGTCGTCGTCCTTCTTACACCTTGTTCAAATTGCCACCTGTGGCATCAAAACGTACTATATAGGTGAGACCCACTACACATGGATAGACTTCTCTCAACATGCAAGAGGTCCACGTCACCATTCACTAGATTTTCTATCAACATGCACGATGTCCATAACACCTTCCAATAGAATCATGAATTTATGTCTTATACCGATTTTCTGCGACTAATAGTAATCATGCATGCATTGTGTTAGTCTTTGCGAGTACCATGCTACAAATTTTTAAGTAGTTCTCTCTCAATAAAATAAATGTGTTTTCATCTACATTGTTGTTTGAAAAAAATATTGTGATAAATCATTTTAGTGTTTCTACTTTCAAATTGCATCTTCAAATTTAATGTTTCTACTTTCAAATTGCATCTTCAAAGTTTATAAAAATTACCGTAGGAACGCGTGACGTATCACCTAGTTAGCAAATATTTGTATGATCCATATTTAATTTTCTCGCCAGCCAGTTGCGGCATTTTGAGTGAGGCTTATAAAGGGATCACTCTGTTTATTTAATTACGCGGAGAACGAGATTAGATCTTGACCAACAGCGAGCACGAGGTCTTCGTTGTTCTTAACACGAACAGCCATCATGTTTCATACTTTTAGAGGCAATCAACTGTACAGGCTGTGTTATAGTATATGCTGAGGAGACTAACCCAGTCTGTTCAGACTTAAGTAGAGGCAGCTCGAATAAGTGTACAATTTGTTCGGAACGTCCATGATCGCTTGGGTTAGTTTTGTGATGATCGATGAAGCGGCCATGTGAATGGTGTAAAAAAAAACATCCGTTGTTCAACAGGAGGATACTGGGCTACTGTAATGTTGCTATGCTGGCCTAACATTATTTTTTTCCCGTTTTCAATGCTTATTAGGCCTAGCTTATATCCTTTGATTAACCCTCAAATTTATCTTCAAACTTGCATCTCTGGCGTGATGAGACTTGTTTACTGCTGTACTCCCTCCATATATACCCATAAATCAAATCATTTTGGACAAGATTTAAGTCAAACATTAGGAATATAAATCATAAATAACTTTTAAGTTGTTGAGTTTGAAAATGTGGAAACTACATGAATATATTTGTTTTGCAAAATATTTTCATAAACGTATACATATTTTTATTTTTATTAAATATTTTTGTTTTTAATAAATATTTTTATAAAAATAAAAAGTCAAGTCGAACTTTGGAGACCGTGTCGTTGTCCTAAACGACTTGTTTTAGGGTATGGAGGGAGTACACCATGTGTGAAAGGGAGTAAACAATCATCAGTTGTTCAAAGAGTAAAGTTACAAAAGAGTAAGTAGGCCTCTTCCCAAGCTCATGTGACCACCCGCGCGTGCTCCACTTGTGCGTAAACATTTGCAATTACGTAATTAAAATTCAGCTACTGTCGGCAGAACACGGGCGGGTCGGCGGCTCTGCACATCCATCGTCCCAGCCCTGGACCAATCAAACTGCTACGTTCAAATTTCAAACCACTCACAGCTCACTGCAAAACGCCTGCTGCGGGCATCCCGCACGGGGGAGGAGGAGCTCCTACACACACGACAAAGGCAACAACCACCGCCGCCGCGAGTAAGCGTGCTCGTTGTTGTTAATATTGAGATGCTTGTTCGATTGTTTAAGAATGAGAAATTAAGAAGGGAATCAATTAAGTCTGCAGGCATCACAGCACGGGGGTGCCGTCGTCACCATACGGCGAGGACCTCCTGCACCTGCGCAGCTGCGCTGCCGCAAGTAAGCGTGTGAGCATCCATGATTATCTTCAATTCTTCATCCATGATTTTGAACAAATCGGTAACAACCAAATCAACTCGGTAGTAACCAAATCGGTGTCATACAAAATTGAATAAAAAAACACAACAATCTCCAAATCGGTGGATGCCCAAATTCTCAACTCCCCACTAAACCCAAAATTACAAAATCCCAAATCGTACATATGCCACCACCACCGCCACCGGTACTGAGGACGGAGACGTTGCCCCTAAACGGCTAGGCGTCGCCCACAAGCTCCCAAGGTGTGGTGAGTTGTGAGACAATTTGTGAAGGTCGTGCTTCGCTTCCGAAAGGGAAGAAACTATCTAGGGAAAGGGTTGAATGTAACCCGGCTTCGGTAGGAGAAGCACCCAACGGAGATTAGGATTCACACGGTGGTGAATCTGAACTTCGATAAAACAAATCCTTGTATCTCTTGTCGGTTTACCTTTACCTTGCATTGCCTCTTTAGCTTGCTTTCGCTTTATTTGTGGATCTACTCGGGTTTTAGTATTTGTGAAGTGCAAGCACCTAATATCCCACCAGGAACTGATCCTTAAGCTACACATCAAGGTTGAGTTGATTTCCAAGCAAGCAAAGAAAGAGCTTCGAGACGAGTCACTGCCAGGCACCGGATTTGCAAAAGGGCAGTGAGCATTTCCATTGGGTCGGGAGTATCTCCAGAGACTCCGGAGATTTTTCTAGAGACTCCGGACAAAATCCCAGAGTATCCGGACGTTACTGATAAAATTGTTATAAAGTGGTGATTTTCAGGTCACGCCTATTCAACCCCCTCTAGGTGACATCAAGATCCTTTCAGTCCTCTCTAAAAAAAGTTTTTTTGCTATTTATTTTGAGCCTTTGGTACCGTGTGCCAAAAACCTCTGTGCTGACGGGTGCATTAAGGCGCCCGCTAGCATAGATATCTCTGTGCTGGCGGGCGGGCACCCGCCAGCACAGATGGTCATTTGTGCTGGCTTAAGACTGCTGGCGGGCGCTCAACCCACCAATATAAACCCCTTTTAGCCGCCGTCAGCACAAATCGTTTCTGGTCTAGTGAACTCATCTATTAGAAATTAAGGAATTAGCAGGAGCCAGTGGTCGTCACCTACACCCGGGCCTTGAGTTTGTGTTTCTTGAAAAAGGCAGCATTGGAGTATCCTGCACTGGTACTACCACTACTGGAAAAACGGCCTTTTGTATCGGTTCAAAACCCTCATTTGTACCGGGTATTGAACGGTACAAAGCATCTGGTACAAATGTGATTGAGCATTTGTACCGGGCGAAATACCCGGTACAAATGGCACACATTTGTACCGGGCGGAGCCTCGGCCCGGTACAAATGTGCCCTCCACCCAGCGACGTGGCAGGGGGGCATTTGTACCGGGTGCAGGTATCACCCGGTACAAATGCTTCTTTTTTTTGTTTTATGTTTTTCTTTTCTCTAACGTATTTGCTTAAAGTACTAATACTAATCGTAAGACGCTGTAATATAAAGTCGTGTGACATATAAAATATTATATTTGAGATAATATTCTACATACATTCGTATATATTTATTTATATAATATTATCTCTAATATTACACAAATAAATATATATGAATGCATGTATAATATATCATCTCAAATCCTGAAATTGAAGAACTTTGGTGTCGGTGTTGAGATTAGTCCCGACACTAACTAGTGAAATACGCTGTGATCGGTCTCTCGATGGTCGGTGCTAAGCAATGCAAGGGCACGAGTTTATCCTGGTTCCGGCCACGGGGCCGTACGTCTAGCAGGTTGCGCGTGTGCGCTATATTGCGACGCACCATGGGTGCCTGTAGAGGGGGCTACAAGCTAGGTGGGAGAGGAGGAGAGTCCTCCAAGTCCCGGCTGATTGATTGAGGCGAAGGGCCAATATCGGCGTGAGCGTGGATGTGAATGCGAGTGAGCGTGTTGTTTTTCGATCCCCGCGGCTGGGCGGCCACCTCCTCCTTTTATAGACCAAGGGGAGGCAGCCTACAAGCATGCCGCGTGGCTTTTTGAGTAGTGTCGTGGTATTGGCATACAGTGCCTGCGATTTGAAGGTCGTCCTGGCGAATCCTGGTTCTTGCATGCGTCGTGGTGACTCCTGTGTTTATCTGGAGGTGGCTTCGAGGGTGGTCCTGCAGGCGCCCGCGTCTGGTTGTCGTCCGTACCCCGATTCGAGGGTTTGGCTGACGGGAGAGCTCGTGTTCCACAGGGGCTGGCGTGGCGGCGTCCCGTCAGAACAGGTCTCCACAGCGTCGGGGATGGCTCCGCAACGCCCGGAATGGTGGAACAGAGCCGGGGATGGCCGCACGGGGTCGAAGGTGATGGAAGGGACATGCCCCGCTCATCTTGCGTCACGGCGCCGTCCTGGGCAGGCGTTAGGTTGGCGGTCGTACGCCTTTCGAGGGTGTCGTCGGGCCCGTTCGAGGGGCGCGGTGGGGAGAGAGGACGGGAGCGGGTAGCACAGCACTTGGGAATGACCACGGCCTCTCCGCACAGCGAGCGAATAGTGCCCGTACAGTGCCCGAGAAGGTGGCACAGGGGCGGTACGGCTGCACAGGGCCGGGGGCGGACTCCCGGGCGGTGTCAGAGAATCGGCGTGACGGGGATTCGGTCTTTGACCGTGGCACCCTTGATGTGACAGGGCATTTACTGCCTTGGTCGGGAGGAGTGGTTGAACTGCCTTGAGCCGAGGGGTGGGAGCCTCGAGCGAGGCGGAGACCCACTCGAGGGGCGCTGATCCTCGAGCGAGGCGGAGATCCGCTCGAGGGGTGTTGGGCCCTCGAGCGAGGCGGGGGTTTTCCCGCGTGATGTCCGACCCTCGAGCGAAGTGGAAGTTCGCTCGAGGGCGGCTGGTGCGTTTGCTTGGCGGGCCATGAAGGCCGTTGGGCCGCAGCAGGCCATGGGCTTCATTCGTGCTTTGGCCGGGGCTAATTTTGGAAAGTGTTTTTTATTATTTTTGGAAAGGGTGATTTCCCCCATAGTTAGGGGACCCCCTATGGCCGTCCCCGACAGTAGCCCTCGAGCCTTTGCAGGGATAATTAGAGGATTCCGCAAAGGCTGAAGCTTTTGGTAGGACTTTCTTCCCCTCTGGATGTGTGTAACGTTCTGTGGGGGCGCGCTAGCACACCCGCGGGTGTAGCCCCCGAAGCCTTGGAGGAGTGCGCGCACTCGTGCAAGGTTTTTACACCGAGGTGCCAGTCCGTGGAGCATTTGTTTCAGCCGGCCTCGGTGATGTTTCAGCCGGCCTCGGCGATCTTACGCGTGCGGAGCGGTGTTGACCACGTCTGGGATGAATCCTAGAGGGTTCGCTCACTGCCTCCGAGGGGGGACGTGGCTTTTTTCAGACACATCTAGAAAGTGTAGCCGTGCGACGAGCCCCTGAGCCCGGGCCCATGTGGGGGCGATCGGGGTGAACTCTTCGACTTATTCGTGCGCCCCTCGCCACCCTTCCGCAGGGAGGAGGGGTGAGGCGATCCATGCTTCCCATCGAACGGGTCGCGAGTCATGGACGCTTCGTTGAGCTGCTAGCGGGTAATTCAAGTGGACGTCCATGCCCCGTTCGATGAGGGTCGGCTCGTGGTCCGGGGATACGTCCATGGGATCACTCTACATGGGTGTGCTATGCAGGGCTCGGTCCCGTTCGATGAGGACCGAGGGCGCGGAAGCTCTCCCTCGATGGGATCCCTCGACTAGCTGCCCTTGTTTGGCCTTGAATACGAACTATGGGGCGCCCCCAAACTTTTGAGTTCGGGGATCGGCTCGGTCGCGCACGCCCTGGTCGTCCCTGACTCTGTTGATCTGAAACGCCTGTTCGAACCTTCCGCTGGCCAGGGCTCGGATTCCTGATCAGTAGGGGCCTGGCGGGGCGCACTCGTGCAACCCCGTCTTTGGTCGACCTGTGGCACCCGTCGCACCCCCATCGGGCTGAGCTTCGAACCGCTGGTCAGTTGTGCCTCGTTAGGAGGCGCATCTGTGGCGCCCATAGAACCCTTTGCGGGCCGAGCTTCGAGCCACTGATCAGTAAGAGTTTCAGGACGAGGCGTCAGGCGCTCTTCGAACTGCGCTTTCGAGGGCCATCTCGAGCAAGCACGTTCGAGGCTGCCCCTGACCCCTCGAGCCGCCCGTTAGGGGCCCATCGAGGGGTCAGGCCTCTGTCCCCTGTTCGTTGGGACCCACGGGGTCTCCTTCTCGCGGAAGGAATCCCCCGTCCCTTCGTTTTCGGCTGTGGACTCGGGTCAGCCACGCGTGTGGGGTCGTGGCCCACATGGCGTTCCAGGAGAGCACCGCGCACGCCTTTTTAGGTGATGTGGAGGTACCGCGCGGTGGTTCGCGTTTTTACCGCGCCGTAATGATGGCGCCCGCGCGTGAGCACGGTGATTTCGGGACAGTGGGGCCCGGGCGACGTCCATCGCATTAACTGCGGCCGCGCGCCCCGGCCCCCGTCCGTTCGATCCCCCCGCCCCTTCTTATTATAAAAAACAGCGGGTGGAGAAGGAGAGTTTTTACCTTGGCCATTTCGCTCGCTTCACACTCGCCTTCTCCTTCCTCTCGCCTCTAGAGCTCGCGCCCACTCACGGCTTCCGCCTCCGCGTTCGTCTTCCGCTCCACGTTCGCCATGGTCGAGTACCTAGAGGTCGGGCCGTGGGGTCGGTCCAATGTGGACGCGCACCTCCTCCAAGGGCTTGTTGCCGCCGGGCAACTGACGGCCAACACCGACCCGAGCAGGCCGGCGTGGATCGTTCTGCCGGCACGGCATCAAGAGCCGCAGCCCCCCGGCAGGATACGTGGTGAGCTTCGTCTGTTTGCACGAGCGGGGGTTCAATGCTCCTGCTGGCCGGTTCATGCAGGGACTGTGCTACCACTACGGTGTGGAGTTGCACAACTTTTCCCCCAATGCCATCTCGCAGGCGGCGACCTTTGTGGGTGTCTGCGAGGGCTTCCTGAGCGTCCCCGTCTCATGGGACCTATGGCTCCACCTCTTCCGGGGCGAGCTCTTCACGTTGGCGGCCGGCGGCAAGGGTAGGCGCCGACCCGTTCACGCCGGCGGGCTCATGCTCGCGCTGCGGGGGAAGGGGGTCGGCGTATACCCGCCCTGTACCATGACGAGGAACAATGCGGAGTGGGACAGGGGGTGGTTCTACCTTCGCAACGACGGTAACAATCTTACACCCTACACCGGCAAGGTTCTGGACCACCGCCCGTTCCATTGGGGGTCGGGGGTGTCGGACCCCGCACGGAGGGCGAAGCTGGAGCCCTACCTGAAGGCGTTGAAGACCCTGACCGACGCGGGGTTGACCGCGGTAGCCGTCTTCGCGCAGTGCCACCAGCGGCGGGTGAATCCCCTCATGGAGAGGGCGCTCCCAATCTATGGGATGGCGGAGGGCGTGGACCCCGATGCGCTGGCGCGGTCGCGGCTGCTGGCCGAGCCCCTTGCCCCGATCTACGCGGCTCAAAGGGTGAGGCGCGCGGTGGAGACCAAGAAAATGCTGTGCGGCCCTGACGAGGTGCTATGGTCGCCCCGGATGCGGCCTGACGACGGGTTCATCGAACTGGTAAGGGATTTCTGCTAATCTTCCTAACTTTCGGATCGGTTTCGACTTCGAGGGTTAATTCCTGACACCTGCGGCGATGACAGCCGGAGATGGAGACGAGCGCCTACGGCTCGGATCCCCCTACGCCCAACTCCCACGCCGCCAACCGCGAGAAGCAGCGGGAGGTGAGGGCGAAGGTAGACGCCGATAAGGCGAAGAAGAAGAGGCGTGAGGAGCGCCGCAAGACGCATAACTTGGAGTGGGTGCAGTGGGAGAAAGAAGGCCTCCCCCTCCCGCCGACCCCAGAGAATACGAGCAGTAGCGACGACGGCGTGGTCTGGTCAGACCTGGAGGGGGAGGATGAAGAAGATGAAGTGTCTTTGGCCTCGGGGGCCAAGGGTAAGGAGGCGGCTGTTCAGCCCGCACCGTCGACGGCGCAGGTCCGCGCTGCGCCGGCCTCCGAGGCAGCGTGGCATTAGCCAGTGAGGGCACCGCGATGGGAGGCGCGCCCGGCGCGGGGGGCGCGCCGCCCACGCAGGCCTCGAAGAAGCGCAAGCGTCAGGTGTCATCCCGACGGTAAGTGTCGTATCGTGTTCATCTTATCTAATTTTACTTGATCGAGACCCTGATTTCCCCCTTCCCTTTCCCCCGGTCGCGCCGGCGGCCCCATCGCACCTGAGTTGGCGCCAACCAAGGCGCTGAGGGTGGAGGCGCGTGATGCGGTCCGCGCGACGCGGCCTTGCTCGGCGAGGTCATTGCGGCCGGTGGTGGCGACGGCGTCTTCCTTTCAGCTGGCAGCGTCGCAAGACGTTTCGCGAGGGGAGGAGCGGGCCCGCGTGGCCGCGTCCAGAGCAGGGGGTAGTTCGAGGGGTGGAGCCCCTCGAACGAGCGGTGCGGGAGAGGTCTCACCCGCGGCGGATGTGACCGTCCCGCGGGATGGGACCCTGGTGGAGGATGACGGAGTGCGGGGGGATACTTCGCTCGAGCACGCGTCTGGAGCGCCATCGCAGGGGGTCGGCCCGCAGGGGGCCGGTGCGTCGTCGTCGCGCCAGCACGACTACGATGAATTCCCTGGCGATTGGTGCACCGGGCTGGATCATCCCTACGTCCATTGGGATACAGTGGAACGTTCGCACGCAGAGTTTCTTGACTGGAGGGATTTCCTTGAGGTGGGATCCTGAGTTCAAGACCTGCTTTGCGAGGCCTTGAGGCTTCACAAAGACGTGGCGGCGCCGTTGTTCCGGGTTCGCAAACTAGTCCCGTCGCCCCCTTTGCTTTCTTTTTTTCCTCTCTTGGCTATGCCTCGTCTGAGCCCTTTCCAATTTATTTGTTTTGGCAGTGGCTATGGGGCGACGCGGGGGACAAAATCTTCTTCCTCACCAAACTCCACGCCGACCACGAGGCGGCGTGCCGGGAGAACGAGCACCTGGGCCCGACGATGGAGTGCCTTCGCGACGAGATGTTCGAGGCAAAGGCGAGCCTCGAATCGAAGAAGGGTGAGCTGCGCCGTGCGGAGGAGGAACGCAACGCCCTCTGCACCGCGGCGGAGTAGAAGGCCAAGGAGGCCGAGCAGCTCGGCGCCGCGCTGCAGGGCAAAGAGGGGGAGCTTCAGCAGGAGCGCACGGCACTTAGCGAGGTGAGATCCCAGCTCGCGCTGAAGGACACTGCCCTTGCTGAAGCGCAGGCTCGCACCGAACGCGAGCGCATGTCGCTAGAGGATGTGCAGGCGCGCCTCGCTCAGGCCGAGTAGAAGGCCCAGGAGGCTGAGGGGCTGGCCGCTGCCCTGAAGGAGAAGGGTGACGCGCTGACGGCTATAGAGGGCCAGCTCGCTGAGGAGCGCGCTGCTCGTGAGGGGGCGCAGTCTCAGCTCACGCTGAAGGACACAGCTCTCGCCGAGGCTCAGGCTCAACTTGAGCGGGAGCGCAAGGCGCTTGAGGAAGCGTGGGCCCAGCTCTCTCAGGCTGCAGAAAAAGCCCGGGAGATTGAGCAGACGGGCGCCGCTCTCCAAGAGGCCCAGTCCCAGCTCCAGCTCGCGCGCGGGGAGCTCGGGGGAGCGAGGGACACGCTTCAGCAGCGCGATGCCTCAATCTCCCAGCTCCGACGGGACGTCGACGCCGCGCGGGCCGCGCTTGAGACCGAGAATATGCTAGCCGAGGGTAAGTCTCGTCCTTCAGCCGTTTTGGTTCTTTGTTGCGCTCTTCCGAGGCTTGATGTTCGTTTTGGTATCGCAGAGCTGCAGAAGAGCTCGGCGGACCCTTCGGGGGAGATGCAATCCCTCCAGGTCGCCTACAACGAAGCTCAGGGCGAGCTCAAGGCCCTGGAGGCCGCTGCCCTCGAAGTGTGCCGCGAGCTCGAGAGGGCTGAGGGTCAAACCTCGGGTAGCTCGATAGCGAGCCGCCTGCGGTCCCTGGGTGGCTGGGTCACTGAGCGCCTGCGCGGTGCCCTTCGACTCGGTGTCCAGAAGACCTTGGGGCTGACCTCAACCCATTACATCCTCGACTTCGGTCTGCTGCGGGACGGCTACGTCTTTCCTGAAGATGTCATAGGTGAGGATGCCGAGCTCGAAGCGGTGAGGGCGGTTGATGCGTCCATGGCGGAGCCCGCCGCAGCCCTTGCTGACATGTTCGAGGTGGACCTGTTCCCCGACGCCGCTGAGGGTGAAGCCGCCGCCGCTCCAAGCCCCCGTGCTTCCTGAGGACTCGGGTCTCGAGGCCCGTTAGTATTTTGTAAGAAATTTCGGGTGAATGTCAATCGTTTGTACAAACAATACATTATGCTGTGCATAAGTCTATTTGTGAGTTCTGACTCGTATTTATCTTGTTTTCCTCGGGCCTTTCGGGAGAATTTCGGCCAAGAAGTTAGCGCTCACGAGCCAACTTAGCCGTAGGGTAGCGAGGGGGATGCTTATCCTCTCGGAGGCGTCAGCGGTCCCGCAGTTCGGCCGGCCCTAGGCTTAGTTAGTTTGTGCTTGGCCTCTGTTCTCCTAAATGCTCGAGGCGTAACATTTTAACATTTTTCGAAAGAAGGAAAGAAAGAAAGTGTTTTTGAAAGAGAATCGGGACACTCCGGGGGGAACCCCCCGTCGTAGCCCCCGAGGGGGACTTGGTTTGTGTCGAGGCCCTAGCCGAGGGTAAAACCGAGTCACCCTTTTTATTTAACATTTCAAATGCGAGATGTACGAAAGAAGCTTGGAAATCTAAGGGTAGAAGCGACGTAGCTGTTGTATGTTCCAAGCGTTGGTGAGGACTTCGCCCTTCTCGTTTGCCAGCTTATACGTGCCGGGCTTGAGCACCTCGACGACAATGTAAGGCCCTTCCCATGGCAGCGACAGCTTGTGTCGGCCCCGGTTGTCTTGTCGTAACCTAAGCACTAGGTCGCCCTCACTGAAGTTCCGACGTCGGATCTTTTGGGCTTGGTATCGCCGGAGTGACTGCTAGTACCTTGCCGAGTGCATCATTACCACGTCGCGGGCCTCGTCCGCCTGGTCCAGCGAGTCTTCGCGAGCCTGCTGATTCAGGCTTTCCTGATAGGCCCTGAGCCTAGGGGACCCGTATTCCAGATCTGTGTGGAGGACGGCCTCCGCGCCATAGACGAGGAAGAACGGCGTAAACCCCGTAGCTCTGCTCGGGGTGGTTCTAAGGCTCCAAACGACTGACGGTAACTCTTGAATCCATTTTCTGCCAAACTTGTTCAGTTTGTCAAAGATCCTGGACTTGAGGCCTTGTAGAATCATGCTGTTGGCACGCTCCACCTGGCCGTTGGTCTGTGGGTGTGCGACGGCTGCCCAATCCACGCGGATGTGGTATTTGTCGCAGAACTCCAGGAACTTCTTGCCGGTAAATTGGGTGTCGTTGTCGGTGATGATGGAGTTTGGTACCCCGAACCTGTGGACAATGTCCGTAAAGAACGATACAGCCTGCTCGGACCTGAGGTTGGTGATAGGGCGCGCCTCGATCCACTTTGAAAACTTGTCGATTGCAACCAACAAATGTGTGAAGCCGCCGGGCGCCTTCCGCATGGGCCCGACGATGTCTAATCCCCACACGGCGAATGGCCATGTAATGGGTATGGTATGGAGGGCATGAGCCGGAAGATGCGTCTTGCAGGCATAGAACTGGCATCCTTCGCAGGTGCGCACGACCTCGTTAGCGTCGGCGACCGCCGTGGGCCAGTAGAAGCCTTGACGGAACGCGTTGCCTACGAGGGTGCGCGGTGCCGCGTGGTGGCCGCATACGCCCGCGTGGATGTCCCGGATCAATTCGCGACCTTCGGGGATGGGGATGCACCGTTGTAGAATTCCTGAGGTGCCACGCTTGTACAGTTCGCCGCTAATCACGGTGAACGTCTTGGCCTTTCGGGTGATGCGCCTTGCCTCGGTTCGGTCTGAGGGTAGCTCCCCTCGATCGATCCAGGTGAGGTACTTGCTCCGCCAGTCCTCCGCGGGAAGGGCCTTATCGATCTCCATAGCCTCGGCTTCGTCAACCCCGTACCCCTCGAGTAAGGAGAGTACGAATTCCTAGTTCGAGGGGTCCTCGTCCATGGGTTCCGCACCCGCAGGCCTCAAGGGAGCCCCCGAGGGTTCTTCTAGGTTTGGGGATACCTTGCTGAGGTCGGCGGAAGGTTTGGCGAGGTCGCGGGCGAAAACATTTGGAGGGACGGTGATCCGCCCTGACGCGATCTTTGCCAGCTCATCCGCTTCTTCGTTGTACTTGCGTGGGATGTGGTTAAGCTCGATGCCGTAGAATTTATCTTCGAGTGCACGCACGGCATTGCAGTATGCCTCCATCTTCTCATCGTGGCAACTTGCGTTCTTCATGACTTGATTGGTCACCAGCTGCGAATCCCCCCTGACGTCGAGGCGCCTGACGCCGGTTTCGATGGCGATTCGGAGGCCGCAGAGGAGGGCCTCGTACTCTGCCATGTTATTTGACGTGGGGAAGTGCAAGCGTACCGCGTACCTCATGTGTTCTCCGAGGGGCGAAACGAATAGCAGGCCCGCGCCCGCGCCTGTTTTCATCACTGACCCGTCGAAGTAGAGGGTCCAACACTCTGCCTGGATCTGCAATGGGGGCAGCTGAGTGTCGGTCCATTCCGCGACGAAATCCGCCAAGATTTGAGACTTGATCGCCTTGCGCGGTGCATAGGTGAGAGTTTCACCCATGAGCTCCACAGACCATTTCGCGATTCTACCTGAGGCGTCCGGGTTGCGGACTATCTCTCCCAATGGGAAAGACGAGACCACAGTGACCGGATGGGCCTCGAAGTAGTACCGTAGTTTGCGCTGCGCGAGCACCACCGTATAGAGCAGCTTCTGGATCTGTGGATACCGCGCCTTGGTTTCGGACAATACCTCGTTGATGTAATATACCGGTCTCTGGACTGGTAGGGCGTGGCCTTCCTCTATTCTCTCCGCAACGATGACCACGCTGACCACCTGGGTGGTTGCCGCGACGTAGAGATACAGAGGTTCGCCGTCTCGAGGCGGCGTGAGGATCGGCGCGTGCTCAAGCGTCGCTTTCAGCTTGTCGAGGGCTTCCTGGGCCTCGACGGTCCAGGAAAAGCGTTCGTGCTTCTTTAAGAGCTGGTAGAGGGGTAAGCCCTTCTTGCCGAGGCGCGAGATGAAGCGGCTCAGAGCCGCCAGGCAACCCAACACCTTCTGCACCCCCTTCAGGTATCGTATTGGCCCCATCTGATCGAGGGCCGAAACCTTTTCGGGGTTGGGCTCGATGCCCCGCTGGGAGACAATGAAACCCAACAGCATGCCGCGCGGCACCCCAAAGACGCACTTTGCGGGGTTCAGCTTGACCCCGTTCGCCCGCAGGCAGTCGAATGTTACGCGCAAATTGTTAACCAGGTCGTCCGCCTTCCTGGTCTTGACGACAATGTCATCTACGTATGCCTCCATGGTCCGCCCGATGTGATCCCCAAAAACGTGTTGCATACATCGCTGGTATGTAGCCCCGGCGTTTCGAAGACCAAATGGCATCGTTACATAGCAAAACATGCCGAACGGTGTGATGAAAGAAGTCGCGAGCTGGTCGGACTCTTTCATCTTTATTTGGTGGTAGCCCGAATAGGCATCAAGGAAACATAGGAGCTCGCACCCCGCAGTAGAATCTACAATTTGATCGATTTGTGGCAAAGGAAAAGGAACCTTAGGACATGCTTTATTTAACCCGGTGTAATCTACACACATCCGCCACTTCCCATTCTTTTTCTTAACTAATACGGGATTAGCAAGCCACTCGGGGTGGAACACTTCCTTGATGAATCCGGCCTCTAGGAGCCTCCGCAGCTCCACTCCAATCGCTCGGTACCTCTCTTCGTCAAAGCGTCGCAGGCGCTGTTGCACAGCTCTGGAGTGAGGTATGATGTCAAGGGAGTGCTCGGCGACCTCCCTCGGAATGCCCGGCATGTCCGAGGGGCTCCACGCGAAGATATCTGCGTTGGCGCGGAGAAAGTCGACGAGCACCACTTCCTATTTCAGGTCGAGGGTAGAACTGACCCTCAACGCCTTGCCCTCGGGGGCAGCAGGGTCGAGGGGCACCTCCTTGGTCTGCTCGGCAGCCTCGAAACTGCCCGCGTGCTTGGTGGGGGAGTCGAGGCCCTCGTTGGCCAGCTTCTCCATGTCCGCAACGAGCGATTCGTCGAGCGCGAGTGCCTCGGCGTGCTCAACGCACTCGACATCGCAGTCGAACGCATGCTCGATTGATGAGCCTACCGTGATGACGCCCTTTGGCCCTGGCATCTTCATCTTGAGGTATGTGTAGTTCGGGACCGCCATGAATTTGGTGTAGCATGGACGCCCGAGGATGGCATGATACGCACCCCGAAACCCCACCACCTCGAATGTGAGGGTCTCCTTACGGAAGTTGTTTGGTGTGCCGAACTAGACGGGCAGGTCGATCTGCCCGAGGGGTTGGACGCGCTTGCCCGGCGCGACGCCATGGAACGGCGTCGTGCTGGGCTGCAGCTGATCCAGACCAATCCCCATCAGCCGCAGGGTGTGGGCGTACAGGATGTTGAGGCTGCTACCACCGTCCATTAGCACCTTGGAGAATCGTGAGTTGCCGATGACGGGATCGACGACCAACGGGTATTGGCCCGGATTGGGGATGCGGTTCAAGTGGTCTTCGCGGCTGAAGGTGATGGCCTCCTCCGACCAATTGAGGAAGGAAGGAGGGGCCTTCTCGACGGTGAGGACTTCGTGCCGCTCGTGCTTGCGCTGACTGGTGGACATGTCCATCGTCGGTCCTCCGAAGATGAGGAAGACGTTCTCCACGGCGGGGAAACCGTCAGCGCCCCCGTCAGCCCCATCCTTCTTGGCCTCGTCCTCCTTCGTGGCGACGCGGTTGTAGTATTTCTTGAGCATGTCGCATTGCTCGAGGGTGTGGTTGACTGGGGTCTTGTGGTACTGGCAGGCCTTTTTCAGCATGTCATCAAACACGCCGGGGCCTCGAGGGGGCCTCGAGGACCCTTGCGTGCAGGGTCAACCGCGAGGGCCTCGTCGTCGTCCTCGTCGCGTCCCTACGCGCGCGCGTCGCGTTGGGGCTTCTTGCCCTTCTTGCCCTGCTTCTGCTTCTTTGCGGGATCCTTGGACTTGCTGCCCTCCGCGGGCGCGTCCTCCGCTCGTTTGCTTTTCTTGCCGTCGAAGATCACCCCACCGCCTCTTCTACAGAGGCGAAGCTGGTGGCGATGTCGAATAGCTCGTTGGAGTCGACCTGCGGGCTCCTCCCGAGTTCGCGCACAAGGTCCCGGCAGGTCGTGCCCTCGAGGAAGGCATGCACGATCTCGGACTGGGCGACACTTGGTAGCTCGGTGCAGTGCTTGGAGAAGTGTCGTATGAAGTCCCGGAGGGACTCACCGGGTTTCTGGGTGCACCCTTGCAGGTCCCAAGAATTCCCGGGGCGCACGTATGTGCCCTGGAAGTTTCCCACGAACGTGCGAACCAAGTCGTCCCAGCCGTGGATCTGACTGGCCGGTAAATGCTCAAGCCATGTCCGGGCGGAGTCCGCGAGATATAGCGGTAGGTTGCGGATGATCACGGCGTCGTTGGTGGCACCGCCCAACTGGCAAGCTAGGCGGTAGTCGTTGAGCCATACTCGAGGGTCCGTCTCCCCCGTGTACTTGGTGATGGTCGTGGGCTGGCGGAAGCGCTGTGGGATGTTCGCCATGCGGATCTCCCGGCTGAACACGCGGGTCCCCGGGGGTTCCGGTGTTGGAGAGCGATCTTCCCGGCTGTCGTAGCGACCTCCACGTCGAGGGTGGTAGCCTGCTGCCGTTCGTGCCTCCGCGTCCCCCCTCCTTTTGGCATTCAGGATGTTGCGGGCGTCCCCGTCCTGGGCCTGGCCGCGCGTGTCGAGGATCCGCTCCCTGACAGGCGTCCTGTCCTGGTTCGCCGGCTGTCCCGCCGTGCCCCCTGCGTGGACAGATGCCTCTTGGTCCTGCGCACCGCTGCCGCCTCGTGCGCTGGACTGGTTACGCATGCGGGACGCGGAGCTCTCGGTCTGCTGTACGGCGGCCTGCTCGATAAGGGCATGCGCCTCACGACGCAAGTTGCGTGCCTCCGGTGTTGACGGCTCGGGCATGGCCCGAAGCAAGGTCGCCGCCGCAATGAGTTTTTGACTGGCTCGGGGTGGCGTGTGCGGATCATCGACGTTGAAGTCGGCGTTGATGCGCTCGCGGGCTTGCCTCCCTGCTTCTCGGGCGCGTTCGCCGCGCGCCGAGCCTTCCCCCGCGATGGTGGCACGTAAGAGCCGGACTTGCCGGTATTCCTCTGCGAGCTTAGCCTCGAGCTCGCGTGCCTGAGCTAGCTGCGCAGCGATGTCCGCGTTGCCCGCTGGTGGGGCTGGTGGCGGGTTTGGCTCGGGGTCTTGGGGCACATCTCCGTCGCCCGCTCCGTTCGCTCCGTCGGCGTGTTCGTTGATGGCGACAACGAAGCACTCGCGTGCGGGATCGTAGCTCCCTTCGCTGGAGTCGTCAGAGCAGCCGAACCAGTAGTCCGCGGCGTCGAGGAACCGCCGGAACATCACAGGGTCCGGTACGCCGGAGAAGTCCCACTCCGCGTATCCGTGCGAGGTTGCGGGTGGCAGCTCGCTGGCCGAGCCGTGGTACGACTCGTCGTAGGTGGTGGTGATGAGGTTCCGGATCGACAGCAGGTGGTGGCCCGGGAGATCTTCGTACACGGCCACATCGGTGCTGACAGATGAGGCGTATGCTGCGGCGGAGTTGCGCATCCCATGGGGGAATTGTGGCCCCGCGGCCGCGTGTTCCCCTACGGGAGGTGCCGTCGTGTCCGTTGGCGGAGGCGCGTCCCTCTGTGCTGCAGCGCGTACTGCCCGGCGCCGCTCCGTGCCCGCCTGGCGCGAGCGCTGACCTGAGCGCCTGCGGCGTCGGGACATCGAGGCGGCCGTTGCTGCCGCCGGGGCTGGTGCCGGGGCGTCCGACGCCGACGTGGCGGGCATCGGGCCTGGCCCGGTTGACCGCCAAGGGTGGAGCTCGTCCCGGTTGGTGAGGCGCATGAGGTAGTCGTTCCCTGTAGCCTGAAAGTTCAGGCTCCCGAACCGGATTTCGAATCCGGCTGGGAAGGGGTTGGAGCTCCCCATGGCGTACCTCTGGGACGTCATCTCGGTACGAATCACCATCGAGACTGCTGGTGAGGAGTCGATCACAGCGCGAACCCCCCTACCTGGCGCGCCAACTATCGGTGTTGAGATTAGTCCCGACACTAACTAGTGAAATACGCTGTGATCGGTCTCTCGATGGTCGGTGCTAAGCAATGCAAGGGCACGAGTTTATCCTGGTTCCGGCCACGGGGCCGTACGTCCAGTAGGTTGCGCGTGTGCGCTATATTGCGACGCACCGTGGGTGCCTGTAGAGGGGGGCTACAAGCTAGGTGGGAGAGGAGGAGAGTCCTCCAAGTCCTTGCTGATTGATTGAGGCGAAGGGCCAATATCGGTGTGAGTGTGGATGTGAATTCGAGTGAGCGTGTTGTTTTTCGATCTCTGCGGCTGGGCGGCCACCTCCTCCTTTTATAGACCAAGGGGAGGCAGCCTACAAGCATGCCGCGTGGCTTTTTGAGCAGTGTCGTGGTACTGGCATACAGTGCCTGCGATTTGAAGGTCGTCCTGGCGAATCCTGGTTCTTGCATGCGTCGTGGCGACTCATGTGCTTATCTGGAGGCAGCTTCGAGGGTGGTCCTGCAGGCGCCTGCGTCTGGTTGTCGTCCGTACCCCGATTCGAGGGTTTGGCTGACGGGAGAGCTCGTGTTGCACAGGGGCTGCCGTGGCGGCGTCCCGTCAGAACAGGTCTCCACAACGTCGGGGATGGCTCCACAGCGCCCGGAATGGTGGAACAGAGCCGGGGATGGCCGCACGGGGTCGGAGGTGATGGAAGGGACATGCCCCGCTCATCTTGCATCACGGCGCCGTCCTGGGTGAGCGTTAGGTTGGCGGTCGTACGCCTTTCGAGGGTGTCGCTGGGCCCGTTCGAGGGGCGCGGTGGGGAGGGAGGACGGGAGCGGGTAGCACAGCACTTGGGAATGACCCCGGTCTCTCCACACAGCAAGTGAATAGTGCCCGCATAGTGCCCGTACAGTGCCCGAGAAGGTGGCACAGGGGCGGTACGGCTGCACAGGGCCGGGGGCGGACTCCCGGACGGTGTCAGAGAATCGGCGTGACGGGGATTCGGTCTTTGACCGTGGCGCCCTTGATGTGATGGGGCATTTACTGCCTTGGTCGGGAGGAGTGGTTGAACTGCCTTGAGCCGAGGGGTAGGAGCCTCGAGCGAGGCAGAGACCCACTCGAGGGGCGCTGATCCTCGAGCAAAGCGGAGATCCGCTCGAGGGGTGTTGGCCCTCGATCGAGGCAGGGGTTTTCCCGCGTGATGTCCGACCCTCGAGCGAAGCCTGAAGTTCGCTCGAGGGCGGCTGGTGCATCCGCTTGGCGGGCCATGAAGGCCGTTGGGCCGCAGCAGGCCATGGGCTTCGTTAGTGCTTTGGCCGGGGCTAATTTTGGAAAGTGTTTTTTATTATTTTTGGAAAGGGTGATTTCCCCCATAGTTAGGGGACTCCCTATGGCCGTCCCCGACATTTGGAAATAATATTATACATTAGCATTTTGTGCGCACTGAAATTTAGATTAATAATATACATTGGATGAAATGTTAGCAGAGTTTAATTTTTGCTTCCAGATGCTTGGCCTTTGTCTTTGCTTCCAGATGCTTCCTTCATGTTCTGACTTGTCCCTTCCCCGGTCGTCGCTGGTATACTAACAACGGAGGATAAGCCAGTATAAAACTCTCCCCCTGGACTAATAACCTCGTCTAGAAGAAATCCACATAATTGTTCTTGTATCAATCGGATTTGTTCTGTCTCGAGGAATGTTTCCTTGATACCGGAAATCTACCAAAGAATATGAACAAAAGAATAAGAACTGGATCGGAGAATATGAACAATAAGAACTACATGTAGTCGCAATTGTGTGTGCATGCACCTTCTCTTCGAATTTGCCACCATCAGCGCAGGCTGTAAGACGGTGCATGAACTCGCACACAAAATATCCACATAGATTGGTGCCAGAAGGCTGCATCATGACCCGCACGTACATATGGGAAAACCAAGTCATGAAATAATTTTTTATTATAATGTAAGAATTGAAGAATAAGCAAAGACACGTACTGGCCGATCATAGTGAACATAAAGGTTTTTTCGGAACTTTCCAGGGTACTTATCACAAAGACAAGTCCATGCAGTTTTAATCAACTCTACGACATCCTGATATCTCTTTTTATCTGTAGTCTTGTACAAAGAGTCGAAGACAAAGACCTTGCTTCGCGTCATACAAAAACTAAAGAGAATCCAGTGGAAGTTGTCCATAGATGCAGAGAAGTATTAGTTTCTTAAAATATGCAATGTAATTATTGAAAAAGATAAGGAGACGAGATACACGTTGCTCACCCGAAGTTGTATGGCAGCTCTATGCAAGCCTTATCATGGTGTTTGTCTAGATAGTTGATGATGTGATTAAGTGTTTCCGTCTCATTAAATTTGAGAGTGGCCTCAGTTATCATCAAAGGATCCATGTAGCCCACACTCATGATTCCTTTCCTCCTGGTACGTTGCATCTCAAAACTGTATGACACAAAAAATATAGAAGTTTAGATATGGGATAAAGTGCCTAGAGCATTGATTTTTAACTTATAGTAGAATAAACACTTACAGACACCAGCAACTGATGAATGAGACGTCAAGTGCATCCATATTGAATAGGAACCAGAATTCCTCCATTGGAATAGTGAAGACCTCTTGCCCACGGAAATAATGATGGTCCTCAATGCGAACATAGAGCATCTCCATCCCGGCAGCAGCTTGGGACATGTGCCACTTGTGCAATTCATACATCCTCGTTGGATGATACTGGAGCAATCGCGGCCACACAAGCTCACGCCCAGGATACTTCGGTCTATTTGCCCCTGAATGCTTTGCAATTTCCTCCTCCCCTAGAAGTTGTGCTGGAGTCAGGCCCGAGGATTTGGCAAAATCAAGCAATTGTTGCTCATATGGTGTAAGTGGTTGTGACAACCCGCCCAGGAAAATACCGTACCATCACCTAAACCAATCCACTTTGGTCATTAAGTAATAATAAAGTATCATCCCGTCGTTAGTTGCCGGGTCAAGCCCGGTGAAATCACTTACATAGCAACAAGGATCGACAAATATGCATTAAAACTCACGCGAAGGCGAGTCCAGAGTACAATACAAGATTAAAATCCAAATCTACCCTGAAGGGTTTAATTATTACAAACCGAAGTACTTGACATGAAAACGAAGTTCAGAGTTTCAAAAACAGCAGAATTAAACTAAACGGTGCGATGAGCATCACAGGAGGCCTGCCATGATGCCTTCATTCATCGTCTTCCACCCACTCCAGCTCCCAGCCAGGCGGGATCTCTCCAGGCCACACATCACTAAAAGCATTACCTAAAATCAACAAATTAAAGCAAGGCTGAGTATACTAATACTCAGCAAGTCTTACCCGTCGGTGACAACTACATCACCAAACCCTAGACATGAAAGGCTTTTTGGCTAGAGGGGTTCTTTTGCTGAAAAGCAACAAGAGTATGTCCTTACTTTCAAGATTTTAGCACAGGTTCTAGTAGATTAATCTTTTCTAAATGAGCAAGCTATTGCAAGCATAAGTTGTGCAATTCAATTAATCAAACATAAATATTCACTAAGTTCCATCATTAGGGATATCATGGCCAGTTGGATAAGTAGTCTCAGATAACGGTGAGAGACCGACAACCGATTGATTTAAACCTTGCAAGGTAGACCTAAACACACGGTAGGATGCCCTCACATGGGACAACCACCAGGCGGTTCCCAAAACTCTTCAGCTCAGGATCGAATCTTACAGTCTTTGGTACAGGCTATCTGGCATGCCCCGCGAGGCACCCAGAATCACCATGCACCACCGGTAGCTAGCCGTGAGACGCATCCCAAGATGAGTAATAGTAAGATCCCTCACTGTGTCATTAAGGTACTAGGCTTACCGGTCCCATTCCCGACAAGTGCTTAGTACTTTCAAACACTTAACCCACGAAAGCCATTGGACCGGAGCCCACATCCCATGCTCTTACCACATGAGCAATTCCATTTATAAAGATCTTATGATTCCAACATAAGAACCTAATCTCGCGAGTGACAAGCATCACTCGACTTGTAACGGTCCTATAGCATGGCAGCTATCGACCTAGCATACTAGTAAAAGACATAGGTACCTAGGGATCATGCATCTAGGGTTTCATTTCAACTCCTGAACGTAAATGCACAAACATCCATAGATAGTTGCATAAATTTCCAAAAACATTTAGGTTAATGCACCGGGGCTTGCCTTCGTCAGCAAAGTTAGCCTGGGGCTCCTCGGTGTCCTCGCTCACTTCCACGCACTGCAGCTCCGCGTCAGCTCCTCCTTCCTCAGCTTCGGCACGAGCGAGTAGTTACCGTCAGGAAGTTCTACACGGAATGCATATGCAGGGTTATTGTGTGGAGTGAGAGTTTAATTATCACATCCAACTCTTGTTGGCCATATTCACCTTGACAAACACTTAATTAGTATTTCTTTCCATTAAGGACATGACATGTGGAGGTTTATTATTTTAATCTTTTTATAGTGACTGTGTACACATTTAAGCAATTAAAGCTATTTAATTTCACAAAAACAACAAGGGTGGGTCTTTAGCTCCTAAATAAGCTATTCAACATTTTAATAAGCCATTTAGGGAGCAAGGATGATTTTTCCCAAATAAACCTAGTGTGCAGCCTATTTGGATTCCTAGCTTTTAATTACAAAATAACTTATAAAAACAGAGGCAGGTGCATTTCATGCCCTAATGACCTAAACCAAGCCACTGGTCCAAGACACACATTTAAATAAGCCATAACACCATTATATCAAAAATGACATTTCCTAGCTACCAAATATATGAGAAATGCATAAATAAATAAATAAAGCACTTCTGCTATCCTCTTCTACAGTTTTCTCAGCGACGCCATGAGCCACCACAAGCTTCTTTTTTCTGCAAACATCGAGAAGCTCACACGCTGACCTCACAGTGATGTCATCGACGGGTCAGTGTGGCCGATTTTCAGGTGAGCCTGGGTTTGCTGCTTCAACTGCTGGTGCTGCTGCTGCTTCTGTGGCTGTTGGTGCATGTTCTGTTGAAGCGACGCTGCTTTTCCCCTTAGCAGATGGGCTCATTTCATCAGTAGGACCTTACTGGTGAGATGATTGTTTGCTAAGAGTAAGAGCCACACGCTCGTCAATGATTTGCTCCATTCTTGCATCGGTTCTGATTACGCGATCTTGCAACTCTCTTAGTTGTCGTTGTTGTTGGTCCTTAAACCTTTTGTGACTTTTATAGGAGTCAATTTGGTCACGCCATGCGAGTTTCCAAGGAACTGCACCTTTGCCTCAGCAACGCCCACCGTGCTCTTTAGTGCCTATTGCAGCACTAAGTTCGTCTCTCTCTCGATCAGGCACAAATGTTCCTTCAGCAGTCATGCGGATCAATTCAACAAGTCTTGCCGCAATCTCTCTTATTTGGTCGCCGGTACTAATGTTCCATCTTCAGGATTGATCGTGCCACCATGTGCATAAAAATAAGTCCTTGCTCGTTTGGGCCAATCTATAGTTACCGGTATGAGTCCACGTGCAATACAATCATGTTCCATCTTATCCCATTTGGGCATAGCCACCTTGTAACCTCCAGACCCAAGCTTATGAAATTCTTTCTTTTTTGATGCATTGATGGTGTTGGTTTCAATCATCTTGGCGGCTTCTTGCGATTGCTTGTACTGCACAAATGAATCCCAGTGATCTCGCAACTTTCCAAGTCCTTTCTTTGTGAAATCGGGTGCAAGTCCCTTCTTGATGTAGTCTTTGTTCAGCCGCTTCTTGTACGACTAAAAGGCTATTGCACCCTTCTGCAACGCCCAAGTCCGCACATTTGCCAGATTTGTACCTTCTGGAAATGAGAAGTGTAATAGCACCTCGGCCCAAATCATGTTCTTCTCTGTGTCCGGGACCACATATTGCTGTGCATTTTCTTGTGCCTCTTCGTCTTCATTTTGAACTTCAGCTACAGCTTCAGATCCTTTCCAATATCGAAAGCTTATTGGGATGTGATCCCTGACAAGAGCCCCAATGTGGTTGGTCAACTTGACGACATTGTCATGTGGAGCTAATGGCATGCCTTCGTCAGAAACTTCTGTGATGATGAAATGACCCTCTAGCTTCTTATTCGGACCGCGTATCCCACGAGCCTTTTTGCTGCTCGATGACGGTTCCTGGAAAATTAAGGACTATTAACTGATTGCTCCACTAACATATATATAGCAATTAAACTTAAAGCGAATCGTGATACTAGTTAGTACTAAGTATACCTCTGATGGTTGCCCATCGTTTCTTGTCTCAGCAACTGGTTGCTCTGATCTTGTTACCTCTTCCGCTTCGAAACCATCACCAGACATATTCAGGTAGCTGTCAGCCTCGTGCTGATCTTGTTCATTAACCGGATTATTTGATACAGGATTGTTAGCAATTATGTCCATTAACAATGCCTCTTCGCGTTGTTGCTCCGCTATTGAATTCATTGTCACTAAATAACAAGAATAAATAACCATTATTTTCTAATGAAGAAACTAATTTTCTAATGAGGAAACTAATTTTCTAACGACGTAACTAATTTTCTAATGAGGAAACTAATTTTCTAATGAAGTAACTAATTTTCTAGTGTGTCGAGCGTGTCGGGTGAGTCGGGAGTGTCGGTACGTGTAGTGTCGTGTCGAGCATGTCGGGCGAGTCGGTAGTGTCGTGTCGTGCGAATCGAACATGTCGAGTGAGTCTAACGTGTCGGTACGTGTAGTGTCGTGTCGAGCGTGTCGAACGTGTCGTGTCGAGGTCGTGTCGAGCGAGTAAAAAACATATCGAGAGGAGTCTAACGTGTCGAATCGAGCGAAACTAAATTTAAATTTGATTCTACAAATAACATTTACATCTTAATCTAAATTTAATGTAAATTTCAATTTAATTCTACAAATAACATTTACATCTTAATCTAAATTTAATGTAAATTTAAATTTAATTCTACAAATAACATTTACATCTGAATCTAAATTTAAATTCTAAATAGCATCTAATTATGAATTAAAATCTATAATAAAATCTAAACCAAATTTCATATTAATAAATATAAATAATTTATAAAGGGGGCTGACGTCAGCCACCATCGGGCTGACGTCAGCCGCCAAATGCAGGCGGGGCGGCGCGGCGGGCGGCCATACCGCCGGCGTGAATGCGGCACGGGGGGGGGGGCGAACGACGCGGCGGAGACGGCGGCGGGGGCGGACGGCACGGAGACGGAGGCCGGGGTCGGGGACGGCGCGGATCCGGGGCGCGGCGTCAACGGCGACGCGGCGGGGGCGACGACAGGCGGAGACGACACGGCGGTGACGACGGCGGGGGCGGCGGCCGCGGCAGACGGCGGCGGAGAAGATGGCCGGGGCCGGGGCGGACGGCGCGCGCGTCGAGACAGCGAGGACGGGGCCGGGGCAGACGACGCGCGCGCAGAGCGGCGGAGGCTCGGTCGGCGACGGCGGGGACGGGGCGGGCGGGCGGCGGACGGCGGATCCGGGGGCGGGGGCGACGGCGGGGCGGGCGGCGGAGGCGCGGCGTACGCGTGGGCGCATTCTGGAGAAGAAGGGGAAGCAGCTGGCAAAGGGAAGAAGGAGAAGGGGCATATATAGCACCCCCACATTTGTACCGGTGCGAAAGGAGGCCCGGTACAAATGTGGGCATTTGTACCACATTTGTACCGGGCCTCCTCTTGCCCCGGTACAAATGTGCTTTTCATTTCGCGCCATAACGAAAAGCACATTTGTACTGGGGCAAGAGGAGGCCCGGTACAAATGTGCTTTTCATTGTTTTCCCTTTTAATTTACTTTAAATATCCTAAATTTCTAGTTTATTTATTATAAATGTTATACAACGTAAAAAATAGCAGAAAAATCTTAGTATTCTTACTTTTCATATATACTATGCAAAAAATACATTTCACAATCAAAATGACAATTTTATTATCATCAACAAGTAATATCTTTTAATAGGCATTATTTTTTCCTTCACTGCAACAATTACAAATAAATTTTTTCTGTTCATGCAAAATCCTTCTTAAGTAGAACATCTAGTGTTATTAATATGGTAATCATGATTTGGTCTTGCTCGTGTATATTTGTACGTAAAATTATTATTTTATATTTATTGAAGTTAAAAAAATTGATATGGTTACTATTTTTATTAAGATATAGTTACAAAAATTGACTAGTGAATAGTACACAGTGGCTTGACAATTGTAAACCATGTTGAATATGTGCATTTCGTTTTGTTTACTTTTAATTTGGTAGTTCATTTATTATATTTAATGAAGCTACAAAAATTGATATGGTTACTATTAATGGGAGGATCGGGGCCAGATAAAATGATTGACTACTGAAAATAGTTCCTTGGTTACATGATCACAAAGTTATGAAACTTATTTTACATCTGCATCGTCTAAGAGATCGTGTATATTTCTACGTAAAATTATTATTTTAAATTATAATATGGTTACTATTTTTATTAAGATATAGTTACAAAAATTGACTAGTGAATAGTATATAGTGGCTTGACACTCTTGTAGACCATGTTGACCCGATCTCGGATCGATTTCACGCGTATTTCAAAAGTCACAAGTAATTAGGCATTCAAGGGATAAGAGGGTACATCAATACTTAAGTCGATCTTAACAAACACAACAACTTCAAATTCATAGAAATAAAAGGGTACATCAATACTTAAGTCTAAATTAACAAAGACAACAAGTTCATCAAAACCACATAAATTAAAAGGTACACCAATACTTAAGTCTTAACATAAGGTACATCCACGCACAACACATATTTCATACTGATCCTCCATTTTTTCTTAAACAGGTAATCCATATAGTTGAAGTCTCCAATCTTAAAGTCCGGAACTTCACTAATATATGCTAGAGCATGAATTAGTGCACTCTCTTTAGCTTCACACTCACGGTCACATGGACTTCCATAAATTTCAAACAGTGGAGAGTTGAATTGATACGGCGGGCAAAATGAAAGATGAGCCTGGAACTTCCCATCTCTTGTGCGTTCCGGATTTGGTTCCACGTAAGAAAATCCCAAAACATCGCACGCTTGCTCTAGAATTGCATGAAAACTCATTGCCGCGAAGGTTTCACCAAAGATATTCTAAAGTTAAGAAAAATACGAATGTTAAAAAATGTAGCACAAGTAGTTAAATTAAAAAAATGCTTAATTACATTTCTATGCTCCATACCATGTCATTACGATTCAGGCGACAAAGTCTCTCTGCGGTCGTGGTCACAGTTTCTCCCTCCTCGAGTGCCTTGATTAGAAAATAAGAGTAATCTGGTAGAAAGTACCCATTAGCGCTAAGTTGTTCTAAGCACTTCTGAACGGCGGTCCTTTCATAAGTTCTCTTAAACGGTGAAGGGCTACCCCACTCAACAATCGATAACATTGGAGTGGGGGGTTCTGATGACATCGAGGAGCGAAATAGTGCTCGAACATGTATGTCAAAAGAGATTTTTAATTGAATGGTGTTGTTTGGACCGACAATCGCACATTGTACAACAGGAGGGGTACCACCAATATTATCGAGAACATGTCGGAACCACTTCATATGATCGATATTTTGCATGTTATGAAATGAAAATTATTATTCTTGTAATAAAATTCCTATTTATAGAGGGAAAGAATATTACTATGTTTGGAGCAGATCCTTGACGTCAATCACCGATAGGCAAGTTAATGACGTCATGAGTGAAGTTTATCCCTGGAGGAGGAGGACCAAGGCCACCTCGACGGCCGGCACCTCGACGACCGCCACCACGACCAAAAAAGTGACTTGCCATTGTTTTACCTAAAATATACATTGAATTATATTTAATAATTTCTACCTAAACAACCATCCCAACTCCCACTGGCTGCTTATTTGTACATATGCTAAACATGTGAAGAACTAAACTATGAAATTTAAAATTTAATATCAATTATACCTAATTATTAAATACTAGTGAAAGACTAAACTATGAAATACTATTTTTCTCTTAATACACGAAAATATAATGAGAACTAATTTTGTATTAAGGAAACTAGTTTTCTATCGAAGATATCAATTTTCTAATGACCCGATACTAAATTTCTAATAAGGAAACTACTTTTCTAATAAACATATCAATTTTCTAATGATGAAAACTAATTTTCTAATAAAGAAACTAATTTTCTCATGATTAAATCAATTGAGTAAACTAATTTTCAATATAATTAAATAAATTGAAAAAGAAACCAATTTTCTAATGATGAAAACTAATTTTCTAATAAAGAAACCAATTGAGTAAACTAATTTTCAATATAATTAAATAAATTGATAAAAAATCTATCATGACACCCAACATCTCATACATCTATCATAACACTTTCTTTTCTATTAAAACATAGACCAATATGCATTCTTATCTCATTTGGGAATGTAATTAAATACTCTAAGTACAAAGAATATTACTTAAAATGGCAACCGTAAATTAAGGTAGGATGAAGTAACTAACCTCTAAACTACTTCAATGAGTCAAATCGTGGAGAAATCGTCGCAAATCGGGCAAAAACTCCCTAGGGCGCCATTGGGGAGGGAGAGCTCGAGTTGGAGAGAGGAAGAAGAAGAGTGTGGAGGGGGCTCGGGCGGGGGAGGAGGGGAGAAGAAGAAAAAATAGCAGTTGCACACCTGTACCGGGCCAAAACACGGGCCGGTACAAATGTGTGGCATTTGTACCGGGTGGGTGGGAGATGACGTCGGCGAGGCCCTGTGAGAGGGCATTTGTACCGGTTGGTGCCTCCAACCGGTACAAATGTAGTTATTTGTACCGGGGCATAAAATACCCGGCACAAATCAAAAAACAGCCCTGGGATATATGTACGATTCTCTAGTAGTGTACCTCTGAATCTCTGATTCCTTATCAGTGTAGATATATCTGCTTGCTAAAGGACTAGTAGAAAGATGCAGATCACATGATAGGAATTGTTTGTGCATTGCGTCATCATGAGCATATATAGCATTAAGTTCAGATGTAGACATGCTTAAGTCATCAACTACATTGACCCAAAATGCCAATTTAATAATAAGGATAGGAAAATCATAAGGATTGCAACTAGCAATAAGAGCTAACATCCATTTAACAAGTGCTATTATATAAACTAGAATAGATGTGATTATTTTGAATTATATGCAAGACGTCACATCCTACTGGCTCGAAAGGAAACGTACCAAAATTTATAATATTGTATCCCTATGTCCTGACTTTGAGGGTAAAACGATCTTTTTACGTCCAACTCAAATGGACGGTGATGGCAAACAGGGACGAAGTTTTAAGCCAATGACGAGTAAGAAATGTAATCTTTTTCGGCGGCAAGTAAAGAAACATTGTAAAATCCAATGGCAAATAAAAAATTATCTCTCACTTCTTCCAAGTCTAGCACAAGGTATACTCAGTATTTACTGGAATTCAGCTGTAGCCATTTCTTGTTTTTGCCTCACATTGAGATGTGCCTGATTGCCCATTTAACAGAAGTAAGCAGCAATTAACTTATGAAACATTGCATGTTAATCATCCATGCTGATGCTAGATTGCATGAACTCTGTCAAAGAGGCCCGAGAAGCTGGCAAGCAAGAAACCAGTAGCAGCAAATGGCAATGCACATGGTGAACGAGTACTTCCCTGCTTCCTGTTTCAGATCCAGTCTTTATCATCTCCATGATGAGACGCAGCAGCATGCGACTGATCACGAAGACGACTGATCGACCATGCTACTGCCCAGTGGCAGAACTAGCGGCTTTTGACGCCTCCAGAAGTCAGTAAAGTACAAGAACCTATCAATCTATAAAATGATGCAAATTGAAAACTAACTGAATCTAACACGTATGAATTGGCAATAGCCTATCAACTTCTAACAGTCCGCCTGGTAGGCGCGGACGATCCGTGTGACCTTGAGTCCGTCCAGTTCGTCGCTTGTTCGCGCGCGTTCTTCGTTCGATCCGTCGAGTCGGTTGGTTTCGGTTGCACGGAGTTTGGTGGACGGTCTGTGAGGAGAGCGCGGACAGTCCATCCGTCGTGGACGGTCCGCAGGTAGGGCACGGACGGTCTGTTTTTCGGGTGTGCTACTGGTGGTTCGGGGGCTATTTTCGGACAGTCCGCCGCAGACCCGCGGACGGTCCGCCCAGGCCCCGCGGGCGGTCCGCCCAGTCCATGCGGACGGTCCGCCCCGGGCACTGCAGATTGCCTAAGTCCTTTGCTTCTTGAGTTGCGCTTTCGCTTGTGATTGGTTGGAGACTTGTTCCTAGGGTTGGTAGGTCTGTTGTGACTACGCGACCCTGGCAAGCTCGTGTGGGAATCCTTGGTTGTGAATTTGGGACATAGTCGAGTTCGACTCTTCAGAGAAGAATTTTTATCGGCTCCCATTCACTCCCCCAATCTGGTCGCCTAATCGGTCCTTCATCTTCACTGCTTCTCATCTGGCCATTCATCTGACGCAACTAGAATTCAGACCGTCGGTTCATCCAACGGTGCCAGTTGACTTGAGTCTTCACGTAGTGTACCAAGTACTCTGACGCTAGCTTCTAGGGTACCGTCAGTTCATCCGACGGTGTCTTTTCTTTATTTCCTTGCGTCTTTGACTTGTTTCTTTGCTTCCTTTGATTGTGGTTGCATCCATGGGACCTAGATATGTCTACAAGGACATGCTAGACAATGTGGTTAGTCCCGTTGCTTGTGTTAGCATGAATCACCAAAATCAACTCGAAAAAATAACAAAAGGGGCCATGTCGCTACAGTGTTAATACCCCCTTGTTGCTAGCTTGTATCATTTGGATAAATTGTTGCTTTCCATACAACACGGAGGGGTACCAGTACTATAGCTACGAAGTGCTCGGTTGGTCCTACGAGGTGTAAAACATGAAGTATAATACAAGATGTCCGTACCATAATATAAATAAATTAAGTATAACAAAATGTCTGAAACATGATGTGTGATCATGCACTACATGATCATTGAGGATGATCATGACATCGTGTGTGATCATGCACAACATGATCACTGAGGATGAGCGTGGAGAGGATGATGTGGAGTATGAATAAGAGGGAGTCAGAACAATGGTGAGACCGTGTAGGGAGAGAGACCGCATTAAGAGGTTTGTTCAGGTGTGCCAAGAGATCCAGGACGAGACAGTCTATGAAAAACTTCGTGCGGACCTTGTCGAGGAAATGTGCAAGTTCATTCCATGGTCAACGACGTAGTGTGTGATAATTTTTCATAAAAATTATGTTGCATGATGAATTATGCTTTTGGATTGTAAGATTTAATTTGAATCTGAATTTCAGAATGGGTTTGTATGGACTATGCATTTGGTGAGTAATGTTTGAATTATCAATGAATTCTAGAGTTATTTTGGAGTTCATATGTACAAAGGGATGGAAAAAGTGTGAAAAAAAATTATATGTGCCCAGTTTTAGCAACAATGCTGGAGAAGTCAACTCTGTGGTACCTATAATTTTCTCTCCTGGAACTAAAACCAGTTTTAGGTACCTAGTTTTACCAACTCTGCTGGAGATGCTCTTATTGGGACTAAATGGAGAGATGCACTCTCATTTGTTGTGGTCACTACCCTACTTTAGGTCCCACAAGTCTCTTGAACCAAACAGGTGTGAACTAAATTTAGCAACTTTGGAAAGGAAGGAAGAAGACTAAAATAAGTGACTTATTGAATCCAAACAAGACCTAGTTCATTCCTCGGAATCTTGTAACTAATATTAATTTAAACTTATTTATAATTGTTGCCTTTAGTATAGCTTCGACTTTCTTTTTCCTGAAGAGAAGATGAGATACAGTTGTCGTTCCAACCAAGGCTACTGCCAATGCTATATATGATCCTCTGCCAAATACTGGATTTTGCTCATCAACTGGCAATCAAAAACTAACCTGAGCTTATACAACACGTGGTGTACGTATTAAAAGTATTTGCATCGGCAGCGCCGCAACAAAAAAAAAAGATGATAAAGAGTTTAGTTGGATGGGCTATATATATCATCAGTACACACTGTATATCAACATGTGGTGTACGCTATTTGATGTTTGATCTGTGTGGAGTCGTACATCAAACGGGGTGCGCCACGTTGGTTTGCATGGCCGCCTGAGCCTCCTCGTCGTCGTCCTCGAGGTGGAGCACGGTGACGCGGTAGAAGAAGTAGGCCGCCACGGCGAGCACAAGCCAGACGGCAACGCCGACCGGCGGCGGCATGGCCGCTGGTGAGGCGGCGAAGCTGCAGAAGAAGAGCGCCGATATGAAGGCGACCAGCACAATGGCCGCGTACCCGAGGCCGCGGCGGAGCCCCGGGCGTCGTCGTAGGTTGTGGCGCCGGAGCCGGCGGCGGAAGTAGAGGGCGGCGTAGAGGAGCACAAGGGCGAAGTACAAGAGCATCAGACGGGGCTGGAACCTGTAGTGGAGTATGGACACGATGAACAAGCAGTTGACGAGCGCCACGGCCAGCATCGACAGCATCATGGTCGAAGAACACTCCACAGCTACCGAAGCAACTCGTCCGGTCGTCGATCGGCTTATTGTTCGGCTACCACTCATCAAAGCAGCAGAAGCAGAGAGCGGAGCTTGTTGATCCATTGCGTCGTCGACGTTCGGTGTTATGGATTTGGGTTTGGCAGAGAGAGCAATAAGCGAGGATTCGCAGAACGACAGGTATATATATACACACACACATGTAGACGAGAATAAAGGACGTGTTGACAAAAGGGGGATGCCGATCGTCCGCGGCGGATCAACAAGCTATATTCATGTTGGGGAACCTCATTCTCCCATCGTCGATGTACCAAATTCATGTGGGGAACCTCATTCTGCCATCGTCGAGTACCATATTCTCCTGATGAGGGGCGGAAAGTACCGCGCGCGACTCGGCACATCAGCACAGGATAGCACAGTAGCACAGTACGCCGCGCTATGGCGTGGCAGCCTGCCACTGGCAGGCAGAGGCCAGCAACCAACTACGAGGTTGTTCGGCTGGTAGAATGAATAGTACTCGGCTGGTAGAATGAATAATTTTATGTGAGAGGAAATAAGTCAAAACAAGCTGAGATAAGCCAACATATGCCAGCCGAACAGCCTCTACCCTGTCGAACTCGGACGGGCTGCCCCGCCACTGTCTGGAAGCGAATTTTATTAATTTTTAATATTATTTTCCTTATGATTTTGTATTAAATAATTGCGGGTGACAAAATTTTACACAAATAACCTTCAATCGCCGGTTGAAACAGTAGAAAGGGAGAAACCGTCAGTTGAAACGACGATAAATATAGTTACCACCAATTCAACCAGCAGTAACTTGCTATAGTACCACGACGGGATACTGTGGCATCTTCCTGCCGATGCTTGGTAGTGCCACAACTTGGTTACTGTGACTGACTTACCGGCTGTGATCTGGCGGGAAGTCACAGTCCATTTCAAAAAAAACACAACTTATTTTTCTCATATAAACTTGGATGAAGATAAAATTTACACGAAAATTGTAGATCTCGTCGAGATCTACAACTTTATAATTCAAACTTTTTACATTTGAAATCATCTTGGTGATAAAAAAATCAACACAATTTTCAGATCGACAATTCGGCGGAATTTTCCTTCGCTTGATAGCATATTTTCAAAAAATCATAAATTTTCATACGAACTAGGATAGAGACGAACTTTATAACAAAATTATAGATCTCGATGAGATCTACAACTTTGTAGTCAAACTTTTTATATTTGAAATCATCTTGGTGCTGAGATAATCAACACATTTTTCGTATAAATTTTATCTCTATCCAAATTTACCGCTGATTGAATTGGCGGTAAGTGTCCTATCGCTGTTTCAACGGGCGGTTCGTTCCTTTCCGCCGTTTCAACTGGCAGTTGAAGGTTATTGTTGCAAAATTTCGTCACCAGCAATTTTTTTTTGCAAAATCATAAAGAATTATATTAGACCTTAACAAATTTCCAAGTTCGAGTAATTCTAACAGCTCTTAAAATATATAATATTCATGAAACTTGTTAAATTTGGGTAGTACTAAAACCCTTGTTTTTATCCATAATTCATACCCAAATCCACAACCACATCAAATGGTGAGGTTATAGAGTGTGATGAGGGTACAAATAATTGATTTGGTATGTATATAATTGAATACAAAATTAATTATCCATTAGGTATGGGTCTGATTGGGGAGGGTAAGAAGTGGATAATAATAATTTAGATTTGGATATGAACAAGAGTGGATTTTTCTATATCCTCCCTAGTAGCATGCTTGAGTAGTACAGGGCCGAATTTTTCTTCTTTTCTAAACCTAGTCCGCCAGCTACTCTCTCCCCTTTCTCTCTCCATATATTTTTATGGGTTAATTAGATTCATACCATTGCAACTTTTCATGTTTGGAAAAACACTATTATTATTATTCGTCTATTTTAAATGTGCCATTGCAATTCTTAGTTTCTCCCGAATACGCCACAAAATACGTATGAAAACATCTCGGACCCAACTGCAGGTGTATACATAGATGTACATCAAATTGTATTTGTGCTCTCCTCTCAATGACGTGTGGGTCCCATTTGTCATCTTGTTCTTCCTCCTCTCATCTTGTCTTGCTCAGCAGCACTGACGCCATCTTGGCAACAAGTAGCAGCACGCGGCTATGAGCGAAGCGGCGCTCGCCTGCGGCAGCCCGCATGCGAGGCGGAGCTCGCCCGTGGCAGCCTAGGCGCGAGGCCGAGCTCGGCGGCGGCACGCGCGCGGAGCTCACCCACAACGGCAGCGCGCAAGGCTGAGCTTGACCGCGGCAGCTTGGGCGCGAGGCCGAGCTTGGCGGTGGAGCTTGCCCGCAGTAGCCGGGGCGCAAGGGTCGAGCTCGCCCACGGCGATGCATGCCCACCCCTCCTCCCCCTGCGCCCAACCCATCTCCCCTTCCCTCCTCCTTTGGATCCACCGCCTCCGTGTTGGTGCGGACACCGCTGAGCCCGGCACCGATGATGCCAAGCCGGGCGAGCACACACTGCCGCCGCCCGGGCTGGACCCATGATCCGGTGGATTGAAGGGAGGCCGCAGTCGTCCACGCCGGCGCACGCCGATCCACCGAGGCCGAATCCCCGGCGGTGACGGCCCGTAGGCTCTCCTCCGTGTTGGATCCCCGGCGGCAGTGGCGGCCCCCTGCTACCTCCCCCGAGCGGTGAGCTCCTCCAACGTCCGGCGCGAGGAGCTCCGGCAGTGACCACCACTCCTCTCCTCCCCAGCCTGCTGCTTCCCCCACAACCAAATGGCGCACGAGGTTGTTTTTGGCGGGGAATCCAAAAGGCGGGGGGGGGGGGGCAAGCGCGGTGCGGGCGCACGACATCCGTCGTCCCGTCGACTGGGGTCGACGGCGCTCTATAGTGCTGCACGCGGGCGTCGCTCTCGCATGGGAGAACAGGATAATTTTTTTAATATTTTAACCCCTTTTAATCTAAAATTTTAAAAATAACTCCTCCCAAACTAAAATTCTAAAAACTAGCCCTTTTGGTCGCGCCAAGAGCCGTGGCGCGACTAATACTTCAGTCACGCCATACGAAGTGGCGCGACTCATGTCCACCGTGGCATTAGAAAAATTGGTGAGCACACGTCATTTTGGGGGACGTTCTGGATCAGGAGTTGGTCTGTCCTTTCTAAAGAGGATGGGAAAATCATTTTGAAGGAAGGTTGTCGTGCATTGGAGGATGTAGCTTTCGAGATCTTTCATAAGTCTGAGTGAAATGCTCTAAAGCGTATCGAAAACTAGGTTTTGACTTGCTATGTGTTTCGTATACTCCCTCCGTATAGGATTTATATGTCGTCCTGGAGCAGGCCACGAGTTGCATAAAAGAAGACGTCGTGCGGCCGACGGGCTGTTTTGGACGTTGCTACCCCTGCATGCGTGCTCCGACACCCGCGCCGACTTAATGCACCGCGTTGCTCGGGCTCCTGCGCGGTGTTTAAGAGGGTGTTTGGATCCCTTTAGTCACCTGACTAGAGTTTAGTCAGACTAAAACTTTTTAGTCAGCTCATGTTTGGATGGTGACTAAAATTAGTCAACATTAATTGTTCTTAACATTAAATTATTCTTTCTCCCTCCTTTCTCTCTCCTCTCCTATCTCTTGTTGGGTCCACGTAATTAATGGGAGGAGCAATTAATTAGGCAAGTGAGGGGATTTTAGTCAGTAGAAGTTGGGTGAGTGGTGACTAGAGACTAAACTAGTTTTAGTCACCTTTTAGTCAAGGGTGTTTGGAGGTTTAATCACTTTGGTGACTAAAATTAGTATCTAGTCTCTAGTCACCCATGGATCCAAACACCCTCTAACTACCACCGGCTCGGGCTTGCACAAGACCTCAACGCCCACCCACCAGAGAGCTAGCCGCACATGGAGAGCTGCATGCTAGAGAAGATGACGCCAAAGCAGCTCCCGCCGGCGCCGGACGAGCTGTTGCGGGAGTCCACTGCAAACCATGGAGTTGAAGCCGGAGTTCGTCGCGCCGATATGGAGGTGGTGCCGGACTTGAAGGGATCGCGCAAAAAAAAAAAAGTTTGCAAAACACAGCCACGGCCAACGAAAATAACAAAACGCGGTGAAGATTTTGCGGCAGCAAGGAATCAATCCTGGGACATAGAGCCTACGAACTCACTGGGCTAACCAACCCAGCTATGTAAGTTCATTGATTATGATGCACCCACCACGATATTTAGGGTAAACAGGGAACCTTTACCCTAATTAATGACTTCTTGGTATGCACAATTATGTCCTAAACGCCATCTAAATCATATATGGAGGGAGTACGTTGATTGCTATCTTACTTTGTAAGGGTATGTGTATGAATTGGTATGATCAGGTACAGCCTAGGTGCTGTTGTGGGTGTGTGAGTTGTGCCTTTGCAGCCTAGGCGTTGCTCCCTGCTGTAGGTTGGCCGTAGACAATTCCCTGAACTGTTGCGTTGGAACATTGTTCCTTTATCTAAAAGAACTTTTCATCATCCATTTCCGCTCCCTCTATTATGCAACCACACTGAAAAGCAAGGAGAGAACAAAGTGGGTAAGTAAGTATTTGCTTGGAAACAACGAACAATGCAAGCTTTGAAGCTCGTCCTTGCCACTTGCATTGGGTCATATACTCATATACTCCCTCCATACTCATAAAACAAGTCGTTTAGGATAACGACACGGTCTCCAAAGTCCAACTTTGACTTCTTATTTTTATAAAAATATTTATTAAAAACTAACATATGTATACTTTTATGAAAGTATTTTGCAAGACAAATATATTCATGTAGTTTTCACATTTTCAAACTCAACAACTTAAAAGTTATTCATGATTTATATTCCCAATGTTTGACTGAAATCTTGTCCAAAACGACTTGATTTATGGGTATAGAGGGAGTACGTGATTCCGCGGTGACTTTCATTCCCCTGGCCCTGAACAATCGATCGCCACCACTACATTCTTAAACCAGTATCCTTGGCATTTCCGCATGTTACCAGGTATGGTCATGGATCCTCCTAAACGCCAAGATCGCCCAATAGAGTACCATTAACACATTCAGACAGGAACAAACTCACCACTCCAGCAATCTTGTTCACTTCTGCCACTGCCGAGTTTCTGAACATGTATATCCTGTGTGCCACCTCAACTTCTCGACGAACCAATCCACGGCCTGCTCATCGACCTCACATGCACGCTCACTGATTGATCGCAGCATCGCCGCTCCGTTCTCCTATAAATAGCGCCCTCGAACACCGTCTCGAACCATCACAAGCACTCAGCAACCGAGCAATCGATCAAGAGCTCCTCTTGAAGCTCACTCTCTGCTCTGTGCTTGTGGTCAGGCTACTGTTAATCACTGTGCAGCAATGGCAGGCAAGGCCTCGGTCGCGCTGTTCCTGGCCGTCAACATGGTCGTGTTCGCCATGGCCAGCGCCTGCGGCGGCCACTGCCCTCCTTCCACGCCGTCGAACCCGTCGACTCCGACCCCGACCTCGGCATCGCGCGGCAAGTGCCCCCGTGACGCGCTGAAGCTGGGCGTGTGCGCCAACGTGCTCGGCCTGATCAAGGCCAAGGTCGGCGTGCCGCCCACCGAGCCCTGCTGCCCGCTGCTGGAGGGTCTCGTCGACCTCGAGGCCGCCTTGTGCCTCTGCACCGCCATCAAGGGCAACATCCTCGGCATCAACCTCAACCTGCCCGTCGACCTCAGCCTCATCCTCAACCACTGCGGCAAGTCCGTGCCCACCGGATTCAAGTGCCTCTAAGCGCTGACGGTTCACGGTCGTCGTGTTCGTCGTCTCCGGCATGGCATGAGCAAGCAAGCCGACGTGTTCTTTGATTTGCTTGTCTTGTCTTGTCTTGTCATACGTGTAGCCGGTTTAACCAGATTCTGCTTTTCGGTGTTTCCTGTTTAAGTTGCTCGTCCTCTGTTTGGACGTGTCCTCCAACTATTTGGATTACTATTCTTTTATTTGTATCCGGCCAGCTGCTTGTATGAATAAAGTTTATTTTTTTCTATTTATTTTCTCTGAGCTAAAGTTTTTATCGGCTGCAGCAAATTGTCGCTTACGCACTTTTGTGGTTTTTTTTCTTGATATGAACTAGTACAAATTCTCACTTTGAACAGGGTCTGAAAACAGTAACCCAGTCCGAGAAACAGCCTGAAACCACGGCACAAAAACACTACGTGCTCCTAGATTTCTCAAGTTTTTATACAAATACTTCACTTAATCCTTCCTATAACTTATACTTTTGTATTTAAAATTGACATGCACAGAAAGTTTGTGGTCATTCGTAAACATATGGACCCTCAAATTCCAGACTACAGTTAAAAAAAACTCATGTGTGGGATATCTCTGAATTTTGAGCAAAGCACGTGTTTTTGTCAAACTTTGGTGCGACGAATCTCTTAATTCGATGATTTTTTTCAAAATTAATAAAACTTGCAGGCTTATAGATGCGATTTTCAAATATACAAGTACTACAATTTTTTGTATGTCATGGATCATGGACCGGCGAGTTAGACTGTCTCCAGCAGGAGACCCATCCTCACCCTCACCTTCAAAATGAGGGAAAAATTAGCACTGTAGCGGCACCGGTAATTCACTCATCCCTATCCCCATATTGGGGTACCTCCACTCTCAACACTCAATCCCGGGTTTCTCTCTCCTCTCCCCTATCCCAACCGCTCGCGTCAGTCCCCTCCCTCCCCCTTCTCTCTCCGCCCTCCTCTGCAGGGGCGACGAGATCCTCTACAGGGGCACCCGCGGCTCCCACCGTCGGCGCCCCAGCACACGCCCCAGCCGAGCCGCCGCCGGGAGCGTGAGGCGAGGCGGGCGGAGCAACGGTGTGAGGCGAGGCGGGCGGAGCAGCGGCTTGAGGCGAGGAGGAGCAGCGCGGTGGGCAGAGCAGCGGCTTGAGGCGAGGAGGAGCAGCGCGGCGACGACTGGTGGAGCAGAGGCGCAGGCCCGCGACGGAGGCCCCCGCGGAGGCGCTTCGCGGCGCAGGACTGCGGCGGCGGACTCCTCGGCGTCGAGCCGCGAGAAGCTGGCGGCGGATCTCCCTCGATCCGGTGGCGGCGGACGCAGCTCGGCCGGCCACGGCTCGAGCTCGACGGCGGCAGCTCGGCCACGGCGGCGCAGATCCCGCGGCGTGACTGAGGCCGGTGGCGAATCCTCCGCCCCGTGCGCCTCCCTTCCCCCCTCTCTCCCTCCTGCCTCGCTCTCCGTCGTCCGCCGACGCCGCCCGCACCACCCCGCGCGCGGATCCGAGCTCCTCCACCTCGATCCTCGTCAAGGTCGCCGGCGACCCGCAGGTGCTGCGCCGCCTCGTCTCCTCTTCCTCGTCCTCCTCCTCGACGGCGGCGGCACCCCTTCCTTTCCTCTCCTCCCGCGGCCTCGGGGGCGGAGCTCGCCGCCGGCCAGTCGCGGCCCTCTTCCTCTCACTCCTGGCGGGAGTCAACTGCCAACGGAAGGATGAAGGAAGGGGTGCGCGTGCTGCTGGAGGACCGGTTGTTTTGGGTGTTGATTTCTTCTCTCTCGCGGCCCTCTTCCTCTCACTCTGGGTTGGGTTAGCTTGAACTTACGCACGAGTTGAGGAAGTTCAAGCTGGTCAAAGAGGGAATTTTTTTTTTTTTTTGCCTCGGTTGCCCATCGATCATCGGCGCCACGCGTCCGAAGTCGCCCGGCCACCGCCCTGGCGAGCCAACCTCGCGCCGGCACGCGTCACGCACCGCCTGCCATCGGCTTTAAGCCACCCCCAGGCGGCCAGGCCCCCCACCCCGGCCGTGTTCATCCTCTTCCTCTCGCCCGTTCTGTGCCAGGTCCACCCAAACCACCGAATGCCGCCGGCAAAATCCACCGCGCCCGCACCGCCGATTCCAAATCGTCCGTGCAGGTAACTTTAGCACACTCCCCTCTCACTCCCCGAGCAAATCCAAGCCCCAACACCACACCGCCGGGATTTCTCGGTTTTCCAAGCCGCCGCCACGGCCCCGCTGCCGACCACCTTCCCGGGTACTCCAGCCCCAACGAACCGCCCGGATCGACTACTGTTGAGCCCTCACGAGCGCGCCTTTTCCCGTGTTCGCCGCCGCTCCCCCGCGCCGCTTCGCTCGCCGCTTTTTTCCAGTGTGTTTTATCCGAGTTAATCACTTCCAGAAAAGAAATTAACCTTCCTGAACATTTGCTTTTGCTCTCACGATATTCACATTGCATATGTTGTGCATGATTTGTTGATGTTATGAAAATGTTTTATTTCACAAACCTACAGAAGGCACTTGTAAGTTGTAGCCAATGCTTTGCTGGTTGTAGTTAATTAAATTAACTATGCTCTTGTTAGTAGTAAAATAGTTCTTTCTATGCAGAAATGTGACTGTTTTAAATTACAGCCCATGTCTCTTTGTGCAGTTTAATTTATTTAGTACTTGACAAACGATGACAGTGTTAAGAAATTTAAGTGGATAGCAACATTATGTCATCACTAGCTCAGCTTAAATTTGATGTTGTTTTAAAAGTATGCATTCATGTTTGCACTCTTTACTGACACTGCATTGCATCATGTGATGTCATGTAGAACTTGAAGCGTCTCTAGTGTAGCGGATAGTGGGTGAGCAAGATTAGGAGTACTCCCAGGAGGCAGTGCAGGAGGAGGTGCAGGTTGATCAAGCTAAAGGCGAAGAAGCTACTAACCCCGCTCAAGACAAGGCAAGCCTCTAAGTATGACCCTTATTTTCAGTATGCAAATGTTTATTCATTTAAGTATTGTGCATTAAGTCCATAGGAGTTGAATGGAATTCTCGGAACCTCGATGCATATTCCCTAATTTATCCTATGAATGAACACTTGTATGAGCAGGTGACCTACAATTCAATAATTTCTCTTATGAGTAAATACTAGTATGAGTAGATTGCTAGAAGCCATGCGTAACTAGGATGAGGTAGAAATCGAGCGATTTACCGGCACTTGTGTGATTTAGGACCATTTGATTCTTGTGGTAAAAGTAATTGTTACGGATCACATCATAAAAATGTAGATTGGACGAGATAATGATGATAGTGTCCAGATTTTAGCGCCTTGATAAAGTATTTAACATACTGATCTGGCCTATGGGAATAAATAAACCGATGTACCTGATTTTTTCAAGGGGGCATATTATGCATCATCCATCATATCGTATCAACTCATTGGGTTCTTTTGGGTTTTCCTAGTATCGCCTCTATATACTCTCTCGTTACAAAATTTGTTAAACTTTCACAAAAATTTGCCCTCACCCAGAAGATATTCCTCTGATCGCAGATGGCCACTCCAGCGTACGTTCAGGTTGGTTCCGACGGTTGGGTCCGCTCCACTTGCCTCCACCGGGAAGGGTTTCCCTCGCTGTTGTGGGATACGCTTCAGAAGTTTGGCTACGTCAAGCCCCCGGAGTACGTCGGGCGGGAGTACATTGAGCTGGGTGTCCCCTGTTGTGAGGTTGTCCTCGACATCCCCTCCACCCCCACGCACCCAGGATGGGCACCTTGGAGGGTTGTGGCTCATGGCTACAAGCTGGCAGACACATGGGAGACTGCTGGGTTGGAAGCTCTCATCAAGTTTTGTGAGAAGCACCCAGAGGAGATCGTGGGTACACCAGCAGCATTCTTCCCCGTTAGGGATCAGCCGTAGTGTTGCTCTGTTCAACCTCGTCGAGCGTCAGGAAGCTGGGTTGAGGGTGATTTGTGACAGGATACGGGATTACCATATCCAAATGATTCAGGAATTTAAGCAGAAGTTGAGTGACGAGGATCAGAAGTGGAGTGACCTGGATCAGTATATTGAGCACCTCGAGGAGAAGTTGAAGGAGAATAAGTTAAAGCTTGCTAAGTTAAAAGAGGCTAAGTTAAAGGTACCCTGTGATTGTGACAACACTCCGATGATTGAGCACCTCGAGGAGAGGATTGAGCACTTCGTGGAGAAGGTAAAGAATTTTGAGTTAAAGCTTGCTAAGTTAAAAGAGGATATCAATAAAGGAGAGGTAAGTTAAAGGGGCCTAAAGGAGCAAATTATGAATTGCAGTAGAAGCGGAAGCAACCACCTGAGGGGTGGATTGTTGTGTGGGGGTGCCAACTTCTCCGTGAAGTGTGATACTCCACGGGGGTTTCTGTCAGTGGGCTCGCAGTGACGCCCGTCTTTGCTTTCGCTTTATGTTGGTACACTTCAATTTGTATTCGAACTCTGTTCCTCTGTGCTTATTTGAACTCTGTTATCTACGTGTATGAACTCGGCTTGTAAAAGACTATGTGTTGTATCTTTGATTTATGTAAACTTTGTCTTCTGTATTTTTCGTGCTTTCGACGTCTGAATATCTGATGTATGTTTGGGAACGAGCATGTCACGGGGTACAAAAGCAGCTAACCAATATGCCAAGTTGCTAAGTAAAATAGCACCAACCATCAAGCGAGAACAAACGTTAACACGCATAGCCAATGCAGCAATCTCGGCCAGTAGTGCTGTTCTAAGCTGGAAGTCTGGAACCTATTCCTGGTGAACATCTGTGAATCTAAGTCCAGATCACCCATCTCGCATCGCCTGCACATGCCTTCGTGTTCACGGGAATGCTAAACACGCCATGTCGCCATAAACAAATCGGCATTGCGCTCATCTTTCTCCTATAAATGCAGCACTCCAGCACCACCACAAACCATCACAGGCGCTTAGCAATCGAGTTAGTAAGCAGGCCCAGCTTAATCTCTCTGCTTCGTGCTTGTGGTCAAGCAACAGTTGGTGTCCAGCAATGGCAGGCAAGGCCTCGGTCGCGCTGTTCCTGGCCGTCAACCTGGTCGCGCTCGCCGTGGCCAGTGCCCACGGTGTCCCATGCCCCCCGCCGCCGTCCAGCCCGTCGACTCCGACCCCGACCCCGGCATCGCGCGGCAAGTGCCCCCGCGACGCGCTGAAGCTGGGCGTGTGCGCCAACGTGCTCGGCCTGATCAAGGCCAAGGTCGGCGTGCCGCCCACCGAGCCCTGCTGCCCACTGCTGGAGGGGCTAGTCGACCTCGAGGCCGCCTTGTGCCTCTGCACCGCCATCAAGGGCAACATCCTCGGCATCAACCTCAACCTGCCCATCGACCTCAGCCTCATCCTCAACCACTGCGGCAAGAGCGTGCCCACCGGCTTCAAGTGCCTCTAAGCTCGATGCATGAGCCGAACGTGCCAACATTCGTTTTGCTTATCCTCCATTCGTTGATGTTTTCTGTGCTACTTCTTACATGGACTAGTTCCTAAATTATTTGGGTTAAAATTTTGTATTCGGCAATCCACTCGTTATATGAATAAAGTTAATTTATTTTATCTTGTGAGTTTTTATTGACATATTTAACATTTCTTTGCGATCAAGTCATATATTACTTTTAGTAAGATCATACAAAATATATAGACGCGTAAATCTTATTTAGTCCACTTAATTGTAAGCGACACCACAGTTCCATACATGGATCTTAAAATGGTGCTGGAGCCGGAGGTATTTGCTTGGTTCAAGTGCAACATATATATATTTCTACTACTCGTTCGACATCAGAGGGATTATGTACAATATGATAGAATTTCCAATATAAGTAATTAAGTTCCTCTTTGAATTTCATTCAGAGTTATTTAATTAAGTGCTAGCACGTGTGTTGCACTCGTTTTTTCCAACCCCAACTTCACAACAAATGCACGAATGATTCACCATTGGTTTATTTACCCTTATTTTTCAATGTAATATTGGTGCGCCCATAACTCCTAAAAGCTGCGGTTCCATCCATGATCCATTAAGCACCACAAGTGATCGAGCGTCCTCCGTGAACAATAGCATAATTCAGTACAGTAGTCCTTGACATTTGCGCAAGTTACAGCCTGTTCGTTTGGCTGGTGGCTGGTGCTGATTTGTTTTGAGAGAAAAGTACTGCTGGCTGGTTGCTGGTGGCTGGTTTGTTCTGAGAGAAAAGTACTGCTGGCTGGTGGCTGATAAACCAAACGAACAGGGCGATAAGGTTTAGAGGAACCAATCAATATGCTAAGTTCTTGAATATTCGTGTATGCCAAGTTGCTAAACTATATACTACGAGTCTACGATAGTATGATGATCAAAACAAATGCCAACATGCATCAATCAATGTAGCAATCTTGGAAATTCATGACACTCGCTTGCAGTGTACCGTTCGACAACATCCGGGCTAGAATTTTTTTATATATTTTTTCTATATCTATTTTGTAAAAATAAATGGTCCGCCCGAAATTTTGCAGAACTATACATCTGCCGCCGTGGCCCACGACGTCAGGGACCTAACGCCGTACCGCCGCGGGCCACGGCGTTAGGTCCCTACCGCCAGGCGGCAGCGTGGCCCCCAGGTAGCGCCGCAGGCCACGGCGGTATGTATAGACCTACCGCCGTGCGCTGCGGCGTTAGATTTTTTTTTTGGTGAATTTCAATTTTTGAAGCATTGATAAAACGACGAACCATTAATACTTAACGACGAATTACAGAAACAAGCAATGGCACGTGCGACACAATTACCCTAACTTTGTGCTGCTGCTAGTCCTAACGTGCCTTAGGGAATTTAGATAAACGATTACAACATTTGTAGTCTAGTTGTACGAATAGTACCCGGAGAACCCGGGTATCATAGACCCACCGGAGTGCTAGGAGGGCATGTAGTACCCTGACGGGGGTGGAGTTGGATCAGACGGTGGCGGGGGTGGAGTTGCTGGAGGAGTGTTGTCCTTCTTCTCGTGGCACGGACAACAGCAGAACTCGTCCTCACACCCGGTGTTCGTCTTCACCGCCATTGGTCCGGTCACCGGTCCGTCGTCGTCGTTGGTAGATGTCGGATCTGGAGAAGCCAATGCCGACGCGAGTTCTTGCCTCAGGTTGAAGATGACAACATCCTCGAGGTAGTTGATGTACTGCTGATACGGGTCAATAGCTGGGGGATCCACCCATTGCACGAAACCACAGTTATCTGGTTGTTCGGAGTACTGCAGAAACCATGATTACATTAGTAAATCATACAATGATGAAGGACAGAGGGCAAGGAGTTTTGCTTACCCATGCTCGTGAGCAATGCCAGAAGCGTCGACTAGAGTTGTCCCATCCCTGATAAACCTGCATCACACAGAACTCACCGTGTGCACACCTTGGCCAGTTCACCGTTTGATTTGGTGCGTACTTTCTAACATCACGCATGGATTTGAAATCTCTCTTGTCTAAGACTGGAAAATTGCTGTTGAACTCTGGATCTTGCTGGCTCCACAGTGCTGGACCGAGGGAGTCATCATCATCATCCCCAGTCCAGGAACTCATTGGTGCTTGTTGTGTTGTGAAGTGAGACTGGAGAAGAGTGCTCACATATATGTAGGCAATAAAGCAGACTGGACGGTGGGCCATTCGATCCGGGGCAAGAAAACGGGCAGTGACTCAGAGGAAACACACCCTAGTACTAGGTACACTATTTGGTGCAGTGACTCACAGAAAACACACCCTATGTGTTCATTGTTTGGTGCAGTTCACAGAAAACACACTCTAGTACGAGTTTTACTGTTCGCATCTGAAATGCATCTCAAATCAAGTTCTTAAAGATACAACCTGACTCTAGAGAATGATGAAATGAAATCATAATTTTTTATGGATACAGTAGCACTCGGCGTCGAGTACTCTACGTCTACTGGGTACAACAGGGGTATTTCCCCTTCCTCATAGCATCCGGCCCAGCTTCCTTAGCCCGGCGAGCTCTCTCCCTCTTCCTCTCTCTATCTGCTTCACGAGCCGCGGCCGCTTCACGTTCTTTGATCTCCCGGCGAATGCGAATTTTCTCCTGCTGCTCCTTACGTTTTTCTTCTTGTTTTTCTGCCTCAACCATCCTTTACCACCTCCTTCTCACTCCCTTCTCCTCTTCCCCCTCTCTTTCTTTTTTTTCGAATTATTATGACATTTTCGGCTGAATTTCGGTGTTATATAGGCAGCAGATCCTAGCGCCGTGGGGCACGGCGGTAGCAGGCCTGCTGCCGCCGTGGCTTACGGCGCTAGGACCTGCCGCCGTAGCCCACGGCGGTATGTCCCTAACGCCGTGGGTTACGGCGTTATTTACTAAGCACGCTACGGGCCCACTTCTGGCGGCTCCTACCGCCGTGGGCCACGGCGGCAGATGTATAGTTCTGCAAAATTTCGGACGGACCATTTATTTTTACAAAATAGAGATAGAAAAAATATATTAAAAAAATTCTCCGGGCTACCACCCAATATTGTGAATTAAATCCAGATCAGCATCTAATCACCTGCACATGCATACGTGCTCACGGGAACGTTAACACACCAACAACTAGTTCGGCAAGTGCCCCCCCGCCTGCGGAGTGGGCTGGGTTCCAAGCAAACCTGACAAAAGGATAAAAACTCAAAAAAAATTTTATATTTATTTTTCTTCGATTTTACGAAAATAAATAGTCGGATTCAACATTGGCAGAAATAGTCACGAACCGCCGTTTGAAACGGCGGTTGGATCCCTGCCGCTATTTCAAACGGCGGTAGGAACCTACCGCCGCCTCAAACGGCGGTAAGTACCTGCCGCCGTTTGAACTGGCGGTAGGATTGCAACAGTGACGGCAGGGCCGGTTTGGGTGGCGGCAGGCTGACTGGCAGCTACCGCCAGATGAATTGGCGGTTTCATTAAGCCTACCGCCGATTCAACTGGCGGTAGGCGTTGTTTTCGATTTTTTTCTTTTTTTGTTTTTGGTTTTTGTTTTTTCTCAATACTATAAATGCGAAATAACAGGCAACTGAATACGAAACTACATAAAATAATTAGAACAAACAAAGTAATGTACACGACAAGTGTCCAAATACAAATCTAAATACGACCGCGTTTTGTCGGTCGTGGGGGGCCCTGGTGCTCCTTCCTACTCGCCGCTGCCGCTGCCCTCTGTGCAGCCCTCGTGTGGTCCGCATGAGGTCCCCCTCAACCAAGCGCGCTAGGGAAAGAAGCCCTGCTGCGCGTAGCCTGCACCGCAAAACGAAAATAAATATTAATTACGAATTTAAATGAGGAAATACAAAGATACGAAGGTGTCGTATTACATACTTCGAACACCAGCCAGGGTGAAGCGGCATGTAGTGCCCCGGGCCTCTAAAACGCACGGTCCCTAGCTCTGCCCCGCAGATCGCGGAGTAGTAGGACCGGTGCGCCCTGTCTGTCTGCTCGTCGAAGAGCTCATGCAGCATGTACGGCAGGGGCTCCCGAGGAGGACGAACAGCACCAACAGGGGGCTGCGGAAAAGGCGGCGCCTGCTGCTGAGCCATAGCTGCAAAAAAATGAAATATAAAGTCACACATAATTTCTAAGCATTTCCAAAGCATTTCTATAATTTCTAAAGTATTTTTAGGAATTTCCAAAGTATTTCTACAATTTCTAAAGTATTTCTATAATTTCTAAAGTATTTCTAAGAATTTTCAAAGTATTTCTATAATTTCCAGAGTATTTCTAAGCAATTCCAAAGCATTTCTACATTTTCTAAAGTATTTATAGGAATTTCCAAAGCATTTCTACAATTTCTAAAGTATTTCTAGGAATTTCCAAAGCATTTCTACAATTTCTAACGTATTTCTAGGAATTTTCAAAGTATTTCTACAATTTAAAGTATTTATATAATTTCTAAAGTATTTTTAGAAATTTCCAAAGTATTTCTACAATTTCTAAAGTTTTTCTAGAAATTTCCAAAGAATTCCTAGAAATATCTAAAGTATTTCTATAATTTCTAAACTATTTCTCTAATTTCTAACCTATTTCTAGATTTTTCTAAACTATTTCTATATTTTCTAAACTATTTCTAGATTTTTCTAAACTATTTCTACCATATTTACTAAATATACGAGGAAAGTATTGGAAACATACATGATGGACACTGAAGAAGGCCACCGAGAAGGAAAAGAAGAGGAGAAGGGGGGAGGGGCAGCCGGCGGCGGCAGAGGCTGCGACCCTTATATAGGCGCGGCCCAGCCGCCGGTTGGTTTGGCAGTAGGACCTACCGCCGTATCAATTGGCGGTAGGTCGCCAACGGTCGGTCAACCGCCGTTTGAAGCGGCGGTTGGACTGCTGCCGCCGTTGACCGTGGCGGTAGGTGCCTGGCCAGCGGGCCACGTGGGGGATCTCCTTACCGCCGTTTGAGACGGCGGTAGGTTCCTACCGCCGTTTGAATTGGCGGTAGGTATCAAACCGCCGTTTTGAACGGCGGTTCGTGGCTATTTCTGCAATGTTGAATTCGACTATTTATTTTCGTAAAATCGAAGAAAAATAAATAAAAAAAATTCAAAAACCCAAGAGGCGGAGCAGACCTCAAAATGGGCTTGGGTTGGGCCGTAAAAAGGAAGGTTTAGGGTTCGTCCCCAAGCGAACTCCCTGGCCTCAGTCAGCTCCTTCCCCCCGCCGGCGGAAGCAATCGGAGCGGCGACGCTCCCGCGCGGCAAGGCAAACCTTCGAGCGCGAACCAGGCGAGGCGACGAGGCACGAGCCACGAAGAGGTGAGTTGATGAGCACTGCGAACGAAGGTGGAGGTGGCGGGACCGACAGCAAGTCGACCTTAGGTTGGCGGGCGGAGGATGCCATCGCGGGCAACCGCAGGGCGCTCCAGGCCCTCCGGGAGCTCGTGACGTACCCCTACCTCTACGCCCGAGAGTCCCGCCTGCTCGGCCTCAAGGTACCGTGTCGCCTCCTCTTGCCCTCATCAGGCTTCGTCACTGTCCGCTGCAGCGCTTCCTGTAAATCAATCAGCTAATGGCCATTCAGCTTGCTTTCTTCAGTGGCCGAGAGGTCTCCTTCTCCATGGCCCCCCTGGCACCGGAAAGGTACTGAATTTCGCAATGCCTCGTCTTAACTCTATCACAAATGTTCATATGCCGGAGAGTGCTCAGATTGGTTTTATGTGGAATTTGCTGGCGATTGCTGTTAGTTTTACTTGTTGGTATCAAAATTTGCAAGAGCTAACTAGTATGGTGATTGCTATTTTGGCAGACAAGCCTGGTTCGAGCTGTTGTTCGAGAATGCAATGCGCACTTGATAATGGTCAGGTACCAATATTTACTTTGAAGTGTTTCTATTTAGTTCTGACCAGAAAATTGTATGTTTAGACATGATTCTGGAGTCTTGTTTCTGCCCATCTTGACAGTCCGCATTCTGTACACAAAGCTCATGTGGGAGAGGGAGAAAAGTTCCTGCGTGAAGCTTTTTCCGAAGCATATTCTCATGCTGCACGGGGTACACCATCTATTATATTCATTGACGAAATTGATGCCATTTGTCCATGCCGCAATAATCGGCAAGTTCGTCACAACTCCCGTTTTTCCTCTTTTGGCACGTGCATTGTCGAAAATGTAATCTTAATGTACTTGTACAGGAGAGAGCAAGAGACCCGCATCGTTGGTCAGCTTCTTACTCTGATGGATGGAAACAAGAAATCGTCTAAGGTGCTTCCTCACATAGCTGTTGTTGCATCGACTAACAGGTATGGACATGCCACACTTGTGACTTGTTATTTCAGAATTGTTGGCATAATTCAAGGTCCATCATGCTTAAGAAAGGTCCATGTCATACTATAGTATGTTTTTATGCTGAAATAAATGCACATAAAGTGTTCTTAAAATTGCCTTTTAAGCATTCTGGTGGTGGATATTGTCTTCCTTCTTGAACAAACAACTTGTCGTCTCATTAGGGTGAACGCCATTGATCCAGCCCTGAGAAGAGGAGGACGTTTTGATTCTGAGGTAGAGGTTACTGTTCCTACAGTTGAAGAACGGCTTCAGATTCTTAAGGTAATGCAACTTTCCTTCATGAAATATGTTTTTGTAGTGATTCTCTTTTTGTGGTTACTGTTCAATATAGATTTATAGCGTAAAATTGTTGCTGAAAAATGCAATATTGACTTTTAACCACTTGTTTGTATATGTGCTGAATGAAAAGTTTTTGGGGCACCATATTAATGTCCGTGCTGTATGAAATCTGGAACTCATGTTCAGACCTTCATCTTTTTCAGCTTTATGCCAAGAACCTACAACTTGATGAAAAGGTTGATCTTCAAAATATTGCTGCATTCTGCAATGGTTATGTTGGTGCTGATTTAGAAGCTTTGTGTCGAGAAGCTGCCAAGCTTGCATATCATAGAATGTTGGACAGGAGTGAGAAAGTACTTAAACTGCTAATGGAAGACTGGGAGTCTGCTAGATCTATGGTAGGACCAAGCATAACAAGAGGTGTAACCAAAGAACTTTCAACTGTTTCATGGGATGATATAGGAGGCTTAAAAGATCTAAAGGTTAGATGCTTCCTGTTTTAGCTTCCTTCTAGTGAAAACTGAAAACCAATTTTGATGGTGATTATTTATATGTTTCAGAAAGAGCTGCAGAAAGCTGTTGAGTGGCCCATCAAGCATGCTGCCGGATATGAGAGACTTGGGATAACACCAGTCCGGGGGGTGCTTTTGCATGGTCCGCCAGGGTGCTCGAAGACTACCCTTGCAAAGGCTGCAGCACATGCTTCTCAAGCTTCTTTCTTTTCTTTGAGGTTTGTCATAGTTATATCTTGATAACGGCTCACTTTACCTGCAAAGAACATAGAAATTTATCCCACGGAATTTGAAACGGACTAGCATAATTCATTGATTTTCTGCTGGTTGAGTTAATATCTGGTATCCAGAAAGCCTAAAAATCAACTGAATGCCTTCATTTCCGCTCCTCAATGCTCACTAGGGTTTTAACATATATCCTAATAACAGTGGTGCAGAATTATACTCAAAGTATGTTGGAGAAGGTGAAGCTCTGTTACGAAGAACATTTCAGAAGGCGCGTCTTGCTTCTCCAAGCATTATATTTTTTGATGAGGCTGATGCAATTTCTCCCAAAAGGTACACACTGACAATTGGTGCATAATTTTAGTAAAAAATGACATTTTAGAACGGTCATCTCTTACAAAAATGGTATGAATATCATAACCAACCTTTTGCCACAATAATAAAATCTTCATTTAATAGGGCACACAATGTGTGGAGAATTGAACAGTGTGAGTGCCCAAAAAAAATCTTGTTGAATGTTTTCTGAGATTTTCTTTTTTATTAGAGTAGAATTGGACTCCAGACTCAATCTTTGCTTTTAGATTCAGAGTATTGAATCTGAATTTACTACAAAATAGCTTAAAATGGCACTTCTATGATCTTGCAGAACTGGCCTTGGTGGGAACTCTAGTGGCGGTGTCACAGTTGGAGAAAGGCTTTTGTCAACTTTGTTGACTGAAATGGATGGTTTAGAATTGGCTACGGTAAACTTTGCCTGCTGATAACTTTATGTGAGTCTACCAAGCATATCTACATTTATGTTTACCAGAAGACTATTCTTTTTTATTGTTGTAGGGAATTATCGTATTGGCTGCTACTAATCGCCTAAATGCAATTGATGCTGCTCTTATGCGTCCAGGGCGTTTTGACAAGGTCTCGTACTTTTTAACGTCACTCTCTTGGGAGGCATGATATATATAGGCACCAACAAATATTATCCATTGATTTGCAGGTGTTGTATGTTCCGCCGCCAGATGTGGAAGGGCGATATGAAATACTACGCATTCATACACGGAAAATGAAATTGGGGAAGGATGTTGATCTTTGGAAGATTGCAGAGTGCACTGAGCTGTTCACTGGTGCTGACCTTGAAGGCCTTTGCAGGGAAGCTGGAATGGCAGCATTGAGGGAAGATCTCTCTGCAAGTTCGATACACAATACTCACTTCCAGGCCGCACGAAGTTCATTGAGACCCTCTCTTACGAAAGCAGTAGTTGACAAGTACTTGAATGCAACTATCAATGACCCATCAACTAGGAAACAATAGGATATTCTTCATCTTCCATTTTGCCCTGCTGTGCAAGAATATTCGAGATGATTCATATCGGCATGGAATGCAATTGATGTTTGATAAGTTCCATTTCTCTTTCTTTTCTCTATTTTTTTCCTGCTGCAGTATCTCATACATCACTGTTCTTTGTAAGTGTCATGGTTGATTCAGTAGCATTGCTGCAATGTTTTTTGTGAGATGATAAGTACATGGTCGATTCAGGGCAGCTGTTATAACTTTGTCGCAATGAGAAGCTACAAAACATTAGCAAAAAAATTCCAGTCAAACTGAATACTGGTAGATCACTTGCAGATGTGGCCATAATTTAACTATTTTACAATATGGAGCAAGGTTTAGAGAGGGGGCTTCCGACATGTAGAGTCCATCTATTATACATCTGTGTCCTTGTATACTAAGAATGCACTGGTCCTGCAGTAGCGGCATGCTAGTGCTTTCCCGGAAGAGGTTGGGGGTGAGAAAGCAAACTGAGAGATCCCCAAGGTCCCACCTTCACTGAAAGTTTTTCTGCATGAGATGAATAGAAGTGACAATATCAGGAGAAGAAAATAAATTAGGGTGTCATCTTAGCAATACTTTTTACAATTTAGTAAAGAATTTGTTCACTGCACAAACTCGGGCAGTCTGGCATAATATCTTGTGGCTAGGCAGAACAGAGCATGCTTGAAACTAATCGTTGTGGATACAATGGGGATGCCTAACATAAAAAAATGTGTGCCTTGTAAATGGACGAAATTGATGAGATCAAACCATCTTACCGTGCAACATCCATTAGTTTGGAGCCTATTCGTTTTCTTCTGCGTGATGGTACTACCCAGATGGCACGGAATCCACAAAGTGCAGGAACAGCTTCCTTCTCACAGATTATAGCACCAGGATCCTGGTGCTCTTCTTTTTCCTTGACTGAGGGAGTATTCCGTCTTATGATTTCCCTCTTGAAGCTGATTTTGCCAAACTCTAATGTATGATCAGTTTTTCTTGATTCAGTGTTACTACTAGCCAGCAAGTCACTATGGCTTTGTTCCGTGGAGCTAGGGATAACTCTATGTGCTGTTTTTATTGGTTCAGTGACAAGGCAACCCACGATCCTCTGGCCAGATATGTACAGATAAACCTATACAGTAAAGATGGTTTTATTTTATTAACAAATAAGACAAATGTAATGCAGAGATTATCATGAAGGAACTAAGAGAACATAATTACCTTGCACAGCTTGTGCAGAAGTTTCCCTATAGCAAATCCCAGCTCCTTCTCCACTATTGTAATGACCTCTTTGACCTAACATATTTGCTTGGCATCACATAACTTGCATTATGAATATAAATCTACAAGGCTTGCATCTGCATTTTGTGAAGTTGCGGAATATCTTACGCAATTACAAGCAATTAGCAAAAATAAAACTCAAACTGATGATAGTTGTTGCGTGAATAACTACACAGTTTAACAGTCTGCATTTCTTCAGAAATTGCTTCGATCCCAATATTTAACAAAAGGAGCCGAGTTGGGCTGAGTTGTACCTTACTATTCCACATACAAGAATTCTCATCAGTTGCGAGAGTCACCCGGTCTCCGCCCTCCGACATTGCAATCACAGCCTCATTGCGCCAGCCCTGCAGCTCATCAGTTAGTTCGACGCTCTCCAGAGTCCAGAGGCGCAACAAAGGGTACGACGCGGAGAGCAACCATACCTTGAACGGGACTCCATCGAAGTAATTCTTGTGGTACGCCTTGTGGACCTTCTCGTCGTCGTCGTTCCCTCGGGCGTACATCATGCCGCAGACGGAGCACGTGTGGAGGAGGAAATCGGGCTGCCCCAGCTCCAGATGGAACTGCGCGTAGTTCCTCTTCCTGCTGACAAGCTCGCCGCGACCGCCGCCCTTGGGCTTCCGCTTCGCCTCCGTCGCGCCGCCGCCGCTTCCCTGCCCATGCTCCTCACCACCGCCACTGCGCAAACTCGCAGAAATGAGAATGAAATCACAAATTGGTTCGCTCCACGAAGCATTTGTGCGAATGCATCTGCTCCTCGCATTATTTCGTCAGACCCCTCAGCAATTGAGCACAAAGATTCGGATCCGGCAGGATTTGGTACCAAGGGTAGTCAATTCGAAGGGGAAAACAAGAACCTGCTTGGATCTGGGTCCGTTTCCTGCCGCCTGAAGAACGCGCTGATCTTGGGCTGCATCTCCTCGCCTCGCCTCGCCTTGTCACGATTTCTCGTTGCCCGCTCTCACTCTTTCTTTGCTGCGGGAGAGGGAGGGAACTAGGGAAGGCCGGAAGGGGACGACGATCGCCGGTCGGCAGGAGGCGGCGTTTAGCCCTCTGGGGACGAAGAGGGTATCGAAGGTAGAGATGTGTAGTGAGATTCCCGCGGGGTGGATCGGACGGACAGAAATTGAGACGGCCTTCGCGCGGGTTTCTGAAAACGGGATGTTGGATTCGGCGCCAAAACAACCGCCCCAAATTTTAGCCAACGTACCGTACCACACTGGACAATAAAATCTCGCGTCTGAAAAAAAAATCTCACTAGACGCAAGGAGGTGTGCTAAGAGAAAAAATGTCTGATCGCTTGTTTTTATTTTTTTAAGTACACAGTACAAAACAAACGCTCAGATACACACGCACACTCCCTCATATAAAATTTTTTGAAATAAATTCATGAAAATGTGAGCACCCGTGCCAAGTCGATAACTTGAACCTGGGTGGGTAGGTTCCACCACAAGGAACTTCGGCAACTGATCTATCACATTTCTGATCGTTTGTATGTGTGTATATTACGGGCACGACGAGGATGTTGACTTAGGATGACTTAGAGCCCACTAGTGGCCCGGTAGGACATGTGTGGGAGAATCCACCTTGCTAGTTAAGAGTAGTGCACACTAACATATAAAGTGTCAAATACATTTCAACTCCAGGTTAAAATTTGTAAGTTTCGAAGTAGAATGCATTATTTGAGGTTACCAAACTTTTGAAAAAGGTTTTGTTACAAACACATCCAATGTACTTCATTATACCCAAATGTTTATGAGTGTTTTGAAACATTTCGCAGAAAAAATATTTAATTTGTAACGGATTCTTCGTGACAGATTCTTTTTTTTTCCGATCGCATAAGTCGAAACCTTTTACATTTTCTAACAAACTGATATAACCAACCATGGCTAGTGAGGATACATAAATGATGTGCATGAAAGAGACTTGGAGACCAAAGAGATAGTATAGTTTAACGTCCTACCTTGACGTTTAAGCGCATCAACTTGCTGATGTTCAGACTGGATCGAAAATTTTGACTGAAAACGGATATAAGTAGTTTGGTGATGAAGCCATGGTACAAGAACATCAAGATCACCGTGATGCTTTTGAACAAAGTGAAGATTGATCTCAATATGATTAATGTGGTGCCCCTTTAAAATACGCACTCGCACCAACTACTTACACTTTGATCTTCGCTCCGCTTGGGTCTAATGGAGTAGATTGATGTGTTCCTAGCAAAACTTTTTTTTGGAAGTTTGGTACCCAAATAGTGCATTTTGTCTCGAAACTCAACTTTTGCATCGATTTTCGTGCAGAAGGTTTCAAAACGCTTCGGAACTCTCTCAAACATCGTTTTGGGTCTAATGTGACGGTAGCCGAAGTTCGTCATAGAAATCGGGCCGGAATTTGAGCCCAAATGGGCTATTTGCAGATTTGTGACGAAAATTCGCAGATCATCATAGATGGTACAACGTTCGCGATGTTCTTTGAATCTATCACGAAGAATCCGTCACAAATTAAATATTTTTTTTGCGATGGCCCTACCCGTTTCGGTGGCTTAGGCCTACCAAACATCCGCACCTTTGGGATGGCCCTTCGTCTGTAGTGGCTTTGGCTAGCGCGTACGGACCCGGACAAGACTTGGCGACGTTTCGGTTCCCTGCTGACCGTACCGCGCAGGCTTTCTTCGATGCTTCAGTCTCGGTCGAAGTCAGGGATGGTGCTAGGGCCTTGTTTTGAGCGCACAACTGGCTCGCTGGTTGTTCCATCAAGCTCCTAGCACCAAACCTGTGGGCGGCAGTTTCGCCAAGGGTCAGGCGCTCTCGTACTATCCAGGAGGGCCTCAGTGCGGGACCTCGTGGTATACGTTGGGTCGTTGATATTACGCATGCGCGGCGGCGGACTGTGCAGGTTATCGCCTAGTACCTTTCTATTTGGGACCTGGTGCGGGGCCGTGAGGCTGTCACCGGAGCCCGACAAGTTTATCTGGAATTGGTCGCCAAACGACCAGTACTCCTCCTCCTCCTTCGCCTATGCCGCACTCTTCCTTGGTCGCTTTGACATCCTAGGCGCCCGTCTAATCTGGAAGATTCAGATGCCCGGGGAAATGCAAGTTCTTTGCCTGGCTAGTGCCGCACGGTCGATGTTGGACCTCTGACAGGCTTCATCGACATGGCCTGAAGGACTCAGATATTTGTGCACTCTGTGCGTAGGAGGTCGAAACTCTGGATCACCTACTTATTGACTGTGTCTTCAGTCAAGAGACGTGGTTTCGAACCCTCAGGCATATTCTTCTCCCTAATCTCGCCCCGGATCGACCCATGTCTCTTGCCACTTGGTGGTGCTCCGCCAGGAAGTTGGTCGCTAAAGCCCGGAGAAAAGGCTTTGATGTCTTTGTCTGGTTGGTCGCTTTGTTGCTTTGGAAGGAGCGCAACCGGCGTGTTCACGACAGGGAGGCTCTGATGCCAGTGGCTCTCGCGCCGGTAATCCTTGAGGAGGCCAAGACTTGGGCGCACGCGGGCTTCCTCCCGATTGCTCGTCTACTTGGCGTCTGGCCTTTGAGGCCGCTGTAGCTCTATTCTTTTTCGGCTTTGTTGTTCTTTTAGCCTCTAGCTTTTGCCTATCTTTGTTTCTCCGGCTTGGGAGTCTTGTAAGACTTTGTATGACTTTGTTCTCTTTTCTCTTGATGAAAAACGTGCTTTGCACGTCTTAAAAAAATGTAACTCCTCATGGCATTAAGATCATTACATTGCATCGAGCCATTACTGTTTCCAACACAAACAATGTCCAGTAGACCAAATCAAAGGCCTTTGCATCATCCAGCGTCTTGAGGTAATCTTCTTCTTTCTTTAAATTGATGTTATCATGTGACCACCTCAAATTCTCTATTTATTTGGGCTCAGATTAACATTTTCACTCTACACGCAGAATCAGAGAACTTTTTTTTACTAGGAAAAATGTTTACCGCTTGAGAAAAAAAACTATGAAAACCACAAACCTTTGCCCACTCATGTTGGGAAATATCACAAGTAGTAAATTTTTTTTCGAATTAAGTAGTAAATAAAACATTTGGATACCTTCGTTTTACACTGTTAGAACTTCAAGCAGCTTGGACATTCACGTCCAATCTCGCATGATGTACATCATCACTACAGTACCACTGCTGTCCTCGCTCTCGTAATCATAACATTCTTAAATCTTAAGTCCATATTGTGCGTCTTTGTGCATGTTACGGCATATAGAGCAGCCAAGCCATATGCTAAGATGCTATTAAACTATGATCAACCATCGAACGAGAACAAGCGTCAGCATGTGCGCCATTCCACATTGTGCATTATTTCAGGCATGCCAACCGAATTTCCATGAAACAAATCGAGATCACCCATCTTCTCAACTCTCTCACATGCAGATGCAGGCATCGACGCATGGTCACGGGAGCTCTAAACGCTCCAATAATTTAGAGATGGTTGCACCAATCTCTGCTTCTATAAATGCCACACTCAAACACCATCCTAGAGCATCACAAGCGCTTAGCAATCGAGTCGTCAAGGCACACCAGCTAACTCGATCACTCTGCTTAGTGCTTGCGGTCAAGCAGCAGCTACTGAGTAGCAATGGCAGGCAAGGCCTCGATCGCGCTGTTCCTAGCCGTGAACATGGTCGTATTCGCCATGGCCAGCGCCTGCGGCGGCGACTGCCCCCCTTCGACGCCGTCGAACCCGTCGACCCCGACCCCGACCCCGGCATCGCGCGGCAAGTGCCCCCGCGACGCGCTGAAGCTGGGCGTGTGCACCAACGTGCTCGGCCTGATCAAGGCCAAGGTCGGCGTGCCGCCCACCGAGCCCTGCTGCCCACTGCTGGAGGGGCTAGTCGACCTCGAGGCCGCCTTGTGCCTCTGCACCGCCATCAAGGGCAACATCCTCGGCATCAACCTCAACCTGCCCATCGACCTCAGCCTCATCCTCAACCACTGCGGCAAGAGCGTGCCCACCGGCTTCAAGTGCCTCTAAGCATTTGCAATGTGTCTGGCATGAGCCGAGCATATGCATGCGGCATGCCAACACTCTTTTGCTTATTATTCGCGTGCATGCATAGGCAAACTACGTGTGCAGCCGATCTGATCAGCTCTGCTTTGGGTTTTCCATTTTTCATGTTGTCCAGGTCCCTGCGTGGACGACGTGTCCCTGAACTCTTTGGGTTATTTATTTGTATTGTTTGGCAATTGGCTTGCATGAATACATTTTCTTTGCTATTTCTGAGGTGCAACTTTTCGAGCTATACATATTTCTCATTTGTGTTATAGAGTGTGTACGGAGTGAGCATTCTGCATGAGAAATACTGTACTACAGAAATACGGATACCAAATACGTCAGGGCAAAGACATGGCGGCATGTCGCCTTCGGTAAAAGGCTGATATTTTGGAACCTTATCAGTTGTTGCTCAGTTCTATGCAATTCGTCACGTTGAAATCAACATGGCGGTGATGCTATGGTGAAATCAATCAAAATCGTCTTACATCATCTGAATTGGTAGCTAGATTATAGCGTAGTAAAACGTCATTTATCTATGCATCTTTAAGTCTTATGCACATTATGTGGTAATGGCCGGGCGCTGGCTCCCCCGTTGGCGTGCGGCCGGAGGGTCCCGAGGGGGGGAGCGTGATGCGGCTGGCTGATGGGAATCGGCGAAGGAGGTTGACGCTCGCGCCGCGACCGCTGGAGCTGAGAGATCTAGAGAACGAGCTAGGGCATGAGGTATGTACTGGTTTTTTTTTTGCAGATTCAGATGGTAGTCAGGTGGATCTCTCGTTTGTCTTGGAAGCTGATAGTGGGAGACAGAGCTCAGTGTTTTCAAATTCTGTTCTGGCTGATCCTTTGCGAGAGGCTAGAAGGCCGGGATTTGGATCTCGTTTCTGGGCTCTTGCAGATGGCGACAGTTCAGACGAGGACTGCTCTGTTGAGATGGTTGAGATTGAGCTGGAGACAGGTGCAGAGGCAAAGAAAGACGGCGAGGGAGAAATTGGCCCTGACACAGGTTCTGATTGTCGTTGTTCAAACTCGACTGCATCCTACCCAGCTCCATCGGATTCAGGCCTAAGTGCCAGGAAGGATGGAAAATCTTGGGGAACCGGTGGTCCTAATCGGAGCTCGTCGCAGGTTAAGCCTTGGCGTGGACCTCTGCCGCTAAGGAGGATATCTCCGGGTATGTCTCTTGGGGACTTGAAGGTGCGGGATGTTCGTTCGAGGGGGAGAAAAGGTAACCTTCGTCTCAAGGAGCTCTGCGCGGCGTCTGGGAACGCCGGCGAGGCTCCGGCAAGTGAAGCAGGTGCGGAGGTGGCGCCGGCAGAACCTGTCGGGGAAATTTTGATTTTCGAAAGCAGCAAACGCTTCACCTTCATGGGCCGGCCTGGGCTGGTGTTTCGCGAAGGGTGAGAGTTGGGGCCCATGCAAGTTTTCTTTGCGCTGGGGGACTAGGGCAACTCTTTTTGCGTGGAGGGAAACCCAAGGGGCTGACGCCTCGCTATCCTCCCACCGCCCAGTCCTGCGATTCAGCTCCCCGTTCCATCGAAAGGCGTGAGACTGCGGTGAGAAGCGAGGGGGAGATGGTGTTCGGTTCTGGATTTCAGGCCGGACGAGATGGCCGAGATCCTCACGGCTGGGAGGGTGGAGCGCAAGGGGGCAGCAGTAATGGAAGCGGGAGAGGTGTTGGTGATGGTTTTCAGGGTTTTCATGGAAGCGATCAGAGAGAGGGTGGCAGAGGTGGTGGTGGGAGGCCTCAAGGAGAGGGGAGATTCCAAGAGAAAAGCTTTGGCGCGGGAGAGGGCCACGCCGGAGCGGTGGCAGTAGGAGGGGTACCCGGGGAGCTTATGGCTCTTTTGAGAGAAATCATGGCCAGAATGAATGGCGTAGGAGTCAAGAGCAGGAGAGGGTGCAGGCTGGGAAGCTTGAAAGAACAGAAAGGGATTTTGCAGCAGAGACATTCAGTGTTGAGAGAAAAGGGGGAGGAGACAGTGAGCCAGATCGAAAAGTTGAAGGGAAAGTCACAGGGGATGTCTTGATGGAGGATGTTGCTGGTGGTGAAGAGAGCAGAGATGACGACTTGAGGGTGGGAACTAAATGCACCAGGTGTTCTAAGAAGGGGCATTCGGCTGCAAGGTGTATGCCTGAATTATATTGTGTCATTTGTGATGGCCATGATCATTTGAATCACAGATGCCCTATTCTCAAACAACCAAGGCCAGTGGCACATGCTGTTGGGTATGCTGTCCATGGTTTAGGGTTCTATCATATTCCTCATCCGCCTCTGTCTAGAAAGATGAAAGACACCAAAGCTGTGCTGATTAAGGTGGTGGGAGAACTGAACAAGGAGCAGGTCCGATCGCAATTGTAGAGGATTTTTCCTGGCAAATGGCAGTGGGATCTTGTGGTGCGTGAGGATGGCTCATTCATCACAAAATTCCCTACAAAATCTGAGCTTTTGGTGGTGCAGATGTGAAGGAAGGTGGTGTTTCGTCGGGGCTAAGACTGCAATTTGAGGTTTGGCATGAAAAGGAGGAAGGTTTTTTGCTTCCAAAGGTCTGGGTAAGTGACGAGGGCCCAGATTAGAGCCCCCTCTGACGGCGAGATAATCACTCTTGAGGTGGAGTCTTCTGACACCATTAACAATGTGAAGGCCAAGATTCAAGATAAGGAGGACTGCGAACCCCTGTCAAGACCATCACTGGCAAGACGTCTTGTTTCCGACTAGTTAGGAGCTTCCTCGACAAGTCTCCTACCAAGAGAAAGCTTCTCCGACAAGTCTCCGCCTCGCACGACAAGTCTCCGCCTCGCACGACAAGTCTCCGCCTCGCACAAGGAGTTCCCGCCTCCGACAACCTGCTCATTCGCACGAGCAGTTTTCCGCCTCTGACCAGGACGCGGTCCAAGCAACGTGGTGCCACCCCGACGCACGGGCTCCCCCGCTACGACGCCTGGGGTGCCAGTTCCCCATGCCATGCAAGCACACCAGCTGGCGGCACGCGCGGGCGGTTGGCTCTGACGAGAGCCTTAATGCGGCACTGTTCGGCCGCACAGCCATCAACACGCCGTCCCATCCGACCCTGCAGCACGCCAACTCCGACCGAGGCACTCAAGTGCCCCCTAGGATTAGCGCTGGCCTACGATTAGGCCCTAACGTGGCGAGCTCATCCCATACTCAGACGGGTTGAGTCAGCACCAAAGTGCTCGGAGGAGGCGCCAGGTGACCAAAATGAATAGCCCCGCCCCGACACGCGGCGGCTTCGACGACAACGTAACTCAGCCGCCTTCAATACTCCCTGACGGACAGCGACGTGCGAGAAGACGTCCCAGTGGCTGGCATTGTAGCTTTTACTTTGTTTCCCTTTTTTGCCCCTCTCCCTTGCGTCTATAAAAGGAAGAGGAGGGCAACCGTCACAAGGGCTGACGAACTGAACTCTCACACCTAGGGACTTGGGCTCGACGCCCTCTCCCGACAAGTTTGTAACCCCTACTACAAACAACCCTAGCACGGGAACACGACAGCCCGAAACTGGACGTAGGGTATTACTCCTCGGAGGCCCGAACCAGTCTAAATCCCGGTGTCTCTTGTGCTAACCATCCGGGTCGGACACACGATCGATACAAATTTACTGTCCGGCGGTAGAGAACCCGACAGTTGGCACACCAGGTAGGGGCCACATCGTGTGTCTCGCCAAACTTCACCAACGACTCGGATGGAGGGCCGCGGAGTTTCGCTAACTCCCGGGGCCACCATGCGTTTGGGCTGCCTCGGCTTCGTCTACACCGGGCCGGCGGAGTCCGTCGTCGGGCGAACCTTTGCCCGGCCAGCTCGCCCCAACGCCCTGACGGGGGCGGCAGGGCGCACGGCGTTCGTCCGGGGCTTCTCGGACGAGACGATCATGGCCGTGTTGGGGCCTAACCCGACACAGGAGCGATTTAGGCTCGCTGCCTACTACCTCACCGACCTCGCCTTCCAGGCCAGCGGAGCCAAGCCGCTCGCCTGGGGGGAATTCATGGAGTGGTACACCGCCATGTACCCTCGTGGACAGCAAGGCCTCCCGGACGACCCGGTGACGGCCTACATGGACGAGCTGCGAGCATCCTACATTGCCCCGGGCTCCGCGACAGCCCGGAGGACACCCCAAGCACCCGCGCGTGACCCCACACGCGAGTGTTTCATCTGCGTGGCGTCAGCCTCGAGCAGCTCCAACGACGCAGAGCCAGGACCACGCCATCGTGCCACCGACGCCCAGCGCATGGCGCGCCTCGACGAACTTGCCGAGGCCAGGCGCCAGCTTGACGAAGAGCTGGCCAACCTCCACCGAGAGCTCGGGGAGGACCGACCCCGCAACCCGCAGCAGGTCCCGGTGCGGGAGCAACACCGCGAAGGAGATGGCGAGCGACAGGACCGTCGCCCTACCGCCGAGCAGTCCAGAGCCCGCGCCCCGACGCCGCCGGCTCGAGGACATGCACGCGACAACAACCGACGCGCCAACGAGGGCGCGAACGTCGACGCCAACACCGACGGTGACGCCCCGCCGCTCTTCAGGTGGGTGTCGCAGAACCTGGCCGCTGCGGCCATGCTGCTGCGCGGCTGCTCGGAGGCGGCAACCTCTGAGGAGAGACGAGTGCGCCAGCAGCTCAAGGCGCTACTCAAGGCGGCGGCGGCACAGCAGGCGGAGAGTTCTGCCTCCCACCAGTGGTCGGCGCGCGACCGGGCGGCGGCACCCTCTGCGCATCGCCAAAACCCGTCACCCTCGCGGCATCAGGGCCGCGGGGATGGGGCTGGAGCCGCAGCGTCGGCGATCAAGGAACGTCTCGGGCCCAACCGCGACGCCCGGGGCACCATCGAGGCTCGCCGACGGGCCGCCAGCGTCGACAACTACGGCGACGGCGACAACCGCTACCGCCGCGACGAGCACCGCTCGCGCCGACACGACGACCGGGGATGCAGGCGATGCTACGACAGCGACGAGGATCGCGACCGTAGCTGGTCGTCGAATCAGAGGGGTCCGCGGCTTTCGGGCAGGGCGTGCGGGACGCGACTTTCCCCTCACGCTTCCGAGCTCTGACTAACGTCCCCAGATATGACGGGGACACTAACCCCAGTGTATGGCTGGAGGACTACCGGCTCGCGTGCCACGCGGGCGGAGCGACAGATGACCTCTTCATTATCAAGAATCTGCCGCTCTACCTCGGCGACTCCGCGCGGACATGGCTCGAGCACTTGCCCCGCGGCAAGATCAACGAATGGACGGACCTGCACCGAGTCTTCGTCGGCAACTTCTAGGGCATGTACGCCCGCCCCGGCAAGCAATGGGAGCTGCGCAACTGCAAGCAGCAGCCGGGAGAAAGCCTGCGCGACTACATCCGGCGTTTCTCCAAGCGTTGCACCGAGCTCCCCGACGCGACGGACAACGACGCCATCTCGGCGTTCCAGAACGGCACGACCTGCACCTCCCTCATCCATTGACTAGGGCGCCGCACGCCCCGGACTACTCGGGAGCTCCTCGACATCATGAGCAACCACGCGGACGGCGAGGAGGCGGTCGCGGCGACACTCAACACCCCTCAGGGCAAGGGGAAACAGGTCGTGGACCATGACGAGGGGCCGTCCTCGCACCACAACAAGAAGAAGAAGAACGACAAGCGTCGTCGTGATGACAACTTGGTTGCGGCGGTCGAGCGCAAGGCTTCACGCCCCAAGAGCAACCCGACTAAGGCCGGTCCCCCAAAGGACCACTTCGAGAGGCTGCTCGAGGCGCCATGCACCCACCACGAGGTCCCCGTCAAGCACGCGCTCAAGGACTGCCGCTTGATGAAGAACTATGTCAACGGCACGCTCAAGCCTAAGGTGGCTGATCCGCAGAAGAACGCCGCGCCCGTCCCCGACAATGACGACAATGACTTGGGAGCTCAGTACCCGGGCTAGGACGGCACAGTCCATATGATCTTCGGCGGGTCCCCGGCACGACCCTCAAGGTGCCGGGAGAAACTGATCCGACGTGACGTCTTCAACGCTGAGTCCTCGACGCCGTCCTACCTGAAGTGGTCGGAGGTTCCGATAACCTTCGACCACAAGGACCATCCCGACCACGTACCACAGTCGGGAGCCTACCCACTAGTGGTAGCTCCCCTGTTCAGGTCCAAGCGGATCCACAAGGTCCTGATGGACGGGGGAAGCGGCATCAACGTGCTCTACGTGTGAACGCTCAATGACATGGGCATCCCCCGGTCCAAGCTGCGGCCGTCAACCGCGCCATTCCATGGGGTCGTCCCTGGGATGGAGGCACTCCCGATCGGGCAGATCGATCTGCCCGTCACGTTCGGGACGCTGCAAAACTTTCACACAGAAACCCTCACCTTCGAAGTGGTAGGGTTCTCGGGGACGTACCACGCCATCCTCGGGAGGCCAGCTTACACGAAGTTCATGGCCGTGCCCAACTATACGTACCTCAAGCTGAAGATCCCCGGTCCGAGGGGGATCATCACAGTGGGGACTACGTTCCAGCGCGCATTCGAGTGCGACGCTGAGTGCTTCCAATTTGCGGAGGCACTGATCCGGTCCGAGAGGCTCCACACCGAGCCTCCCTCTGAGGACCAAGAAATCCTCGAGTCGTCCAAGCGAGCGGCCTGCTCTTTCGAGCCCGCCAAGGACGTCAAGGATGCGGCCGTCTCCGACGATGGCTGTACGCTCCGTATCGGGACGGCGCTCGATCCTAAATAGGAAAGCGCGCTCGTCGACTTCCTCAAAGCGAACCTCGATGTGTTCGCATGGAAACCCTCCGACATGAAGGGAATCCTGAGAGAGGTTGCCAAGCACAAACTGAACATCAAGCCGGGATCGAAACCGGTGAAGCAATGCCTACGCCGCTTCAACGACGAGAAGTGCAAGGTGATTGGCGAGGAGATCAAGAAGCTCCTTAGTTCAGGGTTCATCCGAGAAGTATTCCACCTCGAGTGGCTTGCTAACCCTGTACTTGTAAAGAAGAAGAATAAGAAATGGAGGATGTGTGTTGACTACACGAACCTTAACAAGGCATGTCCCAAGGATCTGTTTCCTTTGCCTCGCATAGATCAGGTAGTCGATTCGACAGCTGGGTGCGAAACCCTCTGTTTTCTGGATGCGTACTCCGGGTACCACTAGATAGCATTGTGCATAGCGGACCAACTCGCGACTTCATTCATCACTCCGTTCGGCGCCTACTGTTATAAGACGATGCCCTTCGGGCTCAAAAACGCGGGCGCCACGTTCCAAAGATGCATGCGACGCGTCTTCGGAGATCTCATAGGACACATCATCAAGGCGTACGTTGACGATATCGTGGTCAAGTCGAAAAAGACCGGCGATCTAGTCCCAGACCTCACGGAGGTGTTCGCGAAGCTGAGAGAGCACGGGGTAAAGCTTAACCCCGAGAAGTGCATTTTCGGGGTTCCGAGGGGCATGCTCCTTAGCTTTGTCATGTCGGAACGCGGCATTGAAGCTAACCCCGAGAAGATCTCGGCCATCACGGACATGGGGCCGATCCAAAACTTGAAGGGCATACAGCGTGTCACGGGCTGCCTCGCAGCTCTTAGCCGTTTCATAGCGCGACTCGGAGAGCGCAGTCTGCCATTGTACCGCCTGATGAAGAAGTCCGACCACTTTGCATGGACTCCCAAGGCTCAGGAAGCGCTCGACTCCCTCAAGAACCTGCTGAAGAGTCTACCGATCCTCACAGCTCCGGCGCCTGAAGAACCGATGCTCCTATACATCGCTGCGACAACCCAAGTGGTCAGCGCTGCACTGGTGGTCGAGCGAGAAGAGCCCGGTAGATCACTCAAGGTGCAGCGTCCGGTCTACTTCGTGAGTGAGGTACTTTCCGACTCGAAGACTCGCTACTCACAAATGCAAAAGCTCGTGTATGTTGTATTGATGACCAAGCGCAAACTCCGCCACTACTTCGACGCACACCCCATCACGGTGGTGTCCAAATACCCACTCGGAGAGGTGATCCAGAACCCCGAGGCCGAGGGGAGGATAGCCAAATGGGCACTCGAGCTGATGGGGCAGAACATCTCGTATGCACCCCGCAGCGCCATCAAGTCACAAGTGCTGGCGGACTTTGTCGCTGAGTGGACGGAGATCCAAACTCCGTCAGCACCCATGGTGCACGAGACATGGACAATAATGTACTTCGACGGCTCGGTCATGAAGGAAGGAGCGGGAGTAGGCCTTGTCTTCATCTCGCCTCTGGGCGTGCGTATGGAGTACATGGTCCGACTACACTTTCCAGCTTCTAACAACGTCGCCGAGTATGAGGCGCTCATCAACGGCCTCCGAATCGCGATCGAGCTCGGGATCCGCCGTCTCGAGATCAGAGAAGACTCAGAGCTTGTCGTGGATCAAGTCATGAAAGAGAAAAATTGTGTTGATTCGAAGATGGTGGCGTACTGCCAGGCCGTACGCGAGCTGGAAGGCAAGTTCCACAGGCTCGAACTTCATCACGTGCTGCGCGACTACAACAAAGCTGCAGACATCCTCGCCAAGACTGCATCGAGCCGCAAGCCGGTACCACACGGAGTCTTCGCGAGCGACCAGCACACACCCTCTGTACGCGTTGAAGGGGAGAACCTACCAGAACCCGAAGGTCCGGAAGTCATGGAGATCGACCAGCCGCCTGAGCCGAACCTCGAGGACCCGGATTGGCGCTTCCCCATTCTCGAGTGGCTTGTCGAAGGGAAGCTGCCCTCCGACCAGACGGAGGCACGCCGCATCGTGCAACGAGATAAAGCGTTCGTCCTCATCGAGGGCGAGCTCTACAAGCGGGACGCGGCAGGCATACTCATGCGGTGCATCCTCGGAGATCAAGGCAAAGAACTACTTCGCAAGATCCATGCTGGCACGTGCGGGCATCACGCCGGTCCGAGGACTCTTGTCGGTAAAGCTTTCCGACAAGGGTTCTACTGGCCCACAGCGGTGGCGGACTCCAAGGACATCGTGCGTCATTGCGAGGGGTGCCAGTTCTACGCTCGACAAACTCACCTCCCGGCGCAAGCACTTCAAACCATCCCCATCACGTGGCCCTTTGCTGTGTGGCACCTCGACATGGTGGGCCCGCTCCGACAAGCGCCCGGGGGCTTCACTCATCTCCTCGTAGCGGTCGACAAGTTCTCCAAGTGGATTGAGGCTCGACTCGTTGTGAACGTTCGCTCCGAGGAGGCCGTAGCATTCTTCACCGACATCATCTACCGCTTCGGCATACCCAACACGATCATCACCGAAAACGGCACCCAGTTCACGGGGAAGAAATTCCTCAACTTCTGCGACGACAACAACATTCGCGTGGACTGGTCCGCCGTAGCGCACCCGAAGATGAACGGACAGGTCGAAAGGGCGAACGACATGCTATTGCAAGGCTTGAAGCCTCGCATCTTCAAACGCCTCGAGAAGTTCCGAGCGAGATGGGTGGCCGAGCTACCATTCGTTCTCTGGAGTCTGCGCACCACGCCTTGTCGAGCAACTGGCTTCACGCCGTTCTTCATGGTGCACGGGTCGGAAGCAGTCCTACCCACAGACATCGACTACGGCAGTCCAAGAGTGCGGGCCTATACCGAGGAGGGAAATCAGGTCGCGCTCGAGGACGCAATCAACCAGCTCAACGAGACGCACGACGTGGCACTGCTACACTCCGCCAAGTATCAACAAGCCTTGTGGCGCTACCACGAGCGCAACGTGCGCACCCGCGAGTTCCAGGTCGGGGACCTGGTCCTCCGACGAGTTCAAGGCAGCAAGGATCGACACAAGCTCTCGCCTCCGTGGGAGGGGCCGTTCATCGTCGATCAAGTTCTCCGACCCAGAACATTCAAGATCCGATACGAGGACGGGCGAGTCGTCTCCAACGCGTGGAACATCGAACATCTGCGGCCATTTTACCCTTGAATAAATGTTTATATCTTATGAATCAGTGAATAAATGCCGTATGCTTTGTTCATATATCTATAAGTTCGTAAACTTCTCGGTTGCCATGCTTCGATATGTTGCAATTTCTCTAAAGGCTGAGCGGCGAGCATCTCTGTGCCTGCACAGAAACGCTCCCCGCTTGGGGGCTACCCATGTGTCGTACGGACATCCCTGGGCCCACTACTCAGGTGGGTACTGGGACCAACTGCTCCGTGTGCCCCTGGGACTACCCGACTTGGGCTACACGGCACCTGCTGGCGTGGAGCGCAAGACTTACAGAGGATTAGTACTCGGTTAGGAGGCTGGACATGTCCGGATCCATGTAGAGTACTCCTAGCCGTACGCGACTAGTACTCCTCTGGCAAACCGACTTGTAACCCTACCTCCCGGACTATATAAGGCGAGGCAGGGACCCCTATCTCATCATCCGCATCATCTTGTAAACACACCCAATCAATCCAGAGCTACGCAACATACAGGACGTAGGGTATTACGCACCTCGCGGCCCGAACCTGTCTAAATTGTGTGCCACGTGTCTCTCCTTCGAGTTCTCGATATCGGCGTGGCCACAAACGTCTACCTCGGGTACTCCCCTTGGTAGGTTGCCGGTCTAAAACACCAACAGCTGGCGCGCCAGGTAGGGGCTCTCACCGAAGATCACATGGCGAACTCGACGGCTTCAATCGTCATCTAGCCAACCACCGCTTTCAACCGCGGCGACACCTTAGTTTTCGGTGCCTGGGTCTGCACCGCTGACGGCGCTGGATCGTTCCAGCGCTACCTCACCATGACCCCAGACCCGGAGACCGGACTCGTGACGCTTCCCGAAGCCATCACGGGTCCACTCGTCAAAAAATTCGGCGAATTTTCGCTCTGCAACCAAGTCGCCGACTTCGAGTTTGGATCCGATTCCAACTCGAACTCGACGTCGCCATGGATCGAATCATGCGAGCCGGCTCCTGAGCCATCATGTGAAATGGTACTTCTCCATGAGCACTTCCCGTACGGCCTCTGCAACTCTAGCAGGGCCCACGCGGAAGCCCTCGCCGCACGTCGGGCTGGCAAGGAGATTGTCTCCGAGTACTCCTCGGACTCCAACGCCGTACCCGGCTACAACTCGGACTCTTCCTACGAGTTTGATTTCGGCTCGGACCCAATCGAGTCCGAGTCTGAGCTCAACACAACCGAGGAGCCACTGTCAGGCCCTGCCACTGGCTTGGTCATTACATCTACTCCCGCTGGCAGATTCGTCTACTGGCCCGATTGCAAGCCCGCAGACCTGACTGACAACAACTCGCGCTGCGTCGCCTACCTCGAGACACTCCCCTTCCAGGAGGGGATCCCGCTGGCTCCAAACGAAGACGAGCACACCCCCACCAAGGTGGCGACTACCGACTCCGGCCTCTGCACTCCTGACTGTGAAGTCTTCATGGCGGCCGGGGAAACTGGAACCTCAGGAAGCCGGCCCGATCGGTACCTCGACGACATCTCAGCTGACGAGGAATCAGCCAATGCACCCCCAGAAGAGACTACTGAGGCCAAGAACGCTCGGCGCGAGTGCAACAGAAGACGAGCTGATCAGCGCAGGCGGCTCCGAGAAGCTTTTCCCATCCAGAACCTCACCGAGGCTCTGGATGAAGTCGAAAACCGGGTGCATACCACCCCTGAGCAATGCCTTATGTCTATCACTACGATAGCACGAACAGCTCAGGGGCACTGTGCAGGCGAACTCATCGCCAAGCTTGCTGAAGACGCCTACTTCATGCGGGTCGAGAACAGGGTTGCCCCAGTTCCCCCCACTGGAAACCACGAAGCCACTAGTCGTAGCCCAGCAGACGGCGGACGCAACCGCGTTCGTGGTGAACACCAGCCAAATCCTAACCGCTCTAGAGCCTCGGCGGGAGGACCCTCACAGGGCAGCAACAGCCAGGTCGGCGCCGGCGGTAGTCGCGGCGGCGGCGGTGGTGGCGGCAGCAGCGGCGGAAGTTCGTCCCATGGCACCGGCAGAAGAGCTGGTGGCGGCGGCGATCGCGGAGGCCGAGGCCACATGAATAGCCACGCCACCGGCAACACACGCGGCGGCTATGACGCTCGCCACAGGATCGATGAGATCCGCTGCAAGAAGGCTACTGAAGCAAGCGACAGCGACGGCTTCCCCGCCTACTCTGCACGACTTCGCAACCTGCTCCTTCCTGAGAAATTCAAACCTCTCAGGATCACCAAGTACGACGCGAAGCAAGACCCAGTTCAGTGGCTCAGGTGCTATGCCCTGGCCATCGAAAACGCTAGTGGAAACAACGACGCAAAATGCCTCTTCTTTCCCTTCTGTCTGGATCAAGCCCCACTCACATGGCTCGAGTCACTCGCAAAGAACTCGATCGACAAGTGGGACCAGCTGAAGGCTCAGTTCACCAGCAACTTCGCGGGCGCCATGGGGCGCTCGGGTACCTGCATGGACTTGGCGATGGTCAAGCAGGAACAAGGTGAGACGCTCCGCCAGTACATGCATCGCTTCTTCGACAAGCGCGCGACCGTAGTCGACGTCACCGACAAAGAAGTCATCGACCTCTTCCAAGACGGGCTCTATCACCGTCGCACCTTCGAAGACTTCGGTCGCCGCCGCCCGAGTTCCATCACCAAGCTCAAGGACATGATCACATCATGGGCCGACGAAGAGGACAAGGCGAACGCCAAGTACGACTCCATTCGCGGCAAGAGCAAAAACAACACGGGCGGCAATGACAACAACAAGGATCAAGGGGGTCGCAACAACAATAGAAGAATCTCTAAATGGGCGGTCGAACTTGGCGCCCTCAACATCGACTTCAGGCCACGCACAGCTATCAAGTCCCAGGCACTAGTCGACTTCATGGCAGAGTGGCGGGAGAATCAGCTACCAACTCCAACAGAGCGACCAGAGCATTGGGTGATGTACTTCGACGGCTCACTCAAACTCGAGGGTGTGGGTGCAGGAGTGCTCCTGATTTCTCCAAAGGTCGAACAACTCAAGTACGTCCTGCATATCTTCTGAAAGGTCTCAAACAACGAAGCCGAGTACGAGGCCCTACTGCACGGGCTCCGCCTCGCAATCTCATTGGGCATCAAGCGACTACTAGTCTACGGTGACTCCGCAGTGGTCATCAACCAAGTCAACAAGTCTTGGGATCGCAACAAGGAGAACATGGACGCCTACTGTCTTGAAGTCTGCAAGCTCAAGAACAAATTCTATGGTCTCGAATTCCACCACGTCGTCCGCGACAACAACGTTGCAGCGGACATTCTGTCGAAGCTTGGTTCTACTCATGCGCAAGTACCCGTCGGAGTCTTCATCCACGAGCTTCACACGCCATCCATTCCAGAGCCAGCACCAACGACCACTGACCCTGTGCCACCACAGCCCGGTCAGGAGGTCATGATGATCGACGTGGACTGGAGACAACCTTTCATCGACTACATCCGCGAGCAGAAGGTTCCCTCCGACAAGAACATGGCCGAACAACTCGACCGCCGAGCCAAGACCTACGTACTCGTCGGAGACAAGCTTTACAGGCAGGGTGCCGCTTCTGGAGTACTCATGAAGTGCGTACCCCGGGATGAAGGCAAGGACATCTTGGAGGAGATCCGCAAAGGCGTCTGCGGCAACCACGCGTCTTCTCGCACGCTGGTGAGCAAGGCTTTCTGACGAGCTTTCTACTGGCCCACAGCTCTGGCTGATGCTGAAGAACTCATTCGAAAGTGTCAAGGATGTCAATTCTTCACCAAGCAGCAACACGTCCCGGCCTACAAGCTAGTCACCATACCACCGACCTAGCCCTTTGCCTGCTGGGGGCTCGACATGATTGGGCCTCTACCAACTGCGCCAGGAGGATTCAATAGAGTCTTGGTGGCTATTGACAAGTTCACCAAATGGATCGAAGTCAAGCCGGTTACCTGCCCAAAGGCTGACAGAGTACTCGACTTCTTGGATGAACTCGTGCGTCGCTACGGGCTACCCCATCGCATCATCACAGACTTGGGTTCCAACTTCAACAACCATCAGTTCTGGGAGTACTGCGAGAACAGCGGGATTGATGTCCGATACGTCTCAGTCGCCCACCCCTGTGCCAACGGCCAAGTTGAGCGCGCCAACGGGATGGTACTCGACGCCCTCAAGAAGCGATTGCACGACGCAGCTAACACCAAAGGAGGCAAGTGGATCAAGGAACTACCCAATGCACTCTGGGGGCTTCGTACTCAACCTACCAAGCCAACAGGGCAGTCGCCCTACTTCCTGGTCTACGGCTCCGAAGCTATTCTACCCGCCGACGTGATGTGGGAATCCCCGGCAGTAGAACAATACGACGAAGGCATCTCAGAAGATAGCAGACGGGTTGACATCGACAACCTCGAAGAAGTCCGCTGCGTTGCCCTCGTCCAGTCAGCAAGGTACCTAGAGGGTATCCGGCGCTACCATGATCGCAACGTCAAGGAACGCTCATTCAACGTCGGCGATCTAGTCCTCCGTCGCATCCAGAACACGGACGGACTACACAAGCTCAGCTCACCATGGGAAGGTCCCTTCTCAGTCTCTAAGGTGACCGGACCAGGCTCCTATCGCCTCCAAACACTTGAATGCGACGACATCAGCAACTCGTGGAATGTCGACCAGCTGTGTCGCTTCTACGCGTAGTCGCTCGACTACTCTTCTACGGGTCCAGCCTATACGGCTACTCACGGACTCTTCGCTGTAAGCGGCCTCTCGGTCCTAGCACTAGTCTCCAGACTACTCGTCTCCAAGATTCAGCGTCAACGGCTACTAACAGATCTTGGGCTGCTCAGAGCAAAAGGACTTTGGCGGCGGTCTACGGACCATGTACTCTATAGATCCAGCCTATACGGCTACTAACGGATCTCCAGCTGTAAGCGGCTCAAGGGCCCTAGCAAACACTCAGCCATAGGCGGACTACGGGGCCTGGCGACTACTGACCTGTCAATGGCCCTGGCCACCCAGGTGTACCTTTTTCATCAGTAATAAAGCTCGATTCTACTCAACTTGTTTACTGTGTCTCCTGCTTAGGCAGATCATACTGAGTACTACTACTCACGACTACTCCCACGGCTTGGTACTCCGCGCACTTCGCTGCAAGTGGCGGCCATGAGTACTCATTACATATACAAGCAGTGGACAACTTTCATTGATATTTCAAACAAGTCTTTGACTCCTTTGTTTGTTTTACATGAACTACCCTAAGCTACCTCTACAGGTACATCTACTGGAGATTCTGCTTCTCCACTACTTGCTCAGCAATGGGCGCCATCTCTTCAAGGAGAGCCTTGTACTGCTCATCGCTGCAGTTCGCCGCAAGTCCACCGGCTACCACATCCACAGGTGCTTTTGGGAAGTACGACTTCATATACGCCAACACCTGTTCGGGATGGACTTCGCTAGATGCTTGACGTATGTCGCCAAGTGCCCGGGGGCTTCCTTCAGCCTGTCTACAAGTGGGGCTATCTTGGGTCCACCCGGATGTGGCACTAGTAGCCTCGCAATGGGCAGCACGGCTTCCTCAAGTTCCTTCAGCTAGCCTCGAAGCTTCTCGCAGTCTTCATTAAGCTTCTGCAGAGATTTATAATAATTGACAAGGTCACGATCTGAGGCTTCACGGAGCTCCATGTGCTTGATACACTCATGGCGCAACTGAGCGTACTCATATTCAAGTACCTCTCTCTTGTCGGTTTCACAGTACACAATGCTCTTGAGGTCCGTCTCCGACGCCTTCAGCTGGTCAACCTTTGCCTCAAGATCTGCAGACAACTCATTACAAGGTCAGACTACTCACACGTACTACAATAAGTACTCGGTGGCTTTGGTGGAAGACACACCTTTGTTCTTCTGGCGCAACGACTTGTTCGTACGGATCAGTTCGTCCCTTTTCGCTTGCATCTCCTGTACTTCGTTGCAGTACTGGGCGAAGGTGCCGTCAAGTTTGGATTGGTGCAGCGCTGAATGCATCTTCGACTTGTCCAGCTCCTTCTCCAAGGCTTCAGCGCGAAGGACCGTGTCACCATACCCCTTCAGAAGATCGGTCTTCTGACGGGTTCTCTCCACCAAGCCCTGCGCAAGACACAGCAGCTAATCAATACTCAATATTCAGAAGGCAAGTGAACTCAAGGTATTCGCAGCATACCTTGATCCAGTTCTCTGTCCGGCGCAACGATTCCATGCCCAGCGACACAAAGGCCGGGTCAATGAGATCATCGTCCAGCAACTCAAGACCTCCGCGGCTTGAAGATCCTGTCTCTGGCATGGGCGCCGAGCGGAGCGGCGCAGCTTCTTCTATGATCGCCTCGCGGACGACAACGTCAGTACTCACCTCGGGGTGCGGATCAGCCCAGTCTTCTGCGCTTGGCTCGGGGGCTACCGTAGTCCCCGGCTCGGGGGCTGCTGTTGTCGCCACTTCAACGACTGGCTCTGCGGCCATTGTCTCCTCAGTAGGCGTCTCAATGGCTACTGCTTCAAGGATCGTGGCTCCCTTGGCTTGTGCTCCTGTCAGGATCAATTCAACAAGTCAGACATGGCTACGACTGCTCTTCATAATTACTACTCGCGGTGGTTGGATGTGTACCTTCAACCAGAGTAGCCTCTTTAAGCATCGGCTCCACCGCGACTCCAGCTTGAGGTGGTGGCGTGGGTTCACGCACCTCTGCCGAGAGGTCTTCTCCATCGGCTGGAGTGCTGGCCTCCCCGCCATCCCACGACAAGTCCATGGATTTTCTGCATCACGAAGTGTTCAGTCAGTCGCAATAAGCTTGACGACTACACGACTACTCGAGAAGTTCAGAGAACTTACAGAGTTGACCGCACCATGGTCACGGTCGGAGCGCCCAGTATACTGGTGATATCAACTATGCCAGCTTCGCTCGTAGCTCCGGCCTCCACAGGGGTCTCCTCTGGCTGCTCCACAGTCGCAGCCGGATGTGGGTCTTGGGCTTCTTCAGCTGACGCCTGCGGCCCCACGGAACTAGCCTGCTGTTGCGCCCCTTCTGGCATGACATCTTCAGTAGCCGGAGGCGGGCTAATGCTCCTTTCAGCTACCGCCCCCACTGTCTCCCAGACATCCTCAGCACCCTGATCAACGGGATCTGAGGAGGGGATGTCCTGCAGTAATACAAGTCATATTGTCAGCAACAGACTACTTATCGACAGTACTCGACTACACTAGTCGTGCTACTCACCTCTGGCCTGGTGGCCTCTGACAGCTTCAATTTCTTCACGGCGCGTTTCCGCGCCACATTGCGCGGCTTCCTAGGTGGCGGCGGCAAGCTAGCCTCCAGGCTAGATGGCTTCTCGATGACCGGGATGTTCGGCATCCCAGCTCGGCTGAACCTTGTGTTGACACCGTTTTTTGGAAAAACAGGTCAAAGAGGAATATGGAGAAATAGCCGATGAAAAACAAAGTACAATCGGCCGATTGAAGGGAGAGAAAGACGGTCAACACGGATCGCCGATGGTCAAAGGGATTCAACCCTAACGGTGAGCCAGCTAGTCAAAGCGATCGGCCGATGGTCAGATAGAAGATCGGCCGATGGAGGAAAGAAGAGGCGGTATTCAAAAGAAATACGCCAAAAGGAAAGCATGGTGGAGGCGGGTCAGTCCACGATTGACAACGGGTCAAGAGTCGGTTCTTAGAAGGTCTTTGACTCCTGCGATAGTCCTTTTCTATTTTTAGTAGTTTTTGTCTTTAGATGCAAGTAAGCAGTGCCGTGATCGGCTAGGAGTCGGGTTTGTCCTCAGGACATAAATAGCGACCCTGCGTGGCCGGAAAAAAGTGTACACACCAATATCAAACAAACTGCCTCCGGGCAAACCCTTTACTTTTACTGCATCTACTTTACAGCATCTACCTTTACAGCATCTACTTTTCGGCGACTTCGCCATTGCGTTTTTCTATTTTCTACAATGCCGTACTTCGGGTTCGTCGGGCTGCATCAACTGATCTCCGGCAAGCTTGTGAGTACCGTTGTACCGAATAATCCTAGGCTTTAACCTCCGGGCGCATCGCTGAGGTTTCGTCTAGTTCTTTATTCACCCCTTACCGATATTAGCTAGATCTATAAGTTTTCGTACCAAATTCTTGTAGTTTTAGCTATTATCATTATCGTCCGCTCGATCTAGATCTTATCGGCTTTCAACACCACAGCCGATTCCGACCTATTCGAGCGCTGACGTCACGATCGGCCGATCCAGCCGATCGCATCCGCGCTTCGGTCGCTTTCGAGCCGGCCAATCTCGCTTTTCCCGTATCGGCCGATTGGCTGGTATACATGTCGCTGAAAGGCCATCAGTTCTCTAGTCGATCCCTAATATTTTCCATTGTCAATCAACAGGTCAGATTGGCTGGCATGCCTCGCTACAGACCGGGGAGTCACATGTGTCGCGCGCGGAGGTGACGTCCTATTTTCTCGTCTACACACTTTTGGCATGCCCGGTGGGACATGAAAAAGTCAACAATGATGAAGCCTACAAAGACTGGTCCTCATGAAGTCGATCTGGACAACGTCCAACCAATCACCATGGATCAGCTAAAAGATTCAGATAAAGCTGAGTTAGAGGCTCAGATGAAGCATTATGAAGAGCTTTGTCTGGCATCATACGGTCAGACTAAAAGTGGAGTCTTCAAGAAGAATCCGCTGCCAACGCCTAAACAAGTCACCTTTTCAGCCGATCCTGAAGGGCTTCAAGACATGATGACCAAAGCCATGCATCAAACAATGATTGATCAATCCAAGGTATTCACAAATACAATTCAGAATGCCATAATTGATGCACTTAAGCAAGGAGCAGAGGCAGGATATCTGGGACCTGCATACTTTCAACCAAGGCGTACTCCTCCTGTGTTCCAGCAAGGCCAATCGGCTACACCGCCGATCGATGATCCAACAGGAAAAGCTGCACCATCTCCACAAGTTGCCACAAGTTCTTCATCGGACTCTCAGCCGATTCAGAATCAAAGTGGTGATGGTAAAGTTAAAGATCCTGCCGTCACAACACCAGTGCAATTTGTCGTCCAGGATCAGGTGCTTCCAGTGCAGAATCAACATAAATATCCTGCTATGAGAGATTCGGATGGGAAGCTTGCTGGATGGGACTTACCTCGTGATCACTTTGAGACTTACATCTCAAATTTCTTTGAGCCTGTGCCTGAGGAAGTTCTAGAAGTAAAGTATCCATAGTCTTACCAAGCTACATTTGGAGGTACTCCAGGGACTGTGCACATGAATGGGGAAGGAGTGGTGTTCGTTTACTTCAATCATGGGAGCAAGAACTTTGAAAGAGTCAAGATTAGTCCAGCTCATGCTCACATGGTCATACCAATAGAGAAAAGACCTCCTATTCCACCTCAGAGGCCAAATCCCACTCCACCTAAGAGATTGGCTCAGCAGCCGATACTCGAGATGCCATACCAACTGCTCTGCTACAGCAACCAATGCTCGGGATGCCCATACAGACAGCCCCGCCTCAACAGTCAACGACAGTGCAGGCTGTCTTAACCCCATCTAATACGGTGGCTCATACAAGATCTTCACCTCAACAGCCGATCAACCAAGGAGCAGCAGGGCAACCAGTGTTTCCACAAGTGGATTCAGCGCAATTGCTGCAAACATTTCTAAATCAATTGGCTATTTCAAACCAGTTGAATACGCAGCAACCAGCCCCATCGGCTAGTCAGCCGATTGAACAGGCTGCACCTATTACAGGTCATTCAAACACTCAAGGTTCTACTGAGGCAAGGACAGTTCCAGATCCAAAGACAAGAATCTTAGAAGAACGACCTCCAGAAACTCCAGCTGAGATACAAGCAATTGAGCAAGCGGCTACAGAGTTGAAATCTCATGTGAAGCAGGAGTTGATCGACCACTTCTCGGAGATGCTACTGAAGCAATATGGGATAAAACCCAAGCAGCAATCCTGCATGTACAGGACACCGTATCCCTCTGGCTATGATAAGATACCGTTCCCTCCAAGGTTCAAAGTGCCAGACTTCACCAAGTTCTCTGGACAAGATGAAACATCCACTATGGAACACATCACTCGGTTTATCATCCAATGTGGAGAAGCAGGGAATGTTGATGCACTCAGAATACGGTTGTTCTCTTCATCTCTGTCAGGGCCGGCATTCTCATGGTTTACATCACTGCCAGCTAACTCCATCATCAAGTGGTCTGATCTGGAACAGCAGTTCCATAATTACTTCTTCTCTGCCATCAACGAGATGAAGATCACTGATCTGACCAGACTCAAGCAAAGGAACGATGAAACAGTAGCTGGATTCGTTCAAAGATTCAGAGGGGTCAGAAATAAGTGCTATAGTCTGAACTTGGGAGACAAGCAACTAGCTGAGTTGGGTTTCCAAGGTGTTGACGCGAAAATAGGACGTCACCCTCCGCGCGCAACACACGTGACTCCCCAGTCTGTAGCGAGGCGTGCCAGCCAATCTGACCTGTTGATTGACAATGGAAAATATTAGGGATCGGCTAGAGAACCGATGGCCTTTAAGCGACACGTATACCAGCCAATCGGCCGATACGGGAAAAGCGAGATCGGCCGGCTCGAAAGCGACCGAAGTGCAGATGCGATCGGCTGAATCGGCCGATCGTGACGTCAGCGCTCGAATAGGTCGGAATCGGCTGTGGTGTTGAAAGCCGATAGGATCTAGATCGAGCGGACGATAATGATAATAGCTAAAACTACAAGAATTTGGTACGAAAACTTGTAGATCTAGCTAATATCGGTAAGGGGTGAATAAAGAACTAGACGAAACCTCAGCGATGCGAACGGAGGTTAAAGCCTAGGATTATTCGGTAAAACGGTACTCACAAGCTTGCCGGACATCAGTTGATGCATCCCGACGAACTCGAAGTACGACGTTGTAGAAAAGAGAAAAACGCAATGGCGAAGTCGCCGAAAAGTAGATGCTGTAAAGGTAGATGCTGTAAAGTAGATGCAGTAAAAGTAAAGGGTTTGCCCGGAGGCGGTTTGTTTGATATCGGTGTGTACACTTTTTTCTGACTACGCAGGGTCGCTATTTATGTCCTGAGGACAAACCCGACTCCTAGCCGATCACGGCACTGCTTACTTGCATCTAAAGACAAAAACTACTAAAAATAGAAAAGGACTCTCGCAGGAGTCAAAGACCTTCTAAGAACCGACTCTTGACCCGTTGTCAATCGTGGACTGACCCGCCTCCACCATGCTTTCCTTTTGGCGTATTTCTTTTGAATACCGCCTCTTCTTTCCTCCATCGGCCGATCTTCTATCTGACCATCGGCCGATCGCTTTGACCAGCTGGCTCACCGTCAGGGTTGAATCCCTTTGACCATCGGTGATCCGTGTTGACCATCTTTCTCTCCCTTCAATCGGCCGATTGTACTTTGTTTTTCATCAACTATTTCTCCTTATTCCTCTTTGACCTGTTTTTCCAAAAAACGGTGTCAACACATGCCCCATAGTTTCGGAGTAAATAATCTTTTGCTCCGAAATTTCCTCGAATCCGTTATCTCTATTGATTCGAAGTCGGTCGCAGAATCTCAACAAATCTTCGAGGTCATAAATACGACCGCCTTGGTTCCTTTTCCTCCCCAAAATCTTGTTGTTCCAGCAGCTCGAACCTTCAAGCGACGAACCCTAAGCTCCAAAACTCTTGCTGATCCATGGCATCCTCAAGCTCCACTGGAGGTTCTGGCTCTGCTTCTGCACCTCCGAAGGCAACTCTTTCTTCAGTTCCTCTGGTATTTCCTTCAATCTTTTGCTTTTATTCGTCTTTAAATACTGCCGTCTTTCCTTGCCTGAAGCTTAGATTTATTCATCTCTCCAGGAACTTAGATCACATCTCACCATCCCTGTTGATGATAAGCCCGGGCTCACCTTTCTTGGACCAATGGGTGATATCGACCCCATCGAGATGATCAACTTTGAAACAGGCCGAATTCCCTTTAAGCATGCTTCTTTGAATTTGGCCGATTGGGATAGCTATTTTAGGTCCTGGACAGGTTATGTCAAAGGGTGGAGAGATTGGTATCTCAGGATTTCTGCGAAGAACAAGGGGTCTTGGGAACAGTACAAAATTAGTCAATGCATCGCTTTATCTTTGTCTGAGATGTCTTGGAATGAGTCTCTTTTGATAGCTGCTTCTTATTTTTGGTCTGATGCACTCAATGCTTTCTTGTTCGGCCATGGGCCGATGGCTCCAACCCTGGCCGATGTCCTTGTGCTGACTAGTCTAGATATTTCCTCCCCAGATACCCTTTTCAGCCACCGTAATGACAAACTCTGTCATCAGTTGAAGACCAAGGGCATAGGTGGATGGTCTGGCTATATCGCTGAGCACAAGAAAGAAGGAACCGTGGGTCAAAGGGAACATGTTGGTTTCCTGAACATGTGGCTTGAGAAATTTGTCTTCTGTGGCAAAACTTTTGGCCCTACCGCTAATTACCAGATAGTGGCTGAGCGGTTGGCTGTCGGCAATCATATCCCTCTTGGAAAATATCTTTTAGGTACAGTTTACCACCTTCTTCATCAAGTAGCAGTCAGCCTGTCAACCAATTCTCCCATAGGTACTCCGGGAGGTCCCTGGTGGTTCATTAACATGTGGCTGAACCTTCATCTCCGAGATAGGTTAGAGCAGAATATTTTTACCAAGACTTTCCCAGGAGATCAACCAGATGGTGTTCCAATTGTAAGGCGCCGATGTATGAATTTTGGAGAAGCTGTCTCTGTCTTCCCAGGACACAAGAGAACCCCTTCCCGTATAGCAGAGCACTTCAGAAGTTTCTACCTCGGCTTCAACTCAAATTCCATCATCTGGTTTGCATATAAAGATGACGAGCCCCACTTTGAGACCACATTCAGCTTTGATGATATTCACAAAGATGATGAAGATAGGCTTGTTTTCGTAGAAATCATCAAACCGGGGCTTCTTCTGCATACTTTAATAAACTTGCTTTCTTTTTAGGGTACGTTGGCAATCACCCTTCCAGATGAAGTGAAAGCTAAGCTGGTCGAAGTATTGCCATTGCTGAACCAAGATATTGGTCTACTTGTACAAGATGCTGAGCCGATCAGGACCATCTTTAAGCAAATTCAGGGCCAGTTGCCTAGAGACCTCAAGGTGAAGATGCTTCAAGTCACTTTCATCGAGAATCGGCAGCTCATAGTCCAGGAAGCTCAAGATCGGCTGGAGGAGAGGAGACGTCAAGAGCAACTTACTCAGGACAGGGAGAAGTTGGACCACAGCATGGCCGATCTTGATAATAGAATTGAACTCTTGACGTCCTCTCGTTCTGATATTGTCGGTAGCATTGATCGTTTGAAGAGGCGTCGTGCTGAACTGATGAAGGAGCTTAGTCAGATCGATCAAGACTTGACAGCTGAAGTGCAGAAACTGGCCGATCTCCCAGGCACCATATCTATTATGCAAGAACGGAGGGATTCCATTGCACAGCAAGCCCAGACCCTTCGTGAACAGGAGCAGCCGATTCCTGGTTCGGCCGATGCCGATTGTCAGGAGATAGAAGCGGTTGACCAGTTGCGCCTGGATCTCATCGATGCCATCCATTCTTTAGGCTTGGTTTAAACTTTATTTGTAGTTTTGTGAACTGTGTTTGGCCTTTTCTTGGCCAACTTCCAACGCTCCACATTGAATGCTTTGACCGAATGTTTCAATCGGCCTTTATATACTACTAGCTTCCTTTTAGTTTTTTAGAACTGTCATCTTCCTTTCGCGATGGCTTCTTCTTCTTCCTCCTCTTCTGTGAATCAGGTTGGTTCCTTTTTTCTTTTTCTTGTGTTCGCGATTCCTTTCCTTGACGTTTCTTTTTTCCTTAGTCTCCAAATCGTGATGCTGTGGAAAGGATCGTCTCAAACATCAACGCCTTTGGTGCAAATCGGTCGAACCATCCGTCTAGACAAGAACGTGGTCTCCGTCTGGTGATTACCAACAAGGAGGAGAAGTTGGAGGTCCTTGAAGCCAGGAGGACAGCTCTTCTTCAAGAACTGGACCGCGTAGGCGAGGAGATAGCACAAACTAGGATAGAGTTAGATAAGGCCAAAAGCCTCCTTTAAACTCTGATGTACTATCAGCCGATGTTATCAGCCTTTTATGAATGAAAACCACCACACCTAGATATTTATTTTTAAGCACCATCTTTCAGCAATGAATTTCCACCCATATTTGTAGGTACTGCTTTTACATTCTGGCTCAATTTCTCCACTATAAAATGGTAGCCCACTCCATGCAGCACCATAATCCTCTGACTATGAACCAGACCGATTTCCCATTAGGAATAAGAGGCAAATCTCTTTTAGAGTGCCTTCAGGAAAATGTAGCTATCTCCACTCCTTGACAAATTTCTCTTTGAAGATTTCTTGTGCCTTAATGAGGCATCAAAGCTTGTCGTCGTTGCTGGAAATTTAGACAGAGGGGAATCCTGATAGTCTCCTCTTCTGGAGTACAGAGTAGGGTAATGAATAATTATTTAATTCTCCTTCAAAGCTAGCCCCTGAATTTTGGGAAACGTATCACTGCATGTCTGCCCACTGTCCAACCTGAGACTTTCACGGGGAAACTATTCTTGCTTTGACTGCATCGGATGCTCTTCATTTCCCTTTTTTAATTCCTTCTTGTAGTTATCTTCTCTGCATCTTGGGGCTATAAATAGGCCTAAAGCTTGATGGGAAGAACTCACTCTTCATCGGCCATGGCACAACTAACTCAGATAGATTACAGACTCCTGCTGTATGATTATTCCTTTCCTCCTTCTCTCTTTTATAGCTAGAAGAATTCTTGTGAAGTAGTGTAGTGGCCCCTCTTCTTCTTTGCCTCCTTTTGAAAAGCCAGGAGGCGCCATAGCTAGAAGAATCCTTGTGAGGATCTGGCTTTGGAGGGAGAACACAGGTAGGGTGTCTTGCTACACATTTATCAGAGGAAGAGCGTGCCAAAGGAATGGCCATCGGGCTCCTTCTGGCGGAAGATTACAGAATCGGGTGAAGATCTTAATCTTTCGTTTCCTCTTCGCGCGTGTCTCTCTCCCATTCATCGATTCAATATCCTCATCATACTGGGAGTTAGGACAGTACCCTTCTTGCAATTTCTTGAGAACATATGTAACCTGTAGATCTAAGTTGTAATATCATTGTAATCCGAAGCAGAGGAGATAAACGTGTATTTTTATTCTGAAGGCGATATCTGTATCGGCTATAACCGAATATATTGATTTTGTACATCGGTTTTACATTTTTTGTACTAAAGGCGATTCTTTACAGATATCAGCTATCCTACGATTACATTCGCAATCGGCTGTAGCTCGAAAACTCAATCGGCCGATAGGCACGATTGGACAATCGGCTGATACAACTGTTTGTACACTTGGGCGACCAATCCGTCGGCTGCTGTGACTCTGAGCCCAAGCTTCCTTTCGTCTTCAATGAATTGATTCATTAAGCCTCGTCATCAGAGCCTCGCCATCCTGGTGACTAGTTTCCTACTAACATATCCTTTGAGAAACAGAGCCTTCAAGTGTTGTCTCTTCCCATCTTCTGGCTTCTCAAAGATAGCTTGTTTAGGTTCCAGTGTCAATTGAGCCATGCCAAACTCTTCATCGGACACATCCAAATCAACTGGAGCCATGAACTCTTTAGGCAGAAAGACAACCATGTTTATATCAGCTCGGGATTTGTCATCTTCCTCACCATCAGCCTTAGGCTTTGGGCGCCAAACTTTAGACCGAATCTTCTTCTTGTCCAGTACAAGTCTCTCTGCTTCTTCATGCTGTTCTAGCTGACGTAGGCGCTGGACTCTTCTCTTCTGGGACTTAGTCAAGCCATCTGGACACCACTGTGGATTAGGCTTCTTACGTGTTTGGCTTGACCCTTCATCATCCAGTTGCAATGTGCGTCGACGTTCAGGAGCTCGGCACATGATGTCCTCGTCAGGGACCAGAGAATCGGCCATCTCTTCTAGCCGATCGTTTGACTCTTCATTGACTCGGCCTCCCAGCCGATCATGAATGCTAGCCTTGCCCCCCAGCCGATCGTGGGATTGGCTTTGCCCCCCAGCCGATCGTGGACGCTGGCTTTGCCCCCCAGCCGATCGTGAACCGAGATTCGTTGATTGTTGAATCCACGGTGAACCTTGGCTGCAGGTCTTCTGTCATCAAAGCAAACCCTTTTGGATGAGTTGCCATTATTGTAAGCCCCGTTGCACTCTGGATAGTTTCCTGCCATCGGCAGCTTGATTCCTTCTTCCCAACAGTACTTGAAGAACGGACATCTCCAATGTCCTTCATTACGCCGTGCCCACTCCTCTCTTTCCTTTGCCTTCTCTTGTCGGCGCTGGAACTTCTTGATCAGCATCTGTGATGTGACGGGCCGGCGTGGCTTTGATTCTCCTTCTCCAAGTAGTAACCCTTTTCCTTTGACATCGACAACGGTTACTTGTACTTTGGGATCAACGGCTCCTTTATTTTGAGCCGAATCAGATGTCATCAACTTAACTCGTGACGTGTCTTTGCTAGACACTTCAACTGTGTTAGTTGGGAAGGGGTGCTGATCAATCTTCATCGGCTTTTCAGCTTTGGTAGGAGTTTCAAATTTAAGCCTCCCTTGCTCAATAGCTGATTGGATCTGTTGTCTGAAGATCTTGCAATCATTGGTGTCATGCGATGTTGCATTGTGCCACTTGCAATACTTCATCCTCTTTAGCTCGTCTGCAGATGGTATAGTATGGAACTGGGAGAGTTTAATCTGCCATTGCTGAAGCAACAGATCAAATATTTTATCAGCCTTAGTGATATCAAAGCCGAATTTCTCTGGCTCTTTCTTGCCAAAGGGACAGGACACTGTCTTCTTGCCTTTGACCCACTCTGCGAGCCCTATCATATTATCTTCATCTTCTGAGTCGGAGTAGTCCACATACGACACCTTCTTCTAAAAGTTCCTTCTAGGCTCATAGGACTTTGCAGTTTCTTGACTCATCCGGCTGACCAACTGGCTGAGGCTTTCAAAGTCATGTGATGCATATTTCTCCCTTAAGGTCGGCAAGAGACCTTGTGTTGACACCATTTTTTGGAAAAACAGGTCAAAGAGGAATAAGGAGAAATAGCCGATGAAAAACAAATTACAATCGGCCGATTGAAGGGAGAGAAAGATGGTCAACACGGATCGCCGATGGTCAAAGGGATTCAACGCTGACGGTGAGCCAGCTGGTCAAAGCGATCGGCCGATGGTCAGATAGAAGATCAGCCGATGGAGGAAAGAAGAGGCGGTATTCAAAAGAAATACGCCAAAAGGAAAGCATGGTGGAGGCGGGTCAGTCCACGATTGACAACGGGTCAAGAGTCGGTTCTTAGAAGGTCTTTGACTCCTGCGAGAGTCCTTTTCTATTTTTAGTAGTTTTTGTCTTTAGACGCAAGTAAGCAGTGTCGTGATTGGCTAGGAGTCGGGTTTGTCCTCAGGACATAAATAGCGACCCTGCGTGGTCGAAAAAAAGTGTACACACCAATATCAAACAAACCGCCTCCGGGCAAACCCTTTACTTTTACTGCATCTACTTTACAGCATCTACCTTTACAGCATCTACTTTTCGGCGACTTCGCCATTGCGTTTTTCTCTTTTCTACAACGCTGTACTTCGGGTTCGTCGGGCTGCATCAACTGATCTCCGGCAAGCTTGTGAGTACCGTTTTACTGAATAATCCTAGGCTTTAACCTCCGGGCGCATCGCTGAGGTTTCGTCTAGTTCTTTATTCACCCCTTACCGATATTAGCTAGATCTACAAGTTTTCGTACCAAATTCTTGTAGTTTTAGCTATTATCATTATCATCCGCTCGATCTAGATCCTATTGGCTTTCAACACCGTAGCCGATTCCGACCTACTCGAGCGCTGATGTCACGATCGGCCGATCCAGCCGATCGCATCCGCGCTTCGGTCGCTTTCAAGCCGGCCGATCTCGCTTTTCCCGTATCGGCCGATTGGCTGGTACACGTGTCGCTGAAAGGCCATCGGTTCTCTAGCCGATCCCTAATATTTTCCATTATCAATCAACAGGTCAGATTGGCTGGCACGCCTCGCTACAGACCGGGGAGTCACGTGTGTCGCGCGCGGAGGTGACGTCCTATTTTCGCGTCAACACACTTTTGGCACGCCCGGTGGGACACGAAAAAGTCAACAATGACGAAGCCTACAAAGACTGGTCCTCATGAAGTCAATCCGGACAACGTCCAACCAATCACCAAGGATCAGCTGAAAGATTCAGACAAAGCTGAGTTAGAGGCTCACATGAAGCATTATGAAGAGCTTTGTCTGGCATCATACGGTCATACTAAAAGTGGAGTCTTCAAGAAGAATCCGCTGCCAACGCCTAAACAAGTCACCTTTTCAGCCGATCCTGAAGGGCTTCAAGACATGATGACCAAAGCCATGCATCAAAAAATGAGTGATCAATCCAAGGTATTCGCAAATACAATTCAGAATGCCATAATTGATGCACTTAAGCAAGGAGCAGAGGCAGGATATCTGGGACCTGCATACTTTCAACCAAGGCGTACTCCTCCTGTCTTCCAGCAAGGCCAATCGGCTATACCGCCGATTGATGATCCAACAGCAAAAGCTACACCATCTCCACAAGCTGCCACCAGTTCTTCATCGGACTCTCAGCCGATTCAGAATCAGAGTGGTGATGGTAAAGATAAAGATCCTGCTGTCACAACACCAGTGCAATCTGTTGTCCAGGATCAAGTGCTTCCAGTGCAGAATCAACATAAATATCCTGCTATGAGAGATTCAGATGGGAAGCTTGCAGGATGGGACTTACCTCGTGATCACTTTGAGACTAACATCTCAAATTTCTTTGAGCCCGTGCCTGAGGAAGTTCCAGAAGTAAAGTATCCATAGTCTTACCAAGCTACATTTGGAGGTACTCCAGGGACTGTGCACATGAATGGGGATGGAGTGGTGTTCGTTTACTTCAATCGTAGGAGCAAGAACTTTGAAAGAGTCAAGATTAGTCCAGCTCATGCTCACATGGTCATACCAACAGAGAAAAGACCTCCTATTCCACCTCAGAGGCCGAATCCCACTCCACCTCAGAGATCGGCTTAGCAGCCGATACTCGGGATGCCCATGCCAACTGCTCCGCCACAGCAACCAACGCTCAGGATGCCCATACAGACAGCCCCGCCTCAACAGTCAATGACAATGCAGGCTGTCTTAACCCCAGCTAATACGGTGGCTCATACAAGATCTTCACCTCAACAGCCGATCAACCAAGGAGCAGCAGGGTAGCCAGTGTTTCCACAAGTGGATTCAGCGCAATTGCTACAAACATTTCTAAATCAATTGGCTATTTTAAACCAGTTGAATACGCAGCAACCAGCCCATCGGCTAGTCAGCCGATTGAACAGGCTACACCTATTACAGGTCATTCAAACACTCAAGGTTCTACTGAGGCAAGGACAGTTCCAGATCCAAAGACAAGAATCTTAGAAGAACGACCTCCAGAAACTCCAGCTGAGATACAAGCAATTGAGCAAGTGGCTACAGAGTTGAAATCTCATGTAAAGCAGGAGTTGATCGACCACTTCTCGGAGATGCTACTGAAGCAATATGGGATAAAACCCAAGCAGCAATCCTGCATGTACAGGACACCGTATCCCTCTGGCTGTGATCAGATACCGTTCCCTCCAAGGTTCAAAGTGCCAGACTTCACCAAGTTCTCTGGACAAGATGAAACATCCACTATGGAACACATCACTCGGCTTATCATCCAATGTGGAGAAGCAGGGAATGTTGATGCACTCAGAATACGGTTGTTCTCTTCATCTCTGTCAGGGCCGGCATTCTCATGGTTTAAATCACTGCCAGCTAACTCCATCATCAAGTGGTTCGATCTGGAACAGCAGTTCTATAATTACTTCTTCTCTGGCATCAACGATATGAAAATCACTAATCTGACCAGACTCAAGCAAAGGAACGATGAAACAGAAGCTGGATTCGTTCAAAGATTCAGAGAGGTCAGAAATAAGTGCTATAGTCTGAACTTGGGAGACAAGCAACTAGCTGAGTTGGCTTTCCAAGGTCTCTTGCCGACCTTAAGGGAGAAATATGCATCACATGACTTTAAAAGCCTCAGCCAGTTGGTCAGCCGGATGAGTCAACAAACTGCAAAGTCCTATGAGCCTAGAAGGAACTTTCAGAAGAAGGTGTCATATGTGGACTACTCCGACTCAGAAGATGAAGATAATATGATAGGGCTCGCAGAGTGGGTCAAAGGCAAGAAGACAGTGTCCTGTCCCTTTGGCAAGAAAGAGCCAGAGAAATTCGGCTTTGATATCACTAAGGCCGATAAAATATTTGATCTGTTACTTCAGCAAGGGCAGATTAAACTCTCCCAGTTCCATACTATACCATCTGCAGACGAGCTAAAGAGGATGAAGTATTGCAAGTGGCACAATGCAACATCGCATGACACTAATGATTGCAAGATCTTCAGACAACAGATCCAATCAGCTATTGAGCAAGGGAGGCTTAAATTTGAAACTCCTACCAAAGCTGAAAAGCCGATGAAGATTGATCAGCACCCCTTCCCAACTAACACAGTTGAAGTGTCTAGCAAAGACACGTCACGAGTTAAGTTGATGACATCTGATTCGGCTCAAAATAAAGGAGCCGTTGATCCCAAAGTACAAGTAACCGCTGTCGATGTCAAAGGAAAAGGGTTACTACTTGGAGAAGGAGAATCAAAGCCACACCGGCCCGTCACGTCACAAATGTTGATCAACAAGTTCCAGCGCCGACAAGAGAAGGCAAGGGAAAGAGAGGAGTGGGCCGGCTCAATTGACACTGGAACCTAAACAAGCCATCTTTGAGAAGCCAGAAGATGGGAAGAGACAACACTTGAAGGCTCTGTTTCTCAAAGGATATGTTAATAGGAAACTAGTCACCAGGATGCTAGTAGATGGAGGAGCAACAGTTAACCTAATGCCGTACACCATGCTGCGCAAGATTGGGAAATCTGATGAAGATTTAACCCAAACCGACATGATGTTGGTGGACTTCGAAGGCAACGTCTCTCCAGCTCAAGGAGCAATTTGCGTGGAGCTCACCATCGGCAGTAAGACCCTTCCAACCGCTTTCTTTGTCATTAAAGGGAGGGGATCTTATAATCTACTGCTGGGTCGGGATTGGATACATGCCAATTGTTGCATACCATCTACAATGCATCAATGCATCATCCAATGGATTGGAGATTCAGTGGAGGTGGTGCAAGGAGAAACCTCCTTGACAGTAGCAGCTACAGAAGCACAAGGGTGGACCTATGATCAAGTGAGCTGCATATCTGGAAAAGCCTGGGATACCAAATATCTCAGAGTGTCCGATTTTGGACTAAAGCCGGTTCAAGCAGTCGGCTCTGATGACGAGGCTTAATGAATCAATTCATTGAAGACGAAAGGAAGCTTGGGCTCAGAGTCACAGCAGCCGACGGATTGGTCGCCCAAGTGTACAAACAGTTGTATCAGCCGATTGTCCTATCGTGCCTATCGGCCGATTGAGTTTTCGAGCTACAGCCGATTGCGAATGTAATCGTAGGATAGCCGATATCTGTAAAGAATCGCCTTTAGTACAAAAAATGTAAAACCGATGTACAAAATCAATATATTCGGTTATAGCCGATACAGATATCGCCTTCAGAATAAAAATACACGTTTATCTCCTCTGCTTCGGATTACAATGATATTACAACTTAGATCTACAGGTTACATATGTTCTCAAGAAATTGCAAGAAGGGTACTGTCCTAACTCCCAGTATGATGAGGATATTGAATCGATGAATGGGAGAGAGACACGCACGAAGAGGAAACGAAAGATTAACATCTTCACCCGATTCTGTAATCTTCCGCCAGAAGGAGCCCGATGGCCATTCCTTTGGCACGCTCTTCCTCTGATAAATGTGTAGCAAGACACCCTACCTGTGTTCTCCCTCCAAAGCCAGATCCTCACAAGGATTCTTCTAGCTATGGCGCCTCCTGGCTTTTCAAAAGGAGGCAAAGAAGAAGAGGGGCCACTACACTACTTCACAAGAATTCTTCTAGCTATAAAAGAGAGAAGGAGGAAAGGAATAATCATACAGCAGGAGTCTGTAATCTATCTGAGTTAGTTGTGCCATGGCCGATGAAGAGTGAGTTCTTCCCATCAAGCTTCAGGCCTATTTATAGCCCCAAGATGCAGAGAAGATAACTACAAGAAGGAATTAAAAAAAGGGAAATGAAGAGCATCCGATGCAGTCAAAGCAAGAACAGTTTCCCCGTGAAAGTCTCAGGTTGGACAGTGGGCAGACATGCAGTGATACGTTTCCCAAAATTCAGGGGCTGGCTTTGAAGGAGAATTAAATAATTATTCGTGACCCTACTCTGTACTCCAGAAGAGGAGACTATCAGGATTCCCCTCTGTCTAAATTTCCAGCAACGACGACAAGCTTTGATGCCTCATTAAGGCACAAGAAATCTTCAAAGAGAAATTTGTCAAGGAGTGGAGATAGCTACATTTTCCTGAAGGCACTCTAAAAGAGATTTGCCTCTTATTCCTAATGGGAAATCGGTCTGGTTCATAGTCAGAGGATTATGGTGCTGCATGGAGTGGGCTACCATTTTATAGTGGAGAAATTGAGCCAGAATGTAAAAGCAGTACCTACAAATATGGGTGGAAATTCATTGCTGAAAGATGGTGCTTAAAAATAAATATCTAGGGGTGGTGGTTTTCATTCATAAAAGGCCGATAACATCGGCTGATAGTACATCAGAGTTTAAAGGAGGCTTTTGGCCTTATCTAACTCTATCCTAGTTTGTGCTATCTCCTCGCCTACGCGGTCCAGTTCTTGAAGAAGAGCTGTCCTCCTGGCTTCAAGGACCTCCAACTTCTCCTCCTTGTTGGCAATCACCAGACGGAGACCACGTTCTTGTCTAGACGGATGGTTCGGCCGATTTGCACCAAAGGCGTTGATGTTTGAGACGATCCTTTCCACAGCATCACGATTTGGAGACTAAGGAAAGAAGAAACGTCAAGGAAAGGAATCGTGAACACAAGAAAAAGAAAAAAGGAACCAACCTGATTCACAGAAGAGGAGGAAGAAGAAGAAGCCATCGCGAAAGGAAGATGACAGTTCTAAAAAACTAAAAGGAAGCTAGTAGTATATAAAGGCCGATTGAAACGTTCGGTCAAAGCATTCAATGTGGAGCGTTGGAAGTTGGCCAAGAAAAGGCCAAACACAGTTCACAAAACTACAAATAAAGTTTAAACCAAGCCTAAAGAATGGATGGCATCGATGAGATCCAGGCGCAACTGGTCAACCGCTTCTATCTCCTGACGATCGGCATCGGCCGAACCAGGAATCGGCTGCTCCTGTTCACGAAGGGTCTGGGCTTGCTGTGCAATGGAATCCCTCCGTTCTTGCATAATAGATATGGTGCCTGGGAGATCGGCCAGTTTCTGCTCTTCAGCTGTCAAGTCTTGATCGATCTGACTAAGCTCCTTCATCAGTTCAGCACGACGCCTCTTCAAATGATCAATGCTACCGACAATATTAGAACGAGAGGACGTTAGGAGTTCAATTCTATTATCAAGATTGGCCATGCTGTGGTCCAACTTCTCCCCGTCCTGAGTAAGTTGCTCTTGACGTCTCCTCTCCTCCAGCCGATCTTGAGCTTCCTGGACTACGAGCTGCCGATTCTCGATGAAAGCGACTTGAAGCATCTTCGCCTTGAGGTCTCTAGGCAACTGGCCCTGAATTTGCTTAAAGATGGTCCTGATCGGCTCAGCATCTTGTACAAGTAGACCAATATCTTGGTTCAGCAATGGCAATACTTCGACCAGCTTAGCTTTCACTTCATCTGGAAGGGTGATTGCCAACGTACCCTGAAAAGAAAGCAAGTTTATTAAAGTATGTAGAAGAAGCACGGGAGATAAAAGAGAAATGTGTCAAGGAATTTACCTCTACAGCAGAAGGTGTTGCTCGAATCTGAGCAGTTAGATTTTCGGCCGATGATGGTTCAGGAGCTTCGACAATTGGCAGCTGTGATTGATCACCGACACCTTGTTGAAGATCACCCGAAGACCTGTCATGAGCAATATCCTGGAGCAAGAAACAACGAGTCAGAGAATGAGAGTGGCGAAGGAACAGCCAACGGAGTTTGTACCTCAGCTGGTTGAAGATCGGCTTGTTCAAGAGGACGCTGAGGCTGACCAACAGGAGCATCTGAGATATTGACTCTTTGAGGATCAGGTTGTTCAATCAAGACAGCATCAACTATATCCTCCACAGCTTTATCTAGTTCGGCTTGTTTAGAAGACTCAACCAAGGTATCATCAGCTGAAGCTTCTTGAATAGGCTCCAATGCTGGGCCTTTATCAGAATCAGCAATGTTGATCTGTACTGGTCGACCAGGTAATCCCGAAGACTGCACAGAAATAATCAGTAAGAAACTCAAAGAGGGAAAGGAGAGTAATGAGAAGAAACAGCACCTCGAAAGCACTCGCCAACTTCCCGGCCATGTCAGAAATATCAACGACTGCGGTGTCAATTTTCCTCCTAGTTTTGCGAGCAAAGGTCTTGCTAAGTCCACTTTTCCTCTTGAGTGTCGACAAAGGCAGATTGTCCGAGACAAGATTAGTTCTGGGACCCTGCATGATTGAAGAAATTGAAGGAGCTTTATGGCCGATGTAGGGTGCCTGTCTTGGTGGCCAATATCAAATCGACTTGCCACTTTTGCTGACAACGGGGGGCTCTATAGTTTCAGGCTGAAAAGGAAAAAGAGGATATAACAAATCTGGGTATAGTCAAGCAATGCATAAAGTAAACAGATGAAAGAAGTACCTCATCAGCTGACGCCACATAATCAGGATTCAATTGCTCACAGTAGATTCTCGGAGAGACGCAGAAAAGGTGATCACACCAATCTGCCCACCAAACATTAAAAAGGGGGGAAGAAAAACCAGAGAATCTCCAAGAGTCAAGGTTAATGGTGGCATAATCAAGAACCCGATCCAAAAGGTGCTGATAACAGGTGCCGCTAGGAATGATCTCCCTTGGTTTAATCAGATCAGAGAAGTAAAGGCCAATCGGCAATTGGCCAAACCCCAGCTGACGTGCACATACTGAAGGGTTATAAAATTCGTAGGTGGCCGATTGATCTTTTCCAAAAACGCAAGAAGGAAGAAGCCCCGGTTTGATGATTTCTACGAAAACAAGCCTATCTTCATCATCTTTGTGAATATCATCAAAGCTGAATGTGGTCTCAAAGTGGGGCTCGTCATCTTTATATGCAAACCAGATGATGGAATTTGAGTTGAAGCTGAGGTAGAAACTTCTGAAGTGCTCTGTTATACGGGAAGGGGTTCTCTTGTGTCCTGGGAAGACAGAGACAGCTTCTCCAAAATTCATACATCGGCGCCTTACAATTGGAACACCATCTGGTTGATCTCCTGGGAAAGTCTTGGTAAAAATATTCTGCTCTAACCTATCTCGGAGATGAAGGTTCAGCCACATGTTAATGAACCACCAGGGACCTCCCGGAGTACCTATGGGAGAATTGGTTGACAGGCTGACTGCTACTTGATGAAGGAGGTGGTAAACTGCACCTAAAAGATATTTTCCAAGAGGGATATGATTGCCGGCAGCCAACCGCTCAGCCACTATCTGGTAATTAGCGGTAGGGCCAAAAGTTTTGCCACAGAAGACAAATTTCTCAAGCCACATGTTCAGGAAAGCAATATGTTCCCTCTGACCCACGGTTCCTTCTTTCTTGTGCTCAGCGATATAGCCAGACCATCCACCTATGCCCTTGGTCTTCAACTGATGAGAGAGTTTGTCATTACGGTGGCTGAAAAGGGTATCTGGGGAGGAAATATCTAGACCAGTCAGCACGAGGACATCGGCCAGGGTTGGAGCCATCGGCCCATGGCCGAACAAGAAAGCATTGAGTGCATCAGACCAAAAATAAGAAGCAGCTATCAAAAGAGACTCATTCCGAGACATCTCAGACAAAGATAAAGCGATGCATTGACTAATTTTGTACTGTTCCCAAGACCCCTTGTTCTTTGCAGAAATCCTGAGATACCAATCTCTCCACCCTTTGACATAACCTGTCCAGAACCTAAAACAGCTATCCCAATCGGCCAAATTCAAAGAAGCATGCTTAAAGGGAATTCGGCCTGTTTCAAAGTTGATCATCTCGATGGGGTCGATATCACCCATTGGTCCAAGAAAGGTGAGCCCGGGCTTATCATCAACAGGGATGGTGAGATGGGATCTAAGTTCCTGGAGAGATGAATAAATCTAAGCTTCAGGCAAGGAAAGACGGCAGTATTTAAAGACGAATAAAAGCAAAAGATTGAAGGAAATACCAGAGGAACTGAAGAAAGAGATGCCTTCGGAGGTGCAGAAGCAGAGCCAGAACCTCCAGCGGAGCTTGAGGACGCCATGGATCAGCAAGAGTTTTGGAGCTTAGGGTTCGTCGCTTGAAGGTTCGAGCTGCTGGAACAACAAGATTTTGGGGAGGAAAAGGAACCAATGCGGTCGTATTTATAACCTCGAAGATTTGTTGAGATTCTGCGACCGACTTCGAATCAATAGAGATAATGGATTCGAGGAAATTTCGGAGCAAAAGATTATTTACTCCGAAACTATGGGGCTTGTGTTGACGCCGTTTTTTGGAAAAACAGGTCAAAGAGGAATAAGGAGAAATAGTTGATGAAAAACAAAGTACAATCGGCCGATTGAAGGGAGAGAAAGACGGTCAACACGGATCGCCGATGGTCAAAGGGATTCAACCCTGACGGTGAGCCAGCTGGTCAAAGCGATCGGCCGATGGTCAGATAGAAGATCGGCCGATGGAGGAAAGAAGAGGCGGTATTCAAAAGAAATACGCCAAAAGGAAAGCATGGTGGAGGCGGGTCAGTCCATGATTGACAACGGGTCAAGAGTCGGTTCTTAGAAGGTCTTTGACTCCTGCGAGAGTCCTTTTCTATTTTTAGTAGTTTTTGTCTTTAGATGCAAGTAAGCAGTGCCGTGATCGGCTAGGAGTCGGGTTTGTCCTCAGGACATAAATAGCGACCTTGCGTGGTCGGAAAAAAGTGTACACACCAATATCAAACAAACCGCCTCCGGGCAAACCCTTTACTTTTACTGCATCTACTTTACAGCATCTACCTTTACAGCATCTACTTTTCGGCGACTTCGCCATTGCGTTTTTCTCTTTTCTACAACGCCGTACTTCGGGTTCGTCGGGCTGCATCAACTGATCTCCGGCAAGCTTGTGAGTACCGTTTTACCGAATAATCCTAGGCTTTAACCTCCGGGCGCATCGCTGAGGTTTCGTCTAGTTCTTTATTCACCCCTTACCGATATTAGCTAGATCTACAAGTTTTCGTACCAAATTCTTGTAGTTTTAGCTATTATCATTATCGTCCGCTCGATCTAGATCCTATTGGCTTTCAACACCACAGCCGATTCCGACCTATTCGAGCGCTGACGTCACGATCGGCCGATCCAGCCGATCGCATCCGCGCTTCGATCGCTTTCGAGCCGGCCGATCTCGCTTTTCCCGTATCGGCCGATTGGCTGGTATACGTGTTGCTGAAAGGCCATCGGTTCTCTAGCCGATCCCTAATATTTTCCATTGTCAATCAATAGGTCAGATTGGCTGGCACGCCTCGCTACACACCGGGGAGTCACGTGTGTCGCGCGCGGAGGTGACGTCCTATTTTCGCGTCAACACCTTGAGCGGAGCTGGAACCGCTGCTGCAGCATCTCTTCATCCTCGTCATCAGAGCTGTCTTCAATAATGACGGCATCGTCGCCTTCACCGACTTCGCGGCGCTCCTTCGTCTTGGTTTCTCCCTTCCCCTGCGCTTGTCCCTCAAGTCGCGGAGGGGAGGGTGGGACGGAGACATACTTCTCCACATCATCCTACAACATCAAGCAAGCATGAGTACAACTACGTCAAGCAAATCAATACTCGGGGGCTTATGTCACGACTACTGACCTGGTTTGGCGGCCGTACCGCGGAGTACTCTGGCACTGGGCACGGTGTGTACGGGGGCATATCCTTGAAGATTTTGCCCAGCCTCTCAACAATGATGTCATCCTCGACTTCGAAGCCAGGCATCCGGGACGTATCCTCGTCGGTAGTGTACTGGTACCCGAGGGTATCTCGCGCCATCAGTGGCTGCACCCTCCTCTTCATGAAACTGAAGGCCACGTGCTCGGCCCTCAGTCCGGCCTCCCGCAAGGCCTTGATCTTCTTCAGCAGCGGGGGTAGTTGGATACCCTCCTGCATGGTGGGCTTCGTGTTCCACCACGACGCATGCTTCGGTTGACGCCCGTTCGGCTTCGGTAGCTCGGGGTGGTGGTTGGTGATATAAAACCACCTCGCCTTCCAGTCTTGGTTGGAATCAATGAGCTTGTACGGCAGGTACTGGCCGGTGGCGTCTTCACGCATCTGAATCCCGGCGCCTCCGACTACTCACGGGTCATCAGTGCTCGGTTGCGGCTTCACCCGGAAGAATTTCCGGAACAAGATCTAGTGGGGCTTAATACCCACAAAAGCTTCGCAGAAATGCACACAGATGGAAGTGTGGAAGATTCCGTTGGGGTTGAGGTTGAGGTACTCGATACCATAGTACTTGAGCATCCCTTTGAAGAAATCGCTGGCCGGCAGCGCGAGTCCACGCTCCACGAACCGAGCGAACATTGGGATCTCGTCCGGATTCTTCTCCATCGGGTATGGGTCGCCGGTGGCAGTACGCCACAGATCCACTTCCTTCTCACGGAGGAACCCGCTGTTGACCAGGGCGAGGAGGTCCTCGGTCTTCAACTTCGCCTTCTTCCACTCCTTTGCCGGATTGGGGCAAGGGGAGGCAGGCAGCGACGACGACGACTGGCCGGCGTCTCCGGCCTCATCACGGCTCCTCTTCTTCGACGCGCCGGTTTTCGAGCTCTTCGCCGGGGATCCCTTCATCCTCCAAGACACGGGTGTTTTCACTTGCATTCGCTCGGGGGCTATGGCGGTGGGTGGACTACGGCGGCGCGCTGGTGTAGATCTAAACTACTTAGCGGCGGTGGCGGCGATAGAGAAGCAGAGGAGCGGGAGCGCAGATCTAATCTGTGAATGCAACTGCTGGGAGTGCAAAAACCCTAAGGGGCTCACTGCTTATTTATAACCCATCCGGCGGCTCAGTTCTGAACGGACGGATAAGCGCCAGGCGGGTGACTCAGCGGTGGCATCCTGACTCTTCATATTCCAGTACTCGACGCTCTCAGTCTCAGGGGCTCGACTACATCTGGCGGATTCAGTGGGCTACATCAGATCAAGATCCCACTCAGGACACATTCTACAGTCAAGATGACCCTTCAATTCGAGAGAAAGTACTCGACTCAAGGCTTGGGGGCTCCGTGCCACGTGTCCTTCGGTTTTTTCTCCGGATTTTTCGGGATAAGATTGGCAGAACTTCAGATTGACCCTCAGCTTGAATTTGCGATTCGACCTAAGGCTCGGGGGCTACATTCCATATGGAATGTGATTCTCCGAATCGCATTTTCCATATGGTTCTTCATCAAGATAACACGAGTACTATTGAAGACCTTCGAGAGAAGCACTCGGGGACGCTTGAGAACTACTCAAGAAGACTTCAAGACTACTCAAAGATCAGCTGGAGTACCTTCCAGCCTCGGGATAATTCAAGCACTCTTGAGGACTTTCGACTTGTGGAACTCGAGGACGCTCAAGGACTACTCGCCAAGGCCATCAAGACTACTCGAAGACATCCTGCTCGACTACAAAGTACTCGGGGGCTTGTCGTACGGACATCCTTGGGCCCACTACTCAGGTGGGTACTGGGACCAACTGCTCCGTGCGCTCCTGGGACTACCCGACTTGGGCTACACGGCACCTGCTGGCGTGGAGTGCAAGTCTTACAGAGGATTAGTACTTGGTTAGGAGGCTGGACATGTCCGGATCCATGTAGAGTACTCCTAGCCGTACGCGACTAGTACTCCTCTGCAAACCGACTTGTAACCCTGCCTCCCGGACTATATAAGGCGAGGCAGGGACCCCTATCTCATCATCCGCATCATCTTGTAAACATACCCAATCAATCTAGAGCTACGCAGCATACAGGACCTAAGGTATTACGCACCTCGCGTCCCGAACCTGTCTAAATTGTGTGCCACATGTCTTTCCTTCGAGTTCCCGATCTCGGCGAGGCCACAAACATCTACCTCGGGTACTCCCCTTGGTAGGTTGCCGGTCTAAAACACCGACACCAGGGCACGATGCCCTCCTTTCTTTTTTCTACATTTTTTCAAAACAAAAATCGACAACTATGTCGCGACCAATCGCACGTGCGAGAGGTTTTTTGGCGGAAGGCTCAACCTTGCGAGAAGTAAAGATGGCGGCATGCGCAGGGCTTGGTGCTGCTGCTCGTTCAATGCTCCTAGCACCTACGCCTCCGTGGCTACGGTGCGAAGGCTTGCGAGCACAGTCCGAGTCCACAAGTTTCCATCCGACCTCTTTTTAAAAGCGCTCGAGCAACCGCCCAGACTCCGGTCTAAAACGATTTCGACGACAAATCTCGCGAGTTACTTTTCGAGTATCCCCGAGTGCTTGGGGGCTACGAATGCGTGGCACCCCTTAGCGGTTTGGGATGGCTAGTCTCTCCAACTCTTACGCCCCTGCGGCTCCGGAGTGGAGCTTAGTCATCTCATAATTCCTAAGTTTTGCTACGCGTTGCTGTAGTCGTCCCTGGGTGCTCGGGAACGTTCGAGCCGTAACTTCTTTGAACAAGTTCTCGGTAACATAAATCTGTTCAAGATGTTACACATGCGAGCTGTCTTAATTGCCTACACCTAAATATGATACATCTAAAGTGAAGGCCTGGAGCTCTCTTGGTCTTCTGGTGTGTCTCTTGGTATCAGGTCTGGGTCCTTCATGGCGGTGTCGGCCATGTCACAAGCGAAGGAGGCGCAGTCTTCCTCGACTTGGTCGCAGTACGCGTCGGAGCTACCAGGGGCCCAGCCGCCGCTCAGCGCCATGCGATCCAGCCCTTGATAGTGCGAGTCAAACATGGCGAGCACCCGGTGCACCACCCTCCGAGCAGTCGACAGCTCCCGCTCCTTGATCACCTCCGGGAGGCGCCCGACCTCTTCTAGAAGCCTGTCGGGGAGCATCGGCCCAAAGGGAACACCGAGCCCCGACAAGATCCCGCCGATAGCTCTCCCAAGCTTGGCGTGCTCCAAGATGCTCGCCTTGCGGGACGTCTCCGACTCGCGCCGGGCGTTCTTGGCTTGCTCGAGCTCGGCCGCGACCTGCTCCCGGGCCATTTGGGACTGCTCGAGCTCGGCCTTGGTCTCTGAAAAAGGTCGACAGGTTGCTGTGAATGAACATGGCGCGGCCCAATCGAGAGAGGAGCGAGGCAGGATCGAAGAAACTTACTCTCAAGCTGCTCTGATAGCCGCTTGATCGAGCCGTCCTTCTCGAGGATCTTGAGCTCGGCTGCGTTCACCTCCTGCGTTTTTTCCGTGAGCTTCACGGTCATCGCAGCGCGGTACGTGCGCATCCCTGAGACCACGAGAAGACAAATCAACATCGACAAAAACCAGCAAAAAAAAAGAAGCTCACAACTGGAAGCGTTCGAGGCCCACTCACCGTCAACATCCTGCGCCAGTTTGGAGTTGGCATCCCGGAGCCGGGTCACCTCGTCGGTGACCTCCTGGAGCTTGTTGGTCACCTCGGAGAATTGTTTGTTGGCCGTCCTGAGGTCCGCTCCGGCGGTGACCAAGTCTTGCTCCAGCTCCGCCACCTTCGACTCAAGCGTCACCTTCTCCTGGGCGGCAGCCTGGGCAGTGTTCTGGGCGGCGGTCTCCGCGGCAGAAGTGGTGGCTGCAGCCTTCTCAGCGGCATCATTGGCGGTCGTCGCGGCGGCCCGCAACTCTTCGATCTTCGCCTCCGCCTGGGCCAACCTCGCCTCAAGGGACTCCCGCTCCGTCGCGGCGGTGGCAGCCGCGGCTTGTGCGGCTGTGGCGCGGTCTTCCGCGGACTTCATGGCGGCCTCGAGCGTGGCCCTCGACGACGCCTCACTCGCCACCGCCCCAGCGGTAGCCACACGAGCGACCACCAGCTGCATCTCCAGCTGGGCCCTCTCCGCTCGGAGCTCATCGATGGTACGCGCTCTCCTTCTGCCGGACTCCGCGAGCGCCTGTTCCGGGCAAGAGGACATCGATCATAAGATTTGCAAGAACAGAAAAGACAAGATTGAGCTCCCGGTTTGAAGGGACTCACCATCGTCGCGGGAAGGATGAGCTCGTCGAACGCATGACGCGCCCACCCGAGACCCCGCTCGAGGCTGCGGCAGGCCGCGGTCTCCTCGTCTTCGTCGTCGGACACGTCTGCCTCGTAAGCGGCCGCCCACGTGGAGCGGATGAGGTCGGTGATCCGCGCGTTGTCCTCCTCGCGCTCCGGCAGCAGACCTGCACCTGAGCCCTCCCCGACCTCCTAGATCTCCAGGGAGGCGACTCCCACAGCGCTCCCGGGAACATTGTGTTCCTGTGGGGTTGGGCGGGTTGGGCTTGCAACGGGCGCCGCTTCGGTGGCAGGGGCGGCAGGCTGGGGTGGCGATGACTCTGGCGCGCTCACTGTAGTTGATCCCGCGACTGCGGCGGGGGACGAGGACGCGGCGCGAGTGATCTCTGCGCCGGCCGCAGGTTCTCCGAGGACCTCCTCGGTCGCCTCCAACGTGGCTGGGGCTTCGGGAGCCTCGGCAGCTTCGACCAGGCTCGGATCCGACTGCTCCGTCGCGACCGCGTCGAGCGCGGGCTCCTTGTCGACAGGCTCCGCTGCTCCAGCTGTGGTCGCGGCCTCGGGCGCGGCAGACTCGGAGGCCTCGACCCCCGACTCCTCCGGCTCCGACAGCAACCGCTCCAGCGCGGCCTCGAAGATTGCTGTGTCGTTGCCCGGCAGGTCTGGCCCATCGAGGTCGATGACTTTCGGAGGGCGGGCAGCCGCGACGTCGGCTGCCGGCGCCTCCACCACGTCCCCGCCCACTGCGACGCCGCAGGCACCGAAGCTTCCGCCGTCGCCGGCACCTCGACCTCGTGCTCGCCTGCCGATGGTGGCGGAGGCACGATCTTCTCGGAAGACGCCGCCCTGACATCACCACCTCCCGCGGTGGCCTCGACCAGCGGCTTGGTCTCTGCCTGGATGACGTTCGCTCCAGGGGCCACCTGCCCCTCGGCCAAGATGCCGGCGTCCGACACCGGCGGGGGCGCCGCTAACTCGACGACATTAGTCGCCACGACCAGCCCGCTCCCGGCCTGCTCCGCCAACGGTTCGGCATAGGGAGGCAACGGGCGGGGCTCGGGCTGCGGGTCGCGCGCACCCAGCACTGCGCATTTCAACGGCGCAAGGCCGAGCACGCTAGTGTCGGCGCGGCTGAGGAAGATACGAATTAAAGACAAGAAGCAAAGCGAGGACAAAAAACAGTAAAGCGGCAAAGAATGGCGAACGAGAACTTACATGGAGGACCGGACGCGAACCCGCTTTGCAGGCCTATCCGATGGGCTCGACTCGTGGGCTGGCCTCTTGGCCCCCGCCAGCTCGGAAGCTGGTTCCCAACGCTCCACCGGTGCGGGAACTGTTTTGTCGCCCCCCGACGACTTGGGGGCGGCGCTTCGATCCCCCGACGGCTTGGGGGCAGCGCTTCGATCCCTCGGCGGCTCGGGGGCTGTCCTTCCGGCCTCCGCCGCGCCGGAGGCCGGTCCCTGACTCCCACCAATGGAGAGGGAGACTTGCATGGTCGGGGCGCCACCGCCGTGGATGACTAGGGATTGGAGGCGCTGCTGGGGAGTGATCGTGTCCCCTCCCTGCGGCGCGGCCGGTGCAGACGCCGGCGGAGTCGACCTCGCCTTGGACGACAAATGCCTCCTTAGGGAGTCCGAGTCTGGACGGTCAGAGCCGTCGAAGAGGTGGCGGAAGGAAGGTTCTTGCTCCGCCGGCCGCTTGGGCGGATCGTCCCGACGTGGGGGACCTCTCCGCCCCTCGGAGGCACGCGAACCACCAGGGGTCGTCTGCGAGCGGGTCATCCTCTGATCTTCTCGGGCGGGGCGGGCCCCCGGCTGCGAGCTGGAACCCGCCCCCTTCTCACGGGCGCCTGGCTCCGACCGCCGCGACGAGCTCACTTCCGCCGCCCCGCGCGGCGAAGGAAGGGGCGACCTGGATATGCCGCTCCAATCAACCTCCACGCTTGGCTCGTCCCCACTCCACGCGGTGACAGCGACGGATCTTAATTGGAGGAGACGTTGCGCTCCCCCGCCTTGCGGCGCTTGATGCGGTTGTCGTTCCGATCACACTTGGCGATCTTCTTCACCTTATGCCGCTCCTTGCGCTCAGCCCTCCGCCTGTCCACGGCCGCCTGGTTGCGCTTGAAGATTGCCTCCTCCGGGAGAGGCGCCTTCGCGGGCACGAGATGGGAGCTCCTCAGCTGGAAGAGAACAGAGCAAAGGGACTCAACGACCATCAAGAAATTTCCAAGAACATCCAAATCAAATGAAGACACCGAACTAGTCGGAAACCTTATCGGAGGAAGAAACCACTTACGAGCCTTTCAGTCCCCTCGTTGGGGAGCATCGGCAGGAGCCACGATGGCGGCCACACGTAGGTCGCCTTCCCGATGGCCACCGACATGTGGCGCTGGATCTCGTCTAGTGACGGCGGCTCAGGCATGGTCACGGTCCCTGTCCAAGGGGCCCTCTTGGCCGTCATCTCACAAAGACGAAGAGGCCGCCTCCGGAGCGGGACGACCCCCCGGGCGTGGTACTGGCCAATGACGGCAGCCAGGTCGACTCCAGCCTCGCGGAGGCAGGCCAGCGCCGCCCAGTGCTCCTTGAGCAACTTCTCCTACTCCGCCTTCGGAGGTCCGTCGGTCCAGTTTCACGGCGCCTGGGCGATGGAGTTTCCGGTGAACTCCGGCAGCGCGTGCTCGGGGTCGTTCTTGAGATAGAACCACCCCTTGTGTCAGCCGCTGTTGGAGCTGGTCAGCGAGAAGGGAACATACTTGCTGCCCCAACCTTGCTTCATCTGAAGGTTGGCGCAGCCAATGGTCGCCGTGAGGGGCCGTCCTTCAAGCATGCGAACATGAAGAAGTACTTGAAGAGGTGCCAGTGGGCACCGATCCCCAAGTACCCCTCGCACAGCGCCTCGAACGCCGCCATCTGTTGGACGCTGTTCGGGTTGAGGTGCTGGAGCTGGAGCCCGTACTCGTAGAGGACCGCCCGGATGAACCGCCCGGCGGGGATGGAGAAGCCGCGCTCGTGGAACGCCACGAACGAGACGACGTACCCCCTCGGTGGGCGCGGCACGGACTCATCCTCGGGCACCTTCCACTCTACGGCATCGGTGAGCGGAGGGAGCTGCCCGGCGGCGACGAGGCGATGCAGCATCGAGGGGGACACGTTGGAGCGCGACCAATTCGACATGGCGACGACGAGCTCTCGCGTACGGCTCCAGCGAAAGGGGCGGTGGCGCTGTGGGCGTGAGGGGCGAAGGAAGCAGACGGCGATGGTAGTGGAAAAGGCGAGAGGTAAAAGTTCGAAACCCTCAGCCGGCGCGCGGTTAAAAAGGAAGGTGCGCAGCCACCAGCCTTAAATGCTGGGCCCGCAACGCCGAAAAGACGCCTGCCCACGCGCACGTACCCCGGCGTAACTGATGCTCGCTTGTGCGACACCTCGATCCTCGCTGGGCCCAGGTATCTGAACCGTCCCCACTCCGTCTTTTCAAACTGTCTCATCTGCCACGTCGGCCACGACCTCCACGACTCTCACAACTCCCACGACGCCCACGACCGCCACGACTACCTCGATAAAGGATTCCAGAACCACAACAACACCACTGAAGATCAAAATCCCACGAGCAAGTCTACAACTCACTCGTGGGCTCGGGGGCTACATCCGGCGGATGCGCTCGCGCGCACCCACCAAGAAGAGCAAGAGCAAAGATCGTCGCAACGCCTTTCGTCTGAGCCTGCGTGTGAGTCCTTGACTCCCTCTCAGGCTCGGGGGCTACTGACGAGGGCCCAGATTAGGGCCCTCTCTGACGGCGAGATAATCACTTTTGAGGTGGAGTCTTCTAACACCATTGACAACGTGAAGGCCAAGATTCAAGATAAGGAGGACTGCGAACCCCTGTCAAGACCATCACTGGCAAGACGTCTTGTTTTCGACTAGTTGGGAGCTTCCTCGACAAGTCTCCTACCAAGTGAAAGCTTCTCCGACAAGTCTCCACCTCGCACGACAAGTCTCCGCCTCGCACGACAAGTCTCCGCCTCGCACGAGGAGTTCCCGCCTCCGACAACCCGCTCATTCGCACGAGCAGTTTTCCGCCTCTGACCAGGACGCAGTCCAAGCAATGTGGCGCCACCCCGACACACAGGCTCCCCCGCTACGACGTGTGGGGCGCCAGTTCCCCATGCCATGCAAGCACACCAGCTGGCGGCACGCGCGGGCGGTCGGCTCTGACGAGAGCCTTAATGCGGCACTGTTCGGCTGCACAGCCATCAACGCGCCGTCCCATCCGACCCTGCAGCACGCCAACTCCGACCGAGGCACTCAAGTGCCCCCTACTATTAGTGCTGGCCTACGATTAGGCCCTAACGTGGCGAGCTCATCCCGTACTCAGACGGGTTGAGTCAGCACCAAAGTGCTCAGAGGAGGCGCCAGGTGACCAAAATGAACAGCCCCGCCCCGACACGCGGCGGCTTGGACGACAACGTAGCTCAGTCGCCTTCAATACTCCCTGACGGACAGCGACGTGCGAGAAGACGTCCCAGCGGCTGGCACTGTAGCTTTTACTTTGTTTCCCTTTTTTGCCCCTCTCCCTTGCGTCTATAAAAGGAAGAGGAGGGCAACCGTCACAAGGGCTGACGAACTGAACTCTCACACCCCAGGGACTTGGGCTCAACGCCCTCTCCCGACAAGTTTGTAACCCCTACTACAAACAACCCTAGCACGAGAACATGGCAGCCCGAAATTGGACGTAGGGTATTACTCCTCTGAGGCCCGAACCAGCCTAAATCCCGGTGTCTCTTGTGCTAACCATCCGGGTCAGACACACGATCGATACAAATTTACTGTCCGGCGGTAGAGAACCCCGACAGTAAGAGTTTATGGGATCAGGAAGGAATTAAGAGAATTTCTTTTGTTGTGGGCTGTTGGATCCATGTTGGGATCGACTCAAGTGGTGGATATGGAAATGACAAGGAAGAGTAATTTTGGAAGAATCTCGGTTGCTGTCCTGAATCCTTCTCTCATTCCTGCACATCTTGATGCAATGATTGGAGATCATTACTTCGAGCTAGAATTTGAAGTGGAGAAGGTGGGGACAGACAAAAATGGAGAAGAAGTAGTGATAGAATGGTCTGGAGAAGGGGGCAACGATGGAGATGAGGGAGAGGAAGATGAAAAAAATATAGAAGAAGGTGGACATGGATCACTAAAAGGTCCAAAAAGGGTGAAAAGAAATGAGGAATCGAAGGAATTGGGAGGTGATTCGGGGAAAGGTGGTGGTGATATTTCAGCACAATCCCTGGACCATCTCAAGGAGAGGGTTCAGAACATGTCTGCACACGAATTTTCTTTGTTTCTAAGGGAGCAAGCTGCGGCTATTAAGAATAAGGAAGCAGGAAGCGTGTTAGACGTGGGGGCTGATAGGGTGATGGCTGAAAATGATGCTTTGTCAGAGACAGAAGAACCACTGATAGCTGGAGGGTGTTGTAACTTGGAGAAGGAGAGTGGGCAGATTGTGGGGCAGCATGAGGTTGGCAACGAAAGTGTTCTGGCAGCCGAGGTGATGAGGAGTGAGGAAGCTTTGATGGTAAACAACATGGAGGTGCAGGCTGCTGCTGCTATCAAGGAAGTTGTGCTATCTCCGGCAAGGTCTAGTCCCAGGCTTGCGCATTTCATTGACGAGCACACTCTATCAAAGGCAAAAAGGAGGGTCCCAGAGAACAATCTAGAGCTGAAAGAAGGTAATTTACCTGACACTTCTCTTGGTTCTTTTAATTTTGTTGACGTCGTTTCTCGAATTTCTCATTTGGGGATTTGCTGCGGTGTTAATGACAATGAGAGGGTTAGCTCGGTTAAACGATTGTTGGAGGGGGGAAGTAATATTCTTGATCATGGGGAGTTGCTGATTGGTAAGGATTGGGAGGTCCAAAATAGTGATAGTGATGATGAAAGTATAGAAGGGATAGAGAAGGCTGCTGTTAAGCAGTTATGTGGGGAGCTTGTTGATGAGGTATTTGATGATGATAGGTTTGACATTTTGCAAGACTGCTTCGATTTCCAAAAGAGAAACAAGCATAGCGCTAAGTCGCTGAAAAGGAAGGCTTGCAAAGTGAATCTTTCTAAATTTGTTAAAAATGTTCGCAAATGAAAGGAATATTTTGGAATAGCAGAGGTCTTAGTGACTTGGCTAAATCAAAGTTCTTAAAGGATACAGTAATAGAACAAAACTTAGATTTTGTTGCCCTACTGGAAACTGGCAAAAAAGATTTTTCCCAAACAACGCTTAATAATTTTTGCGGGGGAAAAAAATTCCTATGGCATTGGACCCAACCTCATGGGAGGTCTGGTGGCATCCTATTAGGAGTAAACCTTGATGGTCTTGATATTGGCAGTATAGATGAGGGAGATTTTTATGTAAAATTCAGACTCAGAAACAAAAGTGATGGGTTCAAGTGGGTGTTGGTGGTGGTTTATGGGGCTGCTCAACAAGAGTTTAAGGAAGTTTTTCTCACCGAATTAGTCCACGCTTGTAGTAAGGAAGAACTTCCTATTTTGCTTGGGGGTGATTTTAATATCATTAGAAACCCAAGTGAGAAAAACAATGAGAGATATGATGACAGATGGCCCTTTCTTTTCAATGCTATCATCGATGGCTTGAATTTGAGGGAAATTGAGATGTCAGGTAGGAAGTATTCTTGGGCAAATTCTAGAGAGGTGCCAACGTATGAAAGGTTGGATAGGGTGTTAGCGAGCACGGAGTGGGAGGAAAGATTTCCTTTAAGCACAGTAATTGCGCTTACTAGGGAAATTTCAGATCACACACCTTTATTGCTTAACACGGGGGAGGGTTCAAAGGTTTCAAAGCAACCGATGTTCAAATTTGAACTAGGTTGGCTGTTAAGGGATGATTTCTTTGACTTAGTGGCTGAGGTTTGGAGGAAGGAGAAAAAAGGGGTCACTTCAATGCAACTTTGGCAAAATAAAATTCGACGATTAAGACAATTTCTTAGAGGATGGGCAAAGAATATGAAAGGGGCGTATAAAAAAGAAAAACAGGAACTGATAAAAAAAGCGGATGAGTTAGACAAAAAAGCGGAGTCTATGTTGCTAACGCAACAAGAAATAGACTTGAAGCAAAGTGTAAAAAACAGATTGGTTCAACTTTTAAGAGAAGAGGAAATTAAATGGTTCCAAAGGGCTAAAACCAATGAAATTTTGCAAGGAGATAATAATACTCGATACTTTCAGTTAGTAGCTAATGGCAAGCACTGGAAAACTAGAATTTTTCGACTTGAACAAGATGAAGGTATCATCGAGGGGGAAGAAAATCTTAAAAGGTATATTACAAATTACTATAAGGGTCTGTTCGGGCCACAAAAGGGATGCAATTTCTCGTTGGATGAATCCAGGACGGAGGATATCCTTCAGGTTTCGGGTTTAGAAAATGAGTTGCTGACCGGGGAGTTTACAGAAAAAGAAGTGAGAGAGGCTGTTTTTCAAATGAAGCACAATAAAGCACCTAGGCCTGATGGTTTCCCCGTGGAGTTCTACCAGGTTTTTTGGAGTCTTATTAAACATGACTTAATGGCCATGTTTAAGGATTTCCATGATGGCAAGTTACCTCATTTTAGCCTTAATTTTGGTATCATAACTTTGTTACCAAAGCTAAAAGAGGTAAAGATGGTGCAGCAGTACAAACCCATTTGCATGCTAAATGTTAGCTTTAAAATTGTTACCAAAGTTTTAGCTAACAGACTCAAGTTGGTTGTGAACAAATTGATAGGACCAACTCAAACGGCCTTTCTCCCAGGTAGAAACATTATGGAGGGTGTGGTAATTTTGCATGAGTCAATTCATGAAATACAAAGAAAAAAGCAAAGTGGGATTATTCTCAAACTAGATTTTGAGAAGGCTTACGACAAAGTTAATTGGGCTTTTTTGCAGCAAGCAATGAGAATGAAAGAGTTTTCCCCTAAGTGGTGCAGTTGGATAGAAAGCATTATTTGTGGGAGAAGTGTAGGAGTGAAAATTAATGATGATATAGGTCAGTTTTTCCAAACCAAGAAAGGGCTTAGACAAGGTGATCCATTGTTACCAGTGCTCTTTAACTTGGTGGCTGATATGTTGGCGGTTCTAATCAAGCGAGCTACTGTTGATGATCAATTTAAGGGGCTAGTTCCTCATTTGGTAGATGGAGGATTGTCCATCCTTCAATACACCGATGATACAATTCTTTTCATCGAAGATGATTTACAGCAAGCAAGTAATTTGAAATTAGTGCTTAGTACTTTTGAGAAAGTGGCTGGCCTAAAGATTAACTATCATAAGAGTGAACTGTTTTGTTTTGGGGCAGCTAAAGGCAAGGTTTGTGACTATGTGAGTCTTTTTGGTTGTAAAGAAGGGAACCTTCCATTTAAATACTTGGGCATTCCGATGCACTTTCGCAGGATTTTGAATAAAGATTGGAGGGATGTGGAAGAAAGGTTCCAAAAAAAATTAAGTAGCTGGAAGAGCAAGCTACTTTCTGTGGGAGGGAGACTAGTTTTAATAAACTCAGTCCTTTCTAGCCTGCCAATGTATATGATGTCTTTTTTTTAGAATTCCTAAAGGAGTGCTAGAAAAATTGGACTACTTTAGATCAAGGTTTTTCTGGCAGTGTGATGAACACAAAAAGAAATATAGATTAGCGAAGTGGAGTATCCTGTGTCAAACCAAGAGTTTGGATGGTTTGGGAATTGTAAATCTAGAGGCTCAGAATGTGTGCTTGCTAAGCAAGTGGTTATTCAAGCTGTTGAATGAAGATGGGATGTGGCAGAAATTAATTAGATGAAAATATTTAAAGAATAATACATTATCCCAAGTAACAAAGAAACCGGGTGATTCCCATTTTTGGTCTGGGCTGATGGATATCAAAGATCAATTTTTGTCGAGAGGCAGGTTCCTGGTTCATAATGGAGAACAAATTATATTTTGGGAGGATGTTTGGTTGGGTAACCAGAAGTTAAAAGATAGGTATTCCTGCCTATATAACATTGTAAGAAGGAAAAATGATACAGTGGCAAATGTGCTAAGCACAGTCCCTTTGAAGGTCTCCTTTAGAAGGGCACTAAGAGGGAGTGTCCTAAACAAATGGTTGGAATTGGTGACTGAAATTATAGATGTGAATATAAATGATCAAAAAGATGTGTTCATTTGGGGATTAGGTAGGGGGCAGAAATTTTCAGTAAAGTCTATGTATGCAGATATAATGAAACAATAGGGTGTGCCTTCCAATTGCGCCTTTTGGAAACTGAGAGTTCCACTGAAAATTAAAATTTTCTCTTGGTATTTATGGAAAGGAGTAATCCTTACAAAAGATAATCTGTCCAAGAGAAATTGGAAAGGAAGTCTTAAGTGTTGTTTCTGTAATGCGGATGAAACAATTCAACATTTGTTTTTTGGCTGCCATGTAGCAAGGAACATCTGGAATTTGATTTTTATTACCATTGGAATTCAACCACCAACTAGCTTTTCTCATATACTTGGCTCTTGGCTAAGAGGGTTCTCAAAGTCGCTGAAAAATCAATGTACTGTTGGGGCAATTGTGCTATGTTGGGCTATTTGGTTGAATAGAAATGAGGTAGTATTTCGAAATACAAATCCTAACACATTTGTGCAGGTAATTTTCAGGGGGACATATTGGGCAAGGTGTTGGTCGATGTTGTCTAAAGAGGAAGAGGAGGCTTCTATAAAGCAAAATTGTCACCTGCTAGAAGTGGCGTCCATGGAGCTTTTTAGTCATTTTGGTTGGAAATCAAGGCTTAGAATTGGTGATTAATTCTGTTCGCGTTGGGTGTTTAGCCTCTACCGAACCTTGTTGGCGTGGTGTTGCATCTTTGCAGTCTGAGTACTGCCTTTGCTACTGTAATGGTCCAGAATTTCTTTGGCTGTGCACATTCTCAAGGGGATGTGGAGGCCAGATTTTTTAATCCAGTTTCTAAAAAAAATGTGGCAATGGCCGTCATCAAAGCAATCGTGGTTACATGCGGCCCGTCTCACCTCTCTCACACCTTCTCATGGCTGTTCCGGCAAATCAACCGCCGTGCTGCCCGTCATCAGGGATCGACAACATCCAGCCTCATTTTCACTGCGGACGGCTGCTCGATCGGATGCTCACACTACCGGAAAACTTAAGTTTGCCGGTCATATCTGCTTATTTGCAATGGGCTTTTTGTTAGGCTCACAGCAAAATACCATTTCGGTAATGCTCCTACCCTGACGTCCGGAATATCGGACGCCGCTCCGCGTCCACCTACTATCCATTCTCATCCACTCGTTGATACATCGTCCTTTCCTCCGTTTCTTCTCGAGAAAATATCCAGCGCCCGGTGTCGGGGTTTGATACCGCCGGCAAGTAAATTTTAGTATGTTCGTGCGTCTGATTCGGATGGTTGGGCTTTGAGACACCGAGATTATACTGGTTCAGGCACTTAGGGGATGCCCTACGTCCAGTTCGAAAGGATATTCTATATGCCCACAGGGGCTTGTAGTAGGGGGTACAAGCTTAGGTCGAGAGAGGGAGAGAGTCCCAAGTCTCTGGATGTGGTGGTGAGCTGCGAGCGCTCAGTGAGTGTTGTCGTGCGTTGTTTTTCCTGTTGGTCATGCTGTTTACGGTGCCAGCCTCCCTTTTTGTAGTCCAAAGATGGCCGGCGTACAAGGGTTAAGATGGTAAAATGACGTCTTGCTACAGTGCCTGAATAGTGCTAGAATAGTGTCACGCCATGGGCCTTCGTCTCTTGTTGGCGCCGTACACTGTGATAGCCGCGGTAGCCTCCGTAGGGCGGCGTAGCTGCGGCTCTTGTTCCAAGGTGGCTTCTCCCGACTCATGCCCGCACCAGTCTTGTTGGGTCGGGGCTTCTCGTGCAAACCTCGACCTTCTCTCTGATGCTTGCTGGGTCGGGTCTCGTCGTTCGATGTCTTGCAGGTGAAGGATTCGTGTGTCCTTTGCCACTGTTCATTATCCAGGTGATGGGACGCCAGGTCAGTCCACTTCCCACGCCGAAGAAAATCTCATCATGGCTTGGCCGTCTGACAAGGCACACCTGGAACGCCAGGTCAGTCTGCTTCCCACGCCGGGGAAAATCTCATCATGACCTGGCCGTCTGACAAGGCAGATCCGCCCGGCCTGCTGCTCCTGCACGTCCCGGGCGGCGCGGGGCTGCTTGCGCCACGTTGCAGCTCTCCCCCTGGGGGGCCTGCCGAGGGATTGCAGCGGAAGGAACCTTAGGTCGTGTGAGGCGGAGCCGCCCGTCGAGGTAGCCAGGACGACCGCCTAAGTCGGAGGTGGCCCTGCAGACGGTGTCGGGCCGCTGTCCTTGAGAAAGGGAAGCTGGGCCTGGCTTGTTGGTTGCCGATGTTGGGCCTTCACGGACGCAGCCCATCATTAGCCTTCGTGATTTTGGGGATTTAGGGGCTAAGATTATTACCCCTAGTTTCTCCCCTCTTCACCCGGTTCTCTCTCGCCTCCCGGGAGGATGCGCGACCGCTGCCGTCCCGCGCGCCGTCGTCGGGAGCGAGCGCCGCAGCTCCCCGCGACTGGAGGACGGGGCAAGCCCGAGGCACGGTGCTCCAGCCGCCGCTCACCCGTCGCTGATGGCCGCCTACGAGGTGCTTCCATGGCCACCGCCTCCAGGATCGAGCTCTCGGGGCGGAGGTGGGGGCCGCGGCTCGCCAGTGCCGTCACACCGCGCCGACCCTTCTTCTCGTCTGGCTCCCCTCCCGTGCTCCACCCGCTGGCCCCTCCCAATGCTCAACACGCCGTCGGCGCCCGCGGTGCCCGGAGGTCGCGGCGGGCCTCCCGTGCTCCACCCGACGGACCCTCCCCGTGCTCCACCCACCGCCGGCGCCCGCGGCAGCACACGCGGAGGAGCTCGCGGTGTACGGACGACGGGCTGGGGATGGCGGCGACGAGGAGACACGACATGTGGTAGGGTTTTGGTGCATGTTGCAAGCGTGTGTCTCACGTGTTTCTGATGTCTCACTAGGATGTTGAAAGTAGATCTAGGGTTTTCAACGTTGCGGATGTTGATCCCCCAATATAAAGTTTGATTCCTGATGTTGCAACTATTTGTTTTCGAATGTTGCAACTATTTATTTTCGAATGTTGCAGATGTTGCAACTATTTTAACATATTTTTGATGTTGCAAACATTAATTTTTGATGTTGCGGATGTTGAGTTTTGATATTGCAGACATGTGATATTGGATGTTGTGTCGAGGAGGAGGGAAGGAGAGCTCCTGATGTTGGCTCGACCCCGGCCGCCGCCGTCGCGGGCGCGAGGGGAACTCCTGCCGCCGCGGGGGGCGCACGCGCGGGGAGCTCCTGTCACCTCCTGTTTGAGATTTTTTTGTTTTCGATGGTGCAATTGTTGTATACCAGTGTTGCAACAAGTTCTTGGCATGTTGCAATCATTCGCCTTCATGATTCAATCGTTTCTCGTTTATGTTGCAAATCGTTGTGCACATGTTGCATCCGTGTTCTTGACATGTTGCGAGTGTCCCATGCAAATGTTTAAAAATTAGATATAAATTTTTCGATGTTGCAAACATTAATTTTCGATGCTGCAAATGTTGAGTCTCGATGTTACAGACACATGTTGTTGGGTGTTGCAAACATTAAATTTTAATGTTGCGGATGTTGAGTTTCGATGTTGCAGACATGTGATGTTGGGATTTGTGTCGAGGAGGGGAGGAGAGCTCCTGATGTTGGATGTTGCACGCAACACGGGTCGTTGCATGGTCGCAACATTGGTCGCTTGGGTGTTATGCCAGGGGGGAGGAGAGGAGGCCCGCTGATGTTTGGATGTTGCACGCAACATGCTCGCAACATGACTCGCAATGGCACGCAATATGCTCGCAACATGGGTCGCTGCACTTTTCGATCCGACGGCTGATGGGCTGAGTTGCTTTAAATCCAACGGCCACGGAGGCGTCCGATGCTAGCGCCCGGAACGAACGTCCGAGCGCTAGCAGTTCCGATACCATTTTGTTGAGCGCCACGACGAAATCTCACGGCACAAAGCAAGGGTCACGACAAAATAAGTATTTGTCGTTAGCTTGGAGGTCGGTTCAGTGCAAAATTGAACTTTGTCTTGTGTCTTGGACCTTATTAACAGCATAAACATATTTTACCGTGAGTATTTTTCATCCGACGGCAAATATTCTATTTTGTCGTGCGTTTTTGTTTAGGCCGACGCACCTCAAAATGTTTTCATAGCTTTTTCATACAACTTCGGATGAACAAAAACTTTATATCACGATTGTACATCTCGAAAAGATCTACAACTTTTAGTAATGAATTTTTTCTAAAAAATTCAATTTAAACATGTGTTTTCTTTTATTGATTGAATATGGAAGGGACACTTGTGAAGCAACTCATAGCTATGTTTATCTTCTATACCCTAAAAATTTTTCCACTCTTCCCATATAATATGTGTTACTCTATGTTAAAATTTGGTACATTTTTATATTTATTTGCATTTCAAGTAATTTTTTGAGTCAAGTCAAATTTAGGACTACAATTGATTCAAATAATAGAATAAAATAAATGGAAAAATTATATTCATTTTATTTTGCCAAATTTGAGACCTTAGCCATAAAATGAAAAAATTGCTAAAATCTTGTAAAGGAAACACGATCACAAACGCGCACCCGAATGATTTTAAAATTTTTAAAAAGCAAATGAAGTCTAAAAATTATGAAATTTGTCAATACCTCATGATGTCATGTGTGGAGGTAGTGGTAAAAGAATTGAATAGATTTCACATTTTTTTCACATACGATGCTTACAAACGGAAACATCTCTGAAGAAGTTTCATAGAGTTAAAGGCATGTGTGGTTAGGTTTGTAGACAAAGTGGCGTTCGAATTGAGGTTTGGTTTCAAAAAAAAGACAATGTCGCGGGTGTGTCATCCTACTCCATGAACTCTCAAGTTGACCGTTTAGGTCCTCGAACTCATTTGGTTGTGTCAGTCATGTCCCTAAACTTGCAAATCACATGTTTAGTTCCTCTAACTTGTTCAATTATATCACCCCGGTCTCCAAACTTGGTTTTGAGTCTAATCTGGGTCAAAATAGAGCGATCTTAAAACTTCATATCAAAAAATAATTTATATTTTTTCATACAACCTCGAACGAAGACAAACTTTATATCAAAATTGTAATCCTCAACGTGATCTCCAATTTTGTAGTTGAAAAGTTTTTGAAATAAAATTGTTTAGGGTCCCAACATATTGTTGTGTGTTTATAGATTTTACAATTTAAAATTTAAAATTAAAATTTCGGACATTAAATGACTTCAATTTTTAAAAAATCAACTACAAAGTTGTAGACCTTTATCACTATAACTTCCGTATAGACCATGTCAATATCCAAAATTGTTTGATAATTTAACTTTTAAATCTCAAAATCTATAAACATTCAACAATATTTGGGACCTTAAACATTTTTAATTCAAAAAAACATTTTCAACTACAAAGTTGTAGATCGCACCGAGGGCTAAAATTAGATGCGACGGCGGCAACACCGATGGAAGATCGGGCAAGCTCGTCAGATATAGTGGCGGTGGCGGCTGTTGACGTAAAGGGAACAGGGTCCCCTTAGTGACTGACTTATGGAGCCCACTGACTTCCGCACAGTAATCTAGGGCTTAGCAAGCCCCAGAGATCAAGAGACAAATTAAAACCCCCAGGTGGCATCACGCCTGACGTCAGCTACCCGAGAGGCTCCTGAGCATGGACTTCGCTTCATCGGGAAGGAAGAGCGGCACGGGGACCGTGCCAAGGAAGAACTGTTGATAAGACGGCGCACAGGCGACCGCCCCGTCCTCGTAAGAAGCATCATGATTACGGTCGACCAAAGTGGTGTGCGTGCAGGAGCCCGTGGGCAGTGGCGGATCCAGGATTCTATAGTTTGGTATTCCCATGCTCCCAAGAAAACATCTAGTTGAACAGTAATTAATAAAATAGTCAGTCAACTGTTCTATAAAATTTTCTAACTACAAAGTTCTACTAATCATTTAGTAACATTTAGCATTAATCGTCACTACAGCAAGTCCCCGTCGGCTGCTGCTGTCAGTTGTCTTCCTGTTCAGCTAGCCGGCCTCTAGCAGCAGGCGGCGTTCCCGTGTCCCTGCGGACCTGCACAGCATGTGCAACACGCTAGCGCTCAATGGTGTTGTGTGGCAGTAGGGTGCAGGCTGCAGTTCCCTACAGGTGCTCATGGCTCTGCCGCTCCCAAGCTTCGGCAACTACGGTTTTGGATTTTGGGAACAGACGGAGAAGACAATGTGAGGGAGAAGAGAAGGAATCGAGGGAAGCCATGCAACTTGAGCGAGCTGCGTGACTACGTGAGTCGCCTTGATGATAGCATCTCGACTCTTGGAGTGGATCAGCAGTGGTGGGAGCCGGCCAACGGAGAGCCGGAGACGTTGTGGGCCGAAGCTGGTGTGGTGGACTGGTGGGAACAGGAGGATTGATTGGGTTGAGCTGTTTTGGGGCTAAATTTTAACTGAGCAAATGAAGATTGTGACCCAGCAAATCATGTATATGTATATATACATGATGTATACTTGGTTTGATAGCAAAAAAGTTGGGTATTCCCGAGAATACCAAGGAATCCAGCTGCCTCCGCCAATGCCTGTTGGGGCCCGAGCCTAACACTAGCACTTCGCTCAGGCGGTGTCAGCCGTCATCGGGTCCACCACCAGACTCGCCCGCGTGCGAAGAACCTGCACGGGGAAGATGCAAAGGCGAGTCCCACTAACAAGGAGCGGGACCCATGTAAAGACAGAAAAGGAACTCACCCCGACAAGACAAGTGGGCGAGCTGCTCCCGGATACATCCCGGGAATGGTCACGGGATACATTTCTGGAGAGTCTCCCAACCACCTGCCCACCAAGTATGGCCCACAACGAAGCGCGAGGGGCCGCCGCCTTTGCCTCGATCGGAAGAGACGCCTGACATGACTGGCAGGGGTCACACAGTGTTGCGGGCGCCCACCAGAACATGTAAAGTGTTCACACCAAGAGGCGGTATGCATGAACCGTCGTAGGATAGCTATGAAAGAAAATATGTAACCCTCAAGGAGGGAGATCGGCTCGGAGTGAGCACAACTTATACTCAAGATCAAGGAGAACACCCACATGCCACAAGACGTAGGGCTATTATCCTCTGGGAGGCCCGAACCTGGATAAGCCCTTGAGCCTCTACATCCAACATTCTTCACCACCATCAAACTGAATCCTAATCCACCAAATCACTCACGCTCAACAGAAGGACTTTCCCCTGACCGAATCTCTAAACGGGGTTCCCTCAGATCCTTTGTCTAGGTGAAAAACCACCAACAGCGGTGGGCGAAGCTTATCCTCTTGTCAGATCCGGCGGCAGGGGAAGCTCCTCTCCTCAGATCTGGCGGCAGGTGGTACTAGCAACACTCCTCCTCCTCCTCTCCTCAGATCTGACTGCGGGTGACGCTCTTCTATCTCTCTCTTTCAGATCCGGCAACGGAGTAGCAACAACAGCGGGCGGAGGAGGTGGTGGTGGTGGTGGTGGTTGCGGTGGTGGCGGTGGTGGTGGCGGTCTGGTGGCCTCGAGCTCCCTCCCCGGCGCGACTTCGAGCTCCCTCCTCGGCGAGGTGGTGATGGCGTGATGGTGGTAGTGGCGACAGCCACGGAGGTCCGGCGACGCGGCGATGACCGGAGCGAGCAGGGCAGCAGTGGCGGGTGGCTGCAGAGGGCAGCGACGGCCGGCCGATGGCCCGTGGTGCCCGTCCTTTGGGGTTTTTTTTGTTTTTTATTCTTTTCTAAAACTCTTTGCCGAGAGTTGAAGATTACGCACCACAAACCTTTGTCGTGAGCCCAAGCTTCGACTCACGGCAAAGCCGTTGTTTGACGGATGATTTGTCGGGAGCTCTTTGCCGAGAGCGGCCCTCGACAAACCCTTTGCCGAGGGTTTTTTGGCTTCGTTGTGAGCCATTCTGCTACAAACACATCCATTCTACTTCATTAGATCCAAAACAATGTTTGGGAGTGTTTCAAAATTCAGAGCATTTCACTCGCTTCTGCACGAAAATCAATGCAAAGCTTGTGTTTCGAGTCAGAATGCACTATTTCAGGGAACCGAACTTCTGAAAATGTTTTGCTATGAACGGAGTCAATCTACTTCGTTGGACCCAAAATGATGTTTGGAAGTGTTTCGGAGTATTCCACTTCTTCTGCACGAGAATCTAAAGAAGTAGATTGGGAAAATGTCTACCGCTTGAGAAAAAAAAAACTATGAAAAGCACAAACCTTTGCCGACTCATGTTGGGAAATATCACAAGTAGTAAAAAAAAACCTGGATACCTTCGTTTTACACTTTTATAGAATTTCAAGCAGCTTGGACATCCACGTCCAATCTCGCATGATGTACATCATCACTACCACTGATGTCCTCCCTCATCATCATAACATTCTTAAATCTTAAGTCCATATTGTGCGTCTTTGTGCATGTTACGGCATATAGAGCAGCCAACCCATATACTAAGATGCTATTAAACTATGATCAACCATCGAGCGAGAACAAGCATCAGCATGTGCGCCATTCCACATTGTACATTATTTCAGGCATGCCAACCGAATTTCCATGAAACAAATCGAGATCACCCATCTTCTCAACTCTCTCACATGCAGATGCAGGCATCGACGCATGGTCACGGGAGCGCTAAACGCTCCAATAATTTAAAGATGGTTGCACCAATCTCTGCTTCTATAAATGCCACACTCGAGCACCATCCTAGAGCATCACAAGCGCTTAGCAATCGAGTCATCAAGCCACACCAGCTCACTCGATCACTCTGCTTAGTGCTTGCGGTCAAGCAGCAGCTACTGAGTAGCAATGGCAGGCAAGGCCTCGATCGCACTGTTCCTGGCCGTTAACATGGTCGTGTTCGCCATGGCAAGCGCCTGCGGCGGCGACTGCCCCCCTTCGACGCCGTCGAACCCGTCGACCCCGACCCCGACCCCGGCATCGCGCGGCAAGTGCCCCCGCGACGCGCTGAAGCTGGGCGTGTGCGCCAACGTGCTCGGCCTGATCAAGGCCAAGGTCGGCGTGCCGCCCACCGAGCCCTGCTGCCCGCTGCTGGAGGGTCTCGTCGACCTCGAGGCCGCCTTGTGCCTCTGCACCGCCATCAAGGGCAACATCCTCGGCATCAACCTCAACCTGCCCATCGACCTCAGCCTCATCCTCAACCACTGCGGCAAGAGCGTGCCCACCGGATTCAAGTGCCTCTAAGCATTTGCAATGTGTCTGGCATGAGCCGAGCATATGCATGCGGCATGCCAACACTCTTTTGCTTATTATTCGCGTGCATGCTTACGCAAACTACGTGTGCAGCCGATCTGATCAGCTCTGCTTTGGGTTTTCCATTTTTCATGTTGTCCAGGTCCCTGCGTGGACGACGTGTCCCTGAACTCTTTGGGTTATTTATTTGTATTGTTTGGCAATTGGCTTGCATGAACACATTTTCTTTGCTATTTCTGAGGTGCCACTTTTCGAGCTATACATATTTCTCATTTGTGTTATAGAGTGTGTGTACGGAGTGAGCATTCTGCATGAGAAATACTGTACTACAGAAATACGGATACCAAATACGTCAGGGCAAAGACATGGCGGCATGTCGCCTTCGGTAAAAGGCTGATATTTTGGAACCTTATCAGTTGTTGCTCAGTTCTATGCAATTCGTCGCGTTGAAATCAACATAGCGGTGATGCTATGGTGAAATCAATCAAAATCGTCTTACATCATCTGAATTGGTAGCTAGATTATGGCGTAGTAAAACGTCATTTATCTATGCATCTTTAAGGGCTTGTTTGGCAGGGCTCCGACTCCTGTTTTGAGAAAACGTTTGACAAAATAGCTTCTCCTGGTTGTCTATTGGGGTAAAAACCGTCTCTCTAAGAGGAGCCAACACTCATAAAAGAAGATGCATCACAAAGAGAGAAATAGACAAGTGAGGAGGGGGGAGTCCCCTCTCTCAACCCCCTGCCAACACTCATAAAAGAAGATGCATCACAAAGAGAGAAATAGACAAGTGATGAGGGGGGGTCCCCTCTCTCAACCCCCTTGGGTTGTTTATATAGCTAAGAGGTGGGATGGCATTTTAGCCCCAAGCCTCTGGTGGGTACAAACATTACACCCGAGCCCTAAAACTAGGATAGGGGGTACCTTATGAATCATTTCCCCCAACATTCTAGCCCCTTAGCTACTTTGGTTTAGCTGGTACAACAAAGCGAAGTAGATGAAAACAAGGCAAAAATGATTCACTAAACTTTTTCTTCGGCCTGAGAACATGCCCTCGTGACCACCCGTCCGTACGCCTCGCTTAAAACTCCATTCCGAAAACCTAGTGGGAAAAAACAGAATGGAGAAAAGAGCACGCACATCTAACGGGTCTACACATATGGAGTTATCAACTAGCCTAGCCAATGTCATCTTTGGTCTTCATTTGACAATTAAAAGCTTCTTCTGTGGTGCCGTCAACTTCGCCATTCTTGCCAAAAAAGATCTCCCCCACTTCGTTCTCGCTTCATCCTCCTGAAGTTATTTCCTCCATGTAATCGACGTAGCCGAAGTAGAGAAAGTTGTGTGATGCTTTCTTCATCGTCCCGAAGTCCTCACGGGTCTTCGTTCACCCGCTTCGGGCAAGATGGGTGAATTGGTTCACCAAGATCCCTCCATAGCCCTTCTTGGCTGAAGCTGGTGGCGAAGATCATGTGTCGTGGAAATAGAAGTGTAGTTGATGTAGTTTGGATTGATGCTGATGCGAAGATGAAACCAACAATTGCGTGGATAATGCATTTGTCGGTGATAGAGACACAACTTCCATATTGCCTCTTCGCATGAGGCATTAACTGAAGAGATATTGAAGTCCACTTATGATAACCCGAAGAACCATATCAATATAACCGAAGAGCCAATGCTGAAATACTTGAAGCACCGCGGCTAGCAATCCATTCTTTCGAACATGCCCTCGTGACCACCCGCCCGTACGTATATAAAATTCTTGCCAGAAAATTGAAGTTGAAACTGTACTAAAAAAAGACTGTCTTCGCTAGCTCATCTAAATGCATGCGCATAGGTCTGCATGAAAGAAAAACTGCACATCTATATTGTTTATTGTCTTTGCAAATCTATAACCCTCTCCGGGTGACACAAAGAGTAGGTGTATCTAAGCTAAAAAGCAAAGTCGCAAGGAACAGCTAGCATAGGCCTACTTCAGCATTCTTTAGATTCTATGCTTAACCGAAGTTAATTTTAATAGATTGAATGTCTTTGCAGGATTTAAGTGAAGCAAGATGAATGAGATATCTTTTTTTTATAAAAAAACTCGTGATAAAATAATCATGCCATAGAAGCGAAGTGATACTACTTGATAAGCTCTTCGGGAGCAAACTATGTGCTATACCCATGCGTCCAAATTCCAATCATATCGACAAGGTGAAAACTGGCCCCGTGTAGCATTAATTACTTTTTTAATGTAAACAACACAACGATGCGCCAAGTTTGGAGACATAAGGCGAGTCTCAGTAGAGTTTCATGGAGAGTTTCATTACATTAAATATGCTGACGTTGCGAAGAGAGAGAATGTGAGAGTTTCATGAGATGTGAGGAGATTTTCATCACCATGAAACTCCACTGGCACAATTATCTAGTTTTCAGTCTAGATAATTGTGCCCATGAAACTTGCACTGAGACTGGATAGAAAATTAAATTCGAGACTTGAACTACGTGACATGTAAATAGAAGACAATATGGTACAGACAACCAACATTCGGGTGCTCTACTGGCTAGTGCCACCGATGGTATGCCTCTCTTCGCAAAAGGACGCGGTTCGAAACCCACTCCCCTCCAGGATTTTTGCTGAATTTGCGAAAAGAATTTTTTTATATATTTTTTAATAATTTTGCAAAATTATACGACCGTTTCAAAAATTTTCAGTTTTGACAACCAATCGCCGTGGCCCACGGCGGCCGCCGTGGCCCATGGCGGTTTGAGTTCCAACCGCCGTGGGCCACGGCGGTTGGGCCAACAGGCGCGGGCCCCCACGGGCGTGAAGGTCAGCCGTCGTGGTCCACGGCGGTTGAGGACTATTCGTCGTGCTCTACGGCGGTCGGCATGACCAACCGCCGTAGCCCACGGCGGTCGGGGCCTCGCAGCAGTCGTGGCATACGGCGGCAGATCTCCTGCCCTCTATAAAAGCCGAAAATTAGCCCGGAAATGTCATAAAAATTCGGAAAAAAAAGAAAGAGAGGGTTGGGAAGGAGAAGAGAGTGAGGGGGCGGAGCAGCGAAGCTCTGCCGGTTCTTCGCTTCAATGGTAAGTATTTCGTCGATTTCAACTCTTTTAGCACCTATACTTAGAAAGTGTAATTAGTGATTCAATGCGTTTATTTAGATCTGTAGTATTAAAGAAGTCCTGTTTGTAGTGTTAGGGTTGAGAAGGAGAAGAGGGGAGGTGGAGGGTGCGGAGCAGTGAAGCTCTGCTGCTTCTTCGATTCATTGCAGGTATTTCACTGATTTCACTAATTGCTATTTCGGTTTACTGTAGATTTCGGTAGATTTATGTATGGTATAGATTTCTGGAGTATAGATCTGTAGTTGTAGTTTATATTACGTAACATATTTACAGTTAAGTGTGTAGATTGCGGCTGATTAGTTTGTTAATTAGTTTAGATATAAGTCTATTTGTTTCTTAGTCCCTGGATGTAGTATTTGATAGAAGTTACTGCTTTTTATTATGAATCAGACATGTCGGAGACAGTCACAATCAAATTATATTATGGAATTGGAGAAATTATATATGGTCCACAAGGAGTTGACTTGTCAAATTATAGTTCAATTGAGAAAAATGTTAAAAGAGCAGGAGAAAGAACTTTGGAGGCTATAACCAGCTGGCTGGTTAAGGCATTTTCAGTAGATTTAGAGCACTAATGCCTGTCGGTGATGGCACTAATCAACAAAAGTGCACCAGTGTATTGGGAGCTTGTGCCACTTGAAGGGACTCCACGATGGAGGAGTTTTATCAGAAATGCATGCCGAGTTGGTTTGCCTATGATTTTGTTTGTCCAAGTTTACCAGAAGGGTGGGTCTAGCAGTCAAGTGCATGAGGAAGCTGAGGATGTGGACGAGGGGGAAGGTGCTGAAGAAGGTGAACAACAAGAGGAGGAAGAAGGGGATTCTGAGGGTGAGCAGCCATCTAGAGGTTATGTTGTCACTGGTGTTATTGATGAGGGAGAAGTAAACCCAGAGGTGATGAGACAATATCAGAGAGAGTTGGAAGCTGATGAACGTGCATTGGAAGAGGACTCTTCAGATGATGATGATGATGATGATGATGATGATGATGATGATGAGTCTGAGGATCATGTGCCCTTGCATTGGCGGAACTACGGTTTCTCCCGGTGTACTGTTAATAGTGGTGAGAATGTGCCATGGGAGTACACAGAGAATGAGGTTTGTGAAGGCGCTATGTACCTCAGTACTGCACATCTGAAGGATGCAGTGAAGCAGTGGTCCTCCTTGACTCTACACAGGGAGTTAAGGGTAGTCAAGAGCTCTCCTAGGATATATGATGTGTGTTGCAAGAAGGATGATTGTTCTTTTCGAGTGTATGCATATATGGGGAAGTGGGATAATTACTTATAGGTGAAAGAAGTGAAAGGTCACACTTGTACCCTTGATCGTATTGATGCAAGGCACCGAAACATTTCAGTCGATTTTGTTGCAAGCCACATGTACCCTCACATAGTGAATTGCCCTGATTATGCACCGAAGGCAATTATCGGTGCAATTGAGGAAAAATTTGGGTACACCATCGGTTACGGCAAGGCATACCAAGCAAAGAAGAAGGTGTTGGAGCATAGGTGGGGTACTTATGAAGCATCCTACCACAATTTGCCTAGCTTGCTACACACAATAGTTCAGATGAATCCTGGTAGCTACTATGATATCAAGGACTATCCTTGTGTGGAGAAACCAGGCAAGCTTGTACTTCAGCGGTCATTCTTGGCATTGGGTGCCTGCATTGAGGCTTTCAAAGTGTGTCGACCGGTCATTTGCATAGATGGCACTTTTCTCACAGGCAAATACAAAGGAACAATCCTGACAGCTGTGGCAGTTGATAGTAACAATCAGTTGCTTCCTTTGGCCATTGCATTTGCGGAGGGGGAGAACGGTGACAGTTGGTACTGGTTCCTTGAGAGGTTGAAGAACATGGTGGTCCAGGATGTGCAGGATGTGTGTGTGATACACGATAGGCACAAAGGTATTTTACAAGCAATCAATGACATGAAAGAGGGCAGCACAGAGCGATACAGAGCTCCATTGTGGCCAGATGTTAAGAGCAGGTGGTGCGTTAGGCACATGAAAGCAAACTTTCACAGCCAGTTCAAGAACAAGACCCTGTCTAAATTGTTTGAGCAGCTGTGTGAGCAGACTCAGCAGAAGAAGTTTGATGCCATCTGGAAGAAATTAGATGAGCTGACAAAGAAGGCATCAGAGGAGATAGCAAAGAGGCCAGTGAATCCCGAACCTGGAGAGGAGCCAATTTCTCTCGAGGATGTGGGATTAGATGGCCCTCAAGTCAGGCGCAGAAGAGGGCGTGCTGTGAAGACCTTCAGCCAGTGGATTCAGAATGAGCCTAAGGAAAATGGTGTCTCATGTATGATGAGGGCGGAGCAAGACATGGGATAAAGACCACTAATTTTGCTGAGGTATACAACTGTGTGCTCCGCGGTGCAAGACCTCTTCCTCTAGTTGGCATCATTGAGTTCTTTATGTATCGTACAATGTTGTATTTTCACACAAGGAGCAAGATAGCGGATGAGGTTCTGAGGAACACTCAAATGAGATACTGCACAAGAATGACTGAGTATCTGACCAAAGCTCAGGATAAAGCACTTAAACACAAGGTCATAGCGCAGCCTTGGCACCAGTCTGATCACAATGAAATTATGTGGAGCTATGAGGTTGAGTGCGAAGGGAAAATGCGCCTAGGCCCTTCCCGTGAAAAGACGCATCAAGTTGCTGAACTTGGCAACCAAATATGCAGATGTACATGCCGGAAGCCGCAGCTACTACACATCCCCTGCTCACATGTGATCGCCGTATGCTATGAACTGCAACAATTCAGCTACCATAGGTACGTGTCATGGTACTACGCCAAGGAAACTGTTCGGAACATTTGGAACCGAACAATTCAGGGCTACCTCGTGCAGGGTACTTTAACTGAGAACCCGAAAGAAAATGCTGTGCACATACCAAATCCAGATCATCAGTTGTGCCAAGGTGTTGGAAGATGGAATAAGAAGAGGATTAGGAACAACATGGACGAAGCAGAAGCTGGACCTCCGGTAGTGATGTGCTACAAGTGCCACAACACGGGTCACACGTACAAGAGGTGCGCAGCCACAAGTTATGCTTGCAGCGCACCACCTACGGTCAGTGTGGGCTCATCAGCAACTGCAGGACCATCCCAACCCCCATCCGGACGTGGACGCGGACGTGCACGTGGGCGTAGGACCAACGTAGGATTCAGATGATCATAGTTGCTTGTAATGTTAGGGCATTTAATTTTGGAATTTGTAATATTTGAACTATATTTCTTGTATGAACTTATGCATGGTACTGTATTGTAATAATTGAACTTCTATTTGTATTATTTTGCTAGTGATTGTTCTATTCTTTTTTGTAATAATTTATGCCGATTCAGTTGTATTATTTTTTGCCTCTGATTGTTCTAATCTTGTTTTGCAGGTTTGCAATGGCCTCCTCAGGTCCTGAGTTGGACTTGGAGTTCCTCACGAAGAGGAAGGACAATGTCGAGGTGCCACAGGGGATCGACACTCCTATGTGCTTCTGCGGTGACAATTGCAAGCTTGTTAGGTGCAAGGTTCTGGGGTACGCCTACGGGATGAGGTTCTTCATGTGCGCTAACTATGCGCACGACCCGATCCAGCCATCCGACCGCAAGCTTAGAGCCAAAGTAAAGACTTACTACATTTCTCAATTATTCATTTGTGATTTAATATTTGCTGACATGTATTTGGAAAAAGACTCCACCTCCTCTTTGTGATTTCATGCAGTGGCTAGATACCGAGCAGTCCGACTTCGACAAGAGCTACGTCGAGGGAGAAGTCCGTGATGCAAGGGAGAGGTGGTTCCGCATGGTTGAGTGGGAAAAGAGAGAGGAGAAAAGGAAGGAGGAGCAGAAGGAAATGCGCCATCGTCATGAGATGAGAGAATGTGAAGCGGCCCAGGCCCGTGAAGCTGATAGAGAGAGGAAGAGGGAGAGGGCTCGCCGGGCCAAGGCAGCTGGGCCGGATGCCATCAAGAAGGGGAAATACCCCCGTTGTACTCAGTAGACCTAGAGTATTAGCCGGATTGTATCAAATAATGTCGGATTTCATGACATCATCAACTAGGGTCCTCGGTTTGTATCCTTAAGAACTTTAATCGAACTGCATTAGAGTGTGTTTTATCCGTTACGTGTGTTTCGTTACAGTGACTGTAATATGCAGAGTCATTGTGTTTCCTCCGAGTCACTGACACGTTCCCCTCCCACGGATCGACTGGCCCACAAAGCGACAGTGCCCTAGTACTAGGGTGTGTTTTCTCCGAGTCACTGCTTCGTTTCCCTTCCCACGGATCGAAGGGCCCACCACCCAGCCACCCTCCTTCTTCTGCCTATATGTAGCACCATTCACTCCATTGCCTTCTTCTCACAGCATTAGGCAATGGATTCGTGGAGTGGGGATGAACACGGTTTCGGTCCTGAGTTGTGGCATCAGCAATCAGAAGATTTCGAAGCCAATTTCCCACTGAAAGGCAAGAGTGACTTCAGATCGATGCGTGATGTTAGAAGCTACGCACCGAAGCAAACGGTGTTGTGATCTAGGTGTTCACACGGTGAGTTCTGCGTGATGCAAGTGTACCAGGGATGGAACAACTCCGGTCATCGCTTCTGGCACTGCCCACATGCATGGGTAAGCAATGACCACATATTTGTTCATCATCTTTCTTTGGTTTGGTAACGTTTTCTTACCTTTTGCAGTACTCCACCCAAGCAGAGAACTGCGGTTTCTCGCAATGGGTGGATCCACAAGCTATTGATCCTTATCAACAGTACATCAACTACCTCGAGGACGTCGTCATCTACAACCTGAAGCGGGAGCTGTCGGAGGCATTGGCTTCTCCAGATCCATCGTCTAGCGCAGGAGAAGATCGGTGCTGCAAATATTCGACCTGCACTTGTGAATGCCACAAGAAAGATTGGTCCCCTCTACCTTCACCACCTCCACCCCACCTAGGTACTACATGCCGTCGCAACACTCCGGCGGCTCTATGCTCTCCGGGCAGTTCTCGTACAACTAGATTCATTAGGAATGTTGTAATGAAATTTCTAAATTCCCTAAGGCATGTTATCAGTACGTAAGGTGCTTCGTCACCGTACATACCATTGCAAATGTGTGTGTTTTCTCTGTGTTGGGGTAAATATTTCGCAACTAACCCCCCTGTGTCTTCGGTTCTTCGGAGAAGATCGGGAGTCATTTTTTCGCTTTTGCACTTGCTGTTTCAGGGATCGGCCGGCGAAGGTCGAACACAACTGGAGATCTTCGCCTTTCGCAGAAGCCAAATTCATCACGAGAAGAGTCAAGCAAAGCTGCGTCTTCGCCCTAAGAGGTTGGGGTCTGCGCGCGAAGATGCGAAGAGAGAGCTGCCGTGAAGACAGGCTGAGGTTCGGCGAAGATAAAGCGCGAAGAGGAGCGTCTTGATGCGAAGACGCGGTCTTCGGGGAAGTGGTCCACGGGCGATCTTCGAACGACGATGCTGAAGGTACGAAGCGATGATCCAAAGAAGGCTCGCAGGAGGAGAAAAACTTTGGCAAGGGTTGCGTGAAGCGTGTGCAGGCATGCGAAGATGGAATTGCCACGGCAGCAGACACGTGGAGAAGCAAGGTGTAAAGTGATCGTCTGTAAAGTCTGTGAGTACGGAGCCCTGCGAGGTTACCGAAATGCCCTTGTGATTCTTCGCACAAGGTGAAAAAGTAGTGGCAAGTGTTGTAAAGCGTAATTGTTATGGGCCTATAAAAGGGACTCGATGGCAATGAAATGGGGGGGATTTGGAAGGTGACTAATTTTTCTTACATTTAGTTGTCTTCAAGTTCCTTATTCTTCGGTTTGGTTGCTACGTTCTCCCTCCCTTAGTCCGTTTCGGCTGTTGGCCCCTTCTTCGGGGAAGATTTATATCCCAATAGTTAAGGCGCCCACCGTGTTTCGTCCTAGTCATGCCACCGAAGAAGCAACCGAAGAACCCACAACCACATCCAAATAGGGCGACCGATGATCCGTCGGAAGCAGAGAGCGAAAACCCCAGAGAGAGACAAGTACTAGATAACACAAACACAACGAGAGACATCGTCCTAAGTCCACGAAACCAAAGAGTAAGAAAAGATCAAGTGCAAGAGGCCGAAGATGTTGCAGAAGGACACTTCGACGTCGGGTTAGCAGACGTGGGAGTCGAAGATGAGGACATTGCTGCGTTAAGAAGAATCGAAGAAAGACTTGTTGCCAAGATGAGAGAAAGACCAATGCCAGCGAACATTCGTACAAGAGCTCAGGCGGAAGCCACCATACTCAGGGCGAAGGAAATACAGAATGAGGACCCAGAACAAGAGAGGGCAAGATATAATGAAATGTTGCAGCAAGTTAAGAAGAATAGAATGCTATTGCAACAACTGAGGCAAGACGAAGAGCAGCAAGAAGTAAGGAACAAAACATTATAACTGCAAGAACAAATGGCAATCTTACAAGCTCAGTTGAACTCCATCCAACCACAAGAGCAGATTCAACATCCTCGCAAAGCACAGGGTCAAAGCAAAAAGCGAAAACCTATAATCATCGATGAAGAAACTTACGAAGAGGAAGAAGAGAACGAGGAAAGCTCCATATATTATGACTCAGAAGAAGAGGCGTATGTGGAACGTAGGCCACAAAGAAGATACAGAGATACATTTTCAAACAAAACGAAGCCGGCTTCTCCCCTTTCGCTAGAACTTGAGAATGCTGATTGGCCGCCGAAATTCAAGTTGCCTGCATCCCTGCCGGAGTTCGATGGGGAGTCAGACCCAAGACAATTTCTTCAGAAGTACACTGTGGCAATATCTTCGGGCGGAGGAGATGAGGTAGCAATGGCAAGAGCTATGATAATGGCCCTCAAGGGCTCAGCACAGCAGTGGTACGCTTCGTTGCCGAAGGGAAGCATCAGGTCATGGGAACAACTTCGTCGAAAAATAGAGAACAACTTCCAAGGGTATCAACCCCAAGATCTCACATCAGGAGATCTTCACCTCATAAAACAAGGAGACAAAGAACCATTGCAAGAGTACATCAAACGATTTGCCAAAGCAAGAGCTAGAGCACCACATGTACAATCCACAACAGTAATTGACGCAGCAATAGATGGCCTCAAGGTAGGACCTTGTGGAGAGTATCTTGACCGAAGAAGACCGAAAACAGAGAAGCAGTTGTTTGACATAATGCAAGAATATTGCAAATCAGATAGAGGAAAACAACGAAGAGTAGATGAATACAACAAGAGAAAAAGTCAAGTGAAGTCTCAGCCAGAGTGGGGGAACAGACCTCAGAGCAATCAAGGACCTTCGGCAAGGTCCAACTTCTACAACAGAAGCAATGTGAACAATGTTTCAGGAAACAACTCGCAAATGGCATCTTCGGCTGCAACAGGAGGTAGAGGCCAAAATTCAGGCAGAGGACCACCACAATCTGTGTGCTCCTTGCACGGTCTTAACAAAGGGCATTGGTCATACGAATGCAGAACGCTTCTTCGCAGGAAGCAGATCGAAGAAGACAAGAAGAGAACAGCACAGAGCCAGGCAAAAACAGTCAATCACACATCATCAGCAACACCTTCGATGGCTCAGAGCTCAATGCAAAACTGGCAACCTTACATCCCACAATCATGCTTCCAACAACTGCCGTTACCACCTCCGCTGATGTTCAACCCGAACATGATACAACTACAGCAACAAAGCACTGCGTCATACCAGCCAAAACCAGAGCCTGCTCATCAGGCACCTTCGCAAGCAAATCAGAACAGAGAAGATGAAGATCGCTACCGAAGAATGAACATAATCAATGCTATCACAGGTGGCTGTAACTCACCTGAACACCTGACGAAGAGGCAGAAGAAAGATCAGCAGAGAGAAGTGAGTCATGTATGTGCTGGGAAAGTTTTCAAAACAGAGTGGTCGCACGTCCCAATAACTTTCACGGAAGCAGATTTAAAGCTAAAGAAGTATCCTCACGAAGACCCTCTGGTCATTAGGGCAGTACTGGGAAAGAACACAAAATACTTGTTAGGCAATGATGTAGGAGGCATCCTAGTAGACAATGGTAGTTCCGCAGACATCATAACTTATGAATTGTTCAAGAGGATGGAGTTCAGAGATGATCAACTTCAGAAAACCTCAAAACCGTTGTATGGCTTTGGCAACAAGAAGGTGGAGGCTTTCGAAACAATTGAGATGAATGTAAGTCTCGGAACAGGAGCATTGATGAGAACGGAGATGGTGACCTTCGATGCAGTGGACATCCCATATGCATACAAAGCAATCTTCGGGAGAGGAATCATAAACAAATTCGCAGTAGTGATACACATGCCATTTTTGTGCATGAAGATACCAACTGCTAACGGCATTCTCACAATATACGGAGATCAGGAAGATGCACACGACCGAGAGTACAACGTGGGCAGAAATCAGAAACCAGTCCACATACTCAAAAATAGCGAAGACATCATACAAAGCGAAGAAGACGAAGAACCCGAAGAGCTCGAAATGAAAAAGAAACTTTGCCAAGACGAAAAGAAAAGAATGCAACCTCACGAGCACACAAAGAAGGTGCGTCTCTGCGAAGATGTTCATGACAAAACAGTCACCATAGCAAGAGGGATGACCGAAGAAGAGGAGAATGCACTCATCACATGCCTTCGCAACAATCAAGATGTATTTGCCTGGAGCAAGAGGGATCTTAAGGGGGTGCCTCGCAAAGTGATAGAGCATGCACTTCGCCTAGATCCAAAGATTCCACCAAAGAGACAAAAACTCAGAGTCATTCTCACCTCAGAAAGAATTGGCAGCGCAAAGCGAAGTGGACAAACTGTTAGACGCAGGTGTCATCAGAGAAATACAATTCACAACTTGGCTGTCAAACATAGTGATGGTACTGAAGAAGAATGGAGGACAGAGAATGTGCATTGATTTCACGCTTCTAAACAAGGCTTGCCCAAAAGATGACTACCCCTTACCAAGAATCAACGTGTTGGTGGATGCAGCAGCTGGGTGTGAGAGAATGTCGTTGCTAGATTGCTTCTCCGGATATCATCAAGTCTGGATGAAGAAAGAAGACGAAGATAAGACAAGCTTCACAACACCCTTCGGAGTATACTGCTTCATCAGAATGCCAGAGGGTCTACGCAATGCTGGCCCAACCTTCAACAGAATGGTGAAAATTGTACTTGGCCCACAACTAAGAAGAAATATATCAGCTTACGTGGATGATGTGGTCATACACAGCAAAAAGAAAGACCAGCACATCGAAGATCTCAGAGAAACCTTCGCCAACTTGAGGAAGTATGGTCTTATGTTAAATCCAGAGAAATGTATCTTCGGGGTATCCAGGGGAAAGCTCTTAGGTTGCATGGTGTCAAAGTCTGGCATAGAAGCAAATCCAGAGAAGATAGAAGCGATACGAAACATGAGAACGCCACAAACAAAAAGAGATATTCAGAAACTTACGGGAAGAATAGCAGCACTGGGTCGCTTCATAGCGCGATCAGCAGAACGAAGCTTACCATTCTTCAAGTTGTTGTCTGCGAAGAACAAAATAGCTTCGGGGCCCGAAGAGCAGGAAGCATTTGAGCAGTTTAAATTGTACTTGGAAAATTTGGTAGTGTTAACAAGCCCAGGAGACAAAGCGAAGCTGTTGCTATACATAGCGGCCTCCGCAAGTGCAGTAAGCGCAGCTCTGGTAGAGGAGAAGTATGACGAGGGGCAACTCAAGCAAGTGCCAGTATACTTCGTCTCTGAGGCTCTATCAGGAGCGAAGAAATTCTACTCTGAGTTAGAAAAGATGACATACGCAGTGGTAATGGCGACAAGAAAGTTAAAGCATTACTTCCAATTACTCAATCATTGTCCCAACATCGTATCCTCTTCATGAAATACTAGAGAACAAGGAATCTTCGGCACGGATAGGAAAATGGGCAACAGAGTTATCACAGTACGCCATAGAGTTCACGGCCAGAACAGCCATCAAGTCTCAAGTTCTAGCAGACTTCATCGCAGATTGGACACCAAGTAAAGGTGATAAGATGAACGAAGACAGGCCTGAAACACCATGGGTTATACACTGTGACGGAGCTTACTGTGACGACGGAGCCGCATCTTCGGCAATCTTAATGTCACCATCAGGCATAAAGATGAGATATGCTGTAAGACTCGACTTCGAAGGAAAGACAAACAACATGGCAGAGTATGAGGGATTGTTATTGGGACTTCGCAAGGCAAGAGCAATAGGGGCACGAAGAGTAATCATAAACACAGATTCTGAATTGATCACAAGGCAAATTGGCAAGTCATATAAGGCAAAACACGATGAAATGGCAAAATATCTGAGAACGGTTCGAGACATGGAAAAATTCTTCTTCGGCTTCACGGTCAAGAAGATACCAAGAGATCAGAACAATGAGGCAGACACATTAGCAAAGGCAGCAGCACAAAAAGAACCATTACCACCAGATGTCTTCTACGAAGTTCTGAAGTGCAAGTCAGTAGACTGCGATGAAGCACCAATGAGATACATAAATGCAGTATCAAGCGAAGATTGGAGATCTTCGATAATGGCATTCCTGAGATGCCACTACGAACCACAATCAAAGGAGGAAAACAGGAGAATGTCCTTGAGAGCGAGATCATATGAAATAAGAGGAGACAACTTGTACAAAAGCGGAGTGTGTGCACCTCTGCTCAAGTGCATCTCCACAGAAGAAGGAAAAGACTTGTTGCAACAGATCCATTCTGGAATGTGTTCTTCTCACATTGGAACACGAAGACTAGTGGCAAAGGCATTCCGTCAGGGGTTCTATTAGCCAACGGCAGTCAGAGATGCCGAAGACATAGTGCGAAGATGTGATAACTGTCAAAAGCACTGTAACTACACAAAAACTTCTCCATATGAAATACAACTGCTGCCGCCAGTTTGGCCCTTCGCAAGGTGGGGAATTGACATCGTGGGTCAGTTACCAACAGCACCAGGCAACTACAAGTATGCAATAGTGGCAGTGGAGAACTTCTCAAAATGGATAGAGGCAAGACCAGTGCAAAGAATAACTTCGCAGGTGATACAAAAATTCTTCTGGCAAAGCATCGTGTGCAGATTTAGAGTTCCTTACGAAGTAACAGTAGACAATGGCAAGCAATTTGATAACACAGACTTCAGAAGGTTTTGCTTCAACTTGGGCACCAAACTGTGCTTCGCTTCGGTATATCACCCAGAATCCAACGGAGCAGTAGAAAGGGCAAATGGCATCATCTTTACTGGAATCAAAAAGAACTTGACAGGAATGGCCAGGGGGAAATGGGCCGAAGAGCTGCCCAGAGTCGTGTGGTCTCACAACACAACGACATCCAGAGCTACAAACTTCACACCCTTCAGATTGTTGTACGGGGAAGAGGCTGTCATTCCCGAAGAGATAAAGCTAGGGTCACTGAGAGCAGACCAAGAATTAAGAAATGAAGAGGACGCAAATTTAGCAATTGACACAAGAGAAGAAGACAGACTTCAAGCACTGAGCAACATAGAGAAGTACCAAGATGAAACGAGGAAGTGGAGAAATAAGAGGGTGCGCGAACAAAAAATATCTACTGGAGACATGGTGCTCCGAAGAAAAACAAAAGGAGTGGGAAAATTGGAAGAAAAGTGGGAAGGCCCGTTTTTGTTATCAGAAACAAGGCAGAGGGCTTACAGATTGCAAACATTGGAGGGAGAAGAGGTACCATACTCATGGAATCAGCATAAGTTGCAGAAGTATTGGCTCTGAGAGTAATTGTATCATATGTTAAGACTCTGTAATTTTTTAGTTTCTCTTCATTTTTTCCGCTTTTGTAATCTTCATTTCAACTTCTTTTCAATTTTCAACTTTTGTAAATATGTACTGAAGTCCGTACTCTTTTCCTCGCGGGGAGAGTCTTCGGTGGTTTCACAACGGGATCACCGAAGATGTGAGGTTTTTAACGAGGCGGACTTGTGTAATATCCCCTTGAGAAATATAACAAGGGCTCCCAAAAAAAGACAGTCGTTATCTATCATCGGTCCCGAAGTAACAATCATTCGAAGAGATTGTTGCTTTCAGGAAAACATTGCAGAAGTAAGTGAACACATGCGCCTGGTCTCGCGAAGACAAGTCGCATTTAGTTCACTTAAAGAAAAAAAAATGATTGAGGGAACGTATGTGGGAACTGTTCTGCAAAAGTCGCAAAGATGTTAAGGAGCATGTTAAGGTGTCAAACCACTCTGCGCGGAAGTAAATAAGCTACTCAAACCATAGCTAAGCATAATCTAGAAAGTAGGTGTAGCCGATGGTACATAAATTGTATACGACCATGTAATACTTCTCATGCAGCATATATGTGAAGATAAACTTCTTCTCCAAAAAACTGACGATTATCTTCTTCTCTCTCTTTCTTAAAACCAACCAGCTCTAAAAACAGTCAACGAGCATGACGAATACACGCTTCTAGGCATACGAAGAAGAATGACTAATAAACCATGCCAAACCATACGCATGGCAGCTTGGGACATACACCAAACGACAAAAACTATTTAACTAATTGAAAGAGCACTATTGACTACTGTAGTAGGAAAGTGACACGTGTATTTAAGGAACGGGATACTAGAGCGAGTGAAGGCGATAGACACCAAATACGAGGGCCAAGTGCCATGTGTGACAGTGTGAGCACTCGAACTGCATGTTGTTGGATAAAGAAAAGAAGGCATGCGAAGAAACATGAAACAGGCAAACACGCTACTGGCTAGCGCAACTCGTGCTACAGCCACCACGAGCGGCACTTCTGGTTCGAAACCCCGTCAAAGCATCGCTTTTTTTTGAAACCGAACATACCTGGGAGTTGCTTATGCGGAAATGACCTGAGTGTTGGGCCGAAGGTGCAATCTTCGGGCCCAAGAGAAGATATGCGACATGGGCCGAAGATACTCGGGCCGCCCGAAGTTGATGGTCCCGAAGATGTAGATCTGTCTTCGCTGGCCTCCACGAACTGGGCCGAAGCAATGAATCTTCGCCGGCCGATCTTCGATGAAGATGATAGTCGGAACTTAACCGAAGAATATGGTGGGGGGCTTTGGTCCCGAGAGGATGCGGCTGGGCTCTTCGCAAGGCGAGCTGGGCCGAAGAGATGACGATCTTCGTTCGGGCCAAAGAGATGACGATCTTCGTGTTGGGCCCGAAGGTGTGCATCTTCGCATGAGATTGTTCGCCGCACAGGACCGAAGAGTCGAAGCTCGCCGAAGGAAGAAGAGGTGACTTGTTGATGGACCGAAGAAAATCCTGCCGCTGGCTTGGCCGAAGAGTTAGTTGATGTACACGAGAGGGAACAACCACGGTGGGCACCAGAAATGTTGAGGGTAAAAACCGTTTCTCTAAGAGGAGCCAACACTCATAAAAGAAGATGCATCACAAAGAGAGGGGGGAGTCCCCTCTCTCAACCCCCTGCCAACACTCATAAAAGAAGATGCACCAAAACCCTCTCTCTAAGAGGAGCCAACACTCATAAAAGAAGATGCATCACAAAGAGAGAAATAGACAAGTGAGGAGGAGGGAGTCCCCTCTCTCAACCCCCTGCCAACACTCATAAAAGAAGATGCATCACAAAGAGAGAAATAGAAGAGTGAGGAGGGGGAGTCCCCTCTCTCAACCTCCTTGGGTTGTTTATATAGCTAAGTCCTGGTGGGTACAAACATTACATCCGAGCCCTAAAACTAGGATAGGGGGTACCTTGTGAATCATTTCCCCCAACACTGTCTAAGGTGGATGAGAGGATGAAATGTCTACAATACCCTTCTCTATATTTTCTTTTACTTTTTTATTTCTTTCTCTCTTTTATTTTTCCTCTCCTTTTCTTTCTACTATTTCTTTCCTTTCCTTTCCTTTCCTTTCCCCCCTCCCATTCTCTCTCCTTAATCCTTATCCATCCACGGGCTCACGGTCAAGAGAAAGTCGAGGTTGAACCGCTGGAGAGGATTCGCTTCCGCCTGGAGATTCCGCTGCTCGCCGCCGCCAGGCCATGCCTCGGGTCCGCCTCCACCGTGAGCTCCCGCCGCCGCTCGGCCTCCTGCTGACTCGCCGCGCCCCGAGCTCCCGCCGCCTGGCCTCCTGCTGACCTACCGCGCCGCGAGCAAATGCCGCCACCCGGCTCCTGCAGTGTCCCGCCGCCCGGCCTCCTACTGACCCACCGCGAGGAGGCCTCCGTTCGCGACACCCTCAAGGGCAACGCTGTCAAGCGAGATGGAGGAGCCGGAGGAGCCGCGCGGAGCTAGTGTTTTGTGGCTCCGGCTGCGCAAAACGGCTCCAGTGAGCACGATTTCAGGGGCTTCAACCTTAGAGTCGCTGAAAAAAATACCGTTTGGGAGGGCTCCTAGTGAAGCTGGAGCTGGAGCCGTGGATGAAGCCCTCCCAAAGGGGCCCTAAGTCTTATGCACATTATGTGGCAATGGCCGTCATCAAAGCAATCGTGGTTACATGCGGACCGTCTCACCTCTCTCACACCTTCTCATGGCTGTTCCAGCAAATTAGCCGTCGTGCCACCCGTCATCAGGGATCAACAACATCCAGCCTCATTTTCACTGTGGACGGCTGCTCGATCGGATGCTCACACTACCGGAAAACTTAAGTTTGCCGGTCATATATGCTTTTTGCAGTGGGCTTTTTGTCAGGCTCACAGCAAAATACCATTTTGTTGAGCGCCACTACGAAATTTCACGGCACAAAGCAAGGGTCACGACAAAATAGGTACTTGTCGTTAGCTTGGAGGTCGGCTCACGACAAAATTGAAATTTGTCTTGTGTCTTGGACCTTATTAACAGCAAAAACATATTTTACCGTGAGTTTTTTTAGCCGACAGCAAATATTCTATTTTGTCGTGCGTTTTTGTTTAGGCCGACACACCTCAAAATGTTTTCATAAATTTTTCATACAACTTCGGATGAACAAAAACTTTACATCACAATTGTACATCTCAAAAAGATCTACAACTTTTAGTAATGATTTTTTCTAAACAATTCAATTTAAACATGTGTTTTCTTTTATTGATTGAATATGGAAGGGACACTTGTGAAGCAACTCATAACTATGTTTATCTTCTTCCCATATAATATGTGTAACTCTATGTTAAAATTTGGTACATTTTTATATTTATTTTCTATATTTAACTAATTAATTGCATTTTAAGTAATTTTTTTGAGTCAAGTCCAATTTAGACTGCAATTGATTCAAATAATAGAATAAAATAAATGGAAAAATTATATTCATTTTATTTTGCCAAATTTGAGACCTTATCCATAAAATGAAAAGAAAATGCTAAAATCTTGTAAAGGAAACACGATCACAAATGCGCACCCGAATGATTTTAAAAATTTTAAAAAGCAATTGAAGTCTAAAAATTATGAAATTTGTCAATACCTCATGATGTCATGTGTGGAGGTAGTGTTAAAAGAATTGAATAGATTTCACAATTTTTTCACACACGATGCTTATAAACAAAAACATCTCTGAAGAAGTTTCATAGAGTTAAAGACATGTGTGGTTAGGTTTGTAGACAAAGTGACGTTCGAATTGAGGTTTGATTTCAAAAAAATTTCTATGGGTAATAGACAATGTAGTGGGTGTGTCATCCTGCTCCATGAACTCTCAAGTTGACCGTTTAGGTCCTCGAACTCATTTGGTTGTGTCAGTCATGTCCCTAAACTTGCAAATCACATGGTTAGGTCCTCTAACTTGTTCAATTGTATCACCTTGGTCCCCAAACTTGGTTTTGAGTCTCATCTGGGTCAAAATAGAGTGATCTTAAAACTTAATATCAAAAAATATTCATATTTTTCATACAACCTCGAACGAAGACAAACTTTATATCAAAATTGTAATCCTCAACGTGATCTCCAATTTTGTAGTTGAAAAGTTTTTGAAATAAAATTGTTTAGGGTCCCAACATATTGTTGTGTGTTTATAGATTTTAAATTTTAAAATTTAAAATTAAAATTTGGGACATTCAATGACTTCAATTTAAAGAAAATTCAACTACAAAGTTGTAGACCTTTATCACTATAACTTCCGTATAGACCATGTCAATATCCAAAATTGTTTGATAATTTAACTTTTAAATCTCAAAATCTATAAACATGCAACAATATTTGGGACCTTAAACATTTTTAATTCAAAACACATTTTCAACTACAAAGTTGTAGATCGCACCGAGGGCTAAAATTTGATATAAAGTTTGTCTTCATTTGAGTTCATATGAAAAATTGTGAATTTTTTTATATAAAATATTTAGATCACCTTGTTTTGACCCAAATGAGATTCAAAATTAAATTTGTGGACTAGAATGACACAACAGAACAAGTTTGAGGACTTAAACATGTCATTTGCATGGTTAGGGATCAGGATGACACAACCCAACAAATTTATGGAATGGGATGACACAGTTGAACAAGTTTGAGGACCTAAACGGTCGATTTGAGAGTTCAGGGATCGGGATGACACACCTGCGATAGTTTAGGGACAGGCCGTACACTTTACTAATTGTTTCATGTTAATTTTTGGTAATTTTTGAATCAGTTTGATATTTTAATGTATTAAGTATAATTATACAAAATTAGTTTGTCGAGTGTCGAGTAGGGACTAGGGACACCCCGCAAAAAGAGGCTTTTGACGTGTGTCCCGACTACTAACCCACACGACAAACTAACCCGGCCCACCAAAGCCCACCCCAGGCCACGTACCAGCCGACCCACCACCCCCTTTCCCTCTCCCGTATATAATCTCTCTCGCCCCTAACCCTACCCTCCCTCTCCTGTCTCCGCCCCCCCCCCTCTCTCCTTTCTCTCTACCGCCTCTTTCTCTCTCCTATCTCTCTCTCTCTCTCTCTCCACCGGCGCCCTATGTCGCCCCTACTTATCCTTTTCGGGCTCCGCCTCTCGCAGCCACCAATGACCCGTCACCTTCCCTCATGGCTCCTCTCCTTCCCCCTCTGCTCACCCCTCACCAGAATACATTGACCGGTGAGGAGGGGAGGCAGGACGAGGAATGGCAGCCGTGGCCAGCAGGAGCTTAGATGCGGCGGCGGCAACACCGATGGAAGATCGGGCAAGCTCGTCAGATATGGCGGCGGTGGCGGCTGTTGACGTAAAGGGAACAGGATCCCCTTAGTTAGTGACTGACTTATGGAGCCCACCGACTCCCGCACCGTAATCTAGGGCTTAGCAAGCCCCAGAGATTAAGAGAGAAATTAAAACCCCTGGGTGGTGTCACGCCTGACGTCAGCTACCCGAGAGGCTCCTGAGCATGGACTTCGCTTCGTCGGGAAGGAAGAGCGGCACGGGGACCGTACCAAGGAAGAACAGTTGATAAGACGGCGCACAGGCAGCCGTCCCATCCTCATAAGAAGCATCATGATTACGGTCGACCAGAGTGGTGTGCGTGTAGGAGCCCATTGGCAGTGGCAGAGCCAGGATTCTATAGTCGGGTATTCCCATGCTCCCAAGAAAAAATCTAGTTGAACAGTAATTAATAAAATAGTCAATCAACTGTTCTATAAAATTTTCTAACTACAAAGCTCTACTAATCATTTAGTAACATTTAGTGTTAATCGTCACTACAGCAAGTCCCCGTCGGCTGCTGCTGTCAGTTGTCTTCCGATTCAGCCGGCTAGCCTCTGGCAGCAGGCGGCGTTCCTGTGTCCCTGCGGACCTGCACAACATGTGCAACACGCTAGCGCTCAGCGGTGCTGTGTGGCAGTAGGGTGCAGGCTGCAGTTCCCTACAGGTGCTCATGGCTCTGCCACTCCCAAGCTTCGGCAACTACAGTTTTGGATTTTGGGAACAGACGGAGAAGACAATGTGAGAGAGAAGAGAAGGAATCGAGGGAAGCCATGCAACTTGAGCGAGATGCGTGACTACGTGAGTCGCCTTGATGATAGCATCTCGACTCTTGGAGTGGATCAGCAGTGGTGGGAGTAGGCCAACGGAGAGCTGGAGACGTTGTGGGCCGAAGCTGGCGTGGTGGACTGGTGGGAAGAGGAGGATTGATTGGGTTGAGCTGTTTTGGGTTAAATTTTAACTGAGCAAATGAAGATTGTGACCCAGCAAATTATGTGTATGTATATATACTTGATGTATACTTGGTTTGATAGCAAAAAAGTTGGGTATTCCCGGGAATACCAAGGAATCCAGCTGCCTCCGCCAATGCCTATTGGGGCCCGAGCCTAACACTGGCGCTTCGCTCAAGCGGTGTCAGTCGTCATCAGGTCCGCCACCAGACTCGCCCGCATGCGAAGAACCTGCACGGGGAAGATGCAAAGGCGAGTCCCACTAACAAGGAGCAGGACCCATGAGAAGACAAAAAAGGAACTCACCCCGACAGGACAAGTGGGCGAGCTGCTCTCGGATATATCCCGGGAATGGTCACGGGATACATTTCTGGAGAGTCTCCCAACCACCTGCCCACCAAGTACGGCCCACAACGAAGTGCGAGGGGCCGCCGCCTCTGCCTCGATCGGAAGAGACGCCTGACATGACTGGCAGGGGTCGCACAGTGTTGCGGGCGCCCACCACAACATGCAAAGTGTTCACACCAAGAGGCGGTATGCATGAACCGTCGTAGGATAGCTATGAAAGAAAATATGTAACCCTCAAGGAGGGATATCGGCTCGGAGTAAGCACAACTTATACTCGAGATCAAGGAGAACACCCACATGCCACAAGACGTAGGGCTATCATCCTCTAGGAGGCCCGAACCTGGATAAACCCTTGAGCCTCTACATTATACATTCTTCACCACCATCAAACTGAATCCTAATCCATCAAATCACTCACGCTCAACACAAGGACTTTCCCCTGGCCGAATCTCTAAACGGGTTTCCCTCGGATCCTTTGTCTAGGTGAAAACCACCGATAGCGGTGGGCGAAGCTTATCCTCTTGTCAGATCCGGTGGCAGGGGAAGCTCCTCTCCTCAGATCTGGCTGCGGGTGACACCCTTCTATCTCTCTCTTTCAGATCCGGCAACGGAGTAGCAACAACAGCAGGCGGAGGTGGCGGTGGTGGTTGCGGTCTGGTGGCCTCGAGCTCCCTCCCCGGCGCGACCTCGAGCTCCCTCCCCGGCGCGGTGGTGATGGCGTGATGGTGGTAGTAGCAATGGCCGCAGAGGTCCGGCGACGCGGCGATGACCGGAGCGAGCAGGGCAGCAGTGGCGGGTGGCTGCAGAGGGCAGCGGCGGCCGGCCGATGGGCCCGTGGTGCCCGTCCTGTGGGGTTTTTTTTGTTTTTTATTCTTTTCTAAAACTCTTTGTCGAGAGTTGAAGATTACGCACCACAAACGTTTGTCGTGAGCCCAAGCTTCGACTCACGGCAAAGCCGTTGTTTGCCGGATGATTTGTCGGGAGCTCTTTGCCGAGGGCGGCTCTCGACAAACCCTTTGCCGAGGGTTTTTTTGGCTTCGTTGTGAGCCATTCTGCTACAAACACATCCATTCTACTTCATTAGATCCAAAACAATGTTTGGGAGTGTTTCAAAATTCAGAGCATTTCACTCGCTTCTGCACGAAAATCAATGCAAAACTTCTGTTTCGAGGCAGAATGCACTATTTCGGGGAACCGGACTTCTGAAAATGTTTTGCTATGAATGGAGTCGATCTACTTCATTGGACCCAAAATGATGTTTGGAAGTGTTTCGGAGTACACTTCTTCTGCACAAGAATCTAAAGAAGTAGATTGGGAAAATGTCTACCGCTTGAGAAAAAAAAACTATGAAAAGCACAAACCTTTGCCGACTCATGTTGGGAAATATCACAAGTAGTAAAAAAAACCTGGATACCTTCGTTTTACACTTTTATAGAATTTCAAGCAGCTTGGACATCCACGTCCAATCTCGCATGATGTACATCATCACTACCACTGATGTCCTCCCTCATCATCATAACATTCTTAAATCTTAAGTCCATATTGTGCGTCTTTGTGCATGTTACGGCATATAGAGCAGCCAACCCATATACTAAGATGCTATTAAACTATGATCAACCATCGAGCGAGAACAAGCGTCAGCATGTGCGCCATTCCACATTGTACATTATTTCAGGCATGCCAACCGAATTTCCATGAAACAAATCGAGATCACCCATCTTCTCAACTCTCACATGCAGATGCAGGCATCGACGCATGGTCACGGGAGCGCTAAACGCTCCAATAATTTAGAGATAGTTGCACCAATCTCTGCTCCTATAAATGCCACACTCAATCACCACTAGAGCATCACAAGCGCTTAGCAATCGAGTCATCAAGCCACACCAGCTTACTCGATCACTCTGCTTAGTGCTTGCGGTCAAGCAGCAGCTACTGAGTAGCAATGGCAGGCAAGGCCTCGATCGCGCTGTTCCTCGCCGTTAACATGGTCGTGTTCGCCATGGCCAGCGCCTGCGGCGGCGACTGCCCCCCTTCGACGCCGTCGAACCCGTCGACCCCGACCCCGACCCCGGCATCGCGCGGCAAGTGCCCCCGCGACGCGCTGAAGCTGGGCGTGTGCGCCAACGTGCTCGGCCTGATCAAGGCCAAGGTCGGCGTGCCGCCCACCGAGCCCTGCTGCCCGCTGTTGGAGGGTCTCGTCGACCTCGAGGCCGCCCTGTGCCTCTGCACTGCCATCAAGGGCAACATTCTCGGCATCAACCTCAATCTGCCCATCGACCTCAGCCTCATCCTTAACCACTGCGGCAAGTCCGTGCCCACCGGCTTCAAGTGCCTCTAAGCATTTGCAATGTGCCTGGCATGAGCTGATATGCATGCCAACACTCTTTTGCTTATTATGCGCGTGCATGCATAGGCAAAGCCGCAAAGTATGTGTGTGTCAGTGTGTGTGTCCGTTTTTCCTGTTGTGCAAATCCCTGCGTGGACGTGTCCCTCAACTCTTTTGGGTATTCATTATATTTGTATTATTGTTTGCCATCAATTCCCTTGCATGAATAAATTTTCTTTGCTATTCCTGCGGTGCTGCTTTTCGAGTTATAGATATTTCTCATTTGTGTAATAGAGTGTGTACGTACGAAGTGAGCATTCTGAATTTCTGATCGAACAATACCGCAGAAGCATCAAACTACAAACACCTACTCCATCTGTTCCTCTGTTGTGGCGAAATTACATTAGGAAAATCCAATTCAGTTGTCGGCGTATATATCGAGCTAGAATTACATACAGCAACTGGTTCTTAGTTTCTAGCTCCTGACCCCCTTCGATCGGTGCTTACTGGACATATGCACAAAGTGATGCTTGGTAATTCTAATATTCAGGTGAGAATTTGCAGGATTTGGAAGCTTGTCCCACTCTGTTAATTTGATGATTAGTTGATCTAGTTGCTCAGAAAGTGTGATCGCTATCGTGGATTCATCATTTTATAAAGCTCTGAAGCAACAGAATGTGAGTTCCCACACAAATTTATGTGGAAACATAAAATTCTTGTAAAGGTTACTCTGGAGTCTGGACTGCGGTTTAGTTGTTTCAAATAGCACGAACATTCAGGTACCTCGCGGCAGAGAAACAGGAACAAGGCATTGGCGAACCCAAGGCCCAGCCAGCCTGGGCAGCTGCCCGGGCTCCTTGCTGGCCGTCCTGGTGTTTAGTGGAACGAAAATAATAGGCCATTAAGCCATTTGCAGGCTTGCAGCCCAACTGGCAACTCAATTTACCATGATCGTGGAATAATCAGGAAGTTATTTATATTTTTTCCGATTTTGTAAAATTATACTATCGTTTTGGAATTTATCAAAACTATAGAACAACCGCCGTGACCCACAGCGGTTGCAGTGAAACCGCCGTGGCGTACGGCGGTTGAGAACCGCCGTGGACCACGGCGGTTAGGATGCCTCCACAGCAGTTGCGGGGGGACTAATGGCGGTTAGATCAACCGCCGTACGCCACGGCGTATGGTGGTTGGATCTAACCGCCGTGGCGTATGGCGGTTAGCCTCATTTATTTTTTCACTTTATGATTTATTTTTGGTTTGATATGTTGTTTGTTAGAATAAATACTTGCATCGCACAAAGAAAAACTTGCTGCTAATAATGAAAAGCAAAGTGACATACTAAAAAATAGTTCATACAGATAGTCATGATCACGAATAAGAGTGCTGCTGCCTAAACAATATGCAACCTAACCTAACAACGCCTCTTCTTTTGCTGGTGCTTGTCTGCTCGGGCTGCAGCCAACGTCTGGTCGCGAGGGTACGTCAACAGGTCACGTGGGTGGATCTGCCGACGCCTAGCATCGGCGGCAGGCGGTGTTGCCGTCGTCGCCGCCGCCGTCGACCCTGCAACCGGGTGGGATGACCCTGCACCTTCAGCCACGACCTCCGACAACCCTCCTGAAGACAGCTGCGTCCCTCCGCCCTCCTGTGTCCCCATGGGTGGCGCGCGGGGTAGCTGCGACTCAACTAGGCAAGAAAAATCTACAAAGCTCAGCTCATGAATCCAACACCACGTCCATCTCCTTTCTCAACTAGGCAATACTGGCAAAAAAAATCCAAACTGAACCTTTGTTCTTTTTGAGGATGTTTCTAGATAAATCATTTTGTACACAAAAGATATTTTCATTGCTACATGCAAAATGATAGCGAATATATCTCAAATGTGGTTGTAGGAGAGCGCTTGAAATTTTTTATATTTTGTGAACAATTAGATGTTGTTGATTATTAAATATGTATGAAACCAATTGATCATGTTCCTCGTTGCTAAAGTATGGGAATAATATGACATTTTGTTTCGATGCCAACTAGCATGACACATGTGAAGAGAGAGCCGAGTTAGAAATGTTAAAACATTATATGTACCTACCATGAGCACTTGTAAAGAGTATAGCTATGTGTTACTATCGTAGATGGTCAACAAAATTTTTATTTACATTTGAAATTATATTGACTGACATAGAGATCATACAATAGAATAATATATATTTAAGAACAAAATATGAATATTATATAAACATATTTTCGCTAGTTTATAGGACACGATTTGTAGCGCATGAGAGTCATAACTGAGCATGCATGGCAAAATATTTGTAAATTATATCGCGCCATCTTGGCCTTCCATGCTTTGCGGCCTACGATGATATTGTTGTACTATTGTTAATCATACTTGAGAAATAGTTTCTCGTAGGGCTTCATGGCTTTGCTCACCACACGATCGTATGGCAGCTCAGACCATCTGTTGGCGGCTTTGCGCTCATGTATAGCTCCGGGAGCTTGAAAACCTTGTGCAACGACTGCAGCACCTCGTGACGGAGACGTCTAAGCGTGTTGTAGACGTACTTTCTCTCCTCCTGCGGGTCGACAACAACATCAAGATTGGGGTTGGGGAAGAGGCGGCGAGCGATGCCCTCACATAGTAGCGTCGCCTTGTTGAATGATGAGTTAGTGAGGGGCACCACATGGCGGCGAGCCTGATCTTGCTCTTCTTATCCGCAGCACCTTGTGGAGATTGGACTTGAGGAAGTTGACGAAAAAATCAGCGATGCAATCGAACAAAATGTGGAGGTCTTTGTTGTACATATGCAGTGCATGTGTGGCGAGCCAAGCCACCACCTTGACGTCGTCCGCCCCAGCCGCCGGCTGCAACTTGACGCCCCTTGCCACCTACTCCTCCGCCTCCGTCCTCATGGCCTTAGTGGTTCTCCATCTGGTGGGCTCGGGGTCGCCAGCTGAGGGCCCAACAAGGTGGTTGCGGGCGCGCTTCCTGTCGGCCACACCCGTCTCCTCCGCCATCTTGGCCTTGGCGCTAGCCCAGGCCTTGCCCTTGGCCTTCTCCACCTCGTGCACGTGGGGGCCCTTGACTAGGCGGTACAGAAGCTCAGGGAAGTCCTTGATGTACTCGAACACGGAGAAGGTGTGAGGTTGGCCGCTAAGGTGAAGGGGTGGGCTTGCTTTATCAAGAGTGCAGCGGTGTAGAAGCCCTCCTTGTCTCCCTTGCCGATGTCGCGCACCCCGTGGTGGTTGCAGATGAGCTTTTGAGCGTGGTGAGGGAGTCATGGTCCAGGTGAAAGTGCATCTAGGCCTCTAAGTAAATTTTGGTGAATTGTGTGACAAAGTGATTAAAGGACTAACTTGTTTGCTTAAAATTGTAAACAAAGTTTTAATGTAATATTCATGATGTAATATTGTTTCACATGAATGAATGAATGAATATGACTCACATAAAAGAAAGCAAAGCAAGTGTGTGATCTCCTATTGCAAATTTTGTTAAATGACAAGCTAAATGTGAAGATAATGTTGGAGTATATTTCAATGATGATTGCAAGGTCTCCAATAAATGAGATAGCTTGGTTACAAATAAAAGGGAACATATAAAGGAAAATGGTACTTTTCATAAGACAAATTGCAAGTCTGCATGGAGATATTATAAAGGGACACAAGCATATTTCTAAATTGATGGTCCTATATTTGGAAGCTTGCCATTCATGAATATTTGTTGTCAATCTAGAATAAGCATTTGAAGTGATCAAAAGAAGTGTCAACTTCGATGAAGCAAAGCTAAACTCAATGTGGCAAGGGTAAGTAATGAAGAGATCAACCAAGATGACTAGAGCAAGTTACTAAGCAAGATTTGGCTAAGCGTGGCTGCCATGTGCGATCTGCCGAGGTAAGTAATGCAACTCATCCACTTGTTATGATTGTTTTTTTGAAGAGGCTACAGCAGGCAAGAAGCTCGCTTGAACTTTTCATTAATAGGTGTGGTAAAACCACAGATTACACCAGCGAGGAGTACAACTACACACAACTCAAGACGGAGAGACAACACAGCTCAAGTACCACCCACGACACAAGATGAAATACAACACCGAAATACAACACCCGATCGCCTGATTTGTGCCTGCATCGAACAACACGCTCACCAATTAACTATGGCCATTTCACCTCCACACCACCCCTCGTGGCTACGCTGCTCTGTTGATAACCTCCCTTTGAGGGCCTCTCCACACCACCAACAAGGAGCGTGTCGATGGAGCAAAGGTGTCGAGGAAGGACATTCGCCAAGTCACGGAAGAGGCTAGCCAACAAGGACGCGTCAAGCCCAAGAACGGACGAAGACTGGGAGAAATACAAGGAGGTGCACAAGAAGGAAGCTGCAAACTAGCTCGGTGGTGGATTGATGCGGAGGCATGGACCTCCCCGCGCACCGAGTGTGATGCTTTCGCTACAAAATCACCACCAACACAGTCGCTACAAGGCAACAAGTGAGCCCAAGAATACCAAGAGAGCGATGGTGTGTAGAGGTAGGGCACCTCCCCCAAGCGGAGGTGGGGCACCTACCACACACCGGGCATGGCACTTTTGTCGCACACCAACGACCTCAAGAACGCAGAGCACAGGAATTGGGCACTAGGTGGGAAAACGAAGCACTCCGAGAAAGAAGGAGCACCCACCCCGCCACCGCGATCGTCCACCATGGTGGCCACAACAAAGATCTTGGACTACCAATGCAATGGCAAGCAGAGCACCATCACTGGCACCTCGCGCCGCCACCATTGAGCCCCCGGGGACTGAGAGCCCCCTGCGCCAAGGCACAACTTGGTGAACGACGACAGCGACCGGGCTGCAAGACCGCGACCGCAAAGTAGAAATTAGTAATGTTGGAAGCTCTCAAGTGGAAATTATTGAAGTATGCAAATTTGAAGATTTACAACCTTAAGAGGTTGGCATAGTGTTTATATTAATCTTGAGTGTTGAAATGATGTACTATCTATCAAGAGGGATGCAACATTAGTTTAATGACCAAGTCAAACGTGCTCTTAGAAAACCCTTTTGAGAAATAGCATTGAGACCAATCTCCTTTCTTCTGTTTTTCTTGTGGCATAATTGGCCATTTAGAAATTCAATGCCCAACACCGGCTAGTCGGGATGAAAATGGCTGCTTACCATTCAGTGAAAAACTGCGGGCCCCGGAGGATAGGAGATTGAAAAATCAAGGTGAATGTTATGGTGAGGGGGAAGACACTTATTATAAATAGAGTAACTCCTCAGGAGCTCAGGGAAGTTTAGATTCTAGGAAGTCTTTTACGAAGTCGAGTGAAGATGGTGACAAAATTGGAAGAAAGGGAGAAGAAGAAAATTTTGACTTTGAAGCATCTTCACAACTTAGAAATAAGGTGCTTAAGGATGTCAACATGCCCCCCAGATGATATTGTATTGGAAGTTCCTTTGGTGGATGACACACATTCCAACCTTACTAAAAAGCATAAATCTAATGACAGTGTGCTAAAGAACAATTTGGAGGAAGATGAAAGGCATGGCATGGAAGTTCTGGAGGATTTATCCACGGCCCTAGTGCTGCTGAAACTAAGGGAAAATTTTCCTTGGAACAAATGGGAGATAATGGTTTTCTGAGGGTTGTAAGAAGGTGAGAAATGAGAACGCAGGGCTGCAGAAGCAGCCTCACGTGCAAAAATGAGGCTAAAACATGGAATTGCCGGGGATTGGGGAATGGCCCGAAAATTCGAGGGCTTCTGTATATTCAGAAGTGGGAGGCCCCAGATATCCTTTTCCTATCAGAAACCAAACATGATGGGAAATGGATGTAATGGTTGAGATGGAAACTGGAGTTGTCAAATTTTATGATGGTGGACAGTGAGGGAACTAGTGGTGGTTTAGCACTGTTTTGGAGAAGATGTTTGGATGTATGGGTCAAAAGTATGTCCAAGTATCATATTGATGGCGTGATCTAGGAGGAAGATGGGGTACAATGAAGATTTACTGGTATTTATGGAGAGTCAAGGAGTGAGAAGAAGGAAAAAAGACATGGGAAACAATGAAGGAATTAAAGACAAAATTTTACATGCCATGGCTATGTAGTGGAGATTTTAATGAAATCATGTTTGATTGTGAAGTTGAAGCGAATATGTAAAAATCTAGGATGGTTCTGGAAGATTGTGGTCTGCATGATTTGGGGTTTGTGGGTGACACATTCACATGGCGAAATAACCATTATTTTGCATCTAGTTTCACTAAAGAAAGATTAGACCATGCAATTGCCAATAATGCTTGGAGATGTACTTTTCTGTTGGTGAGGACCTGTGTGCGTCCGAGGACCGGTGGATGGTCACTCTTTGGTGATGAGTGATTGACAAAGTTGTGTGGATTGACTCTTGGCCTAGTATTGCAGGTGAAAGTTACAACTTGATTTGCGTTAGTGCAGGTGAAGAACAAGCGCAAAAGGTTTATGCCTGTGTGGCCTCCAGGTGTGGAGAGACAAGTAGGCTTGGTTCAAGGGACCCGGTGGCCGACGGGATGAAGTGCGGACCGCATGGTGGCAAGAAGAGCAAGACGAAGTCGTGTACAGTTCCTTAGTTGAGCCTCAAAGACAAGACCGAGCCGGGACGACCGTGGCGGCCAAGTCATGAGTGGGATTGGCATGGAGGTCGCACCAAGTTTGCGGGGTTTGCAGTGGTTCACCACAAAAACACTGGGTTTCTTGGTTGAGTCACAAAGCCAAGACCGAAAACTAGAGAGCAGCAGACTAAACTGGGCTGTCTGACCGGTTGGGTGCACCAGTCTGACCGGTGTGAGCCATGGGCTTCCAGAGACTTCGAAGCAGAGGACACGCGGCATGATCGCAAGGCTTGCGTGGAGGTGAAGCGGGCTTGCGGTTGATGCGCATCCGTTCGATGGTGATTCGACGAAGATTCCCAAACTGCCCTTCGGGGGCGTGTATCTTAGTATTATGTAGTAGGGGCATTTTAGTCTTTCGGCGGCCTCCATACAAACTTGTGGGAGGATGGATGACAGCCATCTCTTGGAACTCTAGTTCATTTGCCCCTTTGTTTTTTTCCCTTTCTTCTTCCTTCCTAGGGCTAGCTAGTGCTTCATGCAAATCTTCAAGTGGGCAGGATGATGGGAGGTTGCTAGACTCTTTGTAAAGAATCTTTCCTCTTCGTGAATGGAAGGTTTGGAGTTCATCCTTGTGCCCCCTTGTGATTTGCTTGTGGATCCCTTTTTTCTTTTTCGGTGATTTTCGGAGCCCTTTTTGGTGGATTTTCATGAGAAGGTTTTGGAGGCGTTTCTTTGTGGGATTTTTGTTTAGAATCACACATGAGGTTGGTGTGCCTCTTTTCTTAGAGATCTTGCCCCTCAAATCTCGTGGGAAAGCCTTCAAATTTGGTAGTTTTCGGGTTCTTGGTGTTCTTGAGGTAGAGGTTCAAGATTTGCGATTGCTGTCGATTTAGTGGGTTAGAGGCCACGAAATTTTAGGTATAGCTTCTGCTAGAGGCACTTGTACTCCACCTAAAATTTGGCTTCAATCCATTGGGTTATTTGGGATATCCATTGATCACAAGTTTGACTTTTGATCCGCGGGCGATTTTTCTGGGCGTTCAGGGTGACCCGACCTGTGTGTCAGAGTGACCCGGGGCAGCACTGTCTTGGCCAGGGTGACCCGAACTGTGTGTTAGGGTGACCCGAGGCAACACTATCTTGGCCCGGGTGACCCGACCCCAATGTCAGGTTGACCTGATAGGACTCTGAGTTGTCCGGTTTGCTTCCATTCTTTGGTTCTTGCTTCCGCTCTTTGTTTCAAGTATCGTTCCTAGAGGTAGTGCTTAGTTGTTTGGCTAGTTTTTAGTCACTTGTTTGTGTGCGGGATTCTCGGAGTTGATTTTGGGGCATAGGCCGGATTCTTCTTGGTAGAATTTTTACCTGCTCCCATTCACTCCCCCCTCTCTGGTCGCCATTTCGGTCCTTCAGTTGGTGAAAGTAATTAATGGGGACCCTAGACATTCAGATCACAGACCTATTATTACTGACGTGGGTAAGGGAAAGAGTAGCGATTGGAGTCAGAAGGTGGAAAGCATACCAAAATTTGGGCCAGATGGCTGGAGGAAGAGGATTGTGATAAAATACTGTTGGAGGCCTAGACAACGACAATGGATGAAGGATACAGTAACATGATGGAGATACAAATAAAAGTGTTGGAGGATTTGTGAGAGTGGGACAAGAACGTTTTGGGGGAATTAGAGAATAGAATTAAAAATGTGAAGAAGGAGCTAGAGAAGTGGAGGCGGCAGGGTATATCTCAAGAATCAGTATATTGAGAGCATCTATTATGCTATAAGCTCAAACGCTTGCAAGACCAACAAAATATTTATTGGAAGCAACGAGCTCATAACACATGGTTGTTAAAAGGAGATGGTAATACTAGTTTCTTTCACGCCTTTGCTTCAAAGAGAAAAAGGAAAAATTTTGTGCGGGCATTGAAGGATGAAAATGGAGATATGGTGGAGGGGGAACAGGTGAAGAATTTTATTGCTAATTAGTACCTAAACTTGTTTATGTCCCATGCAGGTTCACATAATGATGAGATGTTGTATTGTGTTGATCCAAGAGTAACACGTGAGATGAACATGGCGTTACTGGAATCTTTTACTGGGAACGAAGTTTGGAATGCTCTTGAGAGCATAGGTGAGGTGAATGCCCTCGGCTCTGATGGTATGCCTTCTTTCTTTTATAAGAAATTCTGGTCTCTAGTAGGTGAACGAGTGAAACAAGAAGTTCTTGCAGCACTAAATGGAGGGCCAATGCATAGTTGGAATGATACAATAATTGTTCTAATCCCCAAAACCAACTAGCCACATATGCTAAAAGATTTGCGGCCGATTAGTCTATGCAATGTTTTATATAAGTTTATCTCAAAGGTGATTGTTAATAGACTTAAGAAAATTTTGACATTATTTCTCCTTCTGAGAGTGCCTTTGTGACAGGAAGGCTAATTACATATAATGTTTTGTTGGCCTATGAATTTACTCATTATTTGAAATCTAGAAGAAAGGGTGCTGGAGGACTAGCTGCAATCAAACTTGACATGAGCAAAGCTTATGATAGAGTGGAGTGGGCTTTTCTGGAAAAAAATAATGACGAAAATGGGCTTTCACGATAGATGGGTGCAGCTTATTATGAAATGTGTTTCCTTGGCTACCTATAAGATTAAAGTTAATGATTCCTACACAAAAAGAATTATCCTTCAAAGGGGACTAAGACAGGGTGATCCCCTTTTGCCTTACTTGTTTATCTTATGTGCAGAGGGGCTTTCAGCATTATTGCAGAAAGCTGAGCAGGAGGGCAGGATTGAAGGTATTAGAATATGCCGAGGAGCACCAAGGGTAAGCCACCTTTTCTTTGCTAATGATTTGTTGATCTTAATGAGAGCAAGAGCAAGCGATGCACATGAGTTAGGACGTATTTTGGAAATTTATGAAGGGGTCTCTGGGCAGGTTATCAATAAAGATAAGTCATCAGTTATGTTCAGCCCAAACACCTGCCAACAGGTTCGAGAGCAAGTGTGCTCAAGACTCTCAATTGGGACTGAAGCAAGAAGTGAAGGATACTTGGGACTGCCAATTTCAGTTGGAAAATCAAGAAAGAGAACCTTTGAGTATATCAAGAAGAAGATTTGGACAAGAATTCAAGGCTGGCAAGAGAAACTTTTATCAAAGGCTGGTAAGGAAATACTTATTAAGGCTTTAGCACAATCCATCCCAACCTATGCTATGTCATGTTTTGATCTTATCAAGGGTTTGTGCGATGATCTGAATACGATTATTGGTGGGTATTGGTGGAATCAACAAGACAGGGCAAACAAAATACATTGGCTGAGTTGGGACAAGCTTACCAAATCCAAAAAGAAGGGTGGCCTTGGCTTTCGAGACTTGTATTTGTTTAATCTTGCAATGTTGAGCCGTCACGCATGGAGATTGCTTACCAGCCCTGACACTTTATGTGGACAGGTTTTAAAGGCAAAATATTTTCCAAATTCAGATTTACTCCATTGTACAATTCGGAAGGGTATTTCCTACACATGGCGTAGTATTCTGAGAGGGGTGGAACTGCTCAAAGAAGGGCTTATATGGAAGATTGGTAATGGTGAGAATGTGAATATTTGAGAGGATCCATGGCTGCCCAAAGGGGTGACAAGAAAGCCGGCAACACCTAGAGGGGCTATACTCTTGTCTAAAGTCAGTGAGCTCATAATCCTATCACGGGCGAATGGGATGAACAATTAGTATTTGACACTTTTTGGCCGGAAGATGCAGAGGAGATCCTAAGAATCCCAATTAATATGAATATGAAGGATTGGCCTGCATGGTACTTTCATGCAAAAGGTTTATTTTCAGTTAAATCTGCCTATAAGGTCGCAGTGGCAAGAAGAGACGCTTTGGCACGATGTGATGCATCTACTTCAGGGGATAGTAGTGGAGACGAGGGTGATTTCAATTGGTTCAGAATCTGGCAACTTAATGCTCCCAATAAAATTAAGATGTTTCTGTGGTGTTTTGCTCATAACAGCTGTGAGAAGAAATGTGGCCAGGCGTGTGATTGATTTATATACTAGATGCCCGGTGTGCACTAGACTTGATGAGGATAGTGGGCGTCTGCTCTTCAAATGCAAATTTGTTAAAAGGTGTTGGTGTCTAATGGGCATGGAAGATATTAGGACTGAATTGATGAAATGTCGATCAGGATTAGACCTGTAGCAATATTTTCAAGCTGGAAAAGAATACTCACAGTTATAGTCTTTCTTTGGAGGTGGTGGTCAGCAAGAAATAAGGTTAATGATGGTGGCCGGATGTTAGATGCAACTGAAGTTTATGGCTCTGTATGTTACTTCTTAATGGAATTTGAGAAGTTGAAAGAAAGATATTGGAACAAGCAGGAACATTGGGAAGCCACCACTGGAGGAAATTTACAAAATTAATTCTGATGGTGCTTTTGATCACAAAAGAAGAACAGGAGGGTGGGGATTTGTGGTCAGAGATAAACATAGTGAGGTGCTTGCTGCTGGGGCTGGAAATATTAGTTATGCAGCATCAGCTCTACACACTGAAGCAATGGCGGTTTACAAAGGTATGCTATATGCTTCACAATTGGGTATGACAAGGATTATTGTGGAAATGGATACCACTACTTTGGCCTCTGCTCTCAAAGCAAATGGAATCAACCGGAGTACAATTGGAGATATGGTGCGACAAATTCGAGACTGTATGCAAAATGAATTTTCATCTTGTGATGTCTCAGTTTGCAATAGAAGTTGTAATAAGGTAGCTGACTGTTTGGCTGCCTTTGGAAGTAGGGATGAAAACGGACGGAAACGGGCGGGAAAACCCCTCTCCCGTTTCCGTTACCACATTTTATCATCGGAAACGGGATCGGTTCCGGAATAGCCGGGAACGGGAGCGGGATGAACGGGATTACGAAAACGGGCGGGATCGGTTACTTAAGCGGAAACTTATACTTTGATATGTATGCACGTGACATTGTTGATTTTAGTTGCTTTGCTAGTTGCCAACTATGTTTTGGAACCTCTAAGGACTCTCACACTAGTAAACACATGACTAGCATGATCTTTAGTTCATAAAAAGTTATAGATACATACTAATGCATATTACATCCATCCCATATTTATCTAATACGGGATAAAAACGGGTTCATCCCGGCTAAAAACGGGATCCCGCAAAAACGGACGGGATAGAGCCTCAACCGTTTCCTGTCCCGTTTCCACATTTGTCCGTAAATACGGAAACGGGCGGGTCAAATGTAGAAAACGGAACGGGGCGGTACGGGATTCATCCCGTCCGTTTTCAACCCTATTTGGAAGAAGTGTTTTGGCCCCCGGCTCTGAGTTGTTGTTGAGCCAAGCCCCTGAGCTTGTAAACGAACTCGTGTCTGGCGATTGCCAGAATGCCATGTATAATGTAACTCGTGTCTGGGTGGCTGGGTGTGGTTCAACAGCAGTAAGGAAATTCTCCTTTTGTAAATATAACTATCTTTTCGCAAACCTAAGATGCAAGCTATAATAATCATCTTTATCCTGTACACCTTCCTCGGATGGGCTCGTACAACCAACAACATGCGTGGTGGACTTCGATGATACTATATGAGACCGTTGTTTACTTCTATTCAGTCTTATTATAGTTTTGTATTTTGTAATATTGTATTTTGCCCTTCAGTTTTAAAAATGGTGAAATCTTAATATTTTTCCAAGAGATTTTTAGGCAAATGCTCATCATAGGTATGCACAACTAAGATTTCACCAGATTCTTTTTTAACCTATTTGATCAAATTTTAAGTTTGAGGTTTTGAGTTTGCTCTTAAGTTCTTCCATTTTTTTTCTTGCCCCTTCCAAAAACCATGGATCTGATGGTGAATCTACATAACACATCCCTGCTTGAAGATTCACTATACATGTTACTACGAACACACGACTCAAAATTCATGACTTTTTAGAGTTGGTTTCAAGGATGTTCCAATCTTTAGTTTGAGGGCTGGCTAGCTTGTTGCAATCTAGAGCTGGCTCGTTAGGCTGCTCATAACTGATGAGACTTGACAACAGATTTTGCGCAATAAGTATCTCAATTCAAAACTTCTATCACAGGTCGAAATGGGTTCTCATTTTTCGACTAATCTGATGAAGGTAAAATAAGAAGAAACCCCGGCCCCAACAGATATTCTAATGTTGAGATTTTTTACGGTACACAATACGACCTGTACGACCGGTTGAAAAAGGACTCGTATGTAATAGAAAAGGACCTATATGTAAGGATCTGACGGTTGAGATTAATTATATACGATTGGTTTTTTTAGCTGTCGTACGGTAGTATTCAAAGGTCGTATGGGTAGTATAAGGGTATTATCGAAAATATAAAATGGTATCATTGTAATATAGGAAATGAAATATATGAAATGTTTTAGATAGTATAAGGGGGCAGCGGGGAATTTTTTTCCAAATAATATATATCTATCAAATTACCATTTTACCCATAGGGAAAGAACCGAATAAACCGATAATACGACCGTACGACCGTTAAGTCGTATTGTGTACCGTAAAAAACCTCATAATGCTAGACCCGACGACCTGCGAGTGTAGATCAACACAACATTCTTAAACCCATTTCCTTGGCATCTGCGCATGTTACAAGGTACAAAACAGCCAGTCCATATGCCAAAGTTACTAAACTAAACTATGATCCACCATGGAGCGAGAACAAACGTCAACTGGCATCAACATATGCAGCAATCTTGATCGCTAGTAGCCCAGCATTATATCTGAATCAAATATGATCACCCATCTCATCACAGTCACATGCATTCATGGTCACGGGAACCGTTAGCAAACCACCAACTAATTAATCCACTCATTGCACCACTCTTCCTCCTATAAATTCAGCGATCGGGGAATGCAGTAAACCATCACAGGCACCTAGCAATCGAGCTAATTGTTTCTCCTTTTGTGCGCCGCCTGTGGTCAAGTAATCAATCCTCACATATAGCGAAATGGCAGGAAAGGCCTCGATCGCCCTGTTCCTCGCCGTCAACCTGGCCGTGTTCGCCATGGCCAGCGCCTGCGGTGGCAACTGCCCAACGCCGCCGTCGACTCCGACCCCGACCCCGGCATCGCGCGGCAAGTGCCCCCGCGACGCGCTGAAGCTGGGCGTGTGCGCCAACGTGCTCGGCCTGATCAAGGCCAAGGTCGGCGTGCCGCCCACCGAGCCTTGCTGCCCGCTGCTGGAGGGTCTCGTCGACCTCGAGGCCGCCTTGTGCCTCTGCACCGCCATCAAGGGCAACATCCTCGGCATCAACCTCAATCTGCCCATCGACCTCAGCCTCATTCTCAACCACTGCGGCAAGTCTGTGCCCACCGGCTTCAAGTGCCTCTAAGCATTCGGCCCAATCGGTCGCGTGCTCGCGAATCGCGACGATATCTGCTGCTTGATCGTTTGAATTCAGGTTTATTTGGTTTGAGTACGTGCTAGCTGGTCTGCATGACTGGACGCGCTTCCATCCATGCAGTAGCAAATGCCTGCCTCGTTTGATCACCTTTGCTTTAGTTTGTTGCTTATTGTTTCATGCACGAGTCCATGCACGGGGTCTGGCTTTATTGGTTTTGTATTCAGAACGCATGAATAAAGTTTCTATGTTCAGTGCTTCACTATTTTCTGGCTTTCTGCTCGTTCCTGATTGGCTGATTGTACCGTTCTCCTATCGGAGTGCAGAAGACGTTACTCTCTGAACTGCATTTTGAACTGGTCCAACGTCCAAGCGATGACCTTCCTTGGCGGCCTAACACCTTTCACTTGCACGCGGTTCTCAATTTTTCTGGGCCTGCGGCCTGTAGAGACAACATGGGCGAACGCGCGTGGTACGAAGACGAACAATGGGCCTGTGGTATCGGAGAGTGGGGGGTTAAGGATTCTGTGGATGGGTCTTGTGAATTGGCAGGCTGCATTTGTATGCACCCAAGAATACACTGACGAGTGACGACGACATTGGTGAATGCCTGAATGGATTATTACCGCTTTATAGGTGAATGCTTATGCAACCATTTCTGCAGAATCGAATAGCATGGGTATTGGTTTGATGATCACTGACAAGGACCACGTACGGCGTTAATTTCCCAGCTACATGAAGGGCGCGCGAGGGGTTGCTATAGGATCACTGAACCAGAGATTGCAGAGGCAGGCAACTGCTGTCAGGCATGCAGTTCGCTTCGCCCCAGCTCTCCCGTCCATACAGGCAAACAGCCACGTACATGGTGATCGCCTCTCTCGGTGGTGCAGAAAATTCAGTCGGCGGCGGCCAAGCTAGATCGCTCCAAGATTGCTACTGGCCTATTGCTCTATCCATGACATCAGTGACAGGCTCAAGCTTCGAGTGCCATTCATGTCAACATACATGTCGTACTGTGGTACTGTAAGCACATGGTCTAGCTAGACCTGCTGATCATCAGCTGCCAGCTGAATCGGGCTTTGTTTTCGTGCAAAGACGTACAGCTTTAAATTCCTGCGTGTTCCAGGAAAGAAAAACGAATCAGTTTGTCTTCACGAAGCTCCGGAGTTCATCCGGAATCCTACCTGCAAGGCTGCAATGATCGGTTGACTGAATAATGAGCTACCTACCAATCACTCTAAAGAAATTGGAAGGCGGTGCTTGCTGAAATTAGACTGGAATGCCTTGGCCACGTACAGTAGTTCTCTGAAGCTTTTCGAACGCTTCGGCCTGGGATTAATTCATCAGGCAATAGGCAGACTCTTCAGTTGGTCAGAGCTAGGCTAGGCAAAGGGGTCGTCGCTTGCAGAAGCTTCTGTAGTAGCAGACTAGCAGCGAACCCCAAGCTCCAAGCGCCCAAGGTTTGGCAACAGATCTCATCATCTCAAACGTACCCCGTGCAGTGCATGCATGGCCGATCGTCCCGTCGCCCCTGCGAATAGAATCCGCGCGCATCCGCCCGCTGTTTTGACGAAGACGCGAAAGATGGAATGATGGAGGAGGCTAGCTAGATCCAGATCTGGTCATCGCCTTGTTCCGGCCAGCCGCAAATAATGTACGTAGTAGTATTCGTTTCGATCCAAGAGGGCAATTGTTGACCTGTCGATATATAGACGTTCTGCTCCACTTGCGCGCGGATCGGTGCCGAGATCATGAACCACGCGCGGAGTACACACCGTATGCATGCCAGACCATCTCAGCTCGGTGGTTGCGCGTTGCGTATGCGTACGTCCAGCGGCCCGTGACCGCCGGTCTGGACTGGACAAACCAACGACGACGCCGGATACTCCAATCAGGCCAGATATTTCGGATCTCGTACGTACGCATACGCGTGGTTGGGCTCGATCTCGGAGTAGCAGCTAGCAGTTCGAGGAGAGCACTGCACGGTGCAGAACAAAAGGAGTGATGCCGCCGACCAGGACCAGCGGCTGGGGAGCTCTGTAGGGTCGATCGGTAGGTAACCCTGACGACAGGACTGGGACGCGTCAACTGCCGAATCCGATGGCTTCCGCCTACGCTTGGTTGAGGCTGCGCCGAGCCCGGCCGGGGGGACGAACCTGCGGAGCGTCTCCGCCATTGGTTGGTTTTGTATTTACTAGCTCGGAGTCGCGCCCAGGAACGAACCCAGTTAAGCCCGGGATCACCGTGGACCCGATCCGGCGCGGCGCACGCAGGTTTGTTCGCTCGCTCCGATCCGCTCAATCGCGGCCCGTGACCTCGCCAGCCGAGCGCGCCCCCACCGCGATCGAGCGCCTGCCTGCCTGCTGCGCGGTGAGCCGGTCAGCAGCTGCGAGCGACGATACGATCCAGCTGGGCGGCGACGCTCCAGCCAGCCATGGGCGGGCGGATGGCGCGCGAGATGACGGCGACGCGTCGCTCGGCCCCCACGACCCGGGCTAGCTTCCAAGCCATCCTCTCAGCTTTTGTTTGCCACGGCACTGCGCCAGCTCAAGCGCCGTACGTACCCCGTCGGCCTCCACCTCGCACCTCCACAGCTAGCCTGGCTCCTGATCAGAGCGAGGGAACGAAAAGACCGAGTGGTCAGGACTCAGGAGGGGATGATGATTTTTTTAAAAAAAATTAAAGACAGGAGCACTGTCATATATCATTTAAGAAGAACAAGCAATTTTACATCACGAGTCGAAGTGAACACCACCACAACAACACACCCAACATAACTCTACACCACCTCATCCTGGGAGAGAAGCCAGAGAAAAGGCACCGAGAACCGCGTCGATGATGCCGCCGCTGTGCCACGCCAAACCGCGGCCCGCTGCAATCCTGAGTGACCACTCAAACTCCGCCACCATAGGGTGAACAACCTTGAGTCGCGCACACACAACCGCCGATCCCCTGACTCCAGCCTCGCATAAGAAGAAACACCCGTCGCAGCACCAGCGCACCCTACATGAACACACAACGCATGGGGGCCTCGCCGCATCCACCTCCTCAAACTTGAGCTCCTCTCCCGCTCCTTAGAAGCAACCACTTGAAAGTGTACGGGGACCTTACCGCCCGTCACACTGGACACTGCTCCAAGGATCCTTGCCACCGAAACCGCTCTGGGAGCAACACCAACACCAAGCCAATGCCAGAATCACCATAGCACCATGCACACCAACCCAAGACTGCCGACCTTGGCTCCTCTGCACCTTCCCGCCAACACGGACAATGCGCACCCCAACTGCCGCGAACGAGCAACTCCACCAAGCAACCAACTGCCACTGCCACAAGCCGAGACGAGCTCAAGTTACAACGTCTCCAAGGAGGGCACGACGCCATAGGCGCCGCCGTCACACGTCCCCGACGAACAGGGTTTTCACCCCGAGCTCCGGTGCTACGATAGTCTGGTGTCCCGTAATGGTGCCCCCAGCGGGGAAGAGCGGCGCCCACGCCACTGACCATGTTAGTGAAGGCTTTCGCCCGGATGAGCACCAGGCCAGTCAGCACAATCTCGGTCGTGGCAGTAGCACGCTCCCAACCGCTTCCGCATTGACCCTGCCGGAAAAGGTCCGGCGCAGCCCGAAGCCCCACCTCGGAGCTGCCTGCAAGCGCCCGCACAACCCCCCAGCCCCACCACCATGGCGGTGCCGGCACAACAACAACAACGAGGAAGAGAGGGGGAGCGCCCACCAGCACACCCCCACAGCTGTTGCTCGTTCGCAGCACGCCCCCGTCCCCAACCACTCCAGGCCGCCATGACCCAGAGCGGCCAGAGACAGTGGCAACCAGCCCCGCCACCGCCGGTCGGCTCTCCACGGCCACCTCGCCTCTGGCCCCGCCATCCCCCAGCCGCCAAGGCCCGGTTCAGGCAGGCCCAGCGGAACCCGGCCGCAGTCCCCATGCGCCCCTCCGCGCCAGCCGCCGTCGCCGCCGCACCACACCGACCACAACCCCCGCCAGAGTCGCCCGCGTCAGCCGCAACCGCCGTCGCCGCCCCCAACGTCGGTCGCCGACCACCCACGCACAGAAGGTCGCGCCCCAGACGCGCGGCCCCCAGATCCGACCGGGGGACACCCGGATCAGGGGAACCCGACTTCCTCCGCCACCGAACTCCGGCGCCGACTGGAGGTCCTCCGGGTGGGGACCAGGGGGTTGCGCCCGCCCTGATCCGCCGGAGAGGGAGGGGGAGAGCCCCGCTGCCGCCTTCCCCGCGGGCCGTGCGAGACGCCGGCGGCCCGCTCAGGCAGCGGCGCAGCGGGAGGCGGCATGGGAGGGGTGGCGGGCTGGTGGCGGGCTAGAGTTTGGACCCGCTGCGTTCGCCCGCGCGGAGCGACGCGGACCGGGGAGTCCTCTTGCCTCTTCTATTCTGGTATATGGGGATGGTGATTACACCGGGCGGTTTTCACTGCCTGGCTGCCTGCATGTCGATCGTTTGTACATGTATATAGCTGTGCTGCCCGTGCATGGGCATCAGCTAGCCGCTTCGCCCAGGCCAGTACAATGTCCAACGAGGTGCATGCAGTGGAGTAGTAGTACTTGCCGTATGTTGTTGGGTTATATATGTATTTGCTGCATTCGGCGAGGAATTGAGATAACTACAACTTATCAGTGTCAGAAGTATTTATCAAATTTTACTGGAAATATGTATTTTCGAGTATGTATGGACGATAAAGGTATCATTTTGTTTATCTTATTTTGTTTATCTTATTTTGTGCTGGCTCATTTCCCAGTGCTGTGCGTGCTAGCTACTTCCGCAACGGCATCTTACAATCCTTTGGGCCAGCAATTTGACGAGGGGATGGCCCAAGTGTATTTGTTGTTGCCTTGGGTTAGTGGGCCAGGAACTGGACGCTTCTTAAGTGGTGGTCTAATTTCCACGTACATTTTAATTAAACATAATTAATCATTTGAACCTCATAGACCTTTTTAAGAGAAAACCTCTGACTTTTGTGGATTGAAAATCCTTAAGATTTGGTGCCAAAAAAATTACATGAGGTACTAATTATATTTAAGGTTAATTAATAAGTACTCCTCCTTCCAAGTTTATCTTCAAGATTCAAACTTTGCAATCTTTGATCACTAATTTACTATTAGTTTTTTTATTTATTTTTACAATATCAATTTTATATGGTTGGATTTGTAATCAAATATATTTTACCATGATTTTGAGTTTGTAACCATAAAAAATATGATATATGATAAATGAATAGTCAAACAGTTATATGTAAGACCGTGTCATGTTCTTATATCACTTCTTAATACCTATCCGCCAACTGAAAGAAAAAAAAAGAGGTGGGTGAGTAATTCTCTGTTGTAAAAAATAGTTGCGTGATCCTACTAGAAGCTTCCGTCTGTGAATAAACACTGTGCCCGTGTGATTCAAGGAAAAGCCAAGCTGCTCCTCATGTAGGATTTGCTCAAAAAACCTCACGTCAAAAATGTGTCTGGGTTCTGGTTCTATAAATACCAAAATGCTCCTCTCCGTGAACCATCCCATATTCCCATCTCAGTAGCTACTAGCTCTAGCAGTCGCTTGCTGCTGCCCAGTTTCAAGGCGCCATTACACTACAACCCAATTAAGGCGCGCGTAAGCCAGAGCCATGGCATCCAAGGCCGTGCTCTTCTTGGCCCTCAACCTCCTCCTATTCACGGTGGCCAACGCCTGCGGCAGCTGCCCGACCCCGACGCCCCCGGTCGTGCCGCCGCCGCCGCCGCCTTCCCCAACCCCATCCAGCGGCGGCAAGTGCCCGCTGAACGCGCTCAAGTTCGGCGTGTGCGCCAACGTGGCCGGCCTCGTCAAAGGCGAGGTCGGCAAGGTGCCCGCCGAGCCTTGCTGCAGCCTCATCGGCGGCCTCGCCGACTTCGAGGCCGCCGTCTGCCTGTGCACGGCCATCAAGGCCAACGTGCTCGGCGTCGTCGTCGACATCCCTATCAAGCTCAGCGCCCTCGTCAACTACTGTGGCAAGTGCGTGCCCAAAGGTTACATCTGCGCGTAGACTTCCGCGGCTACACGCGATATCGTAAGTCCTAGCCTCTCGCGTCCGTATCTAGTGTAAGCACGCAACTGCATGGCAAGCTCGATTCTACGTCTCGTTTGTGCAACTTCGGTTCTGCAACCTAGAACCGTTTCGGCCAAATGCTTGTCCCAGTTTGTGTGGGTATTGTGTCTCTTGACGAGATTCCTTTCTCGTTTTTGCATTTGTTCATAAGAGGCATGCATATCTCCTTGTTGAGTTGAACAAGCTAAGGGGAGTGTTTTTGCTTCTAGTTTTTATATTTATGAATCATGCATGTATGTAATCTGTTGGAGATCATTTTTATATATCGTGTATGTAAATCAAGCATTTGAACTACTTGTAATACTCATTCCATTTGTTAATTGTTCCCTTCTCTTTTGGAGGGAGAATAAATAAAGCATTTTGTTACTCTCTCGTGATTTTTTTTCATTCCTTGTGCAACTCTACCAGATTGTATTGCATCATGTGATTTTTTTTCTTCCCAAACATCAAGTTTTTTAACCCTTGGATCTCCGTCAAACAACTAACTTAGCATCCATATCTTAGATACCCTCTAATTAGATGCCTTAATTAACCACACACTTGTGCACAACACGTACCGTATTAGCAGTTACCAACTTACCACAGGTCCACACCCCAGCCCGGTGCTTGCACCAATCACCACTGTATTCTATCTCACCTCTGATGATTTCTTGTTACCGTTCTTCCCCATAGTGGTCAGATCTTCCACATCAAGAGTCTCGTACGGCGACACATTGAAGGTATATATGCTTGCAAAGCACTAGATATATAGGCACACCTATTCCACACATCCATTATATGATCGAGGTGCAGTGGTACAAAACAACCACATAGGTCATGTCTCCAAGGTTGTCGATCCCATCCCTCTACCGCTAAACCTAACTAACATCTCTTTTTCTTTGGAAAAGCTAAAGGTTGGTCAAGTGATTTGGAAGGATATAGAACTTGATTTTATTTTTTATTTTGGCCAATTGAGTGGCAGCATAGATTCATGTAGGGAGCTTTGTCTCTAACTTTAACAATTGTCTAGTGCCAGGGATGAAAGTGGTATGAATATTATCCGTGCGTAGGGGGTTAGGCACTCAAAGCGTAAGTTTGTATTCGGATCCTTACATTCAATATCCATACCGTATCCGAATTTGGATACTCAAAGTTGCATTTCTAAGATCCGAATAGGATGAATATCAATATTCGACACATATTGTCACGCTATTAGTTCAGAATTCGATTTGAGAAAAAATCACTATTCCGCACATGTCTGTATCCGGTCCGTTTTTAGTCTCCTATGAAACTAACTTTAGGACTTTCAAGGTTTGGTGAGTATTTTTTTACCTCTTGAAGTGCAATGATATAGAAGGAAGGTCGATAGTGGGTAGTGACGGCAGTGTGTAGTGCATGAAGGGGTCGGGGGTGATGAGGCCACTAGATGTGGAAGATGATGGACTACTAGGTGATGTAGCGAGGGTTGGCGGCAATGGACCGACAATGCAGAGATGCAAAGGCAATGAAGACGGGCGGGATAATGGGGAAGTCGCCGTAGAGAGCAAACAAGCATTGCACGTGAGATTGTCGACCATGCATGAGTAACAGCATATAGGAAGGAGAGAAATCATGAGATGTTGAAGATGGAAGAATAAGAGTGGCTAGATCTTAGTTGAATGAATAAAAAAAAAGAGTGTTGAGCTCCTCTAGGTTGGCCCTTTTTTAGGCAACCTTTTCCATCAAAATAGGTTTTTTTTACTAGCAACACATGAGTGAAGATGTGTATGTAGTTCAACCTACACTTATATTGCTTATGAACAAGTAAGTTAACGCAAATCTCGGCACACACGAAATTGAGAAAGAGAACACCTTGTTTTTTGAATGATCTTCTATCGATGTAATAGCGGTTTTAACATAATTTTGTTATTAACTAAAGACCACCGGGTTGCCCATCCCCGTACCGGAAACATACTCCGAATTGTATAGCCCGTGACTATGGATGGCCCACGTGTACATCAACGGCAGAGATCCGTCGGGCCCAGGGCATTGCAGATTGCACTACGTGATGATGGCCAACTGTCCAAGCCGGGATAGCGTAGCTTGCACTGCGCCACTGCACACTGCTCTCTGCCCGGCCCCAAACGCTGCGCGTGATTGGATTGGCACGGCACGCTACACCAAGCCCGTGACCGTGAGGCCACGACACGACATCCGCTAAGCCCCACCATCCATCCGGCGCTGATCGCGTTCGGTGCAGTAGCCAGGCAGCCAGCAGAGTAGGATCGCTGCACCTGCTGACCTTTGCATGTTCGTGCCCGCCAGCGTGCCTCCTGGCCGCCGCCGACACAGTGGAGATTGGAGAAAGACTGAAAGAACAAAGATGTACGATGTTCGTGCCCGCCGGCGTGCCTCCTGGCCGCCGCCGACACAGTGGAGATTGGAGAAAGACCGAAAGAACAAAGATGTACGCATGGAATGCATATGCATGAGACGCTGGATTAGGAAGAGAGTAGAGTTTATGGCATGTGCGTGCTAATTAATTGGACTATTGGCGATGTTGTTAGAGTGCGCAGCGAAATCCGACCCGACCCGCTATACCCACGAGCCGGCGTCCAACCAGGTCTAGGTCCATCAGAGCCCACAACAACAAGGCTTTGGGCCTAACTCAACCCAAAAGACTAGCCTCTTGGGTGAGAACCGCCCCACCTATATGTTGCACTCCCCACCATCAATTTCCGATGTGGGACTAAACTCAACAATCTCCTTCCGATGTGGGACTAAACCCAACAATCTCCTCCATCACACATTGGGCTCAACTCTTCCATCACAACCATCCGTGTGATCTCCCGAAGACGTTATCCACGCCCCGAGTCCAACTCTCCAGTCACAACCATCCGTGTGACCCTCCGAAGACGTTCACAGGCTCCCCCGTCACCAAGTGACCTCGGAGATGTTTTTCAGGTTTTTCTGACCTTCGGCCTGATACCACTTGTTAGAGTGGCGCAGCGGAATCCGGCCCGGCCCGCTATACCCACGAGTCGGTGCCCACAACAATAAGACCCTGGGTCTAACTCAACCCAAAAGACTAGCCTGATGGGTGAGGATTACGCCCACCTTTATGTTGTGCTCCCCCACCATCAATTTACGACGTGGGACTAAACCTGCTATTCTCCACGTAGCGGAATGACGATTGGATCTATCGAGACGAACTTGCACGATCACAAACGACAACAGCGACACGATCTTTGTTAACGAGGTCCAGCTGAATCCTACATTCTCGGGGCATGACTACGGGCGCTCCTCCCCAACTGCAACACCGACCGCTTTAGGATCCCGACATCATACCGCCTTCTCCATGCGATCCTATTGCTATGTCGTCATGGTTACAACAACAGTCCCCCTCTCATGTTTATGAGGAGCCTCGGTGTCGGGGTTCTCTACCGCCGGACAGTAAATTTGTATCGATCGTGTGTCTGACCCGGATGGTTAGCACAAGAGACGCCGGGATTTAGACTGGTTCGGGCCTCCGAGGAGTAACACCCTACGTCCAGTGTCGAGCTGCTGTGTTCTCGTGCTAGGGTTGTTTGTAGTAGGGGTTACAAACTTGTCGGGAGAGGGTGTCGAGCCCAAGTTGTCACACCCTGAAATTTCCAATTTCAGGATGTGAATAGGAAGAATAATTAAAACAATGATTTCTCTCAATTTTAAAATTTTTCAACATTTATTTTCTTTACAGGAAATATAGTACAGGAAAAACCTTTGTTTGTTTTTCAGAAATTAAATAAATATTTATGTGAGTGTTGCAATCATGCCGATGCATCTGGTGTTTCATGAGTACAAAATGTTTTCAAAACACGTTTAGATGCTGACCAAACCCTTCCGAGAATTTTCCAGATTTTTCTGGAGTTTATTCTCATTTTCCTTGAGCTATTTCTATTTATTAGAAGGCTCTAAAATCTTTTTCATGAGCTCCAAATATTTTATTTGGGTTGTTCGTGTCTCAATCTATCTCTGGGAATTTTCCTGGAATTTTTGAGATTTTCAGAGTATTTTTCGTGACTTTTATGAATTATCTAGCTATTTCTAGAATATTCTTTTCACGAAAATGTATTGAAAATAAAAAGAAAATCTTTTCCTTTATCCCTCTCCCTTCCGGCCCAGTTTAAGTTTCGGCCCAAACAGCCTAAGTCCTCTGTTCTCCCCCAACTCCTTGCGCCATTCTTTTCCTTGTTTTCCAGCCCAAACAATCGAAGTCCGCTGGACCACCCCGATCTCTCCACCATCTCCCGCAGCACCCCCTTGTTTCCTCGGCCCAGCCGATCCGACCCGTCCGGCCCGCTCCAAGCCCTGCCGAGCCCGGACAGAGTCCGTCCCGGCCAGGATCTCGCCGGAGTCCGGTGTGACGCCGCTTCCGGTGTCCGTGCCGGGCACGGCACGAACTCGTGCGCTCCCTGCCCTTTATAGCCGCGCCGCGTGCTCTAGCCCCTGCCATGCACCGCCTTTTCCTTGCGCAGCCGTCGCCGGGATGCGCGCCGCCAGCACTGGCCGCCGTGAGAAGCTCGCCGCCACCGACGCCGATCCGCCGACGCCGTCGATTTCCGGGGAATCAAGCACCACCGGTAGCTCCGCGAGGCCCAGCCGCTTCTTCTCCGCCGTTCTCCGTCGCCAAACGATCACCGGAGCACCGCTGTCGTCGTGAGGTCCGGTCGCCGGCCAAGCTTACCGCCGCCGGTCACCTTGCCGTCCTTCCCCGTCCAAGGTGAGCCTCTCCACGGGTGCCCCATCCCCTCCTCTTCCTTTTCCCCCACCTACCTGAGCCCCTCGTGCCCTGGGTCGCCGTCACCGCCGTCGGCCAGAGCCGGCGGGAGCCCCCTGTCCCCTGTTTCGATCCAAGGAAGAAGATGGAGCTTTTGCGAAAAGCCCCCTGCAAGATCCAGTATTGAATAGATCCAAACCTTGAGTCTTGGCAATCTTGCACAAACCCCCTAAACCTTTTAGATTCTCCAGATTCCATCCACCCAGGCACCTTTACAAGTAAGCCCTTGTGTTTATATACATAATTATGTATATGCCCCTGTCTTTTCACAGTTAAACCCCTGGAAGTTCCTGATCTTCACATCTAGGTCCCTACACCTTTAAAAGTCCATATCTTTTCCGTTTTAGCTCCGTTTTAACCCGTTCAAGTTGCGTTAGGTTCATAATAATGTCAAGTACACGTTAGTGATGACTTTTCATCATGTTTTGTTTTCTGAAAATAAATTTAATATTAATTTTGATTAATGCCTAGTTATACATGCCTTTTATAAATAAAAGCAACATAGTGCCCTACACCGTTTTTCATGATCAAGTTTAATTTGATTAATGTTTCTATCACATGTTTTTGTAAATAAAATCTAATTAGATCTTTATCACGGTTTTTCATAAACCAAATGTTAATTTGCTTAATATATAATTAACTTTTCTAATTAAAAGTTGATTAGGCTTTTTACACCAGTTTTATAAATACATGTTAATTTGATTTAATGCTAATGCCATAATGTTTTTAATAATAATATGATCCACTCGAATCATAAAGTTACGGTTAGATGATTCATATAGTTTAGCTTTTCTAAATTAAATGTTTAATTGATATAATTCATATATGAATCTTTATAAATAAAACTTGACTAGTTCTTTACACCGGTTTTGTAAATAAAGTTTAATTTGCTTTAATTCCAACTTGGGGTATTTTCTTTATGAAATATCCTTTACATATTTTTACTAATTAAAATAAATCTAGCTCATAGCTTGATCTCTCACATGTGCAAATCAATCGGTAGACGTTCTTTTTCAAAGCTCTATCTCAGTGCGTCTTGTTCTAGATCTTTCCGGTCCCGGTTTATGCTCAATCTTCCACAGCCATCTCTTTTAAGCTAACCAAGCCTTTCCCTTCTAAGCACGTTTTGTGTGCTTTAGTGATCCATAGAATCGAGCCTATCCTTTAGTGCGCTCTTTTAAAGTTTTCTTTGATTGGTGTATTGTTCTTAGTTTGCTTGTTTGTTTGCTTTGTATGCTTGTGCCCGATGATTGATGCGCATAGAGTGAACGTGGTTCGAGAGCTTTGAAGAGCAAGAAGTGAAGATTTCTGAGCAACATCATTACTCTGGTTAAAGGTAAGTGTGTCCTTGTAGTTTTGTCTCAATAATTATTTAATCACTTTGCATATGCTTTGCATTTAATATTGATGGTTCCTATTAAGGATTATCCTAGTCTTTATGATCATTCCTTGTCAACCTGGGTTTATCCTTTTGTTGGGTAGCTATGCTTAGTTGCTCTACTTTGGGTTATGGTGGTTATAATAAACAATAATGATGAACATGCTTTACCTTTATGCTATATATCTCTGGTTGCTTAAATGCAAGATCACAATGATTAATCGGAACATGGAGCGACCACCCAGGAAAACCGTACAACCACAAGACATATGGCTCTGTCTTGGCCAAGTAATTAGAAACCTTGATGTTGTAGTGATCTTACCCGAAAGGGGCCAATGGGGAGGCGTTGATGGGGTATAGACCTGCTCTAGCAGGGAGTTGGGTTTGTTCATTTATGGTGGGGTATTGACCCGCTAGGGAGCTTTATGCCCTGCTTCGTCCTGAAACCTAGTGGGTTGCTGCACATTGGAGAATCTTTGTAAAGGCCTCGTAGCGTCCCTATGCAATCACACCTCGGTAGTGTGGTATGATGCCTGATCAGCATCGCGTGGTTGGGTTTAAAGTTCCTAGAACTTTTACGCGACTTGTGGTGAAAGTGTACAACCTCTGCAGAGTGTAAAACTAATCGATTAGCCGTGCTCACGGTCAAGAGCGGCCTGGACCCTCACATGATAATTGAACTTGAAGATGGACTTAAATCGTGGTTTCTGGTTATGTTAGCCATATGCTTATGGCGTATCTCATATGCTAATGTGGGTTGGTATATACATATATCTATAGTAATCAGGTGCTAATAAAAGTTTGACCAACTAAAATTGCTTAATGCAGTCAACCTGTCAGCCTTTCCTTGATAAGCCTTTGCATTCATACTTTCCCTACACTTGCTGAGTACGACATGTGCTCACTTTTGCTATAAACAATGTTGCTCAGAAAGAGGAATCTGTCATGAGTTCTAGGCGTACGCAACCCCCAGTCGACTGCCTGTGAAGTTTGGTACCTTCGTTTCCAGGATAAAGCGTAAATCTCTGATAATCTTTGTTTTTCTTACGTGATACTGTTTCTGTATTCACTTATATGTCACTATATGTATGAAATTAGATCCTGGCATACATATAGTTATGCATCTAGTTTTCTTTGGAAAAACAGGTGTGACACAAGTCCCTGGGGTGTGAGAGTTCAGTTCGTCAGCCCTTGTGACGGTTGCCCTCCTCTCCCTTTTATAGACGCAAGGGAGAGGGGCAGAAAGGGAATACAAGTAAAAGCTACAGTTCTAGCCACTGGGATGTCTTCTCGTGCGTCGCTGTTCGTCGGGGCGCATTGAAGAGAAGCCGAGTTGTGTTGTCGTCGAGGCCGCCGCGTGGCCGGGCGGGGCTGTTTGTTTTGGACACCTGGCGCCTTCTCCGAACTCTTAAGTGCTGACTCAACCCGTCTGAGCACGGGATGAGCTCGCCACATTAGGGCCTAATCGTAGGCCAGCGCTAACCGTAGGGGGCACTCGAGTGCTACTGTCGGAGTTGGCGTGTTGCAGGGTCGGATGGGACGGCGCGTCGAGGGCTGCGCGGCCGAACAGTGCCGCATTAAGGCTCTCGTCAGAGCCGACCGCCCGCGCGTGTCGCCAGCTGGCGTATTTGCATGGCATGGGGAACTGGCGCCCCACGCGTCGCTGTGGGGAATCACGCGCGTCGGGGTGGCACCACGTTTGCGTGGACTGTGTCTTGGTCGGAGACGAAAACTGTTCGTGCGAACGAGCAGGTTGTCGGAGGCGAGGCGGAGACTCCTCGTGCGAGGCGGAGACTTGTCGAGGAAGCTTCCAACTGGTCAGAAATGAGATGTCTTGCCAGTGATGGTCTTGATGGGGATCCTCAGTCCTCCTTATACTGAATCTTGTCCTTAACATTGTCGATGGTGTCAGAAGACTCCTCCTCAAGAGTGATTATCTTGCCGTTAAAGGGGGCCCTAATCCGGGCCCTCGTCAGTAGCCCCCGAGCCTGAGAGGGAGTCAAGGACTCGCGCACAGGCTCAGACGAAAAGGCGTCACGACGATCTTTTGTTCTTGGTCTTCTCGGTGGGTGCGCGCGAGCGCATCCGCCGGAAGTAGCCCCCGAGCCCACGAGTGAGTTGTAGACTCACTTGTGGGGTTTTGATCTTCAGTGGTGTTGTCGTGGTTCCGGGACCTTTTACCGAGATGATCGTGGCGGTTGTGGGCGTCGTGGAGGTCGTGGAGGTCGTGGTCGACATGGCGGATGTGACAGCTTGAAAAGACGGAGCGGGGTCGGTTCAGATTCCCGGGCCCAGTGGGCATCGGGCCGTCGCGCAGGCGGGCGCCAGTTACCCCGGGGGGCGCGCGCGTGCGCAGGCGTCTTTCCTGTCGTGGTGGGCCCAACATTTAAGGCCGGTGGCCATGCCCCTTCCTTATAAATTGTGCGTCGGTTGGGGATTCAAAACTTTTACCTTTCTGCCTTCTCTGCCGCCGTCATTGCCCGTTTCCTTTGCCATTCGCGCCCATAGCGCCGCCGCCTCTTTCACCTGAGTCGCGCGTGAGAGCCCACCGCCACCATGTCGAACTGGTCGCGCTCCAACGTGTCCCGCTCGATGCTGCACCGCCTCGTCGCCGCCGGGCAGCTCCCCGCGCTCACCGACGCCGAAGAGTGGAGGGTGCCTGAGGACGAGTCCGTGCCGCGCCCGCCAACAGGGTACGTCGTCTCGTTCGTGGTGTTCCACGAGCGCGGCTTCTCCATCCCCGCCGGGCGATTCATCCGGGCCGTACTTTTTTAGTACGGGCTCCAGCTCCAGCATCTCAACCCGAACAGCGTCCAGCAAATGGCGGCGTTCGAGGCGATGTGCGAGGGGTATTTGGGGATCGGTGCCCACTGGCACCTCTTCAAGTACTTCTTCATGTTCGCATGCTTGAAGGACGGCCCCCTCCCGGCGACCATCGGCTGCGCCAACCTCCGGATGAAGTAGGGCAGGGGCGAGAAGTACATTTCTTTCTCGCCGATGAGCTCTAACAGCGGTTGGCACAAGGGGTGGTTATATCTCAAGAACGACCCCGAGCACGCGCTGCCGGAGTTCACCGGAGTCTCCATCGCCCAGGCGCCGAGAAGTTGGAGCGACGGCCCCCGAAGGCAGAGCAGGAGAAACTACGCAAGGAGCACTGGGCAGTGCTCGCCCGCCTTCGCAAGGCCAGAGTCGATCTGGCAGCCGTCATCGGCCAGTACCACTCCTGGGGGGTCGTCCCGCTTCGGAAGCGGCCTCTCCGTCTCTGCGAAATGACGGCCAAGAGGGCCCCTTGGACAGGGACCGTGACCGCGCCCAAGCCACCTTCGCTGGACGAGGTCCAGCGCCGTGTGTCGGTGGCCATTGGGAATGCGTCCTACTCATGGCCGCTGTCGCGGCTCTTGCCCATGCTCCCCAACGAGGGGACCGAAAAGCTCGTAAGTGGTTTCTTCCTCCGATAAGTTTTTCCGGCTACTTCAAGATCTTCATCTGATTTGGATCTTCTCGAAAGCTCTTGATGTCTGCTGACTCCTTTTGCCTCCTTCGTACTTCAGCTGAGGAGCTCCCACCTCGTGCCCGCGAAGCCTCCTCTCCCGCAGGAGGTGATCTTCAACCGCAACAAGGCGGCCGCAGAGAGGCGGAGGGGCGAACGCAAGGCGCAACACAAGGAGAAGGAGATCGCCAAGCGTCGGAAAGCGGGGGAGACCAATGTCTCCTCTAATGAAGATCCGTCGCCACCGCCGGTGTGGAGCGGGAACGAGCCGAGCGCGGACGTTGACTGGAGCGGCATGTCCGGCTCACCCCTGTCATCGCCGCGCCAGGCTGCGAAAGTGAGCTCGACGCGGCGGTCAGAGCCGGTCGCCCGTGAGAAAGGCGCGGGCTCCAGCTCGCAGCCGGGGGTCCACCCCGCCCGAGAAGATCAACGGGTGTCCCGCTCCCAGGCGCCCCCCAGTGGCCCACGTGCCTCCGAGGAGCGGAGAGATCCCCCACGTCGGGATGATCCTTCCAGGCGGTCGGCTGAGCAAGACTCTTCCTCCCGCCACCTCTTCGACGGCGCCGAGCGTCCGGACTCGGACTCCTTGAGGAGGCTTTCGTCGTCCAAGGCGAGGTCGACCCCGCCGGCGTCTGTACCGAGCGCGCCGCAAGGACGGAACACGAGCATTCCCCAGCGGCGCCTCCAATCTCTAGTTATCCGCGGCGGCGGCGGCCCAGCCGTGCAAGTTCCCCTCTCCACTGGTGGGAGTCAGGGACCAGCCCCCAGCGCGGTGGAGGCCGGGAGGGCAGCCCCCGAGCCGTCGAGGGACCGAAGCGTCACCCCCAAGCCGTCGGGGGATCGGAGCGTCACCCCCAAGTCGTCGGGGGGCGACAGGCCAGTTTTCGTGCTGGCGGAGCGTCGGGAACTAGCTTCCGAGCTGGCGGGGGCCAAAAGGCCAGCCCTCGAGCTGGGCCCATCGGATAGGCCGGTCAAGCGAGTCCGTGTCCGCTCCACCATGTAAGCTCCTGCCCATCAGCCTTTGTTGTTTCACTGTTCTTCGTCTTCGCTCGTTTCTCATCCTTAACTCGTCCTTGCCGCAGCCGCGCTAACACCGGCGTGCTCAGCCTCGCGCCACAGAAGCGCGCGGCGCTGGGCGCGCAACCCTCAGCTCAATCCCCGCCCGACACCTCGTCCTGCCGAACCGTCAGTGGGGCAGGCCGAGAGCGGGCCTTTCGCAGCAACCGAGGTCGTTGAGGCAGCGGCGCCCCCGCCGGTGTCAGACGCCGACAACCTGGCCGAGGGGCGGGTGGCCCCCGAGGCGAAGGACACCCAGGCGGCGATCGAGCCGCCTGTCGAAGCCACCGCTGGAGGCGGCGACGCCCTGACGGCGTTCCCCGAGAAGGTCGCGCCCCCGCCGCCATTGGCCGAGGAACAAGAGATTGAGATGGCGGCAGTGGTTGAAGTTCCTGCACCTGCGACGTCGCAGGCGGGTGGGGTCGTGGTGGAGGCGCCGGCGGCTGAAGACGAGGCGGCCCGCCCCCGGGAGGTCATCGACCTCGACGAGCCCAACTTGTCGGGTGACGACCCAACCAGCTTCGAGGTCGTGCTGGAGCGGTTGCTAGCGGGCCCTGAGGAGTCAGGGGTCGAGGCTTCTGAGTCGGCCATGCCCGAGGCCGCGATCATAGCCGGGGCGGCAGAGCACGGAGACAAGGATGCCGCGCTTGAAGCGACCGAGGCGGGGCAGGCGGTGCCGGGTCTGGTCGGAGCTACCAGGGCTCCCGAAGCCCTAGTCTCAGTCGAGGCGGCCGAGGAGGTCCTCAAAGAGTCTGCGGCTGACGCCACGCTAGCCGCCGCCACATCCTCATCCCCCGCCGAAGTCGTGGGGGCACTCACCGTGAGCGCGCCGGAACCGTCATCGCCCCGGCCTACTGCCCCCGTCGTTGAAGCAGCACCCAGCACAAGCCTGACCCGTCTAATCCCACAGCAGCACGATGTCCTCAGGGGCGCCGCGGGAAGCGCCTCTCCAGAGATCCAGGAGGTCGGGGAGGGCTCAGGCGCGGGGCTGCTGCCGGTGCCGGAGGAGAACGACGCGCGGATCACCGACCTTGTGCACTCCACGTGGGCGGCTTCTTACGAAGCAGACGCGATGGATGATGAGGACGAGGAGGCCGTGACCTGCCGCCGCCTCGAGCGAGGTCTTGGGTGGGCGCGTCGTGCGTTCGACGAGCTCATCCTCCCCACGACGACGGTGAGTCCCCTCAAACCAGGAGTTTAATCTTGTTTTCTCCATTCTTGTACGTGTTGTAATTGTCGATCTCCTGCCGGGAACAGACGCTCTCGGGGTGCGGTGCTCGGAAGGCGCACACCATCAGGGAGCTCCGGGCGGAGCGGTCCCAGCTGGAGATGCAGCTGGCGGTTGCTCGGTTGGCCGCCGCTGGAGCGGTGGCGAATGAGGCCTCGTCGAAGGCGGCGCACGAGGTCACCGTGAAGGCCGCGGAAGACCGTGCCACGACCGCGGAAGACCGTGCCACAGCCCACAGGCCGCTGCCACCAACGCCGCGACAGAGCGGGAATCCCTTGAGGCGAAGTTGGCCCAGGCGAAGGCGAAGGTCGAGGGGTTGCGGGCCGCCATGGCGGCCGTCAACGAGGCTGCCGAGAGAGCCACAACCGCCACCGCCGCCGCTGAAACTACCGCCCAAAACGCTGCCCAGGCCGCCTCCCAGCAGAGGACGGCGCTCGAGTCGAAGGTGGCAGAGCTGGAGCAAGACTTGGCCACCGTCGGCGCGGACCTCTGGACGGCCAACAAACAATTCTCCGAGGTGGCCAACAAGCTCCAGGAAACCACCGACGAGGTGACCCGGCTGCGGGATGCTAACTCCAAATTGGTGCAGGACATTGATGGTGAGTGGGCTTCGAATGCTGCCGTTGGTTTCTTTCTTTTCGTTGATTTCTGTCGGTGTTGACTTGTCCTTTCGCGGTCATAAGACTACGCACGCATCGCGCCGCGATGACTGTGAAGCTCACGGAAAAGTCGCAAGAAGTGAACACCACCAAGCTCAAGATCATCGAGAAGGACGGCTCGATCAAGCGGCTGTCGGAGCTGCTCGAGAGTAAGTCCTTTCGATCCTGTCTCACTCTTCCTTCGACTTGGCTGCGCCATGTTTGTTCATTGCGATTCGTCGACCCTTTTCAGAAACCTGGGCCGAGCTTGAGGAGTCCCAGAGGACCTAGGAGCAGGCCAGGATGGAGCTCGAGGAGGTGAAGAACGCCCGGCGCGAGTCGGAGACGTCACGCAAGGCGAGCATCATGGAACACGCCAAGCTCGGGAAGCTTCTCGGCTAGGTCCTGACAAAGCTTGGTGTTTCTGTCGGGCCGATGCTCTCCGACATGCTTCTAAAAGAGGTCGGGCGCCTCCCGGAAGTAGTCCAGGAGCGGGAGCTATCGACTGCTCGGAGGGTGGTGCATCGGCTGCTCGTCATGTTCGACTCGCACTATCAGGGACTGGACCGCATGGCGCTGAGCGGCGGCTGGGCCCCTGGCAGCTCCGACGAGCACTGCAACCAGCTCGAGGAAGATTGCGCCTCCTTCACCCGCGACATGGCCGACGTCGCCATGAAGGACCTGGACCTGATACCAAGAGACACAGCAGAAGACCAAGAGAGCTCCAGGCCTTCGCTTTAGATGTATCATATTTAGATGTAGGCAGTTAAGAACAAATCGTATGTGTAATGCCATGAACAGTTTTATGTCATCGAGAACTTGTTCAGAAATGTTACGGCTTGAATGTTCTCGAGCACCAAGGGACGACTACAGCAACGAATAGCAGAGCTTAGGCATTTGAGATGACCAAGCTCCACTCTGGAGCCGCGGGGGCGTAGGAGTCAGAGAGCCCAGCCATCCCAATTCGCTAAGAGGTGCCATGCGTTCGTAGCCCCCGAGTACTCGGGAAAAATCGAAAAGTAACTTCGCGTATTTGTCGTTAAAATCGTTTTAGGCCGGAGCCTGAGCGCTTTTGAGAAGAGGTCGGATGGAAACCTGGGGACTCGGACTGTGCTCGCAAGCCTTCGCACCGTAGCCACAGAGGCGTAGGTGCTAGGAGCGTTGAACGAGCACCAGTACCAAGCCCCGCGCAGGCCGCAATCTTTACTTCTCGCAAGGTCGAGCCTTCCGCCAAAAACCTCTCGCGCGTGCGATTGGTAGCGACATAGTTGTCGATTTTTGTTTTGAAAACAGAAAAACAAAAGGAGGGCATCATGCCCTGGGTAGCCCCCGAGCGGAGAGCGTTTCTGCACAGGTGTAGAGACGCTTGCCGCTCAGCCTTTAGAAAAGTAGCAACACATAGAAGCGTGGCAACGGAGGGGTTTACGAACTCATAGATGTATGAACAAAGCATGCGACATTTATTCATTGACTTATAAGATTCAAACATTTACTCAGGGGTAAAATGGTCACAGGTGTTCGATGTTCCAAGCGTTGGAGATGACTCGACCGTCTTCGTATCGGATCTTGAATGTTCCGGGTCGGAGTACTTGATCGATGATGAATGGTCCTTCCCACGGGGGCGCAAGCTTGTGTCGATCCTTGCTGCCTTGAACCCGTCGGAGGACTAGGTCTCCGACCTGGAATTCGCGAGCGCGCACGTTGCGCTCGTGGTAGTGTCGCAAGGCTTGTTGGTACTTGGCCGAAGTAGCGCCACGTCACGCGCCTCGTCGAGCTGGTCGATCGTGTCTTCGAGCGCGACTTGATTGCCTTCCTCGGTGTAAGCCCGTACTCTGGGACTACCGTAGTCGATGTCCGTGGGGAGGACTGCTTCTGACCCGTGCACCATGAAGAAAGGCGTGAAGCCGGTTGCTCGACAAGGCGTGGTGCGCAAGCTCCAGAGAACGGATGGTAGCTCGGCTACCCATCTTGCTCGGAACTTCTCGAGGCGCGTGAAAATGCGAGGTTTTAGCCCTTGTAGGAGCATGTCGTTCGCCCTTTCGACTTGCCTGTTCGTCTTCGGGTGCGCCACGGTGGGCCAGTCCACGCGAATGTTGTTGTCGTCACAGAAGTTGAGGAATTTCTTCCCCGTGAACTGGGTGCTGTTGTCGGTGATGATCGTGTTGGGTATACCGAAGCGATAGATGATGTCGGTGAAGAACGCTACGGCCTCCTCGGAGCGGACGTTCACGATGGGTCGAGCCTCGATCCATTTGGAGAACTTGTCGACCACCACGAGGAGATGTGTGAAGCCCCCGGGCGCTTGTCGGAGCGGCCCCACCATGTCGAGGTGCCACACAGCAAAGGGCCATGTGATGGGGATGGTCTGAAGCGCTTGCGCCGGGAGGTGAGTTTGTCGAGCGTAGAACTGACATCCCTCGCAACGCCGCACGATGTCCTTGGAGTCCGCCACCGCTGTGGGCCAGTAGAACCCTTGTCGGAAAGCTTTCCTGACAAGAGTCCTCGGACCGGCGTGATGCCCACACGTGCCGACATGGATCTCGCGCAGTAGTTCCTTTCCCTGATCTCCTAGTATGCACCGCATGAGTATGCCCGCCGCACCCCGTTTGTACAACTCACCCTCGATGAGGACGAACGCCTTAGCTCATCACGCAATGCGGCGTGCCTCCGTCTGGTCGGAAGGCAGCTTCCCTTCGACAAGCCACTCGAGGATGGGGAAGCGCCAATCCGGGTCCTCGAGGTTCGGCTCGAGAGGTTGGTCGATCTCCATGACTTCCAGCCCTCGACGCGTACGGATGGTGCGTGCTGGTCGCTCGCGAACACTCCGTGCGGTACAGGCTTGCGGCCTGAAGCAGTCTTGGCGAGGACGTCTGCAGCCTTGTTGTAGTCGCGCAGCACGTGATGAAGCTCGAGCCCATGGAACTTGCCTTCCAGCTCACGCACGGCCTGGCAGTATGCCGCCATCTTCGGATCAACACAATTTTTCTCTTTCATGACCTGATCCACGACAAGCTCTGAGTCTCCTCTGATCTCGAGACGGCGGATCCCGAGCTCGACCGTGATTCGAAGGCCGTTGATGAGCGCCTCGTACTCAGCGACGTTGTTGGAGGTGGGGAAGTGTAGTCGAACCATGTACTCCATACGCACACCCAGAGGCGAGATGAAGACAAGGCCTACTCCCGCCCCTTCCTTCATGACCGAGCCGTCGAAATACATCGTCCACGTCTCGTGCTCGATGGGTGCTGGCGGAGTTTGGATCTCCGTCCACTCTGCGACAAAGTCCGCCAGCACCTGTGACTTGATGACGCTACGGGGCGCATATGAAATATTCTGCCCCATCAGCTCGAGTGCCCACTTGGCTATCCTCCCTTCGGCCTCGGGGTTCTGGATGACCTCTTCGAGCGGGTACTTGGACACCACCGTGATGGGGTGCGCGTCGAAGTAGTGGCGGAGCTTGCGCTTGGTGACCAAGATAGCGTACACAAGCTTTTGCATTTGTGAGTAACGAGTCTTTGAATCGGAGAGTACCTCGCTCACGAAATAGACCGGGCGCTGCACCTTGAGTGACCTCCCGGGTTCTTCTCGTTCAACCACCAGCGCAGCGCTGACCACTTGGGTTGTCGCAGCGATGTATAGGAGCATTGGCTCTTCTGGCGCTAGAGCCGTGAGTATCGGCGGGCTCTTCAGGAGATTCTTGAGGGAATCGAGCGCTTCCTGAGCCTCGGGCGTCCACGCGAAGTGGTCGGACTTCTTCATCAGTCGATACAGCGGCAGGCTACGCTCCCCGAGTCGCGCTATGAAACGGTTGAGAGCCGTGAGGCACCCCGTGACACGCTGTACGCCCTTTAGGTTTTGGATCGGCCCCATGTCTGTGATGGTCGAGATCTTCTCGGGGTTAGCTTCAATGCCGCGTTCCGACATGACAAAGCTGAGGAGCATGCCCCTCGGGACCCCGAAAACGCACTTCTCGGGGTTAAGCTTCACCCCGTGCTCTCTCAGCCTCGCAAACACCTCCGTGAGGTCTGGGACTAGATCGCCGGTCTTTTTTTATTTGACCATGATGTCATTGATGTACGCCTCGATGATTCGTCCTATAAGATCCCCGAAGACGCGTCGCATGCATCTTTGGAACGTGGCGCCCGCGTTTTTGAGCCCGAAGGGCATCGTCTTGTAGCAGTAGGCGCCAAACGGAGTGATGAACGAAGTTGCTAGTTGGTCCACTATACACATCGCTATCTGGTGGTACCCGGAGTACGCATCGAGAAAACAGAGGGTTTCGCACCCAGCTGTCAAATCGACTACCTGATCTATGCGAGACAAAGGAAATGAATCCTTGGGACATGCCTTGTTAAGGCCCGTGTAGTCAACACACATCCTCCATTTCTTATTCTTCTTCTTTACAAATACAGGGTTAGCAAGCCACTCGGGGTGGAATACTTCTCGGATGAACCCTGAACTAAAGAGCTTCTTGATCTCCTCGCCAATCGCCTTGCACTTCTCGTCATTGAAGCAGCGGAGGCGTTGCTTCACCGGTTTCGATCCCGGCTTGATGTTCAGTTTGTGCTCGGCAACCTCCCTCGGGATCCCCTTCATGTCGGAGGGTTTCCATGCAAACACATCGAGGTTCGCTTTGAGGAAGTCGATGAGCGCGCTTTCCTATTTAGGATCGAGCGCCGTCCCAATACGGAGCCTACGACCATCGTCAGAGATGGCCGCATCCTTGACGTCCTTGGCGGGCTCGAAAGAGCAGGCCGCTCGCTTGGACGACTCGGGGATTTCTTGGTCCTCGGAGGGAGGCTCAGCGTGGAGCCTCTCGGACCGGATCAGTGCCTCCGCAAATTGGAAGCACTCAGCGTCGCACTCGAATGCGCGCTGGAACGTAGTCCCCACCGTGATGATCCCCTTCGGGCCGGGAATCTTCAGCTTGAGGTACATATAGTTTGGCACGGCCATGAACTTCGTGTAAGCTGGCCTCCCGAGGATGGCGTGGTACGTCCCCGAGAACCCCACCACTTCGAAGGTGAGGGTTTCTGTGCGAAAGTTTTGCAGGGTCCCAAACGTGACGGGCAGATCGATCTGCCCGATTGGGAGTGCCTCCATTCCAGGGACGACCCCATGGAACGGCGCGGTCGACGGCCGGAGCTTGGACCGCGGGATGCCCGTATCGTCGAGCGACGACGCGTAGAGCACGTTGATGCCGCTCCCTCCGTCCATGAGGACCTTGTGGATCCGTTTGGACTTGAACAGGGGCGCTACCACTAGTGGGTAAGCTCCCGACTGCGGCACACGGTCGGGATGGTCCTTGCGGTCGAAGGTTATCGGAACCTCCGACCACTTAAGGTAAGACAGCGTCTTGAGGGTCGCGCCGGGGACCTGCCGAAGATCATGTGGACTGCCCCGTCCTCGCCTGGGTACTGAGCCCCCGCGTCGTCGTCGTCGGGGAGAGGCGCAGCCTTCTTCTGCGGATCCGCCACCTTGGGCTTGAGCGTGCCGTTGACGTAGTTCTTCATCAAGCGGCAGTCCTTCAGCGCGTGCTTAACGGGGACCTCATGGTGGGTGCATGGGGCCTCCAAGAGCCTCTCGAAGTGGTCCTTCGGTGGATCGGCCTTAGTCGGGTTGCTCTTGGGGCGTGAGGCCTTGCGCTCGACCGCCGCGACGAAGTTGTCATCACGACGACGCTTGTCATTCTTCTTCTTCTTCTTGGGGTGTGAGGACGGCCCCTCACCGTGGTCCACGACCTGTTTCCCCTTGCCCTGAGGGGTGTTGAGGGTCACCGCGACCGCCTCCTCGCCGTCCGCGTGGTTGGTCGCGATGTCGAGGAGTTCCCGAGTAGTTCGGGGCGTACGCCGCCCCAGTCGATGGATGAGAGTGGTGCAGGTCGTGCCGTTCTGGAACGCCGAAATGGCGTCATTGTCCGTCGCGCCGGGGAGCTCGGTGCAACTCTTGGAGAAGCGCCAGATGTAGTCGCGTAGGCTTTCCCCCGGCTGCTGTTTGTAGTTTCGCAGCTCCCACTGCTTGCCGGGACGGGTGTACGTGCCCTGGAAGTTGCCGATGAAGACTCGGCGCAACTCCGTCCAGTCATTGATCTTGCCGCGGGGCAAGTGCTCGAGCCACGTCCGTGCAGAGTCGCCGAGGTAGAGCGGCAGGTTCTTGATGATGAAGAGATCATTTGTCGCTCCGCCCGCGTGGCACGCGAGTCGGTAGTCCTCCAGCCACGCGCTGGGGTTAGTTTTCCCGTCGTACCTGGGGATGTTGGTCGGAGCCCGGAAGCATGAGGGGAACTTCGCATCCTGCACGCCCCGTCCAAAAGCCCGCGGGCCCCTCTGGTCCGGCGACCAGCTGCGACCGCTGTCGTCGTCGCTGTCGTAGCGCCCGTCGCGCCTTCGGTCGTCTTGTCGGCGTGGGCGGTGCTCATCGCGCTGGTCGTCGTTGCCGTAGTTGTCGACACTGGTGGCTCGACGGCGGGCCTCGATGGTGCCCCGGGCGTCACGGTCGGGCCCGAGACGTTGCTTGACCGCCGACCCGCCGGCTCGATCCCCGTGGCTCTGATGCCGCGAGGGGGATGGGTTCTGGCGTCGCACGGAGGGTGCCGCTCCCCTGTCACGCGCCGACCGTTGGCGCGACGCAGAGCTCTCCGCTTGCTGTGCCGCCGCTGCCTCGAGGAGGGTCTTGAGCTGTTGTCACACCCTCCTCTCTTCGGAGGTGGCCGCTTCCGGGCAGCCGCGCAGCAGTATGGCTGCGATGGCCAGATTTTGTGACGCCCGCCTGAAGAGGGGCGGGGCGTCGCCGTCGACGTTTGCGCCTTCGTTGGCGCGTCGGTTGTTGCCGCGTGCGCGTCCTCGAGCCGACGGTGTCAGAGCGCGGGCTCTGGACTGCTCGGCGGCAGGTCGATGCTCCTGCCGCTCGCCGTCTCCCTCACGGTGTTGCTCGGCGGTAGGTCGACGCTCCTGCCGCTCGCCGTCTCCTTGACGGCGTTGCTCCCGCACCGGGACCTGCTGTGGGTCCGCCTGCGGGTTCCGTGGCCGATCCTCCCCGAGCTCTCGGTGGAGGTTGGCCAGCTCCTCGTCGAGCTGGCGCCTGGCCTCGGCGAGCTCATCGAGGCGCGCCCTGCACTGGGCGTCCGTGGCGCGATGGCGTGGTGCCGGCTCCGCGTCGGTGGAGCTGCTTGAGCTCGACACCACACAAACGAAGCACTCGCGCGTGGGGTCGCGCGAGAGTGCTGGGGGTGCCCTCCGGGCTATCGCGGAGCCCGGGGCGGTGTAGGACGCTCGCAGCGCGTCCACGTAGGCCGTCACTGGGTCGTCCGGGAGGCTTCGCTGTCCGCGAGGGTACATGGCGGTGTACCGTTCCATGAACTCGCCCCAGGCGAGCGGCTCGTCTCCGCTAGCCTGAAAGGCGAGGTCGGTGAGGTAGTAGGCGGCGAGCCTAAAACGCTCCTGCGTTGGGTTTGGCCCCAACATGACCATGATCGTCTCGTCCGAGAAACCTCGGACGAATGTCGCGCGCCCCGCCGCCGCCGTCAAGGCGTTGGGGCGAGTTGGTCGGGCGAAGGTGCGCCCGACGACGGACTCTGCCAGCCCGGCGTAGACGAAGTCGAGGGAGCCGAAGCGCATGGTGGCCCCAGGGGTTAGCGAAACCCTGCGGCCCTCCATCCGAGTCATTGGTGAAGTTCGGCGAGACACACGATGTGCCCCTACCTGGCGCGCCAACTGTCGGGGTTCTCTATCGCCGGACAGTAAATTTGTATCGATCGTGTGTCTGACCCGGATGGTTAGCACAAGAGACGCCGGGATTTAGACTGGTTCGGGCCTCCGAGGAGTAACACCCTACGTCCAGTGTCGAGCTGTCGTGTTCTCGTGCTAGGGTTGTTTGTAGTAGGGGTTACAAACTTGTCAGGAGAGGGTGTCGAGCCCAAATCCCTGGGGTGTGAGAGTTCAGTTCGTCAGCCCTTGTGACGGTTGCCCTCCTCTCCCTTTTATAGACGCAAGGGAGAGGGGGCAGAAAGGAAATACAAGTAAAAGCTACAGTTCTAGCCGTTGGAATGTCTTCTCGTGCGTCGCTGTCCGTCAGGGTGCGTTGAAGAGAAGCCGAGCTGTGTTGTCGTCGAGGCCGCCGCGTGGCCGGGCGGGGCTGTTTGTTTTGGACACCTGGCGCCTTCTCTGAACTCTTCAGTGCTGACTCAACCCGTCTGAGCACGGGATGAGCTCGCCACGTTAGGGCCTAATCGTAGGCCAGCGCTAACCGTAGGGGGCACTCGAGTGCTTCTGTCGGAGTTGGCGTGCTGCAGGGTCGGATGGGACGGCGCGTCGAGGGCTGCGCGGCCGAACAGTGCCGCATTAAGGCTCTCGTCAGAGCCGGCCGCCCGCGCGTGTCGCCAGCTGGCGTATTTGCATGGCATGGGGAACTGGCGCCCCACGCGTCGCTGCGGGGAAGCGCGCGCGTCGGGGTGGCGCCACGTTTGCGTGGACTGTGTCTTGGTCGGAGACGAAAACTGCTCGTGCGAACGAGCAGGTTGTCGGAGGCGAGGCGGAGACTCCTCGTGCGAGGCGGAGACTTATCGAGGAAGCTTCCAACTGGTCGGAAATGAGACGTCTTGCCAGTGATGGTCTTGACGGGGATCCTCAGTCCTCCTTATACTGAGTCTTGGCCTTCACATTGTCGATGGTGTCAGAAGACTCCTCCTCAAGAGTGATTATCTCGCCGTTAAAGGGGGCCATAATCCGGGCCCTCGTCACTCGGGTTACAGAGTATGACACAGACTCTACCCTATACTGCTAAATACAACTCAAGTCCATTGTAACCGGACTGTACAAATATTCGACACAATATCTAACAAACTCCATCTTGGCAAATATTCTGCTATCTTGAAGCCGTCTTGCACGGATCTCCCGGTGATGTTCTGCACAGCCTCTATATCCAATCTAACCATAGCTTTTGATGCCAATTCTAAGAAATTATAGCCCTCCGCGACAACGAGCCGCACGCTAATCTCCACGCAGCAGAACGACGATTGGATCTACCGAGACGAACTTGCACGATCACAGACGACAACAGAGACACGATCTTTGTTAACGAGGTTGATCCGAAGCCTACATCCCCGGAGCATGACTACGGCCGCTCCTCCCCAACTGCAACACTAGTTGCTTTAGGATCCTGGCATCATACCGCCTTCTCCCTGCGAGCCTATCGCTATGTCATCACGGTTACAACAGCAACCCCCCTCTCATATTTATGAGAAGGCTCGGGTTACAAAGTATGACACGGACTTTACCCTATACTGCTAAATACTACTTAAGTCCATTGTAACCGAACTGCACAATATTCGACACAATATCTAACAAATTTAAACTGCTTTCTTGTCCTGAGCAAGGAAGTGGTGGATTGGGTGTGTGCTGGGACCGGAAGATGGTTAGTTGATGAAACAGCGAAGCTCATCAGGATCCGACAAGCTCATTATAACACGTTGCAAACCAAAAGTTGGGCGCCCTTGCGCTGAAGATGAACGGGTTATTTAACTTTTTTTTTAGAAATTTTAGAATGCTTGTTTTTTTATGAGCCGTCCATCCGACGAAATCTAATAGTGGAAGTACTAGGAAGTCTTTATAGGGAAGTACTAGGAAGTATTAATTTAGTGGGACAACAAAAAAATTTATTTTATTTTTTCTAATTCAGAAAGGGTAGATGGGTAATTTCGCCTTTGTAGTTTGACAGATACCCGACCATGGGGTGCTGGCTGGAGCTCGCCGGCGGCAAGGCGAGGATGCGAGTGTTGGCGGAGTTGCCGCGGCAGGTGGACATCTAGGGCGCGCCTGCCCGCGACGGCCGCCATCGCTCTCTCTCCGGTCATGGACCTCCTAGACCGGGAATGGTGGCGGTGGCACTGCGGTGGGAGCTCATGTCGCCGCCGCCTAGGCCTCTATCCGCACATCCCATCCCGCCCGCGCCAGCTCGGGCGGCCGCGGTCGCGAGACAGCCGAGCGGGTCCTGCGTAGCGATGCTCGTCGTGCCGCGGGGGCTCGCGTGTTGCGGCTGCTGGGTCTGCGTCGTCGAGCCAGCGCGACTCCGCCTGTCCACCCCCAACGCAGATTGAGTAGAGGCAGAGGGAGACGAAGCAGTCTGCAGCCTGATCGAGCAGGGGAGCGAGCTTTTGCTGGCGGCAGGCTGCACGACACCACCTCCCCTCGCCCGGCGCACTGTCACTGGGACACAAGAAGAATTACAGCAAGCAGCTGAGCACTGAACACCTTCACAGCTTCAACGCAGCAGTTCACATTGCTATTCTGCCAACCGGCAGCTGAGGGAGCCGAGCGTGCTATTCGTCAGTTGTTGAGGAGCACCATTGCTGACACGGAGCATCCTTAGGCAGCATTAATGCCATCCTGATTCACAGTCCTTGGAGAAATTGACCTTGTTTGGATCACTAGTTCAGCAACGTGGGGTCATTCGTACTGGTTGTATACTTGTTCGTTGTTTTGTCTTCAAGCATTACCTTGGAGCTTACAAGCATTCTCTGATTCATTTTGCTGGTCAAGTTCGGTGGAAATGACTATTCTGAATGAAAGTATTTTCTTTAGGAAACAGGCTGTTAATTTGTTTAGAGATCAGATTTCAGAAAAAAAAAACTTTTGGATCAGATTTTGGTTACCAGTAGTCCAGTACCAACAATTCTTATAAGTTTATTTGAAATTCCATGTTTTGGCTGGAGTATACATGGTACTAGTATTGACAAAGCTCGGGATTGATCAGTCAGATCATAGATCGTATGGTCTCTACTTATTCTGAACTTTGGTTTGCAAATGATTTCTTCACGATGTGTTAAAGCTTCTTGATCTGTTCTAGTCGATCTCCTGTTAAGGGGTCGTCATGTACTCTTGTAAACTATTCAATAAGCACTCTCTCATTCGCTTTGTTCATCAGTTTGTGAAATGTCCATTCTGAAATGATGGTTTTCTGAAGAGAAATGGATATCATATTGTTCATAGTTCAGCAAATCATCACTGAACAAAGGTTTTGCTAGCAGACTAGCAGTGACCAGAAATCTTATGCGTTGATTTGGGATTCTAAGTCTTGGTTGGAGTACAAAGGCTCTTAGTATAGAGAGCAAACAATCGGGAATTGGTCGTTTCGTGTACGAATAACTTTTAAGAAATATGAAATGCAGCTTCCTCTTTTCAAGTTTGCTATGGGCTACTTGGGACATTCCATTTTCACCTGACCTTGGATCAAATTAACCTCAAAACATTGGCAAGAAGCCTAGTGAAGTGCAGTAATGTGTCATCGCTGTGAATAAAGACGAAGGATGGGTTTGGGACTCTGGGAGTAGAATGAAGATAATCATCGGTGATGATGCAACCATCTGAAACTTGCGAATAAGAAACATGACAATGCCACCATGATCATGTGACAATAGTTCAAAACCACACTGAATCTGCAGGTTCTCGAATTTTTTGACCGAAAAGAGAACCTCTAGTGTTAACCTGCAGATTCAGAATGCTAGAGTGCGGGCACGGCAGTCGCTAGCGGCGAGCTTTGGCCGGAACCAGGCCTTCGTGGCGGGGACGCCGACGCGGCGGCCGCCCTCGATGAGGTCCAGCCGGAACTAGCCCTCCGTGGTGAGGACGTCATCGCGGTGGGCGCCAGCGGCGAGGTCCGAGTGTCCGACCGGATCCCATCCCGACGCGGTTGTGAGGCAGTCGTGCGGGTCCTGCGGGGCGATGATGCTCGTCGTGCTGCCGGGGCTCGCGCGCTGCGGCTGCCGGGTCTACGTCGTCGACCCAGCGCGACTCCGCCTATCCACCTCCCAACGCAGATTGAGCAGAGGCAGAGCCGCATAGGGAGACGAAGCAGTCTGTAGCCTGATCGAGCAGGGGAGCGAGAGGGGGGGGGGGGGGGGGCTCGAGAGAGAGGACAATAAATTACCATAATACCCTTTTTAATAAGTTTAATTTTTTTAATTAATCAGGTGGTGGGGAAATCCAAAACACCTGATACTTCCTAGTACTACATAAGCACAGTAAAAAATTTTTTTAAGAAAGTTGTCAATACTTTTCAAAAAAAGTTGGACTGATATTTTTCAAACATAAGTTGGACCGACATTAGCCAAACATAAATTGAGCCGACCATTTCTTTCGAAAACGTTGAATACAACATTTTTTTTGAAAAAGTTGCACTTGCACCAACATTTTTTTAAAAAATTGGTCCAACGTTTTCTCAGGCTTTTTCTTCGATTCCGGTTCAATATCTCAAGTATTTGAATGTTCAACATGGAAGTTGGATAGTACTGTAGTAGGAGATTTCCGGAGCCCCTTGAAGTATATATATATAAAAAAACAGTATAAGTTTCAACCTGGGCCGCGATCGCTTTAAAGCCCGAATTCAGCACGGCTGAGGTTAACGGACCAACAGAATACGTGGGCCGCGAGAAGCCCAAGGCCTGGCTAGTTAACACCGTGAAACCCGGATTCGCACGTTACGGGACAGGCGGCACGCACGTCCCTCTCTCAGACGCCGGTCCCCCACCGGTCTCGCGATCCGATCCCCGGCCCGGACGGCCCGGACCTCTCCTGTCAAACCAAGCCCGCCGCCGCCGCCGGCCGCGGCACGAGAAGGGCGTGGGCGGCCAACGACGCCGGGCACGGTAGACCCAATCGACCGACCTGCCGTGTCCCCCGCTTTCTTCGATGCGCGCCTCCGGCCTCCCTGCCCATGTTGGCCCGACGCGACACGAGCCCCGCCGCGACCATCTCCGCCGGCGCAGCACCGATCGTTCGACACAGAAAGGGCAACGCAACCACGCCAACGCATCTGTCAACAGTACAGGATCTGAGTGCTGATTTCGCGATTCTTCAACGTTCAGACCCCGTGACACAGATGAGGATCTGGCAAGACTTGGGTACACAGGGACGAGGCTCCGGCACACACCTCGCCTATGTCGCGCCCCTGGATCCTCCCGATCAACAGACCACGCATGGGAGGTGTTTGCTGGGATGCGAGGCTGGGGTGTCTGTCTTATCCGGAGCATGCACGACTGCATCCCATTTTCTCCTGCCAATCTGCCATGTTAGTAATACGATTGAGCTGGGTGATTGGATTGCTGGTATGATTGAGCTGGAGCCTGGAGAGAGGGGGGCATTTCTCGGGAACACTGAGGAGACTGTCACAGCAAGCTGGGCATATTTTTACTAGGTGCTCTGTATATTTCGTGGATCACACCTCGTGTTTGCAACCAGGTACTAGAGACAAGTTGCAGAAACCGAAATTTATCTCTGTACTCTTGTCGGGTCAACGGTTAGTGCAAAATGTCGTCCCCTTGCAAACAAAAATGTGCCCCCTATCCCGCCCATCGAGCTTCTCTTTATTTGCACGTACGTACTAACAAGGATTCATGCATGCTAATTTGGTGACCTGATCATTGTTGCTTTGGCTCTAATGATGTCAAACTGAATTGCAGTACAAGCTTGGGAACTTGATGCAATGATGCAGCATGCATGCTTTGCAGCTGTTGCTTTCAGGACTCCAGTCCTGACCGAGGCCGGCCGGCCGGGACTCCGTCCGAGCGGAATTGGACAAGCTGGACGTACGCGCGCGTGCAGACACTGTTTGTTTTCACTTGAAGCGAGGGTTGTGCCATAGATTTATTACGAGGGTCGATGGTGAGTTTATTCGAGGACAACAACATGGCTGATCTTGCCAAGAATTGCAGAGGGGCTCTCAGCACTATCGGTCCGTGCTTGGCCGCTGCTCGCTGACTGAAACCTGCCGGGCAAGATCTCAACAGCAAACTGCTGCACCCCCACCCAGTCCCAGGTATGAGTTCGACACATCAACACATGACAGCGCAAATCATGCAGCCTGTTCCGATGCATTCCTTTTCCTTGCCGGTGACTTTGATCTAGTTATCTGTGAGAGTACACACACCGGCCGGCCAGTATTAATGAGCGACATCGCGGCGTGAACGCCACGATCTATCTGAGATCGCGCCTCGGGTGGAGGAGGATGGAGGCGGTTGATGATCGAACAAGCTCGCTCCCAAGAGACACCGCAGCTCCATGTGATGTGAGTGAGGTCGATGTGAGAGTTGAGAAACGAGGACGGTGAGAATCGATGTGTAACTGATAACTGTCATCATTTATGAGCACGTACTGATCTATCAGAGTATACTTGAGAGAGTGTCATCATTTAGCATCTATATTTGAGTATGTTTTGGGGGCGTTGTGTATCACGGATCACCTAGATGGAGTACCTAAAACCCCAAATCTTGGTTTTATTAAGCGGCTAAAACCCAATTAGTTTGAAAACCCTTGCTTTTGTGTGAATTAGCAGTCAAATAGTACATGGTCCTAACACCACATTTATTGCAACTAATCTAATGATTTCTCTCTTACCGTACGTGGAGCTAGGGATTAACATTATGGAAACTGAACTGGTTCTAATGTGTGTGTCGGTGTGAATGTGCGATTTGTATGACTAGATAAAGCTATGTAGATACTACTATTACATTATAAGATACAGTACTAAAAAGTATTGATTCCGACATTTCGTTAACATGGTTACGTAGAAAGTAAATACAGTATGTGATATATATGAGCACGTTCTAGCTCAAGCACATAAACAAATAAACGGGCAAGATTAACTGTGATCTCATATATATGTTCTAGTTAATCAGATGAACATATATATACATATATAGTTATATCACAGGAAAGCACATATATGCATGTATACATGTCTGATCTGTTTCATCTTGACCCAGCCAACAAAATTTCTATCAGTGTAGCAAGAGTACTCTCTAGTCTCTACCAACAACATACCAAATTAAAAGTGAACCATGCTCTAGGCCAACTAGGATTATTGGCAGCCCATGCATACATGTCATACAGGGTAGCAAAGGCAAAGTGTATAGGATTCATCTTGGCTTAATAAGAGTTAGGTCTGGAGAACTCATGTACATAGGTCATCACCTTCAGATATGAAGAGAAGATTAGCGTAGGATCAAGAGTAGCTAGGTTATGTAATGATCTGATCTGATCTGATCACATTAGTTGTGAGAAGGGGTATGTGTCCTTGGCCCAGCATAATCCAGATGAAAGCCGGTGTCCTCCCGTTGAGAAAGCGCTCTAACGACAGGTGTCACTCCAACGGTGCCTGCTGCTGCTGTTGATGATGCCGTTTCCACTCTCGCCTTCGCATCCGGCTGAGCCATCATGTCCTCATCGATAGCAGTGTGAACCGTTGATCTAGCTTCCGTCGGACTTGTCCCCCAACCATCAGTCTTCAGCAAGCTTGTTGCTACCACATCCTGCAGAGGGGAAACGAAATGAATTAAGATATGATGCAGCCAAGATGAAACTTGCTAAGATCGAGATTATTCGAGAGTATACTGGACCGACGACGAGCCATTTCCTCATCAGTTAATACCAACCTTGCCTCCTGGTAGATGTGATGAGTTGCTGGAGCTGCGTCGCTTGCCATGGACACGAAGACCTCGAGCCTCGCACGAGCTCGGGAAGAGAACGACGGAGAGGAGGATAAGGAGAACGGCGGCGGCGGCGTGCTTCGGCGTCATCAGCCGCCCCTTGGGCGCAAGAAGAGAGCTTAAGCTAGGCATGTCGAGGCAAGCTACGCATGCACTAGTGTGATCAGGAAGCAAGGAGAAGAAGTGGATATGAAGGGAGACATGAGGGAGCCAGCAGGAGATCATCTAGATGGCCGTGCAAGCAGCTAGCCGAGGAGTGCGCGCGCGCGCGCGCGTGGTGAGGTGGTGGAGAAGGGCCACTCGGTGAGCTGCCTGGCCTTGGGAGTAATATACAAGTGCAGGAGGGTGCATGGGTGAAGCCCGATGGTTCTTAAAAGCTGTTGGTTGTTTCCCCCCGAGTTCTATGGCACATTGACATTGGCACACAGCTGGGGCGCGTTTGGTAGAATGCATCGCCTCAACCAGGCCTGCGAACCAGGCTCGAGTCAGACGGACCAGGCTCATGAGATGCAGAGATTACTGTTGGGGGGCAGAAAATCGGATGGGACCCCCGAACACAAGTAAAAAGAGATCTCCGAAGAAATGTACGAAAGTGCTCAGGAACACGGAGATAAGGAATCTCCGAAAGTCTATACTCACCTCAAAAGTTGTGAACCCCTTTACACGTGCCCTCGGGTCCCCTTTTATAGGGAGGCGAATGGACTTTTACATTCCGAGATTACCCTCGAATCTAGAGAATATTCCCAATGTGAACATGTACATAAATGTCTTTTACATCCCGTGATTTGCGGAACTAATTTCGTACATTTACAAGCCGGCCACTAGTTCACACCTCGAACCCGGACTTTTGGCACCGCCCCTTTGACTTGGTTTGTTCGTGACTTTCGCTTCATCCTCGCAAAGATTCTCAGGTACTCAAATTCCCGAACTGAGTTCTCCATGACACGGCCGAAGTGAAGTTTCCCGATTCTGCGGAGACATCCGAAGCTTCCGTCGCCGGAGTTTCCTGAATCTGCTGCGATTTCCAAAGTTTCCATTGTCCTGAAATAATAAACAGACTTGCGAACTCATGCTTGTTCGGCGATCGTTTCGCCAAAAAGCGATAGGTTAGCGAATTTCTTAGAAATCATGAAAGTGAAACCTTCGCTTGGCTCTTTCCTGCACGTTTATATGAATTCGCCGGAGTCTAGACATCTCCGAAGTTTCGAGGGTGAAAGGTTTTTATCCGAATCCCCAACACTAACCCCTTGGGGAAGCGGGTTGACTCCGACGATCCGTTTCCACGAAAAGCTCTCGGAATTTCGGTAAAAACGTCACCCTCGGAACGTCGGAGTGTACACGCGTCTCCCTTAGGTTGCGCAACGGTCATCTCGAGACATCTTCTGGAAACTACCCCCCCTCCCTATAAATAGAGACCCAGCGTGGTAACTTTATTTCACCGTTTCGTCACTTTTTCTGAACTTTTCGTAGCATTTGCCGCACAAAGTCTTTCGTTTCAAGATCCCCGAAGTTCGGCGACTTCTTCGGTCTTCTAAGGTATTCTATTTACCTTTCTTATACTTTCGAGCAGCATCTAGCTTTTTCGTAGACTCTTCGCTTTCTGTAAATTAATATGTCTTCGTTATAATTTTTCTTCCGAAAAGGTGGCTCGTACTAAAAGCACTGCTAGACCGATGACCACCGAAGAATTGGCTGCCGCTGGTGTCCCACCGTCAGAAGAAAATGTTCCCCCGAGTACAACTGACCCAGCTGCTGAAGTCGCCCGAGAATCCGGCAGTCGTGAAGATGGAGAGATAAGATCCGGGAACGATTTAGATGGTGGTGAAAATATTTCTAATGTTGAAGTTAATCTGAATGAGCTGATCTCTTCAAAAGCTTCGTATCCCCCGGCCTTTGTTTTTGGGAAATCCAAAGTTACCACCGAACTTATCAAGGAATACGAAGAGGCTGGTTTCTTCTCTTTTGGTGATGGTCGTCCGCCTTCCGACGAGGAGACCCCTTCTCCCGAGGCAGATGAGATTGTTGTTTTCAGGGATTTCTTCGTCTGTGGTCTCAGATTTCCCTGCGATACTCTTCTTCCTGCTATTCTTGAGAAGTTCTCTGTGAAGATACATCAACTGACACCTAATTCTTTCCTGGAACTCTCGAAGTTTTTCTGGATCATGAAGACTTTCAAGTGTACTGCTGGTGCTGATGTTTTCGCACGTCTGTTCGAGCTTGTTACTGAGAAGGATATCCTCAAACTCAGCGACGGCAACTTCTACGAAGCACACTATGGTTGTTGTACCTTCAATACTCGAAGAAAGAATGCGTACCAGCATCTCACCCGCATTCAACTTGCCCCTTGCATTAAAAGCAACTTGGCCGAGGATTGGCGATCGTATTGGTTTTATCTGAAGGTTGATATGTCTAAGGTTTCTGGCTACACTGGTCCGGCCTACCCGTTTTATTCGCCAATGACCCCAGTAACCGCTGTTAGCACTGCTACATTTAACAGCCGGGCCCTTGGTTTCAAAAATTACGAGAATGGTTTCTACCTTGCCAGCACCATTCTCGGTGGCCGTGACGCCATTGAAGAATTTGTTGCAGCTCGAGTGTGGCCCTTGTCACACGGCTGGAAACCTTCGGATATTGTCTTTCTTGAGGTGGACTGGGCTTCTCAGAAGGTGTCGTTTCCGCGATTCGACTTACGACTTGAGGATGGTCAAAACTTGGATGATTTTATCCTCGAAGTTGAAGAAAAAGTCACAGATATGGTTGGCGAATTCACTCTAAATGAATACAAGGCCTATAAACATATCGTGAAACACAAGAGAAGAGTGAACCGTGTGTTTTCAGAACTTGGTGCGGAAACCGCCTTTCGATCTCGTCCGCCGGGTGTAGATAAGAAGGTTTCAACTGTTGCTGTGGCCGGTTGTTCGGCTGCTCTTCCTAAGGCTCGAAGGAAGAGGGCTTCAAAGAAAGAAAAGGCTGAAGGTAGCACTGGTAACACCTCGTCTCCTGTTATTTGCTCGTCTAAAACCAAATCCTTGGAATCTAGCAAAAGGAAAAGGAAAGCTTCCGAAGGTGCTTCTGATGCTGAGATACAAGCGGCTTCTGGCCTTACAAAGTTGGGCAGGAAGAAGTCCAAGAGAGCTGTGAAGAAAACTGCCACTGCTGTTGTTCAGCGCGTTCCCTCTGCACTTTCTGATGAAGAGATGATGGATAAACCTCGCCGAACAGGTTTCTTTTCTTGCTTATGCTGTGAATTACGATTCAGAGTTCGTCATGCTTATACTCCGGGTTCTGAGAACGAATTTGTTGATGTTGGAACTTTTTCAGACACAGTCCCTGAAGCTCAGGCCGCTCCTGGTGATTCTTCTTGCCCTACTTCCGCTGAGGCTGGCACTTCCAAGGTTCTTGCTGTTAATGACGAGGCTTCTCCAAAGTTTACCGAAGACTTGGAGCGTACAGTGGATAGGAGCGGTGGTTTGCTCGAGGATCCTCCCTTGGTTGGCACTCGTGAAGTTATTCCTGACGAGCAAGACCCCACTCCTTCAGTCGCTGCTTATAACGAAATCTTTGGTACGTCTTTTAGGGGTGAACTGTTAAGTGTTGGTGGTCAGGTGGTTGGTGCAGACAGTGGTAGTCCTAAGTTTTCTGTGTTGTGGAAGTCCCTTAAACTTGTGAGTGAAACAGGGGGAGATGCTCCGAAGAAAACACTTCGCTTGACTGCCAAAACAACTATTACTGCTGAGAAGCAAACTTCTTCCTCCCTTCAGAAATCTTTGACGATTTCTGACTCTGCCCTTCAAGGATCTTCGAAGACGTTTAATGCAAAAGGTTTGCTGGTTGGTTTCATCTTTATTTTCTGCAAGTCTTCTCAGTTTCCTTACTGATCTTTGTTGTTGGTTCCCTCTTGTTTTCGTAGCTTTTGAAGAAAGTGTACGAAAACACTCCACCTCGGACCTTTCTAGGTTCAACCATATTTATAGTCTGAAAACAGCACTTGTCGGCAAGGTTGTCTCAGAAAGGCTCAACGAAAAGAAGGAACTTGCCGCTAAGCTCAACGATGAATCTCAGATCTTAAGGCGTGACTTAGACAAGGCACGGACTTCAAATTTGGAACTAGAAAAGCAGGTTTCTGATCTAAAAGAGTCTTTGAAGAAATCTGAAGAGGAGAAAAAACTTGTCGAGACTGCTCTTCATGATTTGAAGAAAGATCATGAGAAACTTGGTAAGACTCATGAGGATGACCTTAAAATGATTGAGAACCTTCGCAAGAACGCCGATAAAAGCACAAAATCTATCGATGAGCTCCGTAGCGCTAACACCGAGCTTTCGACGAAGAACATTGAGCTCGCGAAGACGCTGAGCACGAAAGATCAAACTATTCTAGATCTTGAGAAGGCTCTATCCGAGCGAAGTGAGACTTTGAACAAAGGAACCGATGAAATTCGGGATCATTTGAAGCTCTTGTTCGAGGAATACAAAGAGGCTCTCGGTCAGTTTGGCGCCCGACCAAATCCTTTTCCTGAGAATGATGATGTTTCATCTAAGATGAGCTGGATGCTGTCTGAATTCAAACCTCTCTTCCGAACGTCATTTCTGGAGTCAGCGATTTTGCTGCTATTTTTTCTGTCGGAAGCTTGCTTAAACTTCTTGCGAATTATGACTGTGTTGATTTTGCGAAGTTTCGTGAGGCTCTTCCGCGACTTCCGAACTCTGCAAGCACATCAGCTATCAGAGCTGACGAAGATGTTCGAGCTTTGAAAGTGAAATTCACGAAGGAGTTCTGGTATGCCACTGGAAAGGAGTTTGCTAAGAAGATTGCTCGCGAGAAGCTTGATGAGGTTTCTTCTCTAAATTTTGTTGAAATTTTGATGTCTTGTAGACTTCTTTTTCTTGATAGTGATGACCTCCTTTGTTTCTTTCTCAGCTTATTCAGAAAGAGACCCGCGCCAAGACTGATGAGATCTAGGAACTTTCTTCTGAATCTGAAGAAGATGATGATGCTAACGATGGGGAGGTTACCTCAGGAAGCGAAGGAAGTAGCAGTGACTGCAGCAGCGGTGATGACCAAGATGACGGAGAGAGTTCTGATCAGCGCACCAGCTCTCCGAAGGTTGATATTGTTGGATGAGGCAGAACTTGTCTGAACTTTTGCTTTTGTTGTTTTAAAGGCTACGAACTTGTATATTCATGGGCTGTAGCCTTCTCTGAACTCCTGTTTTGTAAACTTTTAACCTGCGCAGGTCCTGCAAGGTGGGCCTATGCAGGACATCATACCTTTGCGTATCCACCGCCAAGATCAGATAGTTAGTGGCGAGGCTTGGCGTTTGTACAAAGAATCCCATCCTGGATGCAAGTTCTCTGATTTCTGGACTTATTGTTGTCAGTACTTCTCAATGCGTAGCTTCCAGTTGAGTTGGTTTTTTCTTTACCGCGATGGTTATGCTCTTGCGACTGAGGCTTCAAGTTCACGCAGCTTCGTGAAGACGGAGCCCCTTAGCCCCATAACTGGCGATTGCAGCTTTGCTTATGCTAGTGATATTGCCGAAAACAGGGGCCGTAGCCCAGGCCGTATCATTGAACTACCATTTTGAATTTTCAGAATCTCGTTTTTTAAGAAAAAACGTCACCCTTCCCACCTTGCTGTTTTCATGCAGAATTTCATGTGTGTTTCCTTCCGCTTACTTTGGTTTCTTCTTAACGCGTAAAAGTTCGTACTTCATCGGAGCGTAAGTCGACAAAATTTGCTTCGCGAATTTTGTGGACTTACGCCTATATGGCGAACTTGCCCAGGTTGATATCGCAACTTTCAGTTGCTTCAACCAGTTCTCTTACTTGACATACTGACGAAGGCTTTCAAGCCCCCTAATTCGCGAAATACTAGCTGTAGCTCAAAATCTTCTCTGATTAGACAAGTTTTTCATTAACTTATTCGTGGGTTTTTACTTCTATAACTCTTGATTTCTTCGTCATGACAATTTATGTTCACAACTGAAAGAATTTTGGATCAAACTTTTCTTCACAAATTTTTCGCGAAAATCTTATACCAAGATATTTGAACTTTCTGGGCCACAACCTTTTGTTGTCTCCGGCCTTTCGGTAGGAATCCCCTTTACTCTGGGATTTTTGGCCACAACTTGTTGCTGTCTCTGGCCTTGGTAGGAATCCCCTTTACTCTGGGATTTAGGCCACAACTTGTTGTTGTCTCTGGCCTTGGTAGGAATCCCCTTTACTCTGGGATTTTTGGCTATCACGGAGCCTTCGGCTATCACGGAGCCTTTCACGAACTTTTCTTTCACATGATGGAATTTCGGCTATCACGGAGCCTTTCACGAACTTTTCTTTCACACGATGGAATTTCGGCTATCACGGAGCCTTTCACGAACTTTTCTTTCACACGATGGAACTTAGGCTATCACGGAGCCTTTCACGAACTTTTCTTTCACACGATGGAACTTAGGCTATCACGGAGCCTTTCGCGAAGCTTTTCTTTCTCACGATGGAACTTAGGCTATCACGGAGCCTTTCACGAACTTTTCTTTCACACGATGGAATTTCGCAAGACACAGAAACTTTGGGGGAGAACTCTTTTCATATATATCACAAAGAGTATTTACATAGGATCCGCCTCGTTAAAAACCTTGCCCCTTGATTTAGGGCCCCCTTTGCAAGGAAAAGAGTACGGTCCTTTTTATTCTAAGGTAAATGCGAGAAGTAAATATTTTTGTTCCCGAAGCCACTTATAGCTCTGTGGTTCATGTTTTTACAATTTTTATGGAATTTAAATTTGCGTAAGGAAATGCTGAATACTAAATCTAACTACTTTCATGATTCTCAAGGGTAGTACCTCTTTAGGTTGTCTGCATTCCACGAATGCGGCAATTCTTCGCCGGTTTGGTCTGTTAAGCGAAATGCTCCTGGCATACCGATTTTTTTTGCTATGTAGGGTCCTTCCCAGGATTCCTGAAGTTTCCCGGGATTCTCCCAATTCTTCTTTCTTTTCAGCACTAAGTCACCGGCCTTGATGTCTTTCCTCACTATCTTCTTATCTTTCCAAGCCTTAGTCTCCTTTTGGTATTTTTCAATGTTTTCTGAGGCTTCAAGAATTGTGAGCTCGATCATGTCTGTGACGCCCCAGGTTTTTAATTGACTTCATTAGTGCTAATGACCGAGTCAAGCACGTTGACTCTAGTCAAACCTTGGTCAACCTGGGTCATCACCTCGGAAACCTCGCCAACAATCACTAATGACCCTCTCAATCAAGTCAACACACCCTTTTGGTCCAACCTTGGTCAAACCCTAGTCAAAGGTTGGTCAAAACCCCTGTTGTCTTTGAGCCCTCCCAGAACTTTTGCCGCGTTCTCCAATTTTCACTTAAACACTTCAAAATCGGCCAATATAAAAGTTGTTCGTCTTTTCGAGGGACACACTTTTCATAATTGGCGGCATTTGAAATTTCGAGTGGAAATTGTTCAAAAATGTGATCAACGCCAGCATGTACTTTTTGACCGAGCCAAGAAAGACATGAAGTTTGCCAGCAGTTTATGCAAAATCCGTTGCTCAGAACCCATATGAGCCTTTCTAGAAGTTGTAGAGGGTAACTTGTTCTACAACTTTGCTTATTGGCTCTTAGTGCACTTTAGTTCAAGTTTTTGGAGATTTTCTCGGTCAAACATAGTTAAACGAAACAAAAACCGGGTGACGTCGCGAGTGCCGCCGCGCTCCCGCGCTAGAGCGCGCCCGCGCGCGGTCGCATAGCGACCCCTGCACCTCGGCGTCCGGGTCCCTCCCCACGCCGGCCACACATCCCCACGCCGCCCGCGCATCCCCAGGCCGCACGTAGTCCAAGCGCTGCCTTGGAGCCTGCGTCCCCGCGCGTGTCGTCCGCTCGCACCGCGCTGCGCCGGAACCCCCCGCTGCGTCGCCCGCCGGCAGTGCCTGCCGCACTGTGATGGCCGGGCCCCCCCTCGCCCTCTTTCGTTTGCTTCGAGGCGAAGGCCCCGCGCCCACTTGCTTGCTCGCTCGGCTATAAAAAGCCCCGCCGTGCCTCCTCGCGTGTGAGCCCGTCGCCGCACGCCATTAGTGCCGCCGTCACCGGGTTTTTCCCCCTCCGCTCTCTCCCGCCGTTGGCACACCCCTCCAGCGCCTCACCTAGTGCATGCTCGAGCTCTAGCACTCGCATGATGGCCAGCTCCGCCTAGCTCCTCGCCGGCATTCAAGCCGCGGCGGCCGCCCGGCCACTGACTCACCGCCGGAGCACGCCGGCGTACCCCCGACCCCGACTCCAGCCAGCAATCGGACCCTAGGTGAGCCCTAGCCCTTCCCACGCACTTCCCCGGCCAAGTCCGGCGAGCTCCTCGCCGGAATTGCGGCCGAACCGCCGCCGGCCAGGCCAAGGACCCAATTGCAGGGCTCCTTTTCTTTTCAGGGGCCTGGACGCAAACTAAGGGCATGGATGTAATAGAAAAGATCTTTCCAGGGACCTTAGGGCAAAACCGAATCGCAAATAGTGAATGCTTTTGGCTGAATCTTGTAAAATCCGTAAAAAATCAAAGAAAAATCAGAAAAATGCAAACTAATTTCTTTGATCTCCTTGTGAATAACTCTACAACTTTTGCAAAGCATGACCATACTTTTGAGTGCTAGTTTTTGCATGAAAAATAGAAAACTATTAAAACTAGATCTATTGTAGTTCAAAATCCAGATGTGATCTGTAGCTGAATTTTGGATATGTTGTGAGTTATGTCATTCCTAGCTTGTGTACCAAAAATTGCACAAAGTTACTGTGCATATATTTTATTATGAATTTTTTTGTATTTATGATGAATCTGACTTAATGATTTTTGTAGCTAAAAATAATTAGATTTTTGTGTTCAACTTCTGCATGTAATCTTTTTATGCGTAATTACAACTCTGGTGAATTAATCATGATTTTATATCTGTCAGAAATATTTATTCTTGATTTATGCTTAATTTTCAATATAAATGCATAGCTCAAGATCTAGAGTAGCTCTTGATGTGTTTGTTGCATTCCTAGCTTTGATTTGAGTCAGAGAACCAGTGGGAGAAAGTTGGAACCCATTTGTTGTTTATTTATTTTTATATGCATTTATCTTGCTTTGGTAGCTAGATTTTGCCATTTTTGGTATAATTAATTTATAGCTCATGTAAATGTGAAATCTTGTTCAGTGGTTTTATCTAGGGCTATAGTGCTTCAGAAACACCACCCACTGAATTTTACAAAATTATTTATGAATAAAAGCAATGAAAGCCATTTAAAGCTTAATATTAAGTTAAATTGGAAAATCACCAATGCCACACCTAATGACTTTATGAATGTGATGTGAATCATGCTTAGAAGCTTAAAACCAACCCTTTGCTGTTTTGTGAAATTAAATTAAGTAGTTTGCATAAATATGTACTCAGTCACTATCAAAAAGAATAAAGAATAAAGCACCACATGACATTACTTTAATAGAAATAATATACCAAATGTGTGTTTATCTAGGTGAATGTGGTCAACCATGCACCCCAGGGTTGTCATGTGTTAGTTTGTAATTAATTAAATGAAAACCGTCAATTAAATCTTGCATTTGCATCCTCGTGTAGATCTTCCCGACGGTAGCTATACGCTCGTGCCGGAAGGAGGAGAAGGAGGAGCTGATGGTAAGCTGCAGTACGTGGACGTAGCTCAGGACCTGGACCAAAGTCCAGAAGGGCCCAAGGCCAACCTTGCCGACGAAAGCAAGCCCCGGATCATTAACCCTTCTTTTAAAATTATGCCATTACCTTTGCTATGTTTGTGCATTTACGTTTCAGGAGTTGAATTGAAACCCTAGATGCATGATCCCTAGGTACCTATGCTCTTTTACTAGTTTGCTAGGTCGATAGCTGCTATGCTATAGGACCGGTACAAGTCGAGTGATGTTCGTCACTCGCGAGAATAGGCTCTTATGTTGGAATCATAAGATCTTTATAATTGGATTGCTCATGTGGTAAGAGCATGGGATTTGGGCTCCGGTCCAATGGCTTTCGTGGGCTAAGCTTTTGAACGTACTAAGCACTTGTCAGGAATGGGACCGGTAAACCTAGTACCTGATGGACACGGTAAGGGAACTTTTCCCTACTACCCCTAGGACACCTGATGTGTCCCCCTGCCTGCAACAGTGGGGTACCTGTGCGAGTCTGGGCGGTCCGGCGTGACGTTCCAGTAAGCCTTGTACTGAGGATTGTAGGTCTGATCCCGACCCGGAGAAAGATGGGAACCGTCTGGTCGGTGTATACCCCGTTTCATTTTTGTTTGGATTTTTTTGGGGTATGCATTCTTCCGTGTGTTTAGGTTTACCTTGCAAGGTTATAAATCAATCGATTGTCGGGCTCTCACCGTTATCTGAGACTGCTTAATCAACTGGCCATGATATCCCTTAATGATGGAACTATGTGAATATTGCTGCGTGGATTATTTGTATTGCACAATTCTTGATTGCAATAGTTGGCTCACTTAGAAATGGTAATTAACTAGAAATTGAGCTAAAATATTGAAAGTAATGACCTACTCTTGTTGCTTTTTAGCAAAAGAACTCCACCGGCCAAAAATCCTCTCATGTCTAGAGTTTGGTGATGTAGTTATCACCCGACGGTTAAGTCTTGCTGAGTATTAGTATACTCAGCCTTGCTTTTTAATGTTGGTGCAGGTGTTGTTTGGCCTGGTGAGATTCCACCCGGCTGGGAGCTGGAATGGGTGGATGACGACGAGTGATGGCATCACGGATGGCCTCCTGTGATGTCTACCGTGTCGTTAGTTTTTATTCCGCTGTTTTCGAACTCTGAACTTTTACTTATCATGGCATGAACAATGTTTTGTAATAATTAAACCCTTTGGGGTAATTTCGATTTAATTTGTGTAGTGTACTCTGGACTCGCCTTCGTGTGAGTTTTAATGCATATGTTCGATCCTCTACGTGTTATCCAAGTGATTTACCGGGCTTTGACCCGGCAACTTACGACGGGATGGTACTTTATTATCACTTAATGACCAAAGTGGATTGGTTTAGGCGATAGTACGGTATTTTCCTGGGTGGGTTGTCACAATGTCCTTCTCAATTTTCATTTCGACTTCTTCAACTTCTTTCGCTTTCTGAACTCTCCAACTTTCATTCTTTATTTCTTCTGGTGTCATTGCCTCAGTCCCAAATAGCAGGCGAAAAGGCGTGAAGCCTGTTGCCCTCGACACTGTTGTATTATGAGACCAGATTACCCTTGGCAACTCCTCTATCCACTTGCCCTTTCTCTGATCATACAGGCACTTCTTGATTCCTGAAAAGATCAACCCGTTCGCTCTTTCTACAGCCCCATTAGACTGCGGATGGTAAACTGAGTAGTACTTCACGTGAGTGCCCAGAGTTTTGCAATATTCTTTGAAAGAATAGCAATCGAATTGTTTTCCATTGTCCACTGTTAGTTCTCTCGGGACTCCAAATCTACAGATTTTGTTTTGCCAGAAGAACTTTTGAACTGTCGGTGCGGTGATATTCGCCAATGCCTTTGCCTCCACCCATTTGGTGAAGTAATCAACTGCAACTGCTGCGAACTTGCAATTTCCTTGAGCTGTCGGTAATGGCCCAACCAAATTCATTCCCCACCTTTGCAGAGGCCATGATGGTGGAATTAGATGAACTGGCATAGACGGTAAATTTTGCTGATTCGCTGTTTTTTGACAAGCTTCACATTCTTGAACCAACTTCTTTGCATCAATGTTTATGGAGGGCCAAAAGAATCCCTGCTTTATTGCTTTGCCCGCTAGTGCTCTTATGCCTATGTGTGCACCACAAAACCCGCTGTGAATTTCTTTGAGAAGTTCCAAGCCTTTTTCGGAAGTTATGCACCTCAGCCATGGTTCGGTAACTGCAGACTTATAAAGTTCTCCATTCACTACAGCATAGCCACTTGCCCTTTGCCTTAGCCTCTTTTCCTCCAACTCATCCTGTGGTTCATAATGACCCCTCAAATAGGCCATGATTTCAGCCCTCCAATCATGAGTTTCTATGTTGTTCACAGTTCTTGGCTTCGGGTCTTTGATGGATGGTTCTCTGATGATTTCGAAGAACACATCCGGTGGCATTGCTTGCTTCTGAGCTGCCGCTTTCGCTAGTTTGTCTGCTTCATTATTGTCATTTCTTGGTATATGATGAACTGAGTAGCCCTTGAAATGCTTCTCCATTTCTCTGACTTTCTCAAGATACTTCACCAGAACTGGATTCCTTGCTTCGCTCTCCTTCTCGATGTGTTCTTGGCTAACTTTGGAATCTGTCTTAATGCTAAAAGTTTGCTGGCTCAATGCTTTCATCTTTCTCAGAGATAAGAGTAGAGCCTCATATTTGGTCGTGTTGTTCGTAGAATGCACATCATCTGCAAAGTCAAGTCGGGCGGCATATCTTATTACAACTCCGGCTGGAGATGTCATGATCGCTGCTACCCCGACACCTTTGTCGCACCAAGTCCCATCGCAGTGTACAATCCATGGTGTGACTATATCTTCGCCAGAGTTCTGTGTTGGAGATGTCCAGTCCACGACGAAATCCGCCAAGACTTGCGATTTGATTGCACTTCTTCTTTCGAAGTCCACAGTGTATTCTGATAGCCCTGCTGCCCATTTGATAATTCGGGTTGATGCTTCTTTGTTTGTGAACAAGTCGTTCAGTGGCTGATTCGTGATGACTCTTATTCTGTGACCTTCGAAATAATGTCTCAATTTTCTTGCTGCCATAATGACTGCATATGCTATCTTCTCTAGTTCAGAGTAGAAAAGTTTGGACCCTGAAAGAGCTCTAAAGCGAAATATACAGGGATTTATTTCAACTTTCCGTCCTCTTCTTTTTCTTGCACTAGCACAACACTTACGGCAGAGTTGGAAGCAGACAAATACAACAGAAGTGGCGATCTTGGCTCTGGAGGACATAGCTTTGTCATGTTTGACAAATAATCTTTGAGTTCTTGGAAGGCTTGTTTCTGAGACTCAGACCACTGAAAATTCTTAGAACTTCGGAGGATTTGGAAGAACGGCAGACTTCTTTCTGCAGCTCTGGGTATGAATCTGTTCAGGGCGGCTACTCTTCCTGTCAGTTTTTGTACATCTTTCACCGAAACGGGCTCTTGCATTTCAACTAGAGCTTTGATTTTGTCAGGGTTTGCTTCAATACCCTTTGTCGAAACTAAACAGCCCAAGACCTTTCCTTTGTGGATACCGAAGACACACTTCTCGGGATTCAGCTTGAGGTTTGCTGCTCTAAGATTCGCGAAGGTTTCTGCCAAATCACTGATATGGTCTCTTCTTTGAACACTCTTGACAATTATGTCATCGACATATGCTAGAATGTTTCTCCGAAGTTGAGGATGTAGCACTGTTGCTATCATTCTCGAGAAAGTGCATCCTGCATTCTTTAGACCTTCTGGCATTCTGACGAAACAATAAGTTCCGAACGGTGTGATGAAGCTTGTCTTTTCTTCATCTTCTTTCTGCACCCTGATTTGGTGGTATCCCGAGAACATGTCCAGAAGCGAAAGCATTTCACTGTTTGCGGCATCATCAACAACCTTGTCCACTCTTTCCAGAGGAAAATCATCCTTTTTGCGAGCTGTATTCAAATCTGTGAAGTCCACACACATTCTCCACTTCCCGTTCTTTTTCTTTACCGGCACAGTGTTAGCCAGCCAAACAGGGTACATGACTTCCCTGATCACTTTGGCATCCTGAAGCCTCTGCACTTCAGCTTCTACTACCTTGGCCTTTTCTTCGGACATTTTCCTGAGTTTCTGCTTCTTCGGGGTTACTCTTTCATCTATGTCAAGGGCATGCTCAATAATATCCCTGTCGACACCTTGCAAGTCCTTCGCTGACCAAGCGAAAACATCTTTATTCTTGTTTAGGAACTCGATGAGTTCTTTCTCTTCTTCGGGGCTAAGATGAGCCCCTATCACTACTGCTCTATCTGGCATGTCATCTAGATATACTTTCTTTGTTTCACCATCGGCAGCTATCTCAACTTTTTCTTTATCTCTCTTGGCCTCAACGTAGGGTTCTTTCCTTTCTTCGGTGGAGTTCAGGTGATGCACATTGCTTTGGCCGGGCGTATGGCCCTTTTCTATGTTTCTAGCTTCTTACTGATCACCGAACCCTGTAATGATTCCTTTGGGTGCTGGGATCTTCATGCACAGGAATTGCTGTCGTATCACGACATCGAACTTATTGATGAACCCTCTGCCAAAGATTGTGAGGTAAGGGTGGTACATGTCTACTACATCGAAAGTGAGGGTCTCGGTTCTAGCGTTGTCCAGATCTCCGAAGGATACTGGGAGAGGTATCTTTCCCGCTGGCTTGATTGGCTTTCCTCCGAAGCCTAGCAGTGGGTATTCTGGTGGCTTTAGCATGTGTGGACTCAAGCTCATTTTCTCAAAGGTTTTCATGAATAGTATATCAGCCGAACTTCTATTATCCACCAGGACTTTTCCGATTACCCAATCAGCGATATTCACCTCGATGACCATGGCGTCATTGTGGTCAGTAGATTTCAACCTGAAATCTTGTTCAGTGAATGTTATCGGCACTTTGGCCCATTCTGGTCGCGCTGCTGGACCATCGTTGATGACTGTGTTCACAAGATCTGAAGTAGTTGTTCCTCTGCCTCTTTGTTTCGAACTCCATGACTGAGCCCCCAGTGACAGGCATGATGGTTCCGAAGGATGGTAGTGCTTTCGGGTTATTGCTTCATGAACTTGACTCTGGCTTTACCGAATTGGATGGAGGTGGTGGCAACATTTCTTGAATTGGTTGTGGTTGTTGAATGGTTTGGATTGCCTGAGACTGAGGAAAGAATTGTTGCGAAGGCTGCCATGACGACTGTGCTTGTTGAAATTGCTGAACTGGGATTGGGCTTGGCTGAGGACCCATCAGCTGTGGCTGCAGAAGTTTTGGCGGAACTGATTTGGCATTGTGGAAGCAATAGACATCATGGTCTTCTCTTGCTACGTTCTTTTTGGTTTCTGGGCAAGCTTCAGTACTGTGGCCCCTCCCATGATACCTGCAGTAGAAGTATGGATCTCTTGGATCATGATTTTGAATTTTCGGAGGTCCTCTTCCTCTTCCTCTTCCTCTCGAAGGAACACCCCTCTTGCACTTGGCCTGTTGTCTTGGTTGAATTGGGATGAAGGGTTTTCCACGTTATTGATGTTTCGTGGGGCTTGGAATTGAGGCCTCCATCCTGTTCCTCTGTTGCCTTGTCTTGACTGGTTTCGCTCAGCTACTCTTCTTCGATGATCTTCATCAGACTTGATGTATTGTTCCAGTTCGTCGAAGAGTTCTTCAATTGTTTGGGGTTCTTTTCTGGTCAAGTGCTAGGCTGTTGGTCCTGGGGTCAGACCTTTGATTAGTGCTTGAATTGTTGTTTTGTCATCTGCTCCCGGGATTTGGGATTTTTGTTGCATGAATCTTCTCACGAAGCTCTGCAGTGGTTCCCTGTCTTTTTTGCTTGCAACTGAAGAGATCTGATGGTTTTGCAGATGTTTCATGAAACACTTGAAATGCATGAATGAACTTTGTCTTGAGATCAATCCAGCTGCAGATTGAGTGCGGAGGTAACAGGGAATACCAATTGAGGACCGGGCCTTCACAAGCAATGATGAAAGATTTAGCCAGTGCAACATCATCTCCTCCGGCAGAATTTACAGCTGCTTCATAGCTCATGAGGAACTGTCTAGAGTGTCCATATCCATTGTACTTCGGGAGAGCAACTGGTTTATATTTCGGAGGCAATGGTGCAGTCTGTAACCCAAGAGAAAGTGGCGATTTTGGATCTGCGAACTGCGGAATTCCATTACCCATGAAGAAGTTTTCTCTCGTGGTTCTTTTGTGCTGACCAGAGCTCTGATATGGCGAATCGCGCCAGAGTGAACTATTTTCTTGTTCTTTCATTTCATCAATTTCTTTTTGCATTTTTTCTAACTGTTCTTTTGCCTGGTTGAGTTTCTCCAGTTTCTCTGAAGCTTTTCTTTTTGCTTCCAGCTGATTCGCGAATCTTTCCTTCTCCTTCTGAAGCATTAGCATTTTTTTGCTCACTGCTTCTAGTTGTCTGTCCACAGTCTCATCGTCTTCCTCTTCAGCTTCTTCTTCAGTAAATGCTTGCAGAGTGTGCGCAGTTTTCTCTGCTCGTGCCTTCTGGAGGGCTTCAAGTTTTGCTCTCCTTTCCTGGTCTGAGATCTGCGAAGGTTCTGCAGTGAGAGAGTTTCCATTGTCTTTTTCGATGTGATGATCTTCCTGATCTGTCTCAGTAGGTGTGTTCTTCTTGGACTTCTTCTGTGGAGGCATCGTGAGTTGTTTATCGGCTGAGACCATGGTGGGCGCCAACGTTGGGGGGCCAGAAAATCGGACGGGACCCCCGAACACAAGTAAAAAGAGATCTCCGAAGAAATGTACGAAAGTGCTCAGGAACACGGAGACAAGGAATCTCCGAAAGTCTATACTCGCCTCAAAAGTTGTAAACCCCTTTACACGTGCCCTCGGGTCCCCTTTTATAGGGAGGCGAATGGACTTTTACATTCCGAGATTACCCTCGAATCTAGAGAATATTCCCAATGTGAACATGTACATAAATGTCTTTTACATCCCGTGATTTGCGGAACTAATTTCGTACATTTACAAGCCGGCCACTAGTTCACACCTCGAACCCGGACTTTTGGCACCGCCCCTTTGACTTGGTTTGTTCGTGACTTTCGCTTCATCCTCGCGAAGATTCTCAGGTACTCAGATTCCCGAACTGAGTTCTCGATGACACGGCCGAAGTGAAGTTTCCCGATTCTGCGGAGACATCCGAAGCTTCCGTCGCCGGAGTTTCCTGAATCTACAGCGATTTCCGAAGTTTCCATTGTCCTGAAATAATAAACAGACTTGCGAACTCATACTTGTTCGGCGATCGTTTCGCCAAAAAGCGACAAGTTAGCGAATTTCTTAGAAATCATGAAAGCGAAACCTTCGCTTGGCTCTTTCCTGCACGTTTATATGAATTCGCCGGAGTCTAGACATCTCCGAAGTTTTGAGGGTGAAAGGTTTTTATCCGAATCCCCAACACTTACGTTTGGCAATTTCGCTTCTTTTGGTGCAGGTTGGGCTGTGAGTTTGTTTGGTGGGCTGCACATAAAAAAATGGGCTTACCTTGCATCAGTGAAGTGGTAGGGTTACCATCACAATTTCTCCTCTTCCTCCTCTGTTCCCCGCCGCCAGGAGCCCAGGACCACCGCATCCCGCGGCGGAGCGCGGCGCACGGCGTTGGCGGCGCACCACAGCGCGCGGCGGATCTCAACCCTCTCTTGGCCGGCAGCTCCGCGCCCCTGTCCCGCCCACCTCCGCGCCGTCGTTGTTAGCCATGCTCCTCTGCCTCAAGCTCAAGCCGTCGCACGCGCTGCTCCTCCTCGCGGCGGGGCCGGCGGTGCTGCTCACTTCGCGTCGTCGTTGTTCGCCATCGCTCCGTCCTCACGCTCACCGGCCTCGCCACATCCTCCTCGGTGCGCCTCCTCCCATTCCCTAGCTGCGGCGGCCCCTCCTCACCGCGAGGAGGCCCGATGTCCGTGTGCGGCGGCGAGAGCTCGGTCTCGATTTGGCGGATCTCGACGACCGTGGTCACTCCCCTTTCCTCCTCAGCAAGCCGCCGCGGACGGCGCCGCGGTCGCTCCCCCTCCTCCTCGGCGCCACCGTGGCCACCACAAGCCCCCTCAGCCCCTCCTCGGCAAGCCGATGCTGGCCTTGCCCTCCCCGTTACCGGCATCAATTCACCGACCCTCCCGGCCGCCGGCCGCTGGCGAAGCAGAGGGTTGTGGGCGCCGTCATGCCTGTCCATGGCGCCGGCTGCGGGAGCGGTGGCAACGACCGCGTAGAGGTGAGAGGTGAGGAAAAAATCGCTTACCTAGGTGATGGTAACAGCCACCGATTGCGCCGCAACAACCTGCACCGCGAGAAACGATCGATATGGGCGTTCCTTGCGATGCAGGCTGGGAGGCCTATTTTGCAGCGCGCGGGCCTGGCTCCAAAGGCCGACCAGGCTACCAAACTTGGCCGGTTGCAGCAGCTGGGCCTGGCCCAATGCTCATAGTAGGCGAGCAATGTTTGTCTCTGTATTCTGTACTATCGTATCCCCTTTGGATTGTGAGGGCGCCAAGAGGATGCGGCTTGCTTGTGCCCCAACGATGGACATGTTGTGATTAACTACTCTCTCCTTAAATCTGGATTAGTGCCCTAAAGGCACAGGATGGGTATGCTCCAGCCTCCAGCGGTCCAGCTCCGTTAATGGTATCCTGGAAAGGCTCTTCACTTTTCACCAGCTGAAACAGTAAACTATCCGTGTTTACATCGGAAAGCTCACTGAACACACAGAAAAAAGTGAAGTGAAGACGATGTTCAGAGCAGCGCGATACATTCGGGCAAGGCGAGGACCAAAGCCATGCAAATGCAGCAGCTTCATCCACACACACACATGAATGTCCCGATCCATCCCACACAAACACCATGCTTAACCTCTTCAAGGTCCGCAGCATTACTGTTTTAAACGTTTTCGCACGGCTGCGTGTGTGGCTATCTCGAAAGTTGCTTAGCGTATGTGCGTCCGAATTAGTATCAGGGTTAACCAAATCGGTGGGAACCGAGCCGGAAACTGTGGGATCTGGAATCGCTAGAGTTTAAAATTTTGAATTTGAATTAAAAAAATGAAAAAATCTTAAAAAATTCTCAAAAATACTTCAAGGTGTGTAGAATCTAATGGTGTCAAAAATTTTCAAATATTCGTTCATTTAGTATACTTTGCAGGCATTAGAAGTTCAACTAAAAAAGGAAAAGGAGAAAAAATTGGTTGGTTGAATTTCTAATGCCCGCAAAAATACTAAATGCACTAATATTTGAAATTTTTTGACACCATTAGATTCTATGCACCTTGCAATATTTTTAGAAAATTTTCTTATATTTTTTTAATTAAATTTGAAAACACGTTAAATTCTCCACTGATTCGATTTTTTGGTTCAACGACCGGTTCCCTGTCGAACCGGACCGGGATACCGGTCGGTATACCGACCTAAACCGATTGAACTAGGATTTTGAACTGAAATTTGAATTCCTCCGGTTCCCGGTCGAACCGGACCGGTATACCGGTACCGGAGCTCGCCGGTTCGGTTCACGGTACCGGTAAAAAAACCCTGATTAGTATCACCAGTGATGCGCTAATAGCAACCCGCTGTTTCCCGTTACCAGCTCGCGGCACAGGCACGCAGGAGCCATGCGCGCGCGCGCCGAGGAGCACGTCGACTCGGCGAGGCCACTGTTTCGGGCCTCGCCGCGGGGAAACCCACCAGCGATTTCGCGCGGGGATTTGCGCCGGCTGCCATGGGAAAGAGGGCGGGCGTGGCGGCCGGCCTTGGAGCTGAGGAGATGTCGGGGAAAGGTGCCGCACGAGCGCGCGTGTCTCGCGCCGTCGCGGCCGCGCGGCCGGCCGTCGTATGTACCAACCGCGCGCCACGCCGCCACCGATCCCTGCCTTCGTTGCCCCCACGGCGGCGTGCCTGCCCCCTTCTTCTTACGTTTACGTACGTATATGGGCCTTTACTAAAAAACACAATGGGCCTCCATTTGGACTCCTCGGTATCAGGCCGCTTCATAGGCCGAAATCAGGTTCGTGGTGCAGTAGCGCACCTCGGTTTTGCACAGCGATCCCGTCCGCGTCGCGTTACCTACCGATCGTCTGATCCTACCACATCGCCTGACGTGATAATATGAGTCGGTGCAGGGCCATACAAGAGGACAGAGAAGGTGCATGGACAACTCATACCTTTCTCGGCTTTTTGGCTAAGATCAAGTGTAGTATCTGTTCTTATCAGTTTGATATCTGATATGTGAGGCCTCGTCCTCACAATGATATTAAGTTTATTTTTCATGGGGAAGAGTCCATCATAGTAGCTTGCTACTTGGGCTCTTGAGTGTCGCCCTAGCGTTGCACTGTTGCTGGGATTGGCACACCCCAACCAAAACCAAAGTTCAATTTTTTAATGGAAATTTTAATTTGAATTTAAATTTTAAACTAAATTCCAATCATACGTCAATAAGTTTTGGTGTGGCTTAAGATCCTGGTTCCGAGACACACACAAATGACAATATGTCTCAGCAGATAGGACTCTGTTTTTGAGGGCCGTAACTTGGGTTGACCAATGGGCCTGGCCCATCTGTCCAACTGTTTAGCCCACGCGGAGATAAGATCTCGGTTGTAGCCGGGATGGCTAACCAGTGGCCACTTTTGGCCTCTCCTGTCCAAGTAGTATTTTGCAGACGAAAACTGAAAAAATACGATATCAAGCGAGACAAGGATCACATTGCAAAAGGATGCGACATGTCCCCAATCAGCAATCATTTTGCAGCTAAAAACTCGTATGTTCAGCTTGTGGTTGTGGATGAACTTTCCGCACCCATTTCCGGAGTTGGATTTGCTAATAGAAAGATCCGTGTGACTATGGCCGGTGGATGTTCAGTGCAGCTCCAACAAAAGGTTAGAGATGCAGACTCCCAGCTCTGCAGCCCCACGACCACATTCATCCTCGTCGGCAACCACAACCACGCATTCCGTACACATATACCATGACGCACAACAACCCAGACACTACCAGCAGGTGCCTGCAGATGCCACAGTTTCTCCTCAACTCAGAGGTGACCTGCATGCTCTCCCGCCGCCATTCCAGTTCTCCACGGCCCAGCCGTCCGTCTCCACTCCACAGCCTAAGGTTCATCCATGGAGGACACGGGCAGGTCGCTAGCGGCCGGGTCGTCGGGCGTCCTCAGGGGCTCCATCTTGGCCACCACCTCCGCCACGACGAGCCTCGTCAGCAGCAGCCCGGCGACGAGCGCCGACGCCATCAGCATCGTGAACACGGCGCTCCAGCTCCTGGCGGAGATGTACCCCGTCAGCAGCGGGCCCACCGCCGCGCCGATGGAGCCCGTGCCGTCGATGATCGCCGTCACGGTGGCCAGCGCCCGGGAGTTGCCGTTCAGGGAGCTGTGCGTGCCGAGGTCGGCCGAGACGGCCGTCGTGATCAGCGCGTAGGGCCCGTTCACCAGCATCCCCGTGATGAACATCAGGGCGATGTTCCACGTCAGCGAGACGCTCCCGTAGATTCGGTAGAAGAAGAGCGCCGGTATCGCGGAGAAGGTGAAGCTCGCCGCCGTCAGCGCCCGGGCGTCCAGGCGGTCGGAGATGTGGCCGGCGAGGATGCCGCCCACAACGCCACCAACGTCGAACAGAGTCGATAACACCCCGGCCGAGGAGTTTGACAAGTATTGGCCTCCAATGGCTGAAAAAAATGTTTCAGTGCTAATAATGAGCTCTAGTTCTAATAAAGAAGCTGCATTTTTTGTGCAGTAAAGTAAACTGCTAATGTTTATCAACACGTCAATGTCATTATACTGGATTAAATCAGGATTATTAGTTTAGCTTGTGGAACTAGCCAACAAATTATTATATCCTCCATTCATTGTCCCGTGTAAAAATAAACAAGATACGAAAAGATTCAAATATTCATATATCAATATCAACAATACTAAGACAATAGCATTCACATCACGTGTCCTTTTATAATGGTTTGTTTAACTCAACTAGTTATATTCAATAACAAAGTTATGCCTACTATCAATGCCCAGAGTAAGAAACCAGCAACGTGCCAACAATTCATTTGTAATCTTGTCAGAGAAAAAAAAACAATTCATTTGTATTTCTCTACTGCTAACAAGACAACAGGTCAAAGAGCACCATGCATGTGGCCGAGTGCATTCCAGTTGCACCGTGCGTCATATTGCTTGCCAAAAAATACAAAAAAGAAAACCATGCGGGAATAACTGCAAAAATAAAAGTCGGACGAACCTGTGTGGCTGATATAAAATGGAAGCCAATACAGGAAGGTATAGGCCACAAGCTTGCAGAAGAAAAGACAGAGAGCGAAAGGAGCCACGCCAGGGATTCTCCACGCCTCAATAAATCCAACTGCCTTTTCTTTTGCTTGCGAGCGCGGTTCCAACAAAGGGGTGTCCATGCCGGCCTTTTCAGAGTCCTTCCAATGGAGATCCTCCTGAATTCCAATCACATCAGGGCTAACAGGCAAGAGCAGAAACACCGTGAGCCCGACTAGCGCGATCATGATACCGGGCACGGCAAAGGACCAACTCCATCCATACTTCAACATTGCAGCAGCGATCAGGGAGCCAGAAATGTTCCCTACAGATGTGTGAGCATTCCAAATTCCCATTATCAGGCCCCTCTTGCTCTTCCCAAACCAATTGCCAACCACTGCAACCACTGAAGGCCATCCAGATGACTGGAACAGGCCAGCCATCATCTGCATGCCCAGAAAGTAGTAGAAGCTGTGTATATTGAACCAGTAGCCTGCTCCGAAAGCAGCGGTGAACAATCCGGTTCCTATCATTCCGATAGTCAGCAGGATCCTCAGATCCACCCGGTCGCCCAAATGGCCGGCAAAGAACATGCCGATTGCATATACACCGAGAAAAGCTAGGTCAATCTCGCCGAGCAAAGCGGTGCCATCTTCAGCGTTGAATGGAGCCCAACCACTAGAGAGAGTCATATTGTTCTCAGCGCCTTTCAAATTTTGAAGGTAGAGGTGGCTGGGCCAGTGCAGTATGCCAAGGTTTGTCTTAGGATCAAGAACACTCTTAACAATACTTGTAGTTTTTCTAGTGGCATGGTAGCTGGCATATGATAAGAACGTCAGTACTAATACAAGTGCCTGACATGATCTGAAGGAGATAGGACTCCCCCTGGCACACTCAAAAAGTTGGATTCCCAGAGGCTTTTTGTTACTCATTTTGCCTTTCTGATGAATTGTTTTTTTCTGCAAAGACACCAGGAAGGAGGCCGGTCGATATTATGCTATTGCCTTACTGGTAAAGTTGTTGCCTGAAAAGATTAAATAGAGAATTACATCAGAACCATATATACCATAAGAGTTGGCAATTTGGTTTGTAATACAAAGTAATAATCCCACAACAATAAGGAAAATAAGGAGGTTATCATTGTGTAACCAAATGACAGAACAAATACTTGTGTTTCAATATGATTATTAGTGGAGGATACTAAGAAAACAACAATGAGTTCCAAATTATTATTGAAGAATCAATTCAATTAATTGAAATGTCGTTGAACGCTGAGTTCCAAATCAAGCTTTCACATCCTCCGAATTGCACAGGGAAGTTGTAATCAATTAATACCATCAAACACTTGCCAATCCCCATCAGATAAGTATATACGGAATACTCGTTGTGACTTGCGAGGTACATCGAAATACTTACCTACTCGATAGTACAACACTCACGTACTCCCTCCGTCCTGCAAAGACTGTTCATTTAGAATTTTTTTTTGGACGCACGGGTAGTTGTAACAAATGACATTTAATGCATTAAATTTCTGCTATGTAGTTGTAACAAAGAAATTTAATGCAATTGTGGGGGGATCTCAATAACAGGGGAATAAGTCTAAGTCAAACATCCACATGAACGTCAAAGCAGAACGACGATTTGATCAGGCTTGCTACTATGGAGTAGTGGTATAAGGTATAAATAAGCAGGAAAGGCGAGCCAAGTTCATTCAAATATATATCTTGATCACAGCTCTCAACACTTCAGGGAGGTAAAGGATCAACGGCGGGAGGGAAGGCACCCAAAGCAAATACAACCAGCCTTGAAAGGTGCGGCTTAGGCTGAAATACTGCTAGAGCAACACAAAGTATATTACACAAACAACTTGCCAAAACAGCACAGAAAAAATCAACAGAAATCAAGCCAGGTCGCCTCCAACTCGAAAGAGAGCCGGCGATCCATTGGCGCTCAGCTATCAGGTAACAGAGAGAGACAGAGAGAAAAAAGGAACGGAGCAGCAAGAACATGGGATGGAAAGATTGCAATCCCACCTTGGAGGTAGGAGAGAAGAGGGCGCCGGCCGCCGCTGCCGTTGAAGTTTACCCCAAGGACAGAGCAGCAGCTGTTCTTTTCCTGGCCGCGCGGAGGCGTGAGGTGAGGCGGAGGCGCGTGTGGGGTGCGGAGCGGAGCGGAGGGCAGCTTTCCCGGGGGCGCCTCGGCCGTGTCTTCCAAGGAGTTGCGGGTCTTATAGGGGAGGGAAAAAAGAATTCACACTAGCCTTGTTTTTCCTGGCCGTGGTGAACCGGGGCTTCGCCTCTCTGGTTCAGGTCACAGGTCAGTCGCCGGTGAGGTCACACCCACGATCCTCTTGTGCTGAGGCTGAGATTCCTTTATTACCTGTCGTCAGTTCTTTAAGATAGGCTTAGTATTGGAGTCGTTTTATATGCACAAATCTGTCCTCTCTTTTCAGTTTTCGGGTTTCTAAGGCAAACTCATTAGAATTTGGAAGAACTATAGAATCATAGAAATCAAATGAAGTTAAACCGAAGCAAAGCAAATGGTACTATATGGTCACAATTCTTTACCCCTGCACGAATGTACAATGTCTGCTACTCCTTTCGTCCTGTTACTTTTGATCACAAATATTTTGACCATTCGTCTTATTTTTTTTGTTGTTCTTTTTATATGAAAAGTTGGTCCTGTTCTTTGTTGAACTTTGAGCTACTAGTAGTAACTCCTTTTAATACAATATAGTTACCAGTAGTAATTCAAGCAAAAAGACGGCTGTTGTTCCTTAGCTATGCTGGTTTTACATTACATCTATATAAACATACCAGCACTACTTCACAAACCGATCCTAATCTTTGTTTCTTTTTGATCTGAAGGTGCTCCAATAGTCCTATTATAGTTCTAGACGATCTTTGAGCTGCTGGTAACTTAAGCAAAGATGGCCGTTGTTCCTTTAGCCGCACCGTCTGGTGATCGCACGCACCTAACTTGCCAGATTTCGCCGGCTGTCAGGTGAAAGCTGAGAATAGATGCTGGACGAAGGAATATAGCCAGCGGATATTCTCCTCGGAACGGATATTCCCAGAGCTAAACGCCTCCTAACCGGATCTTCTGGTTAAGCCCCACACCTGTAGGGCCCTCCCAAACACGGTGCCATGGCTGATGCGCATGTGCCGTTTATTCTAGGGCCAAATCCCAGCTACCGCACCAACTTGTGACGTCTCTGTTGGCTGATGACATATAAACATATTGACATGTACAAAGATTCTAGCTCGAACGAACGCAGGTAAATTCCATGCACATGCATGCATGGTAGCTTGGAATATGGCAATTAAACGTAGGGGAAAAAAAAGACATTGGAAGGAAACGAACCTTGCCGAGGATCATCTCTGCATGGTCGATGTGGACAGGAGCTCAACAGCAACAGTAGATGCGCCGTGACGGTGCGCCTGCAAGAGGTGGTGGTGGTGGTGGTGACAAATTCGGTGACATGAGAGATTGAGCAGAGATGAGAAAGAGGTTACCTTGGTCCGTCGTGTAGAGGGGTCCCGGCGGAGCGCCATTGTTCTTGGGAGAGAATAGTCAAAACGGGCAAACCAAGGAGGAAGGAACAGCTCCTCGCCTATTTATGTACGGGCCGGCCAGGCCAGACCGCCAGAGACAGGTAGTAGCAACAGACGACTCTAATTTGTCGGTCGATTTTTGGCATAATTAAATGGGGATCTTCGTTTATTTATGAACAAGTACAGCTCCTAACCTACCCTTATTAATTTTTTGTTTAACAAAATCTTGCGGAACACATGCCGGGATGAGATAAGGAGGTCGATAAGGTTATCCAGAATGGAAAGGGGAAAAAAACGTGAGCACGACATCCTAAATCCTAAGCCACCGCGCGCTCTCGAATATTTGCGCGGCCGGCCTCCTCCGCGTCGTTGCAATCAACCATCGATCATGCCGCCGCCGGTGGCAGCGGCTTGACCTGACGGCCGCTGGCAGAGGCAGTGCGTGAGGTGACACACGGCGCAGCAATCACGCGCCGACGACGCGACGCCTCAGTGTGTTTACGGCCGCGCGCGCGGGGGCGGGGTGCTCACGTCGCCTCCCTCCCCGCGGCCGTACTGCCACGGCAGCCCGGCGGCGCGGACACCTGGTGACTGACTGGTCGCCATGTCGTGGTGGAGGTTGGCGCGCGCGCCCGGCTGCCGGCCCCTCCGCGTCCGGTCCGCTGCCACAAGTTTTCTCGGCGCTTCGTGGGCGCACGTTTCGTTGACGAGAGCCCCCCCGGCGTACGTGGAGAGCGCGACCGGCCGGCGCGCGGACGGCCGGCAGCTAACTCTTGGACGAGAACGCGCGGCGGACGGGGGTCGTCGCGTAGTGACGGGGCCGGGCACGGCTTTACCTTTTCATCCGCGAGGCTGCGCTCGCGCGTATCCGTTTCTCGTGGCTGGGGGACGACGACGGGAGAGGCCTCGGCTCGATCGGCGAATCCCGGGGCTCGTGGCGGGCGCGGCCGGCGACGTCGCGGTCTCGGCTTTTCGGCAGGCGCGCGGGGGCTGCTGGTGACTAGTGGCTGCTGGCTCGGCAGGCAGGCAGGTGAAAGTGTGAAACACTGAAACTTGAAAGGGGCTTCCGTTGCGCTGGTGACTGGATCAACCCCTCGCTGGACGTCATGCTTATTTTAAACCTTTTTTAATTTATTTTTAAAAATAACATCTCAAAAATATTATTTGCAGATCTAACCCTTTTGGCCGCGCCGGCCCGCGTGGCGCGGCAGGATAACGTTACCGCGCCACATGTAGGGGCGCGATAGGCCCGCCACGCTGGCACGGTGGGCTTACGAGGCCTCCTCCTGCCGCGCCACATGCATCGGCGCGGCATCTGATGGTGTCGCGGCATGGAAGCTGGCGTGGCAGGAGGTTCTCCAATTTAATTTATCAACTTTGAACCATCTAAATAAAATAGTATTTGAATTCTAAATATCGCAAAAATTGATATGCATGTTATATAAGGTCTGAACATTCCATTTTAGTAACATGTACAAGACTAAGTATTACATATTTAAAAAAAATTAATTTCAAAGTAGGCTATGTATTATCCTTATATCCCACTTAGGACTCTCGTTAAATGGTTATCTATCTAGGATAATACCAATTAAATATCATTTAAACTTTGAATGTCACGAAACTTGCCATGCACATTGTATAAGGTGTAAAGATCCCATTTTAATATCATGTAAACAGTCAAGTGCTACATATTTTGAAATACATAATTTTAAAGTAAGTTATGTATTATCCCTAAATCCCACTTAGGGCTCTCGTTAAATGATTATCGATCTAAGATAATACTAATTAAATATCATTTAAATATTAAATGTCACGAAATTTATCATGCACATTGTGTAAGGTGTAAAGATCTCATTTTAATATCATGTAAACAGTCAACTGCTACATATTTTGAATTACATAATTTTAAAGTAGGCTATGTATTATCCCTATATCCCACTTAGGGCTCTCGTGATACTTAGTGTATAGAATTTTGAAATATGTATTACTTGATGGTGCCGCGCCAACTTGTTGGCGTGACATGAGTACTTCAATTATACTTATTAATTTTGAATGATATAAATAAAATAGTATTTGAACTTTAAATGTTACGAAACTTTAAATAAACATTCCATTTTAGCGACATGTACATGACCAAATATTACATATTTTAAAAATTTTAATTTCAAAGTACCTTATATACTATCATATATCTCACTTAGGGCTCTCGTTAAATGGTTATCTACTTAGGATAATCTCAATTACATAACATTTAAACATTGAATGTCACGAAACTTAATATGCACACTGTAAAAGGTGTTATGATAGCATTTTACTAATATGTAGAAAATTAAGTGGTACATATTTTGAAATATATTTAAACATTGAATGTCACAAAACTTTTAGTAGGGTACATCATAATATATATTAACTTCAAACATCATGAAACTAGATAAAACTCGATAGATATATTAAACTATACACTATAAATATTGATCATAAGACACATTTCTGTAGGGACATTAATTCTTTGCACACACCTTTTATTAACATTAACAAAGCTAAGTGCTACAAAGTTAAGCTAAGTGATATATTTCAAAATATGCAACATCTGGTCTTATGAATGTTTATAAAATGAAATTTTTACAACTTATTCAATATACATGTGGAGGTTTGTGATGTTTAAAGTTCATATACTATTTTATTAAGATGATGCAAAAGTGTGTTAAATTTAACAGTGTCACTAACATGAATTTAAGGATAATACATCGCCTATTTGGAAATTATATATTTTAAAATATGTATCACTTGACCTTGTAAATATTAATAAAATGGAATCTTTACAACTTATACAATATACATATTCAGTTTCATAACATTTAAAGTTCATATACTATTTTATTAAGATGGTTCAAAATTGGTTAAATTTAACATCTCCTAACATGAATTTAGGGATAATTCATAACATAGTTTAAAACTATATATTTGAAAATATGTATCACTTGACCTTGTGGAAATTAATAAAATGAAATCTTTACAACTTATACAATATACATGTCAAGTTTCGTGATGATTAAAGTTCATATGCTATTTTATTAAGATAGTTCAAAATTGATTAAATTTAACGGCAGCCCTAACATGAATTTAGGGATAATACATAGCCTACTTTAAAATTATATATTTCAAAATATGTAGCACTTGACTGTTTACATGATATTAAAATGAGATCTTTACACCTTATACAATGTGCATGACAAATTTCGTGACATTCAATGTTTAAATGATGTTTAATTGGTATTATCCTAGATTGATAACCATTTAACGAGAGCCCTAAGTGAGATATAAGGATAATACATAGCCTACTTTGAAATTGAATTTTTTAAAATATGTAATACTTAGTCTTATACATGTTACTAAAATGGAATGTTCAGACCTTATATAACATGCATATCAATTTTTGCGACATTTGGAATTCAACTACTATTTTATTTAGATGATTCAAAGTTGATAAATTAAATTGGAGAACCTCCTGCCACGCCAGCCTACATGGCGCGCCACCATCACGTTGCCGCGCCGATGCATGTGGCGCGGCAGGAGGAGGCCTCGTAAGCCCAGCGTGGCGGGCCTGCCGCGCCGCTGCATGTGGCGCGGCAACGTTATCCTGCCGCGTCACGCGGGCCGGCGCGGCCAAAAGGGTTAGATCTGCAAATAATGTTTTTGGAATGTTATTTTTAAAAATAAATTAAAAAAGGTTAAAATTAAAAAAATCCCCCCTCGCTGCAAGGGTGCTGGTTAGCCGGCAAGTTAAAAAACACAAATGCGCTTGGCTTGTTTGTGTTTGCAGGTTTAACATGGGCGCTATGGACGATCTGCAACAAAATGTCGCAAGTCATTCCCTTCAAACCCACTTGATGTAATTCGCTCTGGTGTCGCATTTTTTGAAAAAAAAATGGCGGACGTTGCTGAAAAAGCCTGATCAAGAACGGATGACGAAGATGGTGACCAAGGTGTTGGACTGGACGAACAGCTTCGAACCGAACAGCCTCTCAGTCTCAGACATACCAGTCATGATCTGAGAGTTGTTTCTTTACCTTTTGCACCTGTGTCTGGTTCTTTAGGATGCTGTATTTTGAAACAATGTTGGCTGGGCTAGGCCCTTCTTGTACCAAACACTTATCGCTTTCTATAAAAGGAGAGGAAATCTCTCATCAAGCTCTCTTGTCCCGTCGCTGAATGCACGGAACAATTTGCCTTTCGTGCGACCAGCGCATCAATTTCGTGTCTAATATTACAAACAAAATAAATACATCTAAAAAGGAGAAACAGATAAACATTTTGAACTTGGGGCCTTTCGAATCGAAACGCTGCACGTGGGCTGGAGAGATTTGAAGAAATACAAAAGGAAAAAGTCTTTTTTACCTCTCTGGACATTAGGCTGAGTCCGTATGTCCTCCCTCAATCACAAAACCGGGTAAAATACCTCCCTCTACTCTTGAAACCGTTCATTTTGCCTCCTTAGTCCGGTTTTAGGTGGTTTTCAAGCGATTTTGTCTTTTTTAATCTTTAAAAAACTCATAACAAATTACCAAGAAATCATAAAATGGAAAATTCAATTTTTTAGACTCCACGGAAGTATATCCACATAGTAAATATATAATATGGTATGCTCTAATACAAACTTTTTGTCTTATCTTTAGATCTATTCTTTTTGGTCCAATCATGGTGCAATTTTTATGGTGGTCTTACTATTGTATGATTGAATTGTAATAAAAATTTCATTGTTATTGCATCATGTAGAACAAAGTTATTGATTTATTTAATTTTATTTCTATTAAATTGTTTTTATAAATATGTAAAAGTGTGTAAAAATAGAAACGAGTATGAAATATTTAGTACAGTTAAGTCATACACTCATACAATAATTATCCCATCATCAAAATTTCATCATTATGTGACCATAGATGCGTATTAATTACATAAAAACATAGATCTAAATCTAAAACATACTATTTTAGATGTTTATTGTGTATATGTGGAGTACAAAAAATTTTAATTTCAATTTTATGATACTTTTGTGATTTTCAATGATTTTTCAAAAATTCAGCACAAATAAGAAAAAAGAAAAAGACAAAACCGCTTTGAAAACCATCTAAAACCGGACCAAGGAGGTAAAGTGAATGATTTCAAGAGTAGAGGGAGGTGATTTACCCGGTTTTGTGGTTGAGGGAGGAAACACGGACTCGGCCTAATGTCAAGGGTGGTAAATAGGACTTTTTCCAATACAAAAGACACAAAAATGTGAAGCCCAGTTATCACTCGCGGTCAGTCCAAGGCCCAAACGAAGAAGCATCCCTATACAGGCTCGGCTAGCAACACGTAAGAGGCATCTAATAAACCATAAACAAAAAAAAACTACGGTTCATCCCTCCCTCCGGCGATCTCCTCTCGGAGTGCGACTCCGGCAAGCCGCCGATCGTCTCTCTCTCGACGACACCCTATACTATGCTCACGTCCCGGTGGTGGCTCGCCGGCGGCCTTGGGTTGTTACAGTGGTATCAGGGACCTATCTATCCTTGGCGTGGGTGCTGCGAGCGGCGCGGTTGCGGCGACAATGTTTACTGCGGTGACGGCGACGACGACGCACCTTTCCAGCAGATCCGGTCAGCGGACCCCCTCTCATCCCTCCCTCGCACGCGAATCGAGCGCCGACGGCTCTCCTCATGGGCGGATCGAGCGGCGACACGGTGTTGACCCACAGGCGGAATAGAGGTAGAGGGCAGCGGCGCGTGCGTGTGCGCGTGCACACGGGCAACACAGGAGGCGACCCCGAGCTCCTCCCGCGGCGATGGCCCCGGGCTCCTCCGCAACATCGACCTTTCCCGCGGCGGCTACCCCGAGCTCCTCCGCGGCAAGCCCGACCTTCCTCGCGGCGACGGCCTCTCCCCCAAGTGCGGTGGGTCGAGCACGTGGCAGGGCGGCGCGGCCTCCGGAGGTGGACGGCCTCCCCTGCAGCGACCTCGAGCTTCCCCGCGCCGTCAGCTCCGAGCTCTTCCCTGCGGCGGCGCCAGACACGTGTGTGTGCTCACATCCCGAGCTGCTCGACGGCGACCCCACGCTCTTCCACGACGTCGGTCTCGACCTCCCCTGCGGCCGAGGACCATCTACGAGTCCGTGTATGTGTGGGACACACGCGACAGCAACAACCTCCCGGAGCTCGGTGGATGTGGTTCTGGGTAGCAGCAGCGAGTATGAAGCAAGACGAGCGTTGGAAGCATTTGCAGCAGAGCCTTGACTTGTTATTCGCCAAAGTTTCCACTCTGGAGACCACTCAGACTCAGATGAAGGCTCAGATTGACATCAATTCTCAAGTCCTGGACCAGGAAGCAAGGGAACAAGCTCGTATGGCGAAGCAAATAGCAGAGAATGCGAGAGCAGTAGCCCAATTACGCCTCGACAAGTCCAAGCAGCCTGTCTATGATGAAGACGACAACCCCAGAGTTCACGACCAAGGCAAAGGTAAATTCCAGCACAAGAAAACATTAAGTAGGGAGCAAGGTAATGCCACAATTCCAGATCAGTTTTCTAGAAGTCGGGTAATTTCAAATGGCCATGAGAGTTTGGATAAAATGCTTAGTGAGGTGGTCTGGGATGAGGTGTCAGAAATGCTCCGCAAAGAGGTTGTATGGGATGAGATGTCAACTGACAATGCAGGGCAAGAAGGGTTTGATGAACTGCTTTATGGTGATGTTAGGTGGGATGAGGAGCTCACACTGGAGCTGCACACTTTTGATCAAGTTGTGATTGTAGAAAATGTTGAGGAGAGACAATCTGACATAAACATGCATGATGGGGTGCTGAAACAGCTAGCTGAAGGGAGATACAACCAGATGCAATGCAAGCATGCCAATTTGAAGCCAACTGACTCTGATGTACATGATGGACTACTGCAGCATCTTGCATCAGGAAGAGAGCATAGAAAAGATGGGAAGAAGAAGTCCATAGTTGAGCTAGACTTGGGCAGTGAGAGCATAGAGGATAATGAGAAGACAAATCAGGTCATCAAGCTGGGTGGCATTGATGTGTATATTGGTACCGGTGGCTGGCCATTATCTCCAGAGTTCGATGTGTTTACTGCGGGAAAGGCGGTTGAGGACAACAAGGTTGTGTTGGATGATTTGCCAATAAGCCAGGATATACACCATGGATTATTACAGCAACTAGCTTATGGAAACAGAGTACTTTGTCCATGAGAAGAGCAAGCTAGCCACTGAGATAGTGAGTGAAATTGCTCTCAGTCATGCCAATGGTGCCTCACTTTTCTTCAAGTTGGATGTGGATGTTGTTCATGAGATTGTGAGGGAGGCAAATATGCTATTTGGCCTCGCTGTGCACAACACCAGATTACAACAAATAGCTCTTGGCAGACAGTGTTTGGATAGTGAGAGGACCACGACAATGGTGTGGTTGAAGATTTGTGAGCAAAACATTGAAGGAAAATCGATCCATGTTACAAGTGCAGAGACAAGCCACTGTTGAACTGAATGGCACTTATCTTGGTGAAATCAAGCAGCTACAAAGCAAAATACATCTTTCAATTCGGAGGCAGTGGGATCCGAGTATTAGCGCAGCCACAGCTTGGGGACAAGCTGTGTTTCGAGGGGCGGTAATGTCAAGAGAGGCCCAAGATGGTGAAGCCTAGTTATCAGCCGCAGCCAGCCCAAGGCCCAAACGAAGAAACACCCATATACAGGCTCGGCTAGCAACACGGAGGAGGCATCCAGAAAATCAGAAACAGAAAGACTACGGTTCATCCCTCCCTCCGGCGGTCTCCTCTCGGAGGGCGACTCCGGCAAGTCGTGGATCGTCTCTCTCGACGACGCCATGTACTGTGCTCATGTCTCGGTGGTGGCTCACCGGTGGTCTTGGGTCGTTACAACTTATCTCGGTTTATGTTGATGTGTACGGTTTGGAAAGGAAAATATTGCGTAAGAAGTCAAAATAGGGCGTGAATAGAGACCAACCAAACAGACTGAATTTCTATTATTTATTTATATACTATAAAGATAGAATAATTTGAAAAACCTTTCTCACCCGAATTCGGTCCATCATACCCCTCACGTTGGTCCCATCCGTTAATTAATTAGGAGGGTGGATAAGGTGGTAGACCCATATAATCATATCTTGGAGAGCGTTTCTGTCAAAATTTTGATTCTTTTTTCACCTAACCACGCCTTACCCACCCGGTATACCTACGTTGGGCCCACCTATGGTGCGCACCCCGCCCACGTTTGATTCACGATCACCGAAACGCGGTACAGACCAGCGTCCTGTGTCCTGGGATCTCTCGTCCCGAACGAGGAACGGGTCAACACGGACTTGGGACGAGTACCAACTGTTCATGTACGTTTGACAACGGAGGCAGCTTCTGCGTTAAATTTGGCCATCGCAGCATGAGCCTTGCCGTCTTGTTCTCCACCCCTTCCGTCGCAGCATGAGCTTCCTGCAGTGCTAGATTGGGTTAGGTGCTTCTGTTGATTGAGTGATTGACCTTGTGTTTACCTCTAAAAATATTCTTATTGATGTAATTATGGTTAAATGAGAAATAGAAATCTCCCCGAGGATAGGTGGTCTACTATACGTATCATATTTGAAATCATTATTATCTCGAAAAAGTATACACAATCTAGCCAGGAACATGAAAATTATTGTTCCACGTAGGCACGTACCATCAAATCTCCTGCTTGACGTTGTGGAGAGGAGGAGCAACATCTAGAAGGCGAGGAATACGAAGGAGAGGATGAAGTGGAAGAGGTGCGCGGGGAGGAGGTCCTCCCGGTGTGGTGAGGGGAGGCGACGACATCACGGGCGCTTTCTCCGCCATGTGATGATGCTCTCTAGCACTCCAGTCGACCCCACGGCATTCGCCAAAGGGCAGCATGGAAGTTGACATCGTCGGTGCCATGTAGCCTCCAGCTGCTCCACGCACCCTCTCGACGCATGTATCGTCTTCCGACTCCAGACCCCAGCGACCACACTCCAGACTTACTGTAGGCCACTTGGTACAGGTACGCCCGACCGCGTAGGTCGCAGTCGTCTGAGTCCAACCTGCGCCACAACGACATGGTACAGTCGACGGCGCAGTACGAGTTGGAGCACCACGGATCAAACACCGAACCCGAATGGTCGTATTGCAGCACAGGGCACGCTACAGCCACAACATGGTGCTACCAGTGTCCAGCATCATCGTTGTTGGTAGGAAAGATATTACCGGATGAGTTAGATTTATTATTGAATACTTTTAATGTGCATGATTGAATAAAATGATTGTTTAATATATTTTAAAAAATACATCTTATTATTACATTTTATAAAATATTATAATATATTTTTTACCATATGATTTTAAAAAACGTGCGTGTCCCACGTGCATCTATGCTAATTAACCCAAAAGAAAAGACAATTTAACTCCGACTTTTCAATGCCGCCGCAGTGCTGTACAGCAATGTAGCCCAGCCTGTTGGGCTCTGTACGGTCCGTTCGCGGCTAGAAAGACCCGGTCCAACCCAGCATGCCGACGGGCAATACAGCCCACTAGGCAATAGCCCATCAAGACGTCGCCCCCGACCCGATCCTACCGCCTCATTGGCTATTGCCTCCTTAAGCCGACGGCTCCGCCGGTACCCACCTCTCCGTCCGGCTCCGGCCTCCGCGACGCCGATTCCCCACCGCCTCCACGACATCCTCTCTGCCGTCTCCTCGTCGGCGTGCCAACCTACTAGGTCGCAGCAATCTCCGCCGGCCAGGTACTCCCCCTCCTCCTCATCTTCGGGTTAAGGACACAGCTACCATGGATCGCTGCCTGGCTCCTTGCGATTTTCACCGCAGCCACCAATTCACCGCCTCCCCTCCACTCCGGCAGTCTGCCCCTCTCCCCTTCCTCACGCTCGCCGCAGCTCAGGGGCGCGGTCCTCCCCTCCGCCTGAGCACGCCCGCCCGCCTGCCTCTCCCCATCTCCGGCCGCCGCTCGGGCTTCCCCTCCGTCCGCATCTCCGCCGGCAGGTGTCAGGTGTGGATCCGGACCTTTGCTTCTCCTTATAGTGATAAAAGTCGAGAACGCCAAACGCTTTGCTTCTCCTGCCAGCGATTCTTGAGTCACCGGATTATCATGCCATCAAGCTACCTCATGAATCGCTGGCAGGCAGGAGAAGCTGAATCAAACACCCCATTAGGCGAACGCTACTGGCGTCCGCTTCAGGCCGCCTGGACGCTCCTAGGTGACGCCTTGACAAATGACAAGTATGGTAAGGAGGCCACCAAACCGACCGTCCGTCGCCTCCTACAGCGAAGTAATGAACCCTAGCCAGTGGATAGGAAAGAGAGGAGAGAGGAGCGCATTCTGTTCTGGGGGAACAGAAGGAAGGATTCAGTGGTAGGGTATCTGTGACAAGCAAATTCTGAAATCTCTCCACCATCGAGTTGCCCATTTGCTTGCTGCGTTGTACGCTATTACAATTCATCCGATTTGGTTAGGTTCTTCTCAATGGGCCAGTTCAGTCTCAGTAGACACGATAGGATTTGATTCCCAGGGCGTCTGTGCTATTTTTCGAATTTTTGCAGTTCAGCTTAAATCTGACGCCCCACGTTTGATCTGTTTCTGGATGTCCTCAAGGTTTCGCATAATCAGGGCTAGCCTTTTGCACTGATTTGATACTCCCTCCGGTTTGGTAAAAGAAGTCGTTTTGGACAAGGTTTGAGTCAAACATTGGGAATATAAATCATGAATAACTTTTAAGTCGTTGAGTTTGAAAATGTGAAAACTACATAAGTAGATTTGTCTTGTAAAATACTTTAATAAAAGTATACATGTGTTAGTTTTTAATAATTATTTTTTTAAAAAAAAGAAGTCAAAGTTGTACTTTGGAGACCGTGTCGCTGTCCTAAACGACTTCTTTTACCAAACTGGAGGGAGTACTTCAGTACAAAGCAGAAGCAGAGGGTGTTGATTTTTTTGCTTTAGTTTGATGTTTGGGCAATAATATATTAGAATTCACCTGTGAATTCTTGTTTGTTCTAGCCTTAGCCCACATTTATAATACAGTACTCTTAAGTAGGATTGTACCTCATTACAATACCTGAGTCTTTTTAACCTGCTATTACAAATTAGGCTGAGCTGCTCCGGTTCAATCAACAAAGAAGGGTGAAAGGCTACGTGAGCTCTTGCTACTTCTGGAAATAGTTACTCCAGGGTCATGGTGAGTTCATTTTATCCTCTGTTGAGTATCGTTTGCAATATTCAATTTTTTTTAATTCTAGAGTTCTATTTTATTGTTATTCATTTTATTTATCTCATATGGTGCCACTTCGCAGGCAAGCCTTGCCGATTCTTTTCTAGCAGATCTTGATGAACTGTCAGACAATGAAGGCTATCCTGTGAGTTGATTTCTTTTTTAAAAAATATGAATTGGCTTGCATTTCATGTAACTGAATTTTCAATTGTGTTTTTGGAGGTTTTGCTGACCTATATTGTAAAAAAATTTCAGGAAGAAGACAATGCTGAGGCAGCTGGTATGGAGGAGGATGGTGATGATGACATGCCTGACCTTGAGTCTCTTAATTATGATGACCTGGATAGCGTCTCAAAGTTGCAAAAGACACAACGGTATAATGACATAATGCAAGTATGTAATCAAAGTCACACCCAATTTCTCAAGCATGCCTTTCTCTTTTGTATATATATCTTGTGACTTTTTTTTTTGCACGTGAACATAAATACTGCATTGATGTGATTGGATTGAAAATGGACAATATTTTTGGTTGCACAATGTAACACCATACTTGTTTAACATGTACCTTGTCTAGTGTTAATAAATAGCTTTGATTGGTGTAATGCTTAATTTGTACAAAAAAAATAAAATATGATATCACAATGTCTGAGTATGTATGATATGAAAATCTTATTATCCCACTGTGTGACATAGACACCTTCTTTGTTTATTTGTAGAAAGTTGAAGATGCACTTCAGAAAGGCACTGACTTCTCCAATCAAGGGTCCATCCTGGAGGAGGATCCAGAGTACCAGCTAATTGTTGATTGCAATGCTTTGTCCGTAGATATTGAGAATGAGATCATCATAATCCATAATTTCATACGTGACAAGTATAGGCTGAAGTTTCCTGAACTGGAGTCCCTCGTTCATCATCCAATCGATTATGCCCGTGTTGTCAAAAAGATTGGAAACGAGATGGACTTAACACTTGTAGATCTGGAAGGGCTTTTACCTTCTGCAATTATAATGGTTGTCTCAGTGACAGCATCAACAACAAGTGGAAAGCCTCTTTCTGAGGAGAATTTGGAAAAAACTGTTGAAGCATGTGACAGAGCCCTTACCCTCGATACTGCAAAGAAGAAAGTGCTTGATTTTGTGGAGAGCAGAATGGGTTACATTGCACCAAACCTTTCTGCTATAGTCGGTAGTGCTGTTGCCTCGAAACTGATGGGCACTGCTGGTGGTCTGGGAGCACTAGCAAAAATGCCTGCTTGTAATGTTCAGTTACTTGGTGCAAAGAGGAAAAATCTTGCTGGATTTTCTACTGCCACATCTCAGTTTCGTATTGGCTATCTTGAACAAACTGAAGTATTTCAGAGCACACCTCCAGGTCTGAGGACTAGGGCGTGCAGGGTTATTGCTGCAAAGTCAACTCTAGCGGCAAGGATTGATTCAATTAGAGGTGATCCAACTGGAAAAGCTGGGCGGTCATTGTTAGAAGAAATCCGTAAGAAGATTGAGAAGTGGCAAGAACCGCCTCCTGCAAAGCTTCCAAAGCCACTTCCTGTTCCTGACTCTGAGCCTAAAAAGAAGAGAGGGGGTCGTCGGCTTCGAAAAATGAAAGAAAGGTAAACTGTTCTAAGTTCCATGTTGAAATAACACACATACCTTTTTAATTTAATTAACTGCTTCTTTCTCATACGTGAAACTTAACTGTACAGATATGCGCAGACTGATATGATGAAGCTTGCCAACCGGATGCAATTTGGGATTCCTGAGGAGAGCTCATTAGGTCAGTTAGAATTTACAGTGGTATTTTATGTAATTGTATGTATATTTCAGCATTAATTATGCTGGAGCACAGCTACCTGTTTGACGCAATCACATTTTGCTGTTATATTAGGTGATGGCTTGGGGGAAGGTTATGGCATGCTCGGACAGGCAGGAAGTGGCAAGCTGCGTGTCTCGGCTGGACAAAGCAAACTCGCTGCTAAAGTGGCAAAAAAGTATGTTACCTTTGTTCTTTACCCATTATGGTGTTTTGCATCCATTTGTCATTTTCTTAAGTTTATAGTATTGTATATTATATGAACAAACATGTCACTACTCTGGAACACCTACATGAAATGGTATCTAATGCAAAATGTTCTTTCTGATTTTCTGTTTTAAGTCCATACGATAGAAAAATTTACAAAAACACTGGATTTTGGTATCCTGCCTTGTAGATATGAAGGCACATGAGTGGCCTTCCTACTGCATTTTCATAAAATATGGTATAGGCACACAATGAGAAGTATAATTTTTGTAGCTTTCTACTTGGTATCATTTTCTTTCTGATCCACAAAGCTTTCTTGATGCTCCAATGCATTGCCACATCCCATCCTCATTTTCAAGTGGTTCTTTATGCAAATCCTAGGCAAGTTGGACACTGTATGCATCATGCATCCTCCGTATAACAGGCACCATTCCAATAGCCTAGTAGGGACTACTACTGCTTGAACTGACAAGGTGTATCTCATTTTGTTAGGACATGCCTTATTCTATTAATACTAATTTTGTGTATACATGTGCTACTTTACCACAGAATTCTGCTTGTATTTGAAATTCTCTGCTTCTTTCACAATATCCTGTGGTGCAACCTCATTTTGATTGTACATTGCCTTCCGAATCAGATTCAAGGAGAAGAGCTATGGTAGCAGCGGTGCAACTTCAGGATTGACATCTAGTTTGGCATTTACACCAGTTCAGGTAGAATCTTGTTTCTTGAGCTGTGTTTGGGTTTGTTTGACTAGCATATGTTCCATCTTAGTTACCTGCTGGATAGCTCCTATGTTTATTTTCTTGTTTCTAATGGACCTCACAACTTGGATGGTCCCTTCAAGATCAGGCTATGTAATTTTGTACCTTGCACTGATGTTTATTGCTAGACACACACTAGGATCTTATGCATTTAACTAACTGATTTAGGAGCACACTTTTTAATTTTTCCTCCCTTGTGCAGGGAATAGAGTTGTCGAATCCACAGGCCCAAGGGAACCCACTTGGAGGTGGAACTCAAAGTACCTACTTTTCTGAGACTGGCAGATTTTCAAAGATCAGGAGGATCCAGTAGAAGCTGATTTTGTCCGCTGCAACCATCACTTATCATCTGCACTGCAGTGGTTGAAATCCTTGGGATGCGTTGTTAAAAAATCAAAAAATTCAGCATGTAATGTTCCCAGCTTGTTTGTTCCCAGCTTGTTTTCTACCCACCGCAAGTTGAGATATCCGATATCATACATAGATCTTGTAAACATTAAATTGCTCAGATGAACGATCTTTCATCTCATGATTTCACACTTTCGCATCACTAGCTACTTGGTGATTTGTTATAGCTCATTACAGTACCAGAGAACAAACGACATTTATCAATCAATAAATATCCTTAAAAAAAAGAGACGTTTCACCGTCCGGTCAAGGTCAATTGAAGTGGAGATAAAATCCAACCAAAAATCTCAGATATGTAAACAATCAAATATATGAAAGAGCTTTACAAAATTTTAAGAATCACTTATGATACTCCCTCCGTTCCACAATATAAACATTCCAAGCATTCAGACTCAGAAAATAACAGTAGGTGGAAATGACATCTATACCCCTCATTTTACACTACCTACCAACTCTCCACCCACCCCACCAACCCATTTAGTTTGTCTTATCTTCAGAAATGTTTATATTTTGGCACAAATTTTGAACTCTAGAGATGCTTATATATTGGAACGGAGGAAGTACAAAGCAAATGCTATGTGAATGTGACACCATGTTAGAATTGAGACACTTGGATCCCACCATTTTCAACACTCGTTGATGGCTGCTGCCAAGTCATAACAGGTTCAAAATTTCACATATACAAAGTATTACAGGGACACTGGCAAACTGCAGTCAAGCACTGTACGACAGAACAACCAAAGAATGTAACACTGTAGAATTACTATTCACCCATTCTACAAAATCATTGAAGATTTTTACAGCCTACTTCTCTAACAAGTCCTCCGGTTCCTTCCTTATCTAATGACCTGTTGGATACAAAGTATATGACCTAGCCTTTGCACAACCATTCTAATCCTCAATTTTGTACAAATGTCGTGTCCCACGCTTCTCCTTTCATTACTTTTACTACTGCCTATGATAACTAATTGACTAAATTTTGAAGCAGGAAATGATCTACCAAAATCAGTTCTTACTGAAGCAGCCCATCACCTTCCCAACCAAGACGTAGCATCTGATCCACTACCTTCAAGCTCAACTGCAACATTACAACTCTATCAGGAAGCAAGTTAAAGTGGATTTCTATGCCACTGGCAATATTACCAATTGTATTAAAATATTTGTAGCAGCAAAATTTCTTAAATATTCAGCTGTCATGGAAAGTGATTATCTGGATTTGGTCAAGCATAATGTATTGTTAATTAGGAATTGGGGATACTTACAGCTGGATCAGTGAAGACTATTAGCTGTTTATCAGCAGTAGAAACTAGAAGGTTTGTGTTCTCTTTGTTCAGAGCAATTGATGTGATGTCCTGACCCTTTGCCAGCTTCAGTGTATGAAAAACCTGACAGGAAACATTTCTAGTGAGGATTGTACAAAAGGACAACAACCAAGGTTAATCCAAGCTATTAATGTCAACCTTAAGTCTATGCAGATCAACAAAGCATACTGAAGGCACATGAACAGACTGCTCAGTTTCAGACTGTTCTGGATCTTTTGATACATCACCCTTGCCACTGGATCCAAGCTCATGATCCCCACTTTCAGTAATGTCATCGCATTTGTAGTTGTTGAACAAAGATGTTCCGATTAAAGCAAAATGTCCATCTGTAGAAATCTCAATGCGACTAACTTGTCCAGAGAAAGGTGTCAGAATTGAGGTAGCAATAGGGAGTCCATTGACAGTGAAGGTAGATAACGTTTTCTTTGATTCATTCCAAACCAAAACGATTCCCTGAGAAGATAAGCATATTGCATGTGCCTCACGGACATCAAGCCTCCTTATCAGTCGGCCTGTGCGCAATGAATGTAGAAGAACGCCTGATGTGTTTGATGAGGAAGCAACAAGTCCCAGGTCAGGACTAACAGAACAGCAGGTTACTTCCCCAAGATGTCCTCTCATTATATGCATAGGACCTTCAATGCGACGTCTCTTTGTTTCTGAGAGGTTGCTCACACTGCTAGTATTGCTTGATAGAGGACTGCGCGGTGTTGTTGGTGTAGTCGGTGGAGGTTCTGGAGCATTTTTCTTATGTGAGGAGCCTGTCCGATGAACCCTCCAGAGTAAAACTGTGGTATCTCTAGACCCTGTCACAAGGTAGTTGCTATCAGGGGAGAGTGCAAGGCATGTCACTGGAGCAAGATGTCCAGAAGCAGTTTCAATTGTCTTCGCTCCATCTGGAGATACCAACTTCAACGAACCATCAACATGCCCACCTATTATTGAGCAAAACAGTATTTAGAATAATTGTTCTAAAAAAACAGTATTTAGAATTATAAGTAGATTTATGGAAAGATGACAAAATAATGGACTACCATATCACACTCCATCAAGAAAACACGCAAGTGCAAAGCAAGTTATACAGCAAAGCACAATGAGGCTGTGGACTGCCAGCCTAAAATTATTAACAGAAAACCCTACATTGCAATTTATGTAGGAGAGTTGCAATATAATAAGATATAGAAAACCAAATTAGCACTCAGACCCATTGTTCACCCTGGAATGTTTCTTTTTTAGGCTTAGTTTGCATTTGGAATATCACACCATAGCATTGCAATGCTTTCTACCAATTCCAGAAGTACAACAGCGTGCTGAGGCGATTGGTGATTGCCAAAGTCGGGCTATCACAAGAGTAAAATGAGATAAGCGAAGAAGATCATCACATGTGGTGTGATACCAATTATTTATTGATAAAAGAATAGATAAAGATAATATTAAGAAGCAAAATGAAATAATCACCAGTAATTATCTCTTTGTCACATGTGACAGCAACAACAGCTGAACTGCGGATTGCAGAAGCGGCGAATGCTATAGCCCTTGGGAACTCATAATCTTCTGCAGAACCAGCAGATACTTTGAAAATGCGCATGAGTGCGCCACCGGTTGAATTTGCAGCATTTCGACCATGATGGAAAAGGAAAGGTGTCCCTTGACCATCTGGAGTATTAGGCTGCCAATGGTGAAGTGCCACACGAGCTGCTGGTGCATTTACATCTACAACTACAATAGAGTCGTTTGATACAAGCATAGCACTGGCAGGAACATTGCAGCGATCTGGATGTGGAAGCACATAGGATTTAAGTTCCTTTGGATTCCGAAATATTGTCTGCACAGTAAATTAAAGGGTCAAGCTATACCAAATATTAGTGAGCCACATGACCTATTACACCATGAATATGAAGTATGACAGTACAAGAACACTTAATAAGCACTATATTATATATAGTTATTACTTATGCAGCAGAGGAGCTGCCAGAAGCTGGTCTATCATGAAGAATGACAAAGAAAAATAAAGATAATGGACAATAAGTCTTAATTGAAATATATCTTTAGAAGTTACCTAGATGGCTTGATTTATATGTTCAAAAAAACCAATCACTATACATCTCTACCACCTAGGTGAGACCTCACCAACTCAATTCGGGTTACAGTAAATGAAGACCAGTTCCAGCCCGTGGTTAAGTCTCAGTTCTGTGTGCATACCAGTCCAACTATCAACTAAGGCATAGGCATACAAGACTAATCCCAATGATGTAAATAATTCACATGAGGAAACCATATATTTGTCTGCTGGTGTGTTATGGGTGGATGGGTTGGGAAGGTTGGAAGAAGGAATTTGGCGAAGATTGTATTCAAACGAAGTAGCCGGACGTGGCCCTGGACCTCGACGGCGCGGCGGAGCAGGAAAGTGCTCACGGTGCGCCAGGGAGGCAGGCACGAGAGGCCAAGGTACAAATCAATCTAAGCCTGTTTTTCTCTCCCTCTAAGCCGCCTGCTTATATTCTGCCGGCAGCTGTACAAAACCAATCTTATCTCTAACAAACTCCCTAACTTATCTCCTAAGCAAATCTTTGATTAACAAACCAAGACTCTATCTCTATCTCTAACTATCCTGGCGCCTGGGGCGCCTGCTGTACTTCTTTGAGTACATAACATGGTGACTTCCCAGCAACACAAATACCATACTGTACCTGAAAGTACATTTGGGTGCCATAGGCTAAATTCTGGAATTTCTTTTTTTTTTAGATAGATACTTTATCCCATTGACATACAAGTTCCAACAGCAATCAGCCTATAAACCTAACATAACTAACAAGATTCTAAACAATAAAAAAACTTCAACTCAGTAAAACTACCACTCCCTCTGATTTTAAATATATGACGTTTAGGACAAAGTGATTATAAAGTTACCTGTAGTTGCAAGACCTCTGTCAATGGCTTCCTCTTCATGTGAGGAACAGTGAGCAGTTGAGATGGTGTTTGTCCAAAGTAAGCTATTTGATCTTGTGTAGCTCTCCGTTCCACCTAAAGGGTTTCCAGTAAGACATAAATAGCTAGACACAAGCTACTATAAGGCACGTAAACTAATTCATGCACCCTGCTACTTACTGGGTCTGTAATTTTGTCAATATCAACAGTTCCCTCATATGTGATGTAGAAGAATACATTATTGGCCATTACAGCTTCTTTGCCCCTCTGTTTGTATCTGCAAAAGGGAGTAGTCAGCAATGATAACGTGATGTGTGTAACTGTGTGAAGAGAACATCAGAACTGGTTGCTCAGGATAGCTAATTAAAAGGATGCCTGATCTTATTAATGGAGGCAAGAAATATGAAAGCAACCAATTGCTAAAAGCCAGAAACCAGAATAATCCATCCAGATCATTTATTTAAATTAGGAGCCAAGAAGTGTAAAAGCAGCCAAGCCTATTGATGGGTGAAAAGATGCTGACAAAGAGACAAAATTGCCAATGCGGTCATTATAGTTGTAAATAATCTACCCAGCTTAACATATTATTGTACATGAAAGAGCATAGTTAGGTTATCGCTGAGCACACAGGAAAGTGGTAAAACAAGAATAACATAGCAATATAGCATACCCAAATATTAGATCAATCCACTCATGCAAATGAGCAGAGACATGTTCACTCTCAAGAGCCTTCCGGTGTTTATGGACAAAATCCACATGGTTCTCAGCCCAGGGAGGCAATTCTACAGAATCTGCAATGGTACAAGGAATTGCATAAAGTTTTTGTGTATTCTGCTGCATAGCTGACACAAGTTACAATGCAGTTACCTAGCTTTCCTCCAAGTTGAGTTGTCCCAAAGTCGATACCATTTATGTTGGTTAATACCTCAGGGAGGTAAAACATCTCAGGTACCTAGATAAATACCATCAGATAATAAGATTGCTACAATCTAGACTTGATCTGAGCACAAACCAGTAAACATCCATGGAAACTACTGCAGACATTTGTCAGTAGACTTACAAGCTCTTTTACATCACTCATGTCTTCGAGAACACTATCCCATGTACCAGAAAGATCAGAAAACATGCGATCAGCATGGTCAAATTTTCCGCCTTGCAATTGTATAGACAGTGTCGTAAAAGGCTCCACCCTGAAAAGGTAATACAGGACCTGCAAGGGACAATAATAGTCCAGTCAGTACACAAATCAAACAATGCAACAACCAAGTATGCATTGGACAATAATCAAATATCAAAATAGCAGGCCACAGTGATCAAGTGAGAAATGGCGACATACTTTGTGTTTTCTAAGTATTATTAGAACAAAATCAAGAAAAGTGGATTGCAACAAAACCAAAGTTAAGTTCGAGAAAAACAAAACCAAAGTTATACAAAGGGTGAAGTCACAGTTATATAAGACACACAGTTTTGACTGATGCAAGCAAAACTATGCACACATATAACCTGTGGACCCTTGTGTGAGAACTTAGAATTATTTTACAGTCTGCTTGCTACAAATTCACCAGGCATGGGACGATTTCTCTGGACAAATTATTTTCCAAAGTACTTCCACACAGCATAATGTATACTTGCATAGTCAGTATTCTAAGTAAACATTGGATCAATCTTTATTACGAAGATATACCGTGCCAGCGCTGGAGTAGTGTGAGCCGTAATGGAACTTTGGGATGATTGGATCCTCGAATGTAGAGTACCGTTCTTGGAACTTCTTCAGACGTTCAGGATTTAATGCTCCAATTGGCTGCATCAAATAATACCAGCTATGGTTAGTGATTAGCAAAAAACAGGAGCAACAAATAGGTACAGGACAACCTTTGAAAGATCCCGATACGTCGAAGGATCATCCAGGTTCAACACTCTGGATTTGTAATCTGCTACTATCCAGGGAAAAACAGGGTACTGCAAAAGCAGATAAACAAAATTAGAAAGACAAATCACCAGATTCAACCAGAAATACATATTATGTAGGATACTGACCTGAGTGATGTCATTGTAACTGCGCCCAGCCAGTGTGTTCAGTTCCATCAAGTACTCAAAGTTGCTAATCTGAACAATTGAACATTGTTAGACACAAACCTACCAAAGAATATGCATAGGTCAATGTTTGTGTACCTCCCAATTAGCCCAGCGCTCCATCAGCTGAGTTCTTTTAAGAATCTGCTCAGCTCTCTGAAATAAAAAAAAAGGAACACATGACTGACTATTGTTGCATACTGATGATGATAGATATTAGGTTAAAATGCTCCGAGCACAAACCTGGGTAGCTAGAAAGATGTCATTCAAGTTGGGAGGTTTTGTGTGAACAATGGACCGATAAGCATTTTTACGTGCATCAATATCCTACATCAAGTAGACAGGAGACTAAGATGTGGCACGTAAGGAATTAAAATTACAAAGTAGTGTTTTGTTAAGATTGTACCCCAAAGTCAAAAAAGAAATTCGACCTATCAACCATGAATAGTTCCAAAGCGCTTCGACGAAGTAAGTATCTGCAACAAGTAATTTTGACCCACAAAATGAGTGCACCACGGAAAAGATAAACTATACAATAAGTTTAACATGTGACATACGCAGAGTGCAGTTTATTCATCCCAAAAGAAAGAAAAAAATTCCCAACAGAACTGGATATAGGCATCGAATGGCAGAGCGAAAAACAATATACAACAATAGCACCTGCCCAAAAAGTAACTTTTACCGTCTGCTGTATATCTGATGAAGTGATGAGATCAACCAGCTTCGATCTTTATCTTGTTGATCGCATTGGCCACTAGTAGATGCAGCATCATCAATGTTATGGTCACTTGAATGCTCATCAATTACAAAGTTAATCCTCTTTGAAGTTACCTGGGAACAAATTACAGGAGGGAAAATGGTATCCATTAGCAGCTAGTAACGTGGAAATTGATGAAAAGTAGAATAATCAACCATTGGTAAAAAAATATAAAACAAAACAGTTGCAAAACGAGGCTTTATATGACGAAGCCAACCACAAATCAGACAATATAATAAATATTGCAAATTTTGCACAACCCGAAGACCAGAAAATACTATTTATCATGATAAGTAGCATAGATATTTTCATAGAATACACAAATCAAATAAATGCAAAGCATTTTAAGCCATTGCTGCAAAATGATAAGTATTCTTGACATTATGAATTCTTACGAGAACACACAAATGGCAAACATGCCTATAAGTCAATGCATGACATACTGTGAGCTGTGAACTTCCAAGAACTGCTCATGGGCACAAGTAGAACTTCACGACTAAGTAATAACTCACTTGGAAGGTTCCTCGGACAACTTTCAATGGTCGCACCATCAAGGATGCGAGTTCAACAATAATTCTTTCGTCTGCTTCGCTCGGCACATAACTGGGTGCAAGAACTGTAGATCTAACCAAATTCCGATCAGCACAAACATCAGAACTTCTTGAACCTATTGATCCTTTTACTGATTGTTTATCAGCTGCTGAAGAATGCTGAAGCTGATCATCATCAGCACTGCTGTGAGTAGTGTCAGTTTCTAACTGCTCATTTTCCGCATTTCTTTCATCCATCGACATGGCATCGGCCACAATTACAGAAGCAGATGATGGGAGTGTGTTTGCTAGTGAAGAGTTAGCGTCCTCAGAGTTGCATTCATTTGACTGTGCAGTAGTACTGAGAAGTTTCCGGTCCTCATAATCAGCAGCTGCACCTAAATGATCAGATCCCTTGTAGTTTCTTTTCATAAATCTTCTCATCCTTGAAGAGCTTTCGGTAAAATCTAATTTCCAGAAAACCTGCAACAGAGTGGAGAAAATAAATATTAAATACACCCAGAAAAAAACATCACATGTTCTCATAAGTAGAGCAAATTACAGAGCATCTCGCCTAGTTCAGATTGTACTAGTTAACAAATTGTTCTATTTTCATGAAGTTGAAGATGAACAGAACAGAGATAAGAAAAATTATTATTGGTACATACACGAACAGGAGTGCATAGAGACTCTCCAAAAGGTCCATATAGTCTACCCATCTCTGTTAGGCAATGAAGAAGATGCCGCCATGCTCGAAGTCCAGTTGATGCACGATGCCGATTTAACACATCAACTAGTGTTTGCCTCTCCATCTGCATTTCCCTAAGTTTATGTGGCATATAGAAAAGTATATAATCAACAAACAATGAGAGTTCGAAGTGGAATTACCTCAACTCGTTGTAAGTTTCGTGCTAAGGCCAAACAAGATACAAGAACTGCGACATATTTGTATGAAAGGGCTGAAAAATCTCTTCCTGCAACTGATTTGGAATCAGTTGATTGCAGGCATTCCATCCAAGCAGCACTCATAGCTTCTGATGTATTCCACCTCTTTGCACGCTCGATATCACCTGAGCTCCTCCGTTGTCCTGATGTTGCCATTGCTACAGCACTAAGACCCCTTCTTGAACCAATCTTAGCAGTTCGCTCAAGGTCACGAGCAGCTGCCAATGCAGCAGCTTTTGCTGCTGCTTTGTCCTTTGGAGTGGACCCAGGCTTGTTAGCTGCTGTTTCGATAGGCTTCTGGAAACTTGAGAAAGTTTGTAGTTTTGATGCTGCTTTGCGCTCCGGCAATGATGTGTCACGCCTATTCAAGGTATTCCTAGGAGGTGTTCTTGTTTCTGTCCCTGAGGCACCGGCAGCCATCATGGCCAATGCCATCGCAACTGGTGGTGATGCAAAAGCAGCAGCCCAACCAGGTGACACCATCAAAAGAGCAGCCTGAGCTCAAAAGAAACGTAACAGAAATTTCCAATCAATCGGGTTATTCTTGGTATTCTCTGGAGAAGACATGATAACATGTTGTAATTTTTTCTCTTAAAAGTGCGGGAGAACCACACATCATTATGTTACGATTGGGTGTGTGTGTGGGGTGGGGGGGTACAAGTTACAACACCCACTCCAACAAGGTTTCGAAAGGACATACTCCCCCCTGTTCCAAAATGTAGGTTGTTTTGTCTTTTCTGGGTACACAGACTTTGTTATGTACCTAGACATAACTGTTGTGTAACTGTCCAGCACCTCCCTGATGTCCATTAGCACAAAGTCAATGGAGTTAGTAGAACTCCTCCAGTGCTCCTGTCATAGCCGTACAAAGGCACAGGGCACTCATTTGTATCAGGCAAGCATGCCTCACTAGTCATGTATATAGTTTAGTAGAGGTACAAGTAGCAGGCATAGTGCTCAAGTAGTATTTGTACCATAGTTGACTTTGGCCTCTACAAAAGGGGGTAGAAGGCAGTAGTGTAAAGCAGTTCGAACCAGTGCATTGTTTCAGCAGCGAAGTGTTTGTGTGTGTGTGTTTGAGCTCACCTGGGACTTGGGTTCCTGGGCATTGGTGGCTGCTGGGCAGCTCCATTGCCAACAATTGGCATCAGAGCCGCGGTTAGGAGAGCCGGAGCGGGGAGATGGCCGACCAGCAGCAGCGCGGGCGCGACGGCGGGCGAGGCCGCGGGCGTGGTGGACGAGGTCACCACTCCGCCGGCTGCCGGGACGTCTCTCTGTCACCACGCCGCGGGGCGACGTACGTGGTGAAGAAGACGATCCGCGACATCGGCGGCGCGCAGTTCCCCATGCTCACGCGTACCAACTACGCGGAGTGGGAGGTACTGATGAAGGTGATGCTGCAGGCGCGCGGCCTCTGGGAGGCCGTGGACATCGGCACCGATGACAACGAGGACGACAAGCTCGCCATGGAGGGCATCCTCAAGTCCGTGCCGTCGGAGTATCGCGTCACGCTCGGCTCGAAGAAGACCGCGCAGGAGGCGTGGGACGCCCTGAAGGTGATGCGGCTCGGCGGCATTCGAGCGCGCAAAGCCAAGGCGCAGCAGTTGCGCCGTGAGTACGAGGCGCTCGACTTCAAGGACAGTGAGACCGTCAAAGATTTCGCGCTGCGCCTCACCGGGATGGTGACCGAGCTGGGGGCGCTGGGCGCCTCGGTTGGTGAAGACGACGCAGTGCGCAAGTTCTTGCGCTGCGTCCCGGAGAAATACGACCAAATCGCAATCTCGATTGAGACGTGCCTGGAGATGGAGGAGTTGACCATCGAGGAGGTGACCGGGCGTCTCAAGGCTGCAGAGGATCGATTCGCCGCAAGGGCGGCAAAGGCGGCGGCAGCGGCTACCACGACGAAGCTGCTCCTCGCCGAGCAGCCGCTGCAGCTGCGTGCGCCCGAAGCAGGGGAAGGATCCTCTGCCAGAGGAGGTCGCGGCAGAGGTCGTGGGCGCTCCAGCACGCGTGGGCGTGGCGGAGGCGGCGGCGGACGCGGCGGAAGCCGCAAGTCCGCCAAGGACCAGTGCCTCAACTGCGGCGAGTACGGGCACTGGTCCCGGGACTGCAAGGAGCCGCGGAAGGAGCGCGCCAACCTGGCGCAGGAGGACTACGACGAGCCGGCACTGCTGATGGCACAAGTGTGCGCCCTCAATGACGCCGAGGAGGATGATGAGTCGCGCGCACCGATAGTGCTCGACGAAAGGAGAGCGCAAGTTCACCTCGAGGAGGAGGACGACGGCGGCGACAAGAAGAGCAAGGTGTGGTACCTGGACTCGGGTGCCAGCAACCACATGACCGGAGAACGCGAGGCCTTCTCCGAGCTCGACACCGGGGTCGTCGGAACAGTAAAGTTCGGCGACGGCTCGCGTGTGAACATTCGCGGGCGCGGCACCGTCATCTTCAGGTGCCAGAACGGGGAGCAGCGGGCGTTCACGGACGTCTACTACATTCCGAAGCTGCGCAGCAACATCATCAGCATCGGGCAGTTCGACGAGCGAGGCTGCCGCGTGCGACAAGGACCAGAAGCTGCTCGCCAAGGTGAAAAGGTCTGCTAACCGGCTATATGTGCTCAATCTGCAGCTGACAAGGCCAGTGTGCCTGGCGGCGCACGCCGGAGACGAAGCGTGGCTGTGGCACGCGCGCTTCGGGCACCTCAGCTTCGACGCACTGAAGAACATGACGCGCCATTTTTTTTTTTTTGAGTATCACAGAGCTTCTCATTCATCACTTTCAGGATTACAATCGGCAGCGGCTAATTCCACCAGCCATGGGGGAATTTCGTCGAGCCAAAAGAAGGAGCGCTCAGTGGTCGAGACAAATTGGGCACAATGATCGGCCACTGAGTTAGCATCCCTACTCACCCAAACAATATTAAACTCTTTAAAGTTTTTCCCAAGCTCTATGATATCGAAGCAAAGACCACCAATCGTGGTCCTGACACTCGAGTTACTAAGCAAGAAGTTTTGTAGTTGAAGACTATCTACCTCAAGCGTCACGCGGTCACATCCAACATCTACCGCCAGTTCCAAACCCTCCTTTGCCGCCAAAGCTTCTGCAGTTAAGGCGTCAGGGACGTCGTCAAACCATCTTGCTGCTGCAGCCACCACCGATCCAGAATGGTCACGAATGACCACTCCAGTCCGCCCTGTGTATAGCGATGGATCAAAGCCCCCATCCGTATTAAGCTTAACCCAGTTTTCCATCGGTTTCTTCCATCTCATCTTCTTTTTAATTTTTACCGATGGTTTGCTGGGCACCTGCAGTGACGACAACTCCTCCATCAGCTTAGCTATATACCTTGCCATAGCACCTGGATCCCATGTCTTCCTATCATGGCGACGGCCGTTGCGGCATGTCCAAAGAGCCCAGGCACCACAAAGGAAGACAGAAGTGTCTTTGCTCGAGCACAGTTCAGCTTTTAGAACATCTGCTGCCCAGGAACATGGGTGTAGGTTTGGCACTTTAACACCTAACAGTTTCTTGACCTCTTCCCAGAATCTTCTTGCCAGCGTGCACTCGAAGACCACATGAAAGACTGATTCACAAGGGTCTCCGCACACCTCGCAATGACTCTCCTTCTCGACATGGCGTCTTTTAAGCTCAGATCTGGCTGGCAGAGAATTGTTCAGTACTCGCCACCAGAAGACACGAACTTTTGGTGGGACATTCATCTTCCAGGTCGCTCTCCAAGCAGTGCTCTCAACAGATGAACTGGTTTCCCCTGTAACAGCCATAGTTGTAGCCATTTGGTCCTCTTTCAACAGATGATAAGCCGATCGAACTGAGTATGAGCCATGTTTCTCAAAAGCCCATGCTACTAAGTCATCCTCCAGCCGCATACTCGGTTTGATTTTCAGGACCTCTTCCACATCAAGCGTCACCAACGACTTCCGTAATTGTTCGACATCCCACACCCTTGTGCCAGGAATGAACAGATCAGACACTCGCTCCGCAGTCGTTGTCTCCAATTTCATCAATGGCCGCAGCGATCTTGATCCCGGGATCCAGTTCTCATCCCAAGCATCAATATTCCCTGGGCCAATGCGATGGATTAATCCTCGTTTTAAGACCTCTCTTCCATGGAGGATCGATCTCCATGTGGCCGAACTCCGCTTCTTTTTGGTTGCTGAGAGAAAATCAGACGAATGGAAATATTTCCCCTTCAGAACCCTTGCACACAGCGAGTCCGGCCTTGTCATCAATCTCCAGCCTTGCTTTCCAAGCATAGCCATGGGATGGTGCGCGGTATGCCGAACATCAACCACGTCGGGGAGCTGTGTGAGAGCTGCCTTGCCGGCAAGCAGCGGCGGCGATCCTTCCCCAAGACCGCCACGTACCGCGCCGAGGACGTGTTGGAGCTCGTCCACGGCGACCTATGTGGGCCAATCACGCCGGCCACTCACGGCAGGAGGCGTTTCTTCCTCCTGCTCGTCGACGACTACAGCCGCTACATGTGGCTACACCTGCTGTCGAGCAAGGCTGAGGCGGCAGCGGCAATCAAGCAATTCAAGGCCAAGGTGGAGGCGGAGACAGGGAAGAAATTGAAGGTGCTGCGCACGGATTGCTGAGGCGAATTCACCTCGATTGAGTTCGGGGTCTACTGCGCAGAGGAGGGAGTACGGAGGCACCTCACCGCACCATACTCGCCGCAGCAGAACGGCGTGGTTGAGCGGCGGAACCAGACGATCGTCGGCATGGCCCGAAGCATGCTCAAGGCCAAGGATGTACCGGCGGCATTCTGAGGCGAGGCGGTGAGCACGGCGGTGTTCATCTTGAACCGCTCGCCAACGAAGAGCTTGAAGGGGATGACCCCCTTTGAGGCGTGGCACGGCCGGAAGCCGGACGTGTCGTTCCTGCGCACGTTCGGGTGCGTGGGGCATGTGAAGGAGACGAGGCCGGGCCTCGCAAAGCTGGCGGATAGAAGCACTCCGATGGTGTTCCTAGGCTACGAGGCAGGAAGCAAGGCATACCGCCTCTACGATCCGCGCGCGCGTCGAGTGTGTATCTCGCGCGATGTCGTGTTCGACGAGAAGCGGGCATGGCGCTGGGCGGAGCACGCCGCAAGGGAAGACGTCGGAGGGAGCACGACGAGCAGCTCCTTCACAATTGAGCACTGGGTGACTCAAGATGCAGAGGAGCTGCACGAGGAAGACGGCGAAGGCGCGGCGGCTGGAGCAGAGGAGCCCGCCGCGCACGATGAAGCAGAGGAGCCGGGAACACCTGCCGGGCAGGGATCCCCTGCTCCAGGAACGCCTGTAGGACAGGCGTCGCCAGCAACAAGCGCCTCCCCAAGCACGGCTTCGCCAATTCGATTCACCACGCCGCCGCCAGAGATCTCTGATCTGGTGGACGACGACTACGACGGCGAGCCGCTACGATTCCGGGCGATGGAGAACATCGTCGGCCAAGCTGCTCCGCCCGGGTTTGCGGAGCGCATCCTCGATGATCAGGAGCTGCACCTGGGAAGTGCAGAGGAGCCGACGACGTTTCGCGAGGCGGAACGCGATCACCGGTGGCGGAAGGCCATGGACGAGGAGATGCGCTCAATCGATGAGAACAAGACTTGGCAGCTCGTCGATCCGCCGGCAAATTGCCGGCCAATTGGGCTGAAATGGGTCTTCAAGGAGAAGCGCGACGAGCACGGGAACATCGTCAAGCACACCAAGGCGAGGCTAGTAGCCAAGGGCTACGTGCAGCGGGAAGGCGTGGACTTCGAGGAAGTCTTCGCTCCGGTGGCGCGGATGGAGTCCGTGCGGCTGCTGATGGCGATGGCGGTGACGAAGGACTGGGAGATCCATCACATGGACGTGAAGTCGGCCTTCCTCAACGGGGAGCTCGAAGAGGTCTTTGTGCAGCAGCCGCCAGGATTTGTGGTCACCGGCAAGGAGCACAAGGTGCTCCGCCTGCGCAAGGCGCTCTACGGCCTGCGGCAAGCGCCGCGGGCGTGGAACATCAGGCTGGACGAAAGCCTGACGACGCTGGGCTTCACCAAGTGCCCCAGCGAGCACGCGGTCTACACCAAGCGGGCAGGCGGGCGGCTCCATCATCGTCGGCGTGTACATGGATGACTTGGTCATCACCGGCGAGAAGAAGGCGGATATTGAGGCGTTCAAGAAGCAGATGACGAAGACGTTCCGCATGAGCGATCTAGGATTGCTCAGCTACTACCTCGGAATCGAGGTGGAGCAGGGGAGCCGCGGCATCACCCTGTGCCAAAGCGCGTACGCACAGAAGCTCCTGGAGCGGAGCGGCACGAAGGGTTGCAAGGGCGCACAGGCGCCGATGGAGGAGAGGCTCAAGCTCACGAAGAACAGCACAGCGGCGAAGGTCGACGCGACGCAATTCCGGAGCATCGTCGGCGGATTGCGGTACCTCACGCACACGCGGCCCGACATCACCTTCGCCGTGGGGTACGTGAGCCGATTCATGGAGGATCCCAGGGAGGATCACCTCGCCGCGGTCAAGCATTTGCTGCGGTACATTGCAGGGACGGGCGGCTACGGCCTGATCTACCCGCGGCGAGGAACGGCGGCGCTACAACTGACTGGGTTCAGTGACAGCGACATGGCGGGCGACATCGACGGAAGGAAGAGCACCTCCGGCATGCTGTTCTTCCTCGGCGATTGCCCAATCACCTGGTAGTCGCAGAAGCAAAAGATCGTCGCGCTGTCTACCTGCGAGGCAGAGTACATCGCGGCGGCGACGACAAGCTGCCAGGGAGTCTGGCTGGCGCGGCTGCTCAAGGAGCTGACTGGAGGAGGGCTCCAGGTGCCGGTGTTGATGGTGGACAACAAGTCCGCCATCGCATTAGCCAAGAATCCTGTCCTACACGATCGCAGCAAGCACATAGATGTTTGCAATGGGACTGCCCTGCAGCCCACTAATGCCGAGCTCTCAGCTCTCACACTTAGCCCAGATCAGAGAGGTAGGAAGAAGGAGAACTCAGGTGAGTTCAGAACACACACGCCTGCACCTTGTGCTGCTGCATAACTGAACTGCTTTTGCATTGCTGCCTTCTACTCCTTTTGTAGAGGCCAAAGTCAAACCTAGGTACATAAGCTACTCATACCTTCTAGTACTTCTACTTTTACAGCTACTTGTACTTATACTAGTACACTACTTAGCTATGTACAGGACTTCACAAGGGCATGCTTGCCCTGATACACTTGAGTGCCCCTGCTGCCCCCTTTGGCTGTGCAGTGCATTGGAGGAGTTCCACCAACTCCTTTGACTTTGCTAATGAGGGGATTAAGAGAAAAGCTAATCAATTATCTAACAATCCTTCCCCTAATTATGTTGCTCCTTCTTGATCACCTCAATTCCCACCTTGCTCCTTAGTTCCTGGAACCTGAGCCGCCCCAATGGCTTGGTGAGAACGTCGCCAAGTTGTTGAGCAGTTTCAACATACTCAACCTTGATCTTCCCTTCCTCGATGCAGTCACGAATGAAATGGAATTTGGTGTCGATGTGCTTGCTGCGATCGTGTAGGACAGGATTCTTGGCCAACGCGATAGCGGATTTGTTGTCCACCATCAGGACTGGCGCCTGGAGCCTTGCTCCGGTGAGCTCCTTGAGCAGGCGCGCCAGCCAGACTCCCTGGCAGCTCGCCGTCGCCGCCGCGATGTATTCTGCCTCGCAGGTGGATAGCGCGACGATCTTCTGCTTTTGGGACTGCCAGGTGATGGGGCAATCGCCGAGGAAAAACAGCACGCCAGAGGTGCTCTTCCTTCCGTCGATGTCGCCCGCCATGTCGCTGTCGCTGTACCCAGTCAGCTCCAGCGCCGCCGTTCCTCGCCGCGGGTAGATTAGGCCGTGCCCGCTCGTCCCCGCCACATAGCGTAACAGGTGCTTGACCGCGGCGAGGTGATCCTCCATGAAGCGGCTCACATACCCCACGGCGAAGGTGATGTCGGGCCGTGTGTGCGTGAGGTACCGCAGGCCGCCGCCGACGCTCCTGAAGTTCGTGGCGTCGACCTTCGCCGCCGTGCTGTCCTTTGACAACTTGAGCCTCTCCTCCATCGGCGCCTGTACTCCCTTGCAGCCGCTCATGCCGCTCCGCTCCAGGAGCTTCCTCGCGTACGCGCTCTGGCACAGGGTGATGCCGCAGCTCCTCTGCTCCACCTCGATTCCGAGGTAGTAGCTGAGCAATCCCAGATCGCTCTTGCGGAACATCTTTGTCATCTCCTTTTTGAACGCCTCGATGTCCCCTTTCTTCTCGCCGGTGATGACCAAGTCATCTACGTACACGCCGACGATGATGGTGCCGCCCGCCGCCCGCTTGGTGTAGAGCGCGTGCTCGCTGGGGCACTTGGCGAAGCCGAGCGTCGTCAGGCTCTCGTCGAGCCTGATGTTCCACGCCCGCGGCGCCTGCCGCAGGCCGTAGAGCGCTTTGCGCAGGCGGAGCACCTGGTGCTCCTTGCCGGCGACCACAAATCCCGGCGGCTGCTGCACGAAGACCTCCTCCTTGAGTTCCCTGTTTAGGAAGGCGGATTTCACATCCAGGTGATGGATTTCCCAATCCTTGATTGCCGCCATCGCAATCAGCAGTCGCACGGATTCCATTCGCGCAACCGGAGCGAAGACCTCCTCGAAGTCCACTCCTTCCCGCTGCACGTAGCCCTTCGCCACCAGCCTCGCCTTGTGCTTGACTACGTTGCCGTGCTCGTCGTGCTTCTTCTTGAAGACCCACTTCAATCCAATTGGCCGGCAATTCGCCGGCGGATCGACGAGCACCCACGTCTCGTTCTCCTCGATCGAGTTCATCTCCTCGACCATTGCCTTCCGCCACCGGTGGTCGTGTTCCGCCTCGCGGAACGTCGTCGGCTCCTCTGCGCTCCCCAGATGCAGCTCCTGATCGTCGAGGTTGCGCGCCGCGAGCCCGGGCGGAGGCCCATGTCCGACGATGTTGTCCATCGCCCGGAATCGCAGCGGCTCCCCATCGTAGTCGTCGTCGACGAGGTCTGACACCTCTGGTGGCGGAGACGCGTAGCGGATTGGTGAGGCCGTACTTGGGGACGCATTTGCCAGCGATGCCTGTCCCACAGGCGTTCCCGGCGCCGGTGATCCCTGTCCAACAGGTGACCCCGGCTCCTCTGCTTCAGCGGGTGCGCCGGGCTGCTCTGCTTCAGCTGCCGCCCCTGCATCCCCTTCTCCTCACACCTCCTCTGCTTCACGGGTCACCCAGTGCTCGATGGTGAAGGAGCTGCTCGTCGTGCTCCCACTGCCACCTTCCCCGTCGCCACGCTCCTCCCAGCGCCACCCCTTCTTCTCGTCGAACACCACGTCGCGCGAGATGCACACTCGCCGCGCACATGGATCATAGAGGCGGTAAGCCTTGCTTCCTGCCTCGTAGCCGAGGAGCACCATCGGTGTGCTCCTGTCCGCCAGCTTCGCGAGGCCCGGCCTCGTCTCCTTCACGTGTCCCACGCACTCGAACGTGCGCAGGAACGGCACGTCCGGCTTCCGGCCGTGCCATGCCTCAAAGGGAGTCATCCCCTTCAAGCTCTTCGTCGGCGAGCGGTTCAAGATGAACACCGCCGTGCTCACCGCTTCACCCCAGAACGTCGCCGGCACACCTTTGGCCTTGAGTATGCTGCGTGCCATGCCGACGATGGTCTGATTTCTTCTCTCCACCACGCCGTTCTGCTGTGGCGAGTAGGGCGCCGTCGTGTGCCTCTGCATGCCTTCCTCTGCACAATACACACCAAATTCAATCGAGGTGAACTCCCCCCCCCCGATCTGTGCGGAGAACCTTGAGCTTCTTCCCCGTCTCCGTTTCCACCCGCGTCTTGAACTGCCGGATCGCCGCCGCTGCCTCAGCCTTGCTAGTCAGCAGTTGCAGCCACATGTAGCGGCTGCAGTCGTCCACGAGCAGGAGGAAGTAGCGCCTCCCGCCGTGAGTGGCTCGCACCAGCAGCTCCTCGGCGCGGTACGTCGCCGTCTTGGGGAATGGGCGCCTCCTCTGCTTCCCGACGAGGCAGCTGTCGCACAGCTCCCGTCATGGACGATCTCCGGCAGGCCGCGCACCATCTCATGGCGCGCCAAGTTCCTCAGCGCATCAAAGCTGAGGTGGCCGAAACGCGCGTGCCACAACCAGGCCTCGTCGTCGCCATGCGCCGCCAGGCACACAGGTCTAGTGATCCGGAGGTCGATTTTGTAGAGGCGGTTCGTGGAGCGGTTGATCTTGGCGAGTAGATGACGATCCTTGTCTCAAATCCACAGCACGCCGTCGTCGATGAGCACCTGACAGCCCCGCTCGTCAAGTTGCCCAATGCTGATGATGTTGCTTCGAAGCTTGGGGATGAAGTATACGTCGGCGAGGGCTCGGTGCGCGCCGTTCTGGCACTTGAAGACGATGGTGCCGCGCCCTCGAATCTCCACGCGCGAGCCGTCGCCGAACTTCACCGTTCCGACGACGCCAGTGTCGAGCTCGGAGAAGGCCTCGCGTTCTCCGGTCATGTGGTTGCTGGCGCCTGAGTCCAGGTACCACAATTTCTTCTTGTCGTCGCCGCTGCCGTCGCCGTCCTCCTCCCCGAGGTGTACTTGCGCCCGCCTTTCGTCGAGCACCACAGGGGCACGCGGCGCGACTTCTTCCTCTGCGTCGTGCAGTGCGCAAACTTGCGCCATCAGGAGCGCCGGCTCGTCGTCGTCCTCCTGAGCCAGGTGTGCGCGCTCCCGGCGCGGCTGCCTGCAGTCCCTGGACCAGTGCCCTGTTTCACCGCAGTTGAGGCACTGGTCCTTGGTGACTCTGCGGCTGCCGCTGCGCCCGCCACTGCCGCCACAGCCGCGCGTGTTGGAGCGCCCGCGGCCTCTGCCGCGTCCTCCTCTGCTCCCGCTACGCGGAGCTGAGGACCCTTCCCCTGCTTCGCGTCCGCGCAGCTGTAGCGCCCGCTCCTCCTGAGCGGCGAACAGAAGCTTGGTGCCGGCCGTCGTGGCGGCCGCCTTTGCCGCTCTTGCGCTGTAGCGGTCCTCGACCGCCTTGAGGCGTCCCGTGATGTCTTCAATCGTCAGAGACTCCAGCTCCGTGCAGGTTTCAATGGAGATTGCGACCTGGTCGTACTTCTCCGGGACACAGCGGAGAAGCTTTTGCACGGCATCCTGCTCCCCCACGGTTGTGCCTAGCGCGGCGAGCTCGGTCACCAAGCCGGTGAGGCGCAGCGCGAAATCCTCGACAGCCTCGCCGTCCTTGAACTCGAGCGCCTCGTACTCGCGCCGCAGCTGCTGCGACTTGGCCTTGCGCGCCCGCTCGCCGCCGAGCCGCATGGACTTCAAGGCGTCCCACGCCTCCTTCGCCGAGTCCTTGTTCCCGAGCGCGACGCGGTACTCCGCCGGCACGGCCTTGAGGATCCCCTCCATGGCGAGCTGGTCCTCCTCTTCATCTTCAGTGCCGATGCTCACGGCTCTCCAGAGCCCGCGCGCCTTGAACATCACCTTGACGAGCACCTCCCACTCGGCGTAGTTCGTCCTGGTGAGGGTCGGGAACTGGGCATTCCCTACGTCGTGGATGGTCTTCTTCACCACGTACGTCGCCCCGCGACGCGGCGAGACCGACTCCCCGCGGCGACCGACGGAGCGGCCGCGCCCTCGGCCACGCCCGCGCCCGGCATCGCGCCCTCGCCCCTGGTCCGCCATCTCCACTTCCGTGCGCCTCTTCTTTCACCCGCGGCTCTGATGCCAACTGTTGGCAATGGGACTGCCCTGCAGCCACTAATGCCGAGCTCTCAGCTCTCACACTTAGCCCAGATCAGAGAGGTAGGAAGGAGAACTCAGGTGAGTTCAGAACACACACGCCTGCACCTTGTGCTGCTGCATAACTGAACTGCTTTTGCATTGCTGCCTTCTACTCCTTTTGTAGAGGCCAAAGTCAAACCTAGGTACATAAGCTACTCATACCTTCTAGTACTTCTACTTTTACAGCTACTTGTACTTATACTAGTACACTACTTAGCTATGTACAGGACTTCACAAGGGCATGCTTGCCCTGATACACTTGAGTGCCCCTGCTGCCCCCTTTGGCTGTGCAGTGCACTGGAGGAGTTCCACCAACTCCTTTGACTTCGCTAATGAGGGGATTAAGAGAGGAGCTAATCAATTATCTAACAATAGACACCAAATTCCACTACATTAGGGACTGCATCGATGAGGGAAGGATCAAAATCGAGTATGTTGAGACGGCTCAGCAGCTCGGCGACATCCTCACCAAACCATTGGGGCGGCTTCGGTTCCAGGAACTAAGGAGCAAGGTGGGGATGATGGAGATCAAGAAGGTGCTGCACACTTAAGGGAAGAATTGTTGTGTAACTGTCCAGCACCTCCCTGATGTCCATTAGCACAAAGTCAATGGAGTTAGTAGAACTCCTCCAGTGCTCCTGTCATAGCCGTATAAAGGCACAGGGCACTCATTTGTATCAGGCAAGCATGCCTCACTAGTCATGTATATAGTTTAGTAGAGGTACAAGTAGCAGGCATAGTGCTCAAGTAGTATTTGTACCATAGTTGACTTTGGCCTCTACAAAAGGGGGTAGAAGGCAGTAGTGTAAAGCAGTTCGAACCAGTGCATTGTTTCAGCAGCAAAGTGTTTGTGTGCGTGTGTGTTTGAGCTCACCTGGGACTTGGGTTCCTGGGCATTGGTGGCTGCTGGGCAGCTCCATTGCCAACAATAACCCTATACTCAGGTGCATAGCAACATCTATGTATCTAGAAAAGCCAAAACAACCTACATTTTTTAAATGGAGGCGTACGTGCTTGTGAATAAAAGAAAAGAAAAATGACCTCAACCAAAACACCACCCCTATTCTGGCTCAAGGGCAAAGAGGCAGGAAATACACCTCTAGCTCCGACTGAACTCCAGAACTGCAACACCTCATTAGCAAGCATTAGGGCTCTAGTCAAGCATGGAGATACTCCATCAAAACATAATGTATTTAGTAATTAATCTTTAAACAAACAAGATCAGTAACCATTTTTTTCTAAAAGTTCAGAAGGATTGGCATGTTAAATGGTCCAATGTTCGTCTTGAAAATTTGGACAGAGAGACCAGGTTAAATGTCAATGTCCAGAACAACAAATATGATGTTTAATAACCGTTCAATAAGAAGCAACAAATGCATGATCAGTTGATCAGTAACAGACTAGAACAAAGATAAGAAGTTGTTACTTGCAACAAACAAAAACCAATCATCTTCTGGTTTCACAACAATGTTCAAATTACCAGACTAGGTGAACACGGCCAAAAAATCATGCTCCCTCCATTCTTCGTGATGTTTTATACTTGATTACTTGTGCAGACTTGACCACAAGATGACCATATACCCCCAACTAATCTTTGTGTTTGTGTCATGTGCAACTATATCAAATTTGAACGTCCCTTAACCCACCCTCTTTAAGCTTACGAGCAATGAACAAAAAAATTTAATCTTGTAAAAATGTAGCATTGACTAAGGTTTCAATTTGCAATGCATGATTTTTTTTCTAATACAAACTAGCTGCTACCTTTGGGATCCATGCATGCATTCCAAACATGCCTAAATGCGGTGTTCGGCACTTAAGGAAGATGTAGCCATGTATTTCCTATAAATCCTACACCATACAGAACACTTTTCACTCCTAAAACATCAAACAGAAAGCACAGGGCGAGCAGGATTGAGTTAAATCTACCACGCTCAGCCTCTCATTAGTTACAGTTACAGGTGATCAGAACCAATCAAACCACTCTCTTCAATAACTGTATAGCAAAAGATAAATATTTTTCTGTTTTGTAGCATTTCTTGTTTAAAGATAAAATATGAGTCAAACAAGCACACCAAAATTGCATTCTTGGTTTGTCGTAGTAGAGTAGTACTGGTATGTTATCAATACAATTCAGCAATAAAATTATCTGAAGTTATGATTGGCTTCCAGGGAGAAGTGCCAGTACCTCAATAGGTAATGCATCTGCTGCCAAAGCACGATCATCAGCAATAAGTGGATTTTGTCCATCTGAAGAAGTAAGCTCATGAATACCAGCCAAAAGAGGCCGCCATCTTCTAAGGATGGCTACAAATGGTGGTAAAATCAGCTCAATGTATTGTTTCCTTAGGGGTTTCCTGTCCCTGCCAATAGCATGCCATACCTGCATCAAGTGTAAGATAGTGCAAACTCTTATGAACAACAAATAATAACTTTATGTTCCCTAGAAATAGCATTTACTAAAATATGATGAACAAAAATTTAGAAGCCTTAAAGATGAAAATGGTATGCCCAGTTATTCACTACGTTCTCACTGATTCAATCACGATAATAGTATTTGGATGAGAAAAGACAGGTTATTGTTCAAAATCATTTACATGTATAGCATAAAAGAATCAACAAAATTATGACAGGTCAGGAATAGCTTCGAGTTTAATCCAACAAGAGAATTCTTGTCTTCAAAAGTATTGTGAACATTGAAGAGTAAACAAATCAAACATTTTAGCACATAATGTGGCCATATCAATGCCAGATTAGATATCGAGGCAAGAAATGATCACCCTATAATCTACAGGTTTCTCCCATTGAAAACAGGCTCCGAACATACCCGAGTTTGGTAGGTAAAGGCATTTACAAGATTGATTCTTGATTGACTGATTTCTGAACAAGACTAAGGCCACCTTTGTCAGGAATATGTGAAACAGACTAGGACCTTGGATAGCAATCTAAATAAACTAGGAAACTACTGTCTGTAGGGGTCCGGCAAAACATGGATTCCATAAGAAACACTGTAGTACTTGTGCGAAGAAAAATGTTCGGAAAAAGGCAGATGGCTTCTAATTCATTATGAGACAGACTAGACACTTAGTTCAATAATGCAAAAGAAACTCACCTCTGAATAGAGAATAGAGGAAGCAACCAACACTCTCTGTCGCTTAGACTCTGTAATTGGCATATTGAGGATGGGGCCAAGCACACTGCAGTCACAACCCATGAAATAAAAATTAACAGAATGACCAGCCATAATAGACTGAAAGATCACCTAGATGTAATCATATAATATATTGAGCTGCATGCACCGCACAATTGCACCCAATCTTTTAGTAAATTGTGCAACTAAGATGGAAACCTCTGATCAGTTGCCTCCAAAGGCCCAAGCTGACGGGGAAAGGTGTGCAATTCACTTTTACTAACTTTCCACCATTGAAATCCTGATTATCAACTAAATTATAACTTATGTTTAACTCCCAACAAAGATCATGAACATATTTTATAAGAAACCATTAGCAATTTAGCACAGCTAGCGAATCTGATGTTGCTAAACGATGGAGTTACCTCCAAAGAAGTGCAGACCGAGGCTTTCTTGGAGATGAATAACTGTTGCCATCAAACGGCAACATGCTTCCAGCCTGCTGGCCCATTCCTTCTGATACTAAATCCTTTATGCTATTGTCTTTCATAAAAGCATCACCTTCACCATTGTCATCCTCCCTCATCGAAACAAGAACCATTCTGAGCATGCAAAGAAATGGTTGGTCACTGTCTAGCAACTGATAGAGGGCAGTCATGACCCCCATACCAGGGCCAGATCCCCCTCCAATACCAAGACCACCACCAAGTCCAGATTCATCTAACAGAAGTGCCTGCAGCACGGCAACTGATTTCTTTACAAGTGGAAATTCAATCCAAATCCCATTTGAGTCCTTCTCTAGAACAGATTTCCAGGATTCCCAACCACTTCCACCACCGCCAAATATATCAGATTTGGGTGGAATGCCGACACCATACCACAAACGGCTTCTGTACTTCCAACTTTCTCCAAGATCTGCTATGCAGCTCCCATAAGACACAAATGCATGCTTGACTGATTCATAAGGCTCAGCTGCTGTTGCTGCTGTAAGACGTTCCATCACGGCAGCAGAGATTTGTCCATTTGCATCAGCCATAGAAGCAAGCAACTGCTTTAATCACAGCAGACAAATGAAGACAGCATTCATAAGATCAAACATAACTATCTGTTGGAAATACTATATAAGCCATAAGTAGTCAAAAAGTAATTATTTTAAATTTTCACTGGATAGCAAGATATTTACAGGTAAAGCTTTAATTAAATCCAGTAATTACTAATTAGATCATCCAATAGCACCTTTCCATTTAGAGATATATCAGTCAAATATTTATTTAGAACTTTATGGCAAAATCTCTTCAAGGAAGTGGCAGGAATGGATTAGCACTGTTAATCAAACAGTAACTCCAACCCCAGAGTCAAGCATTTATCAGGTCGATAGCTTGTTCTCACTTCATACAATGAACTAGCAGGACCAGGTGGCCTATGCAGCTTTACTGAAATTTTCAGGCATGATTACCAAGATAACGATTATGAAAATTTGGTAATAGTAAGCCAGGAACATGGTGCACGAATGGAAATCATGACAGGGTTGCACCTAGTAAAATGTTCTCTCTCAAACACAAACATGCAAATGCAATATACAAGTATAACTGCTAAAATTGAAGTGTGGTTATGACAGCTAAATAGTTACTTCATTAAAATAATGTGAATAACTGGTAGAATGCAATTACATACATCTAGAGGAAGGCCACCAGCATCACTGGACAAAGATGACCGTCTGGAGACTCCAGCAGCCATAGGTTCTTTACCAGCTGTGCTCAAAGAATTTGACCGACTGGCAGCCAATGAAGCCACTGAGGTGAAAGATACGATGCTATCACGCGCAAGAGATGTGCAAAAATGTTGACCTTGTGACCTCAGATGATCTTCCACAAGCATCAGAATGACTATTGCATTCTCCGCTAGTGCTACTGAGAGATGAGCAGCATTCTCAGCTTGAGCTTTTGCTTCTTCAGGAGACAAACCCTCAGCTGCAACACCAGCTGCAGCCGCTGCAATTACTTCAGTCTGTTGGACATACAAGCAGAAGACATTACAAAACGATAGCCACAGAACTCGGGTAAAAACTATCACATTGCAAAAACATGCATCAAGATGATATAATGTATGCCATCCAGGATTGCAATGACAATATTACAATTATCATCCAGAGTCAAACAGTTATAATTAGAAAATGTAGTAAGGCATCAGTATTCGTGAAACATAACACAGAAAAAATGTTGTTACATAACAGTGCTATTACATCTATGTGCGAACCTGTTGTATTCTTGTGTGAAAGGAGTAGTGAACATAATCAAAGCTACCAACTCTACGAGTGGCGGAGGATGGATTGAAAATGAGGTGTGGCGCAGCTGGGCGATTGAAGCTCCATGCCCTGATTAAAGGCGGAGGTGCAATGAATACACAGAACCAAGCTAGGATTGAGAAGGACCTGAAAATTTTGAGGTATGGCAGCCGCCCGACCTAGCCATACCGGGGGCTCCACCACTGAACTCTAGTATTTCAATCATATATGAATTACCCTTAACGGTAATCTATATAGCATTGTACCTAATTTAAACCAGAGAAGGATAAAACAAACACTTCTTTAGGAGAATAGAGACTAAAAAATCAACAGTTCAACACATCACAAAGGGGAAAACTAACTAAAGAAGGTAGCAACAGCAAAAGACTTAAAATACCACTGTTCATATCATGTAAAGAGCAGATCAAGTCGAGAACAGGAGACTTACCTGAACTTGAAGCTCCCTGGCAGAAAAATCAAGCAGGTCACCCAGTAATCTCCTTTTGAAAATAGGTAGTGATTCTTCACGCCTTAAAAAGAATTGAAGGTTGCCATAAAAATGCAAGGCAAACAATCTCAGTGACCAAATAGACAGTGCAGAGAAAATAAATGGTGTTGTTGTTTGATGTTTAAATCCTAGGCTTTTGGGTGCAGATATTTTAGAATAAAGTTCTTGAATTATTTCTTGAACAAGTTACCCCAAGTTAAGTGCAAAGGGGTTACCTGATCCTTTGGTCTCCAGTGCTAGATCCTCCAACCATTGAGAGCCACTCTGCACAATGAATTGTTCCCTCCACGTCCTAAATAGTTGCATGGACAACGACAAAACAAGGTCTTATTGCAAAAAAAACAATGCATTTGGCCATGTATGTTACTGAGGATGTTCTGCTTAAAAAACTATCTTGCCTTCCACCCATCTTTTTGTCGCATTGAATGCTCCAGCATGATGATCAGGAAATTATGTATGAGGTCTTCAATCTCACCAATGCTTACACCATCAGCATTTTTCTTAGTGCCCTTCTATAATTATGAATTTTCAAATAAAAAAATAAAATGAGAAATGCATTTTATGTGTTGTTTCACCTTAACACAATTCTCATTAGAAAAGTATGATAAAAGGCATGTGATACCCACCTCATGATTAGAAATCAAAACCTCCAAAATCCATTCTGGCCACTCTGCAATTGAGGTCATTGTGGTTCTATTGTCAGGATGACTGCAAGCCAAAAACAGAAGATCCTGAAACGATATAGAAAGAATTTTGACATCATAAGAAATTCAACAAAATTTTAAAATTTGATAAATCAAAAGGATGCAACTCAGTCTGTAAAGGACAAAGAGCATATAACCATGTAGCACAGATCATAAAGGATGTAATTCAGTCTGTAAAGGATGTTTTAATTCAATGAAAACTGTTAGAGTATATGTGTGTGGCCCATATGGCCTGTGTATAGCCCATATAGAGGCCCATGTATAGCTAACTATATACCCACCCTTCTAGGGTTGGAGGAATACAAGGAAATCTCTTCCTCCTACATGGTATCAGACTAGCTCTCTCCTCTCCCTCCTCTGCAGCCGCCGCCAGCCACCGGCAGCCATGGCCGGCCGGCCGCCGCCGCCGCAGCTGCCCCTCTCCTCCTTCCCACCGCTCCCCTTCTCCTCCTCCGGCAGGCCGCCGCCCCTGCAGGGCCCCTCCCCTGCGGGCGCAGCCTCCGGCGCCGCCGGGCCGCGCGCCCCTGCCCAGGCCCTCACGGCCGGGCAGCCGCCGCTGCAGGGCGCGGCTGCGGACGCGCACGCCGCTGCCTGGCGGGCCCTGGCCGCCGCAGCCGCCGCGAGCCTCCCACAGGGCGCGGGAGGCACTGCTCCGCGGGGCCCCGCGCCCCCTCCGCGCGGGCCGCCGATTGGGGTCGGGGTCCGCCCCCTGACCCTCCCGCGGATGCCCGCGCCCCCTCCGCGTGGACCGCCGCCCCCTGGGACTACCCCCCGCCCTCCCGTGCCGCCTCCCTCCGTCTCCCCTGTTCCGCCCCTCCGTGCTGCCTCCCCTGCCTCTCCTGTACCGGGTGCTGGCAGGGCAGGGGCTATGGAGGCCAGCACCGTGGGACAGGGTGGAGCAGCAGCTGTGGAGCCAGGAGCCATGGACCCCTTCTTCCCCTCCACCACAGCTGCTATGGGTGCTGCTGCTGTCCTCCAAGGGGGTGCTGCTGCTGCCCTCCAAGGGGGGATTTTTCCCACTTTCCCTGGGCTCGGGATGCCCCCCATGGACGCCCCCTTCTCCGCCTCCGCCTTCCTCCAGGGACAGTCGCCACCTCCCGCCACCGCCGGCACTGCAGACAACGCCCTCGCTGCGGCCCTTGCCGCCGCTCGCACCGAGGCCGCCGCTGCTCAGGAGCGCGTGCGCGTGGCAGCTCTTGCCTGGGAGCACGAGCGCACCACCGCTGATGCTCTTGCTCGCCGGGTCGCCGAGGCCGAGCACTTCCTCCACGCCTCTGAGGTGGAGCACGTCGCCACCTCCTCCCACCAGGCGTCGCTCACCGCTCCTGCCCGGCAGAGTGCCGGACCCCCGCTCGGCCAGGCCGACCCCATGGTCGCCTACCTCCACCTCCAGGCCGCCGGGGTCCCGCACATCAAGAACCTGGTCACCGTCGTCCTCGACTCCACCTCTACCTCCTACGCCCGCTGGAGAGACCAGGTCCTCCTGGCGCTCTGCCGCTACGCTCTCGATGACCACGTCCTCTCCGACACGCCGCCCGGGGCCCGCGACCTGGTGTGGCTGCGCCTCGACAGCATCGCGATGTCCTGGATCTTTGGGACCATCTCCCTCGATCTGCAGGACATCGTGCGGACTCCCGACAGCACCGCGCGCGAGGCCTGGCTGGCCCTCGAGGGTCAGTTCCTCGGCAACGCCCAGACGCGTGCCCTCCAGCTCGACACTGAGCTTCGCACCCTCGCGCAGGGCGACATGTCCGTGGGTGACTTCTGCAGGAAGATGAAGAGCACGGCTGATGGACTTCGAGACCTTGGGTACCCGGTCCCGGAGCACGTCCTGGTGCTCAACGTCGTGCGGGGCCTTCCCGACAGCTACGAGGCCCTGCGGACGCTGATCACCCACCAGAGGCCGACTCCCACCTTCCTCCAGGTCGGACCTCACCTACGCTGTCCAGCAGATCTGCCTCCATATGCATGATCCTCGGGAGACCCACCTTGCTGCACTGAAGCGTCTTCTTCGCTACATCAGAGGCACGATTGACTTCGGCTTGGTCCTCCACCGGTCTTCTCCTGCTGAGCTGGTTGTCTACACTGACGCTGACTGGGCGGGCTGTCCCGACACCCGCCGCTCTACCTCAGGCTACGCCGTCTTCCTCGGCGGCAACCTGATCTCCTGGTCGTCGAAGCGACAGCCGGTTGTCTCCCGCTCGAGTGCTGAGGCGGAGTACCGGGCTGTTGCTAACGGCGTGGCTGAGGCGTCCTGGCTCCGGCAGCTCTTGGCTGAGCTTCACAGCCCGCTCGCCAAGAGCACGCTCGTCTACTGCGACAACGTCAGCACCGTGTACCTCTCCACCAACCCGGTTCAGCATCAGCGGACGAAGCATGTGGAGATTGACTTGCACTTCGTTCGTGACCGGGTGGCTATCGGAGATGTCCGTGTTCTCCATGTACCGACCACCTCCCAGTTCGCTGACATCTTCACCAAGGGTCTTCCCTCCTCGACCTTCTCGGAGTTTCGGTCCAGCCTCAACGTAGTCAGTGGCTAGTTGTGGCTGCGGGGGGCCCTGTGTGTGTGAGTTTCTTTCTTTGTTGGCCAGTCTCGTACACCGCTGCGCCGGTAGTCCAGACTGCGGGGGGGTGTTAGAGTATATGTGTGTGTGGCCCATATGGCCTGTGTATAGCCCATATAGAGACCCATGTATAGCTAACTATATACCCATCCTTCTAGGGTTGGAGGAATACAAGGAAATCTCTTCCTCCTACAAAAACACACCTGTATAGCACGAGCTTGGAATGCCCTAGACGCATATGGAAGTGAGCGGAGTAGGACCAGTAAAAATTGGATATGTTCGAAGCGGTGACCAGAATCATAAAGATTAAGACTTTCATCAGCTGATGAAACATTGATCTGCATCAAATTGTGAGGAAGGTCAATATCATTAAACTTGAAAATTTGTGGTGTCTTTGTACACCACTATAAACCAAGTGAGCAAAAGTATCAAAACGCATATAACGAAAACCAAATGAAAATTCTTATGGTCCCAGCCCCTCATTTAGGTAGAGTCAATTTAGCATTATTGCCCATTTTTATTTTGATGACCATTGAAAAATAAATCAATAGATCCTTTTATCTCATTTTTACTGTACTTTGCAAGCGATTGAAAATAGAGAAAGGAAACCAAGTGCAATAAACTTCAATTAATCATATGGAGCCAATTAGTTAGGGTAAAGAAAGACATCCAATTATGTCCCAATCAGGATAAAACCATACCGCAGCAGAAATCAAAGCCATATAGACATTTGCAGTCATAAGCCTCCTTGGGGCTGCTTGGAATACTTTCTGCAATGCAAAAAGTAACAATGATACTCTATCTTCTGACACAGGATTTCCTTCTTCATTAAGGGCATTCTGACTACCACCAGGTATATTTGGAGTTGCAGCATCCGAATCAAATTTAAGGTGGCCTGATGCAACTAGAGCACCGAGAATGTGAATAATGCCCACAACAATGCCATCACCTTTGTCAACATTGTAAACATTATTCCGGACATTATCAGAAGTAATTGAGAAGCTAATACCACCCAGATTTTTCAAGAGCCCATTCTCAGAACCAGTCACTCTACTTACAATATTTGACTCCAGCATATCATTTGCATTTGCGGCTTCATGCTCATTGGCTTCTTCATGGAAAATAGTATCATGATGTTCAGTTGATTGAGTTTCATCAACATGACGTCTTGTGTCAGCACTATCAACTTTTCTGCTGGAACTTTGATCCCCGTGCACATCAGTTTCACTTAAATTGGCACAAGAGTCATCCAAAATATTTTTATTACCAGCTTTAGCTTCTCGTTGTAAAAGAACAAGAAGTGCTTCCACACCACCACTAGAGATGAAAGATTGAGAAAACATGTTGGCCCTAGACATGTTAGGCTGCACAATCAACCTATAGACGAGGTGCAACACCCTTGCAACCTGCCCATAAGCACATAATTAAGAACAACCTTATTACTAGATCACCATAAAATCGGCTAGATAGGGAGCTCCTGCACATACTTCATTCTGACTTTCATTAAGTCAAGACAAACAGCTTTTATAAAGTAAATACGAAGAGCAAAAATGTGTAGACAACTCTTCAAGAGCAAACAGGTAACTCGTATTGACAAATTTTTCATGGTTAAATAAATCAGTTTATGTTATCTCACTATACCCAGTCCATAGCCCAGTAAAGGAGGAAGCTTGTCATAAGCTTGGTAAGCCAACATAAAATAGCTATTACTAATGAGACAAGATATACAACCCAAACTTCCTTGGGATTATAGGCTTTTTTGTTGCTGCTATTGCCAAGGTTAATATAACACCTTAAGGGCATAGGCTCGGACACTACTAAGAAGCCACCACCACGATTTGGAAAATTTTTTTGCATTGGCAATAAAGTCAACTGTCCCCAACTGCCCATTCCTCAACCCTGGCGCCCCCTCAGCCCCTCCTAGAGTTCTATCACCATTTAGTCGAGGTGTTCTCTTCCTGCGTAGTATTTATCCTATGAAGCAGCTCTGTTTAAAAAAAAAGATGTGGCAACACCTAGGCACTAGGCAAAGCAGAACCGCCACACCTAGCACCTCGAACAGTTTTGGACTTGATCAGTGCTTGCAAGTAGGACAGAGAGAGACGGAGAATGACAACTATGGTCACATAACTCATGAATGCATGATAATGTCAAATTATCCATGTCTCCACAGAAACAAGACAGAAGCACTGGTGGAAATTTGACAAAGTGTCTAGTAATGCAAAGTCCAAAGTACCTGATTAGGCTGTGGGCAGTCAACAATAAATCCAATCAAACAGCGGACATCATCTGAGGCTGCTGTTGAGGATGCTGCTCCTAGCAGCAGTTCAACAACAACTAAAAGTTCATCAACTAGAGCATTCACTTCACCCAATGATCTCTTTGTTCCAGCAAGTGCAAAGTTATCAACTGAATCTGGTTCCTGAATTGCCCAGTAACACCTTCTGCAACCATCAAGAAGCATTTGCATCGCTTTTGCATCTCGCATGCAAGCAGATTCGGTAAATACCATATCTGCAAGAGAGGAGAGAAGCTTCTTTTGTAAACCATAGTTGCATGAACTCCACAGCTTCAGGTCCAACAGTAAACTGCTGAAAAGCTGAACTTTAAGCTCATGATTGTTTTTTTGAGACTGGCACAAAGATACAATTGCAGCAACAAGCTCCTCATCAGTCAATGCCTCTTCTCCACTTTCCACCTTCGAAAGAGCTTGCAATAGATAATGTAAAACACGTGACAAAAGCTCTGGTGCAAATGTCCGGCATAATTCTTCATTATTTCCAGGGTGTTGAATAGCTAGGGAAATAATCCTGAAAACTGGAGCAGAAAGGGAAACAGTGGCAAGCGACAATGACAAGTCACCAGGTGTAGGCTCAAGGCTGTCCATCTGCACATTGCTTATGGTTAGTGGAAGTAAAGCCATGGGCCCCCCATAAGCCAAGGCCCATAGAGAATCTGCAGGCCGCACACGAGATGAAACATGAACCAATCCAAGAACCTCTGCAGGCCTTCGTTGAGTACCTAAGTATCAAAAGAAGATACCAGTTAACCCATATGAATGAGTATGAGTGTATGACAGAGCATGACCCATCAAGAAATACAGTATGCCTTACTTCAATGGCTTTGCAAAACGAAAATGGTATGAATGATTCAACAGAAGGGCAATCCTATTAAATGATTTGGTGACTTTCAGTGTCTGTTATCTCCTTTAAAACAATTGCAATGGGTATTTGCCAAAATTAATGGATTCGAATATATGGTAGTGCAGGTGCATGAAAACGAGTACAGTCAATGCTAAGTAGAGAGAGAATGGTTGGGAGAAGATAAAACCTGACGAGCCAGAAGGTGAGGCATCTGGGCAAAACCGCCCAGTGAGAAGACTAGGATGGTAAAGAAGATGCAAGCCTCCTGCCAACTCATTGTTAAGTGCAAAGCTTTCTTCTGCCATACTCTTAACATGGTCATTAGTTGCCTTCCATGGCAAGCCTGCGCCATTTCCAAAACTGGGCAGTGTATCTCCTCCTCGGAACGCTAGGCGCCTCATTCTGTCTGGCCCAATTGGTTCCTTGAAGATGTAGACAGGCCCCATTTCAGCAAACAATGGGCATTGCCGCCGGCGCCTCTGCAGGCCTGCAATAGTTGGAGGTGGATTTGTCCCAATGCAGCAAAATGCAAGTGGCTTTGAGATTCGTGGGAACTCAAAAGGACGACTCTCATACAGGCTACCATCAACATACAGCCTCAATTCACTTTCACCCTTCCCAAGCAAACCATGCTTATTTGTGTGCTCCAACCCAACAAAATACCAACACTGAGGCTTGAACGCGTGAGTAAAGTGCAAAGAAGCTTTCTTACCCCTCCCACCAACACTCTCCACCACTAAGAACTGGCCATGAAAGTAAGCCTCTACACCCTGATTATCTGAAGAAAGAAAGCTGAAAAGCCGGGGCATGTGTGTTGTCCCTTCTCCTGCAAGGGCACTGGCTGCCGCAGCAGCTGACATTGCCGATGATTTCCCAGATGTTGCCGCGGCAGCAGCAGCAATGGCCGCTGCAGCTGTTGCTGTGCTGAGTGTATCCGAGAACGATTCTATATAAATCCAAGTGGCGAACCCGTATCCATTTAAGAAGGGCCACCTGCTATCGCCAGGGCCAAGCAGACCAGAGCTCTCCCCATCGAACTCAAATGTCACAGCAGGACCTCTTGCTTCCTCGCTCCCCATGGCCTTCTCAAGCGCCAGCGTCAGCGGTGTGGCCCAGCTCGTGTTAAGTGCTTTCCTTACCAGACCAAGCCAGGAATGTAGGTCCTTCACACCAAGTGAGTGTCCACCCAACACCTCAATGCACTGAAGAAGTGGTGTCCCGTCCCAGCTACTACCCGGATCCATTTTGACGAACAGCTTCTCCGCAGACTCGAGGAGGGCAGCCAGGAGGCCGGCGGAAGAGCACATGGCACGGTTGCGAGTGCAGGCGCGGAGCGCGGCGTGCACACCCGCGACCATACGGGTGCGTGGCGACGGCTCATCGTCGCAGGGGAGGTGAGGCAGGAGCTCGACAGCGACGACGGCGGCGCGCGCGCTGGACATGACGCTCGGGGGGGCGCCAGTGCCGGTGGAGTCGCCTGCCTCGTCCGCGCCGCCCATGGTGCCGAGCAGCACGTCGACGACGGAGTGCGCCAGCTCGCCCTGCTCCTGGGAGGCCACCTCGCGGAGGAGGTCGGGCCCGCCCGCGATCGCGGCCTCCACCGCCCGCACCACCTCCTGTGGCGCGTCGGCGGGAGCTCCCGGCGGTCTCCTCGGCCGCGAGGACGGCTCGTAGGGCGTCGCGGGAGTGGCCGGCGTGCTGGTACCCATCCCCGGATCCGACGCGGCCTCCTCCTCGACGCCCGCCTCGTCGCCTAGCGCCACGGCCTCGAACTGCTCCTCATCGAAGCCATCCTCCGGCCGCGGCGGCGGGGAGGAGGAATCGGGCACCTCGCGCGCGTCCTCCGCCATTGCTAGGGCTTTACTCCATCAAACCCAAATCCGAGCAAAGCCCCTGGGGTGGAAATGCGGGCGGGAATCGGTCAACGGAAGTGAAACAGCGATTGCGGGCGGTGGGGACTGGAAGGGACGCGGAATCGAGGCGGAAAATGGCCGCGCGCGGTGCGGGGGTGGATCTGGGGAGATCCGAGGGGTGTTGGGCGCAAATGCGTGCGGTGCGGGGGAGGTCGGTGGGGATTAGCGGCGGTACACGGCGAGATCCGAGAGGCGGACGGAACTGGATGATGAACTTGAGTACTTGACCGAGGAGCAGAGAGAGAGAGAGAGAGAGAGAAGAGGAGGTCAGGAGGGGAGAAGACGTGGCGCGGCGGTGGGTGTGTGTGTGTTGGGTTCACGGGGTCGCGGTTGCGTTCTCGCCCAGTCGCCCCGTGCGCGCCCGCGTTTGTTTGGTGCGGCGGGCGGGTGGCCGGGTTTGGCCAGCCGTCGAGGGAACGGCACCACGGCGAGATGCATGCCTAGCCCACCTGGCAGTGACTGAACAGCTGGCCTTTGCGTCAGGGCTAAACAAGTAAACAGTTGGACACGCACACCGCATTAGGCGAGTCTCAACCCATGGTGTAAAATCGTAGTGTCTATACTGCCACATTTGCTCTTCACTTTAGAAATTGTACACTCCTTTTAGTGTGGGTCCTTGATAAAGTCATCATCTCTTCTCTCAACCAATCATGAAGATTTGGCAATGTCTAGTACATATATTCTCATGTTGATGCTGAATCTTGCATGAGACTCGATTTCTTACTCTTCCCATTTGTTTTCATTGGATCTTTCACATAAGCTAAATATCATATGTGACAATACAATTAATGCTATGCAAGTTATATAGTCGGAGGGTTGAGACTATCCTTACAATGCATTTTTTTTTAGTAACACTTGCACGCCTTTGCACAAACAAAATGTATTAGCCCACGACTAAATAAGATCATATATCGCCTCCCTAATTTAGCACACACAAGTTTTGTCTCGTCAACTTGTACGCTGCGCATTTGTACTAACCTCATTACAGCTTGTTATCTGTCTTTCATTTGCTTACTAGTAGTTGTTACGGCAGCTCCAATATATAGGAGAAAAGCGAAACTCCAATCAACGCATGAAGATTTCAAAAGCGCCGTCTGGTTCAAGAAGGACCAGGCTTCGATGGAGTGATGGAGAAGCAGTGTGACGCAGGGGACCCGGTCGTTCCATAAAAAGTCGCTGCTGCCTGCTGGTGGTGGCGCCTATACTTACGACAGAAAGGGAAAGCACAGCTGATAGTTCATCGATCAGACGATCGTGATTTGCGAACAGCACTACCTGACGCTAGAGCACGATCGTCTGCTTAGTACGTACAGTACGAGCGTGCCGTCTCTCTGGGACGGATTGCAATCCGTATGCTTTTCTCATTTCACCCCACCGTAGCTACGTATACGTACACCACCACTATAGCGGCAGAGAGAACACGTATAGTACTAGAATGTAAATATGTAATAAGATACGATCAGGTCGGCAATTTTCTTAGCGCGATCGACCGGCAATACTGCCGCGTGCCGCCGTACAATGCAAAAGAATACTACACGGGCAGCAGCAGCAGCTGCTGCTGCTTTACCTGACCGATCTGCTGCCAGATCGCCGCCACAGCTCAAAAGATTAAGAAAATGGCTTTGCACCGCGATCATGTGAGAAAGCACCGCTGTTTCTTGAATTCAGAGGCTCTCTCGTCCCGGGGGTTCTCGATCGATCGTGTGAAAAGCAGCCTGGGCGGCTGGGCCTACGCCGTTATCAGGAGGGAAGGAGAATTACAGCATGCAATTGCAATGTGCTCCTGTTTCTACCAGTGAGGCAGAGAAGCACTCAACCAAACGAGGCAACGACCAAGGCGATCTCCCGTTTTTACCAGCAGGATTTTTCGGGAAAAAAAGGGGTAAGAAATTATGGGGGCAGGGAATAAATGGAACACCGCAGCAATTTACAGGATTCCAAACTTATGGACAGCGGTGCAGTAAAATAGAAAAGGACAAAGCTGAGTTTTGCTGCGTATATGCAGCACTTTTTTTTGTTCTGTACTGCGAGGAATCGTTTCCTCATTTCTGATGCATTTGTTAATTTGTATATTGCTCCGAGGAGCATTGAAGTCGCATATGGACGTAGGAAACGACGCCAAATTGACTTGGATGCTATTGGTAGTAACATGCATTTGTTTGCCCCGCCAGCTACCAAGTGGCAAGGCAGAGAAGTTTACATCTGTTCTTTTCAGTGTTTTTTTTCAAAAAAAATCTCTATAAATACAGTAAGTACAAAAGTACTCCCTCAGAGCAACTCCAAGAGACTAACTATCTTGACTTAACTAGCTAAAAATGAAAAATTTGTCCAAAAACTCAATCCAACAGACTAGTTAAACTTGCCCTCGCTATCCTCCGCTAGCTAAACTGGGGGCTTCACTAGCCATTTTTGGTTAGCCAGTCCCGCTAGCTATACCCGAGTATGGCAGACGGGACCCACTAGCGGTGGAGCATATGGAGAGTTGATTTTAGCTAGTCTGTTGGATTTCATCAACTTTTTGCTAGCTATTTCATTTTACATACTAGCCAAATCAAGGTTTTAGCCAGTGACTTTTAGAGAGACTCTGAGTTGCTCTTAGGTCTTTGTTATAGTTACGCCATGTTATCATGTGAATGGGTCCCGTGGGGTCCCGCTTGTGGAAGCAGATAAGCAACATATTTGTAAAGCCTAATGGGCCTGTTTAGAATTTTAAGGCAAAATAGCCAGATGTGTCCCTCAACTTTGCTCAAAGGATCACTTTGGTCCTTGAACTATCAAATAGGCCATATAAGTCCCTCAAGTTTTAATTTTGGATCAAACTGATCCCTAAGCTGACTTGGCATACCATGTGGCATTACCATGTTAGTGTTGGGCAACATTTGGATGAGTTAGCGTGTCAGGTCCCTTTTTTACCCCTTTAATTCACCATGACCATTGTAATGATTGTGTATAAAACTGTTGCAATGAGGCTATAAATTCATGGCATCATTTTTGATCCTTCGTTCATGCATCTAGTTTTAGTTTTTTGATGAACTTTAGGCATGATGTCTAACATATGACATTGTTTAAGCTCTAGTCAGCACATTTTATCAAATTCATTTTGAAAAAAGATATATTAAAGACATGGCACAAGCAGGGACAGATCTAGCGATAGGGTGGGTGGGGCTCAAGCCCCCCCTACCGCCAGAAACTCCATGGAAATAAGAGGGGAGAAGGAGGAGGAAGAAGAGGAAAAAAGAGGGAAGAGAAAGAAGAAGGGGGCTAGAGGAAGAAGAAGGGAAATGAGCCCCCCCCAGCCCACTATTCCTGCGTCCGTCAGCACAAGCACAACACACTATGATGTTGCTATATTTAGTTTCACCTGCTTCAACTTACGTAGTTTCTTTGTATTATGTGAAAATCACATCAAGTATCATTTATAATTAGGTGAAACAAGGCGTAAATTTGTTAATTATAAGATGTTGACTCATCCAAGAGCAATCAAAGGTGACATGGCATGAACAAGTGGCATGCCACATCAGCTCAAGGACTATTTTGAGCCAAAATGAAAAGATGAAGGACTAAAATGGACTATTTGATACTTCAGGGACTAAAGTGACCCTTAGATTAAAGTTGAGGGACATATCTGGGTATTTCGCCGAATTTTAAGTCAACATTTTAACAGACTAATTTTAGCATTTATGTAATAGTTGGATCAACATTCAAAAGACAAATATTTAATATTTTCTAAAATATAGATCAACATTTCGATGTTACATTCTTCTTTTCTCTATGTTGCAGCAGACGTCCGAGCGCTACCAGGGTTGAGAGCGAAAAACTTCAAAAAACCATCCATATAGGCTCTCCGTCCCCGTGTGCAGATGGCTGACATGAATTTGGCCCATGAATAACCCTTTTTGGTCAGATGCTAGTTCACTATGGTTTAGTTATTTGTTGGCCGCGAATTGACTTGTAGTCCAATGGTAGGACGGTCCAGTGAGACTCTACCCATCAGAGTTCAAATCCTGGTGCTCACACATTTTCCTGGAACTTTTTCAGGATTTACTGGTGTTGTGCGTTAAGTGATAAGCGGTGTTCTCGTCGACAACGAATGTGCCAATGATGACTTCGGAAATCTCCAGATCTGCTGGGTGCTCAGTGCTTCGAAGGTGCTCATAGAGGTAGGGTTTGCGACTTTACGTACGTGTGTTCATAGAGGTGAGTGTGCATGCGTAATTCTAAAAAAAAAGTTATTTGTTGGCCTTGTGAACTATAGTGTTCAATAGTTGTGTCACTTGTTTGCTATATGTTCAGCTTTTTACTATTTGTCTGATATGTTGATCAAATTATTCGTGATTTTAATGTTTTTATCACGCTGTATCATTATATTGTTTTAACACGTTTAATTTTTTGTTTGTGCAAATCATTGGTAAAAAATATTCTTACAAAAATATCATCTAAAACATAGTACCGAAATCTCACCTTGCAATTAATTCTCTTCGAAATGGCACAGCCTACACGGAGTCTCACCCACATATATAGCAGCTGTAGACATACATGTACCCTCGGCAGCAGCAACAGCAGGAATTGAAGGATTATCTCGATCGACATGCCGTCGTCTAAATCTTGAACGGAGAAGGAAAAACGATCTAGAGTAGTTTACACGGAGTAACGACAGAACACTGATGGCACCACCGGCGGTGCATAAAAACGGCACACGGGTACATGAAGGCCACCGGGCGAGCGGCGGCGGCGCGTCGTCTTGAGCTAGAGTACGTTCAGAGGGCTCGCGCCTTGACGATGTCCATGCTCATCTCGCTGGGGTCGGTGGCCTGCAGCTCCACCTGGATGCCGTCCAGCTCCCGCTTGAACCGGTCCTTGGAGCTCGCGTACAGCATCTTGCTCCTCACCCTCGACGTGTCCGGGGACCTGCGCCGCATGCGGATCTCCATGGATTCACCAGTGTTTCGATCGGCTGTGTTTTGCTTACAGTAAAGGAGTAGACGAGAATTTATCAGATCAGCAAACTCAGATTGGGACTACGTACCAGGAGATGAAGAAGATCTTGCTCTTCTGGCAGTTCTCGTCGGTGGTGAAGTCGAAGTCGAAGACGGCGTAGCGGCACTCGCTCTCGGGCATGGAGGCGGTGAAGTCGTCGTAGGTGTCGCCCGGCTGCCCCAGCCTGTCCACCACCACCTGCTGCGTCTGCTCGTTGATCTTGAACGTGATGAACCGGAAGCTCCGCTTGGACTTGAGCTCCTGGAACTTGAGCTTGCACTCGTCGCTCACGGCCATCCCCGACGCCGAGTTCGCCTTAATTCGTCCATCATCAAACACGTACGGTTATTACAGAACAAATTATTCTCGCACCACCACTGACATTAAATTACCTCCTCTCTAATAAGAAACTAATTAATCAATCGATATCGAGAACATCATCAGGTGGGTGGGTGCTCGATCGCTCACCATGGTCGACGGGTTCGTCTCGTTTCCACAGCCGGGCTCGACGACGGTGCGGTGGCGAGGAGGGGCGGCGTGCGCGATGGCGGTGGCGCGGGCGGACGCAAGATTCTCGAGGCCTGTGTGACAGGGAGGAGGAGGAGGCCAAATATAGGAGACGGCGGGGGGATCTGTGCTGTGCGTGCCCCCGGCGCCATGCCGCCACGTTCGGAGGAGGGGCGCGCGCTTGACCAAGCACGTCCCCTCCTTCGTGCGCGGCGCGCGCTGTCCGTCCGGGCATGCGCGCCACCACCACCCACCCATCGATCCTCCGCTTCAACAGGTCGCGCCCGGCCTTTCCTATCCGGCTGGCTTGCGAACGCAACATGAGGAACACTAACCGTGAACTAGTTGTGACAGATAGACAACCTGGAACCCGGAACACCATCTGCAGGCTGCGGCGCATCTGAATATTCGACAGAATGCACAATTGGCAATCGAGGCATAGAAATATATGAGAATGAAAAGCTGGACCCGAATGGATGCGAAAACTAACCGAATCCACAGAGTATTAATCGTTCTGCCAGTTTCGAATAAGCACATGCCAACAGAAGTTTAGAATCAATTAAAAGAGCACAGTGGACACTCAGAGGTACCAAACTGACAAGTTTCAAACTGCAACATGGTTGGCAGAAAAAATTTCATTGTAAGTTACACGACCACGAGCGCACAATACAAAAAATCTGCCAGAAGGATCTTCTCTATCGTAAGCTACAAAATTTCCATTCTTTAGCCAAAGAATTTTACCACTTTCGGAGACTGTTTAGCTTTTGCCTTTGTGTAGGCGTTCTTCTCATCATTTCCAGCCGATTTTGAACCTTCTTGCTTTGCCTTCTTTGATTTGGCGGGTTTTGGTTCTTCTTCAATGAAGTCGTCCTCAAGGTCATCACCACCATGGTGAACGACAGGGCCTTCCTGATAGTGTTCTACCATGTTGACATCTGAAAATAAGCAGGCCAAATGCAACAATAAATAGACATTCATGTACTGGACAACTACAACATAGGTTCATGCATCGTATTACTGACCATCTCAAACTATAGTATATCAGAATTTATCTTAGACATTGGATATGCAAAGCCAGACATTGTCAAGGGAAAAACAACATTTCACCCGTCCTTAATAGTTACATGATGCAGCCTATATATCCATTTTTTTTTTCTTTTATCTTTGACATTACTCTACGAATAAAATAACCGTAGATTCATGCTAAAAAGTAAAAACACTAAGCAAGAATATGGTGTATGCCTCCTGCAGAAACACCTTGCTGGTTACTGTGGAGACTGGATAATATCTAAAGTTACATTGACTATATAGATCAGTCACAAGAACTTTCCACACATGCAGGCCAGTGCTCCAAATTTCGAGAAAATTTCTAAACCATGATGTTGCAATGGTATGTTATGGAAGTTGATACACATGGTCTGCTTACCATCATCTCTGGAGGACATCAAATCCTGATTCCTTTTATTTGGACAATGCTTGGCCAAGTGTGTAACTTCACCGCATATCTTACAACAACCACCCTAACAAAGATATGTAGTTTAGATTCAAATGCAAGGAAGCCATAAACTTAACAAAACAAAGAAAAAAGAACACAAGTAAGAAGTCTCAGAAGTACTATAAGCAATAGAAGAAAGTTTTGACATAAAAGCAGATTGATGCCCCAAAACATTGTTTTCATTACATACTTATAGATAGGGATGTGCAGGATCACCAGGACCCCAGGAGGATAGAATTGGGAGCTAGTTAGAGGAAATTAAATATTCCATCAAGAGTTGACACAAGCAGTTTGGCATCTCCGGATTCTGGAGGACAACCTTCATAGCTGAATGTATAAATAAGTTCAAGTTGAATTACTGGTTTTAGAAGAAGAGGCTTATAGGATCAGTTTCCTAGGAAAATCTAAAGCCCCCGAAATTAGCAACTTCTCAATTGATTGTCATATATTTGAAGGTTTGCCTGTCCATTAGTCTGCATGGTGTGTCATTATCTAATATAAGAAGGAAAATATTTTCTAATCACCTAAAGCGTAGAGCAGATCACAAAACCTAACTGGCACAAAAAAAAAAGCATTTTCTGTCAAGCACCGCATCTTTGTTTCCAATAGATTCCAGTTAAAAAATGCACATGTTCTTATTTCAGTATCTTGCATTTGCATACCAGGAGATTTGAGAAGGTATAAGGGAGTATGGTGAAATACCTTTGGATAAATGCCATGCTTGTTTTCAGGACAATCCTTGCTCAAATGCCCTTGCTGTTTGCAGACAAAGCAGCTTGCAAACTTTGTACCTCCTTTATATGGAGTTGTGTTAAATGAGTGAAACCATATAGGTAACGATAACAATACTGGCAGGTATAAAGTACTAGAAGATATATGAGATGGATGTATGAGGATTACCATTTTCAATTGGCTTGGGGCACTTGGAAAGAGAATGTCCAGATTCACCACAGTTATAGCAAAATTTCTTTAAATTCCCCTCACTTTTCTCAGGACAGTTCTTCAGACTATGGCCACGCTCCCTGCAGTGCAAGCAAATCTAAAACGAACACAGTATTATTATACAGTCAAAAGAAAGCGAAAATGGATCATTGCAAAAATAGAAATCAAACATAAACCAATTGACAACAAATAATATAAACAAAAACAACTAATTAACTCTGAGTATAATTCATTAACAAGAGCATTTGACAGAGGACAGCTGCTAGTCCATCATATAACCATTGATCAAAGCAGCACATGTTTTGTTTTTCAAACAAACAAACAAACAACACATGCTTGCTCAAAGAGTTGTGTCATGAGTTTGAATCTGGCAAGCAGGGAGAGTATCAGTAGCTGTACAGTACTACAGTGGCATTCCTTGCCCGATGCCCTGATGAATACCTAATCAAGCAACGGAATGCTGCAGGAAATTGAGCAATCTTAAAGAAAGGCAGCTCTCAAATTGACACTGGTAACTGGAAAATATTCAACGTCCATGACATCTTTGACAATTTGAAATTACGGCTAAACAAAGCGGCCTCAAAAGGAACCAATTACTCCTTGTGAGGCACCAGTGAGTTCGTACCTTGTTCTTTTCCCACAGGGCCTTCTCGGGACAGGCCTTGGCGACATGTTCAGTGGACTTGCAGATGAAGCAGCACTCTCCGGGCCGCATCCCGGGAACCCGCAGCGGGTGCTTCGACCTCCCCGTGCCGCCCTTCTTGACCTTTTTGAACATGCTCTTCTTCTTGTTCTTCTTGCTCTTCTTTTTGGAGCCGTCGGCAGAAGGGGCAGGCTGCGGAGGGACGAGGTGCGGGTTCGCCTCCCGGAAGCGCTTCCGCGCCTCTCGCTGCCGCTTGTTCGCCATCTATGGCTACGGCAGCCAATCTCGCGTTTGTATGCTTCCTATGGCCGGTGTCTTCTGCGGCGGCGGCGGGAGGGGAAGGGGAGAAAATTGTGAGGACGAGGAGGTCGGGAAGGGTTCGGGTGCTTTAAGATTCGTGTTTTTATACTGGAACGACGGATTTCTCACTACGCGAGGCAGCTCTTGCTTGCCAAGCCGGTCCGATTTCTCGCTGCTGCCAAATGGAAGTCAGTCGAATTTGTTTATCAATTTCGTTAAACACGTTTGAACCTGGGGATCGATTTGAAGAAAATTGAGGCTAAAACTGTTTCCTTGAAGGCCTGCTGGACTGAACTGAACCAAGTCTGGAATCAAATCATCGGTCATTCTGTCACCCAAACAGTCTTTCAGACTTTCAGCGCTGTCTTCTCGCTAACAAACATATATTAAATTGTACGGCATGATGTTTTGTACAAGTAACTCAACTGACAAGAAAGTATCCTACTTTGAAATCAATGTAGAAGTTACAATATCTCGCCTAGTACATTTGAAATTCAGGCATGATTTTCATCGGTCCAACTCCAATCATCGTTTGTACAGTGATTCCCAAAGAACACCGAGGTCGACATTGCCTCCAGAGACAATGATCCCTATCTTGCTGCTCTCATGCCAAGCAGAGCTTTGCTTGAACTCGTCAGACATAACAGCAGCAAGGCCGATGGCACCACTGGGCTCAACAGCCACCTTCAGGATCTCGTAGCACATTTTCATAGCATCCACAATGGCATTATCATCCACAACAATGACATCGTCCACCAAGTCACGTACCACAGGCCTAAAATATAGAGATCAGAAGTACCCATAAACAAAGATAGACTGCTGAGCATATAGGTGCTCTGAATTATGTTTCAGATATTTGTGGTTATCTTTTACTGTCAGCATCATTAACTCACAGCATAATTAAAAGTTCTAACTTCTAACCAATACGGCCATAGTAGGTTCTAACATAACTGCATAGCATTGAGTATTGGTAGCGTTTCAATCCATTTCGGGACATTAATTCATAACACCTTCTAGCAGAACATATTATCCAACATTTTCATGAGCGGATCAAGCACAGGGTGGATCCAGCATGTCATTGTTGTCACTTGACAGCAATGAGTTCTTGCTAACCGCCTAACCCTAAGTGAATTCAAAGTATAATTGGTAAATAAAAATTAGAAACATATAAGTTATGACCTCGTATTCCCATAGAAGTGACACCAGTAATATTATTTTCTGGATCCGTCCAAGCATACATGTCAAGAACTCAAGATGAAGGATGGGTGTTGTAGAAAAGGCTCAAAGAACCATCAACATACAAGTGAAAACAATGATGCATGTATGTTCAGTGCAAATTGGTTTACCATGTCAAGTCGCCAAGATAAGCTCGTAGTCCATCAGCAATGGTGTTTGTGGAAGGCAATGTGATGATCCTTCCAGCAGCCTTGGATTGGGCAGAATCATCAGCACCTTTTGGCTCTGCTGCCAGAATGCATATGGAAGGGTTTATGGCCTTTGCAGCAAGGGCCACGCCAGAAATTAAACCACCACCTGTAGTTCAGCCAAAAAAATTATGCTAGTGTTAAAAATGAAAATAGTATTATTAACATCTGAAAAAGTTAATGTGGTACATACCACTAATGGGAACAATTATTGTGTCGATTTCAGGGACTTGCTCCAAAAGTTCAAGAGATACCGTACCCTGACCACTGGAAAATCATCACAATTTTTCACGCAGTAAGAACACGTGTTGACAATTCACAAAACAATACCTGAGAAAGTTAGCTGGTCCATAAATGGTTCAAATGATAGCAGTAGTTAGCGTCATTTGGTTAATAATTTACAGCTACACTATCTTCGATGTTAAGTAGCTTTTCATTTCATTTCATTTTTCTTCCTTTTGTGTCCAGGTGCACACTTAAGCTTATGCTTCAGTTCCTTCGTTTCCCTATCCACATTTCTTTTGAAATTTGTAATCTTCTGTAAAAGCAGGGTCCTCCTTTTTGTCTATAAATAAAAATGGGTTCACATATTCACTTAAACCAAATAACCCAAGTTACCCAACAAACGTGGGTAGGTGTGACAAGTTTGTTATGTGCCGAGGTTTGTATCAAGTAACTCCAATTGTTTTCGAAATTATTTAACTAGAAGGAGAACCTATCTATAGTTCAATACTGAAGTAAGCATCTGACAAATATTCTCCATACATGGACAACCATGGCTCTCATCATTATATGAGGATATAATCTAGAAAGACAAAGGCGTTCGAACAGAGTGCTAAACCTACACGGTTCGGCCTTCTTAAAATTGCTAAGAATCTAGCCATTTGAGTGCATCACTTTCCATAGTGTAGTGATCATGAACCAAAAACATTTCTCATACCTCTGGTTTCAATAGAAAGCTGACTTCTTGCACATCAAAACAATTCTAGTGTTCCAATCCTAAACTGACTTCTTTTAATTCTTGCATATATCTAAATAAATTATATATCAGAAGCAGATCAAGTATTTGGAAATGGACATAATTTCCACATTGCCCCTATGATGCAACCAAATGGGAGAGAACTAATAGACTCCTGCTAGGGAGCAATTGATTATTCCTGAATGCAGTATACAATGCCTTGCTGTACTGGGCTCTGTGGTTCTTTCCGCTTCTCCCCACATGATAGAAGAACTAAACCAAAAAAATCATTTCATGGCGAAAAGCCCCAAACACACCTGATAGTATACTTATTATTGAAGGGATGAATAAGAACAGCACCAGTCTCCTCCTGGACTCTTTTACAAACAGATTCTCTTGATTCGATGCTGACATCACTCCGGATGATATGACCACCATACCTCTTAACGTTTTCAACCTTACATGCTGGTGCATTCTTTGGTATGACAATGTGTGCAGGTATGCCACGCAGCTTTGCGGCCAAAGCCACGGCAGCAGCATGGTTCCCACTGTGAAAAAAACCATTGTATCAATAACTTTCCGTTCTTCAGAGTTCAGATGTCTGAAAAAATTGCAAACAAAACACTGAAGCTAGCACCAAACCTGCTATGCGTCACCACACTCTTCGATGCCTGCTCATCATCAAGCGCAAAAATCGAATTCGAAGCACCTCGGATCTTGAATGCACCACTGCACAGCTCACAACATACAAACAACCCATTACAGTACCGTTAGTTTAAGGAAACAACAACAGTGCAGTACCGAAATACAAAGCATTTCTATAATTGAATAACGCATCGGTTAGTAAATCCTACTCACGCCTTCTGGAAGCACTCGCACTTGAAGAACAGCTGCTTCCCCACTATGGCGTCGATCGATGTCGAGGACAGAACGGGCGTCCTGTGCACGTAAGGCGCAATGCGGGCCTGCGCCTCCCTGATGGAACCGATGTCGGCGGCATAACCCTGGCCTCTTGTGCTGTCGCTGCTGCCGTCCCTGCTTCCCATCGGACCTATAGTAAGTTGAAATCACATCAGTGCTCTTGGAAAACGAAGAGAAACTGATAGTCCACCACGCAGCGAACTGGGCGGATTGGAGCATCCGTCCGAGCAGAAGGATTCGGGATTTGATTGGTCGCGGCAAATAAAAGTTCCTTGCAGAGAAAAAATTGGCTCCTAGAACAATCAATCCGAGGAAAGCGGGGTTTCCTTACCAACGGCAGAAGGAACCAACTGAGGTCTGGATGAATCTCCACTCCAGGTCGCCGCTACGCGCCAAGGTGAGGGGAGGACGACTGGACGAGGACGGCGACTGCGAGAGAACTCCGGCGTGCTTCCTGCTCTCTCGCTCGCGTCAGTGTGTGTGTTGGTGGAAGCCCACAAAAAGACACGGTCCATCATAGGCCCTACTACTAATCTCACACGGCCCATCAGAACCAGTTTGCTGTTTCGAATTTTTCATTTTTTACGAATTTACATTTACAAAAATACACATCTTGTAAATTTGTAATATATATATATAAATAAATAATCCTGTTTCTCACAGAGTCGCATGCGTTTTTTCAGTGACTGTAGTCATTCCACCAGGTCGGCAGGTCTCCAGTTACTCTGCTAGTCCGCTGAGGGCCTGAGGCCCTAATGAAAAAAAGCTATTCCGCCGAGATCGATCGGCGATATAGAGACAGGGGGGAAATGGAAAAGGGGACGTTTAGGTATAGAACTATAGGAGGAGCATGCACGGGCACCGATCGATCAGGTTGTTGGCAGCAAGACAGCAGTGGCATACCGGCACTGGCAGCGGCGGTCACGGCCGGTCTCACCGATCGAGTCACCTGTCACCGTCGGCCTCCGTTTCTCCGAGGAGGGAACGGCGCTCGTACGTGGGGCGATCGACCTACGACCGGAAAATGCATGCAGAGGTCAGCTTCTCCTCCCACACGACCACACCACTGTACGTTTAGGTTTAGCCCATTACGTTACGTGCTTCTTCGCTGGCCTGGTACAGCAGTGGGCTGCCGCCAACGCCGACCATGCATTGATCGTTTGTGTGCTTTCAATGTATAAAACAGGACGCCGGCGCGGGCTATCTCCTTGACTTTCCCGACGATGGACCTTCAAAATCTTACGAGAGCAAGCAGCAAGCAATTCACCACCCTTGCCGGTTGCCACCGGTGCCGGCGCCTGTCGACGAGTAGTCAGTCATACGTACATCTCCCACCTTGCGCTCCTCACTTTTGGCGCTGACTTCACGGTTGGGGATAACGACGGCGAAACTACTCAACGCATCATCAGCACCACTTTCATTTTGCGTCGTCGTGTTCCCAAGCAAAAGGTCGTTGCCATACCTTGCCTGTATGTTTTTTCCCCCGCACGTAGGTGCGGAGTCTTCTTCAAGGAAACATCACCGCGCGAGACCCGCCAGCAGCTAGCACCCACACCGAGAGGTTGCTTTCATTAATCCATCGAAATACAATTTGGGCAATTGGCCCTACGCGCGGCTGGTTCAGATATACTCGTCGAACAGAACAAAGGAGAGAGTAGTAGCTGGAAATGGGATGGACAGGGGGTTTTACTAATGGGGTCGTGAATGAACTCGCGATTCAGTGAACCAGGACGGCTCGGCATCGTCGTACGTCCTCTCGCCGTGTTTTCGGAGATGTTCTCGTCAAGCGATACGCCATCTTCCATGGATTGCATGTTTTACTTTCAGCAATCAGCAGTTCAGCGTCCCACACACGGCAGCCGGCAGTATATATGAAAATGAGATCAAACACCAATCGCGGATAACAAAACACATAATAAGGTGGTTGAAGGGTATATATATATATATATACAGGCGGTTCCTGCAACTGAGGGGTTCCATCTAGTATATTCTACTACTAGTAGCCAGTACTAGTACGTACGTACAGACGTAAGCACAGATGCTGGATCACTCTAATTGACTTTTTTTTTTATTCTTTGCTGATGCTAGCTCGAATGGAGTACTACACGACAGTGGAAATCAACAAATAGTCAGCATCAGCCACTGCGTGTTCGCATACCTGGCAAAAAATTCATGGCACGTGACGTGATCTAGGTCTACGTACATGCATACCTGCCGAAAAGAGCTTTCAGAAACGTTTGCCGTATGTATGTCATATTGGCAATTTGGCATGCGATGCCGTATATAGCTCCCATTCTGAACTGGCGCGCCTCACCATTCCACTACCACCTGCCGATCGATCGCGATTCCTTCTTGTGGTCACTAACTAACTGATCGGTGTTCTGCTACACGCGATGCCTATCGTACTATTTGGAAGTAGTAACCTACTGTATACACCGGTTAAAACTCAGAAGTAACCTACACCTACCCCTGAAGTAACCACGCATTATTATATTCCCAGCTGTTAACGATGCAGGCGTAAGCATGATTGATTGCCAGGTTATTTATCTGAGCACTTTGATTATTGGCACCACGACGGAAAGTATAATACATTAAATACTGCTAAATTTACCAGGCAATCTTGGTCAGATTAGTTAGTTATCTGGATTTGACTTTTGTGACACCGACCTCAGCTCTTTGAGTTGCCCGCATTTGAAATATTCCGCTGGATTTTAAATGAGAATTCGAGATGGTTCTTTCTCCAAACAACGATTAGGTCTCCTCATCAGCGCATGCTTTTTCCGCTGCGTTCCCCAATAGATTGATCACTAGCTGTCCGGGTAGAACCGGCACCGGCCTGGTTTTGTTTAAGCGAATTTGACTAGACTTCGTTTTTCTTTTGCGAATTATAGACGCTCGATCGCACTCCAGTTCCATTTGATTCGTTCGGTTTCCAGCTAATTCAAATCAAATTGTTTGATCCGATGACTGTTGTTTTGTGTTTGGAAGATGCGTGCGTGCATGTGTAGGCTTGTTATCCAAGCAACAAATCGAAGTCAAATTCGCACTAAGTTTATGTTAACTATCCTGTCATCCAATCTAGCACACATCCTATGCAAAAAGCTAATTTGACGTGTTGAGCATCCAAAGGTATATCACCAAATGCAAAATTCAAACGCCACGCAAGTTTGTCTTTGAATGGATCTGTCTCGGAAACGTTTGCCAGGTGCATTATCAAAATTTGAAAACACGTACCGCAACTCATGCGTGGGCCTGCGTTTCTTCCAGATCATTCCAGCCTGCCGGCCCACGCATCCTCGAGGCCCAAGCTCAATGCTGTGAAATACTACATGTACACGGTGCAATTTAGTATACACGTGTAGCATCGTCTTAACACAAAAGGCACGCATTTCTCCCGCATATTCTTTTTACACCGACACCAAATTGTTTTTGTTCTTTATCTTAGAATTGGAGTAAAGCAATGCAAAGTTTTGGAATAATTATTACATCCACTTCGTAAAATATACGGTGTTTAGGATATGAAACTCTCATCCTAAACATCATATTTTAAGAAAGAGAGAAAGCGGTAGAGGGAAAGAGTGGATGGAAGCATCACTATAAACTTTATTTCACACTCATGGCTATAACAGTCGAAAAAATACACCTTTTCCTTTTTTCCTCGTTTCTTTATTGCTTTTGTTTGCATATATATACCACCTTTTACCTTTTTAGACAATCATTTTTTTCTCCATCCTAAATTTCTGGCCATTTTGATTTTTGGTGCCTATTTTTTAGTATGCACTTAGATGTAGCATGTGTCTAGTTGTATCTAAAAAAGTTAAAACGAACTACAATGTAAAATGGATAGAATAATGCATGATAAATCATTAAATCATCATTATCACTAATGCTGTTGTAGAGGAAAATGATATTTTGCATTATTATCAGACAAAATAAAGGATTTTCCCAAGAAAACGTCTGAAATACTTTTCACTCCAACAAAAACTAATTGGATCGCACAAGAAACGAAAATGGATCGAAACCGCTACGCTCCTTTGCAGGTGGAGATGGAACACACACAAAAAAAAGAGGTGTGCTTTTCTCAACTTGATGTTGCGTAAGAGCTTAACATAGCAGTTTTGCCGAGTTTAAAATACTCCAACGCAAGCTTGAGGTGAGGTTGGTTCCACCACCAGTCTAGCACGATCTGAGTCACGAGCCCCCCTGCCTGGGCTTCAGCTTCTCTATAAATGCGGCCGGTTTGAACCAAACCTCACTCTTCCCCGAACAAATTCAACAAACCAAAGCGAACCAAACCGTAAAGGAACCCCGAAACCCATCGCACCGCACCGGCGCTAAAAATGGCGGCGAGCACTCGAACCCTCTTCCTCTCCTGCTTCCACGGCGGCGGCGCCGAGGTGAGTCGCCACCTCGCGCTGCGGCCGCGGTACCCGTCCATGCCGCGGCGCCCTAGACCGGCCGTGGTCGCCGGCGACGCGGGAGGAAGCGGCGGCGACCTGGGGGCCGCGAAGGGGCCTGCGGAGGAGGAGGAGGAGAAGGTGGCGGTGTTCGAGGTGATCGGAATGTCGTGCGCCGCGTGCGCGGGGTCGGTGGAGAAGGCCGTCAAGCGCCTCCCGGGCATCCACGACGCCGCCGTCGACGTCCTCGGCGGCCGCGCGCAGGTCGTATTTTACCCGGCCTTCGTCTCGGTGAGTATCGACTATCGAGTACCTTGGTTGACGTGTTGCTTTCTATTTTTTTTGTACGAGCTGTTTCCAGATGATATTACAACTTTCTATCCATAGGCTCGACCGCTCGACATCACCAGTTCACCACTAGCAAACATCCAAAAGTCGCCATGAATAATAAAAGGATATCAACATTAAGTTATGTCTTAATGTCTGGTCTTTTGAGTTCTTTCGATTCATGTACCTATATCTCAATTTTGAGTGATAATTGTTTCTGTTATGCAATTATAAAGTAACACAGAGCTCTAAATTAGGACAACATCATGCAGTTCGCTCTATGATTTTGATGTAATGAACGGCTCAAATTAGGATGCTTCACTAACAATAGTTTTGTTCATTTACTGTATACGATGTGACTAGCTGAGGTTTGAGAGAAATTTTGTAGTCACGTGTAGTGGGATGCTTTTATATAGGTATAGAAAATATCACTGGTGTGAGAATCCTGGAAGCAGCCTTCAATCTTGGAAGTTCCAATCTCTGGATTTTTTTTAAAATTAAATTTTATGAATTATATGCAGACATGTAGAGAGGCAAGGACAACGAATTAAGTACCTGTGTGAATATTTAAGCAGAAACTCAGTTACATTTTACATAGTTTAGATGTGATTCAGATTCATAGATTGGACGCTTTATCCATTTATTTTTCTATTTGATTTTGATACAGCATGAAGATCTGTAGTTTGACATGCTTTATCTAGTCAGTTGACAACATAATTCTGATTAAATATTGGGCATTTCCACACAGTTAGTTTGCCATATAATTTTAACAAAACATAGTCATAGAGTATGTTTTAAAGAAAAGAATTCCTGCAAGTATTTCTACGTGTAATAATTCCAGATGAAGGTTTTGTGTGCGGTCCTAATTAATTTTATGCTCCATAAGAGGATATTTAATTGAAATGAAATGGCTCACGACTCATGAGAAGTTTTATTTGTGTCTCTCCTTTTTTTCTGAGTGGTTTGAAAGGCTCGAGGTAGACAGCTTTGTTTATGATTTGCAACTTCCAACTGTCATGACACCAAGACATGATTAACTTGTTAGAAAAACATAAACGTGTTTTGTTGTGATATATTCCCAATTGATTATTAGGTTGCTCAGGTTGGAATAAATTGTCGTATTCAAGAACAGTCGCCACTCACGTTTCTCATCCCAAAGTAACTTTCTTTCATCAGTGGCCCATTTGGGAATGCAAAATTGCAATCATGTCCCTCCCCATTAAAACAGCTTTTAACTTTGGGAGCAAGACATATCCCTTTCACCAGTTTATAGATATCGATAGGGCAAAAGGGGGAGCTTTTTTTATTACTGGAAGTCCTTGTCCTACAGTATAAGTGGATTTTTCTAATTTCACGAGGGAGCAGGAAAATTTTTATTTCATATTTCAACCTAGTAGTTACTTGCACACTTTTTATTTCATATTTCAACCTAGTAGTTACTTGCTCACACCATGCTATTGGATGCATAGGATTTTGTTGGTGACAATCCACAATCACTGAACTGAATATAACAGTTCCACTTATGTTATAACTATGTGTATCAAATATGATACTGAGATACTATTTAAGCAACTCTTTTACTTGTATGTTGGCTGGGTGGCTGCCATGAACAGGTGGCAGGTCTACCTGCAAATACTGAAGAGCCATATGGGTTCACTTTATCTTTTACGTATTTATCCCTTTAGAAGAAAAATAACATTAGTCCTCATCGTGAATTTTGTGGAAACTGCCCATACCTATTTTTCTCAAAATCTATCCCTGTTCACATTCTCTTTTTACCTCGAACACCTCTGTTCACATTCTCAACAAACTCAACTGATAGATATATGGTGGCCACATGTCCATGGGAGAGATACATAGTTGAATGTTTACTTAACCGAATAACAGATGAACTATGAAGTGATATGAATACTTCTTTTAACTGAATAACAACATAAATATTGTTTTCTTAAATCCCCATACAATCTATTTTATGAAACTTATCCTTAATAATCAACTAGATCCGTAAAGCAAATAAAACTCTCTGCTCCCTTTGCCTTCGTATATATTGGCCAATAGTTAATAAATCATTTGTGGCACATCTGAAAGTCTGAAACCCATTTAACAAACAAATCACGTTAGTAGTTTTACGTCATGTTTTAAAAATGTACTGTCTATTTGCCCATATTATTCTAACTTTTTTCCTACATATTTTGACGTTCTGTTCATGTATGACATTTGACAGGAGGAGAAAATAAGGGAAGCCATCGAGGATGTTGGTTTTGAAGCTAAGCTGATCAATGAGGAGGTCAGGGAAAAGAACATTCTAGTATGCAGGCTGCATATAAAAGGAATGACCTGCACTTCTTGCACAAACACAGTAGAATCTGCCTTGCAAACTTTTCCTGGGGTTCAAAGAGCTTTGGTTGCATTGGCTACTGAAGAGGCAGAGATCCGTTATGATCGCAGGATTGTTACTGCTAACCAACTTATCCAGGCTGTGGAAGAGACTGGCTTTGAAGCAGTCCTCATCACTACAGGAGAAGATCGGAGCAGGATAGACCTCAAAATAGATGGTGTTCTCAATGAGAGGTTAATAATGATACTAGAAAGCTCTATCCAAGCTCTTCCTGGTGTGGAAGGCATAAAAATTGACACTGAACTTCACAAGATCACCATCTCATACAAGCCTGAGCAGACAGGGCCCAGGGACCTCATCGAAGTCATTGAGTCAGCCACATCTGGTGATATTACCGCATCAATATATCCAGAAGCAGAAGGAAGGGAGCATCATAGGTATGGGGAAATAAAGCGTTACAAACAGTCTTTCTTGTGGAGCTTAATATTCACTATCCCAGTGTTTCTCACCTCCATGGTATTCATGTACATTCCTGGCCTGAAGCACGGGCTCGAAAAAAAGGTTGTCAACATGATGAGCATTGGTGAACTATTGCGGTGGATCTTGTCAACACCAGTTCAATTTATAATTGGCCGCAAATTTTATACTGGTGCTTACAAGGCAATGTGCCATGGCTCCCCGAACATGGATGTTCTCATTGCTCTAGGGACGAACACTGCTTACTTTTACTCAGTTTACTCGGTTCTTCGAGCAGCTACCTCTGAGAATTACATGTCAACTGATTTCTTCGAGACAAGTTCCATGCTCATATCATTTATCCTCCTTGGTAAGTACCTTGAGATCTTGGCAAAAGGGAAGACCTCTGAGGCTATTGCCAAACTGATGGATCTTGCCCCGGAAACTGCAACACTGTTGATACATGACCATGAAGGGAATGTTGTAGGAGAGAAAGAGATTGACAGCAGATTGATTCAGAAAAATGATGTTATCAAAGTAGTCCCCGGTGGGAAAGTTGCTTCTGATGGTTTTGTTATATGGGGCCAAAGCCATGTGAATGAAAGTATGATAACTGGAGAATCACGGCCCGTGGCAAAGAGAAAGGGTGATACTGTAATTGGAGGTACAGTCAATGAGAATGGTGTGCTCCATGTCCGGGCAACATTTGTTGGATCCGAGAGCGCACTGGCACAGATTGTAAGGCTTGTAGAATCAGCTCAAATGGCAAAAGCTCCTGTCCAGAAGTTTGCTGATCAGATATCTAGAGTCTTTGTCCCACTTGTAAGTTCAATTATATTATTGATTTATTGTAACAATATCATTGGATTATTCTTATCAATGATGAATAATCTTCTCCATGCTTGCAGGTTATTGTTCTCTCTTTGCTTACTTGGCTTGTGTGGTTCTTAGCTGGGAGGTTCCATGGTTATCCTTACTCATGGATACCATCTTCCATGGATAGCTTTCAACTTGCCCTTCAGTTTGGAATATCAGTTATGGTGATTGCTTGTCCTTGTGCCTTAGGGCTGGCGACTCCAACTGCGGTAATGGTTGCAACTGGAGTCGGTGCCTCAAAAGGCATTTTGATCAAGGGTGGGCAAGCTCTTGAGAGTGCACATAAGGTACAAAAAAATCCTTCATGTGGATACACTTGTTTAAGACATTGCTTTCGAATTGGTGAAAAACTGATAACGCTACTGATTTATATGACATTTCAGGTAGACTGCATCGTATTTGATAAAACAGGAACACTGACTACTGGGAAGCCTGTTGTCGTCGACACTAGGCTTCTCAAAAACATGGTCTTGCGTGAATTCTATGATTGTGTGGGAGCAGCAGAGGTATTCTATTTGACTCTATTATTCTCGTCATCATTTTGAGTGAAATAACATTTATGCTTTGAAGTCAAACTTTTCTCAAATTGTATGAATTTCTTGTCTAATTCAGGACAACAGTGAGCACCCACTGGCGAAGGCAATAGTGGAGCATGCCAAGAAGCTGCACTCAGAAGAAAACCACATCTGGTCAGAAGCAAGAGATTTTATTTCAGTACCTGGACATGGTGTCAAGGCCAATGTTAATGGTAAGAGTGTCATTGTGGGGAACAAGAGCTTTATGCTGTCATCAGGCATTGATATCCCCATGGAAGCTTTGGAAATACTAGCAGAAGAAGAGGAGAAAGCACAAACAGGAATTATTGTGGCTATGGATCAAGAAGTTGTGGGCATAATCTCTGTATCTGACCCTATAAAACCAAATGCCAATGAAGTAATATCATACCTCAAATCCATGAATGTGGAGAGCATAATGGTGACCGGGGATAACTGGGGGACTGCTAATGCCATTGGCAAAGAGGTTGGCATTGAAAATATCATTGCTGAAGCAAAACCAGAGCAGAAGGCTGAGAAGGTGAAGGAACTTCAGGTGAGCTATTTTCTGCTTTACTGTATATCGTAGCTTTCTTGCTTTCCTCTGGCAATCATTTAGTCATTTACTCTCCTCGCCTCTTAATTCTTGCAGTTGTCTGGGAAAACCGTGGCGATGGTTGGCGATGGCATAAACGACTCCCCAGCACTTGTGTCAGCTGATGTTGGTCTGGCAATTGGCGCTGGAACAGATGTTGCCATCGAAGCAGCCGACATTGTCCTCATGAAGAGCAACTTAGAGGATGTGGTGACTGCTATCGATCTCTCAAGGAAGACGTTCTTCCGCATCCGAATGAACTATGTCTGGGCTCTCGGCTACAACATCATCGGCATACCAATTGCTGCGGGGGTGCTCTTCCCATCGTCCCGGTTCCGCCTGCCACCATGGGTTGCCGGCGCCGCAATGGCGGCTTCATCCGTCAGCGTCGTCTGTTGGTCCCTGCTGCTGAGGTACTACAAAAGCCCAAAGAAGTTTGGCAATTGATGGCGCGGGTGAACTTCCTGGAGCTGAAGTTGCGTAGAATAAGCTGTACATATATACTCCGTATGCATTACTTCTGCTGTGGAGTTCGATGACAAATTCTGGATTGTGTCATTAACATTGTATGGACATGTGCCTGGTTGCATGGTATATATATAGCTATTGACCTTTTGTATTTACTTGTCGGAACTGTGAAAAGATGTATTGATATGTTGGGCGATCCCATGACCTATACACCCTTTTTGGGTAAAAACCATGATCTGTACACATGAACATGATGGATCGATGATAGAATCCAGAAACACTGAAACATAATTTGTGTTTCCAACGTGACATACGAAGGACCCTGAGCAACGTCGACGACGCCTGTTGAATTGAGCAACTTGGAAATTGGAGGTGCCAGTTAATGGGATCAGACTCGACCGGTCGAAAGCAGAGAGGCTTGGTCTGGTGTGCTTGGTGATGCTGCAGCTAGAAAGACGCATGCTCACTCTTCACGGTTGCTTTACTTTCCTCTTGTGGGCAACGTTAGTTGCCTAACCGAACTGCCAACTTCTTTAATGGCACGAGCATGGCAGCCACACTCGCAACAGAAAAGTTACATCTGAATATCTGATCTGGCGCCCAACGCCAGCAGTAGCGTGGATCGATGGAATTCGGTTCGCTTGGCTTTTCGCCTGTCCCGTAGGCCAGAGTGCTCTGTTTTTCGCCGCGGAACAGCTGTTGGGTGGAATCCGATTCGCGGTTCGAGAGAGTGTGTGTTCGTGGTGATTTGACTCGGATAAGATACGACGAGTGCTCTGTTTTTCTTTGTTTTCAAGCTACTACTACGTACATCACTACATGTCTAAATGTGTGCTCCCAAACACCACACCTAAACCGGGCACCCCGGACTCGAATTCGAACGTTCTAACCGTTACTGCGACACTGCGTACTCGTGCGTGCCATCATTCTTCGCTTTTTATCCCTACTTTAACGACGTGGGAGACGATGTTGAGTGGTAATTGCATCTCATCATTAATAATGTTTTACTTGGTCATTTCGCACCATCTGTTTCTGGAACCCGACATTTTTTTTACTTGATTGATCTAGGTCGCGTGACAGTTACAGGCAGATGCGCCTTGAACGTTAGAATATTTACAATTCGCTTACCACTAATTCGTTCAGCTTTCGTGCGAGCAGCACCGCAGCGATGGTGGGTACCGAGTCATCTGCACGTTTCAGTTACATTACCGGAATCGATCGAGACCAATGCTCACCAGTTGCGCGCATTAGCAGTTTGATTTGCACCAGCAACAGCGAGGCATTTCCCTGCTCGAGCTGGGCTCTTCGCTGCCCCCGCCCTTATAAATCCGGCACCGTTCAGCAGTGTAGTACTACCGAATCCCCAAACCAAACCCCCCGACCCCGAAACGCTTGGCGAGCTGAGTGATCGCACGGGCAGCAATGGGGGCGACTACTCGAGCCCTCCTCGCGCTGCGGCCGCGGTACCCATCAATGCCGCGGCGCCCGAAGGGGGCCGCGGTTGCTGGCGGCGGCGGCGGCGGCGGAAGAGGAGCAGGCGACCTGGAGGCTGCGGTGGGTGCCGGGAACGAGGAGGAGGAGGAGAAGGTGGCGGTGTTCTCCGTGTCCGGGATGACGTGCGCGGCGTGCGCGGGGTCGGTGGAGAAGGCCGTGAAGCGCCTCCCGGGCATCCACGACGCCGCCGTCGACGTCCTCGGGGGCCGAGCGCAGGTCGTCTTCTACCCGGCCTTCGTCACGGTGAGCTCCGGCATTCTGTTCACTTGGCATTCCAGTGGGTAGGTGCACGGTGTACCCAAATGATCATTACCTCTTGACACTCACGTTTCCCGACCCATAATTACTTCCTTTCATCAGTGGCGCATTTGGGATACAAAATTTCAATCCTGTCTGCCATCATTATCTCTTGATTTTTTTAAAAAAAAAGATTATTAACTTGGTAGGAACAACTTCTCACTGGAATCTTGAAATTCGTTAAAATAAATGTTTTTTTCTGTTATTGCAAAGCTTTATCTATTAATGGAAGTCATTTTCATCCAGCATGCACCGCTCTAGCTAGCTGCATTATGGGAGTCGCTTCACGTGATTGCTCTTGTTGGACCACAAAATGTTTCATCTCATATTTCAACTTCAATCAGTAATAGCTACAACAATATAGTTGATAACATATAGTTGTCCCATATATAGATAAAATATGCTGAATAAGATGCACTATAATTCCATTCTGTTTTACCTGATGTTTTTAATGTGAAAATGTTAACTAGAAAACTAGTATGTAGTTTTCATCTATTTTGGGGACCAAATTTTAGAACTTTTCATGGCGAAGTGAAAAACAATAGAGTCAATTAGTGTCCAAGAAGAAAGTCTTTTCTTAACGAAAGTACAAGTAGGACATGACCTATTTTGGTTGACTTCAGGTATCACCAAGTTATATTTAGTATCCCTGTCATGAATCCACTTAGAGCAGAGACTTGTCTCTTTATAGCTTGGATAATATATGTGCATGATCTAGTATTTGCGCACTTCCTTCTTGGATACTACCTCCTTTTCCAATATCACCTTTCAATAATTGGGAATTGTAAAAGGAAGATTCTTTTTGTAAAGCTGTTAGGTTCCTGAAAACTAAAGACCATTTAATGATTGATGACTATGCACAAAAGTCGGTTTCAAAATCCAATAGATACGCAACAAATGACCCATACTGAGACTTTGTCCTCCTGAATAAACCCATTCAAAATATCATAGTCATTACAGGCCTGATAAAGCTTGGCCCAACAAGATGAACTTTTGGAGCAGATTGACGAAACAATATTTATTATTTTTTATACGAAGTTGATGCATAAGTATACCTAAACATTTTTTTTGTTGAACCATGAGGTGATAGGTTTGCTTCTGAATATGCCTTTTGGCATGCTTCCCTTAACACCCTCTAGAAAAGTTGTATTTTGCGCACTTCGTTTGGATTATTCAGCATCCAAGTTCATATCTCTTTCAGTTGATCCAGACAATATTGTTATACTATATATATGATGAAATTCTCTGGTTGCTCTGTTATTGTGCATGTTGTATTGTTGATGAACAGTTAATAGAAACCGATTCAAATTTTACTTTTAGATTGATTAGAATTTTTTTTGTCATGTTTTTATAGAGAATGAACACATGTCATTTTAATTCTTGTTTCCAAAATATTTGTAGACTGTTATCATGTAAACCTTTTGGACAGGAGAACAGAATTACAGAAGCTATCGAGGATGCTGGTTTTGAAGCTAAGTTGATTGACGAGGAGGTCATGGAAAAGAACATTTTACTATGTAGGCTACATATAAAAGGAATGGCCTGCAAGTATTGCACAAGCACAGTTGAGTTTGTCCTGCAAGCTTCTCCTGGGGTTCAAAGAGCTTCAGTTGCACTAGCTACTGAAGAGGCAGAGATACGTTATGATCGCAGGATTGTTTCTGCTAGCCAGCTAATCCAAGCAGTGGAAGAAACTGGCTTTGAAGCAATACTAGTCACCACAGGAGAAGATCGGAGCAGGATAGACCTCAAAATCGACGGTGTTCTTGATGAGAGATCGCTAATGATCGTGAAAAGCTCTGTACAGGCCCTTCCTGGTGTGGAAAATATCAAATTTAACACTGAGTTACACAAGGTCACCATCTCATACAAGCCTGACCAGACAGGTCCCCGGGACCTCATTGAAGTCATCAGGTCAGCTACATCTGGTCTTGTCAATGCAGCAATATACCTGGAAGCAGATGGAAGGGACCAGCATAGGTATGGGGAAATCAAACGATACAGGCAGTCTTTCTTGTGGAGCTTAATATTCACCATTCCAGTTTTTCTCACCTCCATGGTGTTCATGTACATCCCATGGCTGAAGGCTGGACTGGAAAAAAAGGTTCTCAACATGATGAGCACCGGTGAACTTTTGCGGTGGATTTTGTCAACACCTGTCCAATTTGTTATTGGTCGCAAATTTTACACTGGTGCTTACAAGGCAATGTGCCGTGGTTCACCAAATATGGATGTGCTTATTGCTCTAGGGACGAACACAGCGTACTTCTACTCAGTTTACTCGGTTCTTCAGGCAGCTACCTCTGAGAATTACATGTCAACTGATTTTTTTGAGACTAGCTCCATGCTCATATCGTTTATCCTTCTTGGAAAGTACCTTGAGATCTTAGCAAAAGGAAAGACTTCCGAGGCTATCGCTAAGCTGATGGATCTTGCACCGGAAACTGCAACACTGTTAATGTATGACCATGAAGGAAATGTTGTAGGAGAGAAGGAGATTGACAGCAGATTGATTCAGAAAAATGATGTAATCAAAGTAGTCCCTGGTGGAAAAGTTGCTTCTGATGGCTTTGTTATATGGGGCCAGAGCCATGTGAATGAAAGCATGATTACTGGAGAATCACGGCCAGTAGCAAAGAGAAAGGGTGACACTGTAATTGGAGGGACAGTGAATGAGAACGGTGTGCTCCATATACGGGCAACATTTGTCGGATCAGAGAGTGCACTGGCACAGATTGTAAGGCTAGTTGAGTCAGCGCAAATGGCAAAAGCTCCTGTCCAGAAATTTGCTGATCAGATATCTAGAGTCTTTGTCCCCCTGGTAAGGCCATTTATATTTGTATTGATCTAATCTACTACGGTCTACTCTTGTGGAAAAATGCTGAACAATCAGCTCCACACTTTCAGGTGATTCTTTTTTCTATGCTTACTTGGCTTGCATGGTTCGTGGCCGGGAGGCTCCATAGCTACCCTAACTCATGGATACCACCATCCATGGATAGTTTTCAGCTAGCTCTTCAGTTTGGGATATCAGTTATGGTGATTGCCTGTCCTTGCGCTCTAGGGCTGGCAACTCCAACTGCCGTGATGGTTGCAACTGGAGTTGGTGCCTCACACGGCGTTCTAATCAAGGGTGGGCAGGCTCTGGAGAGTGCACAGAAGGTATGAAATAGTGTCATTTAGTACGTGGACGTACATGTTTACTGAAAAATCATTGAGTTGATTATAAATATTAAATTGTGTTTCTTCATAGGTCGACTGCATCGTTTTTGACAAGACAGGGACACTAACCATTGGGAAGCCTGTCGTTGTTGACACAAGGCTCCTCAAAAACATGGTCTTGCGTGAATTCTATGACTATGCTGCTGCAGCAGAGGTATGTTCTACAACTCTTTCTTATCATCTTGTTTGCTCAATTTTCCATTATTTAAAATTATTTCCTCTCTCACGGATTCTTGTCTTGCTTAGATCAACAGTGAGCACCCACTGGCGAAAGCGATAGTGGAGCACGCCAAAAAGTTACATCAAGAAGAAAACCACATTTGGCCTGAAGCAAGGGATTTCATTTCAGTAACCGGGCATGGTGTCAAGGCAGAAGTTTGTGACAAGAGTGTAGTTGTGGGCAACAAGAGCTTTATGTTGTCGTCAGACATTGATATCCCCTTAGAAGCTTCGGAAATTCTCATGGAAGAAGAGGAGAAGGCGAGGACAGGGATTATTGTGGCCATGGATCGAGAAGTTGTGGGCATAATCTCAGTTTCTGACCCGATCAAACCGAATGCGTATGAAGTGATATCATACCTCAAAACCATGAATGTCGAGAGTATAATGGTGACTGGAGACAACTGGGGGACAGCTAAAGCTATCGGCAAAGAGGTTGGGATTGAAAAGATCATTGCTGAAGCGAAACCAGAGCAGAAGGCTGAGATGGTGAAGGAACTTCAGGTGAGCTATTTGGTGCCTAATTACTTTGTCGCTTTCTTGCTCTTATCTTGAGTTATTTCTTATTTACCATCTTAAAAAAAACACTATGTTCTTGCAGCTGTCTGGAAGAACCGTGGCAATGGTTGGCGACGGAATCAACGACTCCCCAGCACTCGTGTCAGCTGACGTTGGTCTGGCGATCGGCGCCGGAACAGATGTCGCCATCGAAGCTGCCGATATCGTCCTCATGAAGAGCAACCTGGAGGATGTGATCACCGCCATCGACCTGTCCCGGAAAACCTTCTTCCGCATACGGATGAACTATGTCTGGGCGCTCGGCTACAACGTCGTCGGCATACCGATCGCCGCGGGGGTGCTGTTCCCTTCCACCAGGTTCCGCCTGCCGCCGTGGGTTGCTGGCGCTGCGATGGCGGCTTCGTCTGTCAGCGTGGTCTGCTGGTCCCTGCTGCTGAGGTACTACAAGAGTCCAAAGATTATTAGCGGTTAATGACACAGGAACGACGTCAGGCATGTAATTAACGTATGCGAAAGAAAAGAATCCGTTGATAGTAATCACTAATAACAATTGCCTGAAACAAAACAAGATGTAGATACACGGTACGTGGAATGTATGGATGTCAGGTACGTTTTCATGTATATATGTTAGGAATATATACTACGTTTGGAGTTCGAATATACGTGAAGTGTGGACTGTGGTGTGCCTACATCCGCATGGTTCTATACCAGTTGGCTGTTCAAAATGGAAAAAGGAAAGCCTGAATATTTTCATCAGTGGTGTACCTTGTTATAGTGATGAGATGATATCAGACGTCAGTCACCTTGCAACCTGGAGGATGTGATCTCTGGCTCACTGCCATCGATCTGTCCCCATAGTCCACATAGCTTTGGTGATCATGTGAAATTGCAATCGCACGTGTTTCTGACTGCTGAGTGAGCCATGGTGGTTTTGCAGAAATGCATTGCCGTGTATACGAGGGGCCGCAGAGTCTTGGTTGCATGCGGTCATGAGCTCCATCATGCATGCGGGTGTCCATCACATCTGATCAAATGAATCTTTATTTCAAGATTTTGATTTTTTTCCAAGATTTGATTCGTTTTTGTTTTGGCCCTCAATATTTCTATTTTGATTTCTTGTTTCAAGATTTCTTTTTTGATTTTTTCAAGATTTGATTCGATTTTGGATTTTTGTTAAGATATGGATTAGTTGACCACGGGAAATATGACCACATGCACTATGAGCCCCACAACTACATGCGACCAATCACAGAGCTCGAATAGACTCCACGGCCACTCGTACAAGCGGTATTTTCACTCTGGTGGTTTTGAACTGATGCTGTAAAACACTAAACATTCTGTGTCCTAGTGCAATGCAACGGGGACAGGGACGAGATCCCTGGAATTCTAGAAAGAAAGAGCGGAACAAATTGGAAGTAGGAAAGTGTCAGATCGATCGTGCCAGCGGATCATATTCGACCGAAAAGCATGCAGCTGGTTGCGGGGAAGCTGGTGCATTGTGCTGCTAAGATTGTCAGGACGCTGTTGATTCTATCATTTACGCACACGGTCGTTTTCCTTCCTCTTCTTCCTGGGGCCGATGTTAGTTAGTTACCTAGTAACGACTAAGCGACCAACTACTTTAATGATATGATGGCACAACAGGCGCACTTGCAACATGAATAAGGTTGTGCTGTAACTGTAATCATGTGTGTGCCTGAGTGGCTCCCACCTCCCAGTGTCACCAGTAACCAAAGATCAGGGTGCTAGCTAGGCCCGTGGCTTGACCCAGCAAACCCAGAAAGGGTCAGCGGCCTCCCTTTTGTTTTCACTCGGCTTGGGCTTGGCTGATGATTTGATTGTGATCGCTGACCGACAACGTAACCCTGTCACTCTCACGACCCGCACGGCGCACCCGACGAGGGGACGATGGATCCAACCTTTTCCTGGTTGGTTGCATTGCAGCGTCGACCGACCGGCCGTGCGTTCATGCAGACATGCATGCGTGCCTTCTCCGATAATTGGAGATAACTTGTCTCCTATGCATAGTAAAAAACTGCAACACAGTATGTTTGGATGGTTCGAAAGGCACTCGACAAGCATCCGGGTTACCGTGCGTGTGCGTGCGTTACTGGGATCACAAACTTTTCATTCTGTTTGCCAGTCTGGTGGTTGATGCTGATTTGTTAGAGAAAAGTACTATTGTTTAGTTGATGGCTGATGTTAATTTGTTCTAAGAGGACAATATTAGTGGCTGATAATACATGACGTTTACCGGCGGCGCGTAGCGCGCGTCAGAGGTCAACACAGCGGAGTGTCAGAAGGTTCTCAGAGGCTGTTCGGCTGGTAGAATGAATAGTGCTCGACTGGTAGAATGAATAGTATTTTGTGAGAGAGAATAAGTCTAAATAAGTCGAGATAAGCCAATGTTAGATCAGCCGAACAGCATCTCAGTGCTCAGGTACGAGGACGACACGCCAGCAAACCGGCACGCAACGTCAGCATCTGCGTCAGAGTGTAGATTGGCGTTTCACGAATTCACGTGCCTTTGGACAGCCACCGCGTACGCCTACATACTACTCCGTACATGGTTACGTGCACGCACGGTGCCAGGATGCTTCCAGAACCTGCCGCGACGACTCTTTTCACACTTGTTCCAACCGTTTGAACGGGCCGCAGGTTGCAGAAAACGAAACCAGCAGGCCCACGGCCCATCGAGTGAGAGCGTCCCTTTTGGGCTCCGTCTGAACTGAAGCCAGCAGGGCCGCCCCGCACAGCACAGCTGCCCAAGCCCAACCAATCAATACCGTCCGATCCGGCCGTACAAAAAAACCCAAAGGGCTCGTCGTTGACCAGCGCGCCACGATTCCGTCCACACGCGGCGGGCTCCCCGGCCACGGGCGCGCGGCAGGCAGACGCGGCGCCGACGAGCAGCTCCCCTTTCCTTCCCCTCCGCGTGGATCGCACGCTGCTGCCGAGGCGTTCACACTTCATCGTCATCAACACCCCCAACCCCCCGTGGGCCTGACCGGTATAAATCCGCACCAGCGGTGACTCTCGTCTCGGCCCACAACCAACTCCGCCGCGCTTCTTTCTGCTGGTCTCCCCTCTGCTCTCGGCTGCGTCTGCACGCTACCGCCCAGCAGCCACTCCTCCCCGACTCTCCGCTCAATTCTTCGCCGCCGCCGCTCGCCGTTCGCCCCCAGCATGGCAGCCGCGTCGTCCGCGACCTCCGTCCACGATTTCACCGTCAAGGTCAGCCCCGTTCCTCTCGCCTTCCTCTCCCCAGCGTAGATTCCGGAGGTGATGGGACCCCCTGTACTTTTTTCACATGGATCGCCTGATTAGCTTGGCCGTAGCCCGAACCCGCGGCGTTGTGCCGTGCGAATTTTGGCTGCGGATCCGTTTGATTGCCTTGCAAAACGGCCGAATTTGTTACCCAGCTGTTGCTAGCTGCTTCGCTGAATTTTATTAACTGTATAGATGCAGCAGTGTTCGATTTTGCAGAGAGTCTAACGAGTGAGTTTTGCCTGCTGCGCTTGTGCAGGATGCAAGCGGGAAGGATGTTGACCTCAGCACCTACAAGGGCAAGGTTCTCCTTATTGTCAACGTCGCATCCCAGTGGTATGAACCATCTGCTCAACCTCATATGTCCTACATCCTTGCTCTGGTATACTCAATTTTGCTGGCACATAGTAACTAGACTGGGATGGTAATATTGCAATTGTTTGGTCCATTGCAAACATTGTATCAGTAAAGGTCGTCTATGTGCTTGGTTTCATTTGTGCCTACTTGATATATTCTGTAGAATAATGTTTGTCTTTGCTCACTCATTTCATTGTCTGATGTAGACATCTATATTGTTTAGTTGGCAATATAGAAAACGTTATTCTGCACACTGCTAATTACTGTACTGTGACTGATTATTTCAGTGGATTAACTAACTCCAACTACACCGAGCTGGCCCAGCTCTATGAGAAGTACAAGGACCAAGGTGTGTTCTTAATCCATTGCCTTTGTATATTCTTGGTCTTCCGATACTTATCTGTTCTCATGGCAATATGGAATGTGAATTCTCTTTATTTTATCCAACTGCTGGCTGTTCATTGATTTAAACAATTTCAGTTGTTGTAGCTAATCATTGAATACAATTGCCAATTTATGTTTTATAGGTTTTGAGATCCTGGCTTTTCCTTGCAACCAGTTTGGCGGGCAGGAGCCTGGCACAAACGAGGAGATTGTCCAGTTTGCTTGCACACGATTCAAGGCTGAGTACCCCATCTTCGACAAGGTAAAAATTCTATATTGATTTCCTCAACCAAAGTAACGCATAGTTAGGATATGGCTTTTTTAATACGAACATACAGTTTTCTGCTGTAGAATGATAGCAGAATGATGTGCAGGTATTAGTGATGACCCTTTACCCATCTAGAATTATTTCTTGTGGGGTGGTACTAAGCCTAAACTCTTATTACTTGTCAGGTTGATGTCAACGGTAACGATGCTGCGCCCATCTACAAGTTCCTGAAGTCTAGCAAGGGTGGCCTCTTTGGTGACAGCATCAAGTGGAACTTCTCCAAGTTCTTGGTTGACAAGGAGGGGCGTGTTGTGGATCGCTATGCCCCGACCACTTCCCCCCTGAGCATCGAGGTAAACTTCCAGTACCGTGTTTTGCGTTTGTTTTTACCGATATGTTATCTTGAAGCAATTTTGACATTCTTCTTCAATTAATTTCCGCAGAAGGATATCAAGAAGCTGCTTGGGAGCTCTTAAACATCTGTCTGTAGAAAAACCTTTACCCTTGCATTACTCTGAGCACTAAAATTTACAATAATGTTGTGCTAATAAAGTAGTGCTCCGTATTTCAGAGGCTGCAGTACATTCTCTATTTCCCTTGCAAGAACTCTGTACTTGTATATTCCGTTTGAATGGATTGCGTTATCGGTTGATTATGCCTTCTATCAATATTGTCATCAGATGCCTATGATTATTGAGTTCTTGGAGAAATGACGCATTGACATGTTATTTCGTCAAGCTTTAGCTTGACATAGGTGTTGATACTTGCATCCGTGGGAGTTGATAGTGAACATGAGCTGAACGCAAGTCATACAACAACATAATTAGTTCTAGTACATAGGAGACGGAAAACAAATTTGTTTTTTTAATTAAGCAAAAAAAATTCATTTTTAATGAATATGCATAGCACGTATTTCAGCAAAAGAGAGTTACAAATACATAACTTCAGAAGAACCTGCACGGATAAGGGGGCCTCAAAATTACGGGCGCCCGTTGGTATGGCTCCGTGCGGTCGATCGGAGAATTTTTTTTTTATATTTTTTCTATCTCTATTTTGCAAAAATATATGGTCCGCCCGAGATTTTGCAAAACTATACATCTGCCGCCGTGGCTCACGGCGTCAGGGACATAACGCCGTGGCCCACGGCGGTAGGAGCCGCCAGCAGTGGGCCCGTAGCGTGCGACAGACATAGCGCCGTAACCCACGGTGTTAGGAACATAGCGCCGTGGGCTACGGCGTTATGCCCTAGCGTCGTGGGCCTTGGCGGCAGCAGGCCTGCTAGCGCCGTGCCCCACGACGCTAGGATCTGGCTGCCTATATAACACCGAAATTCAGCCGAAAATGTCATAATAATTCGAAAAAAAAGAAAGAGAGGGGGAAGAGGAGAAGGGAGTGAGGAGGAGGTGGTGAAGGTGCGAAGCTCTGCCGGTTTTTCGTCTCGTTAGAGGTAATACTCTGATACTAAATAGTTTGAACTGTGATAATAGTAAAAATATAGTTTTAGTGTAGATCTGCTTAGTAAATATATAGTTTTAGTGTAGATCTGCTTAGTAAATATATAGTTTTAGTGTAGCTCTGAGTAGATATATTTTGTAGTTGCAGATCCACTTGTTAATAGCGTTTTTTTCATGATGTCAGACATGTCGGATGATGTCAGTGTCAAGTTGTATTTCGGTAATGAGCAGATTAGATATGGTGAACATGGAGTTGACTTGTCAGAATTTGATTCGGTTGACCATGTGATTAGAAGAGCAGCCTCAAGAACTTGGGGGTCCATTACCGACTTTTTTTTAGGGCATTCCATGTAGATGCAGAGCAACATGACTTATCTATTATGGCTCTAATCAACAGGAGTGAGTCATTATATTGGGAGCTTATGCCACTTCAAGGCACTGAACATTGGAGGAGTTATATCAAAACAGCATGTGAAATAGGTTTGCCTGTGATGTTGTTTATCCAAGTTGTTCATAAGCCTGGGTCTAGTAGTCAAGTGCCTGAGGAGGGTAGTGATGCTCACCAGGGTGAGGCTGAACTACAAGCAGGAGATGGTCCTGCAACTGAACCACAAGAAGGAGATGGTGCTTCCACTGAGGAAGAAGAAGGAGATGGTGACACACCCTTTGAGGCCCGTGGTGAAATTGACGAGGGGGAAGTTAATGAAGAAGTACTCAGGCGGTACGAAATGGAGGCTGGTGAGGATGAACGTGGGTTGGAAGAGGACTCCTCAGATGATGAGGATGACCCGCTAGTTCCAAGGGACTGGGACAGTTACAATTTCTCACAGCTATCTGTCAATCCTGGTGAGAATGTGTCCTGGGAGTATAGAGACAATAAGGTTTCTGTTGGCGCCATGTATAAGAGTGCAGTAGAGGTGAAGGATGCAGTAAAGAGGTGGGCCACCCTTACTCTGCAGAGAGAGTTCAGGGTAGTGAAGAGTTCTCCACATATATATGATGTACAATGTCTGAAGCCCAACTGTCCTTTTCGAGTGTATGCTTCCAAGGGCAAGTGGAAAAATTACTGGGAGATCAAATCTGTTGTGGATCACACTTGTGTACTTGAGCAGCTAGATGCAAGCCATCGTAATTTGTCATCCGGTTTTGTGGCCAGCCAGATGTTTGCTAAGATTGTGGAAAATCCTGCTTATGAGCCTAAGTCCATTATCTTGGCAATTGAGGAGAAATTTAGGTATCAGATAAGTTATGGTAAGACATATATGGCAAAGAAGAAGGTAATGAAGATGAGGTGGGGAACTTACGAAGCATCCTACGACAATCTGCCTCGATTGCTGAACACAATTGCCACGCTAAATCCTGGTAGTTATTATGATATCAAGACTTATAATCTTGTATCAAGGCCAGGGAAGCAAGTCTTGCAGCGGGCATTCTTAGCATTGGGTCCCACTATTGCTGCATTCAAACAGTGTCGACCAGTTATTTATATGTGAGCACTCTTCTCAAGTCTCACTTCACAACACAACAAGCACCAATGAGTTCCTGGACTGGGGATGATGATGATGACTCCCTCGGTCCAGCACTGTGGAGCCAGCAAGATCCAGAGTTCAACAACAATTTTCCAGTCTTAGACAAGAGAGATTTCAAATCCATGCGTGATGTTAGAAAGTACGCACCAAATCAAACGGTGAACTGACCAAGGTGTGCACACGGTGAGTTCTGTGTGATGCAGGTTTACCAGGGATGGGACAACTCTGGTCGACGCTTCTGGCATTGCTCACGAGCATGGGTAAGCAAAACTCCTTGCCCTCTGTCCTTCATCATTGTATGATTTACTAATGTAATCACGGTTTCTGCAGTACTCCGAACAACCAGATAACTGTGGTTTCGTGCAATGGGTGGATCCCCCAGCTATTGACCCGTATCAAGAGTACATCAACTACCTCGAGGATGTTGTCATCTTCAATCTGAGGCAAGAACTCGCGTCGGCATTGGCTTCTCCAGATCCGACATCTACCAACGACGACGACGGACCGGTGACCGGACCAATGGTGGTGAAGACGAACACCGGGTGTGAGGACGAGTTCTGCTGTTGTCCGTGCCACGAGAAGAAGGACAACACTCCTCCAGCAACTCCACCCCCGCCACCGTCTGATCCAACTCCACCCCCGTCGGGGTACTACATACCCTCCCAGCACTCCGGCGGGTCTATGATGTCCGGGTTCTCCGGCTACTATTCGTACAACTAGACTACAAATGTTGTAATCGTTTATCTAAATTCCCTAAGGCACGTTAGGACTAGCAGCGGCACAAAGTTAGGGTAATTGTGTCGCACGTGCCATTGCAAATGTTGTAATCGTTTATCTAAATTCGTCGTTAAGTATTAATGGTTTGTCGTTTTATCAATGCTTCAAAAATTGAAATTTACCAAAAAAAAAATCCTACCGCCGCAGTGCACGGCGGTAGGTCCATACATACCACCGTGGCCTGCGGCGCTACCTGGGGGCCACGCTGCCGCCTGGCGGTAGGCTCCTACCGCCGTGGCCCACGGCGGTAAGTCCTACGGGCCCACTGCTGGCGGCTCCTAACGCCGTGGCCCACGGCGACGTCGGTACTGTGGGCCATGGCGTTATGTCCATGACGCCGTGGGCCACGGCGGCAGATGTATAGTTTTTGCAAAATCTCGGGCGGACCATATATTTTTGCAAAATAGAGATAGAAAAAATATAAAAAAAAATTCTCGATCGGACTTGGGATTCACTTTCCCTTTTGGGCCTTCTGTGACTCCCCTTTCTGGCTGGGTGCATTGCAACGGAGCTATACATTGGGCCGCCCATGTGCATTATTATTATTAGGCCTAATTATTTTCAAGCGCGCTGCTGCTTCTCTTTTAGCGAATATCTCGAAAAAAAGTTACCTTTTAGCGAATTATAAAATCATTCTGAAACCGCACTAGTGGTTCTCTTTTCAAGCACGCTTCCGTTTCTCTTTTAGGAAACCAAAAACATTCGGGACCATGGGAAATGGGGAATAAAGGGTGGGGGGAGTATGAATAAAAGCTAGTTTTAATGACAACAATAAAAATAACAAAAAGTATTTTTGATAAACTTTTACAACAAAAAGATTTTCGTTTGGCATATTTATAACTAAGAGCTCAATTTTGAAAAAAAAGTGTACCTCATTAATCATACAAAAACAACAATATGCATAGGGAAAAGGAGTGATTTAAAATAATAGATATGCGAAAAAATAGTATGTACATAAGAAACTGCAAGAGAAGTAATTATGTGCTACATTTTCACTGTGTAGAAAAAAGTGTGTTGCATTTAGCAGGCATACCTTTTGACTCTTGCTGTGTAATTATCAAGTTGAATGCCCTGCAAATCAAAAGGGAGAAGAAAAAAAAGAGTAAAACATGTGTTCAACGTGCAGGGACGAGCTTGTTTTTTACTTACATGTTGTTCAACAATATGCCTTATTTCAGGCATGATAAGTTGATTTTCCTCATGAGTATATAAGTAGTAGGTGAGGGATTCGCGTTGTGGTTTGGCATGTTCCTGTGTGTATAGATTCATAGTCAGGGGAGAAGAAAGTTGAATAGGAAAGAATAACAGGATGTGCTGTCTGTCAGAAAACTGGTGAAGGTGCTTACTGGATCGAAATGAAAATGTGTCTTGCCATCATATGATAGTAGTAACTGGAGAACATACACACCGCTGTCATTCCTTGAGAGTGAGTCCAATGGTTAAAAAAATAGATTCATAGTCAGTATTTAAAAGGAAATTGGTGGGACTGAATAAACTATTCTGAAATATAAGCATTATCTGTACAGATGAGATGGGTGGCATTATGTTGTGTGAATTGAACTTAACTTGTTATTGCAGTTTGAAACACTTCCAATCAATGTTTCCATCTTGTGGATCTGAATCCTTGTGAATCTTTCATGGACAGCATCAAATACCCTTTTGAAGTTTGAAACAACAATGAGGGCGTCTTGTTCGATGATTTGTTTGTCCTTGAAGGGGCATATCACTTCAAACCTCCTGTCTCTGAAATTTGCTACAACAAGGTACCAGTAACCACTTTTCCATACAGGCACGAAAATCTGGCACGGCAGGTGTAAAAAACAGCAAAAGTTGAGAATCATTAGATGTGTGAAAAAAGAAGAGTAAGCAAAAGGACTAGGGAAAACATTTTAGTAAGTTGTGCACATAGGTTGTGTAAAAAATGAGGTGAAAAAAAGATAATTCTTACCAAATCAGCGTTGTCTAGCCTGAAACCAATATTTCTTCAGCAAGACTGGGAGCAATTTCGCTTGGGATTAGCTCAAGGTCCTGAAGGGTACTCTGTAGAAAAATAGGTATGAATTACTGGAATTATGGGCTCTGCTTTTTTTATACAAACATGAAAATATATACGTCGAGAAAAGACTTACTGCTAATTCATAGTTGAGTACAAACTTTCCACACTCTTCTTTTAGTAGCAACCCGCGCGTGTGTTTTGTGAACCGAGTCCATTATAGCAACTCCCATAATATTCATGACATGGTGCGAGATTGATCCATATACTTGCATTGAGAGCCCGAATGTACGATGGTCAACCCAGTTGACTTTTACCATCTTTATTATTTTTGGGTTGATACAATAAAAAACAATAGAGATAATTATATGGCGCGAAAGAAAAAAGTGATGCATCAACACATAACTTTTCTAGAGGAAAACAGAGATAAATGTCCAAAAATAAGGGGGAGGGGGTGTGATATACCTCCGGATGGGATGTGGGCCAGGGATGTTACTGACAATGTGTTGATAAATAGCTCTTTCAACGGGTGTTGACACAAAACATGACGGTGTACTTGTGGCCTCATGGGTATCAAAGTTTCTGGTAGCGTCTTTTGGGAGCTTATGGCTGTTTCAACTAATTCATCGAGTTGCCTCACTGTTTCCTCATCCCAATCATAGTCATCATGAATATATGGGTGCGAGGTACCAGCTTGGTCTGTTTTTATGGTAGGTTGCTCGGATGTAGTAGGTCTGCTAGTGTTGGGTTCATACACTTTGCTTGGTTGTGGTTGTGGCATTTTGTTCGCTGCCTCCTCATTTGCAGCTGTGAAATCTCTTTTTGTTATGCCACCCAAACCGTGTTTGGTTCTGTCACCATCATGCTCGCATTTTGCTCTGCAGTTGCTTGTGCTGCCTTGGGGGCAGACGATTGCTATCTGAGCAGTTGGTGGTCTGTTATCTGTTTGCAAAGTTGCATCCTCATTGTGTGCCACGTCAAACCTAAGTTTCTTTTTTCGAGCAGTTATTATGTTCATTCGTAGAGCGCCAAGCTCATTCAGTGATAGTTCTCTCACTGTATTAACTTTTGGCCCTTCAATTTTTTCAGGGTTCGCACAGTTTGGTATGGCGTCAAATGATGAGGGGAGTGGTATTTTCTTGAAAGAAATTGAGGTTCTCACAAAAGTTTCTGTTTGATCGAGGATGGCGGGTGCACTTCTGGTGGGGCGAGCGCAATGATAGTGCTCATCCTTTTTTTCCTTGATGATGTTAGGTCTATCATTTGAAGTAGCATCCGGTATTTCCCAACGGGCTAAATCTATTAAGCTGATATTCTCTCTGTCCAGTGGGTCCAATGGAGGTGGTTGTGCATCCTTTGCAAAAAATATTCTGTGTAGCTCATTTGTGAAGATGTCTCTCATCTTGGGGCTATCAAATCCATCCCATGACTCCAATGGTTCCAGATGCTGCAAAAAGCTCTCAAACATTTCCTTTGCATCTAGTGGCTGAATGTCAATGATATCTGGCACTTGCATTTCTTGGAACTCAAATGTGTCTTCACCATGCATTATATTTCCGGCTGCTGGGGTTGCTGTGGTATGTGCAGCACTGATATCGGGAGTGTTGGTGTTGTTCATGGAATGGGCCTGCACCTCAAGTGCGTTTGAAACATCTGGAACGACTGTTGTTGGGTTGGTAGAAACGGATAGATCCGGTTGTATGAGAGTTGCAGAATCGGCAGGCTTGATTGAGCATTTGGTGCTGAATGTATTGGAGAAACTTCAGACCCTACTGTTATTGCTCTCACGAATGGTGGATGCTAGTTTTACAATGTGTGAAACTAAAATAGGCCTTGTTGCTTTAATAAGCTCATTTCAATTCTCGTCATAAGTTAGCTGCAATTGCTCCATAACCTGGACAAAACGAAAAGAAAATGATGCTTGAAAGATGCATGGGTGGCTGGTTTAAAAAATAAAAAAGGGGGGAGATAGTAACACTGATTTAAGCAAGATCCTGACAGAAGTGGGTGGGTTGGTAGTACTTACATCACTGAAAGCTTGTCTAGGGAGTATAGATTGTAAAATTTGTTCAATATCAAATGATGTGTCCAGGGAAATGTCGTGTGTGAGCTTACGGGGCCGCAGTGGAGTTCTTGCCATCTCTCTAATCTGATGTGGGGCAAAAAAAAGGTGTAGAGTTAGAGAAATTTCTATTCTAATTAATTCCTATTATATTATACAAAAAGATGCAGATAGACTGAACAAAAAGGGCTTCATTCCGATTTTCCCAATTTTGTGAAGAGAAATATAATCTGGGCGTTTTCTCTTGTTCTAGCTATATAAATTTGTGTGAATACAAAAGTTTAAAAGTGGGTCATGGGAATAAATAACTTACAATGGTCCTGCCAAAGTTGTTGCTGCTTTCATTGATTCTATCAAGCTCAATGTATGTTGAGATATTTTCAGTTGTCCAGAGACTTATACGTGGCAGAGTCGGGGAGGTTCAGTACAGATGTGTTGAGCAGTTCGAAGTACACAATCTGAGGTTGTAGATAAAAAAAGGAAAGTTGACATTAAATGGTAGAATAGGATAATAACACATAATAAAATCATGTGTTTGGAAAAATTGTACAGATTAAAAAGAATTAATGTTAATGGATCTAGTTTGATATTTTGTGGAATGAATTGTTTAATAATAAATAGTTTTCTTCTGTATGGATAGTTTTGCATAAAATTATTCATAAATTTTTTGAAAACATTATTTTTATAAGAATATTTTATTATAATTGTTTTAGTACATTTTTAGTTTATTTTCTAAGAAATACTATACTAAAATGTTCATGAGATTTTTTTGAAAAATAATTCATTGACTATTAAATATTTTCGTGAAAAAATGTTTTGCAAAGATTGTGTGTAAAAATGTGGAAACTTTTTGAAAATATTATTTGATAAATCATTTTTTAGAGTGTGGTGGGTGTGTGAAACTTTTATTTTAAAAAGGAATTAACTTTTTTTTTCCAAAAACACTTTGTTGAAGGCCGAAGGAAGCAATTGAGCCTCCATTATGTAGGTATCCTATGCGGCCCACTTACCCGCCGTTGCCCCAACAACTCACCCCCCGCATCCTCAAAAAGGGCATTGTCATCCTTGCCCCACCCCTCCTCTCTCCAGCCATGGCAATCCGCCATTGCTGGTGGCTAGAGATATTAAGAATAGGTATTATTAAAATAAAAAAGGAAAGGGTAGAAACTAGGGGCAGCAAATTGGCAGAGGAGAAGCAGCGGGGGAGGAAGGATCGCCTCAGGGAGTGTGCAAAGGAGAAGCAAGTAGGAAAAAGCTTCATGAGGACGAACAGGGGAAACAAACAAAAAGGTACTTATCTCTGATTCCATCCAGTGAACGGAAAACAAAAATAACATAGGTTCTTTGACCAACGTAGAACATTGATAACATTGTACTTATGCTTATGATCAACGTGTCCTGGAATTTCTTTTTGTTATTGGATATCTCCAAGTAGGTGCTTCCAAAACTGGTGTTGTTCTTGCCGTCAATGATTTCACTTGGATTTCGCATGCTTCGGATAGCTTTCTTTCTTCTTCATATTTTGAGCTGAAAGAAACAAAATGATTATGAGTATTAGTTAGTGAATGCAATATTGATGCTATAGAAAAAAGGGAGGGAATATGCCTAATATTTTTATGTTTAGTTAATACATATGCTTTATGATGCAGTCCCCCTGAGTTACGAGGGGTTGACCAAGAGAAGATGAACATGTCGCAAAGCAAAGTCGAGACACATTTTGACCAGTTAATGGCAAGTTGTGGTAGGGCTGATAAACCAAATGCAAAAGTATATGTCGATGCTGAAAGCGCCTCACGGAAGTTTGTGCAGATAACAATGTGTATTTTTTTACATTGCTGAGTGCTTTGCTAATTTGGAAAAATATAAAAAGACAATGGCAGAAAGATTTATTTGATTTATCATTATTTCAGGCATTCGCAAACAGATATTATAACCACCGAGAGGAGGAAAGAAATGAAGCTCTAGCAAGAGTCAAAGCTATGATAATGTCAGAAGGAGGGCCTACAAAGCAAGTTGGTGATGAAGTTTCCCGTGCGGTTGATAAAGGATTAGACATGACTTTACATGGCTTGGATCTGAATGTGGTAAGAATAATATAAGCATTTACAGACATGATTTTATATAGGGGGGATGAATGAAAAACTAACATTTTTTGTTCTAAATGATATGTGACAGGCATTTGCCCCGTAGGAAGATGGTTGCTGCATGGAGACAGAAGCACAAGGTGGATGTGCAACAAAAGAGCATGATGCGGCTTTATGCTAGGTATGTCAAAAAACATCTTATATATGAATGCAAAAAACACAAAACAATAACAATGGAAAAAGAAAAAAAAGAAGAGAATAAAATAAGATGTTGTGAAACCCAAGAGAAACATAATCTGATGCTTTGTTATTCATTTGTTTAGCAGAGTGGGTTGGGCACGACGATGGATCGCGTTAGTGATGCTGTTGAACCAAATGGTGCAGACCAATGTACAAATACCAGTGAGCAAATTGATGATAGTGTCCTAGTTCCAGAACCGCCAACACAAGAAGAATTAGACATGGATAGAATGTGCGATGAAGACCAGTATCCTACAATGGATGAAATAGAAAATGCCAAGGAACCAGAAGTCGACATGTTGTTCAACACAAGGGATGAGGCTTACTACTACTTCAGAGTATATGCTAGGAAGAAGGGATTTGCAATCAGAAAGGACAATACCTACTCATCAAGGGTGTCTGGGCTCCTGGACAAGCAAGTTTTTGTGTGTAACAGGCAGGGGAAGAGTGTGCTACTTGATGATCCGGGCAGGAAGAAGAGAAGCAATGTTGTCCTAAGGACAGGCTGCAAGGTGTTGGTCCGAGTCAAGTTGTAGTCCAACCTGTGGGAAATTACTGCAGTACATTTGGATCAGAACCATGCTCTAGCCCCATCACTATGTTTGGTTAGGTTCATGAAATGCCATAAACAAATGACAGATTGTGAGAAGAGATTCATCGAAATCTTGCAAAGTAGTAGAGTGCCCCCGAGACAGGTGATGTCAATATTCAGAATGTTGAGAGGCAACCTGAGGGCTATTGGATTCGATTCAAAAGATGTGACAAGTTTGAAGAGAGAGGAAAGCAAGAAACACAAAAATAGGGACATTGATGAGTTGATTGTCTTGTTCAAAGAGAGGCAACGGAAAATACCTGGATTCTACTACAGCCTGCAAACTGATAGAGAGAGCACTGTGCAGAGTGTATTTTGGACGGATGCAATGGGGAGGGCGAACTATAAAATATATGGAGACTACGTCTCGTTCGACACAACCTTTAGCACCAATGTGTATGACATGCCGTTCGCGCCCATTGTCGGTGTTGACAATCATGGTAAGACAATTCTATTTGGCTGTGCTTTGCTAAAAGACCAAACAACCGAATCTTATGAGTGGCTGTTTGACACATTCCTGATTGTAAATGATGGAAAAATCCCAGAAACAGTCATCACAGACCAAGAGTAGTCAATCGGCAAAGCTCTAGACCCAAAGTTTCCTATGTCGGTGCGGAGATATTGTTTCTGGCATATAATAAAGCTGATGAAACAGAAACAATACAAGTTTTTTAAGGACAGGAAAGGACTGTACAGGGGGCTGAAACAGGCTATAACAGACTCATTCACACCAGAAGAGTTTGAAGCACGTTGGAGTGAGATAATTGATAGGTACAATGTACGTGATAATAATAGATTGAACTTCTTGTATAACATCAGGAGCTATTGGGTCCGACTTTCTTTATGGAGGAATTCTACCCTTTCTCGAGTACTACGGGGCGCAGCGAGAGCACCAACTCACTGTTCAAAGGTTTGTGTCGCACACAAAGATACAATCGTAAATTTCTTTGCAGCTTACGAGAATATACAGGAAAAGAATCTGTCGGAGCTTGACCGAGGCAGACTAAATTCCAAAGTGAAGGATCCTAATAAGTGGTCTGAAAGTGCGCTTGAAAAGCACGCGTCCCAAATTTTCACAAATGCATTGTTCAGGAAGGTTCAACTGCAGTTTAGGGCAACCATAGCGTATGGTGTGACTGAGCTTGTTAGAGAGAGGCTGTACGAGGTGAGGAGAAATAGTGAAGAAAAGAATATGGAATTCTTTAAGGACACATGTACTGTTGCAGTTGATGAGGAGAAGAAAATGTTCGAGTGTTCCTGTAAGAAGATGAGAAGGGATGACATCCAGTGCTACCATGTGCTGAAAATTGCTGAAAGGCTGGATTTGATTCTGGTGCCAGACAGCTTTGTAAGGCACAGGTGGACTATAGCAGCTGGCCATGATCTTAGACTTGCTACAGGGCAAGACCTTATTATTGGAGGGTCTAAATCTAGTGACGCTATACAGTATTGCATAATAATGGTAGATATTTCAAATTTTGTCTCGACAATAGCTGGGGACCGTATAGTAGTAAATTTGTTTAGTAAGGAGTTTGATGAATTAAAAAAGAGAATTACACAGGAGGCAGAGATTGGGAGCGGCCCTGCCGATCAACACGTGGGGGCTGGAGAAGCTGCTGGGGGCCAACATTGGATGCAGCAGGGGTTTTGCGTCTTACAAAGAGAGCACATTGCTTGACAATAAATCTTGTCCAGAGGTGGGGAAGAAACAGCAACTTCCACAGGTGGTGTTTAATTTTTTAGTCAATTTACTGAAAAACAACAGCAATATATTTTGTATTTTACCCTTGTAATAACATATCATGCTAAAAAAATTTATTCTTGTAGGGTGTGATGAAGAGAAGCAAGCAAGGGGGCTCTCAAGGCGGCTGTGCGTCAGGATAAATAATAAAAAAGGAATCTGTAAACATGAAATGACGTTTTGAGATTTTTTGGAGAGGATCACTGAGAAGATGTATATATGCAGATTGGAGTGTTATCTATAATTTCAATTTGTTGGCTTAAGTTAAAACGTTAAGGCTGAGCTTCTAAGTTATAAATAATTGTAATGATATATGTAGCTGAGCTTCTAAATTATATCTATATCTGTAAGGAAAAAATGATAGCTAACCTTCATGCTTTTGAATAAGTTTCTTCACATTGGCTGGCATCGCCTCATTTGCTTTGTGTCGAATCAGGTAAACATCAGCTTGAACTCTATAGTTGTAGATTTGAGCCTGCAAAAATGACAGTGTGTGGATTTTAAAAATGGGACATAAAGGAATGATTTGTATGGTTTTAATAAAATGCATAAATTATTCTTTTTTAAAAAAAAAAGGAAAGTGGCGTACATTATCGATGGGAGGGACTCTCCTTCCATCCCACGAGGACATGAAGTTCATAACAAAGATTCCACAGTCGACGCTAAAGAAATATGACATGAAAAAATAATGGTGTTAATTAGGTGGCACTTTGGATATGTGGACAAAAAACAAAGTAATTGCAAGGTGGCACTTTGTAAAATTTACTTTGCGTTCTGCTGTGGTGCTCCATGGTATGCAATTCTAAAATCCTGTAAAATAATATCTGGCTTTGGGCCATACATGGCATCAAACACCCTTCGAAAGTTTCTTATCTGCATAAATAATGTGAACCAATTGTTAGAAAAAATAGTGTATGCTCATTTCATACAACATTTGCAGAGATGAAACACAATTCAAAATAAGTATGGTGATACGTACGGCAACTTCCCTTGTCTCATCGGTAAATGGCACGGAGCTTAAAACATCAAACCACTTGTCTCTAATGTTAGCAACAATCAACCACCAATGAAGACCGTGCAGTACAGGAATCATAACCTGCATGAGCAGGGGGATTGTTTTTTGTAATTACCATATTAGAGTGCATTTTGGTGGAAAAACATAAAATTACGTAAGAAAAAGGCAGGGAAAGAACAGTGATGCACCATTTCCACTTTGTTAAGATCGAAACCAATGCAAGTGCGACTGAGCTTTCTTTGGGGTAGATCAACAGAAGTGCCATTAACCTTCATATGATCCTGATGTATGATGTGATGGGAAGGCAATTAAAATAAAAATAGTTAGAAAAATCAGAAGCGTGGGGGGCTGTTAAAAAACAACATGTATGTGCTGAGAAAAAAATGGAGGTGGGGTGCAGAGGGGTGGTAACAGGCCCTTCATTTTGTACTAAGAAATTTAAGGATCAGGCCCTATAAGGACTATAAGGATCAGGCCGTAATTCTATTCAATTTTGAACTAAAAAATAAAAGGGCTTAGTTGGATTGTGAAGAAAGCATTAGGGCCATGGCCCATTACCACCCCTAGGTAAGTGGGAAACATACAACTTCAGTTGATGTTAGATAACCCTTTATTATTTTTGGATTTGCGATTTCACTTTGGTCGTGCGTGAGTGCCTCGCTGTACACATTCATGGCGAATGTGCCAACCCATTGCTTTGCGTGCATTGTTTCGCCAAAGTCCTTTATGCTGATTGACATGCGGCCAATGCGTACACATTCAGCCCTGTGAAAAAAACATAACAAAAATTAAGTTTGTGTGCAGAAAACATACGAGTGTTTACGAGAAAAAGGAAAAGGAAACTTAAATGGAAAAAGCTTACCTGGGGTTTGCATGATTAATCCTTTTAGTGCAAAGGTGATAGATGTCTTTGCTAGCTCAGAAATAACAAGTTTGCTTGCTCTGATCTTTTCACCTTGCAGCAGGGATACATGTTCTTTCAAAGCACGCTTTCTGTGGCCAAGATCTGATAGTATCTTCTTAGAGCTTCTTTTATCAGCAACAGTTGTATTGTGTGTTGACTTAGATGGGGCATGCGCATCAGCATTCGGTTGCTCTGACGATATTCCAATTACATCATCAACATGTGTATTTGGTCCTCCTGAAGTGCTTGAAACTGACTTCATCTTCTTTTGTGGGGATTGTGCTGGGTGAGTAATTACTTCATCTTGGAAAGAAAGATTCCTTTTTGGCTGACTAGATGATGACAAAACTTGGCAGCGGTCATGTTCACTGTGTGGGGGCGGGGTTTTTGATGAAGGTGTTATGTTGTGATTGAGACTTATATTGTCTACTTCAGAGAAAGGGACCCCTCCAGGTGTGATTGCTTGCATAGCAACAACAGATGTGCCTTGAGATAATTCTGTATAGTCATCTTTCTTTGACTCTGAGACCAGTAATCAGCTTTGAACAGCTGAGTTTGCGTTTGATGTGGGGGGAGGACCTGACTTTTCACCATTTAGCAACTCATCATTGGGAAGGAATGCTTCAGCCGAGGAATCAGTGTTTACATCCTCTGTCAAAACAAGGGCGTTGCAGATATGTTCACTAGATTTTGGTATTTCACCGCCACAGCCAGGGCACTGGGTTGCCTTGTCGCGAGAGATATCAGTCGGGGCTGTTTTGATTGGTCCTGAGACCCCTACGCAAACATGTTCCGCATCCGAACAAGGTGAAAGGGTAGTGCCTATAGGATTATGACTTTCTCGCTGCATGTTGAGTGGCAGGTGAATCTCCAATTGGGGCACTCTTAGATTTTGCTTGCTGCAACCCAGACCAAAATGATTTTACCATATCACAACACTGGGACACCAAAAGGGGCTCGATGGATTTGATATATTGCTGCACAAAATCTTTGAAGAAAGTTTGACACAGGGCATGCAGTCTTTCCTGAGCCTGTTGAAGAAGGGAGGGGGGGGGGGGGGGGGAGGAAAAGAAAAGATATTTTTATTAAAACGAGACAACAGTCCGTGGAAGGGGCTGCAACTTGACTTTGGTGCGGATCACGCGGTGCAGAAGATGTTCCAGGCGTCGGTCGATGTTCAGTTGGGCGACGGCACCCTTGCGCTATTCTGGCAAGACCGCTGGTATGGCGAGCACTCGCCGTGCGTTGCTGCGCCTGAGTTGTGCGCTATCGTCCGCCCGCGCGTACTCCACCGGCGCACGGTGGCGGAGGCGCTGCATGACAGGCGCTGGATAGGAGACATCACCGGCCATCTGACGGTCCGCATTCTGCATCAATACATCTCCCTGTGGCGTGTACTGCAGAGCGTCGACCTGCGGCCAACCGTCGAAGACGTCGTTGTCTGGCGATGGTTGCAGACGGCGACTTATACCGCACGATCGACGTACAGGATGTTCTTCGCGGGCTCGACTAGATTCGTGGGGGGAAAAACCGATATGGCGCGCGTGGGCACCCCTTAAGGTGAAGTTCTTCACCTGGCTCGCCGTCAGACATCGCATTTGGATGGCAGATCATCGGCTACGCCGCGGTTTGCAGGACGTCCCTGCTTGGCGGCTGTGCGATCAAGAACCCGAGAACGCGGAACACTTGTTCCTGCAATGCAGCTTCACCAAGCAGATATGGCACGTGATCTTCTCCGCTCTAAGCATCACCCTGCCAGGGCCACAGGCGAGCTTCTTGGACTGGTGGCTCCTCCTTCGCAAGCGCCACAACAAACTGAAGCAGAAGGGCATCGACTCGGTGGTGATGCTGGTAGTCTGGTGCATTTGGAAGGAGCGCAATGCCATAACATTCGGCAATGCACCAGCAAGGAACCTCTGCGACATCATTCACACCATCTGGAAGGAAGGCGAATTGTGGGTCAGAGACGGAGCTAAGTGGATGGCGGCACTAAATTCTCAAGAAAAAAAGTGGATGGCGGCACTAGGATGGCCGTCCACAGCGGCAGCAGTGGTTGGGTTACCTCCTTAGTGCCCTCCCCCTGGTGTTGTTTCTTTGCCGTATAAGTCCTAGAACGAGTACTAACCCGTGTGCGTGCGCCCGGTACGCCCGTGTTGTAACAAAAACTTTGTTTTACTCCTTCTTAATACAAAGATACGCAGCTCTCCTGCGTATTCCCGAAAAATAAAACGAGACAAAAAGAAAAAAGTAATCTGCATAAGTATAATAAAAAAACAAGTGATTAGCATACAAGACCTCAGTTGTAGCAGCGGTGCCTATGGTGGATCTGATGAACAAATCAACATCTGGGTGTGTGGCTTCGCCGCATAGTACACGGAGTGACATTTGGCTTGCTCCTGGCATTACTTTCTGAGCTGACTCAAAGTCGATTGTGTTGCTTTTAGCTGCATCAATATTGGTGGCCTTTGTAGGTGGGGTTCTGTCATCAGTCGGTGACTGCATATTATTGAGGGAGGAAAAGATGGCCATGGAATGAGTAGGTCAGGCAACATTTGGTAAGAATGGCTGGAAAAAAATAGCATTAGGAAGTTAAGAAATATATTTTTTCAAAAAAAAAAAAAGCACATCATGTTGTTGTTTGTTGCTTGTGCCTTTACATGGTTGGCCTGGTACTTGAAGGGGGCTATCTCTTAAATCAGGTGCGCTAAATCCACGGTACGTGTTGGGGTCCATGTGATCACTGGTGAACATTGTGGCCTCTATGGGCTTAAACTGTTAAGCAGAAACAGAAAAGCGCGGGATATGTTATAAAAAGGGAAAAGGGGGGCATCAGAACGCTGATGACAGTTTTTGTGTTATAGTATAAACAATCAATCTTGATGCAATACTACAGGATAATGTCTATCAACTTGTTACCCATACCGCTCAATGTCATTTTGGGATCTTTTCTTGATATATAAGTCGGATATATGAAAATAAACAGCAGAGCATATTTTCATATATCTAAAAATGGTCTGTGAATCACAAGTGAGCTTAAGCTCGTTTGTATTTTAGATAAAAGGCAATGTGTGGATGTAAACTATATTTTCAGAAAAATATCATTTGATAAACTTGTGGTCTCAAGATACTAATGAGCAGTTAATTGGGTTTTAAATGAATGAGGCATCTAGAAAATAGTGAAAAAAAATGAAATATGGACAAATAGTATACCTCGATATGTTCAATTTGTAACTCAGCTTGACGGTAGCTAGATATAGCTTTGTCATCCCATACACATATCCGCGGTAATGTCTGATGAACAAAATCATGCCCTATTACCAAGTAATCATAATATGCAGCCTGTATTTTTTTTTATAAAAAAGAGATGAATGAAATGGTTGTTGTATCATTTTGATTACAGAAAATTAATGTGTTGTAGAAAAAGAAGAAAAGGGTCTTATAGGGGTCTACTTACAACAAGTAGGAATAGGCATCTAGCTAGTGTAGCCGTTCCGCTTGTATTTCCTTTAGATACATTTGTGTGGAATTTGATGATCCCCATGTGGAGGCAGTCTACCACTTTGCTACACCAGTCATATTTCTTGATTGCAGACGCATTGTAGATAGCCTCATAATAATGGTGACTGACTCTTGAATTGCTGGAAGGGCAGAGAAAAAGTCCAGGAACAATCAGAAAGAAAACCCTGGCAAATCTGTCCCCCACCATGTCAGGGGTAACCATACACAGCTGATCGTCAATCTTTGAGCCTTGATTCATCTGATTAGTATCCTTTGATATCACATCTTTAGCAAACCTGCTATACTTGCTTGGGACTTTATTGCCAGCAAATGGGATACCCAATATCTGGTGGGCTGTACTTGCATCAATTGTGAAAGATGTACCACCAGGTGCCTTGACAGATCTACTTTTTGGGTCGTAGTGCATTGCGAGCATTAGAGCAAGTGAACTTGGAATAGATGAGCATTTGATAGATGAGCATTAAAGCAATGATCCAAACCCACAATTTGAAACAATCTCTTTCTGGTCCTTGGTCAATTTACTAATCAACTTGGACATCTTTGACAGTGAAAATTGAGAGTTGAATTTCTATGCAGAAAGAAAACGAGAAATTAAAATGATGCAATAAAAGGGTTTGTAGAAATATTACTTACTGCATATAAAACAGTTACGTGCCAGTGTAAAAAAGGAGGCAGAACACATACCAAACAACACCTCAACTTGGTTGACGGTGAGTGTGAGCTTTCGGCAATGTCACTTTAACTTGGATCATAGCTTTTCTGGAAAGGAAAAAATAAAAGATAAACATGTTATATACACAACGTAGGTCTTCACAAAAAAGCAAAAACTATTTGCCAACATTCTTTGCTGCACAAAATAAAAGGGAAGGTGCTAGAAAAAAAAGAACTTTCTAGTGAACAGAATGGGCAAATAACTTGTATGCATTAGTTTGACAAAAAGGTAAAAAAAAAACAATTCTACCGTTCCCACATAAATCACTTCGTTTCTCCAATATATATGCAAAGAAGTTTCGATCGTCACACATTGCATAATAGAACCAACTGATATGATTTCATATGAATCAACTACATCCACATACTAGAAAAAAAGAAATATAGAAAGCATAGAGAGCAGCACCGTTGAGTTGTAATGCGAGCATCTGTCTTCATTTACTGATGGATTCCGATGAGAATTGCTAATGTCATCCATCCGGGCTGGGCAAAAAAAAAAGGTTGTCAAAAATGATACACATATGCCCCATCAATATATATATTATTTGCTCATACATAATGAACGGGTCATGTAACAGAAAAAATTGCTACTGAATATTTTGCTATGAAACAAATTCAGATACTAGTTCTGCAAAAAAGGAAAACATCATGATATTAAAACAAAGCAAAATACTGTTAGCTGTTCTCTCCCCCAGTTCACAAGCCCATAGATCCCGACAATGAAACCCTCTTGATGTGAATGACGAATATGATGAGAAATAAAACAACCCAATAAAAATGCTACAGAGTAATCTTACCACCGCAACGATCTAACACTACATCGTCAAACGGTTCAACACCAGCCCCATCATCAATCGGCTCGTCGTCAATCCTATGCGACACCGTGTACATGACCTAATGCTGTTCGCAGCAAATCCTGGCGCAAGGCTCTAGCCCGAGATCCTCGCCGCCCCGCAGTACGAATCCTTCGTAAACACCCCGCCTTCGCCCTTAAAAACGCCCAGAAGTCTTACCTTCTACTTCTTCTTCTGAAATCTCCCCCAACCACTGCCTAACCCAACCTTGTGCGAATCAAATGATATTCGAGTTACATGCGAAGCTGGGGGCGGTTCATTCAGCTAGAGTTCAAAACCCGATCCAAATCCACCAAGAGGGCGGGCGGGGGGGGGGGGGGGAGTGAAAAAACGGGATGCGACAGGACGGAAGACTAACATGGGGAAGTACCCTGGAAAATTTTCCGGAGCGGAGGCCGAAATCGATCAAGATCTAGGCGCACAGGTGGGGATTTTGGGATGAACTCGAGCGGCGGAGAAAAAAGGGAAAGGGGAAGAAGAGACGGGACGGAACAGGGGTGCAAGTTTCGAAAACTAAAAAATTAGGACGGAATAGGGGCCTGGGGGAGGAAGTGGACCCCACGTGATTTTTGACGCGCGCAAAAATGAAAAAAGAAACAGGAAAAGGAAACCTGGGACGCACGTGGGAATCCGTTTCGGGTGCCACCCAGTCGACTGTGAGTTTTCCAATCGCCGGGCGATGGTATAATCAACATTGCGCATGCAGAAAAATGAAACAACACGACCAACAACAAAGCTAGCTGAAGTAACAGGAACCCAAAGTGCCAACAACGCAAAAAACACACGACCCAAGAGGACTGAAGCTGCAAGAGAGAGTACACCAAGAACGCATGCACATCGTGTCGGTGTTTTAACCCGGCAACCTACCAAGGGGAGTACCCGAGGTAGACGTTTGTGGCCTCGCCGAGATCGAGAACTCAAAGGAGAGACACGTGGCACACAATTTAAACAGGTTCGGGCCGCGAGGTGCGTAATACCCTACGTCCTGTATGTCGCGTAGCTCTGGATTGATTGGGTGTGTTTACAAGATGATGCGGATGATGAGATAGGGGTCCCTGCCTCGCCTTATATAGTCCGGGAGGCAGGGTTACAAGTTGGTTTGGAAGGAGGAGTACTAGTCGTACACGGCTAGGAGTACTCTACATGGATCCGGGCATGTCTAGCTTCCTAACCGAGCACTAGTCCTCTGGATGACTTGTGCTTCACGCCGTCTTGTGCCGTGCAGCGCAAGTCGAGTAGTCCCAGGGGCCCACGTACTAGTCGGTCCTGGTACCCGCCTGAGTAGTGGGCCCAGGGATGTCTGTACGACAAGCCCCCGAGTACTTTGTAGTCGAGCAGGATGTTTTCAAGTAATCTTGACGGCCTTGGCTAGTAGTTCTTGAGCGTCCCCAAGCTCTACAAGCCCAAAGTCCTCAAGAATGCTTGAATTATCCCGAAGCTGGAAGGTACTCCAGCTGATCTTTGAGTAGTCTTGAAGTCTTCTCGAGTAGTCCCCAAGCGTCCCCGAGTGCTTCTGTCGAAGGTCTTCAATAGTACTCATGATGTCTTGATGAAGAACCATATGGAAAATGCGATTCGAAGAGTCGCATTCCATATGGAATGTAGCCCCCGAGCCTTAGGTCGAATTGTAGATTCAAGCTGAGGGTCAATCTGAAGTTCTGCCAATCTTATTCCGAAAAATTCGGAGAAAAAACCGAAGGACACGTGGCACGGAGCCCCCGAGCCTTGAGTCGAGTACTTTCTCTCGAATTGAAGGGTCTTCTTGACTGTAGAATGTGTTTGGAGTGGGATCTTGATTTGTATTAGCCCACTGTATCCGTCGATTGTAGTCGAGCCCCCGAGATTGAGAGCATCGGGTACTGGAATACGAAGAGTCAGTCCGCTGCCGCTGAATCAGCCGCCTGATACTTATCCGCCCGTTCGAAGCTGAGCCGCTAGGTGGCTTATAAATAACAGGTGAACCCCTTAGGGTTTTTCACTCCCAGCGATTGCATTTCTCTGAGAATAGATCATCGTCACCGCCTCTCCCTACACTTCTGCTGCGGCCGCCGCCGCTAAGTAGATTAGATCTACTACCGCGCCACCGCCGTAGTCTGCCCTCCTCCGCAGCCCCCGAGCGAATGCGAGTGAAGACGCTCGTGACCAAAAGGATGAAGGGGTCTCTAGCGCATAGCACTAAGACCGGCCCGTCGAAGAAGACGAGCCGTGATGAAGCCAGCGATGCCGGCCAGTCGTCGTCGTCGCCGCCCCCCTCCACTCCGCCGAATCCGGCAAAGGAGTGGAAGAAGGCGAAACTGAAGACTGAGGACCTCCTCGCCCTGGTCAACAGCGGATTTCTCCGTGAGAAGGAGATGGATCTGTGGCGCGTCGCCACTGGAGATCCGTACCCGATGGAGAAAAACCCGGATGAGATCCCGATGTTCGCGCGGTTCGCGGAGCGCGGACTCGCACTGCCAGCGAGCGACTTCTTCAAGGGGATGCTCAGGTACTACGGGATCGAGTACCTCAACCTCAACCCCAATGGTATCTTCCACATCTCCATCTTTGTGCACTTCTGCGAGGCGTTCGTGGGGATAAAGCCCCACTAGATCCTGTTCCGGAAGTTCTTCCGGTTGAAGCCGCAGCCGAGCACGGACGACCCCAGAGTAGTCGGAGGCGCTGGGGTGCAGATGCTTGAGGACGCTGCCGGGCAGTATTTGCTGTACAAGTTGATCGACTCCAACCAAGATTGGAAGTCGAAGTGGTTCTACATCAGCAACCACCACCCGAAACTGCCGAAGTCGAGTGGTCGTCAACCGAAGCATGCGCCGTGGTGGAACTCGGAGCCCACCATGCAAGAAGGCCTCCAGCTACCAGCGTTGCTGGAGAAGATCAGGGTTTTGAGGGAGGCCAGACTGAGGGCTGAGCATGTGGCCTTTAGCTTTTATGAAGAGAAGAGTGCAGCCACTGATGGCGCGAGACCATCTTGGCTACGAGTACACCGGCGACGAAGATTCGTCGCGGATGCCAGGTGAAGAAGTCGATGATGATGTGATCATCGAACAGCTGGGGAGGTCTTCAAGGACATGCCCGACTTCACGCCATGCCCTGTGCAGGAGTACTCCGCGGCACGCCCGTCGAACGAGGTTAGTAGTCGTGGCCAGAGCCCCCGAGTACTAATTGCCTGTGTAGTAGTACTTATGCTTGCTTGATCTTGTAGGACGATCTGAAGAAGTACATCTCCATCCCGTCCTCCCCCCCACAGCCGGAGAAACCAGTCCGGGGGAAGGTGGAGCCCAAAGCGAAGGAACGCCGAGAGGTCGGCGAAGGCGATGATGCCGTTGTCATTGAAGACACTTCCGATGACGAGGATGAGGAGACACTGCAGCAGCGCTTCCAGCTCCACTCTAGATTCAACCAAGCTGGGATGCCGCATGTGCCCATGGTGGAGAAGCCATCCAGCCTTGAGGCGGACTTACCGCCGCCGCCGAGGAAGCCCCGCAATGTGGCGCGCAAGCGCGCCGTAAAGAAATTGAAGGTGTCTGAAGCCACCAGACAAGAGGTGCGTACCACGACTAGAGTAGTCGAGTATTGACAATGAGTAGTCTATTGCTGACTGCTTGACTTGAATTGTTGCAGGACATCCCTCCCTCAGACCCTGCTGTTCAGGATGAGGGAGATGTCTGGGAGACTGTGGGGATGACGGCTGGGGGAAATACCAGCCCGCCTCCGGCTACTGAAGATATTGTGCCGGAAGAGGCACACGAACAAACCGCGGCTGTGGAGAGCCATCCACAGCCGTCAGCTGGAGAAGTGCAGGACCCCCTCCAACTGCGGCCGTGACCGTTGAGCAGCTAGAGGAGAGGGAGCAAGAGCCTCCTATTGAGGCAGGAAACGCCAGCGAGGCTGGCATTGTGGACATTACCAGTTTGCTAGGTGCCCCGACCGTCACAATCGTGAGGTTGACATTGTAAGTACTCTGTCTTTCTCGAGTAGTCGCTAGCTGTCAATTCCGTGTTGTTGACTGGATAATCCATAATGTAGGAAATCCACCGACTTGTCGTGGGATGAGGCAGAGGCTAGCATAGCTGCCGATGGTGAAAACCGCTCGGCGGAGGCACGAGAACCCACGCCGCCACCACAAGCCGAAACCACGACTGAGCCGAGACTTGAAGAAGCTGTCCTGGTGGAAGGTACACATCCTTTTGCTGTGAGTACATATCGTGTAGAGTAGTCGTATCCACCGCTGTTGCTGAATTGATCTGAACAGGACCACAAGCCGAAGGAGCGGCGATCCCTGAGGCAGTGGTCATGGAGACGACCACTGTGGAAGCGACGGCTACAGAGCCGGTTGCCGAACCGTCAACCTCGACAACTCCCGGGATGGCGACTTCGACATCCCCTGGGCCAAGGGTGGGGGCACAGGCTGACCCACAGCCCGAAGCGGGGACTGAAGTCATCGTCCGTGAGGCGATGGTGGAGGATGTGGCGCCACTTCGCTCGGCGCCGATGCCAGAGACTGGGGCCTCGAGCCGCGGAGGTCTCGAGTTGCTGGATGATGATCTGATCGACCCGGCCTTCGTGTCTCTGAGCATGGAGTTGTGGCGTCGCACAGAGTAGTGGATCAAGGTATGTTGCGAGTACCCTGTGTAGTCTTGTCTCGTTAAGTGCAGAGTACTGATTTAGCCTTTGGTCTTGCATAGGGACTAGTAGAGATATCCCGCCAGAAAACCGAGCTCCTGAAGGGGTATGGCGATACAGTCATCCGCGCCGAAGCTTTGGAGAAGGAGCTGGACAAGTCGAAGAAGCACTCAGCGCTGCTCCAATCCAAGCTTGACGGCGCCTTCGCCCAGTACCACAACGAGGCACAAGAGATGCAGGCGAAGAGAGATGACTTGATCAAAAAGAACAAGTCTCTGCGCCAGAAGAACAAAGGTATGCCTTCCGCCACGATTGCTGAGTACTTGTTGCAGTGCTTGTTTGGAAGCTAACATTGTTGACGAGTTGTCTGCAGATCTTGAAGCGAGGGTCGACCAGCTGAAGGCTTCCGAGACGGACCTCAAGAACATCGTGTACCGGGAGACCGACAAGAGAGAGGTACTCGAGTACGAGTATGCACAGTTGCGCCATGAGTGCATCAAGCACATGGAGCTCCGTGAAGCCTCCGATCTTGACCTTGTGCGTTGTTACAAATCTCTGCAGAAGCTTAATGAAGATTGCGAGAAACTGCGGGGGCAACTGAAAGAACTTGAAGAAGCCGCGCTGCCCATCGCAAGGCTGCTGGTCCCACATCCTGGCGGTCCCAAGATAGCGCCACTCGTAGATAGGCTGAAAGTAGCCCTCGGGCGCCTGGCGACGTACGTCAAGCATTTGGCGAAGTCGATACCGAACCAGGTACTCGCCTTCATGAAGTCGTACTTCCCGAAGGCGCCGGTGGACGTAGTAGCTGGAGGTCTTGCAGCCAATTGTACAGATGAGCAGTACAAGGCCCTGCTAGAGGAGATGGTGCCCATCGCAGAGCAAGCTGCTGATAAGCTGAACCTCCAGTAGATGTACCTGTAGAAGTAGTGCATGTACAGGGTAGTTGATGTAAAACAAACAAATTAGTTAAGAACTTGTTTGAGTATGAATGAAGTTGATCCACTTCTATGTTGTGATGGGTACTCGTTGCCGCGGCTTGCATCGAAGCTTGCGGAGTACCAAGCCGTAGAAGAAGTAGTGAGTAGTAGTACTTGGTAGAAACCGCCTAGTTTAGGAGGTACAATAAACAAGTTGAGTAGAATCGAACTTTATTACTGAGGAAAGAGTACACCTGGGTGGCCATGGCCAGGGCCGTTACAAGTATGAAGTCGCTAGGACCCTCAGGCCGCCTACGGCTAAGTAGTTGCTAGGGTCATTGGACCGCTTACAGCTAGAGATCCGTTAGTAGCCGTTGTAGCTGGATCAGAGGAGTAGATGGTATGTAGACCGCCGTGCAAACCCGTAGGCTATGAGCGGCTCAGGATCCGTAAGTAGCCGTAAACGCTGGATCCTGGATGAGAGTAGTCCGTAGACTAGTGCTAGGACCGAAAGGCCGCTTACAGCAAGGATCCGTGAGTAGCCGTATAGGCTGGACCCGTAGATAGGTAGTCGAGCGACTACGTGTAGAAGCGACACAACTGGTCAACATTCCACGAGTTGCTGATGTCGTCGCCCTCAAGTGTCTGAAGACGATAGGAGCCCGGTCCGGTCACCTTAGAGACTGAAAAGGGACCTTCCCAAGGCGAGCTGAGCTTGTGTAGTCCGTCCGTGTTCTGGATGCGACGGAGGACTAGGTCGCCAATGTTGAAGGAGCGTTCCTTGACGTTGCGATCATGGTAGCGTCGGATACCCTCTAGGTACCTTGCTGATTGGACGAGGGCAGCACAGCGGGCTTCTTCGAGGCTGTCGATGTCAACCCGTCGACTGTCTTCTGAGATGCCTTCGTCGTATTGTTCTACTGTCGGGGATTCCCACATCACATCGGCGGGTAGAATAGCTTCGGAGCCGTAGACCAGGAAGTAGGGTGATTGTCCCGTTGGCTTGGTAGGTTGAGTACGAAGCCCCTAGAGTGGATTGGGTAGTTCCTTGATCCACTTTCCTCCTTTGGTGTGAAGGACCGATTAGGCGAACCAGAGAGGGGGGGAGTGAATGGGAGCCGATAAAAATTCTTCTCGAAGGAGATGAGAACTCCAACAAGACGAACACGGCTTCCAAATTGCGTCTCCGACTCAACTACCCAAGTTGGCCAAGACCACACAGCCACTGGAGTGCTACTGGTCCTAGGAGCTAACACACAACCCTCCGAGCCAGAACTCACTAAAACACACAGCGGAAACTTGCACGGCTTGCTGCCTGTGCTACACCGGTCAGACCGATGACCTGCGCCGGTCAGACCGGTGGCACCGGTCAGACCGGTGGACAGTACCGGTCAGGCCGGTGGCTACAGCAGCCGCACAGCAAACGTTCCAGGAAGCCTCAGTGACTCCTCTAGGCCCTGGAATAAAAACCACCTCCGAAACACAACCTGGAAGGAAGAAGAACCCCTCACAAAACCTAGCAAAACAACTCCAAACACGCCAAGAACTGACCAGCAGGACCACGGGACAAAACCACACGGACAAGGCTATTCCCCGAGACAAATCTCACTAAGGGCTAGCACCGGTCAGACCGGTCAAGAGCACCGGTCAGACCGGTCGCGCCTGGGAAGCTCGGGATGAACAGCGCCCGCGAGTCAACTCCCCCAAATCCAACTCCCGATCTCCTGATTCGCTCCACGGATTCGCACAAGATTTTGGGGATAGTAGGAACACCTCATGGGCACTCCATAGCCAAGATTTGGTCCACCAAAACTTGTTGAATCAAGAGAAATCGAAGGATTTCCGCCAAGAACACCACGAACCCTAGAACCACGAAAACCCCGAAATTGAGCCCCTTTACTCATTTATTTGGGAGGGGAATCAAAGGGAAAAGAACCACGAGGGGTTCATGCATACATCCCCCACCAAATCCCAAAGAGAAAGGTCTCAAAACCGCCACAAGAAATTCGCCAAGAAAAGCCTCCGAAAATCACCAAAAAGGAGAAACGGGAAAGACACAACCAAGCCTTGAGGAACCACGCCGAATCATCTATACATACCAAAGAGGTTCATACAAGGTCTAGCTTGCCGCTCGATCATCCTTCCCTCTCACAAGATCTCACCATGAAGCTCTCAAGCTAGTCCTACGAAAATCCTAAGGAAAATAGGAATGAAAATAGGAAAACCAAATGAGCTAGGGTTCCAAGAGATGGCTGCCATCCTCTCACCACTTGGGTTATATGGAGGCAACCGAAAGACAAAAATACCCTTACTAGCTAACTAGGGATACATGCCCCTCAAGGGCGAATTCGGAAATCTTTGTCTTCGCTCCATCGGACGGATGCCCAGCGACCGCAAACTTGCTTAGTCTCGACGCAAGCCTTGCGATCCCGACGCGTGTCCTCCGCTTCGAAGATTCCGGACTGCGTCGTCGCACACCAGTCAGACCGGTGCTCCTCACCGGTCAGACCGGCACCCACCGGTCAGACCGGCACCCACCGGTCAGACCGGTCAGACCCACCGGTCAGACCGGTCTGGAGCTGCTGCACCTCCGTCTTCGGTTCTTCGGTCTTGGCTTTGTGGATCAACCAAGGAACCCAGTGGTTTTCTGGTGAACCACCGAAAACCCCGTGAACTCGGTGTAGCCTCCGCCAATCACCACTCATGACTCGGCTCCCACGTAGTCCCGGCTCGACCTTGGTTTTGAGGCTCAACCAAGAAACCGTCCATGACTTCATCTTGCCGTTCTTGCCACCATGCGGCCCGCACTTGACCCCGCTGGCCACCGGGTCCCTCGAACCAAGCCTACTTGTCTTCTCCACACCTGGAGGCCTCACCGGCAATGACCTTTCGCGCTTGTTCTTCACCTGCTCCTGCACCAGTCAAGCCGCAACCTGCACCTGCAATACTTAGCCAAGAATCAGTCCACACCACGTTGTCAATCACTCATCACACCAGGAAGCGACCATCCACTGGTCCTCGAACCACACATGGCTCTCAATCTCCCCCTTGATGAGTGCATTGACAACACACACATTTTGGTAACCAATGAGAAAAGGAAAAGAAAAGAAACGACTAAAGGAAACTCCAACAAGCGATCGAAAGCCAAAGAAAAGGCAAAGAGCAAGATCACTTGAAGAAGACAAGTCTCGGACCCCTTAGGCAAGGGCAACGGCTCGACACATCCGAGACAAAAGCATGCTCAAGCAAAGAGCACAAGCCAACAATCCAAAGCTCGAAAATCACAAAGAGCTCCCCCTGCACACATGCAAACTCCCCCTGAACCAATGCAACTCCCCCTGGACGAATGCATGCGAGCCACTTCACGAAATAGAGTAGCTGCAACAGCTCAACTCTGACCAGTCAGACCGGTCGACACCACCGGTCAGACCGGTGCTCAACATGTGAACAGGACCAGCACTCTGACTGTACAGACCGGTGACCTCAACCGGTCAGACCGGTGCACAACAGAGCCCCAAAAATGGCTCGAAACCACCTGAAAACCTTCTAGATGCATTCAGTAGGCCAAAACATGCTCAAACTTCTCCCCCTTGTTGACAATGCATGAATCAAGCCAAAAATGCAAAAAATGCAACCTAGAGCTTCTCAAATAGACAAAATTCAACAAAGGATGCTACACATGTCCAAATGAGCAAATTAGATACTCTATAGCTTCATAATGACATCAACTACAAGATCACCAAGTTTCACAACCATTGGGCGAAGCTAAGATAGAATTGAGCAATTTTGCGAAAAATCACCCTCTCATGAGCAAAGTGAGAGCCAGGTGTGGTTCGAGGACCGGTGGATGGTCGCCTCCTGATGTGATGAGTGATTGACAACGTGGTGTGGACTGATTCTTGGCTAAGTATTGCAGGTGTAGGTTGCGGCTTGACTGGTGCAGGTGCAGGTGAAGAACAAGCGTGAAAGGTCATTGCCGGTGAGGCCTCCAGGTGTGGAGAAGACAAGTAGGCTTGGTTCGAGGGACCCGGTGGCCAGCGGGGTCAAGTGCGGGCCGCATGGTGGCAAGAACAGCGGGATGAAGTCATGGACGGTTTCTTGGTTGAGCCTCAAAACCAAGGTTGAGCCGGGACTATGTGGGAGCCGAGTCATGAGTGGTGATTGGCGGAGGCTACACCGAGTTCGCGGGGTTTGTAGTGGTTCACCAGAAAACCACTGGGTTACTCGGTTGAGCCACAAAACCGAGGCCGAAGACTCGACAAGGAGGTGCGGCCACCCAGGCCGGTTCAACCGCCCAGGAGGGGCGGTCAGACCGCCTGGGCCGGTCTAACCGCCCAGGGGGGCAGTCTGACCGCCCGGGTCGCTGCCGCTGAGAAGCTTCGAAGCGGAGGACACGCGTCGGGATCGCAAGGCTTGCGTCGAGGCTAAGCAAGGTTGCGGTCGCTGGGCATCCGTCCGATGAAGAAAATCTGAAGACTTCCAATTTCGCCCTTGAGGGGCATGTATCTCTAGTTATCTAGTAAGGGTAGTTTAGTCCTTTGGGTGTCTCCATATAAACACTTGAGGGGATGGATGGCAGCCAACTCTTGGAACCCTAGCTCATTTGTTTTCCCATTTTTCGTTGCTATTTTCCTAGGACTAGCTTGAGAGCTTCATGTGAGATCTAGAGAGAGGGATGGATGTATGGGTGGCAAGCTAGACCTTGTATGAACCTTCATGGTATGTATAGATGATTCGGCGTGGTTCCTCAAGGTCTTGTGTTGCCTTTCCCGTTCTCCTTTTTGGTGATTTTCGGAGCTCTTTCTTGTGATTCTCTTGGCGGAGTTTTGAGGGCGATTTCTTGCGGGATTCTTGTTGGGTGTCACGTATGAGGACCTTGTGCCTCTTTGGCTGGTGACTTTGCCCCAAGAACTCCCTTGAATCGACCTCGATTTGGTGGTTTTTCGAGTTGCTCGAGTTCTTGACCTAGAGAGCCTAAATCCGCGATTCCCTTTGATTGTGGGCGTTTCGGTTCGATTCCTTTGAGGGAGAGGTTGCCCAGGAGGTAACCCAGCTATCCCCGAAGTTTCGCCGCAATCCGTGGGGTGAATCGGGAGATCGGGCGATGGGAAGTTGAGGGTTGACCCGCGGCCAGATTTTCTGGGTAGGGCGGTCTAACCGCCATAGGGGGGCGGTCTAACCGCCCTGGGTCTTCCAGGTGAAGGTTTGGATTTTCCCAGGTTTTCCTCTGTGAGTTTGTTCGCCTTGATCAGAGGAGTCTTCTGGTGAAATCTTGGGTCGTTTCGGTGCTGTTTGCTAGGAGTTCTTGCCTTGAGTTCGTTGCTGGGTACAGGAGGTTAGACCGCCCGTGGTAGCCGGTCTAACCGCCCCTAGGCCCCTGGGTGAAGTTTTGGTTTTCGCCAAGATTTCCTGGTAGCTAGCTTAGCCTTGACCAGAGATTTCTGTTGGTGAAACCGTGGTGTGTTTTGGTGCTCGGAAGAGGTGTTTCGGAGGATTTTTCGGTTACCAGGTGGAGGCGGTCTAACCGCCCCCCATACCCGGTCTGACCGCCCCCTCCAGACAGCCGGCTCCCGAGTTGTTTCCGCTGCCGTGTGCGTGTAGGAGTTGAGGCTGCTGGTAGTGTTTGTTCCTAGGACCAGTAGCACTTCAGTGGCTACGTGGTTTTGGCAAACGGAAGGTTGTGTGTGGAGAGTGTGATTTTGGGTGTCCGACCGAGTTCATCTTGTTTGGGAAGTCATCCCTTTCGAGAAGAATTTTTATCGGCTCCCATTCACTCCCCCCTCTCTGGTCGCCTAATCGGTCCATCAAGTGGTATCAGAGCCGGTTCGGGTCTTCATTGACTCTTACCAGTCTAAGATCCAAAGATGGCGTACCAGGAACGGGGTTCGGGTCCTCCGCACTTCGATGGGAAGAACTACCAGATGTGGCAGAGGCGGATGGCAGCGTTCCTCCGCGGAAAGGGTCAGATCCTTTGGGACGTCACGGTGAACACAGCTTATGTTCATCCGATGAACTTCCTTGCTCCAAGATCGAGGGATATGTTCGAAGCCAACAACAAGGCTGTCGACTACTTGTTTCGTGCTCTGTGTCAGCCTGAATTCGATCGGGTTCAGACAGAGGACTTAGCTTGTAGGATTTGGGAGCAGTTGAAGGATGCTCATGCTGGGAATGCTCAGGTTCAGGCTCGGATGTACGCGACTTACCGGAGAGAGTACGAGAACTTCACTCATCTCCCCGGCGAGTCCGTCGATGCCCTTTTCCAGCGGTTTACGGTCGTTGTGAACAACATGAGAGCCAATGTGGACGTGCTCCCATACGATGATCATGATAGAGCCGTGAAGCTCTTGCACTCGTTGGATCGTACCGTATGGGACGGGAAGTTTGAGGCTATTGTTGAGTCCGAGAAGTATGACACCTTGACGGTGAACGAGCTGTTCTCGAAGCTCAAGTCGGCTGAGTTGGACCGTGGTATGACAGCCAAGATCGAGAGCCCGACTGATTCTCATAGTCTCGCTCTCGTTGGTGGCAAAGGAGCTAAGTCTAACGCTAACGCATCCTCCAGGATGTACTCTCTGTCTTCTTTGATGTCTTTGCCAGACGAGGAGTTCGACGTGCTTGGAGAGGACGAGCTGGCATTGCTGACCAGGCGGTTCGAGAGGCTGCACGAGAACAGGGTGAACACGAGGAGGACAGCACGGACGTGCTTTCAGTGCGGCAAGCCAGGACACTTCGTCGCCGACTGCCCAGAGAAGACGGAGAACAAGGACGGCTACAAGGACGGCTACAGGCATCGATCGAGCAAGGACGGCAAGTACCGATCGAGGCGCGATCACAAGCACAAGAACAAGCACAACGACGAGCGACGGTCGAGGAAGAAGGACGGCCGCAGCAGGAAGGCCCGAGCGATGGTCGGAGCGAGCGACGTCGACTCCAGCTCCGCCTACTCTTCCTCGAGCTCGAGTAGCAGTGAAGATGAAAGTGATCGGCGCAAGAAAAAAAAGTCATCCAGGAACTTGAGCGGGTTGAGCTGCTTCGCGGGAGATGGCTTCTGCGGCATGGCTCGTAGCTCCGGCAGCAAGAAGAGTCATCAGAGTGACTCGGACTCCGACTCCGAGGACGAGGTATGTGATGAGCTCTCCTCTTTGCGCAAGGAGAATGATGAGTTGGTTGACTTGCTTGATAATCGCGATCACATGCTTAGAGAGGCCAAGAAGATGAGGAAAGAGCTTAGGGCCTCACTAGAAGATGCTAGGAACCGTGTGGCTGAGCTAGAAACCCAGAACCTAGATGCTAAGCTTGAGATTGATTCGCTTAAGGCTTCTCCTGTGGTTTCTGATGAGATTGATTGCTGTGATTGCTCTGTGTACCTAGCTGATCTTACTGCTCTTAAGGATAAGCATGCTTCTACTTGTGATGAACTAGATATGCTTAGGGTTGAGGTGGCTGAGCTTAAGTCTAGACCTGCTTTGCTAGGTGCTTGCACTTCTTGCCCTGTTTTGCATGGAAAGATTGATGAGATGCATGCTTACACTGTTTCGCTTGAGGCTAAGTTGAAAGAGCCTATTCCCACTTCTTGCTCTACTTGTGAATTGCATGCGGTTAAGAATTTGGAGCTTGCACATTATGTTGATCGCTTGCAGGATGAGAATGATGAGCTGAGAAAATGTATGAGCTGGTTGTCGGGTCAGGAGCCTCAGCTTGGTATCATGATAGCGGCTTTCAAACGCTATGATGGTCAGGCACTTGGGGCTGACAAGCTTGGAGAGAACAGTGGTGAGGGAGTTGAGAGAGTTGGAGAGATTCCTATCCCACCACCAAACAGATACAAGAACAAGTTTGAGCCCAAGCCTAACCATCTCAGAAACAAACTTGACACTACTCCAGATCCACCCATATTCCCTCACCCAACAAATGATTTCCAAAAACCGGTGAAGTTTGTGAGCCCAAAGGGAGGTGAGGAAGGAGAGAAGAAGGGTGAGAAACCGAGTGAGCAGCCCCATCCCAAGCCTAAGCCTAAGCCCATAAAGTTTCATTGTGACTATTGTGGAAGAGATGGTCACAAGGGTGAGTTTTGCTTCAAGAGGAAGCGTGAGGAGAGAATGGCGAAGGAGTGGGCTAACAAGGATAGGTACAACCCTTCCCATGGTGTACCTAAGCCTCGTATGCCACTGCCCAGGGGTAAGGCTGTTGTGAGAAGTGTTCCGGCATGGGGAGATGTGAGTTCCCGCAGCCGAGGTGGCTTTCTGGAGAGGGTGGTCAGACCGGCCTGGAGGGGCAGTCAGACCGGCCCCCAGAGGGGGGCGGTTAGACCGGCCTGGCTAGGCGGTCAAACCGGCCCCTCCCAGAATTTTGGGCGGTTCGGTTTTCGAGGTGGTGAGTCGAGTGGTTTCAGTTCTGAAGGTCATGGTTCTGGTGGTTGGCATGGTGAGTCTGCAAGTGGTCAGTTTGCTAGACGTTCTCCACCTCGTGCTCAATACGAGGAAAGGGGAAGTCGTAGCTTTGGGATGGAGAGGAGGAACGGTCCACAGTCTTCCTTTCGTGGTTTTCGTCCTCCTCCAGCTAGAGAGGGTTGGTTCCCTCATAGTGGTGGTTCTCGTGGTGGTTTTTGTGGAGGTAGCTTTGATAGGAGAGATGCTTTGGATTGTGCTAACACCACTTTGGAGCAAATGGCTCGGCACTGGTTTTACTCTTTTGGTACTAACCCCAGTGCTGAGTCGTTTGTTCACTCACGTGCTCGCTTTTGAATTTCAGGTGGGAGACTTGAGGAACGTTTGGTTGATTGACTCCGGTTGCTCGAGGCATATGACCGGAGACAAGGGGTGGTTCTCAAGTCTCGTCCCGGTGGTGTCCAAGACATACATCACCTTTGGGGACAATGGGCGAGGGCGTGTGCTATCAGAAGGTGAGATCAAAGTAAGTGACAAGGTCACTCTCAGGCGTGTTGCTCTTGTTCAATCGCTGGGGTTCAATTTGCTTTCTGTGTCCCAGTTGTTGGATGAGGGCTTTGAGGTGTTGTTTCGGCCTGGTGGTTCTCGGATTTTAGATTCTCGAGGGGACCTTGTTTGCATGGTCGTTCCCGAGGGTCAAGTGTTCCGAGCTGATTTCTCTCAGTCTTCTGGTGTGGAGCGTTGCTTTTTGGCTGGTTCTTCGAGTGAGTTGTGGAAGTGGCATAGGAAGTTGGGTCACTTGAGCTTTGACCTTTTGTCTCGCTTGAGTAAACTCAATTTGGTCCGAGGATTGCCACGGTTGAAGTTTGAGAAAGAGTTGGTTTGTGCGCCGTGTAGGCATGCCAAGATGGTTGCCTCTTCTCACCCGCCTCTCACCGATGTGATGATTGAGCGTCCATGCGACCTGCTCCATATGGACCTTGTTGGCCCAGCTCGTGTGTGATCTGCGGGTGGGAAGTGGTATGTCCTTGTTGTGGTGGACGACTACTCTCGGTATGCGTGGGTGGTCTTTCTTGAGGAGAAAGGGGAGACGTTTGGTTTTGTTTGAGATCTTGTCTTGAGGTTAAGAAACGAGAGGCACGGAGATGCCATACGAGCGATCCGCAGTGACAATGGCTCGGAATTCAAAAACTCTCGCTTCGAAACCTTTTGCCATGACTTGGGTCTTGAACATCAGTTTTCGAGTCCGTATACGCCTCCTCAGAATGGCGTGGTGGAAAGGAAAAACAGAACCTTGTGCGAGATGGCTCGGACGATGCTCGACGAGCATAGGACTCCGAGAAGGTTCTGGGCTGAGGCGGTCAATACCGCGTGCTATGTGTCGAACAGGATCTACCTCAGGGTTCATAAGAAGAAAACCTGTTACGAGTTGATGCACGGTCGCACACCCAAGGTGAGTCACTTCCATGTCTTTGGTTGTAAATGCTTCATTCTGAAGAAAGGGAAGAAGTTGGACAAGTTCGAGGCTAGGTCTGTCGATGGCATTTTCTTTGGTTATGCATCTCATTCTAGAGCATTTCGTGTGCTCAATCTTGAAACTAACCAAATCGTGGAGACTTGCGAGGTAACCTTCGACGAGACACAGCCACGTAGTCAGCTTGTTTTTGAGTGTGCAGGTGACGACGAACTTGGCGAGGAGATCTTTCAGGAGGAGGAGCATGAACATGGAGATGATGAAGATGGCGGTGTGGTGCCCGCAGCTGAACATGTACCTACTACTTCGACGACGATCGTGAACGGGCCCTCTCCCACACCTACAACGACAAACCCAGATCAAGGCGAAGCTGCTGTTGAGGGGGAGGTAGCATCAAGGCGAGAACCTCCCCGGCGAGTGCAAGTGGATCACCCAGCTTCGAGAATCATCGGCGACATGAATGAACGTACTACACGGTCGAGGGTTCGGAACAATTCTCATTTCGCTCATGCTGCTTTTGTTGCCACCTTTGAGCCCAAAGACATTGGACACGCGTTATCTGATCATAATTGGGTTAATTCGATGCATGAGGAGTTGGAGAATTTTGAGAGGAACCAAGTTTGGGTGTTGGTTGACCCTCCTCCAGGGTGTAAGCCGATTGGGACAAAATGGGTGTGGAAAAATAAAGAGGGAGAGAAAGGAGAAGTGGTGAGGAACAAGTCAAGACTTGTTGCTCAGGGGTACAGTCAGAAAGAGGGGATCGACTACGAGGAGACTTTCGCTCCTGTAGCTCGTTTGGAGGCGATCAGGATCCTTCTAGCCTTTTCCGTGGCTAAAGGGTTCAAGTTGTACCAGATGGATGTGAAGAGTGCTTTCCTGAACGGTGTGTTGGAGGAAGAGGTGTACGTGAGGCAACCACCGGGGTTTGAGAGTGAGAAGTACCCCCACCGGGTGTACAAGTTGAGGAAGGCGCTGTATGGGTTGAAGCAGGCGCCTAGAGCTTGGTATGGTAGGTTGAGGGGGTTCCTGTTTGAGAGAGGGTTTGAGATGGGGAAGGTCGATCAGACCTTGTTTCTCCTCAGGCAGGGCAGAGATATCCTGATTGTGCAGGTATACGTGGATGATATTGTCTTTGGTGGCTCGTCTAACTCTCTTGTTGCAAGGTTTGCAGAAGACATGAGCAGGGAATTTGAGATGAGCATGATGGGCGAGTTGCAGTTCTTCCTCGGGCTACAAATCAAGCAATCAAAGGAAGGAACATTTGTGCACCAAGCTAAGTACACCAAGGACATTGTGCGGAAGTTCAAGATGGAGGACTCCAAGGCCATGGCGACGCCTATGAGTACGACTACAGCTCTTGATGCGGACGAGGAAGGTGAACACGTGGACCAGAAGGAGTACCGGAGCATGATCGGGTCACTCCTCTACTTGACGGCGACGAGGCCGGACATCCAATTCTCGGTATGTCTGTGCGCTCGTTTTCAAGCGTCTCCGAGGACTTCGCATCGGCAAGCAGTCAAGCGCATATTCAGGTATTTGCGACATACTCCCGACTTTGGCCTTTGGTACTACGCGTCTTCTTCTTTGGCTCTTCATGGATTTTCAGACGCGGATTTTGCCGGGTGTCGGTTGGATAGGAAGTCCACTTCTGGGACTTGTTAGTTCTTGGGTTCTTCATTGGTGTCTTGGTCTTCCCGCAAACAGTCGAGTGTTGCTCAATCCACTACCGAGGCAGAGTATGTGGCCGCTGCTAGTTGTTGCTCTCAGCTCCTTTGGATCACATACACCATGAGTGACTTTGGTGAGGAGTATACCCATGTCCCACTTCAATGTGATAGCACCAGTGCCATAAGCGTTGCAAAGAACCCAGTGCTCCATTCCAAAACCAAGCACATAGAAGTGAGGTATCATTTTCTGAGAGACAACGTAGAGAAGGGGAAGATAGCTTTGATCCATGTACCCACACATGACCAACTAGCCGATATTTTCACCAAACCCCTAGATCAAGCAACTTTCACTCGTTTGCGGGGGGAGCTTGGTGTTTGTTTGATTTCTTGAGTTGGCGTGTGGGAGCTCCTTTGTAGCATATGTATAGCTTTCCTTTGTGCATTTCTTGCATTTGGCATGGCATATGTAACATGATGTATAGGCATCTTTGTATCTTAGGTTGCATGCATTTTGTATCATATGCATTGTTTAGGAAAGGCTTCTCCTATATACATTATTCACCATGGAATGATATATATGTCTTTGTGAGCTAGCTTGATAAGCTATGGTTAGTTTGGCTTAGCTCTTGATAATCTTGGTTTATATCCATGGTTGATGGCTATGTTTTTGAAAAATTTCATATGTATGCTCTCTTGTGAGTAAATGCCTTTACATGATCTTGACATGTTTTTGTGGCTTGGCTATGCTTAATTTGTGGTTGGATAGCTTATTTTGATCATATGGGGCCAAAGGCTCATTTGCCATCATGAATGTTTAGCCCCCATGCTTGATCTTGTGGAGGGGCATAAGTTCCTTTTTGTCGCAAAGACATTTCATGTACCAATTATAAATCTGAAAATGAAATGTAAATTGCTTGGAAAATGTGCTCCCATGTCATATGTGCTAATTTTAACTTGCTTTGGGTGCTAAACCGTTGCATGATGCCTACCAATGAGAAGTCTCATATCTAGAAGTAGGCACATGGCTCGGTGGCTTTGACATGACATGAGGTGCTTGTGGGTGTTTATGATGGTCTTATGCTTAGAATGGTTGTCCTAGCATGAAGTTTGTGTGGCTTTGCCATTTTGACATGTTTTGCTCATGTTTAGAACTTTGCTCATGAGAGGGTAAATTTTCGCAAAATTACTCAATTCTATCTTAGCTTCATCCAATGGTTGTGAAACTTGGTGGTCATGTAGTTGATGTCATTACGAAGCTATAGAGTATCTAACTTGCTCATTTGGATATGTGTAGCATCTTGTGATGAATTTTGTATATTTGAGAAGCTCTATGTTGAAACTTTTCGCATTTTGCCTTGATTCATGCATTGTCAACAAGGGGGAGAAGTTTGTGCATGTTTTGGGCACCTGGGAGCATGTGGAAGGTGTTCAAAGTGGTTCGAGCAGTTTTTGAAAAGTTTGGTGCAGGGCCGGTTTCTTGGGGCGGTCTAACCGCCCCCCAGGCGGTCAGATCCCAGAGGGGCAGTCTAACCGCCCAGGGCATGCGGTCTAACCGCCCTGGGCAGAATGAGCAGGTTTTTGCTCTTTGTTGCATTCCCATGTTGCATTGCTGCATTGGTTCAGGGGGAGTGTGCTTTGGCTCAGGGGAGCTCTTTGTGTTGTTCGAGCTTTGGATTGGTGGTTTGTGCTCTTTGCTTGAGCATGGTTTTGTCTCGGATGTGTCGAGCCGTTGCCCTTGCCTAAGGGGTCCGAGACTTGTTCTTCTTCAAGTGATCTTGCTCTTTGCCTTTCCTTTGGCTTTCGATCGCTTGTTGGAGTTTCTTTTAGTCGTTTCTTTTCCTTTTCTTTTCTCTTGGTCACCAAAACGTGTGTGTTGTCAATGCACTCATCAAGGGGGAGATTGAGAGCCAGGTGTGGTTCGAGGACCGGTGGATGGTCGCTCCCTGGTGTGATGAGTGATTGACAACGTGGTGTGGACTGATTCTTGGCTAAATATTACAGGTGCAGGTTGCGGCTTGACTGGTGCAGGTGCAGGTGAAGAACAAGCGCGAAAGGTCGTTGCCGGTGAGGCCTCCAGGTGTGGAGAAGACAAGTAGGCTTGGTTCGAGGGACCCGGTGGCCAGCGGGGTCAAGTGCGGGCCGCATGGTGGCAAGAACAGCGGGATGAAGTCATGGACGGTTTCTTGGTTGAGCCTCAAAACCAAGGTCGAGCCGGGACTACGTGGGAGCCGAGTCATGAGTGGTGATTGGCGGAGGCTACACCGAGTTCGCGGGGTTTGCAGTGGTTCACCAGAAAACCACTGGGTTACTCGGTTGAGCCACAAAACCGAGGCCGAAGACTCGACGAGGAGGTGCGGCCACCCAGGCCGGTTCAACCGCCCAGGAGGGGCGGTCAGACCGCCTGGGTCGGTCTAACCGCCCAGGGGGGGGCGGTCTGACCGCCCGGGTCGCTGCCGCCGAGAAGCTTCGAAGCGGAGGACACGCGTTGGGATCGCAAGGCTTGCGTCGAGGCTAAGCAAGGTTGCGGTCGCTGGGCATCCGTCCGATGAAGAAAATCTGAAGACTTCCAATTTCGCCCTTGAGGGGCATGTATCCCTAGTTATCTAGTAATGGTAGTTTAGTCTTTTGGATGCCTCCATATAAGCACTTGAGGGGATGGATGGCAGCCAACTCTTGGAACCCTAGCTCATTTGTTTTCCCATTTTCGTTTCTATTTTCCTCTAGTTTCCTAGGACTAGCTTGAGAGCTTCATGTGAGATCTAGAGAGAGGGATGGATGTATGGGTGGCAAGCTAGACCTTGTATGAACCTTCATGGTATGTATAGATGATTCGGCGTGGTTCCTCAAGGTCTTGTGTTGCCTTTCCCGTTCTCCTTTTTGTTGATTTTCGAAGCTCTTTCTTGTGATTCTCTTGGCGGAGTTTTGAGGGCGATTTCTTGCGGGATTCTTGTTGGGTGTCACGTATGAGGACCTTGTGCCTCTTTGGCTGGTGACTTTGCCCCAAGAACTCCCTTGAATCGACCTCGATTTGGTGGTTTTTCGAGTTGCTCGAGTTCTTGACCTAAAGAGCCTAAATCCGCGATTCCCTTTGATTGTGGGTGTTTCGGTTCGATTCCTTTGAGGGAGAGGTTGCCCAGGAGGTAACCCAGCTATCCCCGAAGTTTCGCCGCAATCCGTGGGGTGAATCGGGAAATCGGGCGATGGGAAGTTGAGGGTTGACCCGCGGCCAGATTTTCTGGGTAGGGCGGTCTAACCGCCATAGGGGGGCGGTCTAACCGCCCTGGGTCTTCCAGGTGAAGGTTTGGATTTTCCCAGGTTTTCCTCTATGAGTTTGCTCGCCTTGATCAGAGGAGTCTTCTGGTGGAATCTTGGGTCGTTTCGGTGCTGTTTGCTAGGAGTTCTTACCTTGAGTTCGTTGCTGGGTACAGGAGGTTAGACCGCCCGTGGTAGCCAGTCTAACCGCCCCTAGGCCCCTGGGTGAAGCTTTGGTTTTCGCCAAGATTTCCTGGTAGCTAGCTTAGCCTTGACCAGAGACTTCTGTTGGTGAAACCGTGGTGTGTTTTGGTGCTCGGAAGAGGTGTTTCGGAGGATTTTCCGATTACCAGGTGGAGGCGGTCTAACCGCCCCCCATACCCGGTCTGACCGCCCCCTCCAGACAGCCAGCTCCCGAGTTGTTTCCGCTGCCGTGTGCGTGTAGGAGTTGAGGCTGCTGGTAGTGTTTGTTCCTAGGACCAGTAGCACTTCAGTGGCTACGTGATTTTGGCAAACGGAAGGTTGTGTGTGGAGAGTGTGATTTTGGGTGTCCGACCGAGTTCATCTTGTTTGGGAAGTCATCTCATTCGAGAAGAATTTTTATCGGCTCCCATTCACTCCCCCCTCTCTGGTCGCCTAATCGGTCCATCAAGTGGTATCAGAGCCGGTTCGGGTCTTCATTGACTCTTACCAGTCTAAGATCCAAAGATGGCATACCAGGAACGGGGTTCGGGTCCTCCACACTTCGATGGAAAGAACTACCAGATGTGGCAGAGGCGGATGGCAGCGTTCCTCCGCGGAAAGGGTCAGATCCTTCGGGACGTCATGGTGAACACAGCTTATGTTCATCCGATGAACTTCCTTGCTCCAGGATCGAGGGATATGTTCGAAGCCAACAACAAGGCTGTCGACTACTTGTTTCGTGCTCTGTGTCAGCCTGAATTCGATCGGGTTCAGACAGAGGACTTAGCTTGTAGGATTTGGGAGCAGTTGAAGGATGCTCATGCTGGGAATGCTCAGGTTCAGGCTCGGATGTACGCGACTTACCGGAGAGAGTCGACTCCCTCACCACTGTTCTCCCTCACCACTGTTCTCTCCAAGCTTGTCAGCCCCAAGTGCCTGACCATCATAGCGTTTGAAAGCCGCTATCATGATACCAAGCTGAGGCTCCTGACCCGACAACCAGTTTATACATTTTCTCAGCTCATCATTCTCATCCTGCAAGCGATCAACATAATGTGCAAACTCGAAATTCTTAACCGCATGCAATTCACAAGTAGAGCAAGAAGTGGGAATATGCTCTTTCAACTTAGCCTCAAGCGAAACAGTGTTAGCATGCATCTCATCAATCTTTCCATGCAAAACAGGGCAAGAAGTGCAAGCACCTAGCAAAGCAGGTCTAGACTTAAGCTCAGCCACTTCAACCCTAAGCATATCTAGTTCATCACAAGTAGAAGCATGCTTATCCTTAAGAGCAGTAAGATCAGCTAGGTACATAGAGCAATCACAGCAATCAATCTCATCAGAAACCACAGGAGAAGCCTTAAGCGAATCAATCTCAAGCTTAGCATCTAGGTTCTGGGTTTCTAGCTCAGCCACACGGTTCCTAGCATCTTCTAGTGAGGCCCTAAGCTCTTTCCTCATCTTCTTGGCCTCTCTAAGCATGTGATCGCGGTTATCAAGCAAATCAACCAACTCATCATTCTCCTTGCGGAAAGAAGAGAGCTCATCACATACCTCATCCTCAGAGTCGGAGTCGGAGTCACTCTGGTGGCTCTTCTTGCTGCCGGAGCTACGGGCCATGCCGCAGAAGCCATCTCCCGCGAAGCAGCTCAACCCGCTCAAGTTCCTCGATGACTTCTTATTCTTGCGCCGATCACCTTCATCTTCACTGCTACTCGAGCTCGAGGAAGAGTAGGCAGAGCTGGAGTCGACGTCGCTCGCTCCGACCATCGCTCGGGCCTTCCTGCCGCGACCGTCCTTCTTCCTCGACCGTCGCTCGTCCTTGTGCTTGTTCTTGTGCTTGTGATCGCGCCTCGATCTGTACTTGCCGTCCTTGCTCGACCGGTGCCTATAGCCGTCCTTGTAGCCGTCCTTGCTCTCCATCTTCTCCGGGCAGTCGGCGACGAAGTGTCCTGGCTTGCCGCACTGAAAGCACGTCCGTGCTGTCCTCCTTGTGTTCACTCGGTTCTCGTGCAGCCTCTCGAATCGCCTGGTCAGCAACGCCAGCTCGTCCTCTCCAAGCACGTCGAACTCCTCGTCTGGCAAAGACATCAAAGAAGATATAGAGTACATCCTGGAGGATGCGTTAGCGTTAGACTTAGCTCCTTTGCCACCAACGAGAGCGAGACTTTGAGAATCAGTCGGGCTCTCGATCTTGGCTGTCATACCACGGTCCAACTCAGCTGACTTGAGCTTCGAGAACAGCTCGTTCACCGTCAAGGTGTCATACTTCTCGGACTCAACAATAGCTTCAAACTTCCCGTCCCATACGGTACGATCCAACGAGTGCAAGAGCTTCACGGCTCTATCATGATCATTGTATGGGAGGACGTCCACATTGGCTCTCATGTTGTTCACAACGACCGTAAACCGCTGGAAAAGGGCATCGACGGACTCGCCGGGGAGATGAGTGAAGTTCTTGTACTCTCTCCGGTAAGTCGCGTACATCCGAGCCTGAACCTGAGCATTCCCAGCATGAGCATCCTTCAACTGCTCCCAAATCCTACAAGCTAAGTCCTCTGTCTGAACCCGATCGAATTCAGGCTGACACAGAGCACGAAACAAGTAGTCGACAGCCTTGTTGTTGGCTTCGAACATATCCCTCGATCCTGGAGCAAGAAAGTTCATCGGATGAACATAAGCTGTGTTCACCGTGACGTCCCAAAGGATCTGACCCTTTCCGCGGAGGAACGCCGCCATCCGCCTTTGCCACATCTGGTAGTTCTTCCCATCGAAGTGCGGAGGACCCGAACCCCGTTCCTGGTACGCCATCTTTGGATCTTAGACTGGTAAGAGTCAATAAAGACCCGAACCGGCTCTGATACCAATTGAAGGACCGATTAGGCGAACCAGAGAGGGGGGGGGAGTGAATGGGAGCCGATAAAAATTCTTCTCGAAGGAGATGAGAACTCCAAATCGCGTCTCCGACTCAACTACCCAAGTTGGCCAAGACCACACAGCCACTGGAGTGCTACTGGTCCTAGGAGCCAACACACAACCCTCCGAGCCAGAACTCACTAAAACACACAGCGGAAACTTGCACGGCTTGCTGTCTGTGCTACACCGGTCAGACCGATGACCTGCGCCGGTCAGACCGGTGACACCGGTCAGACCGGTGGACAGTACCGGTCAGGCCGGTGGCTACAGCAGCCGCACAGCAAACGTTCTAGGAAGCCTCAGTGACTCCTCTAGGCCCTGGAACAAAAACCACCTCCGAAACACAACCTGAAAGGTAGAAGAACCCCTCACAAAACCTAGCAAAACAACTCCAAACACGCCAAGAACTGACCAGCAGGACCACGGGACAAAACCACACGGACAAGGCTGTTCCCCGAGACAAATCTCACCAAGGGCTAGCACCAGTCAGACTGGTCAAGAGCACCGGTCAGACTGGTCGCGCCTGGGCAGCTCGGGATGAACAGCGCCCGCGAGTCAACTCCCCCAAATCCAACTCCCGATCTCCCGATTCGCTCCACAGATTCGCACAAGACTTTGGGGATAGTAGGAACACCTCATGGGCACTCCATAGCCAAGATTTGGTCCACCAAAACTTGTTGAATCAAGAGAAATCGAAGGATTTCCGCCAAGAACACCACGAACCCTAGAACCACGAAAACCCCGAAATTGAGCCCCTTTACTCACGGATTTGGGAGGGGAATCAAAGGGAAAAGAACCACGAGGGGTTCATGCATACACCCCCCACCAAATCCCAAAGAGAAAGGTCTCAAAACCGCCACAAGAAATTCGCCAAGAAAAGCCTCCGAAAATCACCAAAAAGGAGAAATGGGAAAGACACAACCAAGCCTTAAGGAACCACGCCGAATCATCTATACATACCAAAGAGGTTCATAAAAGGTCTAGCTTGCCGCCCGATCATCCTTCCCTCTCACAAGATCTCACCATGAAGCTCTCAAGCTAGTCCTACGAAAATCCTAAGGAAAATAGGAATGAAAATAGGAAAACCAAATGAGCTAGGGTTCCAAGAGATGGCTGCCATCCTCTCACCACTTGGGTTATATGGAGGCAACCGAAAGACGAAAATACCCTTACTAGCTAACTAGGGATACATGCCCCTCAAGGGCGAATTCGGAAATCTTTGTCTTCGCTCCATCGGACGGATGCCCAGCGACCGCAAACTTGCTTAGCCTCGACACAAGCCTTGCGATCCCGACGTGTGTTCTCTGCTTCGAAGATTCCGGACCGCGTCGTCGCACACCGGTCAGACTGGTGCTCCTCACCGGTCAGACCGGTACCCACCCGTCAGACCGGTCAGACCCACCGGTCAGACCGGTCTGGAGCTGCTGCACCTCCGTCTTCGGTTCTTCGGTCTTGGCTTTGTGGATCAACCAAGGAACCCAGTGGTTTTCTGGTGAACCACCGAAAACCCCGCGAACTCGGTGTAGCCTCCGCCAATCACCACTCATGACTCGGCTCCCACGTAGTCCCGGCTCGACCTTGGTTTTGAGGCTCAACCAAGAAACCGTCCATGACTTCATCTTGCCGTTCTTGCCACCATGCGGCCCGCACTTGACCCCGCTGGCCACCGGGTCCCTCGAACCAAGCCTACTTGTCTTCTCCACACCTGGAGGCCTCACCGGCAACGACCTTTCGCGCTTGTTCTTCACCTGCACCTGCACCAGTCAAGCCGCAACCTGCACCTGCAATACTTAGCCAAGAATCAGTCCACACCACGTTGTCAATCACTCATCACACCAGGAAGCGACCATCCACTGGTCCTCGAACCACACATGGCTCTCATGGTGTTAGCCGCATCGTGCAGTCACTTCTTAAGAGCGTCGAGTACCATCCCGTTGGCGCGCTCCACCTGGCCGTTGGCGCGCGGGTGGGCGACTGAGACGTATCGGACGTTGATCCCGCTGTTCTCGCAGTACTCCCAGAACTGGTGGTTGTTGAAATTGAAACCCAAGTCTGTGATGATGCGATGGGGTAGCCCGTAGCGATGCACGAGTTCGTCCAAGAAGTCGAGTACCCTGTCGGCCTTTGGGCAGGTAACCGGCTTGACTTCGATCCACTTGGTGAACTTGTCGATAGCCACTAGAACTCTGTTGAATCCTCCTGGCGCAGTTGGAAGAGGCCCAATCATGTCGAGCCCCCAGCAGGCAAAGGGCCAGGTTGGCGGTATGGTGACTTGTTTGTAGGCCGGGACATGCTGCTGCTTGGCGAAGAATTGGCATCCTTGGCACTTCCTGACGAGTTCTTCGGCATCACCCAGAGCTGTGGGCCAGTAGAAAGCTCGTCTGAAGGCTTTGCTGACCAGCGTACGAGAGGACGCGTGGTTGCCACAGACACCCTTGTGGATCTCCTCCAAGATGTCCTTGCCTTCTTCCCGGGGTATGCACTTCATGAGTACTCCTGAAGTCACACCCCGCCTGTAAAGCTTGTCCCCGACTAGTACGTAGGTCTTGACTCAGCAGACGAGTTGTTCTGCCTCGTTCTTGTCGGAAGGAACCTTTTGCTCGCGGATGTAATCGATGAAGGGTTGTCTCCAGTCCACCTCGATCATCATGACCTCCTGACTGGGCTGTGATGGCCCAGGGTCAGTGGTTGCAGATGCCGAACGGGGTGATGAACGCGGTCTTCTCCTGGTCTTCTTCCTTGATCGCGATCTGGTGGTACCCGGAGTAGCAGTCAAGGAAGCAGAGCAGGTCGCAGCCCGCCGTGGAGTCGATGACCTGATCAATCCGCGGCAACCCGAAGGGGTCCTTGGGGCAGTGCTTGTTGAGGTCAGTGTAGTCGACGCACATCCTCCACTCGTTGGTGTTCTTCTTGCGGACGAGGATGGGGTTGGCGAGCCACTCAGGATGGAAGACTTCTCGGATGAAGCCCGCTGCGAGTAGTTTGGCGAGTTCCTTCTTGATGGCGTCCCGTCGGTCGTCAGCGAAACGGCAGAGATGTTGTCGCTTGGGGGTGGCTTTAGGATCGACGTTGAGTGAGTGCTCGATCAGCCTCCTGGGCACACCTGGCATGTCCACTGGCTTCCACGCGAAGATGTCTCGGTTAGCCCGAAGGAAGCTAACGAGCGCGTCTTCCTATTTAGGGTCGAGCCTCGCGCCAATCATAGTAGTCTTGCTGCTGTCGCCAGTTCCGAGGTCGATGGCCTTCACCTGTACTTCCTCTGCTAGTTGAGGTTTGTTTGAGGTGTCGGTCTTCTCAGGTATCTCGAGTTCGGTTGGCGCGAGCTTCTTTGATGCAGCATAGATCTCCATCATTACGTTGGGTACTTGATTGGTTGCTGCGAGCTCCACAGCTTCGGTGTCGCAGTCGTAGGAAACCTTCAAGTCCCCTTGCAGCGCGAGTACTCCGGCAGGACTTGGCATTTTGAGTACCAAGTACACATAGTGGGGAATAGCCATGAACTTGGTGAGAGCTGGTCTGCCGAGGATGGTGTGATAGGAGGTTTCAAAGTCCGCAACCTCGAACTTGATGTACTCGGTGCGGTAATTCTCCCTCGTCCCGAAGGTAACTGGCAGAACCACTGAACCGAGTGGTATAGCCGCGTTGCCTGGGACTATGCCGTAGAAGGGCGACGTGCTCTTTGTGAGCATGTCGGTGATGTCGAGCTTCATCTTCTTCAAGGTCTTGGTGAATAGGACGTTGAGTCCGCTACCGCCGTCGATGAGTACCTTGGTGAGTCTGGAGCCCGCGACTACTGGGTTCAGGACGAGTGGGAAACGTCCTGGTTCAGAGAAGCTTGTCCATTGATCCGTGCGGGAGAAGGTGATGGGTACTTCTGACCACTTGAGAGGTGTCGGTACCGCTGGCAATGCTCAAGACTTCGCGCAGAGTAAGCTTCTGCGCACGCTTGGTGGGTAGTCTGCCGAAGAGGACGTTCACCGTCTTGTCAGGTTCTTGGAAGTCACCATTGCCTTCATCGACCTTCTTCTTGCCCTTTTTGTCGTGAGGGTGTGGTGGCTCTGGCGCATCTTTAAGTGCTCGCCGGAGCTGGTAGCACTGATCAGTTGTGTGATTGTCGTTCAGGTGCCATGGACACTTCTCTTTGAGCAAGTCTTTGAAGCCGCCGGAGGTCTTCTTGGAGCTGTCCTTCGCAGGGCGCTGCACTACCGCGACAGTGTTGTCTGGCTTGCGCTTGCGGTTAGGACCCGAGTAGTTATTATTGTTGTTGTTGCGACCCCCTTGATCCTTATTATTGTTGTTGCCGCCCGTGTTGTTTTTGCTCTTGCCGCGAATGGAGTCGTACTTGGCGTTCGCCTTGTCCTCTTCGTCGGCCCATGAAGTGATCATGTCCTTGAGCTTAGTGATTGAGCTTGGGCAGCGGCGACCGAAGTCTTCGAAGGTGCGACGGTGGTAGAGACCGTCTTGGAAGCAGTCGATGACTTCTTTGTCGGTGACGTCGACTACGGTCGCACGCTTGTCGAAGAAACGGCACATGTACTGGCAGAGCGTCTCGCCTTGCTCCTGCTTGACCATCGCCAGGTCCATGCGAGTACCCGAGCATCCCATGGCGCCCGCGAAGTTGCTGGTGAACTGAGCCTTCAGCTGGTCCCACTCATCGATCGAGTTCTTGTCGAGCGGCTCGAGCCATGTGAGTGGAGCCTGGTCCAGACAGAAGGGGAAGTAGAGACACTTGGTGTCGTTGTTGCCGCCAGCGTTCTCAATTGCCATCGCATAGCACCTGAGCCACTGGACTGGGTCTTGCTTCGCGTCGTACTTTATAATCTCGAGAGATTTAAACTTCTTGGGGAGTAGCAGAGCGCGAAGTCGTTTTGAGTAGGCGGGGAAGCCGTCATTATCGCTGATGTCGGTAGTCTTCTTGGCCCGGCGTATCTCGTCGATTCTGTGGCAGGCGTCGTAGTCGCCACATTCGTGGCTGCCAGCGTGGCTGTTCGCGTGGCCTCGGCCTCCGCGATCGTCGCCGCTGCCGCCTCTTCTGCCGGCGCCATGGGAGGAGCTACCGCTGCTGCTACTGCCGCCGCCACCGCTTGCACCACCCTGAGAAGGTCCTCCTCTGAGGCTCTGGAACGGTTGGGGTTTGGCTGGTTTTCACCGCGGACCCGGTTAGGTTCGAGTTCTGCTGGAGTGCAGCTGCGACTAGTGGCTTTGTGATTTCTGGCTCCGGCAGTCCTGTTGTTGACCCGCATGAAGTAGGCATCCTCCGCAAGTTTGGCGATGAGGTCGCCTGCACGGTGTCCCTGGACGGCTCGCCTTATCCTGTTGATAGACATGAGGAATTGTTCAGGTGTGGTGTGACTCCTGTTGGCGATTTCGTCCAGGGCCTCGTTGAGGTTGCGGATGGGTAGAGCTTCCCGGAGCCGTCGACGTCGATCCGCTCGCTTTCTGTTGCGGTCGCGTCGAGCGTTCTTGGCTTCGGTAGTCTCTTTTGCGGGTGCGATAGCTGATTCCTCGTCTTCTGAGATGTCTTCGATGTACCGGTCAGTTCGGGCCTCTGAGGTTCCAGCTTCCGCAGTTGCCACGAATACTTCGCGGTCAGGTGTGTAGAGTCTAGAATCGGTGGTTGCCACCTCAGTGGGTGAGTACTCCTCTGCAGTTATTGCCAGAGGTGTTCCTTCCTGGAAGGGGAGTGTCTCGAGGTAGGCAACGCAGCGTGAGTTGTCGCCTGTCAGGTCTGCGGGCTTGCGGTCCGGCCAGTAGACGAATCTGCCGGCGGGAGTTGACATGATGACCAAGCCGTCAGCAGGACCTGACAGCGGCTCCTTGGGAGAGTTGAACTCGGACTCGGGCTCGATCGGATCCGATCCGAAGTTGAACTCATAGGAGGAGTCCGAGTTGTAGTCGGGAACGGTGCTAGAGTCCGAGGAGTACTCGGAGAGGACCTCCTTGCCGGCCCGACGCGAGGCAAGCGCATCCTCGTAGGCCGTAGTAGCATTGCGGAGGCCGTACGGGAAGTGCTCGTGGGGGAGAACCGCTCCACACGATGGCTTAGGAGCCAACTCGCGTGGCTCGATCCAGGGTGACGTCGAGTTCGAGTTGGAGGTGGATCCAATCTCGAAGTCGGCGACTTGGTTGTAGAGCGAAAATTCATCGAATTTGTCGACGAGTTGACCCGTGACGGCTTCGGGAAGCGTCACGAGTCCGGTCTTCGGGTCTGGGGCCATGCTGAGGTAGCGCTGGAACAATCCGACGCCGTCAGCTGTGCAGACCCAAGAGCCGAAGACGAAGGTGTCGCCGCGGTTGAAGGCGGCAGTTGGCTTGATGATGACGGAAGCCGTCGAGTTCGCCATGAGATCTTCGGCGAGATCCCCTACCTGACGCGCCAGCTGTCGGTGTTTTAACTCTGCAACCTACCAAGGGGAGTACCCGAGGTAGACGTTTGTGGCCTCGCCGAGATCGGGAACTCGAAGGAGAGACACGTGGCACACAATTTAGACAGGTTCGGGCCGCGAGGTGCGTAATACCCTATGTCCTGTATGCTACGTAGCTCTGGACTGATTGGGTGTGTTTACAAGATGATGCAGATGATGAGATAGGGGTCCCTGCCTCGCCTAATATAGTCCGGGAGGCAGGGTTACAAGTCGGTTTGGAAGGAGGAGTACTAGTCGTACACGGCTAGGAGTACTCTACATGGATCCGGGCATGTCTAGCTTCCTAACCGAGCACTAGTCCTCTGGATGACTTGTGCTTCACGCCGTCTTGTGCCGTGCAGCGCAAGTCGAGTAGTCCCAGGGGCCCTCGTAGTAGTCGGTCCTGGTACCCGCCTGAGTAGTGGGCCCAGGGATGTCCGTACGACACATCGCCGAATGTCTAACAACCCATAGCCATCGGAGGAAGCGTAAGGATGCCCTACAGAACGATACCTCCAAGGGGGGAAGTGATGCCGACTGATGTTGCCATCGTCCGTCTGCCCGCGAAGGAGTAGACCAAGTTTTCATCTGGCGAAGCCAAATGGATTTGGTGGCCGCAACACCCCCCCCCCCGAACGAGGTGAGCTACGGTAAGGACCGCAACTGTTGTCGACACCGACAAGGGCTGGAAGAGTTTTCGCTGAGGCATCCAAAATCAAACTCCTCGCAACTGCCTCTCAAGGTTGGTTGAGAGGCAAACAATGGAGAAGCAGTGATCAATTCAAGTGATAGGAATGGAAGTAACTGTAGGTCTACGACCAACATGACGACAAAGCAACCGCGACGACCAAATAGTGACCATGAGGAGAATGGTGGAGTCGACGCCCTCCCACATCCAGCAACACTCGAAGACGACGAAAGGTGGAAACTGAAGCAACATTAGAGTGACGACAACCTGAAGCACCAAAGGGAAGATGAAACCCATCCTCCCATTCCGCCAACGAAGTAGATAACTCGAGGAGGCATGGTTCCACGAGCCGCCAGCAAACCACGAACAGACGACTAGCTACAACGGCGACGAAGCGGTGGCACGCGCAAATCTGAATCTAGACCGAGGGCAGGGTCGGGAGGCCCAAGATGCGACCTTGAAGCCGATGACGGCGATGCTCCGGGCTTGAGGAGCGGTTGTGTCCTCATAACCCCATCGTGCGGGCTGCAACTCGGAGCAACCCCATGTCGAGGCCCGACCGCCCACGCTGGGACCCACACGAGGCCGAGCATCGCGCCCAAAAACAAATTTCAAATTAGCAGTTCTCTCATAGTGACAAGTGGGTGCGATTTTGAGGAATCAGACTTGTGCAGCTACACACCGAGAGAAGCTCCAACTAAAAAAAAAGAGATGTTTTTGTTTCAGAAGTAGAAAAACATGGTTCCTGTTCACTTTTCCAGTAAAAATCGTTGCGTCAGGATACTTGAAACCATCCGGTACGCAAAAGTATTCCCTCATTTTCTCCACATCTAGCGCACAACTAGGGCTACGACGCTGGTAGGCCCACCGATGGTTCCTTCGCGCAATCGCGCCATACTGCAAGAGGGGAGGAGACAAGTATGGTCGCAAAAAGATTCTCTTGCTTACTCCACATCTAGCGTGCAACCAGGGCTATGACACCGGTCGGCTGCCCACCGATGGTTCCTTCGCGCAATCGCACGATACCGTGGAAGCGGAGTAGACAAGGATGGTCATCAGTGAACTCACTATCACGCCGTCCAAGCCGCTCCCAACCACTCCGCACAAGCCCAATGCCTCTGCTGCCCTGTGCGCAGGGAGTTCTGCCCACGGGGTGGACAGTGGCGGAGCCAGAAAAAAATTATAGCTGGGGTGACTTCTAAAGAGAGACTAACCCAAACTAAAAACTATAACCACTGACACCACATTCATACAAAACTCATATGCTAAAAATAGATAACCTAAGTGTAGTTTTAAGATGTTATCTCAAATCTGAAGAACAAATTTATATTTCTTGTGTCAATATGTCGTGTTATAAAATATAAAAATACAAGTGGATGAAATTGTAAGCTACATAATATTTTAAAGTGATCGCATGTCTAGCACCAAATTGTTGCTCTATCATGATGATGTAGCTAGCACTCGGCTGGCGTGCGGAATTTGGGAATGTGGGGATCGAATGAACTTGAAGCTCTTCTTGCTCTGTTATTGGTTTTCATTAACTAGACCACTTGGGCTTTCACAACTTCACTGCTGGAAACTTGGGTCTAGGAAACAATACAACACCAGGTGTGGCTGCCGGAGAGGGTCATCATCTACTTCTTGCGCTCGCTGCTCGCTCAGGCTCGACAGAAAATGGAGAAGCAGGGACGGGGGCAGGGGCCAAAGGAGGGAGGAGGGTAATGGGGTAAGCTCTGAATAAACTAAACAATATTGTGAGTTCGCATGCCGCTTAATTTGATGCCTAGAGCTCCTCAGACTAGTGTAGATTTTCTACAACTACAACACGCAAGTACTTTATTCAGAACTAAGCTTGTGCAAATAGAAGTGATTTCTTCCTCATTAGCTCCATTTCAAGTGAACTTGAGCTCTCTAGTGCTTCTAATTTCTCATCAAAAGCATTTACTAGAAACCTTATAATCAACTATCTTTGGTCTGGTAGTGTGGTATAAATTAAACAACAACTGGCACTTTCAACAGCTCGGAACACTAGATACTAAAAATCTGAAATACTAAATGCGAAGCGCAACTTGGCAAGTGTTGCTTCGCTCTGCAAAACTGAATCAGAGAAAAGGTTCAGTACGCTATCTTTGACAATGTAAAAGTTCTATGTTGTTTTACTCAACTAAAGTAATGCATAGTTAGGATATTAGGATGTAATTTTTTTAATAGCAAGATCATGTATGTGCTAATTTTGGCAATTCATAAATCTAAGAGATGGCATGCTAATAATTAGAATACAGTTGTCAAACTCAAACAAAAAACATTTAACTCATTCTATAGGAAGAAATGGACTGTAATGAGGTTTATGATGAATAAAAATAAAAATGATATGTATGCTATGAAGTCACGTAACATATTTTAAATTTTAGCTCAACTAACCTTTTACCATAGATATTGTGAATCTTATAACTAAGTTAATATTTAAAATTACTTGTTACATTTTTTCTTAAGTCAAACTTGTGAAAATATAATTTTCTCATTTGTGTGAAACTAGTTTGTTGTTATAGATATTTATTTTTTCTACAAACTTAGTTGATGATAAAAAAAAGTTTAACTTACAAAGCTAAAACAACTTAATTATGAGTTGAATGACGGAAGATTACATATGTTGAGGATGTTACTCCTCCGTAAATAGGAGAGAGTAAGAGAGAATGACGAAACAGGGTAGAAATAAAAGATAAAGGCAAAGCGTAAGTGAGAAGTGATCCAACGAGTCACTTTTGGTTCATTTATATAGAAGAAAGGAAAGGTGATAATTTACCAAAGGGTACATCATTTATAAGTACACCCTTGACTTAGGAAGATATATTTCCTACATGGCTGAACCATTCGCCAATAGCATACACATATCTTGAAATTTCTCCACATACATAGATTCCGGATCCTACTCATAATGGCTAGTTCCACCACTTTCCCTTATGGCAGCATTCCATCAATTCACAATGATATGTAGAGCATGTTGACGTAGTCAACAATTTGATATGAAATTTCTTTTATTTTCCACTTTAAATGGTAATTTCGAGGCATTGTCAGTTTGTCAAACATTTTTACAAATATTTTTAGTCACCACTCAACCAAGGGAGAGCGTCCCCTCACAAATATCATTGGACCCTTTTTCAAGTCAAATTGTTTTTCATAGATATTTTATGGCAGACTAGTGTGTTGTGATAAATCTTTATACATTTTCTATAAAATTGGTCAATAATAAAAAAAATAAAATATATGAATGACCATTATATTTGTTGGATTGTTTTAATTTCGCCACCATGCTTAGAAAAGTATAAATTATGACCATTAACCTCGCAACTCTACAGCAAGAGGACTTCTACTGGCCATAGAATGCACAACCTCCTGCTTATAATACATGCAAATATATAACATGCTCTTATTTAGCGACAAAAGATTGTATCATGTTTTCTTGTAAACCAATCTAGATGTAGTACTAGAAAGACTGGCACGGCGTTGCCGCGCCATGACCTGCAACCTAGTGATCGGTAGAAATGTTGGGGATATTTTTTGCATGATTCTAAGTTGTGGATTACTTTCCTTAAATTTTAGGGTATTTTTAGTTAGAATGCGAGGATCGTGGATTTATTGTAACAAACCTAGGGGACTTTTCCACAAAATTTCAAATTGTAGGTAGATTTGCAGAAAGTTAAGGGTCTTTTTCATAAAAATATATGGACTCTTAATTTCTGTAAAGCTCAGGTTTGTGGGAGATGCATGGATCACGAGTTGGTTATCATAAAATTACCTGAAAAGTGGCTCGATCAAGGGAGATGGCATCAAATTGCCTGACGCGGCTTAAATAAATGGTAGTTATGTTAAGCTTGAGGGGGCTTCATTAGATTGTCAGAGCAGTGGTTGGACTACAATTTATTTTTGATAAAGTTTGAGGAGGATTTTGTAAAATTGGAAGTTCTCTCGGCATTCCTTCAAATCTCAAGGGGGTTTTCATAAAACTGCCTGAGAGATGGCTGGAATAAAATTATGTTTCTGCAAAGTTCAAGGGGGTTTCCATAAAATTATATGTGTGTGGATTGGATTACATATTAATTTCGATAAAGTTTGAGGGGGGTTTTGTAAAATTGGCAGCCCTCTTGGCATTCCTTCAAAGCTCGAGGTGGTTTCCATAAAGCTGCCTGAGAGGTGGCTTGAATAAATACTATTTATGTAAAGTTCAAGGGAGTTTTCATAAAATTACCTAGTGTGGTTTGGACTACATATCAATTTCAATAAAGCGCGATGGTTTTTTTGTAAATTGTCGAGTCTCCTAAATGATCCGAGCCATCCACACGCGATCCGACGGTCGAGAGATTACCACCGATGTGGTGGGGGGGATCCCCCGTTTTAGGTCTTTTAAAGATATGTTTCGCCATGTTGGTTAAGGTCGCCCATGTTTCGCAAGCGAGCGCGCTGACTATCAAGGGATGCATAGAGAAAGCAAACTTTGATGGTTTCTAATTTAGCATATGAGCATTAAATAAATTAAATTATAGGAATAAATTTATAAATATATAGGAGGGCAAGGGGTCCCTAGATAGGTAATCAAAACTATGATTACCAAACCACACACCAAGTATAGGGCAAAATATACTCCACCCAAAAATGACGTAGAGTTTATTATAATGGTCTGAATTTGTAAATATGTGTCTCTTAGTCTCTTACCCTCATTTTTACCATCAAGCTTCAGGTTCGGTGATTGCCCACCGACTACTGCCTAGGATACCTCTTGGTAAATTGCTGGTATAGAACTCCAATAGCCACGCCATCTGAATATGTATTGCTAGAGAGCTAACGGTCGTATCGTGATTTAGACTTTTCTGAGCGGACGCAAACTAAAAAGTACAATGGTCATTTCTGCATTTTACTTAAAAAAATGTCTTACTTCAGATAAAGTTGGAACAACTGATAGTTTGAATTGCGGAAGTAAAATATTTGGCATACACAAATCTCGAAATTTCTCCAGTGTATATCACAATAAATCGATTCCGAGAACATAGCGGTGGATCACTGATTCACCGTCCTCATGCCATCATTTCACCCTGGAAACTCAAATCAAGCTGGTAAGAAAAAACGAACACACCATTTATCTGGTTATGTGAGTAATGAAGTCTTCGAGGTCCTTCCGTGATGATCCGCCCTCGGCCATGGAGGCGCGGATGGACTCACGGAGTGTGTTGGCCTTCTTTTGCACCGCCAAGCCTTCATCACGTACCATCGCCTTCTCAATCACCTCGCAGATGACCTCTGCAGGTGTGACGGCATTGTGCTGCTCCCACGGCCTCACCAGCATTCCAGCCTTGAGGTACTTGCACACAAGCTCAGCCACCAACGGCTGGTCGGAGTGCATGGGCCAGGCGAGCATCGGCTTGCCGTGGCTCAGGCTCTCCATGGCCGAGTTCCAGCCGCAGTGGCTCATGAACGCCGCGGTGGCGCTGTGCGCCAGGATCTCCAGCTGCGGTGCCCATGTGGTGATCACCAGCCCAACGCCTTGGGTTTGCTCGGTGAACTCGGACAGGAACTTAGCGTGCCGGCTCTCCATAGCTTCTTCGTCCTCGTGCACCACGCCGCGATCGGCTTCACGCAGAACCCACACGAACCGCTGCTTACTGCAACGCAACGCCGCGGCAAGCTCCGCGACCTGCTGCGCCATCAACGACGACGTCGTGCCGAACGACACGTACAGCACCGACGCCTGCGGCTGCTTGTCGAGCCAGTCCAGGCACTCGTGCCGCGCCTGCCCTCCGGCTGTGGATGTGGCGGCCGCGTCGAGAAGCGGATTCATCGGCCCGACAGCAAAGACCCTCTTTCCCCGGTACTCCGGGTCATTAGCCACCAAGTCGATGAACTCATCGCCCTCGATGGCACGGCTCGTGTTGATGACTAATCCGGCGAAGGCCGGGCTCTGCCCGTCACCCTTCGTGCTGACGATGAACTCGAGGAACTCCCTCGGGATGCACGCGGCCGGTGGCGGCGCGTCGTCGAGCCCGTGCGCGCGCAGGAGCCGCTGCCCGGCGTCCGTCCACGCGGCGTCGTAGGACGCGGACACGCACTGCAAGCAGTACGCCTCTGCGTTGGGGATCCGCGCCGCCTCTGGCGCGGCGAAGGAGCTGAGGCGGTCGTACAGGACGGCCACGCGGCGGTAGCGCGCGGGGAGGCTCGCGAGGAGTCTGGCGACCGGGGCGCGCGCGCCCGCGACGAAGGCCTCGGCCATGGGGATGAGGTGGGACGGGAACGGCGAGGGCGCGGCCGGGTCCGGCGGCGGGGAGGCGGCCAACGACGCGGCGGGGACGTCGAGGTCGTGGAACTCGACGCGGCGGAGGGCGTCGTCGGTCCAGCCGTGCACGCGCGCGCGCGCCTGGCGGACGTGCGGCCCCGGCGCCGCGTAGTGCACGGGGAGCCCCCGCGACGCGAGCTGCAGCGACAGGTGCAGCATCCCGTTGAGGTGGCCCTGCGCCGGGAACGGCACCGCCACGACGGCAATGGATTCCATGGCGGTTTCAGGCTTGACCGGCGGAGAGCTTAATTTGATGTTGTGGCGAGCATGCCATGAGCCCATGAATGGTTGTCCAGCACCTCCAAGTATATGCGGTTGGCATGCACGTGCGCAGCACGAAATGGACCAGGGGGCAACCTCGAAATAGTCACGTGCCTGCCTACGCTTTCGTAGATTCTTTCGCGGCTTTTCGTGGACGAGGGGGCAAGTAAAATCCGCGGCTTGGAAAATATGGATCGCTCACTGAAGGGCGATGACCGATGAGTCGATGACTAGTCAGTACTCAGTAGTCACCCACAACCACAAGCAGTCAAGCACGCTCCGTCCTAGCGACGGAGCTGCGGACTGCGGTCTGAGTGGAAGGTGTTGTGCAGGTGTGGAACTTTCCGCGCTAGCTTGGTCCATCCAATGCCGTTGCCTTTTGGGGGTGTATGAATGGAACCATGAATGGTGGAGACTGGAGAGTCATCTCAGATTCAGAAAATGACCTGGGTCGCGGGTCGCCTCTGATTGCCAACCAATTGAAAGGCGTGATGCTATCTCATCTTCCAGAACATTGGATAATTGCGCTATATTCTGAACTAGGAAGCTGCCCGGATGGATGGTGCAGCGACCACTTGATGTCTACTTTTCAGTTTTATTATGCGGTGCGACTTTCATTACATGATGACTAGTTATTGGAGTAGCAGCGGACCATGTTTGGTTTAGTTAATACTCTCTCCGTATCAAAATATTTGTCGTAGTTGACTTATTCTTTCAACTTTAATCATTCGTCTTATTCAAAAAGTTATTGTGAATATGTAAAAAGGTAAGTCAAGTTTAAAATACTCACAATAGTAAAGTATGTAGCAAACAAAATATATGGTACTTGCATAATTTTTTTGGAGTTAGAGAAAAAAGTCAATAACTACGAGTATTTCGATACGGAGGAAGTGCATGAAACCGGAAACTTCGATGGTAAGGTTGCACCACTACTGCACTACACATCACATCATAATCAGTTGAGATTAGATTTAACTTCCTGTTCTAGCTGTATCCCTGAAGAAAAATAAAAGAAAATGGACGAACTAGCCAGTCCAATAAGGGAATTTTTTTATTTTTTTTTCGATGATTTTCCGAAAATAAATAGCCGTTTCAAACTTTATCGAAACTAGCCTCGAACCGCCGTTTGAACTGGCGGTAGGAGCCTGCCGCCGTTTCACATGGCGGCAGGCCCTGTAACCGCCGTTTGAAACGGCGGTAAGGTCTTGCCGCCAGGCCAAATGGTGGCAACCGTAGCCGCCAAACAATAGGGCGGTTTCTCTTAAGGTAGCGGGCGGCAGGTCGGCGCTGTTGGCGGCTGGGGTTGGCAGTCAACCGCCATATCACTTGGCGGTAGGTCAGGGCCTACCGCCGCGCAAAATGGCGGTAAGTTTTTTTTATGAAATGGAAATGACATCATTTAAATTAAAGATAAATCACCGACGAAATTACAATAATGGCATGCACGACACAACTCTAATCCTAACATGCCTTAGGGAATTTAGAAAATATTCGTGTAAAAATGGGGTTGGCAACACATACCCCTAACATTAAATGCACGTTCTTCTGATCATGATTGCGTACCAGACGAAACAGAATCTTTACGACGAAGCAGGAGGTAGCGCTGCATCCAAGGTTCTGCGGAAGCACTCCTTGCTCGAAACAGGCTCCAAAAATCGCTTGATCCCTGGTTGGCTGGTTGGTAGGTACAGTACTGTCAGAGGTTTAGATCTAGACAGCCCACAGGGGGTTAACTCCGGTGGTTTATTTGTTCGGCGGGGTGGAATCTAGGGCTAAGAACTCGTAGGTTGCGCACAAGCACACGGAACACAGAGAACACGACGAGTTTATACTGGTTCGGGTCTCCGGAGAGTAAAACCCTACGTCCAGTTGTTGGTGTAGATTGCTTGAGGATTGCGTGATGTTACAAGGGGTCGCCCCGCCCGCCTTATATTGGCCAGCGGACAAGGTCGGTGCCCAGACTCCTGGTCGGTTACGACCAGGAGACCTAAGTCTAGTTGATTACAACACTTGTCATATCAGTCGATCTGCTTGGTCGGAATCCACTGTTGTCTTGTCTTGCACGCCAAGTCTTGTAGTCGTTCTGGATAAGGTCGTCTGGAATCTTCTGGAAGGTCTTTGGGAGGTTGTGTGGGCCACCAACTAGGTCGGTTGGGCCCACTGTCAGGTCGGCGGGTCTTCTAGTAGGCCGGACCCACTTGTCGGGGACGGCCGTGAGCCTAGTCGGTGGGGACCCAGGGGTACCCATGTCTCACAAGCCCCCGAGCGATGTGTAGGCGCAACGACCTTAGAAGGTCCTGACAAAGTCATAGAGCTATCGACAGGTCGAATAGCATGCACGTCGGTCCAAAAGAAAAAAAAAGAACAAATCAGCGTAGCAGCCGACCTTTTAGTCTTGCCGAATGCAGAGAGGTCGAGTGACGACCTATAGGAAGCAGACTTCCAATAGATCGAAGCGACGATGCAAAAATTTAGATGGCATCAAGGATGCACTCATAGAGTAGTATCCGAGCAACGTGGCGGGCATGATGGCCGGTATGATGAACCAAAAGAAAGAGAAGAAAATAGGTCGAGTAACGACGTGATGAGAAATAGGTTTTCCAACAGGTCGGTACAACAAAGAAAACAAGAGGGCGTCGGAGACGCTCTCGTAGAGTAGTCCCCGAGCATTGAAGCAGGCAGCATGGCTGGTTTGATGCTCAAAAAAGAGAAGAAAACTGAGTCATGGTCTTGATCAAATGAAATGTAGAGGCACCCAGATCTCCCAGCATGGCTGCAAGGAGTCTGGCAGAGCCGACCTCGAGGAGGTCTTTATAGGCGTGCCGACCTCGAAGAGACCTCAAATCAACAATGTCCAGTATCCGAGGATACCCAATAGGATCTTGAAACACACACCCCTTGAAGAGGTCGCCAATGATGTTGTAGCTGAAGTGATGACGTCCATAACTATTGTTGATGAAGCTATGAATATGTAGATCTTAACCGAATGGAGTGTAGAGACACCCAGATATCCCGCATAGCTGTAGAGAGTCTGGCAGAGCCACCCGAGGTATGACGACCTCAAGAAGGTCTCAAATCTATAGCGCCCAAGCACCCGGAGATACTTGGCAGGGCCATTAGGCGCGCACCCCACAGGGAGGCCTTCATTCCCAACGTAAAATCTTGGGTGTCCATAGCAGGCTGGCTGGGCTACAAGAGCACACCGACCTCAGGAAGGTCACGCATCCGGGGCGCCCAACTAGGTTGGCAGAGCCATAGACATACCGAGGTTTTGCAAGACCTAGGTATTAAGGCACACCGACCTCAAGGAGGTCGTTTTGGTGCCTAGACGACCAACATAGCTGCTGGCCATCCAGCGAAGCCAAAGCACTAAGGTATTGACGACCTCAGCAATAGGTACACCGACTACGGGGGCCCGACAAAATCGCAGATGTGAAGCTTCCAGTCTCCAGGCGCCCAGACGGATCTGGTAGAGCAGCGAGGCACGCTTACCCCGGAAGGTCTTCAATCGAACCTACGACCATTCTGCTCAGGGAACAGAAATATAGGCTGATTGGAATAGGCCTGTTTACGTGCAGAGCCATAGCGGGTGCACCAGGACGCAGAGCCTAGCGGGTGCAATGGAGACGCAGAACCGTAAAGGGTGCGTTTGATCGTCGTCGTCGTTGTCCGTAGATGTTACAAGGTGCAGGGCCCTCTGACGCAGAGTCAGGTTTGTCTTTTTTCGTAGACTGCAGGGTCACGGATCAACAGTGGTCGGAGATTCTCTTGCCACCAGGAAAACGACAAGCTGCCCACTGATCGAGAGGTGTACTGTAGCCATGTGACACCGCAGCAACCTCAGGCATCATTGATGCACTAGCGACAAAGGCGTCGCGAGGCAGGAAAAAGACATCGTCTTTAATTATGCACATGCCGACAGGTCCTCTCGATCACATGGTAACAGTGTCACCACTACACCGGCCACCCAAGGCCTGGCTTGGGTTATAAATAGCACCGTAAGGCTCAAGGAGGCAAGCACCGAGCATTGTTGAGCTATGAAGCCGCAGAGTAGAAATTTGTCCATGCCATGGGCATGTGTCCGTCCACCAAAGCATAGGATGCAAATTTTGTAGAAGCTTGGAGCTAGAAGAATTCTTGCGAGGTAGAGGTATCACCCCCACTCTTTGTACCGTGCCTCAGTGAAGAGTCATGGAGAGTTTGGAGGTGATGCTGTAGAGGCCCGAGGTGACGCTGCAGGTTCTTGGTAAGCATGAGATGCTCGTCGAGGGCTTGCGGTCCTCGCCAAAGAGCAAGCTCGTATCTACATTCCATAGTCAGGCACAAAGTGTGACCTGCTATGTGCAGCGTCGTGCAGTTGTTCACCGCAAGGCCACCATCGAGGTCCTGGAGCTAGGAGAATTCTTGCGATATGCTCTGCTATAGCAGAGTACACCTCAAGGATTGCTCTAAGTAGACCAGGTCTTCAAATATGTTTGTATTTTGTCACGGGTTCTGGATCCAATGAGGTCGCAGGCGACTTGTGTACCTTCGTAGTTCCCGTGTAATGTTCGCTCTCTTCTGTCATGTAATGGTCGATTTGAAGAAATTGTTCATCAGAGACCTGAAGTGACGTGATTTGGGGGCTTGTCGTCCTCTTGGAGATCAAATGTGCTATCAGGACGACCTGATAACTTTGTTGTGTTTACGACCTAAACTCGGGGCGTAGGTCGTAAATCTAACCGTTGGGCATATAGCCGTTGGCGTGAAATCCGGCGAGATCGTCTCGTGAATTAGCGGTGTATAGCCGTTGTAGCGAGCTCGTCGCGGCGACAAATCTGCAACGGGAGTCCGTGGGGGCCCTTATAAATAGAGCGGCGGGGACCGGTGTTGACCGTCCCTTTCCATCTTCTTCCTCCTCTCGCCACCTCTGCCGCAATCTTTGCGCCCTCGCCGTCGCATCCACGCACTCAACCACCATCCGTGAACTCCCAGCCCACCGCCGCCATCTGTAGTAGACCGCGCGCCGACTCCGCCATCCACGCGCCACGCTGCTCCGCATGCGCGTCAAAACCCTAGTAAATTTTAGATCCAAAGCTCCTCGTCTTCAAGAAATGGCGGCTGCTGCTTCTCAATCCCGGACCCGCAGACGGTGTGGGAGCCCTCGGTGATGACCGAGGTGAAGATTCAAGCGCTGGTGGACCACGAGCTCCTAAGGCCCAAGGCGGAGGTGGAGTGGAAGGCGCCCACGGGTGAGGCCTTCCTGACGGAGGACGACAAGGAGCAGGTCGTCTTCGCCTCCTTCTTCGAGCGCGGGTTCAACGTCCCCGCTGGCGACTTCTTCAGAGGTCTCCTCTTCTACTACAAGCTGGAGCTGGTACACCTCGTCCCCAACTCCATAACTGTGGTGTCGTCGTTTATCTACTTCTGTGAGGCATATTTGGGGATACCACCCCACTTCTTGCTCTGGCGTTATCTTTTCAATGTCAAGAGCACCGGCAAACGCCTTGGTGTGGTAGGGTCGGTTATGTTCTGCCTGAGATTAGGTCTCAAGGCAGAATGGATTGATATGGACCTGCCGGACAACACCGCTGGGTGGAGGTCGGAGTGGTTTTACATCGCCGACCAGCAACCAGCGCTCCCAAAGCGAACCGGGCACAAGCCCGAGAAGATACCAGAGTGGGATCTGCAGCTGACCTCCCGCGAGCTGGACGACGTCAAGGAGCTACTCGCCCTGGTGAGCGACCTCAAGGAGAAGGGGCTGACAGGGGGCTCGGTGGTGAGGTCGTTCTGCCGTCGCCTGATCCAGCTGATCAAGGACCGGGTGCATCCGGCATATGAATACTGGGGGTAGTCAAACCCCACTCGCGAAGTCAACCGCAAGATTTCCCAAGAGGAGATGGTCGCCAGGGTGTCTCAGATCTACACCGGGGGTGCCCGGGGCAGGAAGTGCCCGAAGGCACACTCCCTGACTCGACCAGCTGACCCTGTAAGTCCTGAGACTACCAGGTCATTTTGTCTTGTTTAGTTGTTTGCATCGATCTCATTCTTTATTGCATGTTTTTTGCAGGCTCGAGAGATGCAGTTCTGGTGCCCTGCACCCTTACCAAAGGGTGAGGAACCACGTCGGAAGCTGAGGTCGGAGGAGTACCAGCCTCCAGCAGCTGTGCTGCTGGAGAATTATCAATCAGATTCGTTAGTTGAGGCTGATGAAGATACCGACCAAGAGGTCGGTGGCGATGCAGCGAGCCGCCCCGGGGCAAGCAGCGCTACGAAGCCCGGGCGCAAGACGAGGGCGGCAATAGCAAAGCAGTCGACCACAAGGGCTGCTGCCAAGGCCGAGGCAGCCAAGACTGCCAAGCTCGAGGCCAATAAGAAGAAGCAGAAGAGGATTGCGAGCCCTCCTCCAGCGGTCCGCACGCCGACGATCCCTACTCCGGCGACCAAGGAGGTCGAGGAGGATGAAGATGAGGCTACCGATGATCCGCCAGTTGTTGAGGATCGTACGGCAAGGAGGTCGCCAAGTCTCGCAGCCAAGAGGCAGCGGGAGCTGGAGCAGCAGGTGATGGACGAAGACCTCCGCCGTATGAGGGAGGCCCAGCGAGCTGCTGCTGGAGTGCAGGCAAAAATGCCTGTTAAGATACGAGTTCGGCCCCTGAGGCCGAAGCTGCGTGCGCCGGCTACCATGAGGTAAAGTCTTAATACTGGAGTTGGTTCATTACTAGCTGTTTGTTAGCTGTTTGTTAGCTCTTCCATTATGTTGACCATAATTACTGCAGATCGGACGCCCAACCGCAGAGCGCCTTGGGTGCTCAGGATTCCCCCTCGCGGACGAGGTCGTCTGAACTTGAGGTCAGGACTCAATGTTCGGCCGACGACGTGGGGACGTCAGCTCCTCCGCCTATTATTGATGTGGACCCCATCAACTCGATGCCCAGCACATCAGCTCAGGGCCCGACTATGGATCCGGTTCAGATCGAACCACCACAGGAGAACCCAGAAACAACTGGTGTGCAGGCAACGGGTCCGATGTCGACAGGGCCAAGTTTGAGGCGAGAGGACATCGACTGGACCGGCACTCCCTCGGAGGGAGATATCTTCGAGGATGACGAGGATATGAAGGACATCCGTCGGTCGATCTTGACGCTCAATCAAGCTCTAACAGTGAGCAACTGTTCTTGAGTTAAATGGATGACCTATTTTGTGAGTTTGGCTGACGACCTATCTTCTGCTATTGTGAAGCAGTCACTGGCCAACCGTGCCAAGGTCAGGGCCGACCAGCTTAAGAACACCGCGACTATGCAGTTGCGGATGGGGGAGCTCGAACAAGAGCTCAAGCAGGTCCGAGAGGCGGCAGCGGCTAACAAGAAGAAGCTCGAGGACGAGCTGGCCGAAGAAAAGTGCAAAAATCGGGAGGCCGATACGCTGTTCAATACTATGAGCACCAGTGAGACCAACTGCTTCATGGCTTTATCCATCGTAGTCTTGTTCATCTGAGATTTGCACCTCACGACCTCTTTTGTATTTCACAGATTTTCACAGGCGAGAGGATGACCTCAAAACGAGTTGAAGAATACTAAGAAGAAAGTCCGAAGCTTGGAGGTGAACCTACGGGAGGTCGAGCCCGGTGCTCAAGAGCTGAAGCAGCTGATGAAGGGCACCATAGACAGTGAGTACACTGCGTCCCAAAAGCTGGCTTATGAGAAACAAGCTCGAAAGGACCTTGAGGTCAGTCTCGAAGTAGCTTTGAAGACGTTGCAGAATGACCAAGTGATCATTGCAGGGCAAGAGGTGGAGCTGAACAACCTGAAGAACGCTGCCCACTTTGTGATGGACATGGTGGAGACGCAGGTCGCTGGGGAGGAGCCCAAGTCGGCTATTGATCATCTTTTGGCTGCGCCGGAAAAGTTAGTTGACCTGTTGAAGGTGACGAGCTTGACGGCGTCTACAGAGTCGCTGGTGTGGGTGAAGTCCCATCACCCCGACGTTGACATGGTCAAGGTCGGAGAAGGCCCAGACGCGACGAAGGACCTGAAGGTCGTAGAGCTTGAAGTACGGGAAGCAGCCATGGCGATCATGGATGCCATCGACTACGAGGGTGATGACGGCGAAGAGTAGATGTAGTCTTAGAGTTGTACCCCCTTCTTCCCTCAGTCATGTAAAATAATACTTGATAATCTTCTTTTGCCCTGCATGACGTACTTAATTTATGCTTGCGCGAACTTGGTAGCCCTGAAGCGATGTGTCTTTATCATACTCCGCTGACCACTACTCACAGAGAGGCTGGCTTACCAATCACCACGGCTCAGCAGGGAGACTTACGTGCAATTGGCGCGCGGGGAGGAGTCTGGGACTCAGGTTTTGCAACCACACGACCAAGCAGGTTCGCATTAACACAAAGTAAGTAGTCAAGAGGGACGACATCCTCAGGTCGAGCAACCCTTGTATTGGCTTGTGCCAAGCCCCTGAGCATGTCGAGGGGGAGGAGCAAGAAACTTCACCCTCAGGTCTTTCGACCCCTGTGTTGGCTGTAGCCAAGCCCCCGAGCATGTCAAGAGGGAGGGTGCATGACGTGAAGGAAAAAGAAGGTAGAGCTCGAGACACGACAGATAACTGCTTTAATTAATATTTATTGAACTGAAAATACAAAGACGTAGAATACATAGCTGTAATAAAAACTATTCTACGGATAGAATCGTCGTAGATGCTCCACAGTTCCATGGGTTAGGCACGCCTTGCCCGTCGCCCCACTGGAGGCGATATGTAGACGGGCTGATGACTTCAGTGACGATGAAAGGACCTTCCCAAGGGGCCGACAACTTGTGCATGCTGTCGGTCTTCTGGATACGTCTTAGGACTAGGTCATCAACGTTAAAGGAGGTTTCTTTGACGTTGCGATCATGATACCGACGAAGTTGCTGGTCGTGGCGAGCTTGCCTCATAACGGCTGCCATTCTCTGTTCCTCAAGGCTGTCAAGGTCGACACGACGAGTCTGCTCGGCTTCTCCCTCCTCGTAGAACTATATGCGTGGAGCTCCGAAAGTGACGTCGGTAGGTAGGATGGCTTCTGAGCCATAGACCAGGAAGAAAGGCGAAAAGCCCGTGGCAGGACTGACTTGGGTCCTCAGACCCCAGATTACGTGTGGTAGCTCGGCTAACCACCGGGTGGCGTAGTTTGAGGCGTCATCAAAGATACGATCTTTGAGAGCTTGAAGTACCATGCCATTGGCACGCTCGACCTGGCCGTTGCACCTAAGGTGGGCGATCGAGGAGTAGTAGACGTCGATTGTATTGTCTTGGCAAAAGTCCCAAAAGGCAGACCCTGTGAAGGCCGTCCCTAGATCGGTGATGATTATATTAGGCACACCAAAGCGGTGTGTGATCTCTTGCATGAATTTTGCCGCTTCTTCCGACGTGGCCTTTGCGACAGGTCGGACTTCAATCCACTTGGTGAATTTGTCGACGGCCACAAGGATGTACCTGTAGCTGCCTGGAGCGGTTCGGAACAGACCTACAGAGTCGAGGCCCCACATGGCGAAGGGCCAAGATGGGGGAATCGTGCGCAGGACCTGAGCTGGCAGGTGCTGCTGTTTGGCAAAGAATTGGCATCCTTTGCACCTCTTGACGAGGTCTTTGGTGTCAGCCATGGCCGTGGGCCAGTAGAAACCAGATCGGTAAGCTTTACTGACCAGGTTGGCAGATGCTGCGTGGCAGCCACACTCGCCGCCGTGAATCTCAGCCAGGAGCTGGAGACCTTCTGATCGCAAGATGCACTTCATTAAGACGCCGGTAGAGGTGGCTTTTCTGTAGAGGTCGTTGCCAATCACGACGTAGTTAGCACTACGCCGCGTAATGCGCTCTCGTTCAGCTTTGTATTCTGGGACTCGTTTGTCGAGCAGGAAGGCCAAGAAAGGCTCGCGCCAATCGTCCTCTTTTTCTGTCATCTCACGTCACGGGGAGGTGCTAGGGTTAGGTCGGGTTGTGCTTGGTCCGGGTTGTCCGGGTCCAACAGTTTGATCGACGGCTTGCGTAGGTCTTGGACGAACACACCCACCGGAACCAGAGCTCGTCTGGAGCCTAGTTTAGATAAGACGTCGGCGGCCACGTTGTTGTTGTGTGGCACATGCTGGAACTCAATTCCCTCGAAGTGGCCTTCGAGCTTGCGGATCTCTGCACAGTAGGCATCCATTGTGTCTTTGACACAGTCCCACTCCTTGTTGACTTGTTCGATGACGACCTTGGAATCACCATAAGCCAGTAGTCGCTTGATGCCAAGGGACACTGCTATACGGAGCCCGTGAATTAGAGCTTCGTATTTTGCTCCATTGTTGGAGGCCTTGTAGTGTATTTGCAGGATGTACTTGAGCTGCTCTCCCTGAGGAGAGATGAATAACACTCCTGCCCCTGCACCTTCGAGGTTAAGGGCACCGTCGAAGTACATTATCCAGTATACAGGCCTCTCCTTGGGAGGGGGCATCTGGATCTCTGTCCACTCTAACACGAAGTCAGCTAGGATCTGTGACTTGATCGCCTGCCGAGGGCAGAACTCGATGTCGAACTCTCCAAGCTCCACCGACCACTTGACGATGCGGCCGTTAGCGTCGCGGTTGCGGATGATCTCTCCTAGCGGGAATGAGGATGGAACCGTAATCTTGTGGGCTTGGAAGTAGTGGCGAAGCTTTCTCGACGTGATCAGGAGTGCGTAGAGCAACTTCTGAGGCTGTGAATAACGTGTCTTAGCGTCGGCAAGGACCTCGCTTACGTAATACACAGGTCGTTGAACAGGATAGGCCTGCCCTTCTTCTTCTCGCTCTGCGACGAGAACCGTGCTGACCACATTAGTGGTGGCGGAGATGTAGAGGAGGAGCGTTTCCCCTGGTATGGGCGGCGTCATAATTGGAGGCGTGGTCAAGGAATCTTTGAGAGCCTCGAAAGCCTTCTGTGCTTCTTCATCCCATACGAACTTATCTGCTTTCTTCAATAGCTTGAAGAAAGGCAGACCTTTTTCGCCGAGCTTACTGATGAAACAACCTAGAGCTGCCATCATGCCTATGAGTTTCATGACGTCCTTCTTGCAAGATGGCTTGGCCATGTTGCGTATTGTGTCGACCTTGACGGGGTTAGCTTCAATGCCTCGGTGCCCCACCATGAAGCCCAGAAGCAATCCGGAGGGGACACCGAAGACACACTTGATCGGGTTGAGCTTCCACTGGTAGGTGCGTAGATTGGAGAAGGTTTCGGTGAGGTCGGCGATAAGCTGATCTTGCTCGGTGGTCTTAACGACAACATCGTCGACGTAGGCTTCTACGTTCTTCCCTATCTGAGACTTTAAGCACTTCTGTATCGCCTTCTGGTAGGTCGCGCCGGCGTTTTTCAGGCCAAAGGTCATGACCTTGTAGCAGTAGATGCCATTGGGCGTTATGAACGCCGTCTTGTCTTTGTCATCGGAATTCAACGCTATCTGTTGATACCCAGATTAGCAGTCGAGGAAGCACAGTAGGACACCGCCAGCCGTGGAGTCCACGACCTGATCGATGCGAGGAAGAGAGAAGGGATCTTTTGGGCAGTGCTTGTTGAAGTCGGTGTAGTCGATACACATCCTTAATCCTCCAGTCTTTTTGGGTACAAGGACCGGGTTTGCGAGCCAAACCGGGTGTTTACATTCACGGATGAATCCTGCAGCTAGGAGCTTACAGACTTCTACTTCTATAGCTTGTTTTGTATCTTTTGCAAATCACCGGAGCCTTTGCTTGATAGGTCGTGCGGTCTTGCTTACTTCAAGGGCGTGCTCAGCCAGCTCCCTGGGGACACCGGGCATATCAGATGGGCTCCATGCGAAGATGTCAGCGTTGTCCCGTAGGAAACTGGTGAGCGCGAGTTCCTATTTGGGGTCGAGGTCGGCCCCGATGGTGACTTCCTTGTATGCGTCAGGCAGGCCGAGGCAAACTTTCTTCACAGTGGGACTTGGGTCCAAGGCGGTGGCTGTACGCTTCTGTTCTGGCACCTCCAGAGTAGTTTGGTCGATCTTGGCAGCCTGAGCGACCATGACCGTAGCAGCAGCTTTGCAGGAAAAAACCTTGGAGAGGTCGATGGTGTCGCTTTCGCAGTTGTAGGAGACGAGGATGTCACCGTAGATGGAGAGGATCCCGTTTGGTGCTGGCATCTTCATGATGAGGTAGGTGTGATGTGGTATGGCCATGAACTTGGCCAACATGGGTCGACCAAGGATGGCATGGTAGGAAGAGCGGAAGTCTACGACCTCGAACGTCAGGTATTCCGTGCGGAAGTTGTCCTTTGTGCCAAAGGTGACCGGCAGGCATACACGACCTATGGGGTATGCAGCCTTGCCGGACACAACCCCATAGAAGGGTTCATCGCAGGCAGTCATCTTGGAGAAGTCGAAGTCCATCTTTCTCAGTGTTTCTGTGAAGATGATGTTCAAACTGCTGCCCCCGTCGACGAGGGTCTTAGGCAGGAATGCACCGTCGACTATGGGGTTGATGACCAGTGGGTAGTGTCAGGGGGTGAGACCTAGACAGATCCGCAAGAGGGCAACCCAAGCGGTTGTAGGTTAATGGAGGGGATCAAGGAACTAAGAGCGTAGATGGTTGCACGTAGGACGTGCACGGAAATCCCGGCGAGACACGAGGAACACGATGATTTATACTGGTTCGGGCCTCCGGAGAGTAAAACCCTACGTCCAGTTTGGTGGTGGTATTATGTGAGAGAGAGCTACCCCCGAGGAGGGAGCCGTCGACGTCCCTTGAGGGGCGCCCCAGGCCGCCTTATATTGGCTGGCGTGCCTTGGGTTACAAGTTGGTTTCCATCTATCCTAGTCGGTTACAACTGGGAAAGCTTATCCGAGCTAGTCTGTCTTGTCTTGTACTCCAAGCTGTCTTCATGTCCTTGGACCCACATGTCAGGTCGGGTAGGGCCCACTGATAGGTCGGCGGGTCTTCTAGTAGGTCGGGCCCGCCTGTCGGGGATGTCTGAGACCCTGGTCGGTGGGGACCCATGGGTACCCATGTCTCTCAAGCCCCCGATCGACGTGTAGGCGTAGCGGCCGAGACGAGGTCATGTCGAAGCGAAGCGAAGGCATGGCACCGCTGAGGTCGCGTAGGGTGCACGGGGATCCAAATAAAGAAAAACTCCTCCAATGCGCGTACGAAGTCCAACACCGAGCTTCTGGAGTGTAGGTCCAGGAGGTCGAAGTGAAGACGAGACGCCAATCTTGAAGAACCGCCGACCTGACCTGGATCAGGTAACACAAAGGAGCTTCTGCGACCTTCGGGAAGGTCGCAACTTCAACCGTAGGTAGGTCGAGTAGAGAAGTAGTGGAAGCAGGCTTCCAGTAGGTCGATGCGACGTAGGAGAAAGAGGGCGTCGTGAGACGCACTCGTGGAGTAGCCCCCTAGCAGCGAAGTGACCAGAATGGACGGTTTGATGCTCCGATAATGAAGAACAATAGAGAACCTATGGCCTTCTGCTTCCTTCTGATGCTCTTGCGATCTGAGCCAATATGCCGAAACGTCTGGAATCTTGGGGAAGACGCCAAACGCCGAAAGCTGCCATGACCTGAGTCATAGGCGCACTGTACGGCCACGGGCCTATTCTCATGTAAAGCTGAAGCCGCTGTCCACTCGCAAGGGACAAAAGCACCAGAATGTGGTCAAGTAGGGGAAAGACGCGCCGACTGTCAGAGCTGCAGCGAGCTCTGGCGACCTAAAGTAAACGATGACGGAGACGCCGGGAGGCCTGGCGACCTGAAGTGATCGACGGCGGAGACGCCGGGAGGTCTAGCGACCTCGAGAGGGCGACGAGGGAGCCGCGGGAAGGTCTCATGACCTTGAGTCGGCGACGACGGAGTCGCGGGAAGGTCTCATGACCTTGAGTCAATGACGACGGAGTCGCGGGAAGGTCTCATGACCTTGAGTAGGCGACGACGGGGGCGTGGGAAGGTCTCAGGACCTTGAGTAGGCGACGATGGGGTCGCGGGAAGGTCTCAGGACCTTGAGTAGGTGACGACTGGGTCACGGGGAGGTCTCAGGACCTTGAGTAGGCGACAACGGGGTCGCGGGGAGGTCTCAGGACCTTGAGTAGGCGACGACGGAGTCGCGGGAAGGTCTCAGGACCTTGAGTCGGCGACGACGGAGTCGCGAGAAGGTCTCGGGACCTTGAGTCGGTGACGACAGAGTCGCGGGAAGGTCTCAGGACCTTGAGTAGGCGACGACAGGGTCGCGGGGAGGTCTCAGGACCTTGAGTAGGCGACGACAGGGTCGCGGGGAGGTCTCAGGACCTTGAGTAGACGACGACGGAGTCGCGGGAAGGTCTCAGGACCTTGAGTCGGCGACGACGGATTCGCGGGAAGGTCTCAGGACCTTGAGTCGGCGACGACAGAGTCGCGGGAAGGTCTCAGGACCTTGAGTAGGTGACGACGGGGTCGCGGGAAGGTCTCAGGACCTTGAGTGGGCAACGACGGAGTCGCGGGAAGGTCTCAGGACCTTGAGTTGGCGACGACGGAGTCGCGGGAAGGTCTCAGGACCTTGAGTAGGCGACGACGGGGGTGTGGGAAGGTCTCAGGACCTTGAGTATGCGACGACGGGGTCGCGGGGAGGTCTCATAGGGATGGCAATGGGCAGGGTAGGGTAAGGGTAAAGCATTTACCCGCCCGTTGACATACCCGTCTATCTCTTTTGTACCCTTACCTGCCAAACGTAACGGGTAAAAATCCTTACCCTTACCCGCAGGGTAAAAGGGTACCCGATGGGTACTAACATAAACATGTCATTAAGTTCATATCCAAGAGTACAATAATCATTTGATAGCTAAATAAGTCTCAAACTTCACAATCACACACTTATTGATACATAAATAAGTCAAATAAGAAATTACAACATCCCAACATAAGAAATAAGATCAAATTGTGATGAGCTGATGGCTATCTTGCATTCTTGCGAGTCAATGAGTCATGGATCAATGTTGTCATACTCAACATCATCATGAGAGCACAAAATAATAGACATTAGATCAATTTAAGTTATACTTTGGAAAGAAAGTGGAACATGTGAAGTCAGTACGTACCAATGGTGGAAGGGATGTGCTGCTAGGGTTAGGATATATGGGCCTACTTGGGTCAAATATTTCTATGGGCTTCTTTAGTGTGGGTACCCTTGGGTAACCCATGGGTAGAGTTTCATACCCTTACCCTTGCCCGCGGGTAGAATTTTATACCCATACCCTTACCCGCGGGTAGAATTCTATACCCTTACCCAACAGGGTAGGGTACCCGCGGGTACCCTTACCTGTGGGTAAAACTGCCATCCTTAAGGTCTCAGGACCTTGAGTAGGCGACGACGGGGTCGCGGGAAGGTCTCAGGACCTTGAGTCGGCGACGACGGAGTCGCGGGAAGGTCTCAGGACCTTGAGTCGGCGATGACAGAGTCGCGGGAAGGTCTCATGACCTTGAGTGGGCGACGACGGGGTCGCGGGAAGGTCTCAGAACCTTGAGTCGGCGACGACAGAGTCGCGGGAAGGTATCAGGACCTTGAGTAGGCGACGACAGGGGTGTGGGAAGATCTCAGGACCTTGAGTCGGCGACGACGGAGTCGCGGGAAGGTCTCAGGACCTTGAGTCGGCGACGACAGAGTCGCGGGAAGGTCTCAGGACCTTGAGAAGGCGACGACTGGGTCGCTGGAAGGTCTCAGGACCTTGAGTGGGTGACGACGGAGTCGCGGGAAGTGTTGGTCTTGAACAATCGGAGTGTAGAGACACCCAGATATCCTGCACGGATGCAAAGAGTCTGGAAGAGCCACCCAAGGCATGCCGACCTCAGGAAGGTCTCAAGTTAGCAGCGCCCAAGCACCCGGAGATGCTTGGCAGGGCCATTAGGTGCGTACCCCATAGGGAGGCCTTCATGCTAAAGCAAGGGGGGCGTCCAGAACAGGCTGGCAGGGCTATAATCGCACGCCGACCTCAGGAAGGCCATTTTGGTGCGCAAATGATCAGCATAGCTGCCAATCATCCAGCGGAGCCATGGTACTAAGGTATTGATGACCTAAGTAACGGGCACACCGACCTCGGGGGCCCGACGAAATCATAGGCTGGACTCCAGGCACCCAGACGGATCTGATAGAGCAGCGAGGCACGCCTACCCCGGAGGGTCTTCAATCGAACCTACGACCATTCTGCTCAGGAAGCAGAAATATAGGCTGATTGGAATAGGTCCGTTTACGTGCAGAGCCATAGCGGGTGCACCAGGACGCAGACCCTAGCAGGTGCAATGAAGACGCAGAGCCGTAAAGGGTGTGTTTGATCGTCGTCGTCGTCCGTAGATATAGCAAGGCGCAGAGCCATCGACTACACTGCTCAGCATGGAGGCTTAGGTGTAGCCGACGCGCGGGGGGAGTCAGAGACTCAAGGTCTTGCAACCACACAACTACGAACGTGCATATCGAGTAAAAAGCGTTTAAAGGAAGAACACACAGAATTAAATTCAAAATCCCTCAGGTCTGACGACCCTTAAATTGGCAAAGCCAAGCCCCCGAGCGTATCGAGGTCGGCTATTCCAAGCCCCCGAACGTGTCGAAGGGGGAGGGGAAAATAAAGCAGGAAAAAAACATGTAAAGCAGGTCGGTAAAAGTCACGGAGACTATCGAGATGATTGTCGTAAGCATATTTAATTGAAACTAGCACTTAGCTTGTGGAGTTGCAGTCGAAGTCAGAACGTGATCGTCGATGCAGACGGAGTTGCGGTCACCATGCCAAGTTGTCGTCGACGCGAGCTCGAGACGCCGAAGAGGTTGGCGATGCAGCAGGTCGCCGGGGCGAGCTGGGGTCGTCGAGGTGTCGGTGACGTATTGAAGATGTAGGCTGCAGGAGCAGCGGCAACACATGGCGTAGTAGTCGTTTGTCGAGGCCGCCGCCGAGTCTCATGTGAATGGCGAACTCCGAGCCATGCGTCCTTGTCGTTGATGCTTGTTAAGTGATCCGCAACCATGTAGACATCACATCACGTAGGAAAAAATAGTAGATTAGTTTAAACTTGCTCATATAAACAAAAGGCAAGCAACTAAAAAGAGGAAATAATCCTCAGGTCTAGCGACCCATAGGTTGGCAAGGCCAAGCCCCCGAGCATGTCGAGGGGGAGGAGAGAACAACATAACACAGGAGAAAAGTATTAAAACCCTCAAGTCTGGCGACCTACGTGTTGGCAAGGCCAAGCCCCCGAGCATGTCGAGGGGGAGGGGTCGGAAGAGCAGACAAAAGTATGAATAGCAAGTCTAGCAATTGAAGCCATAAAATATTAATTGCAAATAACACTTAGCTTGTGCGTCGTCATGGCCGAGGTCGACGTGGCGAGCTCGAGACGCCGAAGAGGTCGGCGATGAGTCGTTGAAGGTCGGAAGAGCCGAAACTGCGTCGAGCTGTGAAGACGTCGAAGAGGTCATCGGCACGCGCGTGATGACGTAGCAGGTCGCCAAGACAAGCCGAAGCCGTGCCGAGCTACGGAGGAATCAAAGAAGGCTGACGAGGTGTTGATGCGAGCTGAGACCGTGCCGAGCTGTCGAGGTAGCTAGCGATACAACCTGAGTTGTGTCGACCTATCGAGATACGCCGAAGAGGTTGGTGGTGTACGCGTTGGTGCAGCAGGTCGCCGGGACGAGCTGTAATCATGCTGAGCTGAAGTAGTCGCCGGCGCGAGCTGGACTCATGCCGGGATGTCGAGGAGGTCTGCGGCGCGAGCTGGACACGTGCCGAGTTGTCGAGGATGTACGTATTCGCCATGCTTCAAGCAGGGTACGCGACTTCGCGTAGATCGGCTGCTGATCCGCCATGTTGTGCCGTCTAATACACAGTACGTGACCCAAGCATCGTGTTGCGAGAAAAAAAGAAAATTGATGAGAAGAATCTTGCCGACCAAATCCAACAAGATTCGGATACGAAACAAAGAAAGAAAATAATAATAAAAGGAAAACCTTCCCTGTTAAGGTATTTGTCCTGTAGATTAATTTGCCTTGGTCACGCACAGGTGCGGATTGATCGGGCCGGCGTGTAGTCATATCACCGACCAATCTGACACCGGGTTGCGGCTTGACCGGCTAAGACAGCAATAATGATCACGGAGATCGTGTCGACGACGGCTGCTCTGGTAACTGGTCTGGCTTCCTCACGGGGTGACCGCGAAGCCACTGTCGTCGACACGCGTGACGAAATTCACCATCATCGTAGACTTGTGGCCGCGAGGACAATCAGGCAGCGGCACGTACGCGCACACGGCAGAGCCCATGCGCATCTGCGGTCGCCAGGACCGTTGTAGATCGTTGGGTGGGTGGGTGGCCACAAAAATTTTTTGGCGCGCCGTCTGCAAAACGAAGACGCCGACCTCGCGATTAGATCGGAGAGTGGCGGCGAGTAGGTCGCTGCAGAGATATCCTTTGTGTCGTCACCGAAGATGATCGCCGGAGCGAGATGCCATCGCGCTGCACAACGACCTCCCGATCACCCCTACCTGGCGCGCCAACTGTCAGGGGGTGAGACCTGGACAGATCCGCAAGGGGGCAACCCAAGCGGTTGTAGGTTAATGGAGGGGATCAAGGAACTAAGAGCGTAGATGGTTGCACGTAGGACGAGCACGGAAATCCTGACGAGACACGAGAAACACGACAATTTATACTAGTTCGGGCCTCCGGAGAGTAAAACCCTACGTCAAGTTTGGTGGTGGTATTATGTGAGAGAGAGCTGCCCCCGAGGAGGCAGCCGTCGACGTCCCTTGAGGGGCACCCCAGGCCGCCTTATATTGGCTGGCGTGCCTTGGGTTACAAGTTGGTGTCCATCTATCCTAGTCGGTTACAACTGGGAAAGCTTATCCGAGCTAGTCTGTCTTGTCTTGTACTTCAAGCTGTCTTCATGTCCTTGGGCCCACATGTCAGGTCGGGCAGGGCCCACTGACAGGTCGGCGGGTCTTCTGGTAGGTCGGGCCCGCCTGTCGGGGACGGCTGAGACTCTGGTCGTTGGGGACCCATGGGTACCCATGTCTCTCAGGTAGGTCCCGGGGTCTGGTATGTGCACCCAATGGTCTTTCCTTAAGAAAGTGATGGGTACTCCGACCAACGCAGAGGTTGTGGAGTTTCTGTGTTGACTTGGCCGATCTCCCTTGTGTTTGATCGCTGTTGTCTATTGCTCTTGGCTGCCTGACGACCGCCAACGATGAAGTTGATCTGTCGGTTGGCATTTTGGAACGCGCCATTGGGGTTGCCCCCTTTGGGCGGTGGTGGTGGAGAAGGCTCCTTGCGACTGTTGTTGTTGCGGTTGTGGTCGGTCTTACGACGGTGATCATTACGCTGGTCGTCGCGGCGTTCATCATGCCGGTTGTTGCCGTGGTCTTCACGGTGATCGTCGCGGCGGTAGTTGTCACGTCGATCATCACGCCGGTCGTCGCGGCGATAGTCGCGGCGATCCCTATCGTCGTTGCGACGGTAGGGTCGGCGGTCGCGATAATCTCGTCGATCAGGTCCGCGGTTACGGTTGTCGTAGCGGCGGCCGCTGTTCTGGTCGTCGTTGTTGCTGCCGCTCTTGGTCTTCTTGGGCGCTGGAGGCACCCCCAGAGCACGCTTTAGCTGCTCGCACTCTCTCATGGTATGCTTGGCATCGCGGTGGAACTAGCATTGGTCGTCCATGACCATGTTGAAGTCACCTTCGAGGAAGGTGGAAGGTCTGGGTGGGTCGGTCGCATAGACCTCGCCAGATCGGTTGCGCGACCTGCCACCACCGTCATTGTGGTCTTATCCTTTGAAGTCATGCATCACCGCGTCTTGAGTGTCGACAAGCTTGTCGACGTAAGCCATGAGGTCGGCGATGGTATGGGCGTCGGCTTCGTGAATCTTCTCGAAGAGCTTGATGTTGGTTACCCCCTTCTTGTAGTAGGCTATGACGCCTTCGTCCTTGACGCCTACGAGAGTGTTGCGATTCTCGATGTAGCGGTTAGTGTACTCATGGAGAGTTTCGTCGTGCATCATCCGCACTCTGGCGAGGTGATGTGTGTTGCCGGGGTGATTGTAGGTCGCTTGATAGTTAGTCGTGAAGAGACGCGACAAGGTCGTCCATGAGGTGATGCACTCCGCAGGAAGATTGTCGAGCCACAGAAGAGGCGCTTTGCCCATCACAAGAGGGAAGTATCCCGCCATGTGGTCTTCATTGCCTCCAGAGGTGCGGGCCGCGATGCTGTACATCTTGAGCCAAATACTTGGGTCGGAGCGACCGTCGTATTTTTCGATGGCTGGCTTGAAGTCTTTGGGGTATCTGATCGTCTTGAGACGTCGTGAGAACGCCGGGAAGTTGTTGATTGCTCCAGGACTAGCTGATGGGGCGTAGGCCGTCAGGATGACGTAGATGTCGTCAGGAGGACCATTATCTTGGTCGTACTAGGCGCGTCGCAGGAGCTCTAGGTCATGCATCTGCCGAAGGTCTGTTGCTTGGATGGGGTGATTGGCGTCAAGGGGATCAGGGACCCTGTTGTCGCGGTCGTAATTAGCACGGCGTGCTATCTCCACTTCATCTTGAACGCGTTGACGTTGGCTGCTCTGAGGGCGGTTGGCTTGTACTGGTGGAGGTTGAGCTGCTGCGTTCCGTCCTGCGTTACCAGTAGCGTTCTGCTGTTGGGCGCCAGCAGCATTGGCGGCGTTATTTTGTGTATTGACAGGGGTGTTACCAGCGACGTTAGCGGCTGGATTGGCTGCTGCGTTGGCGGCGACGTTGGCAGCGGGGTTGGCCGGTTGCGCGACTTCGTTTTCGCCTCCTCCCTCTTCAGCCACGGGCTGAAGGGGGGCATTGTTGTGGCGTCGCTGACGAGGTCGCTCCGACCTACTCCTGGAGTAGGAGCTTGAAGCTGGTCTGCTGTATCCTGGACCCCTTTCTTCGACCTGGGCGGTGGCGATGCGGATGTGAGCCTGTAGGCGCCGTGTTGAAGGAGTATCCTCAAGTTGACCCAGCTCGGCAAGGGCCGCGCCTAAGTTCGCTTGAGGAGAGTTGTAAACTTCATGGCCGTCTTGCTCAAAGTCCCTCAAGAGGTCTCTGACACGTAGGCGGTTTCGACGAGGCTTGTTTTGATTCTGCTGCTGCTGAGGGGCGGCTGGAGCCGCGGGGGGTTGTGCCCCGTTGACAACGTTGCCTGCGGGTTGGTCGCCGGCACCTTGTACAACGTTGCCTGCAGGCTGACCTGCGGCTGCTGCAGCTGCATCTACTTCTTGCTGACGACGCGTAGCTCGCGCGGCGTTAGCGTTCTCACGCTGTATGCGCTGCTCGTCCGTCTCACCAACTTGAGGGGGTACATCTGCAGAGACCACGAGAACCTCTCGGTCTGGGATCTCAAACACCTCGCCCGGGTAGTTCGGGGAGATGATCGTGCGAACGATCTGAAACGCGAGGCGGTCCGGAGACGGCTCACGGTTGATCTAGCAGCGATGAGCCGTGAGGAGAGGTCGGCGAAGCTTCTTGAACACACGGCACTGGCGAGCCGTGTGTTTGGAGTTCTCGTGGATAGGGCAGGGGTCGTCCAAGATGACCTCTGCAGTTTCCACGACGTAGGGTCTTGGGTCCAGATCCGATTTGGATCTTGTTCTTCATGTAGCGAGACGCTACATGAGCTGCGTTCCGCAGACCAAGAGGCATGCGGGGTGGAGGAGCGGAGGTCTTGCGAGGGCGCTTGGTGCGTTCACAGACCTTAATCGTGTCGGAGAGCATGTCTTCGACGCGATCGAGCCCCGCGATCAGGTCGCGAGGAGTGGGTGGGTGGGTTTCCGCCAGCAAATCGGTCCCGACCTGCTGGTCGGACGTGACCGCGTTGCCCTCGATGACGACGCAGGCGGCTGGAGCGATGGGTTCCGCCGGCATAGAGCCAAAGCAGATGTCGACGGGATTGGCGAGGAAGTCCGCCATGCTCTCGGGGAAGATGACGTCGCTTGAAGAAGCCATCGAGTTGCACGAAGAACCCTGGATTCTCCCCTACCTGGCGCGCCAACTGTCAGAGGTTTAGATCTAGACAGGCCACAGGGGGGTTAACCCCGGTGGTTTATTTGTTCGGCGGGGTGGAATCTAGGGCTAAGAACTCGAAGGTTGCGCACGAGCACACGGAACACAGAGAACACGGCGAGTTTATACTGGTTCGGGCCTCCGGAGAGTAAAACTCTACGTCCAGTTGTTGGTGTAGATTGCTTGAGGATTGCGTGATGTTACAAGGGGTCGCCCTGCCCGCCTTATATTGGCCAGCGGACAAGGTCGGTGCCCAGACTCCTGGTCGGTTACGACCAGGAGACCTAAGTCTAGTTGATTACAACACTTGCCATATCCGTCGATCTGCTTGGTCGGAATCCACCGTTGTCTTGTCTTGCACGTCAAGTCTTGTAGTCGTTCTGGATAAGGTCGTCTGGAATCTTCTGGAAGGTCTTTGGAAGGTCGTGTGGGCCACCAACTAGGTCGGTTGGGCCCACTGTCAAGTCGGCGGGTCTTCTGGTAGGCCGGACCCACTTGTCAGGGACGACCGTGAGCCTGGTCGGTGGGGACCCAGGGGTACCCATGTCTTACAAGTACCGTGGCCGTGAGAAATGCAAATGTTTTCCGCACGAGGCGCCGAGGCAGCGGCTTGCACAAGGAACGGCGTGCGGCGCGCGGATGCATGCTGAGAAATCCAAGACCCTGCCTCGCAATAATGATTTTACACTCGCGCGATCTCTCTCCTGCTTCTAGCGATCGATGCGACTGCGTGTAGTCCTTTCCGTCAGGTGCGCTGCCCACCTGATCACCACCCAGGTCCCCACGTGTATGGCGGCTAGGTGCGTGCTTTTTTTCTTTTTCGTTTTCATTTGGAAAAAAATGTTGCTATGATAAAATTATGCATATAACTTTTACCCTAGAAAAAAGTTACATGCATAATTTTTTCGTCATAAATTATATTAACAAATTATTAGGGAGATGTTCGCCGACAAAATTATGCATATAACTTGTACCGCAGAAAAAAGTTATACACATAATTTTTATTTTTTTCATAACTTATATGTATAAGTTTTACTAGGGGGAAGGGTAGGGTCGGAAAGACGAGCTGCGCGGCGTCGCTGGCCGTGCGCTTCGCCAACAACGGACACCCGACCCTCCCAAACGCTACGCCAACAACGGACACCCGACCCTCCCAAAGGGCGGTTGGACCTGCCGCCCTGTCAAGCGGCGGTTGGTGGGTCAACCGCCCTTTCCTCTGGCGGCTGCGCCAACCGCCCTTTCACCTGGCGGCTGGTAGACGCGCTCTAGGGCCACGTCACTACCGCCGTTTCAAACGGCGGATACAGGACCTGCCGCCATTTCAAACAGCGGCAGGCTCCTGCCGCCGGTTCAAACAGCGGTTCGAGGCTAGTTTCTATAAAGTTTGAAATGGGTATTTATTTTCGGAAAATCGTCGAAAAAAATATTAAAAAATTCCCAATAAGGATATTACCTTGGGCTGGCTTTTCTTTGTCTCGGATCTGGCCCAGAATAGCCTACCGTACCTAAATTAGCTTTGGTCCCAAAATTCGGAAGCCCAGCATGGCAGCATGCGCCATGTTTTGTTTCTCGGCCGTGGGTTGGCGCCAATCCTATATATCTTCCGGAAGACAAAATCAAAACGACATATAACCTAACAACAACCCACTGCGACCCATACAACAGCAAAACTCTACTACTCTCCTACCCCTTCTTCCTCCTCCCTCCTCTCCCTGCCCGCCCCCGCCCCCCAGAGCCCCGCGTGTGCCGGCCGGAGCCCCGGCCGTAGCCCCCCGCACGCCGCCTGTGGCCGCGGCCGGAGCTCCCGCCGCCGCCAGGGGCCGGACTGGAGCCGGATGGCTCTCCCCGCGCGCCCTGAGCTTCCTCGCGCCGCCGGTGGTCGCGGGGCCGAGCTCCGGTGCGCGCCTCCTGCTCCGCCGCGCGCCGCGTTCTCGCGCTCCTCCTCCCTGTCACGCGCCGCCGTGCGCGGCTCGCCAGCACCCGCCCGACCCCGGCGGCCGCGCCCCCGCGCGCTGTGCCGCTGGCCGGTGCGCCGGCGGCGGCTATGGAGGTGATGCAACATTTCTAATAAAAAATGTTATAACATTTTGCAAAATGTTGACAAAAAAATATTTGACGACATCAACATTTCTGAAAAATGTTGTAACATTTCTGAAAAATGTTGATTGAAAAAATGTTGATCCTAAAAATGTTGTAACATTTTGTAAAATGTTGACGCAAAATGACTAGAAATGTTGAAGAAAAAATGTTGCAACATTTTGCAAAATGTTGACAAAAAATAGTTGACAAAACCAACATTTCTTAAAAATGCTGGAACATTTCTGAAAATGTTGGAAGAAGCCTCCAGAAAAATGTTTGTCCGGAAAATGTTGGTCCAAAAAATGTTGAAACATTTTTTAAAATATTGACGAAAAATTAATAGAAATGTTGAAGAAAAAATGTTGAAACATTTTTAATTTAATATTCATGAAGTGGGCTGGTTGAAAAATAAAAAACATCATTTAGATGAGCTTTGGTGGGCTGGAAGTTCGTAGCCTTATCCACCCTCCGGGAGCTATATAGAAGCCCCCGTGCGGGATCTCAAATTTACGGTCGCCCGGTGGGAACCTTCCCACCGGTCGATTCTCCGACAACGGACACACGTGCACATGCATACCGCGTATACCCCGTGGGAAGAAACAGAGAAAAACGTAAAGGAAATAAAATCAGAGAAAAAACTTTTTATCGAAACATTTTGAAACAAAAAGTTACTTGAAAAATCGGGAACAAAATTCGGACGCAAATTTTTGAAGCAAAACGTTTGACATGACAAAAATGTTTTTCAGAAACTTTGTGGAAAGATTTTGCACAAAATTTTGCAGAAAAACTTTAAAAAATTTTGGAAAAGATTTTGCACATTTTCTTGGGAGAAAACTTAAGATAAAAAATTATGAAAAATATTTTGCAGAAAAGTTTAGAACAAAAATTCCGAAACAACCCAAAAATATAAGAACAAAAACTTTTGAAGATTTTTTTTGAAAAAAATCGGAAAAAACTATGAAATCTAAAAATCTGCCGGTACCCACCGTTGACCGTCGGCCACGGCGTCGCTCGCCGGAGTAGCCGCTGGTCCCCGCGGGCGGTGCTCGCCGGGGGAGTCACGTCCGCGCTGTTGGTTCCTGCGGGCAGCGTTCGCCGGGCGTGTTGCGTCCGCGCCGCGACTCCTAGCACGTGGGCTCGCCGGGGGAGCCGCGAGTGCTCGCCGGCGAAAGTTGGGGCCGCCTTGGCGCTCCCTCCGACCTCGAGCACGCGCGCCTGGAAGAGACGAGAGAAGGGGAAAATGAAGGCTGTTGAGGTGGATATAAGAGAGCAGTGGAGAGTGGAGACTAGAGGCTGGGCTCGCTTCGTACTTGTCGCCCGGGAGGAGAGAATCAAGCGGTCAAGTGTAAACTCATTATTGCGGCCCCCGTGGGTCCATCGGTGGAAGTCGTCGAGCCCGAGCCGGGAGCCATTGTACTATTCCAACACAACCAGCAACACGGCACAGTGAGGTGACGACGACCGACCGGCACCACCGATGGCTGGTGGAGCCGTGGTCGTGGTCCTGCCATTTTGACAACTGTGATCTTTTTCAGTATGTTCGTCTGGTGACTAATGTTGATTTGTTCTAAGAGAAAAGTACAGTTAACTAGTAATTGGTGAACTGATTTGTTCTCAAAGTACTCCTGACTCGTAGTTGCTAAGCCAAGCGAACAGGGTGTTTGTCGTCAGTGCTGTGCCACCCTCGACGGATCAGCTGACAGTACCCTCTGCAGGTAGGCCATCAGCCATTTGCTAGTTTGCGACCACCCATTTGCCATCACTTTGGATCCGTGGACCGTGCAAGTATCCCGAGGAATATACCAGGAAAAAGAATTCACACTCTACTGTCAATTTTGGAGAAATAAACTAGCAACACTGATTAGGACAAAGCTCATTTCATAACTCTGGCTCGAGTCACGAGATGAATCTATGACGAGCTTAGTTATATATTTATTAGATAATATTATGTTGTAGTAAATAATTTTTATTGACGAATTAATATGATTTAGTGAGCTTTGATTTTTCGTCCATCCGTAGTAGTGTTGAAATTTGAAAACATTGCCAAAAAGAACTTTGGCAATTAAACAATAGCGTGGAATTCAAACTAAACAAAAGACGTCCCGGCTGCATTCCTGCATCACCTTGAGATGTGAGCAATGAAATCCTCGAAATCCTTCCGGGATGATCCGCCGGCAGCCGCGGACGCACGTACGGCCTCGCCGACCTCCGCTGCCCGCTGCCGCGCCGCGCGCCCTTCGTCAGAGACCATCATCCTCTCGATCACCTGCTGTACGGTTGCCGCCGGCGTCACCTTGGTTTGCTTCTCGCACGGCCTCACCAGAAATCCGGCGCCGAGGTACTTGCACACCAGCTCAGCGTCCCATGGCTGGTCGGAGTGCATGGGCCACGCCAGGATGGGCTTCCCGTAGCTCATGCTCTCCATGGTCGAGTTCCAGCCACAGTGACTCATGAAGGCCGCCGTGGAAGGGTGCGCCAGGATCTCAAGCTGCGGCGCCCAGCTGGTGATCAGCATGCCCCTCCCATCGGTCTGCTTAGCGAACTCGGCAAGCAGCCTGGTGTGCTGGTGGCTCTCGGCGTCGTCCGCGAATATGTTGCCGCGGTCGGCGTCTCGCAGCACCCAGATGAACCGCTGGTTGCTGCCGCGCAACGCCGCGGCGAGCTCCACGATTTGCTCCCCGGGTAGCGAGGACATGGAGCCGAACGACACGTAGAGTACGGATGCCAGCGGCTGTTCGTCGAGCCAGTCGAGGCACTCGTGGCGGCTTTTGCTGCTGTGCTCGGGCACGCTCGAGTCGAGGAGTGGGTTCAACGGGCCGATGGCGAACAACTTCTTGCCTCCGGCCGCCATTTGCTTGGCGAGAAAATCGATGAACTCACCCTCGAGCGCGCGGCACGAGTTGGCGAGCAAGCCCGCTGGTGAAACGATCCCTTCCTCCACCCTCGCCCGTTTGATGGCGTATTTCAAGAACTCCTCCGTCACGTAGTCGTCGACGGGGAGGAACTCGAGCCCGCGCCGCCGCACGAGTGCGTTCCCGTCTTCCAGCCGCCCGACGACGGACGACACGGCGGTGCAGTGAAGGGCGTACGCCTCGCCCAGCCGCGCGGCCTCCTCCGCGACGAAGCCGTTCAGGGGGTCGTACAGGACCACGACGCGGCGGTGGGAGGCGGAGACCTCGCCGAGGAGCGCCGCTACCGGGGCGGGCGCGCTGGCGGTGAAGGCCTCCCAAAGGGGCATGAGGTGGGACGGGAACGGCGAGGCCGCGGCGTGGTCGGGCGGCGGCGAGACGTACCCGGAGATGGCGAGGTCGTGGAACCGGACGCGTCGGAGGGCGTCGTCCCCCCAGCCGTGCACGCGCGCGCGGGCCTGGCGGACGTGCTCCGCCGGCGCCGCGTAGTGCACGGGCAGCCCGCTCGCCGCGAGCTGCAGCGACAGGTGAAGGAGCTGGTTCAGGTGGCCCTGCGCCGGGAACGGCACCGCCACGACGGCGACGGATTCCATGGACATTGGAGTTTCGCCAGCTAGATGGGGAGGGTCTGGCATTCCATGGCTTGCCTTCTCCTCGAATGAATGGCTAGTACCGTACCTGGATCTGAATTCTGCTTTTCGTTATCTGATCTTCTCGTGCCGGAAATGACTCGACTGACTACGACGGTGCAGGCAAGTGACTCGACTGACTATGACGGTGCTTGGTGGAACGACTGTTCCCGGACCCCTCATAACGTGCATGCTCAACTGCCATGTTCCTCGCACCAGTCAACCGTACTTTTCTCTGGGAACAAACCAATCACCAAGCAGTAATTTTCTCTCAGAACAAACCAGCATCAGCAATCAACCACCATCCAAACGAACGGACCGATGTTGCATTTTCGTCAGGCACTCAAGAGTCGGGCCTTCGTTGGTTCCGCGAAGCTGCTTGGACATTACAACCCTGTTTAGTTACGAGAGATTTCCCAAACCACCCATCATGTAAACTTCGAACACTAATTAGAAGTATTAACGTGAATTAATGACAAAACTAATTCCATAATCTTTGGCTCAAATCGCGAGATGAATCTAACGAACCTAATTATGTTGTGTTTAGGCAACGTAGCACTACAGTAAATAATATCTAATGATGGATTAATTAGGTTTAATGGATTCGTCTCGCGATTTCTCGTTCACCAGTGTGATTAAGTTTTGTAATTAGTCTAAATTTAATACTTCTAACAGGCTTTGAAAGGGGACTCAAAAAAAATTCAAAAGTTTTTGCGAGATAATGGAGTCACAACTCACAAATTTCTCAGTTTTCACTGAGAGGTACAAGTAAGGATGCACACAAAACGCTTGGTATGTATGTCATTCTTAGCATTTTGTAAGACTTTTGTTTCCTGAATATGCTTACACCTGATGGAATCATCGATCCGTGCAGGATAGTCAATTAATTATGGCCTTGTATCATTAGCAGGTAGAGCTGCAAATTCCTTTTACCCATTGTCAACATGTTGTGTATGAGTATGACAACAGCAGACAAAAGTAGTATTAGTATGTTGCAATAGTAGTCCTGGTAGTTGGTATGGCCTAGCTAGCAGTAGTTGGTAGTGACATATTTTACTTCCACTTTATTTACTTGTGATATATGTAAGGACTAGGAGCAGCTGCTGCTCTAGTGCAGCAACACCTTTCTTTGTGCTCTCTATTCCATCATTTCTTCTTCCTAGTGTGTGTGTGTGAGAGAGAGAGAGAGCGAGAGCTGGAGCTGCACCAACATATGTTGAGACTAGTTTCTAATAACTTTATTATTATGTTGTCCAAAATGTATTTTTATGTGATATTCTATTCAAAGTAGAATAAATGCACAATACAGTACTAATTAAGTAGTACTGCACTACGAGGTCAGTCATCATCCAATTTATAAATTTATGTGTTACTTTTATAAATATTTTTTGATTCAAATGAGGAACATGGACATCCAAGTTGACTCACATCAGCAAGTCTATTGAAATACACCAATTTTCTCAAAAACAGCAGAATGTTTTTCGGTCTTTTTTATACTAGTATGAGACTTCATACCTAAGGTTTTGCTTCAATGTTCTGTGTGTATGAAACTGAATTTACATGTTTTTTAGCAGGTTTATTTTTTTCTGAAGTGAGATGGAGGAAATGGGTCTCGTACAAAAATAACAAGATGACCATGACTCCATGAGGATGTCTTTCTGTTGTTTAGGAAAGTGATTGTTTCGGAAGCAAATTTCAATCAATTTTTGTAGCAGACAATCCTTAACTGGCTATCATCTTTTATATTCTGAAAGAGATTGAGGAGAAGCAAAAACTCAATCAATTCTCATAGACGGACAGAATAGATTAATTGCCCTCTGCCTTCCACCATAGTAGGACTTAGAATCTACGGTTAAAAGAAAAGTAATTGAGATATTGTTAAAAATCAATCGTTTGATGACTACTCGACAGACTTTTTTTATCACTTTCTCATCCGACTTCACGACAATAATCTTCTGCTAGCAATTTTCCGTGCATGTGGTTGGACCAAATGATGATGCGACGTTATATTGGACTCGTGCAGTCTTGCCTAATTATTTCCGTCCTTCACGATGGAGACACTTTTGTCGGGGGCGCTATCAGGTAGCAGTTGGCAGTTGCTTGTTTGAAATCGGGAAATCAAATTTTGCTTGGGAATTTTTTTTGGGCAAAATTTTTTGAAGCCACTTTCAAAACCTATTAGAAGGACTAAATATAGGCTAATTACAAAATTAATTACACGAATGAAAGGAAAATCACAAGGTGAATTCATTAAGCTTAGTTAATCTATTATTAGAGATTGTTTAATATAATACGACATTGTCTAATCTACATAATTAGGCTCGTTAGGTTCGTCTCGCGATTTTAGGGGTTGTGGAATGAGTTCTGTCAGTAATTCACGTTTAATGCTCCTGTTCAAAGTTCGATGTGACGAGTAGTTGAGAAAACTTTTGGGAACTAAACAGATTTGTTTGTTACCTTGTACAACTTTTTTAGCTGGCACTTACACAAACCACTCTTTCTTTTGAAAAAGATACAATTGTTACTTTAATTGAAATAAGAACTCAAAGATGGTTTCCATTCCTCCATTCTTTGATCACCTTGTGATGTGAGCAATGAAATCGTCGAGTTCCTTATGGGATGACCCGCCCGTAGCCACGGACGCGCGGATGGCCTCGCCAAGCGCCATTGCACGCTGCCGCACCGCGAGTCCTTCATCAGATAGCATCATCTTCTCGATCACCTGCTGTATGTTCGCCGCCGGAACCACCTCAGCGTGCTTCTCGCATGGCCTCACCAGGAAGCCGGTCTTGAGGTACTTGCACACCAGCTCGGCATCCCATGGCTGGTCGGAGTGCATGGGCCACGCCAGGATGGGCTTCCCGTAGCTCATGCTCTCCATGGTCGAGTTCCAACCGCAGTGGCTCAGGAACGCTGCCGTGGCGGGGTGGGCTAGGATCTCCAGCTGCGGCGCCCACTCGGTGACAAGCAATCCTGTCCCCTCCGTCTGTTTCGTGAACACGGACAGGAACGTGGTGTGCCGGCTCTCATCAGAGTCCGTGAACACGTTGCCGCGGTCGGCGTCGCGCAGAACCCAGACGAACCGCTGCTTGCTGCCGCGCAGCGCCGCTGCAAGCTCCTCTATTTGCTCGCCGCGCAGCGAGGACATGGAGCCGAAGGACACGTAGAGCACGGATGCCGCCGGCTGCTTGTCGAGCCAGTCGAGGCACTCGTGCCGTTTCGTGACCTGCTCGGGCGCACTCGCATCCAGCACCGGGTTCAGCGGGCCGACCGAGAAGACCTTCTTGCCGCCGGCAGCGAGGCACTCAGCCACAAAGTCGATGAACTCACCCTCGAGCGCGCAAGACGTGTTCATGATGATGCCGGCGCTCGACGGTATCGTTTGGTGGCTTCGCGCCCGCTTGCCGATGAACTCCAGGTGCTCCCCGGTGACGAAGGCTTGGACTGGGAGGTCGTCGAGGCCGTGCACATCACGCAGCAGCTGGTGCCCCCCATCCAGCGCCGTGACGAGGATCGACGCGGCCGTGCAGTGAAACGCAAACCCCTCGCCGTTGGGTAGCCGCGCGGCCTCCTCCGCGGCGAAGGCGTTGATGATGTCGTACACGACGACGACGCGGCGGTGGGAGGCGGAGAGACCGAGGAGGAGCGCCGCGAGCGCGCCGGGCGCGTCGGCGATGAACGCCTCCCACAGGGGCATGAGGTGGGAGGGGAACGGCGAGCTAGCGGCGGGGTCGGGCGGCGGCGAGGCGTACTCGGAGATGGCGAGCTCGTGGAACTCGACGCGGCGGAGCGCGGCGTCGCCCCAGCCGTGCACGCGCGCTCTGGCCTGGCGGACGTGCTCCGCGGGCGCCGCGAAGTGCACGGGCAGCCCGCGCGATGCGAGGAGCAGCGAGAGGTGGAGCAGCTGGTTCAGGTGGCCCTGCGCCGGGAACGGCACGGCCACCACGGCGACCGACTCGATCGAGTGGGGATGAGTTGCGGTGGCGTCTGTTGCCATTGTGCGCCGGGCCGGGGCTGCCCGTGTGACCGTGTAGGATGGCAGAAGGCGATCTAAATGTAGCCTCGCTGCAGGCTGCGGTGATAAGTTGCTGCGCTGGGCCGTGCCGCTGCCACCGCACCAATTTCGCAGTGCATATATATTTAAGGCCGGCGACAGTGATGATGGTAGAGCTTCCTGCTTTAAAAAAAACGATGGTTAACTTCCTACTCGATTGGACGTTTCTATCAAAAAAGGATTAAAAGGGCAGCCGGATCAACCGCATGATTGTTAACGAATGGATTCCGTGACCCCCAAAGATCAATGTGATCTGCGAACAAACCAAAGATGATGGCCATTTGGATGTGCCCTTATTTGTTTTAATTGGAGATTCCATATTAACTCTTCCTAGATGTGTTTGGAAAAAGGTAAATTCTAGAAATTCCCACAAAAATAAAAAAAATCCAGACATGATTCATGTATAGACTCTAATAATTAGAACCATTAGTCTATTACCTTTTCTAAAAATATCTACCACTATAATTATAAAAAAAATTCTAAATTACCCAGCTCCGATATTATAAAAATAATCTAAAGTAACCCATCTTTATCTAAAGTATACACAAATGTCACAATAAGAATAAATAAAAATACACTTCTAATTTTTTGTCTAAATTACCACAACGTCGTTCTTATAATAACCTTAAAAATAACCTAAAGTAAACACCTAAATCTTAGTCAAATTATCTGCATGTTCCTTACACAGAAATATCCAAAAAGTAAACCAAATATATAATTCTAAATTAACTATTATGTTGTTAATGTAAAAATATTAAGTTAATGTATATACGATTGTCGACCATTTATTTATGTATGGGAAGAAGCGATGGAAAATAATAATTTCCTTATTAAACATAATGTGTGGAGGTGCGATGCAAAGTGAAAAAAATATGAATGTGGATAAAAAGTGTACAAAGTAATTAGTAACTAAAAGTCAATCACATTTGTGAGTATTCATCATGTTAGAATATTAAACAAATGATGGAGTCCTAGCTAAATAATTTCGATTATTAGCTAGGTATCCATTTTTTAATTAAATAACTTTCTAATACATAGGGTCTTAAAATTATTAATATGTGCTAGAGCATATATTGGTGTACTAGTTAACCAACTTCAAATAGTTTATATGGAATGGAAGTAGTATTTGCTTGTTTTTTTTTGAACGGACAGGAACAACTTATCTTTCTCAAATTTGTATTAGAAGAAAATAAGAATTGACTCAGTTTATAAGGAAAATCGAGCCTAAAAACCATATAACTTCGATTCAAAGATCGTACAACTATGGAGGCTTTAAAACCACCCATCCCAACTTCGGTCCATCGACCGTACAACTTGACGGATATAAATTCCTAAGCGACTTCGGTCAGTAGACCACACAACTAAGATGACTCAACTCATTCTCAAACAACTCCGCCCGGTTGGATCGGGACAACGACATGACACCATCACTACTGATAGCATCTGCTTCTATTCAAGAACAGTCAACTCGCTCGAAGCCTTATGTAGCTCCACACCTCCAATACTAACAGCCTCTGCACCTTCACATTCATGCCGTCTGCAACTTCATTAGAACATCCCACTCACGGATGGCTGCACCACTATGCCACCAAGAACATCACACCCGCCAATTTGGAAACCAAACCAAAACCAGTTGTGAAGTCTCTTGCCAAGCAAAAGTAATTCTGAACAACAACTGAAACTCGGATGAAGGGATCTAGTCGAGGCAACTCGCCGCCCTTCTAGGCCTCCTGGGACCCCACCACGCTTGTCCCCCTAGTGTGACCTTGCTCTTCTTCTTCCTATTTTTGGACTGGTTTCCCTTCTCCACCAAGATCCTGAGTGTCTCCATCGTTAAACCATTCATAGGCATCGGTAGGTGCTGCGCAAGTTGATCAATATCAGGATTAGATTTGCTCTTTTGTTCGGGTGACAACTCACCTAATTTGTTGAGTAGGACTTGTTGTGCCATTTGGATAGTATCTTTCCCTAGGTTAATCTTTGCTTTGTCTGCTAGTCTGGTGCTCTTTTGTTGTGCTGTGGATGGGGTTTACTCTTGGAGGGGTATCTAGTAGAGGTGTTGCCGGCTTGCAGGAAATAAAATCAATAAAGGCAGAGATGTCGTCAAAACTATTTTCCTCTACGTTATAATTTCCCTTATTAAGTCCTTCAATAGCAGTTGTTATATCATCAGTGTGGGGGCTATAACTTCAGCAGCTCTAGTGCTCTCTTCAGCAACTTCAATAGTGATTTCCTCTTGCTGGGGATTGTTGTTCTTTGCGCTAACAGGAGGGGTGTTGTACTCTTGGAAAGGTGTAGTAAGCTGAGGATCTGGGTTGTAGGCAAGTGTGTTGTGAGCAACAAGAGGCACATCCTCATCCACTTCATGTGTGTTGCTCACATCCTCATCTGTTGAAGGTTGATCAGTCACAAAAGAGAGAATTTCAAGTTCATTGCCAACTGGGTTGTTCTTGTCAACAGTATTAGAGCTGATTCCAGGGGTGTCCTGCAACTCATCCTCTTCTGGTTCCTCCTCAGCAGCTCCCTTACCATTAGCTGAGGAGGTCGGTAGAGTAACAATTAAGGCATTTCCCCCTAACGTGTGCCAAGTATCTCTTCTTTCTCCGGTCATCCCCGGCTTCTTGGTAGGTTACTGATTCCATTCTTGAATGGTCTTCCAGCTTGCGCCACTAATATGTTGGCTTGACAATTTGGAAGCCATGGTCATCCTCCATGGGTTATGTATGCCAACCACGGTTATGTTGAGTTCTAGGTTGGTGCTCTTTGCTCCACTGTGAGGGTGTATGGTTGTGCTCCTTTGATGCTCTCGAGTATGCCGATTTGACAATATGATAATCATGCTGCTTGTTTCAGAAGTTGGTTTTGGTTCAATAAACCTAGCTCTTGTTCTTGTCAGCAGTATTAGAGCGGATTCCAGGGGTGTCCTGCAACTCATCCTCTTCTGGTTTATCCTCAGCAGCTCCCTTACCATTAGGTGAGGAGGTCGGCATCCATTCTTCCGCTGCCTCGAGCATGTCCCGAATGCGGCTCTCCTTGGATGGATGCCCCCACATACGATGGGGAAATAAGGAACTCTTCAAGCATAGGGTCTGTCCATTTCGAAGCTCGTATGTAAAGGGGAGGGTGGCAGATACTGCTGTAGAGGTAATCATCAACGGTTGACTCACCTAGGACCTGCATGAGCGGGTTGGCGAAGGAGACTCTTTTTCCCTTTGTGTTCTTCTAATAATCATCTTCTCGATCACTTGTTGTATGGTTGTCGCCGGAATCACCTCGGCGTGCTTGTCACATGGCCTCACTAGGAAGACGACCTTCAGGTAATCAGGTATTTGCACACCAGCTCTGTGATCCATGGTTGATCTGAGTGCATGGGCCATGCCAGTATTGGTTTCCCGTAGCTCATGCACTCCATAGTCAAGTTCCAGCCACAGTGGCTCGGCTCATAAATGTCATGGTGGAAGGGTGCGCCAGGATCTCTAGTTGCAATGCCCACTTGGTGATCACTAGCCCTGTTCCCTCGGTTTCATTGGTGAACTTGGTCTAGAACTTGATGTGACGGTTCTCACCGGAGTCCGCGAATAAGTTGCTGCGGTCGGCATCGTGGAAGACCTAGATGAATCGCTGCTTGTTGTCGTGTAGCGCCGCGGCAAGCTATTCTATTTGCTCGCTGTGCAGCGAGGACATTGAGTCGAACGACACATAGAGCACAGATGCGGTCGGCTGCTTCTGGAGCCGGCAGAGGCACTCGTGGTGTGCTGTGCCTTGCTTGAGCGCACTCGTGTCAAGCATCGGGTTTAACAGGCCGATAGAGAAGACCTTATTGCCACTAGTGGCCAGACGCTCGGCGACGAAGTTGATGAATTCTCCCTCGAGCGCGCGGGATGTGTTCATGAGGATGTCGACGCTGGATGGAATCGTCTGTGCGTCCCTCGCCCGTTTGCCGATGAACTCGAGGAACTCCTCCATCACGAAGGTGTGGACTGGCAGGGCATCGAGGCTGTGCGCGTCACGGAGCAGTTGGGCCCCGCCTGCCATCCGCCCGACGAACGCCGATGCGGCGGTGCAGCGGAACGTGAACCCTTCGTCATTGGGCAGTCGCACGGCCTCCTCCGTGGCGAAGGTGTTGGCGCTGTCGTACACGACAACGACACGGTGGTGGGAGGCAGAGACCCCGTGGAGGAGCATGGCGGGTGCGACGGTGGTGAACGCCCCCAGCAGGGGCATGCGTTGGGAAGGGCACGACGAGCTAGCGGTGGGGTTGGGTGGCGGCGAGCCGTACTCAGAGATGGTGAGGTCGTGGAACTCGACACGGCGGAGGGCGTCCTCGCCCCAGCCGTGGACGCGCGCTTGGCGAATGTGCTCCGCGGGCGCCGCGTAGCGCACAGGCAGCCCGCGGGAGGTGAGGTGCAGCGAAAGGTGTAGCAACTAGTTCAGGTGGCCCTGCGCCGGGAACGGGACAGCCTCACAGACGTGACAGCGACCGACTCCGGTCGCGTTTGGAAGTAGGTGAAAAAAAATTCACCCTAGAGAATCTTACATGCATAAAGTACTAAATGAAGTCTATTTGCAAAACTTTTTCACATATTTAGTGTAACTTTGCCCAATGGATCTAATGAGCATAATTAATCCATGATTTGCTACAGTGATGCTATAGTTTATCAACTGTCAGTATTTTTCATTGCACCAAAAGCCACGCGAAGAATTTGCACTAGATCCCATAGCACCACAAACTCTGGCATCTCTTGTGCAGTCGCCAAAGCCCTCTAGTCCAATTGTGATTGGTTATTTCTTCTCTAAATTCCTATTTGTACGTCAAACAAGTTTGAACAACCCTAGAGCAATGTGTATGGAAAAAGTCTACATCACCGCCCCAACCTATGGGAGGTAGATTACATAACCCCCAACCTATGAACGTTATATATCACCCCCTGAACTTTCTAAAACTGGTCAAATTACCCCTAAAGTAATTTTGAAAAATCATAGTAAATCACAGAAAATCATAAAATGGAAAATCCAATTGTGTTGGACTCCAAATGAGTAAATCTACACACTGAATATATAATATGATATGTTTTAGTACATATTTTTTTGTTGTAGCTTTAGATCTATGTTTTTTCTTCATAGCTATAAAAAATTGTGCTAAAGCATATCATATTATGTGTTCATTGTATAGATCTACTCATTTGGACTCCAACACAATTGGATTGTTCATTTTAAATTTTTTCTGTGATTTACTATGATTTTTAAAAATTGCCTTAGGGGGTAATTTGACCGGTTTTAGAAAGTTCAAGGGGTGATATATACCATTTCATATATTTGGGGGTTATGTAGACCACCCCTCATAGGTTGGGGGTGATGTAGACTTTTTCCCAATGTCTATGGGTGCTCGGCCCTCCAACCAACTCGATTGCTAGAAGGAAGCCTTTTGACCATCAGCAATCTTGACCATGGTGCTTACCCTGAATAGTTGACGGTCAATTGCATTGCAAGGGGCAGTCGAGCCGACCCACAGTCTTTAAGGATCAGCCCACTCCAGCCATAACCATCTAAGGCGCAGTGCTCTTCCAAATAGATCCAGATCAAGAATTCCCAGCCCTCCAAATTTCTTAGGTCTGCTGGCCTTTGTCCATGTTACCAAATAATGCCCACCATTTGCTTCACCAGCCCCCTTTCACAAGAAACTTCTTCTGATTTTATCAATTTTCTTTATAGCCCATTTTTCAGAGGGAAAATCGTTAAAAAGTGTATTAGTATAGAGCTGAGAACTGAGTTCAATAGCCCCAGCCGCCCAGATTTGTCAAGTAGATGCCCCTTCCAGATTGGGAGCCTTGCCCCCAACTTGTCGATTAAAGGCTGCACATCAACTCGATGCTACTACCTAGTGCGTAGTGGAAAACCAAGGTAGGTACAAGGAAAACTCATAATTGGGCACTCAAAAGCCTCCATGATATCCTGAACATCAAAACCCTCACAACAAATAGGGAAAGCGGCACTCTTGGAAGAGTTAGTAATTAGCCCCGAAGCATGCCCGAACTCTGACAAAATTTGAGCCGCCTCCGCCACCTCCTCCTTGATAGGATTAATGAAAATTGCTGCATTATCTGCATACATACTTGTGCACGCCTTGGTAGTTCTATGCTGAATTGGTGATAACCTTCCATTTGTTGTTGCTTGCTCCAACATTTTCTGCAGCGGCTCCATGGCTAAAATGAAAAGCAATGGCGACAATGGATTGCCTTGCCTGAGGCCATGCTAGTGCTTGAACCAATTCCCTCTATCCATTGAGAAACACCGTAGACGTAGAAGTATGCGGCAAAGCAGTAACCCACGACCACCTCTGTGTACCAAAACCCATTTGTGTCAACACTTCCATAAGATAGTCCCACCGCACACTGTCAAAAGCTTTAGCAATGTCCAAATTGATGAACAACACTGAGTACTTGGCTCTCTGTAGATCACACACCATGTTCTGCATAAACAAGAAGTTGTCATGAATGCTTCTTCTGATGATGAAGGCACTTTAAGCCCTTGACACTAATGGACAATCTATTGGCCATCAGCTTCGAGATGATTTTAGCAACATTGTGTGTCAAACTAATGGGCTTGTAATCACAAACACATTTCACATCTATATTTTTTGGAATTAGGATGATATGGGTAGAGTTGACTTGCTTGATATGTTGATCGGGTTGGAGAAGGAAATAATTGACCGCTGCCATGAGATCCCCCTTGATTATGCCCCAACATTCCTTGTAGAAAGCCCTAATAAACCCATATGCCACAAGCACCTTAACCGCTTTATGATCCATGACAACCTGCCTGCAGTTCCTCCTTAGTGAACACCTCTTCTAAATCAGTAAGATCTACAACATTGATTCCCAGAGAATCCCGGTTTAGAGAGAACCGTCTCTGATGCGAAGCTCCAATCTGCAGTCTGAAATGATCATAGAGACACTCATCTTTCTCCTGATGACAGTGCAGATCTATACCCTGCACATGCAACTACTGAATATGGTTCTTTCTTTTCCTTCCATTGGCCTGAAGAAAAAAATTGGAATTTGCTTCAAACGCCCTGATGTTGGTTAGTTTTGAGCTTTGTTTGGCTTCTAATTTAGCAATGATAGTTAGGCTAAGATATCGGGCCTTGAGGTCCCTCTTAATATGAATATCCTCGAGACTTAACTGCCTAAAATCTTGCACCACATCTAGTATGGCAATAAGTTGTTTTGTAGCACACAGGATTAGCTTCACATTTCCAAACTTTGTCCTCGACCACTCTCCCATTTTTTACCTGTGCGGTGCAGTTTGGTGTGCAAGCGCAAGAATGGATTCTACATTGCTACTGGTTGCTGCCATGCTTGCCCAACCACTTTATTGAAACCCTAAATCTGTGGCCAAAACCTCTCAAATCTGAAACCTCGTTACCTTGGTATTGTTGATTGTCCGACAATAAGAAGAGGGTATGGTCAAACACATGAAAAGAGTGTGTCTGAAGCACACACCCTGGCAGCATCAGATCCCTCTCAGTTCTACAGAAGGCTCAGTCAATTCTAGTTTGTGTCGAGTCATTGCTCCAGGTGATTTTCCTTCCCCTTAGATTAGCTCCTTTAACTCTAGACCCTGAACCGCATCCCTAAAGGAACCCATCAGCCTTTTGTTGAGATTGTTGTTGCTTTTGTCATGAGCATGTAAGATCATGTTGAAATCTCCAATCACCAGCCACTTATCAGAAACAAAAACACCAGTGTCCCTCAATTCCCCTAAGAACTGGAGTTTTTCAATTACCCCAAGAACTGGAGTTTTTCATGATCTTTTAGCGGTCCATACATAGCAGCTCCTTTTTAGGGCTTTTACCAGAACGGCAAAGAGAGCATGTCACCATGGAAAACATCTGCATCTCTCCTTCATTTGCTGCTCAACACAGTCTCACATCTACACGGTCCAAAACTCTGTTGTGGTGTGCCTACCGCCCCCTTCTCCATCAGCCAAAGAGCTTGATCACTGCCATGGATGTGTCATCGAGAATGCTGTTGACTTGAACCACCGTGCCTGCCGAATCATCTTGGCCTAGCACCTTGACGACCAAGACCATCCCGGACAGCCGACCAGTTCGGCGGTGGCACTTGAAACTGACTCCCGCCGGATCCACCGCCGCCCGGTGGCGACCTATCCCGACTGTAGTGAACATGGCCTCATATGCCATTAGTTCGAGTATGATTTTGGTGATTCATGACAACATGATCAATGGGACTAACCATATTGTTTAGCATGTCTTTGTAGACATTTCTAGGTCCCAAGGATGCAAAAATACCACATGCCAAATTGAGAAGATAGTCTATTTTTCTAGGGTCAAAACCGAGCAAAGAAAGGAAGAGAAAACACACCGTCGGATGAACCGACGGTACCATCGGTGCATAGCGTCGGAGTACTTGGTACACTGCGCAGCAGGCAAAATGAAGATGACACCGTCGGATGATCCGACGGTCCAGTTTCTAGATGCGCCGGATGAATTGCAGAGGAGGAGCAGCGAAGACAGTAGCACCGGATGATCCGACGGTCTGAGAGAGGACACCGTCGGTCTATCCGACGCTCAGTTTGAATCAAGACAGAGACGTGCCAAGACAGCCTCTTCAGCACCGGATGAACCGACGCCTTGGTCAAGTGGAAGCATCGGTCTATCCGACGATCACGAAGCAGCATACAGGGACGTTTTGGCCGCGAGGTCTTCAGCACCGGATGAACCGACGCACCGTCGGTGTATAGCGTCGGAACAGTTGTATCAGCAGAGCTGCAACGGCTAAGTGACGTGGAGGGCACCGGATGAACCGACGCCCTGGAAAAGCATAGCATCGGTTCATCCGACGCTACCTTTTTCAGTGGCCGTTAGCCAACGGCTAGCTGAGTGCCTTGGGCTATTTATACCCCCTCCACTCACCCATTTAAGGTGGCTGGATTGTGTGGAAGTGCAGAGGAGTTCAAGACACCTAGAAGATCATATCCAATCCATCCAAGTGCTTAATTGCTCATCCATAGACTTGCATATGCTTAGTGTATGTGCTTAGTGCTAGGCTTAGCTTAGAGCTGAGTGAGTGCAAGGTTGTGCCAACCTTATGAGGTGATTCTTGAGTGAATCAAGGTGTACAAGGTTCGCCGGAAGCCTTGGGGCCTAAGTGGCTCACCGGCAATCGTCATCGACCCTCCGGCTTGGTGTGGAGTGGCGAGGACACTTTGTGCGGGGGACGTGGAGACCCCCTTCCTTGGTGGAGAAGCTCCTTAGTGGAGGCGGCATCAAGGTGACCAAGGGAGCTTGGCAAGTGCCTAAGTGGCTAGCCTTTGTGGTGAGTCAAGTGGTGTTCTTGGGAGAGACTTGGTGACCGGGAAGCAATACTCTTGTGTGAGTGCTTCAACAACGTGGACTAGGGGTGGCTTAGTGCCTACTGATACCACGGGATAAATCGCGTGTCAAGAGTTTGCTTCCTCTCATCCCCTTTACGTTTCCGCATTTACTCTATTGCAATCTTTGCTTGCCTTTACTTTCCTAGAGTAGTATCATGCTAGGATTGGCTATAGGTTGCAAACCTTGTTTTGGGATGGGAGTTTCACACTAGAACAACCGTAGTTGCACATCTAGATAGTATGTTCTAGTTTTACTTTGTGTAAAAATAGTGAAGCCATAGGTTAAGATTTTTAGTTTGCCTAATTCACCCCCTCCCCCTCTTAGGCTACGAGCATCCGATTCCTTACACCGACGCCGACCAGTTCGGCGGTGGCACTTGAAACTAACTCCCGTCGGATCCACCGCCACCCGGTGGCGACCTATCCCGATGGTCGCCGCTCCCCAGACGACTATGAACAGATACCCGTGGATCCTCATCAGGTCCGTCCGACACCCCCAGCTACCATGTGAACAGATGCTTAACACACCATTGGATCACTTGCGGGCACCCCACTGACCTCGCTCTCATAGGTAGCGTGCGACGGGCTGCTGGGCGAACCCGAGTAGTCTAGAACCTTATCGAGATGAATGATGGTCTCATAGTCCAGCAGCATCGCTGGCTCAGAACGCAAGTCCGGCCACTCCATGTCTCCCACTCGGACAAAGTAATCCTCCCCAACCTCAATCGGCTCAGCTAGCCGAAGTGTTCCCCGAAGAGCAAGAGCATCAGGATCTTTGCACCAGATCCACAGAATGAAACAACCCTTCTCATCATCAGTCACCCTCTCATCAACAAAGGACTGTTTAGGGAGGAGGTGGAGCACTGTCTATATCTGCCTCGCATGATCAGGAACACCCTCGATGCACACACGAGCACGGTACTTAAGTAAAATGATTGTGGCACTCACTTGCCAAGTTCATAGATTGGCATAACCTGGTAACAATGATTTCGAACTTCGGGTTACAAGAAGGAAATGGTAGGTTCAATTGGAACCTTCGTAGGGATGGAACCTTCTCAGTGTGCTCTTTGTACCTCTATAGATTGGATAGTATTGCGCCCTATCATAACAAGGGGATTTGGAAATTAAATATTCCTCTGAAGATAAAATTTTTTTCTTTGGTTACTTAATAAAAGAGTAATACTAACAAAGGATAATCTAGCGTAGGAAGAACTAGTAGGGCAGTCAAAAGTGTTTTTTAATAATAATGAGACGATACATCATCTTTTCTTTGACTGTCCTCATGCTAGGGAGATTTGGCGCCTAATTTTCTATACTACCGGGTTACCCCGCCTAGATCGATTTCACATATGCTTGGGAGATGGCTTTCTAACCAAGATAATAACATTAAAAAGATGATTTTGGTGGGGTCTCTGCATTATGTTGGACTATTTGGAGATGTTGAAATGACATTGTATTTAACAAAACCAAGTATACTTCATTTATGCAAGCTCTTTTCAGGGAACTTATTGGTTGCGCTTTTGGTCGCAACTACAGTCTGACGATGACACAAAGGAGATGTTCCGGAAGGCGAGCTCGATGCTAGAGGTTATTACCTTGGAATAGGCCAATCATGGATGGAAACATAATAATAGTAGGCTCCTTTTTTATCTCTTTGATGTCTTTTATTTCCTATTGTGTTCAGCAATGCAAGCTAAAAACTTGTCAAACTATAAGTGGCCGTATATGTTTCGTAGAGGCCGGATTTTAATTCATTATTAAAAAAACTTGCCAAGTCCATGCCATGAGATGCAGTGCACAACACCCCGCGGTGGAAGAAAATCCAGTGCGCGCCGTGCGCACTGCGCATGGTGTGCGCACCCCCGCGCATCTGCATCCATCCGGGATCGGACACTCAAGTAAGGCGCATGCAAATCAGGGAGGGCAGCCGCAGCAATTCAGGGAAGGGTAGGCACAGTAAATCAGGGAAGAGCAGGTCCACCTGCAGCCGCAGCAACGCAAGGGCACGCACGCTGCGTGGGGTGCGCGCGGCGCAGCACGGGCGTGGTGAAGCGCAGAAGGAACGTTGTCATCGAGGTCACCGTGACGACCAGCTCATGCGTCGGAATGCGAAGTTGACGTAGAGCATCCTAGTGCACAAGGTCGCACGTGAGGCGAGCACTAGAGATGGCAACGGGTAGAAACCCGTCGGGTAGTGCCGTTTCATACCCACACCCGCCAACTCTAACTCTACCCGCTAAAAAACCCATACCCGCATGTGGGTTCAAGTTCTTAGCCATACCCGTACCCGCGCGGGTTTTTTTACCAGTCGGGCAACCCATACCCGATAGCATACCCGTTGTAAACTAATATATTTGAGAACATAACACGTGATAAAGTGCATACATCAACGAATTTAATTGATAAAAAAGATAAATGATAATTGTTAACCAATTAATAGTCTAATAAAGCATAAATTTTTTTTGTTAGTTATCAATATTAAGTTATCCTTCACTAACAATGTACAATTTTACACGTTTATCACATATTGTAGACGGGTTTATTTTACCCGCGGGTATGCGGGTATGGGTAGTATGTACCCACACCCGCACCCGCTTACCCGATGGGTACATGATGTTGCCCATTTATGTACCCTCGGGTAGAAATATAATTCCATACCCGTCTTCTTATCGGGTGAAACCCATCGGGTATTCGGGTTTCGGGTACCCATTGTAATCTCTAGCGAGCACGCACATCATGTTGGACGGTGATGAACGCGTGGAGGGAGAGCGCACGCTCAGCGTCACGGATGTCACCGGTACGTTCCGAGCATGCCACCACTTGGAACAGACGGCGCTCCGCATCACCCGGGATGAACTCCATGGCACTCGCCGGCGCGTAGTTCGACGGCGCCACAGCAGGTCCACCGGATGTCTGAGGAACACCTGGAGCTGCGGAGGTGGTGGAGGAAGCAGCACGGCAATGCCTAGCTTTGTGGCCTGAGTGAGAGCACAGGATGCACATAGGTGGGTCGCGGCACTCAGCAATGCGATGGTCGCGAGCAAGGCAATTGAAACACCGTCCAGTCTTCAGCAGCACGAGGTGGTCACTGTCCGTCTGTCCGGAACGCGAGGGCCAAGCCAGCTCTTGATGTCGCTCCTCCCCACCTGCTTGGATCCAAGGCGTGCGCGTGCCCACACAGGATGCCATTGCCAGCTGCAGATGTCTTGTCGTCATATGAATGTTGAAGCGTGGCTTGAAGGTCCTTGTCCCCATCACTGCATCGGTGCATCCTAGGAAACACAGTGGTTCGCCGGCTTGAAGACGACTGAACGGAGCCGCTGTCCCCCGACCTTCTTCTGCCAGACGGCCGTTGTCTTCAATGTATCACCCAAGATACTGGAGAAGGGAGAACAACCTGTAGCTCGGTTGGTAGGTGTTGTAGATGGGCACACCGCCGGTATGGGTTCGAATCCCATGAAACGCAGTTTATCTTATCAGGGTTTATCTCCGAAAAAATCCCTCGTACAAAAGTTGAGCTCCAGGCTAGGCGACCTGGGAGAGGCAGTGGACGCCCGCGGTGGAGTGGAGTTGGTGGGTGCCGCCGGTGGGTCACCGGCCGCCGGGATCGTGGTTTTTAGGGGCGAAGATAGACGAAATGCATAGTGCCAATTGTTTTTCCTCTTATGAAAATTCCATTTTCTGTAATAATTTGCCATTTTGTACAAAGAAATAGAGCAGATGCGGCTGTTGCTACATGAATCGCCCGCCCTGGCCGCCCAAGAGACAAATGTGAGCTCAAGTCTGAAAAGTTCTCGATAAACTTCAATTCCAATCAAACTAAATGACATATTACTCCGTGATATGGGCAATGAAATCTTCCAGGTCTTTCCTCGATGAACCGCCGTCTGCAATGGAAGCACGGACGGCCTCTCCGAGCACCTTTGCTCGCTGCTGCACTGCCATTCCTTGTTCAGAAAGCATGGCAGTCACGATCACTTCTCTGATGGCCTCCGCCGGAGTCACCTCACCGTGTTTCTCCCAAGGGCGCACGAGGATGCCGGCCTTGAGGTACTTGCACACCAGCTCCGCGTCCCACGGCTGGTCGCCGTGCACGGGCCAGGCCAAGATAGGCTTCCCATGGCTTAAGCTCTCCACGGTGGAGTTCCAGCCGCAGTGGCTCATGAACGCCGCCGTGGCGCCGTGCGCCAGGATCTCCAGCTGCGGCGCCCACTCGGTGATCACCAGGCCCCTCCCTTCGGTCTGCTTGGTGAACTCGGGGAGCAGCTCGGCGTGTCTACTCTGGCTCTCGTCGTGGCCCGTGAATTCGTGGCCGTGGTCGGCGTCGCGCAGCACCCAGATGAACCGCTGGTTGCTGTCACGCAGCGCTGCTGCAAGCTCTGCTATTCGCTCCGTCCGCAGCGTCGATGTCGTGCCGAACGACACGTAGAGTACCGACGCCGGCGGCTGCTTGTCCAGCCAGCCCATGCACTCGTGCCGCGGCTTGCTCTCCTGCGCGTCCGTGTGGAGCAACGGGTTTAAGGGCCCGATGGCGAAACACTTCTTGCCATCTGCGGCCAGGTGGTCCGCAACGATGTCCATGAACTCGCCCTCGAGCGCGCGACATGTATTCATGAGGATGCCCGCGCCAGAGGAGAGCGCGTTCGACGGCCTCGCGCGTTTGACGAGGTACTCCACGAATTCCTTGGACGCGCACGCCTCGACGGCGGGGAACACCAGGCCGTGCTCACGCAGGACCGGGAGCACGGCCTCCACCTTGCCGGCGAGCGTCGAAGCCGCCAGGCAGTGCAGCCCGAACGCCTCGCCGTTGGGCAGCCGCGCGGCCTCCTCGGCGGCGTACCCGTTGATCCGGTCGTGCACGACGACGACGCGGCGGTGCGAGGCGGAGAGCCTGGCGAGGAGCGCCGCGAGCGGGGCGCGCGCGCCGGCGGTGTAGGCCTCGAACAGGGGCATAAGGTGGGTTGGGAACGGCGAGGGCGCGGTCGGGTCCGGCGGTGAGCAGACGTACTCGGGGATGGCGAGCTCGTGGAACTCGACGGAGCCGAGGGCGGCCTCGTCCCAGCCGTGCACGCGCGCACGGGACTGTCGGGCCTGCGCCGCGGGCGCCGCGTAGTGCACGGGCAGGCCCCGCGCCGCGAGCCGCAGCGACAGGTGCAGGAGCTGGTTCAGGTGGCCCTGCGCCGGGAACGGCACGGCCACCACGGCGACCGACTCCATCCCTCTCCCTTCCGCCGCCACCATTGTTTCCGTTGCGTTGTGTGTTGCTCCGGAGTGCAGATGGGCTGAAGAGTCGCATGGTATATGTAATGCAGCGAGCGTCCGGCAGTGAGCCGTTCATCAACGCAAGTGTGCACCAAGTCGGCCATGGCGGAAGATTCCCCTGCGGTTACGGCATCTAGCAAAAGTGTAAAAGATTCGAAACACGCGACTCTCTTGGCAAATTGCAAAACCAACACATTCGATGACTCGTATTCTGAACGGTCGTTGTAACTTCTGAATAATCTGAATTGAAGTCTGAAACGCAAGTAGTGAACCAGAGGAAGCGATGAGGGAGGTATGTCAGCAAACGCTTCACTTTTTGCCTTTCTGGAGTATAATTGGGTTGGGCGTCGTAGACAAATTTCAACCGGCGGCCACGCATACAAACAAGAGAACGGTCCAACAACAAAAAAAAACACTCGGACCCGGATGCTTCTCATTTATGCTGTTGTCCAATGATCTTTCTGCATGACGGATCTGTAGGATTTTGCTGACCAGGTACATCTATGGATCGTCACTATCCAAAAAGGTCTGACAGGCCAAAGAACTAAATATGCCTGCGATATATTTGAATTCGTTTTTCTCACCATCCTTTCGAAATTGAATTCCTACTCCGGATGATCAAGGCCCACTACTAGTGCGTGGGGATGAAATTTGGGTACGCTAAAGTGCCAAGGGCAGCCGAGCCATCGGTGGGGATGAGGCTGAAAATGATCAATCATATTGGAAGAAAGAGGACAATAGGAACACAATGTTGAGTTTGCGATCGACGGGACGTTTTCGTCCTCGCCGCCGCTCACTCCTCCCATCACCCTCAAGCGGGTCCACTCCACATTACTCCCTCCTTCTCACGCGTCTCTATCCTCGTCTACTCCATTTCCTATTACTACTCTCCTTCTCCACGAGAATCACAACACGTGGGAGATCCACGACGCGTCGCGTCGGAGGGCCTGGTGGCGAGACGAGGAAGCAGCGAAGCTCACGGGCCGCCGCGCGACCGTCCTCCGGGGGATCACCGGAAGGCAAGGCGACTGCGCCCCCGCGGTGAAGGGGTCGCGGACCCATCGAGCTCGGGGCGCGGCGGAGCACTCCGGTGAGCTCGTTCAGACCAGATCCCAACAACTGCGGCCTCCGACGACTCCTCCAGATCGAAAATCTTTGGGCATACATTTTTTAAAAACTTTTTGTTCCAACTTTCTTGATAAATTTTTGTTACGATTTTTTATAAAACTTTTTAAAAAAATTGTTCCGGGTTTTCTTTATAATTTTTGTTTCGATTTTTTTCCACAAACATTTCTTCAAAATATTTTCCATAAAGTTTTTTTTCTTAATTTTTTTGCACAAAAATTTCTTCAAAATCTTTTTCATAAAGTTTTTTCCTTAATTTTTTCCACAAAAGTTTCTTCAAAATCTTTCTTTCCACGGTTCTGAAATTTTATTTTTAGATTTTTATGTAAAATCACCATCCATTAGGACTATCTATTTATTTCTCATGCCAATTTTATGTGACTAAAAATATCCATGCATACAATTTATAAGTCTTGTGAGTACCACGTTACAAAATTCTCACAATAGAATACACGAAGGATCAAAAATTTAAGAGCAATTCTTTATTAATAAAATGAACATGTTTTCATTTATAATGTCGTTTGCAAAAGAATACTGCATTGCAATCATCTTAATTTTCTACTTTTAAAGTTCATCTTAAAATTTTGCTTAATTCTCGCAGCAAGGCACGAGGTATCACTATTAAACATAAGTTATCCGCATGTCATACTATGATCGAAAAAATCTTTCAAATCCCGCAACAACGCGCGAAGAATCACATAGTTCGTTTGGTTTGTAGGTGATGTGGCCGCTTATAGCAAGTTTAACAATCTCTCGAAAGATGGTTATATATAGTGCTTTGATCGACGGGGATGGAGGAAACCAGACGCCCTTTGAGAATGAAAGAGTGCTGACGTGTAGCGTCGACATTTTGTCCGAAACCGTCAATCACAAATGTCCGTGTTAACAGCTCCAGCGTTACAAATGTCATGAAGTGAACAGAAAACGGTATCTTTTCAAACTTGTCTGGTACATTGTGAAATTATTTTTTGATTTTTTTCCCATGAAAGATCGAATGGAACCACTGACTCAGAGACCGCTCAAAGCACTGTAAGTTCCCCCCTAGATGGCTCGTACCGTCGTACGTTCACCTCGTGATGTACGCAATGAAGTCGTCGAAATCCTTGCGCGAACTCCCGCCGTCGGCCACAGAGGCACGGAGCGCCTCTCCGAGCTCCTTTGCCCGCTCCCGCACCGCCATCCCGCTGTCCGACAGCATTGCCTCCTCGATAACCTTCTGGATGGCCTCTGCCGGTACGGTTTCACCGTGCTTCTCCCAGTGCCTGACGAGGAGGCCGGCCTTGAGGTACTTGCACAGAAGCTCCGAGTCCCACGGCTGGTCGGAGTGCATGGGCCATGCAAGCACCGGCTTCCCGTGGCTCAGGCTCTCCATGGTTGAGTTCCAGCCACAGTGGCTCATGAACGCCGCCGTGGCACCGTGCGCGAGGATCTCCAGCTGCGGCGCCCACCCGGTGATCACCAGCCCCGTCCCCTCGGTTTCCTTGGTGAACTCGGACAGGAACTTGGCGTGCCGGCTCTCGCCGGACTCGGCGAATATGTCCGCTCGGTCAGCGTCACGGAGAACCCAGATGAAACGTTGCTTGCTGCCCTTCAGTGCCGCCGCGAGCTCGGCGACTTGCTCGGCGCGGAGGCACGACGTCGTTCCGAAGGAGACGTAGAGCACGGACGCCGGCGGCTGTCTGTCGAGCCACTCGAGGCACTCGTGCCGCGCCTGACTCGGCGTCCGGGCGTCCGCGTCGAGCAGCGGGTTCAGCGGCCCGACCCCGAAAAGCCTCTGCGCTTGGAACTGAGGCGTCGCGGCAACCACGTCGATGAACTCGCCCTCCAGCACGCGGCACGTGTTCATGACCACGCCGGCGATTGGCGCGCCGCCCTGCTCGTCCTGCTCCATCCGCAGGACGAAGTCCACGAAATCCCTGGACATGCACGCGTCCACGGGGAGGAACTGGAGGTCGTGGTCGCGCAGGAGGCGGTGCCCGGGGTCGATCCACCCAATGTTGTACGACATGGCGACGCACTGCAGCCCGAACGCCTCGCCGTTGGCGAGCCGCGCCGCCTCGGTGGCGGCGAAGGCGTTGAGGCGGTCGAACACGACGGCGACGCGGCGGTAGGTGGTGGACAGGCGGGCGAGGAGGGCCGCGAGCGGGGCGCGCGCCGCGGTCGTGAAGGCCTCGAACATGGGCATGAGGTGGTTCGGGAACGGCGACGGCGACGCCGGGTCCGGGGCCGGGGAGTCGTACGCGGGGACGTCGAGGTCGTGGAACTCGATGGAGCCCAGGGCGCCGGGGTCCCAGCCGTGCAGGCGCTCGCGCGCCTGGCGGACGTGCGGCGGGGGCGCCGCGTAGTGCACGGGGAGCCCCCGCGACGCGAGCAGCAGCGACAGGTGGAGCAGCTGGTTCAGGTGGCCCTGCGCCGGGAACGGCACGGCCACCACGGCGACCGATCCCAGCGCGTCAACCGCCATCGGGCTTGTCGGAGCTAGGTAGTTCAGATTGACAGTGTGTTTGTGCTGTACCTGTACGTACGTGTGTGTACTTCCAGTTCCAGTGGCGTAGAACTTCTTGTGGATCGATGGGCTATATATACACACACACGCACACGCACCACAGCATTTCTGAAACCACTTGCGGTTTGTGTGCCATCGGAAATATCGCACTGGATCGCAGGGGATAATTCTTAGTAAAAAGGGGCTCCAATCAACTTTGACTCTGTTTGGCACAGCTCAGCTTTACTAGTAGAGCTGATTTTTAGAAAACAACTTCATGAGCAACTTCATGAGCGGGGAAAGCCATGTTTTTGCAGCTTCACTGTGTGCTTAACTCTGTGAGAGCAAGTTTTCAGAGAAGCTGACCAGAGAACTGGGCAGAGAGCTGACCGTTTGGCTATTGAAGTTGTGAAGCTGCTCGTGAAACCGCTCATAAAGCTGTACCAAACGGGTCCTTTGACGAACTCGACCAAAGAAGTGCATGGCGACACAGGAAGCGATTGGCTCGCTGGCATGGTGGTTTCAGCTACGGTGCCTTTTTCGGATTTTTCCTGGAAAGCTCGCAGCTAGGCAGCAACGGCGCAGCGGCCGGGGGGCGTGGCGCATTCGTCATCGGTGACGAACGCGCGGGCCGGCCGGAGATCCTCTGCACTCTGCAGCGCGGACGAACAACACAAACACGAAGCAGACAAGTGAGGTGCAGTGGATCCGCAACCAATGACGTGCAGTACTCGGGTACTCCCAGGAGGAGGTTTGTAACATCATCCCCTTCTGCTTCTGATCTACCATCATCGCACGCAGGAGGAGGAGGTTTGTAAACACTTCATTATTTGGACTCTGGCAAACCTGAACTAGGCTCGCTTCTGATTAGATCGCGACAGTAAATTTTCACTGGACGATTACGATACCGACTCGTAAGACTCTTGAGTAACCGTAATGTAAGCTGACTTTGCGTGCAGCACACCGCATTTGCAGACGGGACGCCATCGATGTGATCGATCCGGCGACAAAGTTGGACGACCTGGAGGAAAATGACTGCGGAAGTGCCTCATCACCAAGCCCAATCCTTTTCTGACACCACCACGACGAACGTTTCGCTGTCATGCATGTGCTGGCCTTGGCCCGTCCGGCGTCCGCCGCCCGCCGCCGGCTTGGCCACCAAGTACCAACGGATGTCGCCGTCAGGCATCGCGCTTTGCACGGTCTCACCCCAGAATGTCTCGCCGCGTGCCTTGATTTCCCCCCACGCCCACGGCTCCCGGCGATTCGGTTGGCCCGCGCATCGTGATCCCTGCTCCGAGCGTTGTTGGTGCGTGCTGCTTGGTCGGATCGAACACCGGATCCCGAGATGAGGACAACGGAAGACGCCGGAGTCCGAGGCTCTCTCTTCACTGCTTCTTGTTACATTACAGTGACGGCAATTCTAATCCTTTTCCTTTTTTGGTGCGTGCCGCGACGTGGCCGGCGATCGAGGCGAGAAAGATGCTCTCGGCGGAGGCGACCGAGGCGCGGGGAGTTCCGGCCGAGCACGGGCGGTTTCACAGGTTTGCGACGCTGGCGTGTTTCGCCGGAGACACCGGGAAGCTCCAGGGGTTTCGGGTCGTCGTGTGCGTAGTAGACATCCGCGCGCTCGCTACCCTCCGTCCGACGGGTGCTCAACGTCAGGGGCGTCAGCGTCAGGCTCGGCTCGACTGCCGACTCGCCGCGCAAGCCGGCTGATCGCGGGAGTCCGGCGTTGCGTCTGGAACTCTGGAGATGACTGGACGAGCACACGAAAGGGGGTCGACTTTTGTTTTTGTTTGGACCTTGCTGTCAAAACCTCACGGGCATCAGAACGAGCCGGGCCGCTAACAGTCTAACACAACCCGAGTTGCACTCAGCTCAGATCTGTTTGGGGGACTACAAAATTCCAAAACCACCAGCAGAGATGCCTATGCAAGATGGCGCCATGGTGGGCACGAGTCTTGGCCACGGAACTATTTATAATGGAGAGAAGACCCGAGACATTTTTTTAAAAGGAAAGATCCGATACTAGAAATGAGTAAACACACCAGACTCCCTGGAGTTGTACTTGCAAGAATTTTCGAGCCTAACCCTGAACACTCTGTCGGCAAATTTTTGTTGATTTGTACCGTTTTTTTTAGCACATGTTGATTTGTACCGTTGATCTGTTCTGAGAGGAAAAAAATACTTCGTGCTTATGTAAGAAGTGGAAAAAAGAAATCTGAACTGTTCGGTTCGTGCTCCGGTGCACACTCTGGGTCTTTTTTTTTTTGTTGTCGAATCCGGTCATGTTTCAGTACAAAGGGTCTTTTGCACTAATAAGTTTCATGTTGGTGCCTGCTCTCAGTGGTTGCAGCTATGAAAAAATTGAAGCCCAAAACACATCTGGTGCGCCAATCTACGAGGGTTTTTTTGGGCAAGTCGAGTTGGTTGATTTTGAAACCACGCGAATGCATGCAGAATTTTGAACTACAAACAACAAATACACAAACTTTTTTTGGAGGACAGAGACTGGATTATCCCCATGTTTATCGGAACCCTAAAGAGGAGAACAAGTTCTCTCTACAATACACCTGTCCGGTGGCGTACTCACTTCCAGCGAGCCATTTCACCTGGGATTCGAATCTGACACTCCGGTTTTGGAATCTGGCATCCAAGCCAGCCGGGCTATTAGGGATGGCAATGGGTCGGATTCGGATCAGATGTAGTGTCAGGGCACCCAAACCCATAACCCAAACCTAAAACCCAAATCCAACCTAAAAATCAGTTCGGGTGAAAATTCAGATCGAAACACAAATCCGCGGATATCCAAAACCCAACGGATAATCCAAAATCTGGTTTCATTATTATAAACAAGAGCACATAATACATTAGTATAACATGTAATTACTTGGAAAATATGTAATTCAACACACTACAAGTTCAATAGAAATGGAAAACAACACAAATCAACATCCATAATCCTCCAAATGAACAATAGTGGACATTTTATCATTCATCAATTATATATGGTGAAATCATCTTCACATGTAAATAAAAATAGAGTTGCAAATTACTTACATGTTCAACAGATTATAAATCAACAAGTTAAGTATAAAAAGAAACATCAACAATACTATTTCTTATGTGGTTAGGGTTCTCTATGTGGGCTTATTAGGCTCAACTTTGCGGAACTCCAATGGGCATCCGCGGGTGAAATGTAGAATCCGCTCCAAACTCACATTGTTGCGGATATCCAAATCCGCGAACCCGTGGGCGAAAATATGAACCAAACCCACAACCCACGTACCCAAAATCCGCGGATATCCGCTCCAAACCCGATCCATTGCCATCCCTACGGGCTATCCTCCCACCCTAACAATTACACAAACTTACAAAATTAAACCATGCACATGTATATTACAGAAAAAAATTGGTTTTAAAAAAAAGAGAGAACCTTATATATCTACTCCCGAAAAGGAAGGTGAAGGCGCAATACACTCCAAACCCCCCTGTTGTTAACAAATATATGAAAACTCGGATAAAAAGGAAAAGAAAAAAAACCGACGTGTCTCCCATCAGCGTCCCAAAGCTTAGGGTGCAAGTTGATTACAATGTGGTGCACCTCCGAACCTCTTTAGTGCAATTATTTGTACTACTTCTTCAAAATTTTGAAAAAATAGTACAAATGATTAAACTAAAAAGGTTTGAAGGTGCACCTAATGGTTACCCCTTTGCACCTTTACCAAAGCTGTCGAGTCCCACCCAAGATCTGTCTTCAATTCTTCACATCGGTCAAATCTGCCGCGAAATCTGCAAAAGGTTGCTTGCGGTTGCGGTAGTCGTAGCAGTCCCCGTTCCCGGTTCCCTCGTTTGCATCTCCTTGCATCGGCAGCTTATTACCGGGCGCCTCGTCAGCCGCCGGCGTCGTCGCATGTACTGGCGCGGCGGCGCCGGGAGGAACACTGGCCGCTGGGATCGCTGGACTAGATTGCTGCTGCTGCTGGACACCGCTGCAAGGATAGAAATTGGAGTTGTGATGAGGCGCCGGGAGCTGGGTCTGAGGGACCATGATTTTGGTCCCCGCGGCACGATTGGCACCCTCGTTGAAGCACGCTGGCTGCGTGGACGCCGTCGGCATGGTCTTGATCTGTTGCTGCTGCCCTGCACAAGACGCGCTCTCCTGAAGTCGTTTCTGTAATTTCATTTCGGCAACCAGCTGCGTATACACTCGCTGTTGGAGCATCATGTCCTCCATCTGTTGCTGCTGTGATGGTGGTCGGGGGAAGGACGACGGCGGCCGGACCGGCTGGTTCGGGTGACGCATCGTCACCGTCTGACCAATAGAGTTGGGGGCAGTTGCAGCGGCTCGGTGCGGCGGGTATAGCTTCAACACCGGCGGCCCCTGCACCGGCTGCTGCCCGTTGTGCGCGTACATCGACGGTGGACGTCGCTGCATCTGCACCGGCGGCCCCTGCACCGGTGGCTGCCCGTTGTGCGCGTACATAGACGGTGGACGTCGCTGCATCTGCACTGGCGGCCCCTGCACCGGCGGCTGCCCGTTGTGCGCGTACATCGACGTCGACGGTGGACGTCGCTGCATCTGCACTGGCCCCTGCATGCTACTGTACATCGCCGGCGGCCAGTGCATCAGCGGGGGCAGCTGTACTGGTACGCCGTTGTGGTCGTAGTACCCTGCTGCTCCGACTGTGACCGGTGGCGCTCGCATGACGCCGCCGCTCGCGTGCGTCGTCGGCACTGGCGTTCCGGCCGGTGGCATTGTGTGCTGGGAAGCCCGTTTGTTCGGCGCGTTGGCTTGCTCGCTCGTCGGCTGCTCCGGCGCGGGCCTCTTGCCCGCGCACTTGCTCGACACCGGCGTCAGCGCCGATGCCTCCCCGGACCCGGAGCCCTCCGGCGCTGTCCCGGACTGCGACGAGGTTGGCACCTCTTCATCGCACGCGGAGGCGGAGCTCGTGCCACCCTCCTCCTTCTCGACTTCTTTCCACTTTTTCAGCGGGCTCTTGTAGATCTTGCATATGACGTACTTGTTCAACTGCAAATCAGTGCAGCCATTAGATATGCAAAGCAAGAAATTGGCGGGGGAACGAAGAAAAACACTTCAAAACTGCAGACGTAAGTCGGCAGCGAGAGAACTGACCAGCATGTGGTCGCGGGGCTTCTCGGCGGTCGAGCTGTCGACGTCTCTCTTTTTCTCGGGTTCCGGGACGGTGATCTCGAGCATCAGCCACTTGGTCTTGGTCTCGTTCGTGGGGTCGCCCACGTAGTAGGCGAGGGTGTTCTCTGTGAACTCGAACTCGCCGACGCTGAGGTCCTTCCTGACACCCTTCTTCGCCTTGGAGTGGCCCGCCGCCGCGGCGTCCTTCCCCGGCTTCGACTGCCCCGTCGACGGCTTCCACCGGCCGCGGTTGTCGGCCGTGCGCCGCGTCGGCCGGTCCCCTCCAGGGTACCTGCGGCTCCTCGGCGACAGGAAGTACCAGATGTCGTCCTCGCCCCTCTCCTCGTACCATTCTGCGTACGCGCCGTGCATGTGATCAGGATCAAATCACGCCACGAAATACATATGCAAAGTGTAAAAAAGAGACATTTGTTTCAAGTGAAAAGAGATTATAAACTTGTGATAAAGAACTCATCGCAGCCATAACCCATAGCTAAGCAGGTGCTGCGTTACTGGAGTTAGAAAACAGACGAGGTTCAGGTCACAGGTAGCGTCAGGTGGTGCTTACTAGTCAGTATCTCCGGATCGCACTCGTACGCGTCCGCCTCGATGACGGCATCGTTGGGCACGGTCGGTCTGTCCAGCAGCCTGGGGAGGAGGTAGAACTCCACGAGCTCCTTCAGCGTCGGATCGAACCGGAACCCCACCGGATACTTGACTTTCTCGTTGTCTTCCCTTCCGCTCGGTCTCTCCTCTGCTCCTGCCATGTCGGCGACTCGACGCGTGACCCAGGTTGATGCTGGCTGGCAAGGAAGATTGACGACGGTAGATACGTCAGGAGTCCTTGTTGGGCTGCAGAACCATGAACTTTTCTATTGTCAACCAACCTGATTTGGAGACGAACAACAACTCTAGCATGAACCGCATTCGATCGATGTTGCCTGCAGGACACCAATGTTTGAGTGCAAATCCAGCTGTATTGTGTCCGTATTCGACTAACGTAAGCGTATAGATACTTGCGATCCGTCCCAGGTTTCGCCCCGTTCCGGAAAGGAAACATCTCGCAGCATCTGATTGGCTCTCGAGCAAACCCGAGAGGCGCCTGCAGTGCACGTGCTGTGAGAACGAGCTGAGTACTCTGCTGTCTGCTCCCCTACTCCCTCTCCAGAGTAAAGCTGCCAGAAAAGCATCTCGGCTGACCTGGTGGACAAAATTGTATATGAAAATTTGAACATATCGTTTATTACACAGCTGCTACACCAAACAAATTCAACAATGCCGATTAGGCATCCTTAAGAGGCTAACAGAACGAATCAGTGTAGTGAGAAGAAATCATGTACAGACGTACAGTCAAACAATCCGATGGAGGCGATGCGCCGCTGGCAACCTTTTTAATATCCAAGCACCCCAACGAGAGTTCAGATAAGGTCCCTGTCAAGTTCAGGGACAAGAACCACTACGTCTAACATTTTGCCAAGACACCCTGCTGCCGCATTGCTCACCTGCCGGCTTTCTTGATTTCTCTCCTGTCAATCCCACGGCAATGTTGAGGTTGTTCGCAATGCACCAGTCCATCAGTATTGCCAGCCAAGTGGCAGCCTGATCGACCACACCTTCGGGCAATGGCCACTGAATAACATCCAAGATTAACTGTGTATCGGAGCTATCCTCGGTTACTATCGGCTCCGTGCCATCTTTCGCCTCTTCCTCTCCTGCTCACGTCTCTCTTCTTCCTCAATTAGGCGGAGTTGCTCCTCATCCTCCTGCCTAGCAATCCTCGCACTGAAAATTAGCAAAGATTAAAGTTTAAATCAGATACAGAAACAGAGGATGTTAAGTCAGGGAAACCTTATGCCATAGTGCCATGTATGTTTCTGGACCGTGAGTACACGTTGCACAGAAATGAGCCTAGCATGTAATCGAATAGCACAAGGTTGAGCCCACATAAGTGACAGAACTAAATGGCTCACTATGATACTAAAAGTTATCTTTGTGCAGGCAGTGCAAAATCTTTAGCATAACACATACAATTATTAGGTATACTGCCACAGAAATAACCACACTATAGAAACAATTCTTCAATTTGTACAGCAGACTCCATGAACTAAGAGAGAAAATCAATACCTTCTTTTCTCTTCCCTCTCTATAGTAGCAAAATCTGCTTCCATATCACTATCATCCTCATCTCTGCCGGCATATCTTCCAGGATCATACCTGCAGTGGAAGCCCAAATAAGAATCCAATTATCTTTAAGCAATACTTTGGAACAGCCATTGCAATTGAGCAATGCTTGGTTTACTCAGTTTAAAAACCATGTTTAGTAAAACACACGTTTATAGGGTTACACTCACAATTACTGACCCAAATGGACAAGATAGAAAATGTTTATTGAGGACAATACCCGAACATATTTCTGATCATTGCAAAGGGATCTTCCTCATCTTCATCCTCATCAAATCTTCTTTTCGCCACTTGCTTTCTCTTAGCATGGTCATCACGAATTCCATTGGAAGAGATAGGCCGAGATGGCTGTGGGATACAAAATAAAGAAACAATTGAAAAATATCAGGTATCCTGTCCAAACAAGAGTTCATTCATATAGAAGAAACACGTGTGGCATGACATTAAACAGAAAAGAAAGGCAAAAATGTGTTTTCTGCTAATAAATATTACCATAGGTTTTGAAGGAGGTCGAGTATGCCTTTCTACTTGTTTTACTCTATCATTTGCCTGAACTCTTCTTTGCTCCGAGTATTGACCCTGAGAAGAAAGAGGCCTTTGTCCTTGCAACGACTGAGACCTGTTACTTTGCACCTGTGGTCTGTGAGTTTGCGAAGATTGCAATTTCTGAACATGTGAAGACTGCTGCGGTCTTTGACTCTGCAAGGACTGTTGCGTTCTATGACTCTGCAATGACTGTTGTGGCCTCTGACCCTGTGACAGTTGCTGCGGCCTTCGATTCTGCAATGACTGCTGCGGCCTCTGCTGCACCGATTGATGTGGCCTCTGACCGTGGGAAGAAAGCTGTTGTCTCTGAACAGCTGGCTGCATCCTCTGACTTTGCGAGGATTTTGGTCTGTCAATCTCGTGCCTTGAAGCTACATTGCCCTTCCTCAAAGCTGGATCATTCAAATCCCTTGTAGGATGCCTATTAGCAGTAGGGCCCTTGATTGGAAGCTTTTGGCTTGTAATTTTGCTAATACTTGCTTGGTTGGATCCATTTCTAACAATACCATTCATCCTCTCATTGTCACGTGGAAGAGCCCTTTCTCTATTTGAAAAAACCTCCTTTCTCATTGAATCTACCCTACCTTCAGCATGTCTTTGGGTTGACAATGTGTTCTTAGATCCATATCCATTTGGCAATCGTGCAGGTTGACTTGTTGGCGCTTTGCTCTTTGCTGCTGAGTGTATCACCGCACGATCTTCAATATCAAGAAAACAACAATCAACATTCAAAGAAACAGAAAACCTTGTTTAATAAAATTAAGCCTCAAACTTCAAACTCACCAGCCTTTTGAGTCAAGGAAGATCTAGCTGCAGGTTTCTCCTTTGGAGAGGGTGAAAGGTCAGCATCATCTGAGAGTAGAAATGAATAATCACGATTGTCCTTAAGTGCCTCAACCTTCTTCTTTGCCTGCAAATTGCAGCTGCTATTTTGTGAATACATTATTTCAGGTTCAAGTGTAGGAAACATGCAAACAATGCAGTGAATATAAAATATTTATACCTCATTAACCATCTTAGGTTTATGCTGATGTACATTTCCTTTATTTTGGACTTTGGAGGATGATGGCATATCCCTCTACAAAAGGAGAAAAAAGGGGGGATGGTTATTGATGTTTCAGCACTAAAATAATTACACATGAGCATAGTATTACATGTACTCCAGAAGGCCTTGGATGTCTTGAGATTGTGCTATGCAGTTCTTTCAATGATTTTCTTTCTTCAATCACTCGTCGAGAAATCACCGGCTTGGATGGTCCAAAGAAGGAGCCAAATCTACAGGAAAAAAAAGTCAAACACAGAACAAGACTATATAACAACAGTATGGTAGGATATGCACCAGAAACATTATCTGCAGAGTGTTTATTAAAAGTTCCCCTTATTCATCAAAATACCATATGTTGCTCACCTCAATTCAAAAGAAAATTGGTTCACAAACATCATAACCACCACTAAGAAAATACATAGTAGCTAGTGAAACATGAATTTTCCAGTGGCACACAACTCACAAAAAAGTGTGATGATCAACAGTATATGAACTTTCAGTTCTGTGAAAGACTGATAGGAGACATTTCAGAAAGGAACGATTATTTACCATGCAAATCTGAATTCTACTGGATGGTGTTGACTTAAAGAATATATTTTCTTTGAAGAAAGAAAGAAAGAAAATGCTACTGACGAATGTGAAATAGGTATATAAAACATGCTTACTTGTTCTCCGTTGGAGGTATCCTATCATGGGAAGAAGATGAACGGCCAGCTGCGCTGGCTGCAGCAGCCTTTGCCTTTCTCCTAATCTGTTCCTTTAGCCGTTCTCTCAACTCAAGGATCTCCTTCTGTCCCTCAAGAGCCTCTAGAGGTTCTTCCTCCTCAACATACTCATCCCCCGCACCTGAACCATCCTCCTCATACTCATCTTGATCATAATACTCATCTTCATACTCATCCTCCATTGCTCGATGGTAACCCTACATGACAATTATCATCATTTGCACAGATTTTTCACAATTGTCAATGCTATGGCTACCTCTTTGTTTTGTATAATTATTTTCCACCTCAGAGCAAATCACAAATAAGACATAGTGCCCTGTCTACCTCAGTTTTTCTCCATTCAATTAATTAACCTGACATTTACACTAATTTCACCTTGAAGTGCTGATTTATAGTACTTTTAAAGATCACAAGAAGTGGAGATTACACAACATTTAAGTGTAAAAAATAGAGCTTACATTGGTCTCGTACTCATAGCCCCTCATTATCACCAGGATCCCGTCGTATCAGGCTCAAAATCCCCGAATCCCCTGAATCAGAGAAAAATAACTTCCATAAATTTGCGCAGCTCGCCATGAATGTTTCTGACAATGCCCACGTTGAACCAGACAAACATCAAATTGGGACCAAATACACATCGAACCAGCATCGATTGACCCAAAAATTCCTGTGCAGAGGGGCTCAAACCATTGCCCAGGCACCTAATCGGCCAAATACATCCCCAGACGTGACGCAAGAAATGGCGCATCTAGGGTTTCGACGGAGACAGCGGGGCGAATCTGGGACGCCGCGGGGGCAAAGCAACCATCGGAACCAACGGAATACGAGCCACCGGTTCAGTACCTCACCTCGGGGAGCGGAGACGTCTCGTTCCGCGCCAGCCGCGAGGGGATCGGACTCGCCCGACGAGCTGTCGCGCGACGCGGCTGGATCAGAAAGTCGCCGAGGGGGGCGTGGTCCGGGCCGTCCGCAGGAGCAGCGGCGGCGCCCGAAAGCCGGGCAGACACGGGGCGGCCGCGGCAGGCGATCGGCGCTCGCCGCACGGTCGCCGGTCGCTGCGGGGAACGGCGGGGGATCGCCTCCGGGGCCGAGGCGGGGCGGGGCAGCGAGGCTTTTGGCTCTCGTTGGGTGGAAATGGGAAGCAGGGGTTGAGACCGGGCGCCCGGGCGCACAGTTAAATAGGCGTTTCGCCTGCGCCGGGTAAAGAAACCTGACGTCGCCGCGGCTCAGATGTCTCTGGAAACCTCCGCATGGCGCATTGGGCTTCTTGTTACGGCATCTGCTGCGAGGGCCCAATCGCGAGCTAGGACGCTGCAGGCCCGTTTCCAGTTTCCTTTCCCAAAAACCGTCGCTCCAAAAAGCCGTGGCTTTCGTCAACACCGCGACGACGAACGAGAGCAGCTGACAGAGTCCGATGAATTTTTTTTATATATTTAATTTTCCATGATTTTCTGAAAATAAATAGCCGTTTCAAATATTATCAAAAGTAGCCTCGAACCGCCATTTGAACTGGCGGCAGGAACCTGCCGCCGCTTCAAACGGCGGCAAGCCCTGTAACCGCCGTTTGAAACGGCGGTAGTGACGTGGCCGTAGAGCGCGTGAACCAGCCGTCAGTTGGTTCGGCGGTTGGAGCAGCCGCCAAAGGAAATGGCGGTTGACCGACGAACCGCCGCGTGAAATGGCGGCAGGACCAACCGCCATTTCAACCGGTGGTAGGCCGTGCCTACCGCCAAATCAAAAGGCGGTAAGTGCCCCTCCACCTATAAAAGCAGGTGCACCTCCTCCTCCTAGCTCATCCCAGCTCACTCACTCCTCAGTCCATTCGTCATTTGACGGAAGAGAAGGAGCATCCGGGAGAGGAGCTCTTCCGTTTCACTTGTAATTTCTAGAACTTCTGAAAGTATATTAGAAATTTAGAAAATAGTTTAGAAATACTAGAATTAGCGTAGAAATTTAGAAAATAATTTAGAAATTTAGAAAATAGTTCTAGAAATTCAGAAAATAGTTTAGAAATTCAGAAAATAGCTTAGAAATTCAGAAAATAATTTAGCAATTCTTTAATTAGCGTAGATATTCAGGAAATACCTTAATTACCTGCATTACTTTAGTAGTTAATTTAGAAACACCTTATTGTTGAAAACTACTTTACTTACTTGCATAGTACTATTAGTAGTTAATCCAAGTATTTGTACACTATATGATATCAGGGATGTCACAGACAATCCGGGTTCAATTGTTTTATGAATCTGGAGAAATTAGATATGGTCCCGAAGGAGTTGATCTGTCACTGTTTAAAACAGTGACAAGAGACCTTACAAGAGCCGAAGAAAGACCTTGGGGGTTATAACCAACTGGCTGTACAAGGCATTCAGGAAAGATGAAGAGCAATGGAAACTTTCGGTGATGGGTGTGTTCTACAGAAGTCAACCAGTGATTTGGGAGATTATGCACTTAGAAGGTACTGAAAATTGGAGGCGTTATGTCAGGAGTGCATGCACAATTGGTGCTCCGGTGGTTTTGCTTGTCCAGTTTCTACCGAATGTACAACTGAATGAGGAAGCAGAGGGTCTAGGCCAGAGTAGTCATCATGGGGGAGAGGGGGAAGAGGGTGGACAGGAGGAAGAGGGTGGGGAGGAAGATGGTGGTGTAGAGGAAGAACAAGAGGGGGATGAAGCAATTGGTGTGGTTGATGGGGGAGAAGAAGACCCTGAAGTAATGAGGCAGTTCAATGCAGAGATCGATGACTATGAACGTGCATTGGAAGATGACTCCTCAGATGATGAGGATGAATCCATTATGCCAAGTGACTGGGAGAGCTATGATTTCTCACAGCTTACTGTAAATCCTGGTGTGAATGTGGCTTGGGAGTACCGGGAGAATGAAGTGTGCGAAGGAGCTCTGTATGCAAATTCAGGAGAGCTTAAGGATGCAGTGAAGAGGTGGTCCACCTTGACCTTGAATAGGGAGTTTAAGGTATTGAAGAGTTCTCCAGCAGTGTATGATGTTCGTTGTGTGAAGCCCGACTGTCTTTTTAGAGTGTATGCTTACAAGGGCAAGTGGAAAGATTACTGGAAGATTTGTGGATCACACATGTACACTTGACCAGTTAGATGCAAGTCACCGGAATTTGACTGCCGGATTTGTTGCTAACCACATGTACTCTCTGTCGGGCATACACCCCGGGTACTCATACAAGGAAGGATGAAGCCGGACTCCTACTAGAATTCCCCTGTAATCCTATTAGGACTCGTTCCGTGTAATCCTACTAGGACTCCTGCCTTATAACCGACTAGGAACCCGCCCCCTGGACTATATAAAGGAGGGCCGGGTACCTAGCCGGACATCTAACCAACCCAACACCCAAGCGCAGGGCGCCATACTTGATCCCCCAAACAGGACGTAGGGTCCGTCACCTTGGTGGTCCGAACCTGTATAAATCTTGTGTCCCATGTCCTTGCGCATACCTTCGAGTTCTCGGTCTCCCGATCACGATCCTCCACCGCATAATCAACTACCTCGGGTACCCCCTTGGTAGGTTTGCCGGTCGAAAACACCGACAGCTGGCGCGTTACGCTGTGTGACTCGTCGTCGACTTCTTTTACGCCGTGTGCCGCCGCGACATCATCTTGCGACACGCCGGCTCGTCGTCGACTACTTCGCCTACGCCGCGCGTCCGGGTGCCTCGGCACGTCGCGCAGCTCGTCGCGCGGCTCGTCGTCGACTTCTCTTACGTCGTGTGCCGCCGCGACATCGTCTTGCGGCACACCCGCTCGTCGTCAACTACTTCGCCTACGCTGCGCGTTCGGGTGCCTCGGCACGTCGCACGGCTCGTCGTCGACTTCTCTTACGCCGTGTGCCGCCGCGACATCGTCTTGAGGCACACCGGCTCGTCGTCGACTACTTCGCCTACGTCGTGCGCCCAGCCTCGTCGGCTCGTCGCACGGCTCGTCGTCGACTTCTCTTACGCCGTGTGCCACCGCGACATCGTCTTGCGGCACACCGGCTCGTCGTCGACTACTTCGCCTACGTCGTGCGCCCAGCCTCATCGGCTCGTCATCGACTTCACTTACACCATGTGCCGCCGCGACATCGTCTTGCGACACGCCGGCTCGTCGTCGACTACTTCGCCTACGCCGCGCGTCCGGGTGCCTCGGCACGTCGCGCGGCTCGTCGCGTGGCTCGTCGTTGACTTCTCTTACGCCCTGTGCCGCCGCGACATCGTCTTGCGGCACACCGCCTCGTCGTCGACTACTTCGCCTACGTCGTGCGCCCAGCCTCGTCGGCTCGTCGCACGGCTCGTCGTCGACTTCTCTTAAGCCGTGTGCTGCCGCGACATCGTCTTGCGACACGCCGGCTCGTCGTCGACTACTGCGCCTACGCCGCGCGTCCGGGTGCCTCGGCACGTCGCGCGGCTCGTCGTCGACATCTCTTACGCCGTGTGCCGCCGCGACATCGTCTTGCGGCACACCGGCTCGTCGTCGATTACTTCGCCTACGTCATGCGCCCAGCCTCGTCGACTCGTCGCACGGCTCGTCGTCGACTTCTCTTACGCCGTGTGCCGCCGCGACATCGTCTTGCGGCACACCGGCTCGTCGTCGACTACTTCGCCTACGTCGTGCGCCCAGCCTCGTCGACTCGTCGCACGGCTCGTCGTCGACTTCTCTTACGCCGTGTGCCGCCGCGACATCGTCTTGCGACACGTCGGCTCGTCGTCGACTATTTCGCCTACGCCGCGCGTCCGGGTGCCTCGGCACGTCGCGCGGCTCGTCGTCGACTTCTCTTACACCGTGTGCTGCCGCGACATCATCTTGCGACACACCGGCTCGTCGTCGACTACTTCGCCTACGTCGTGCGCCCAGCCTCGTCGACTCGTCGCATAGCTCGTCGTCGACTTCTCTTACGTCATGTGCTGCCGCGACATCGTCTTGCGACACACCGGCTCGTCGTCGACTACTTCGCCTACGCCGCGCGTCCGGGTACCTCGGCACGTCGCGCGGCTCGTCGTCGACTTCTCTTACGCCGTGTGCCGCCGCGACATCGTCTTGCGGCACACCGGCTCGTCGTCGACTACTTCGCCTACGTCGTGCACCCAGCCTCGTCGACTCATCGCACGGCTCGTCGTCGACTTCTCTTACGCCGTGTGCCGCCGCGACATCGTCTTGCGGCACACCGGCTCGTCGTCGACTACTTCGCCTACGTCGTGCGCCCAGCCTCGTCGACTCGTCGCACGGCTCGTCGTCAACTTCTCTTACACTGTGTGCCGCCGCGACATCGTCTTGCGACACACCAGCTCGTCGTCGACTATTTCGCCTACGCCGCGCGTCCGGGTGCCTCGGCACGTCGCGCGGCTCGTCGCGCGGCTCGTCGTCGACTTCTCTTACGCCGTGTGCCGCCGCGACATCGTCTTGCGGCACACCGGCTCGTCGTCGACTACTTCGCCTACGTCGTGCGCCCAGCCTCGTCGGCTCGTCGCACGGCTCGTCGTCGACTTCTCTTACGCCGTGTGCCGCCGCGACATCGTCTTGCGACACGCCGGCTCGTCGTCGACTACTTCGCCTACGCCGCACGTCCGGGTGACTCGGCACGTCGCGCGGCTCGTCGTCGACTTCTCTTACGCCGTGTGCCGCCGCGACATCGTCTTGCGGCACACCGGCTCGTCGTCGACTACTTCGCCTACGTCGTGCGCCCAGTCTCGTCGGCTCGTCGCATGGCTCGTCGTCGACTTCTCTTACGCCGTGTGCTGCCGCGACATCGTCTTGCGGCACACCGGCTCGTCGTCGACTACTTCGCCTCGCGCGGTTTGTCGTCGACTACTTCGCCTACGCCGCGCGTCCGGGTGCCTCGGCACGTCGCGCGGCTCGTCGTCGACTACTTCACCTCGCGCGGCTTGTCGTCGACTACTTCACCTACGCCATGCGATCGGGTGCCTCGGCTCGTCGCTCAGCTCGTCGTCGACTACTTCACCTCGCGCGGCTCGTCGTCGACTACTTCGCCTACGCCGCGTGTCCGGGTGCCTCAGCACGTCGCGCGGCTCGTCGTCGACTACTTCACCTCGCGCGGCTCGTCGTCGACTACTTCGCCTACGCCGTGCGATCGGGTGCCTCGGCACGTCGCGCGGCTCGTCGTCGACTACTTCACCTCGCGCGGCTTGTCGTCGACTACTTCACCTACGCCGTGCGATCGGGTGCCTCAGCTCGTCGCTCGTCTCGTCGTCGACTACTTCGCCTACGTCGTGCGCCCAGTCTCGTCGGCTTGTCGCACAGCTCATCGTCAACTTCTCTTACGCCGTGTGCCGCCGCGACATCGTCTTGCGGCACACCAGCTCGTCGTCGACTACTTCGCCTCGCGCGGCTCGTCGTCGACTACTTCGCCTACGCCGCGCGTCCGGGTGCCTCGGCACGTCGCGCGGCTCGTCGTCGACTACTTCACCTCGCGCGGCTTGTCGTCGACTACTTCACCTACGCCATGCGATCGGGTGCCTCGGCTCGTCGCTCGGCTCGTCGTCGACTACTTCGCCTCGCGCGGCTCGTCGTCGACTACTTCGCCTACGCCGCGTGTCCGGGTGCCTCAGCATGTCGCGCGGCTCGTCGTCGACTATTTCACCTCGCGCGGCTCGTCGTCGACTACTTCGCCTCGCGCGGCTCGTCGTCGACTACTTCGCCTACGCCGTGCGATCGGGTGCCTTGGCACGTCGCGCGGCTCGTCGTCGACTACTTCACCTCGCGTGGCTTGTCGTCGACTACTTCACCTACCCCGTGCGATCGGGTGCCTCGGCTCGTCGCTCGGCTCGTCGTCGACTACTTCGCCTCACGCGGTTCGTCGTCGACTACTTCGCCTACGCCGCGCGTCTGGGTGCCTCGGCACGTCGCGTGGCTCGTTGTCGATTACTTCACCTCGCGCGGCTCGTCGTCGACTACTTCGCCTATGCCGCACGTCCGGGTGCCTCGGCTCCTCGCGCGGCTCGTCGTCGACCACGCGCCGTCTCGCCGCTCGACTTCTCGTCGGTCGGTCGCACTGGCTCTCGCCGTGCGCCCGGTCGCTCCGTCTCGCGGTTCGACTTCTCCGTGCGCCGCCGCTCGACTTGTTATCCGGTCGCACTGGTTCTACTTCAGCCACGCCGTGCGTCGCGACTACTTGTCTTGCAGCAACACCGGCTCTACTTCGAGTACGCCGCACACCGCCGCGACATCGTCTTCCGGCCGGATCGCGTCGACCACTCATCTTGACTAGTTTTCCAAACTAGTCGAGAATGACAGAAACGCCCCAACAACTAGTCGGAATCAACTCTGACTGGTCAAACTTCAGCAACAATCGTCGCGGCTCCATCTCCGACCGTCACGGCTTCATCTACAAGACCGCCCTGGCGGCAACAGCTAAGTCATTTATTTAAATGATTGTTTTTTTGGCTTGTCTTCCATGCGCAGGACAAACACGCTAAGGACTACCCGTCTGTGCATGCTTCTACAACGGGAACTACCCTTCAGAACTGCACAATCTCAAGTCCGCTACGGCGGCACAAGTCGACGCCAACAGTCGCAATCTAAAGTCCACTACATGTAACACCCCAGGTGTTTATTAAAGATAAATACCTTAATTAGTTGCGTTAATCAAGTTTAATTGGCTCCTAAACATGTTTGACATGATTTGGCACACATTTGCACAAAAGACCTTGGTCAAAGTCATAATTCTTGGTCAAACCCTAGATCTCTAAAAGGCTGATTTGGTTTTCTTGCGCGTTCTCCAAATTTCACTATAGAAGTTCAAAATCGGCCAATATAAAAGTTCTTCGTTATTTCCGGGGACACATTTTTCGTAATTGGCGGACATTCCAATTTTGAGTGCAAAGCCGCTTAAATTCGAGATGAAGTTCCTGTGCACAGTAATTCCGGGCCGAAAATTATTGCGTTTTCATCACGTTTTTCCCACCAATCTGTTGATCAAAACATAGGTCGCCCTTTGATAAAGTTGTAGTGTTTTAGCTCCTCTACAACTTTTATTTTTGGAGATTTTCGAGTATGTTGACACTTTTTGGAGTTTTGTAAATTCGAAAACTGAATCGCGAATTTGGGTTGTGTCGCCGGTGTCGCCAGGATCGCGCTCCAAAGCGTCACGCGCGCGCCCGCCGTCCGCCACGCGGCGCTCCTTCGTCGCACCGGTGTACGGAAGTCGTGGAGGCGTCGCTGTGGACCACGCCAAGGCCGTGGGCCCTCCGTCTCGCTTTCCTCCTGTGCACCGAGCCCACACCAGCGGGAACATCGGGCCGGCCACGCGCCGCGCGCCTGCGCACCGAGCATGTCGCGTGCCAGGTGGCCGCCTGCCTGGCCCGCACGCGCGCCCTGACAGCTCTCCCTCGACCTCGTCGTGCACGTCGTCTTCTACAAAAGCCAAGCCAAGTCATCGACGTTCCTTTTTCCCGAACTCCGAAACAGAGCAGTCCGCCGCCGGCCGTCCAGTGCCGCACCGCCACCCCGTTCCTCCTCCGGTCCTCCTCCCACTCCCTCCTCTCTACCACCCGACGCCTGCACCTCCCTACACTCCACCACGGTGCTGCCGTCCTGCCAGATCGCGTCGGCGACGGTCGCAGGCAGCAGCGGCGGCCAGTCCGTGACCGCCACGCCGCCGGCCACTGACGACGTCCTCCCCAGCCCTGCCAAGGACAAAAACCGCCCCTAGCGAGGTCAGTAAAGCCCTAGTTCACCCCTTCGGCCAAATCCGGCGACCACCGGTCGGAAATTCCACCGCCGGCAAGGTCCAGTCCGCCCGGGGACCACATTGCGAGACTCAAGTTCTTCCTAGGGTGTTTTTCGCAAACCAGGGACCTGTTTGTAAGAAGCCAGTTTTCAGATCTAAGGTGTCCAGGCTGAATCTTGTAAAATCCCTAGAAAATCATAGAAAAATCAGAAAAATACAAACCAAATTTTGTTGGTTTCCTGGTGAGGAACTCTAACTTTTCTAGAAAGGATGTATAGGGTTTTTCTCTGTAGTTTTTGAATGAAAAATCAAACTCAGTTTGAGGTGTTTTTGTTGTAGTTTAAAATATACACATGCTATGGAGTTGAATTTTGGATATGTTACTCTTTATGGCATTCTTAGATTTGTGACCAAAGTTGGCATGAGTTTGATGTGTAGATTTTTAGTTATGATTTATGTAAGCTTTATGCTAGATTAATCTTGATGCTTTTTATAGCCCCTTTAGTAAACTTTCCTTTAAGCACCAGTGCACCCTAGGGGTTTGTTTTGGTGAGTAGTATCTCTGATAGGTTGGATGTGAATTTAGGATCTGTTTTGGTACATATTTTGGATTTAATCTTGTGTAGGAATTTAAATTCAAAAGTTGAAAAATAATTTGAATCTGCACCTATGCTTTGGTCAGAGGTTTATATTTCACCTAAATGAGTTGTAGGAGAAAGTTGAGATAAAAATATTAGTAATTCTTTTTATAAGATTTAATTAATTAAACTAGGCTGAAATTTGTTTTTTTCGTATAAATTAATTTATAAATGATCTTAAGCTAGATTTTGGTTTGTGAGCTTAAAATAGGCATGTGTTGCTGTGTGAAAAAGCTTAGTCTCATTTGAAGTGTTTTTGATTTAATATGGATTTATGGTTGAAAGGCTTGTTTTTTGTAATTAAATAAAGAAATGAATTTAAGGTGTCAAAATTGAGAAAGCTTGTCATGGTTCTGTTTTTGAATGTTTAAGCACACTCCCTTACTGTTTTGTGAAGTTAAATACCTTAGTTTGCTTAAATATGTACACAGTCACCATCAAAGTTAACCTTTAATTAACCTCTCACACTCTCACCTAATGCATATGCATGTGACGTGTAGATTTACTAGACGGGACGTACACACTCACCTAGGAGGGAGATGGGACGGTAGATGGTGAAGTGAATGAGTTGAGTGTTCATCAAGACCTGGACCAAAGTCCAGAAGAGCCCAAGGCTAGTGTTGAGTCAGAGGAAGGCAAGCACCGGAGTCATATAACCTTTTTGGATTAAAAGCTCATACCTCTTTACATTTCAGTATTTATGTTTTGTTTTGTGTATTTAAGTTTCAGGAGTTGAATTGAAGCCTAGATGCATGATCCTTAGGTTCCTATGCTCTTTTACTAGTATGTTAGGAACGCTAGTGCCATGCTCTAAGGATACGGTAGAAGTCGAGTAATGACTCATTACTCGCGAGATATAGGATGCTTATGTTGGAATCATAAGTTGGTTAAATTGACTCGCTCATGTGGTAAGAGCAATGGGTTCGGTCTCGACTGAGTAGCATGGTGCTGGTCTAAGCTATTGAACGTACCAAGTGCTTGTCGGAAATGGGACCGGTAAGCCTAGTACCTAATGAACCAGTGCGGGGACTTTATCGTTACTACTCTTGAGATGCTTCTCCCGGTTTGCTCCCGGTAGTGCAAGTGTGATCCTGGACGTGCCGTGTGAGGGCGTTCCAGTAACCTTGTACTTAGGACGGTTGCGCCTGTCCCTAATCTGGGGAATGACGGGAACCGCTTGGTTGGGGTAGACACTGCACTTGGTCTACCTTCTTCCGTGTATCTTGGGTTTACCTTGCAAGGATATAAATCGATCGATCGTCGGTCACTCGCCGTTATCTGAGTCGGCTTGACCACTGGCTACCTCATGTTTATTTATGGAACATTTCGGATTAATATTGTTGGATGATTAATCTTGTTTGTGCAACCATGCTTGCTTAGCTAGGTTCTTACCTAGAATGGTTAACATTCTAGAACTTGAGCTAAAATTTGAAAGTAAGGATCAACTCTTAGTTGCTTTTGGCAAAACCAACCCACCAGCCAAAAAGCCTTGCATGTCTAGCTGTGTCTTTTATTTTTGTCGGGTAAGTCTTGCTGAGTATTAGTATACTCAGCCCTGCTTTTGTTGTTGTTTTCAGGTAATCCCATCTGGCCTGATTCTATTTCAGATGGTTGGGAACTTGAGTGGGAGAACGATGTTGATGAGTGATACTCTATGGATGGCCTCCCATGTGTATCTTCCGCTAGTTTTATTTCCGCTGTTTAAACTCTGAATCACCTTTACTTTTATGTACTGAAAAACCTGGTTTGTAATATTAAGTGCTTTTGGACCTTTTATGTAATGTAATGTTGTACTCTGGTTCCGCCTTCATGTGGGCTTAGTGCATAATTCGATCCTGTGTAAGTGATTTACCGGGCATGCCCCGGCAGAGGTGACAGAATAGTTCTTTATTATTGCTTAATGGCCACGTGGACAGGCTTAGGCGATAATACAGAATTATTTTGAGCGGTTCTGTCACAGCTGGTATCAGAGCGAGTTTATGCACCAGAGTAATTAAAATACCTTAACAAACTTGTTTTTGGAATAAAATTTGCCAAGATTAATAATCTTGCTAAGTGAGTAGGACGTTAGTGGTCTTATCTAGTCCGAGAGGCCCTAGAGGGAATTTTTGGGTTCTTTGAGGTGGCTAGTACTCTATGGTGTATTTAATCTGACTTCCAGCACATTTTATTCTTGTCAAAACTTACTTTCTTGCACAACCATACTAGTTCATCACGTTTTGCCATACATGGTGGTACCACAGGGAAGTCCTGTGAGGGACTAGTGGGACCTATTCCAATGGGTGCCACGTCGCGTCTGCGTCTCGTCACGTTTTGCCATACGTGAGGAGCCACGGGAAAGTCCGTGAGGGATGGATGGGACCTATTCCAATGGGAACCCACGTTGCGTCTGTGTCTAGCCATGTTTTGCCATACATGTGCGAACCCGCAATAGGCGGAAAGGACAACTCCATTCAAACGGATGTGTCCGAGGTTGGACGCTGTCCATGCAGCAGCTTTACGCATGGATACCATTTCTATAAGTGAACGGTAATGAATGTGGACACTTTTGTGAGTGCTGGCACAAAAGGTCTTGAATATCTGTGATTTTCTGCAGGTACACTAACCACGGTTATTAGGTCCGGTAATTAAGAAACGAATAGTTTTCGACTAGCTATTATAGGGAGAGACGTATATATACCTTGCCACCGGCACTAACTTCGATTTTAAGCTTAAATGCTTGGTGAGGACTTATAGGACGCTTTTGCATCATGTTAAAAGCTACCAAAACTGAAAATGATCATAATACACCTTTTATGTGATCTATAAGTTGAAATTATAGTTCTTAAGGACCATTCATGTTAGTTTGGTAAATAATGTGATGTGATCAAAAGTATGTCTAGTTGCTGTCCTAATTTTTCTAAGGATGATCTAGAAAGTTTTTGGCTAGGTGATCTCTAGGAAAATTGCTCATCAGCTAGTTAAGATTCTTCCAAGAATTTTTCATGATTTTAGGATGAACAAAACTGAAGCTATGCTCAAATCACTAAACCTAGGTCATGCTGGAATTTCTGTCAAAATGATGTTAAGACTGAAAACTCGAATTTTTTTTTACACCTTATTCCAAATAGATTTTGCCTAGGCAATCTATACCAAAAATGATCCATTTATAGCCTACTTTGTGCTGACAAAATCTCATGGTCATAGGGTTCTTAATTTTTGAGATATGATCTTTTTAGTGAAGCACTGTCCTGCTGAAATTTCTGGGCAATAGCACTCTAAAACTTGATCAGTTAGACCTTTTCCAATCTGAATTGGTAAGACCTTTGAATACCAAAAATGTGAGTTATAACATCGTCGAGTTGCTCACAAAATTTCAGCATTTATGCATGTGTTTACTAAGAGTTATCAAATTTTTAGTAAACCTCTGTTCTGCTGAATTCCTGAGGTGCATCGATCTGAATCATGCTTAGTTAGACCTTCTTCCCAGCAGTTTTATCTTGGCCTTTGAATACCAAAGTTGCAAGATATCTTCCTTTCACTATCGTAAAAATTTTAGCACCATGGCTTTGCTGTACCGAGAGTTGTGGACTTTTTCGTGACTCTCGGCCTGCTGAAAAACAGCAGGAACAGAACTCCGGTAGGTGTATTTTTCAGGCATGAGGATCTCAGCTTTTGGTCTCAAGTTAAACACCAATGTGATAGCTTATGAACCTACGCTCTTGCTGATCGAAGTTGAGCAAGGTTCGATTTTTGAGCTGAAAGTTATTAACTTATTGTTTCAGAGTAGCGGTAATTGAATTCTTGGGCATTATTAACCTCCCAACCTTGAAATCTTCCTTCTTAACCTTGCTTATCAAGTTTTGAGTAAATGATAACTTTAACAAAGTGTCAACATCTTCTTGTCTACATAATTAGCATAACCATATCCTTATCAAGTCAACTGGAATCCCGTTGTACTCTTTTTGTTGCTTCTATACACTTTCACTAGTTTATAAGCAATTCCTCAATTTCCTTTGTCCAGGAAATGTCGATCACCCAAATTTTCTGGCATTGATATCTCTACGCTTATCACTCTCACTTTTCTGTCCTTGACCATGAAATCCTTGTGCTTTCTCGCAAACAATAAAAACTTGGTTATAAAGCATCAACACTGGTTGGTAAGCACGTGAGCATCATCACCGCATGCATATCTTGCAACCTTAATGACATAAATTATGAGCATGGAAAATGCATTGCACAACATGTACATTTGGGGGAATTTTGGATGGACTAACATGCATTTGCACTAAGAGTTTCCCATCTTTCTAATCTATGAGTTTCCCATCTTTCTAACCTATAGTTCTTTTAGCTGGTGATGTTGTTGTTTCATAAACGAAGGTGCCGCGACGGAACCTAGTGGATCATGTGTGCTGCAGCCATGTGATTACCACCAGGAGCGCGCTAGGTATCTTGGTTTGTGAGAATGCGACTCACCACCGCTATTGCTTCTCAACTCTACGTTTGTGCTCTCTACCTTGACTAACTTCATGGGTAAAGCAAGTCATGCTGACTGACGAGGACCCAGATTAGGGTCCCCTTTGACGGCAAGATTATCTTCCTAAAAACAACGGCAAAACCACAACCCTCGAGGTGGAGTCAACCGTTTGCTGGCAAGCAGCTCGAGGATGGTCGTACCCTTGCTGACAACAACATCTAGAAGGAGTCCACCCTTCACCTGGAGCTGCGTCTCAGGGAAGGCATGCAGATCTTCGTCAAGACCCTCACCGGCAAGTCGACCAGTCCTTGGCCGGACGGCTGCATCTCCGACTAGTTTCCCACTAGAGGAACCCTCGCACGACAAGTCTCCGCCTCGCACGAGTACTCTCCGCCTCGCACGACAAGATCCTCCGAGGAGTTCCTCGGAGAAGTCCTTCCGAGTAGTTTCCGCCTCGCACGACAAGTCCAGGCTCCGACTGGTACGTGGACCCGGGCGCACTACTCGGGCGGCGCTACCGATGCGCGGGGAGGAGCGAATCTCCACGTCACGCGGAAACAACAGCTGGAGGCCATGCAAGCAGCCCGCCCCAGCAAGAGCCTTAATGCAGGTCTGACAAGCCGCTCAGCCATCACATCGCCATCATCTCCTACTCTGCCACACGCAAGACTCAACCCGAGGCACTCAAGCACCCTCTACGACGCGCACGAGCCTAGGCTTAGGCTCGGGCATGGCAAGCTAGGCAAGTACTCAGGAAGACTAAGACAAGCCCAAACTACTCGGGGAGAAGGCCAAGCGTCCCGGAGGGAACAGTCCAACCCGGCCACGCGGCGGTTTCCCCGACAAGGCATCGCGACTCGGCTTCAATACGCCCTGGCGGACAGCGACGTACGACGGGACGTACCAGCTGCCAAGCACTGTAACTCTTTTGTATTCCCCCTTGTGCCCCTCCCCTTGAGACTATAAAAGGGAGAGGAGGGCAACGGTCACAAGGGTTAGACCTTCACATGACCAGACATCACCACCCGGGACTTGGGAACGAACTCCCTCTCCCGACTAGCTTGTAACCCCTACTATGAGCACACTTGGCTCAGGAACACGGCTGCAACACACTGGACGTAGGGTATTACTCCTCGGAGGCCCGAACCAGTATAAACCCCGTCGTCTCCTGCGCTAACCATCCGAGCCCGACGCACGATCGATAAAAATTCATTGCCGGCGGTAGAGAACCCCGACACTGACCTTGCGTCATGAGCACCATACTGCATGAGCATATGCATCACGCATTTCATCAACATGTGCATCATCATGTGTGCACTACATCATGCACGCATCATGTGCATCACTCATTATGCATCATTACATAGGCACCATAAGTTCATATGCATAAGTATCATATGCTCATATGCATATACATCATACTATATGCACCTCATCATAAGCATCATTATGTGCACCATTCCACTGATGCACAACTCATCTATATGCATTGATATTGCAAGCATGTCTCATTGGTGCACCACATATCCAGTTAATAGTCATTGCACCACTAATGGGATGAAGGATGTCGCTAATACTCATAAAATAAGTAACATGTGAGCAAGCCATTCCGAAATTCCTGTGCTTGCTTGTCTTTTCATATCTTTCCCACTAAATATCTGTAAGAAACTCCTGGTAACTGCTCTCTATGACTTTACCATCCTTGACTGTTCTTATGAACTAACATCAGATCTACGATGGTAGAACCCTTAATCCATCATCGAACCCTTGTTACTCTCCTAAAATATTTCTTTTAGCAATCTTAGTATGATCAATTGCTAAGATTCTCATTCCTTATAGAGATCCTTATGAAAACTTTTCAACTCGGTCTTTTTTCGCTTAATCACAAAAGTTCGCCCGATATCAACTCAACCGAGTTAAGGTGAAGGTGTATAAACAGAGATTTTTCATGAGCAATCAAGGTTCTCCAAAAGTCAAGACATGAGGAGTTTTCGAGTACTCAGTGATTTGTGATCCTTTTGCATGTTTCTTTCAAATTAATGGAATCAGGATATAAGAAAACAAAAGTTTGGCAAATCCTTCGATCAGCCTTCTCAAAGCAATTCTGATTCTAAATTGAGGATACCTCGAGCTCTTTTCGATTTCTCCAATACCACGGTTAATTCTCTCGAGTCATTTATCTCATCCTCTTCAGAGCCATGATGACATTACACAACATCATCGCTCTACCATCTCTTATCGAAGCTACTGATCACCACCTACGCCTCACTGTAGTATCGTTGCCAAGTCGCCAAGGGCATCTCGATGGTAGTGCACCCTCTCGTCGACATTCCAATGGCTATCATCTATGACAACTGTCAGATCACTGCCCCAAATAGGTGGCCCATGTATGACATGAATAAGATAAAGATAGAACCCTCCATCCGCCTTCTTCTCTGAGTTGGTTAAACTCGGGAAACGACTTTCTCTTTCTAAAACTCCTTGGGAGGCTGGGGAATGTTCTCTATGGATACGAAAGGAATCGGCATTCTTATGGATGACCTGGACGACGATCTCCATCAGAGAAAATCCCATAAACCCACAACTGAATACTAACGATCTTTGGACTGCCTACATATCCGTGTTCCATCAATTCTGTGCCACTACATTACTGCCATGTTTCAATACAGCGGCCAGTGCTGCTTTAATCTACTGGTCCTATCTCTAACGCCTAGCGTGCCATCATTACTGCACCGTGGCGACCGTCGGTAAAGAGAAGAGTATCGATCGTTGATCCCCGACCACCCTTTGTAGAACATGGCTATAGGCTCCTTTCTTAAAACAAATCCCTATAAAACCTTCAGATCGAGTTCTCTAACTTTCTAACCTGTTGATATGCTTGTTTATCAATAACTACCATACTCGGATTTTTGTACTCTTAGGGAAGCTAATTGGATCGTCATGAACTTTCAGGGAAATGGAATCCACCAAAGGAGATCCTGTCAATCTTCGACCCAATGAGCTGTCCCCATCTCGTCCACCAACACAGGATGTGGTGGATAGCTTTGCCAACACCATTGAAATGTTGGAGCGACAAAATCTGGTGCTAGGCCAGCTAGTGCACAATATCATCCATGATCGTTATCAAGGGCTATCGCAAACTAGCTTAACTGACAGTCTATCACAGGCACTGTTGGAATCGATTATAGAGCAAGTCTACCTATTAAATCTATTGATGAATCATGAAGATCAAAATCACCAGAGACAAGATTCCAACTAGCAAGTCCTAGATTCACTCATGCCACCGTCGCAACTTCCTATGGACCTTAGGGAGGAAGAAAGAAGGAGTAAGAGTCACAAGCGAGATTTGCCAGAGATGGATTTAAGTGGGTGGGAAATCACCTGCACCGAATTTCCTTTACATGCTAAAAAGCAGAGCAACAATGCTGGTACGACAACACGTGAACACGGTGCACGCCTTTGCTACAATTGTAAACAGCCTGGGCATTTTGTCAAGAAGTGTCTGAAACCTCCGCAGGACAAGACTAATCGAACTAAGAAGAAAAGCCGCAAGAGACTTCACACCCAAGCTCAGAAGAGCATGCTCAAAGTCATGACTACAATGAATCCGTCAAAAAGAGCACCGACAACAACGGGTACATCTCGTGTCCGACACCACTTCTCCCCTACCTTTGTCTCCTCTAATCTGGTTATCGAATCTCGGGACGAGATTCCTTTTAAGGGGGGTAGACTGTAACACCCCAGGTGTTTATTAAAGATAAATACCTTAATTAGTTGTGTTAATCAAGTTTAATTGGCTCCTAAACATGTTTGACATGATTTGGCACACATTTGCACAAAAGACCTTGGTCAAAGTCATAATTCTTGGTCAAACCCTAGATCTCTAAAAGGCTGATTTGGTTTTCTTGCGCGTTCTCCAAATTTCACTATAGAAGTTCAAAATCGACCAATATAAAAGTTCTTTGTTATTTCCGGGGACACATTTTTCGTAATTGGCGGACATTCCAATTTTGAGTGCAAAGCCGCTTAAATTCGAGATGAAGTTCATGTGCACAGTAATTCCGGGCCGAAAATTCCTGCATTTTCATCACGTTTTTCCCAGCAATCTGTTGATCAAAACATAGGTCGCCCTTTGATAAAGTTGTAGTGTTTTAGCTCCTCTACAACTTTTATTTTTGGAGATTTTCGAGTATGTTGACACTTTTTGGAGTTTTGTAAATTCGAAAACTGAATCGCGAATTTGGGTTGTGTCGCCGGTGTCGCCAGGATCGCGCTCCAAAGCGTCACGCGCGCGCCCGCCGTCCGCCACGCGGCGCTCCTTCGTCGCACCGGTGTACGGAAGTCGTGGAGGCGTCGTTGTGGACCACACCAAGGCCGTGGGCCCTCCGTCTCGCTTTCCCCCTGTGCACCGAGCCCACACCAGCGGGAACGCCGGGCCGGCCACGCGCCGTGCGCCTGCGCGTCGTGCATGCGCACCGCGCATGCCGCGCGCCAGGTGGCCGCCTGCCTGGCCCGCACGCGCGCCCTGACAGTTCGCCCTCGACCTCGTCGTGCACGTCGTCTTCTACAAAAGCCAAGCCAAGTCATCGACGTTCCTTTTTCCCGAACTCCGAAACAGAGCAGTCCGCCGCCGGCCGTCCAGTGCCGCACCGCCACCCCGTTCCTCCTCCGGTCCTCCTCCCACTCCCTCCTCTCTACCACCCGATGCCTGCACCTCCCTACACTCCACCACGGCGCTGCCGTCCTGCCAGACCGCGCCGGCGACGGTCGCAGGCAGCAGCGGCGGCCAGTCCGTGACCGCCACGCCACCGGCCACCGACGACGTCCTCCCCAGCCCTGCCAAGGACAAAAACCGCCCCTAGCGAGGTCAGTGAAGCCCTAGCTCACCCCTTCGGCCAAATCCGGCGACCACCGGCCGGAAATTCCGCCGTCGGCAAGGTCCAGTCCGCCCGGGGACCACATTGCGAGACTCAAGTTCTTCCTAGGGTGTTTTTCGCAAACCAGGGACCTGTTTGTAAGAAGCCAGTTTTCAGATCTAGGGTGTCCAGGCTGAATCTTGTAAAATCCCTAGAAAATCGTAGAAAAATCAGAAAAATACAAACCAAATTTTGTTAGTTTCCTGGTGATGAAGTCTAACTTTTCTAGAAAGGATGTATAGGGTTTTTCTCTGTAGTTTTTGAATGAAAAATCAAACTCAGTTTGAGGTGTTTTTGTTGTAGTTTAAAATATACACATGTTATGGAGTTGAATTTTGGATATGTTACTGTTTATGGCATTCTTAGATGTGTGACCAAAGTTGGCATGAGTTTGATGTGTAGATTTTTAGTTATGATTTATGTAAGCTTTATGCTAGATTAATCTTGATGCTTTTTATAGCCCCTTTAGTAAACTTTTCTTTAAGCACCAGTGCACCCTAGGGCTTTGTTTTGGTGAGTAGTATCTTTGATAGGTTGGATGTGAATTTAGGATCTGTTTCGGTACATATTTTGGATTTAATCTTGTGTAGGAATTTAAATTCAAAAGTTGAAAAATAATTTGAATCTGCACCTATGCTTTGGTCAGAGGTTTATATTTCACCTAAATGAGTTGTAGGAGAAAGTTGAGATAAAAAATATTAGTAATTCTTTTTATAAGATTTAATTAATTAAACTAGGCTGGAATTTGTTTTTTTCGTATAAATTAATTTATAAATGATCTTAAGCTAGATTTTGGTTTGTGAGCTTAAAATAGGTATGTGTTGCTGTGTGCAAAAGCTTAGGATCATTTGAAGTGTTTTTGATTTAATATGGATTTATGGTTGAAATGCTTGTTTTATGTAATTAAATAAAGAAATGAATTTAAGGTGTCAAAATTGAGAAAGCTTGTCATGGTTCTGTTTTTGAATGTTTAATCACACTCCCTTACTGTTTTGTGAAGTTAAATACCTTAGTTTGCTTAAATATGTACACAGTCACCATCAAAGTTAACCTTTAATTAACCTCTCACACCCTCACCTAATGCATATGCATGTGACGTGTAGATTTACTAGACGGGACGTACACACTCACCCAGGAGGGAGACGGGACGGTAGATGGTGAAGTGAATGAGTTGGGTGTTCATCAAGACCTGGACCAAAGTCCAGAAGAGCCCAAGGCTAGTGTTGAGTCAGAGGAAGGCAAGCACCGGAGTCATATAACCTTTTTGGATTAAAAGCTCATACCTCTTTACATTTCAGTATTTATGTTTTGTTTTGTGCATTTAAGTTTCAGGAGTTGAATTGAAGCCTAGATGCATGATCCTTAGGTTCCTATGCTCTTTTACTAGTATGTTAGGAACGCTAGTGCCATGCTCTAAGGATACGGTAGAAGTCGAGTAATGACTCATTGCTCGCGAGATATAGGATGCTTATGTTGGAATCATAAGTTGGTTAAATTGACTCGCTCATGTGGTAAGAGCAATGGGTTCGGTCTCGACCGAGTAGCATGGTGCTGGTCTAAGCTATTGAACGTACCAAGTGCTTGTCGGAAATGGGACCGGTAAGCCTAGTACCTAATGAACCAGTGCGGGGACTTTATCGTTACTACTCTTGAGATGCTTCTCCCGGTTTGCTCCCGGTAGTGCAAGTGTGATCCTGGACGTGCCGTGTGAGGGCGTTCCAGTAACCTTGTACTTAGGACGGTTGCGCCTGTCCCTAATCTGGGGAATGACGGGAACCGCTTGGTTGGGGTAGACACTGCACTTGGTCTACCTTCTTCCGTGTATCTTGGGTTTACCTTGCAAGGATATAAATCGATCGATCGTCGGTCACTCGCCGTTATCTGAGTCGGCTTGACCACTGGCTACCCCATGTTTATTTATGGAACATTTCGGATTAATATTATTGGATGATTAATCTTGTTTGTACAACCATGCTTGCTTAGCTAGGTGCTTACCTAGAATGGTTAACATACTAGAACTTGAGCTAAAATTTGAAAGTAAGGATCAACTCTTAGTTGCTTTTAGCAAAACCAACCCACCAGCCAAAAAGTCTTGCATGTCTAGCTGTGTCTTTTATTTTTGTCGGGTAAGTCTTGCTGAGTATTAGTATACTCAGCCTTGCTTTTGTTGTTGTTTTCAGGTAATCCCATCTGGCCTGATTCTATTCCAGATGGTTGGGAACTTGAGTGGGAGAACGATGTTGATGAGTGATACTCTATGGATGGCCTCCCATGTGTATCTTCCGCTAGTTTTATTTCTGCTGTTTAAACTCTGAATCACCTTTACTTTTATGTACTGAAAATCCTGGTTTGTAATATTAAGTACTTTTGGACCTTTTATGTAATGTAATGTTGTACTCTGGTCCCGCCTTCGTGTGGGCTTAGCGCATAATTCGATCCTGTGTAAGTGATTTACCGGGCATGCCCCGGCAGAGGCGACATAATAGTTTTTTATTATTGCTTAATGGCCACGTGGACAGGCTTAGGCGATAATACGGAATTATTTTGGGCGGTTCTGTCACACTACAACGGCACAACTCGACTCCGTTCGCATCAACAGTCTGCCCAGGCAGCAACAGCTAAGTCATTTATTTAAATGATTACTGTTTTCTTTTCTTGGCTTGTTCTCCTCATCATGTAGGACAACATGCCGACTACTCATCGGTGTACGCTTCTCGGCGGGTTTTTCACGAGGGCTACATTCTGCTGACTACTCTTGGGATATATCGATCAAGTCACCACGAGTCTACTTCATCAACTCGGGGGCTATCCCAAGGAGGCAGCTTCTAAAGTCCGCTCCGCGCGGCAACTTAAAATCGACTCCGGTCGCACCTTCGCCTGCTTCGGCGGCATACTGCGTGTGTAAGCTTCGATGGAATCTAGCTGTAAGTGGCCCTCGCGTCCTGGCAACGATGGTACCTAGCTGCACGTGGTTTTCATACCCTGTACCATGGGTTTCGTACCCTAAGTACTCGCGCTCCGTACCTTGGGTCTGAAATCCATAGCCCAGGTACTCAAGTCAACTCCGGTCGCACCTTCAAGCCCGTTCCGGCGGCAACCGTACCTTGGGTTTGAAATTCATAGCCCAGGTACTCAAGTCGACTCCGGTCGCACCTTCAAAGCCCGCTCCGGCGGCAACCGTACCTTGGGTCTGAAATCCATGGCTCAGGTGCTCAAGCCCGCTCCGGCGGCACAACTATTCGTTTTCTCTGATTTTTCGTTCGATTTTGCATTCCGGAAGTGCTTTTTGTTTTTTGCATCTTAAAGTCCACCCCGCGTGGCACAAAGTCGACTACTGTAGTCGCATCTCCACCCGGCATCCTAAAGTCGACTTCGGTTTTCAAGTCGCATCTCAAAGTCTGCTCCGCGCGGCACAAAGTCGACTTCGGTTTTCAAGTCGCATTCTAAAGTTCGCTCTGCCGGCATCTTAAAGTCGATTTCGGTCGCACCTAAAGTCCGCTCTGACGGCACGACTACTTCTCAAGCTCCACGGCTTGACGCCAAATTACTACTCGGAAACTCTCCAGCTCGGGGGCTGCATTCAAATTACTACTCTAGAACAACTCTAGCAGACTTCGCTCGCTCTCAAGCTCGGAGGTTCCGTACCAACAACTACTCGACGTGGCTCATACGGCTCTCTTATCTCGGGGGCTACACACTGCAAGAGTACTCGGATGATGGCTTTCACGAACACTGAAGACCCTTGGATTGATTACCTAATCATTTCAAGGCTCGGGGGCTGCTATGCTATACCCATCATTCAATTTTTCCAGACGGAAGATTCGGAATCAAGACTGACCCTCAGTTATAGTCTGCGACTCAACCCAAGGCTCGGGGGCTACTCCATATGGAGTACGATTTTGTAACCGCACTTCCATATAATCTCGACTTCAAGACTGATGAGCTGGACCACCTTCCAGCCTCGCGGCAGTTCAAGTACTATTGAAGACTTCTCCAAGCAGAACTCGAGGACGCTCAAGAACTACTCGAAGAGGCTTTAAAACTACTCGAACTACTACTCTCGACTCCAACGTGCTCGGGGGCTTGTCGGGCATACACTCCGGGTACTCATACAAGGAAGGATGAAGCCGGACTCCTACTAGAATTCCCCTGTAATCCTATTAGGACTCGTTCCGTGTAATCCTACTAGGACTCCTGCCTTGTAACCGACTAGGAACCCGCCCCTTGGACTATATAAAGGAGGGCCGGGTACCTAGCCGGACATCTAACCAACCCAACACCCAAGCGCAGGGCGCCATACTTGATCCCCCAAACAGGACGTAGGGTCCGTCACCTTGGCGGCCCGAACCTGTATAAATCTTGTGTCCCATGTCCTTGCGCATACCTTCGAGTTCTCGGTCTCCCGATTACGATCATCCACCGCATAATCAACTACCTCGGGTAACCCCTTGGTAGGTTTGCCGGTCTAAAACACCGACACTCCCAGATTGTGGAGAATCCAGCTTATGAGTCCAAGTCCATTATCTGTGCCATTGAGGAGAAATTTAGGTACAGGATCAGCTATGGCAAAGCATATAGGGCGAAGAAGAAGGTTATGGAGATGAGGTGGGGTACTTACGAAGTATCCTACAATAATTTACCAGCCTTGCTGAACACAATAGCTTTGTTAAATCCTGGCACCTACTATGACATCAAGACATATCCTTTGGTAGCTAGGCCAGGCAAGAGTCACTGCTTTGATTCCCTTCCCACGGATCGAAGGACCCACCACTCACCTTTCTTCTACATATATGACCCTTCTCTACGATGCCTCTTCACAACAAACTGCAATGGCTTTCGGGAGTGGAGGTGAATATGGGTGTGGTCCTGAGTTCTGGGAGGAGCAAGATCCAGAGTTTAAGGGGGAATTTCCAGTCCTGCAAAAGAGGGACTTCCGTTCCATGCGTGAAGTTAGAAGCTACGCACCTAACAAACCGGTGTTGTGGCCAACATGTTCACACGATGAGCGTTGCGTGATGCAAGTCTACGAGGGCTGGGGCAACTACGGTCGTCGCTTCTGGCACTGCCCACTGGCAATGGTAAGTTATGGAAATGATATTTGTTCATCAACCATGCTTGGTTTGTTAACATTTTTTGGGGTATTTTTCAATTCTCCGACGATGATGACAACTGTGGCTTCTCGCAATGGGTGGATCCCCCAGCCATTGACCCCTATCAGGATTACATCAACTACCTCCACGACATCGTCATCTACAACCTGCAGCGGCGCCTGGACGAAGCACTTGCTTCTCCAGATCGTCCAGCCGACAACCAGTGCTGCCCTTGTGCGACTTGCACTTGTGAATGCCACGCGAAGATGAGAGATTTGTCTCCTCTTCCTTCACCTCCACCACCACCACCGGGGTACTACATGTCGTCTCAGCAGTCCTCAGGTGCCGGCTCCTTGCTCTCTGGCCAGTTCTCGTACAACTAGTTTTCGAATGTAATCCAGTATCTAAATTCCCTAAGGCATGTTAGGATTAGAGTTGTGTCGTGCATGCTATTGCAATTTCGTCGGTGATTTATCTTTAATTTAGATGATGTCATTTCCATTTCATTAAAAAAAACCTACCGCCATTTCGCATGACGGTAGGCCCTGACCTACCACCGTGTGACGTGGCGGTTGACCGCCAACCCCAGCCGTCAGCCCCTGCCGACCTGCCGCCCGCTATGGTGGGAGGAACCGCCTCGTTGTTTGGCGGTTAGGGTTGCCGCCACTTGAACTGGCGGCAAGTCCTTACCGCCGTTTCAAACGGCGGTTACAGGGCTTGCCGCCGTTTGAAGCGGCGGCAGGTTCCTGCCGCCAGTTCAAATGGCGGTTCGAGGCTACTTTTGACAATGTTTGAAACGGTTATTTATTTTCAGAAAATCGTCGAAAATTATATATATATATATATATAAATTCAGTCCGAGAAGACAGCACGAGCGTGAGCCTGGTTGGGCCTTGCTTGGTCCCCTACTGCTCTCTCTCTCTCTTGCAGCAAAAGGCCGTCGCAGTAGTGCTTTTTTGGCAACATAGTGCGTGTCAATCACTTCACTTCCAAGTTTATAATAAACCGGCAAAGCAGGCTTTCAGACCTTCTGTTTATCCTCAACTTTTCAGTAGCTTTGCCATCCAACGTTTGATGCTCGCCAAATTCTTGCAGGCGACATTCCTTGCACTTAGAACAGTACAAGCTTCCAACAGCAACACAAACGTTTTATCTGGACTGTCCACAGGCTAAGCAAGTTTGGCACTTTGGCAGGGTACAGAATTGAAGGGAGCATAGTCAGATAACTGTGATCAGGGAGTATAAAGAAATGAAGGGATATACATACACGAAAAACTTAGCAACTCCAACACCCAAAAACACATTTAGTCACAGAGAGTCAGAAACTCCACAACCACAAGCCATTAACAAGAAGGGAACATAGTCACAGAGTGATGCGCTATCATGCGCTCTCAGGATTCTTCCTGGGATTCATTTCTGAACAGGAAAGAACATTAGCACTAAACTTGTTCAGTTTACAACCAAAATTCTCTGTATATCTATTGTTGATTGCCCTTGTTGTGCAACAAAAACCATTCCAAAAGCGTAGCGATTCTGATACACCTCTCACTACGACAGTACCATACCATGCTCTGGTGTAATGAAGCGACCTTCCTGTAGTGTCATATTACCATTCAGTTCTGCACTAGTATTATATGACAGCAACTACTAGGACATACTATGTTATCCTCTGAAGATCTAAGATCGAAATAGCTGTTAGATTGCTGGGACAGGAGGATGGAACTTCATTTCGCAGATTTACGAGCCAACCACTCTTCTTTGGTCAAACCGTAGTAGACTGCTTTGTGTCCAGGCCACAAGAGAAAATTCCAGCCAATGGGAGATCCACCGATGACATAAGACCCTTGCGGGAGTCTACCCTGCTGCTTCGTATGATCTGTTATCTTACTTGGTCCAGCCCCCTTTTTCATCTCCACCAGTAACCTATGTGCTGCAGTGTCTAAGTTATCAGGCTTGAGCGGTACATCCCCACCTGGCACGACATTTCCAGACAGCCTTGTCGGAGGAACTTGACTCTTCTCTGAGGATGGAACTTTTCCAGCATGCTTATCCTTGGGAGCTCCATCTGCCGGTTTGTTGAGTGGTTTCACAGGCTCAGCAGCAGAGGACAGATCAAGCCGTGTTTTCTTGGATAATTCCATGACATCTTTCATCTCTGGAAGACAAAGAAGAGCAGAAGACACACAAGTTCAATTAAACTATCTCAAGAATTTCTATGCAGTGTGCACACATGTGCATGAAAAAAACCATATGTGTAAAATCGTCCAAATATAAGGCTCACATACTCAAAACATGTATTTAAAGATCACAAGGGCATCACTATTGCTGACCTTTTTTTGATGCATTTTGAAAGTAGCTGCTGATTAGTGTACTTCCAGTCACCAATAATTTAGTGCAGAGCTCTATTCTTTCTTTGCATTTATGTTACAATACAGTAGCTTGTTTCGAACAATAATAGCTGCTTCTGGGTAGAACATATAATTATAAAATAACTCCATACAAGTAATGTGACAAAGGCAGGACTTAGGTGGAAGGCATTCAAACGCAACAATAGTACAATACACTTACATGATAGATAAACTAAATGTAACATACTAATAGTTACAAATAGTTTAACCACACAGAGGATTGTGTATTTGCATGTGCGCATCTGAGAGGAACTAAACACATCATAGCGCCTGAGGTAATGGTAAATTTCAAAATCTTCTGCCATAACACTATCTTTAGTGCAGAGTGCAATAATCACTGAAATACATTAGCGAATTCCACATATTGTTCCAATATGATGGATCAGTCACTTACCTTTCAAGATCTCAACAGCAGCATCTTTCTTTTCTGAGTCAGTTCCTTGGCAAACCTTCATTACACCAAATGTAAACAAATTTAGAACTCGTTGCTGTTTTAAATGTCACCAATGACATGACAAGCAAAGAAGATATGAGAAATATATCAGACATTCACAATGGCAAAAAGTAGTAATATATTTCTAAAAAATTTGTACTGCACTTCCCTATATCAACATTGAAAGGCACGCAGACATGGCTGGTTAACCTGGTCACTTAGACCAGTACTACCTCCATCACTTGAACTCTTGTTTCAATTTCGTCTTAGGATGCACTTGTCCCCATCATACCATAATTTCCAATTGCAAGAAAACACCACCTAAAAACTATTATGACTATGAACTCAGCACACAGTTTTCTGTTCAAGAGTCAACAGAAACTTCCACAACTCCATTCAGAAGCATAAGACTAACTCCAGTGCTATACCCTGAAATGACGCGGACAAAAATATTCCTGCATGTTCGATTGGGAATACATATCAGCAATAACATGCACATAAAGATGGGGTGCCAACCTGAACACTTACAAACATCCATCCCTTGAACTTCGGTTTCCATTTTTTGTCAGTATTTCAGTACGTACTTGTCCCCATCAGACCACTAAATTCAACAACAAAGAGCACCCGCCCAAGGACTATTACGAATTATGAGCCTCAGTTCAAACATTTCAGTTCACGCGTCGATGAGATCTTCCACAATTTCATTCACAAGCACAATACAACCTCCAGTGCTCTGCCCTGAAACATCGCAAGCAACGACATTCCTAATGCTGAATTAAGAATATGATCGTGCTAGCTAGGTAGTTAGCGGCTGCTGCTGCTATCGCTGAATGGAAGCCGGAACTCGAGGATACTAGCTAGGGTTTTGAGTGGGGACCTGAAGGAAGCGGCCGCGGAGATTCGCGACGGTTTCTCTGATCGTGTAGTACGGCGAGCGCTGAAACCCCACCTCCTCCACCTTCCGCCTCTTTGGCGGCGCCTCGGACTCAACGCCGGAAGGAGGAGCAGGTGGCGGCGGGGGCGGCTGCTGCTCCGGGCTGGTGGTTGTCGTCGTAGACTCCGACGGTGGAGGCGGGTGGGCGGGGATGGTGGCCGGAGGGGCCATCGCGGCGAGCCGGCGACGCGGCTGCGTGCCGTGGAGCCGTGGAGGGGAAAGAGAACGGGGGGCGGTTTGGAGGCGAGATGGTCAGGACACGCTGCTGATTTCTCTTCTCTTCATCCCCACACTGCATTGCAGCCTTTGTTTTCTTACACATGTGGCATTATAAAGATATTTTTTTATTATTGTGACTTTTAGATACATGCGTGTCACAAGTACATTTTAGTACACTAGAAAGGCGCGTGGTGTTGCCGTGTTGTGCCCATTTTCCGTCGTGGCGTCGTCGGTGATGGAATAGATATACTTTTTTCAATTGTAGATGTTTCGAGTTAGATCATGTTGTTGCGTGTGATATACATTTTGGATCTTGAGTTGTCGTGAAGATATCTTTTAGATAATATATTATTTTTATGGAAATAAAGTTATTGCACTTTTTTGCTATATTTATTCTTGGTGAAGGAGCTGCTAATTTTTTTTATTAAGGTGGGACGACGTATGCAAATGGAGCTATTGCATTTTTTCGATATATTTATTTGTGTGGAAGAGTTGGTAATTTTTTATGGAAAAAGTATATTTTCATCTATTAAGTATTGCAAAAGTATGTTATTCATCCCTCATGTTTCATCTGGTGCAAATCAATCTCTTAACTAATTAAATTGGTGTATTTACCATCTCCAGCAGGCACCTTATAGTTTAACAATGATTTAGTGAAATCTATTGATGGTGTATGCCATATAATCATTTGATTACTCGGTAATCATCGGCTATGGATGCAACGTGCTATGTTGGATATATAAAGCTCACAACTTTTTAGTAAATTCTCTAAATAGGATATTCCGTAAATTATTTCTGATTTTTTAATGAAACTGATTCACACTCAATTATTATAGAGATTGACTAATGTTAGTTGTGGCTAAGCAGTAATTAGCAAGATGATTGCATTGTCTATAATGCTATTATATGATACTAAATCATTGTTAAACTAAGATAGAGATGATAAATGCACTAATTCAGATAGTTATGTGTTAAATTGAATCAAATGAAACGCAAGGGGTGAATGTCACACTTTTGCTTTACTTGAGGGATGAAAAATACACTTTTTTCTTTTTTTATTAAGGTTGGATTATTCCTCCCGCATGGGTCGTTTCCGGCCAGTCATCTGCCAGCTGCCGCTGGCCAGGCTCGCTTCTCGCGGGATCAAAACCGCCGCCTGACGCCGGTTTCTGGGAAAACCCTTAGCCCCATTTGCTCCCCAGCGCCCGCCTCTTGCGCTGCTTCTCATGGCGGGTCTGGCGACGGCGGGAGGAGCAGCCATGGCCGGCGGCTAGTCGACGACGGCAAGGACAGCGCACTCCCCTTATCCTTCCTTTCCCCTCCACTTCTTCCCTCTTCCCACACATGTGAGATCCAGAGAGAGCGTCGCCCATGGCGGCCTTGAGAAGACTGACGGCGCTGTCGGGTACGAATCTCCCGTGGCGATGCGCCACAAATCCACCTCCTTCTCGCGGAGGAATCCGTTGTTGACCAGGGCGAGGAGGTCCTCGGTCTTCAGCTTCGCTTTCTTCCACTCTTTCGCCGGATTCGGCGGAGTGGAAGGGGGCGGCGACGATGACGACTGGTCGGCATCGTCGGCTTCATCGCGGCTCCTCTTCTTTGACGCGCCGGTCATGGTGCTCTTCGCTGGAGATCCCTTCATCCTTCCGGTCACGAGTGTTTTCACTCACATGCGCTCAGGGGCTGCAGAGGAGGGTGGACTATGATGGCGCCACGGCTGTGGATCCAATCTACTTCACGGCGGCGGCGGAAGTGTAGGGGGGATGTGGATCTAATCTCAGAGGAATGCAACCGCTGGGAGTGAAAAACTCTAAGGGGTTCACCTGTTATTTATAAGCCACTTAGCGGCTCAGCTCCGAAAGGGCGGATAAGTATCAGGTGGATGACTCAGCGGCGGTGGCCTGACTCTTCGTATTCCAGTATTCGACGCTCTCAATCTCGGGGGTTCGACTACATTCAATGGATTCAGTGGGCTAGAACAAATCAAGATTCTACTCGGGACACATTCTACAGTCAAGATGACCCTTCAATTCGAGAGAATTACTCGACTCAAGGCTCGGGGGCTCCGTGCCACGTGTCCTTCGGTTTTTTCTCCGGATTTTTCGGGATAAGATTGGCAGAACTTCAGATTGACCCTCAGCTTGAATCTACGATTCGACCTAAGGCTCGGGGGCTACATTCCATATGGAATGCGATTCTTCGAATCGCATTTTCCATATGGTTCTTCATCAAAACATCACGAGTACTATTGAAGACCTTCGAGAGAAGCACTCGGGGGCGCTTGGGGACTACTCGAGAAAACTTCAAGACTACTCAAAGATCAGCTGGAGTACCTTCCAGCCTCGGGATGATTCAAGCATTCTTGAGGACTTTCGGCTTGTGGAACTCGAGGACACTCAAGGACTACTTGCTAAGGCCGTCAAGACTACTCGAAGACATCCTGCTCGACTACAAAGTACTCGGGGGCTTGTCGTACGGACATCCCTGGGCCCACTACTCAGGCGGGTACCAGGACCGACTACTACGTGGGGCCCCTGGGACTACTCGACTTGCGCTGCACGGCACAAGACGATGTGAAGCATAAGGCATCCAGAGGACTAGTACTCGGTTAGGAAGCTAGACATGTCCGGACCCATGTAGAGTACTCCTAGCCGTGTACGACTAGTACTCCTCCCTCCAAACCAACTTGTAACCCTGCCTCCCGGACTATATAAGGCGAGGCAGGGACCCTATCTCTTCATCCGCATAATCTTGTAAACACACCCAATCAATCCAGAGCTACGCAGCATACAGGACGTAGGGTATTACGCACCTCGCGGCCCGAACCTGTCTAAATTGTGTGCCACGTGTCTCTCATTCGAGTTCCCGATCTCGGCGAGGCCACGAACATCTCGCTACGAAGCCTGTTCTTCCTATCTTGCACGCTGGTGAACCAACGGGGAGCAGTGGCTCATTCCCGCACGACAGCGGTGGTGACGGTGGCAAGGTTGGCCATCAGGTAGGCTGGGCTACACCCAACGCGTCTGCCCCTACCTCCCCTCCTCAGTTTTCTTCCCGGTCCCTCGCTCGAGATCCAACGCCTGCTCGGGCACCGCACTGTTGCTCGGGCGACCTTGCTCGGGGGCGTCGATGGTGCTTGGGCGGCCAGTTCATTTTCTTGGACCACGATACAATTCTGAGAAAAGCCAGGGGCTCTTTTGCAAAAAATACCAGTGCTCGCCCGATCCACACCGTCCACAGAGCGGATGGCGACGTGGCCGCGTCCCCTGGCGTCAATATTTTACCGCAAATCGTATATAGAGATGGCATGCTAATTTATTTATAGTGAAAATATTAAGAATATTTAGAGTTGTAGTAGTCAAGGAGTTCACAATTTAGTGACAAAATAAAGGAACACCATAAAGGTTGCTAATGTAGCCAGGCATTCCCTGTTACATGTTGGTTTTATGACGACATAAGCTCCAAAAAAATGTCATAAACCAACCTTGATCCTACATGTAGCCCAACCGCTAGCGTCCCATCAAAATGTGGCAAAAATAATTTGCCACCGCGAGGATTCGAACTGAAAACCTGTAGGAACAACACGACATTATTTACCACTACACCACTTCCTGGTCGTGTCACTTTTTTTTGTGAATCTCTATGCTTATGTCCGACATTTTCTCTCGAAATACCATATCTTGTCGTCCCGCGCCAGCTCACCATCAGCCGCCCACGCCAAGACCATCAGCCGCCCACGCCAAGTAACCTGGCCGCGGACACCACGTGGACGCCCGCCCAAACCATGCTAGCTGCCGCCTATGCCATGTGACCGTCTGCCCACGCCAGGTCACCGGACACGTCTGCCCCAACCATAGTACAGAGCGATTCTGGTAAGTTAGCAGCAGAAAAGTCCGTGCTACAGCCAAAAATTAGTTTTCTTCTCACAACCCAGTCCCGAAAGGGGAAAAAGGAGAACAGAGGGGCGAGTAGGTGACCAGAACAGATCATTCTAGCAGAGATTTGCGCCTTCCAACGGCTGCTCACTCATATGGGCGCAACCTTGGTGATACTTCCTGCAGCAACGCGTCAATTTAGTACGTAAGTTTGTGTTGAATCTAGCAAATTTCATTTCCCAGAAAGTTCTTTTTGATTCGTTCCATGGTCGGTAATTTTGAGTTGGATTCGCCAAAAAATTCCAGATGGTTGGGGTTGAGGAAATCACAATTCTGCTGGATGCTGAGAGGGATCTGGATAATGCAGCTTCACGAGATGGTGGTGATCAGGAAACAGTCCAGGAAAACCAAGACATATCAGGTATGGAGGAGAATGAAGGATCTGAAGATGGAATTTTCGGACATTAAACGACGTAAATAAAAAACTTTTTAACGTAAAGTTGTTATGAAGTTGTAGATCGTATTGACCATTGTAACTTTCATATAGACCATGATAGTACCCAAAATTTCTTGATATTTTTAAATTTCAAATTTAAAAATCTATAAGGATACAACAATATTTGGGGACCCTAAGCAATTTAAATTCAAAAACTTTTCAACTACAAAGCTGTAGATCCCTTTGAGGGCTACAATTTTGATATAAAGTTTGTCTTCATTTGAGTTCGTATGAAAAACATGAATTATTTTTTATATAAAATTTTTAGATTGCCTTGATTTGACCTGATGAGATTCAAAACTAAGTTTGGGGACCGAGATGACACGACAGACCAAATTTGAGGACCTAAACGTGTGATTTACAAGTTTAGAGATCGGGATGACACAACCCATCAAGTCTAGGGAATGACACAGTCGAACAAGTTTGAAGACCTAAACGGACGTTTTGAGAGTTAATGGCTCGGAATGACACACCCGTGAGATTTTAGGGATGGGGCATACACTTTACTCTTTCTGATGTCTTGCCATAATCATAGCTGGTGATGCCATGATCAAATTTATGCTGTTCTCTTTGAATGATAGATCAAACTTAGGGTGCGAACCAATCTGACACCAACGATCGAACAAAAGTTAAGTTCGGGGTCAACAGTGCTGACATCGATTGGTGGGGGTCACATACCATAAAAAAACTCCTTCAAACATCTCACAGTTCTCCCCTCTAGCCAATCTGAACCACATACACACAAGCTATATTATTTAATTCAACTTGAGTAGCGTATGGTTCGGCGCATCTGCAAGCTTCCCCTGTTGCCTCTGACAACATCGATCCGACCGCCACTATGGTCATGGTTCGGTGATTCATGCCCATGGTTCGCTTTTTGACAACAATGTGGGTGCCTTGCCATTTGCACAAATAGGACATACTATTGGAGTCATTTTTAATTGCATAAAGAGCTGTTCTCAAATAGAACCGTTAGATAGTCGTTACATGTAATCTCATGAAACTGATTCATGAAAGATAGCCGTTAGATAAAGAGAGCTGTTAACTGTCCTCAGTTGCCAGTACTGACTAATAAGCACTTGTACTAGTGTGTCAGTACTAGTACACTACTAGCACTGGAGTATTAGTACTATTACTCTACTACACTTGATATTGAGCACTACACACTACACTACTACCGCTAGAGTACTACTATTTTAAAGGTGTATTGTGCAAGAGTAAACCATTGCAAACAAACTATTTTAATAAATCATTTAAACTATAAGTTCACTAGGGATCAATTAAACATAACCAAACCTACACCTACACCTATAGCTAACCATACAACTTATTAGTGCATCATGAAAAACCAGTAATACTAAATGAAAACCTAATCCCAAAATCATAACCAAGGGAGTGTCTCTAAAGTTGTGGTAATCAAACTTGTATATTGTAGCTAGCTAGTGTAATACCCTCCATCCAATATCTGCTTATAACACAATTATCACATGAAACATGCAAGAAACTCCATTAATTAAGGCAACATGGGTGTCACATTGGATGAAGGGTTCCATGTTAATTGAGTTCCATGTTATTGAACTCAATTTGAAATGTACCCTTCACCCATTGGGTGAAGATGGGTGAAGGGTACATTTCAAATTGAGAATCATTACCCGATATCAGTTCCAGAAAAACACTACCCGCAAATTCAGGTACCCGCAAAAATCGGGTTCGGGTTACCCAATTTACCCGAAATCTATAATCAAAGTATACACTCAAACACACTTAATTTTGCATAGACTAGTACTTTGTGTTGAATTTCAACTACAAGTTGAGAAGAATAGTATATTATAGTCACTAGTTCAAATTAAGAGAATTATATTCTAATAAAGTGACAATTTCAAGTGTTCAACTAGCAATACCTGAATAAATACAAAGACAAAGGCAAATTTCGGGTAGTTCGGGTAGTTTGGGTACCGGAGTGTATTACCCGAATTACCCAAACTAATTTCGGGTAATCACAATCACTATCCGAACTTGGGATCGGGTACCTCGGGTTCGGGTAATTCGGATTCGGGTAATTCGGGTACGGGTAATGGGTATCGGGTATTTTGCCCAGGCCTAATTTCAATAACATGGATGAAGGTACATTTCCAAACGAGTTCAGTATGCAAAAAGTATTCATAGCTGGCACATATTCAAACTAATTAAGGAACTAGACTATAAATTTCTTTCAAACTAGCCTCGGTCTGCTGTGCCATGCATCATGGGAACTGCAACACTTTTTCATCCCACCATGCACAAATGAAATGTACTACTTCACTGCATCTCAAACTCTCAGTAGAGCATTTGAGATAGCTGTAGAGTGCTGCTCTTTCACGATATGTCCTGCTCCTGCATGAGGGGGAATGGATCAATGGAATATAAATGTTTGATGAGCAGCACTCTTGATGGATATGCATATGATGAGAAGGCAGGGTCAGTCATACAAACAAGCTAGATAGAGGCACCAACTTTGTTAAACGGTTTGGTAGATGATAAAAGTAGCAGCAAGCCTTCATGGCTTTTTCATGTAGTACTAAGCATATAAACTGTTCACATGTAGATGTGGTTCTCAAAATCTGGTCTTGATATATACTCATTTCTCATTTCTGGCATATTTACAATATTTAAACATCTTCTTGGCAACAACATACTGAGAATCATTTAGTAATATTAAACAGTTTTGGCAATAATAATAAACAGTTTTAGGCAAAATTTTATTCAAGGCTCAAGATGCATGTGTTGTTATGCAGTAAAGACTTGAACTATACAAGGAGCCACTTACCCGTGTCATGTTGCTGAACCTGAAAATGGACTTCAAAGTTCCCATATCTCCGGTAAATGTGAAGAAAATGACGTTTTCAGAAACTACTGACACAAATAACCATGAGTACTTAACACCAATTTATCTGGGACATATTCTGAGTAAAGTAGCAAGAGCATGTGCTAAGGATGATAAGAGGTGGAAACATGGTGATCAACTGATCATGGAGTGTAAGCAGTGCATACGAGATATTTTACAAACAAGCACCCATGTAGCACTTCAATACTACTCCCTCCGTCTGAAATTACTTGTGTCCAGATACATAGCAAAAGGACTGTATCCATAAAGTCAAAACAACAAGTAATTTAGAACGGACGGAGTAAGTATTAGCAATCAATCATTGTTGCTTCCCCTGGAGTACAAGAAAATGACATATGCTCCTCGGTCCTCACATAATCGTATACAGTGCAAAACATTAATAAACAATAATGATGCACAGCAGTCAACAGAAAAGTTTGAAGGATAAGGATGATGAGAAGGGGCCGGGAGTACGATAGCGGGGAATAGCACATAGCTTGAAGGAGCAGGAATGCAGGATGCGAAGAGGACGTGAGGTACAGCAGGTCGCCCATGGCGTGACGGAATAGATTGGCGACAGAGGGGGGCGGAGAAGGGCTCGAGGGAGGGTGACACGGAGGAAGAGGTCGTAAAGGGGGACGGGGATCCGGTGGTTGAGTCGGCGGCGGTTGGCGGCAAGGGACCGACCGACCGGGTGTCGAGGATGGTGCCGGAGAACCTAGTGGCGGTTGGAGGCGAGAGACCCGGGGGGTCTGCAAGGAAGTTTCACGCTCGACCAGTTTGCAACCACCCATCTGCCATCACTTTCCGTGGACCGTGGAAGTATCCAGAGGAATATATGATCACTTGCAACCAGGAAAAAATGAATTCACTTTTCCTGAATTCTAAAAAAAAATCACTTTTCCTGATGATTTAACACAGCGTAGAATTCAAATTGAGGCTTTGTTTAGTTGGGTGAAGAAATGCGTCGAAAATGTCACATCGAGTTTATACCAATACTAATCTTACTGTTACTAATTGAAGACTCCTTTTGAAGCCTACAGGTGAGGCCACATCCTAAGTGGACACTTGAGAAAAAGAGAGAAATCTAAGAAATTCACACAAAAAAGCAAAACATCTAGCCGTCAATAAACATCAAATCCCGGTGCTCGCACCTTTTCCTGGGATTTTCCCAAGATTTACTGGTGTTGTGTGTTAAGTGACAAGCGGCATTACCGTCGACAACGAGACACCAATGATGACTTCGGGGATCTCCAGATCTGCCGAGTGTTCGGTCCTCCAGAGGTGCTCATAAAGGTAGAGTTTGCATACGTGTGTTCATAGGGGTGAGTGTGGGTGCGTGCTGTGAGCGTCTGTGTTGTACTGTGTAATTTAAAAAAAAACTCAAATCATCGTAGCCGCCATTAGATCTATTACGTTTTTAAAAAACATTATCCACTTATGTCATTATGAAAATAGTATATATAAAGTAACTCTTTAAACCTATATCTAAATTACCCACCTCTGCCACTATATAAAATAAACTCATGTAACCTCTAATCTTTATCAAAATTATCCACTTTTACCATTATAAAAATAATTTAACATAACCCCTAAATTTGCAAATAAATTTCCACCACTAATACTAAAAATAATTTAAAATAACCTTTTAAATCTGCATCAAAATAACATGAGGTAACCTTAAATTTGAATTCAAATGACCTATATTAAAAATATAAATTAAAATACGATTCTAAAATATTTTTTATTTTTTAAATTATTGACATATGATATAATAATGAATGTTATAAAAATGGTGTGTTATATAATTTATAAAAATATAACCCGTGCGGGCATAATCCACTCTTATGTTGAGATCTCAATTGTACAAGATGTTATATTTTAATAAAATACAATGTATATTTCTTTTGTACCACGCCACAGCGCCATGGCCACACGTAGCACGATCACACGCGCACCGATAAGTTTACATACAAATACAATGTATATTTCTTTTGTAGGAAGCATATGTGTTGTCCGTTGGAGAGATCTCGAGAGGCTCCCCACCGCGCCGCCAGAAGGCTTCCCTCCAACCTTGCCGGTCGGGCCGCCGCTGCCACCATCGCTGGCGGCGGCGGCCCCCGCTCTCCTTCCCGTCCCTCTCACTCTTTCCTCCCACCCTTCTCTCCACCTCCTCTCCCGTGAACAAAAGTCAGGGCGCCTGAAGATGACGATAGCAGGCGACGAGCAGCGGGCTTGGGAGCGTGGATCCATGCCCTCCGCCACTGGATCCGGTGATTTCCGGCCTTGATCCAGCGGTGGGAGGGCGCCGCGGCGCGAGGAGCCTCAGCTCCTACCGACCACCGGCCCTGGTGACGACCGACTGCTTCTAGGCCGGCCACCGGCGGTGGCGGCGCGCTAGCTGGGGGTCTAGGAGCGCGAATCCACGCCCCCTGCCCCCCGGATCCGGCCACGGAACGGCGACGCCGAGCGGCGGCGGCGGTACGGCGGGCTTGTCGCGGATTTCCACCTCGCGAGGCCCCTCCACCGGCCGTCGGCGCCTACCCTAATGCGTTGGCCAGAGGGACCTTTTGCAACAGCGAATGACGGCGTTTGGGGGTCACATTTAGATCCCTGAGCATCTGCCACGCTGCTCCCAGGCAGCCGCAAGCTGGCTTCGACGTCCACTTCAAAAGGACACCGTGCTCGGATCACCTGCCGTCCACATCAAAGGTTGCCTCGCTGCAGCTGTTGATGACTCTGCCGATCATTTCCGGCATATCGTCGTCTGCAGGTTCGGCTTGAATGTGCTTTTGCAGGAACTTGGATTACGGGTGAAAACCCTGCCTGGCTGGCTCTGGGCCGGCGGCGATGACGAATTCGGCGTCATATTCCCCCTTGGAGGCGTCGCTGTAATTTCCTTCCTTGCGAAAGCCTTCCTGAGCTCCTGCAGTACGGCATTCGAGACTCAGCTGCGGCGTGAAGAGAAAGCCAAGGACGTTCTCTTGTTAATCAAATAGAGGATCGAAGAATTTTTTTCGTTTTGCTATTTTGTCCTGGTCGATGTTTAAGACTGTGGCTTTTCTCTCTTTTGTTTTTTCTCTCCTTTTTGTAACTTTTGGCTGTGTACATCTCTGGATGTAGAGATCGGATTTGATATCCATTATCTAAAAAATATGTGTTGTCCGTTTATAATTCCGTATACGTAGCTATACACGTGGTACTTGCTGTGTCTACAGCAGCTGCTCGGCCCTCTGACACCGGACGACTCACTCCTCGTCGGACTCGAGGAACGATGCCAGGGCCCTTACGTCGTCCATCCAGCCGCCACCGCCGGAGAAGCATGGCGCGCCGTCGGCGGCCGCGAAGGTCGACGTCGCCGAGCTGCAGTTGTCCGACGACCCCTCTCCCGACCCTCCGACTCGACCCCCGGACGACGCTGGTGCCGTCTCGCCCGCGGGCGATGTGTCCAGCCGCAGGACTCGGTGGAAGAAGAGGCCGCCCGTGCACCGCACGGCCTTGGGCGCCCACACGGCCGCCGCCGGGGCCGTCCCGGCGGCTGAGCCGGCCGAGTCGGGGTCCCCGCAGGGAGCGGCAGCGCCCTTCTGGCCGCCGGTTTCGCAGCTTCCCGACGCCGCCGGGGTGGCGTGCAAGTGCGAGGGCGTCCCGACGTCGACGACCCTGCTGCCACCTCCGCCATTGCCGGCCCTCCGACTAAGGGTACTGTTCCAGTGGTTCTTGATTTCATTATCCGTTCGGCCCGGCAGCCTCGCTGCGATCAGAGACCACCTGTTGCCGAGGAGCTTGTGGAGCCGGATGATGAGGTCCTCCTCTTCGTCGGAGATGTTGCCGCGCTTGATGTTGGGCCGGAGGTAGTTGAGCCACCGCAGGCGGCAGCTCTTTCCGCACCGGCGCAAACCTGCACACAGCACGTACACGCATATAAAACACTCCATCAGCCGAGATCGGCACGCATGATTCAGTAAAACGAAGTTTAACTTCTTACAAAAGAGAACTCAATATGCTAGATCGTCTTTACCGGCTTTCTGAGGGACGTCCCTCCACTTGCCTTCACCGTGGGCCTTAACGAAGGCGGTCAAGATGTCGTCTTCCTTGCTCGTCCACGCCCCTCTCTTCACCCCTTCCTTGGCACAGCACGCCCTCCTCCCCATCGATCTCTCCCACTCTGATCTAGCAGGGCGTGTCGTCGTCTAGCTCGATCCGTCGGCGTATTTACTATGCGCGAGATCGCACTTTCTGTAGCGAGTCTGTAGCAGTGGCTAGCGATACGTATACGTGGCTATCAGCACCGCGTGACGGCGTGAGCGGTATGCCCGTCTGCAATTCAACGTGCTGAGCGAGTGACCAGCAGGCGCAGGCCCTCGTGCGCAGCGCCGGCATGCAGCGAGTGGTGTGGGAGAGAGATTGGGCTGGAGAGACAGAGGGATATAGGAGTACGTTTCTCGTATCCCTGTACGAAACGGAAGCATGAGCCTGATCCGTTTCCTTGGCCGCCACAGCTTGGCTCGCACCAGCGGTGCAGGCTCTCGAGGTGCAGGATCGTAATGATCGGTTCCCGTTTCCATACAACCAGACTGGATTTTGTTTGGTTTGTGCCGAGGGCACACCAGTCCAGGCACACGAGAAGGACCGTGCTGGCACAGTGGGCGGTATCGCTATAGGAAAAACGAGCTTTGCCGTGCGTTTTCTACCGAGGTGCACGGCAAACGGCGCACAACAGATTTTAGCACGGCAAAGTCCCGTTGCTGTGCGCTTTCTTCGATCACGCACGGTGAACAAGCTTTGCCGTGCGTCACCTGCGGCTCACGGCAAAAAAAAAAAAAGAACTGACGGCACGTCTGGATGAGGCGGCGTCCAACGGACTTTGCCGTGCGCCGGGAATGGGACGCACGGCAAAGAATGGCACCTTTGCCGTGCGCCTCACTCTGGCACGCACGGCAAACAAAACAAAAAAAAGGAAAAAAATACAACAGCCCGCAGGAAACGCCGGCAGGCGGGCCACCACCGTGCATGGGACGCCGCTCGTCGGGCCACCACCGCGTCCCTGGTTCTCGCCGCCCGCCACCGGTCAGAGTGGAGGGAGAGAGGGAGGGAGGCAGCGACGGCCTCCATGCGCCACGCCCGCCACCGTCGGAGGGAGAAGGGGGCGCCGTGCTCGCCGTGCGCCGCCCCAGATCCGGCCTCCGCGCGCCATGGACAAGGAGGTGGGGCGCAGGGGCGAGGAGGCGACGGCGCCGACCGCCACGCGCCGGATCCGGCCTCACACGCACCGCCGTCGCAACCTGTAAGAGAGGGAGGAAGATTTCAGAGAGGGAGGAAGGGAGGAAGGGAGGGAGGGAGGGAGGAAGGGAGGGGAGAGCAAACCTCCGACATTGGGATGACGCCGCCGCCGGTAGCCCCGACCTTTGAGCTCGGGCTGGCGCGCGCGGATCCGGAGGGGACGGGAACAGGCGCATCGAGCTCGGGCGCGCGGATCCGTCCTCGGGCCACCGCCTCCGCCGCTGGGAGCCCCGTCCTCGGGCCGCCTCCACCGTCGGGAGACCCGCCCTCGGGCCGCCTCCGCCGCCGGGAGCCTTGTCCTCGGGCCGGCGCGCGCGGATCCAGCGGAGGGAGGCCGCCTCCGCCGCCGGGAGCCCGTCCTCGGGCCGCCGCCGCCGCCCGTCCTCGGCCGGATCTTGAGCCCACACCAGATCTTGAGCACAGCCAGATCTTGAGCACACGCCGCCGGTTGGAGAAGAAGGAGGCTGCACGGCCGGATCTTGAGCCCACACTGTCGACCGGATCTTGAGCGGCCGCCGCCGGCCCGATCTTGAGCGGTCGTCGTCGCCGACATCGCACCGAGCAAATCCCGCGTCGTGGGAGAAGGGGGAGAGGGCGGCGGCACCATGGGAGGAGGAGGGGGAGGCGCCGTGGGAGAAGAAGGTCGCGACGCCATGTGAGAAGGGGGGCGACTGGAGGAGGAGGAGGGGGCGGCGTGCAGGAGGAGGTGGGGTCAGGGGGCTGCGGTGGAGGAGTGTGGAGAGTGTTAGGGTTAGGGTTAGGAGGAGGTGTTGCTTATATATGAGCTTTCGTCTAATGTCAACCGTCAGATCGCGAGATCGACGGCTCACAACGGTCGGGGTGGTGCTGGGCTGGTGTGTAGCTGGGCCTTTGCCGTGCGCCTCTAACACAACAGACGACAAACATTTCTTTGTCGTGCGCCACACAATAAAACGCACAACAAACATTTCTGCATCATTAAAATTTTTGTAATTGCATTTGATATTTTAAAATTATCAAATGATTTCCAAAAAACACCAAAATTTTACATAGACCAACTTATGTCGTCTATTGCCTATAGAAAAAAAATTGAATTCAAATTCAAATCTGATCGTCACTTTTAACCCAAACCTAACCATATATTTCTTAACTCTATGAAACTTCATCAGAGATGTTTTGATTTGTAAGCATGGTACATGACAAAATGTTCAAAACTCATTCAAATTTTTAGCACAACCTTCACACAGGATATCATGAGATATAGACGAATTTCATAATTTTCAAACTTGATTTGCATTTTTTAGAATTTTTAAATCATTTGGACACAGATAATGGTTGTGTTTCTTGGTCTAGATGTTTGAAATTTCTTTTGATTTCACGGAAAAGATCTTAAATTGGGATAAATAATACAAATATCATTTTTCACTCATTTTATTCTATTATTTGAATCACTTGTAGTTCAAATTTGGCTTCTTTGAAAAAATTGCTTGAAATGCAATTAATTAGTTAAATATAGAAAATAAATAAAAAATCTACCAAAATTTACCATAAAGTGTCACATGTTGTATCTATAGAGTAGAAAAAATTTCAAAGTGAGAAGAATTTGTTTTGAGGGACAATTGGATTTGGGGCTTAGAAGGACATATATATGGAAAATTTTTTTGCCGTGCGTCATACCAAAAACGCACTGCAAAGGACTTTTTCATTTATCTTTATTTCAATCTCATAATTATAGTTAATGTACTAAAATTATCAAATGGATCCGAAAATTTACCATAAATTAAAATGAGACAATATATGTTGTATATTGTCTAAATAAAAAACTTTGAAATCAAATTCAAATTTGAATTTTATTACGGCTACAAACTGAATCAAGTGGCTCTCAACACTCTGAACTTCTAGCGAGATACTTCGGTTTCTAAACACCATCCATGACAACTTGCTCAAAACACTTTATATGATTTATCACAAGCTTCCCATAGGATATCATGAGCCCTCGACGAATCTCATGATTTTCAAACTTTATTTGCATTTTATACAATTAAAAAACATTGCAACCGCATGTGGATTTTCATGATTCGCGAACAAAATGTAAAAAATTTCATGGATAATGTTTTAAAAATGATTCAATTACATGAATATGATTTTCCACAAACTTTACTATATTACTTTATGCACTTGCAATTCAAATTTGACATATACGACAAAAAATCTTTAAGTGACACATAATTGTTAAAATAGTAAATTAATCGAGACATGTATAATACTGAAATATAGAGTACAAAATAATGTTTTTGTAGTGGAGAAATAAAAAGAAGTACAAAAATCATTTTTTCTAAAAATACTTTGCCATGCACCGTGGGAAAACGCATGGCAAACGTATATGTTTGCCGTGCGCCGGAGGGAAACGCACGGCAAACAAATAGTTTGACGTGCGTTTTTCTACGGCGCACAGCAAAGGCAATGTCTTTGCCGTGCGCTTTGTCCTAGCGCACGGCAAAGGCAACGCACAAGGAAAAATGCACGACAAACTATTTGTTTGCCGTGCGTTGAGGGAAAACGCACGACAAACTATTTTATTGCCGTGCATTCTTTTCGCCGTGCACCGTGTAGAAGACGCACGGCAAAAGCTCCTCTTTGCCATGCGCCCGAAAAAAGTGCACGACAAAGTTTCGGGCGCACGACAAAGAGAGAGTTTCACATAGTGTATGCTCACTTTGGCAACAGCAAAAAAAAATTTGGTTAGGTGTTCAACTGCATACACGAGACGCTTAGGGCAACTCCAGTGGATGCCTCGTCCCCCTCTTATCTCGATTTTGAGAGTTCAACAACAAAAAAACGCCTCCAAGCCGCTGCTTCCACGTGTCCGTGGACATCTCCAGGCCAGGCGCAGCGGCGACAACCCGGTCTCCGAGATCCGCCTCGAGGCCGCAACAGCGACCTGCCTCGAGGCCACGACGGCGGGGAGGCTGGCACGGGGGAGAAGAAGCGTAAGGGGAGGGGCGACGGTTCGCGCGGGGAGGCATGAGGATGGGGGGCGGCAGCGCTGTGCGAGAAAGAGGGGAGCAGGGGTCGGGAGAGGGAGGAACCGGGTGGGAACGGGAGAGGCAAGGTGGGTTGGGGTGGGGTTAAAATGAATAACTGGTTGACAGATGGGGTCCACATGTAAGGTGTAAGGGTAATACAAAAGAAAAGTTGGTTAGACGTAAGGAGGTATATGAGAGATAGGTTGGAGTTGGAAGAAAAATAAAAACCTCAAACGTAGATGAGAGATCTTTATATAAATGAATAGGGACTCAAATTTGAGAGTTCCATTGAAATTGCCCTTGTATGAGTCTGCATGCTGGGCCAAGCACTCACACGTGCACCGTACTAGGCAGACTCTCGGGACATGACCGTTGCCTGCGTTTCCCGCGAGGTAGACCCGCGGCCTCCTGCATGCCGTCAGCCTCGTTGAAGCTCATGTGCACGCAATCAATCACCAGACGGCTGCATGTCTACTTAACTTCCACATTTAGACCTTTTTAATTTGATAAATTATCATTATTCATATCGAAGTTGTTCTCTTTATATATGCAGAATTGTCATTATTCACCTATCATATTTTGTAACAATTTTATCGAATTATACAGGCCCGCTCACCGCTCAGCATGCGGATAGCCTCAAGACTTCATGCCCTGCTGGATCGGCCTCCCTTCTACGTAGATGTCTAGCAACATTTTTCGTCCACCCCGCTATGCCGCTTATCGGACTGCCCCGCCCTGCAGTGTCGACAACTGCACCTTCACGGGTGTCAGAGTTGTATATCCGTCAACCTCCTGAGGGAATACCCATCGGAGAGTGGATAGTGGGAGATCGCATGACCTGGAACTCGAAAGTATAAGTGAGGACACATGACACATATTTATACTGGTTCAAACTGCCAGAGTGGCGTAATAACCTACATTCTATTTAGGGTGTGTATATTGTGCCCTGCGCTTGGGTTAGCTTTCGAAAAATTCTAAGCTCAGAATATCTGAATTTATATGAAAAGCTGAAAATTCAATTTAATATTTTTTTAGTTTTTTTAGCTCGAAATAAGCCTGCTAATGGGTGGTTTATCTGCCCCAGACCCACCTCTCCCCATAACTAATTAGGCAATTCTGACCCACCCCGCCACATATATTTAACTTGTCTCCTCACCCTGACCCGCTCCACTGTGTGTGGGTGATGAAGACATCCTCCACTATTACTCGTCGGCGAAGACGCAACAAAGATGGGCCATGAGGCCCGGTTGTAGTCGGACAACGACCGTGTGAGCCTCTGAATAATTTCACCTTGCTTAGCTTGGGAGGAAAAAGGTCACCTTAAAAGGTAGAGCCACCCTTCCCGTATTGGACTAGTCTTTTAGGGAGATTGGACCTTTCCTCGATGGGGCACGTCGTATGGTGCTAAGATTGCGGGATTTAGGGAATCCAGAGTTGTGGTGCTAAGATTGTCGAGGCGCAGGTCATGTGGGCCTGAGGTCGGATCGGTGCGTCGAGCTTTTCGAGTGTGCGGTGCTACGATTGCAGGGGAATCCGAATTGGTGTGTCGGGCTTTCATCTAAACCTGGTCTGGGCTGGACTCATCATTTGGTATCAAAGTTGGGGAGAATGATGAGGACATCTTCCACTATTACCCATTGGCAAAGACCTTATAATCCCACCTTGCTTAGCTTGGGAGGAGGAAACCATTTTAAAAGGGAGAGCCACTCTTCCCCTATCGAACTAGTCTTTTGGGGCGATTGGGCCTTTCCCGAGGGGTGCACCGGAGTCCGGTGCTAAGATTGCCGAGGCGCAACAAGAGACCACTCTTCCCCTATCGGGCTAGTCTTTTGGGGCGATTGGACCTTTCACTGAGGAGGGCGTCGTGGTACGAGGTGCAACAAGAGACCCTAGTGGCGTTGTAGTCTGGATTGGTGCATCGTAATTTCGGCTGCCGGTTCTAGGATTGTGGGATTCGTGGAATCCGACCCACCCGGGCCAGAGACTCATCATTTGGTTTTAGAACTGAGCCTTTATTAAGAAGGGGATGATGATAAGAACATCTTCCTCCACTATTACCCGTTAGAAGAAAATCTTCCTCCACTATTACCTGCTAGCGAAGACGTAATAAAATGGGCAAAGTGGCCCAGTTGTAGTCGGGAGGCGACCGTGTGAGCCTCATAATCCCACCTTACTTAGCTTGGGAGGAGGAAGCCACCTTAAAAGGGAGAGTCACCCTTCTCTATGGGACTAGTCTTTTGGGGTAATTGGCATTTCCCCAAGAGGTGCACCGGAGTGCGGTGCTAAGATTGCTGCTCCGAGGCGCAACAAGAGGCCCTTTCAACGGTTGGTGCTACGATAGGCCCGTTCAGTTGTCGGTGCTACGATTGTGGGATTCGGGGAATCCGGATCGGTGTGTCGGGCTTTTCATCCAACCCCATCTGCATCTGGACCGGACTCATCAGCGGGTGTAAATAGGTTGCAGTCATCAGCTCAAGTGTGACACCTATGTTAAGTGTCAGACTCTAAAACTAAAAAAAAATCACATTTACACCTTAAAATTTGAGAAATTTAACTGAAATTTGTTGCAGGTGCTTAGTTTTATATAGCCTGCCACTTTGTACAAAATGGTATCGTTAGATAGATATATATATATATATATATATATATGTGAGCCTCGTATCAAGAACCGTACTAAAACTAAAACTTTACATTCACACTTTCAAATTTAATTTTGAAGTAGTTAACTGGAATTTGCTACATATGACTTTTAATTTGATAGCAGTCACATGCCGTCACGATCGCGACTCACGCAGTCACATATGCCGTCACGCGGTGCGGTGCACCCCGTGGCAGCCGTGCAATCGCTGATAGCCGATGGGTGTAAGTACCAGTGTACCACACACATTGACACACCTCAGGAAACGTGTGCTTCTGTCGACGGCGCAACGGGGGTCGCTGCTCCAAGCCTCTCCATCAGCACGCGCGGGGCGCGGCGACCGGCCGTTTCCGCTTTCCGGAGGGCGGAGGCGATGCCGTGTAGCGCGTAGGCCTCGGTGCCCACGGGGGCTAGATAGTCTCGCTCTTCTGTACGTTCGGCGACCGGGACGCGCTCGCAAATCACGATGGAGCAAGAGAAGAGACTGGCTTGTCCGCCGCCGCTGTCATATGCGGCTAGCTAGCCGTCGTGGGCCTTTTCCTAATCCTGACGTGGTTGACGGACGGCCCCTTAATGGAAAGCTACCCGTATCGAGGTTGCCGAGAGATCGCTGTGCGGCGACGACGACGCAGCAATAGTGTACTAGGGCTGTAGGGTGCGGCGTCGTCTAGTGCCTAGTGCAGTTGTGTTCGTCAAGAATTATTAATTAAGTTTAATGAATTTATCTTGTGGTTTTTTCCGTCCATCCGTGAAATTAATTTTGTAATTAGTCCTCTAATAAGATTTATTTTAGTTTTCAAACATTTTTACATATAAATTTTTGAAACTAAACATGCTCGAAGTCAGAAGCTTTCGACGAGTTAGGCCGTTTAGATACATGAATGAAAATTTTTGCGGTGCCCTATATACATTTGGATGTGGAAAGAAGTGTTCGGATCTTAATAAAAATACAGAACTAGTCTAAAAATTACGAGGCAAATTTATTAAAAAAGCTTTTGAGGTGCTTGTAATTAATTTGAGCTATCCATCCGGTGTAATCTAACAGTGGTAGCACCCGATAGCACTCAGTATTACCTAATACTATCCAATTAAACCAGCTGATGAAAAAATATCAGTACAATGTACTACATGATACTATCCAAGCACCGCAACAAAACTCTTTTATTAAACCTATAATTAATTATAATTTGTCACATCTGCTCTTTCTCCCGCTCCCCCCACCATCTTACCAGCCGTCTCCATCGTCCTCTTAATCTCCCTCGATTAATACCACATCCTTCCTTCTCTCCCTCGACGTTGTTGTTGCCCGCTTGCCCTCCCGTCATCTTGCTTCCTCGGGGAGGACGGGGTCGCCATTGCTACCATGCATATGGTGTAGTCGATAGGGTAGATGCGTTTGGCTTCCACCCAGAGATAGGATCTCTTATAGTGCGGTGCTCCTATATATTCTTGGCCAGCTTTGCAAGTTCTTGCATTGCCTCGTTGCCTCTCTAGCTTACTCTTTTCCTGCTACACACTTCTTACTTTACTTTCTTTTCTCTCTCGAATCTGAGTGTGTGTTTCTTGCGAATCTACACACTTCTTACTTCTACCTCCATCTTCGGCAGCAGGTACAAATTAAGATATGCATGGCTACATGCAAATTGTATGCAGTGTCATTGAACTTCTTTTTAGCTTAGTGTGACATCGTCATCACTTTTTCTGACTCCGGCGTGCAGGAAATATTACGGTGATGGAGAGTCGGTTGAGGAAACAGCTTGCTGCAGCCGTGAGGAGCATCAACTGGAGTTATGCCCTCTTCTGGTCCATTTCAAGCAATCAGCCAGGGTAACGTAATATAGAGTCAATATTTATTTGGCTGACACTTCAGCATGCTTTTACAACCCAATTCATCATTAGCATGTGAGGAGATTAGCTTTATATTCCAGCTCATCTATAAAATCAAATAAAGAAAATCAGATCAGGTGATGCGATAGTAGGTTACCTACTTCTGCCGGTTCGTTACTTTTCTGCCCTTTTCTAAGGACTGAATCACTACTAGTGCCGGTTCACGTTCAAAAATAAATAAATAAATAAATCAAGCCATGTTTCTTCTCTAAGTTACATACAAGCCATGTTTCTTCTCTAAGTTACGTAGAACCGGCAAACAAAATCTCATATTTCCAGGAGATGAAAGACTAATATTTTAAGGGTAAAATCACAAGAGGTTTTGTCTTATTAACATAATGCAGGATTAAAGTCTATGGCTAAAAGTGCCTAAGAACGTTTATTTTGAGCTAAAACTATATGTGGATAGTTTAGCACTAAAAGTTATGAAATTGCACGAGCAATTGAAAACTAATAAAACCATTTATAATTATGTCTTTTAAAAGAATGATTTCCTTTCACTTAATTTATAATAACTGATATTGATTATACTCTTATTTGGCAAAACTACTATATTATTAATGTTCAGCTCCACAAAACGAAGTTTTTTAAAAATAAAAACACAATATATATAACACATGGCGCACAAACACCTAAAGTAAGCGCACACTCACACCTTTAGCAGCATAACAAAAGTGAGCGTATACTCTTATAGTCTAAGGAGTTTGATCTCCCATGTGCAGGATGCAACTAATTCTGAGGAGAAGTGTCGTTCGGTGGGAGGCCTCTCACCGCTAACGCACTCCCCACGTGTGTGTGGTCCCACTGTCAAAACAAATAAGAGGAAAACACCGAAAATAAAACTTTAAAAAGCACCCGAAGAAAACAAATGCCCAAAAATAAAAGTTTTGAAAAAATCTAGAAAAAATCAGATAACAAAAAGTTTGAAAGAAAAAATTTGGGGAAAATGTAAGCACAAAGATGTTGTCAAAATTTGTAACAAAGAACTTATTTAAACATCTGGAAAATCGACGTAAAAACTTTATAAAAATGCACATAAAAAGGAAAAGAAAAGTTTTGAAAAGAGTGAATTTCATTGTAGGTCCATGAACTTTTTCAAGATCTCATCTAGGTCCGCAAACTAAAAAAACGGTCATCTAGCAGATCCATAAACTTTTTATCGATGTCTCATTTAGGTCCACAAACTAAATAAGCGGTCATCTAGGTTCATAAACTTTTAAAGAGTTGTCGCTTAGGTCTAAGGTGGTGGCGCCAAGCCACGTGCGGGCACGGGCACGGGCAGGGACACGGTACAGCCCACTCCTCCACCGTCGAAGCAGCACCACCACTGCGCCTCTTGTTGATAGGAGGCTCGTCATTACCGCCTTGGACGTAGACGACCGCTCTTTAAAAGTTCATGGACCTATAAATGATCACTTTTTAAAAGTCAATGGACCTAGATGACCGTGCTCTTTAAAAGTTCATAGACCTAGATGATCGCTTTTTAAAAGTTCATAGACCTAGATGACCGTTTATTTAGTTTGTGGACCTAGATGAGATCTTAGAAAAAGTTTACATACCTAGATGCAGTGGCGGAGCTGCAGCCCAGACCTTCCAAGCCTTGGCCCTAGTCGATGGGCCAAATTTTGTACAATGTAGCGCCCTGTAGAAGAAAACTGTAGAGCAAAATCAGCCCAATTTCTATTCTGTAGCACTAGTGGGCCTTAGTCGTCGGCCCAGCCCAGCTCCGTCACTGCCTAGATGACCACTTTTTTAGTTTGCATAGCTAGATGAGATCTTAGGAAAAATCCATAGACCTACAGTGAAATTGACTCTTTTGAAAATGAATAAAAATGTTGTATAAAAACTATTGCATCAGAAGTCATAAAAGGTCCGAGCCTGCTCGCCCTTGCAGGACCTCGCGCCACTAACCACCATTCGCCGGCCTCCCGCAGGCCAGCGTAAGACTATCCACAACAAGCACGCACATAGGCACCTTCAAATCCACCTTATGAGTAGAAGAGAAAGATGTCCGCGTGCACGCAAAAGAACACGCCTTCCAGCTTCAACACCCATCCCCTCGCCCAACCTCTAGCGGTAGTTGGTTCACGCGAGGGAGAGAGAGGGCGAAGGGAGGCCGGAGAAGTCACCACCGCGACGGGTGAACGACGGATGCCGAATCGAGGAGGCCCCGCCTCCGCCTGGTCGAGGGCCGCCGCCGCCGGATCGAGGTGGAGGACCGCCCCGCCTCCGCCTAGTTGAGGGCTACCCGCCGACGCCGGATCCAGGGAGCTCCGCCGCGGATCGAGGGTGTAACATCTCGAAATTTTGAATGTTTTGCCAAGTGTGAATTTTCACAAAAATTTAAAACTTTTTGATTGAACTTGGGTGCTACCAAATTTGATCCCAATTTGCTAGCTCTCATCTCAAACCCCATATAAAATAAAATCATATAAAAACTATTTTCAAATTATGGTAAAGTTAGTGATTTGGATTTTATGGATTTTATTTGGATTTTATTGAGTGCGTTTGAATTTGAAAGTATTCAAATTCAATCTAAGGTTTAAATACTTAATTCAAAACTAATTCAAAAACCTATTTAACTAATCTGGGCTAACTGACTCATCCCTAGTCTACCGGATCCCCTTTATCTTTCGGCCCACACTCAACACCGCACCTCCGGCCTGCTTGTCTTACCCCGGAACCGGCCCACTACGGCCCGCCTCCTTCATCCCATAACCGTGACGACGACAGGTGGGATCGCGGTCGCCCTGTTCTTCTTCCCCTCTTCGCCGTCTTGACCCGGGCGCGCCGAGCCGCACCTCCCCGCCCCGCGCCAGGCCACGCTGCGTCGCCCCGCTGGCACGCACGCCGAGGGGTGGGCCGCACGCTGAGGCGGGCCCACGCGCTTTCCTCTCCTCACGAAACCACATCTTTGCCCCTGGCAAATCCCGCACGCCAAGTCCACCGGCTCCTCCCGCGCCGCGCCTTCGCCGCCAAGGAAAGGGAGGGAGACATCCCTGGCCCGCGCTGCGCCCCGGTCTCCTTGACCTTGCGTGCGCACAAAACCCCAGGGACCACGCCTCTCTTGGCCCCGTCACCATTTGGGGATTCCTCCCCAAGTTTCTGTTCCGCCGCCGGGGAAATGGAGGAGGAGAAGGTAGGGGAGAAGGGAGGAGGAGGGAGGAGGGAAGGTTGGAGGCGCTTCTCCACCGCGTCGAGAAGACGAAGCCGCGGAGAGTGAAGCCGGAGCCGCTCGTGAACCGGAGGAAGCCGTCCACGCGCGAGCAGAGGCCGGAGTTGAGGAAGGAACCGCGCCGCCGCCACACATCGCCGTCGCCGCCGTGAACTTCCCCGACGCGGCCATCTCTGCAACGCCTACACCTTCGCCCCTCGGTGAGCCTTGATCAGCTCTCCCCTGACCTTGCAATCCCATGGGAGCGCACCCCTGCGCCGCGCCGCCGGCCTTCGTGCCGTGCTCTTCTTGCGAGGACCCCGCCTTGGCGCACCCCAGCACCGCGTCGGGCCTCGCCTGTTCGCCTGATCATCACCGTGTCATCTCTGCTCGGTGAACCGGCCGTCGAGCCGTGCTTCATCGCTTGCTTCGCCGTTGTTTGTGCACGCACCGCGCGCACTGCCACGCCTTGCCGCGTTCGTGTCGCACAATCGCATGCCGGCCTTGTTCTGCTGCGCCGCCCCTGATGCGCGCCGAACTGGCCGAGGAAGGGCTCGGTGTTTACCACCACCGCGCGTGCGCTGCTCGCCGGTTGAGGCCGACCCGGCCCTGCGTTACCGCGCCGCTCCTGTTTTCCGCCGAGCACCGCTGCTGTCTTGCCGTCGCCGTCATCGCCGCGACACGCCCGGTGCACCTTTACGCCGAGCGCGTGTTCGTGTGCGCGAACCAGGGGTAACCACCGCACCATCGTGTGTGTGTGCGTGCACGCGTATCTGCACCTTGCTCACCGCAGCGCGAGGCCAGAAGGCGCGCCGAACCGAGAGCGTCGCTGCCGCCGGGTCGCCGCAGCCTCACGCCGAGAACGCCGTCGCACCGAGCCCCGCGCTTGCCCAAGAGCACCACCCCCGGGGCTGTGGCTACGCAGGGAGGACCACGAGTACCTAAGGAGCGCCAGCGACCGCTTGCTTGCTCTCCTTGAACCTTGCGCCATCTCCCCCGCGCACCTCGCCGTGACGCATCCTGCCCTGCTTCGCCGTGTGCTGTTGCTCGGCCTTCGCGCCGTGACATACTCTTTGCAGGTGAACGGGACGCCACCGCAGCCAAAACCTGCCGCTGGCGAGCCCTTGCCGCGCCGCCACTCCTTTTGAGCTTTTCGTCAAACACCTTGATCGCCCCTCCTTTTCCTGAGTTGTGAGTGGAGCCACACGATCGGCCACACACGCGCAGCCACACGGGGCCACAAACAATCCCGGATCTTGAGTTTGGATGAACCACGGAGGAATTTAGGGGGCAAAACCAAACTGCCGCACGTAAACCTTGCTGGGCTCAAGCCCAGGAACGTCTTTTGAGCCCAAAGGCTAACCAGGCCAAACTAAGTGAGGGTAGAGGGGGTTTTCCTAAACTTGATGAGTTTTGGGCCGGCCCAATGGGCCACTAACACTTTGGGCCCACATACGGCCCACTAAACCTACTGACCGCTGACGTCATGCTGACGTCAGCAATATTTTAATAAAAATTATTTTCTGATTTAATAAAAAGATTTAATAAATGTTTTATAAATCCCCTTTTCTTTCAAAATTCATAACTAATTATATGGAGCTCCGAAAATTATGAAACCACTTGCGTTGGTTTCATAATTTCGAGACGCTCGCTGCTACCCTATCCTTATCCTCTCTTGCCCTTGAACCAAACCCTGTTTTGCCCCGCGTACTTGGAGTAGGATTCGTGGCCGCTACCGCCACTGCGCTATTGTGGGTCTGGGACGCCGGAGCCCCGCAACTAGCCACTGACGTGTTGCAGACGTGAATTACATCCCCGAGTCGTGTTCTCATAACTTTCCTTGCTTGCACCGCCTTGTGCCGCAAACCGCATAACCGCTCTCTCTCTGCCTTGCATCGAGCCGTGTAGCACGCGACATACCCAGTGTTGGTACCCTGGAAGGCCGCGCGTGATGGACGGTCGTGCCTTGAGCAGAGGCCTCTGCTGCAAAGCACGGCAACCCCGCGTTGCAACCTAGCTACTACGCCGTGGTTATTGACGCATTACTAGCACTTGCCCCACCGTGCTCCCGAGCACGTCTTACCCCGTCACCATCCTTTTATCGCCCTCAATCCGATCCTTTCCTTCTCTTTGTGCTGCTGCCGCACACTTTGTCCTGATGAACTCTTGCCCAGCTCGCGCTGCCTTGTTTCTCTCCCTTTTCATCCTCTGAGCTTCCGTTTTGATACACCTATCAGTCGCGCTCATGCCTTACCGGCGCGATCACCAGACCTTTAGTCTTTGGTCGGCAACCCAACCTTGAACTAACCCTTCTCTCTATTTTGTTTTCTAAGTATATACAAAGCTAGTAGCTTAAAACTATTTTATTATAAAAATTAATTACTTTAATTTTCTTAAAATTAAACTAGTGCTGCTTGTAGCTAGTTCGGATTTATTTGGTTCTTCTAATTGATGTTATTTGGAGTTAATGCTTAGATGATTGTCGTTATTTATTTCCGCGTCGCATCTCGTGTAGGCTTGTAACCTTGTTTGAAGCCCCGGGTTGCGACGACGACCCAAGCTGTGACGTTTGGAAAGACCTTTGACCCGAAGGAAGGGCCCAACCTCTACTACTCTACGACGACTACCGCGCAGGTGTCATGTCACTCCCAACCATGTAGATCCCATGCATGCTATTAGTTGCTAGTGCTTTATTTATTATACTTTGGATGATTGAAATGCATAGACAATCTTTTAGCCTTGCCTTGATTTTGATATATCCTGTACCTTGAACCTCCTACCTTTGGGACTAGCTACAGACCCCTAGCTAGTCCCCGATACTTGCTATCCATATATTTTATTGGATTTGTGATATTGTTGGATCTCTGGTTTGGACCGAGATTGGGATATCTCGGTATTCTAGCGTGTGTTTTGGGTGAGTGTGTATCCTTGATGTGTTACCGCGAGAGCGAGCCGCTTTGGTTACTTGTGAACGCCTGTCTAGGGGAGATGCGACCTGGCCTCCCGCCCTAGCGGCGTGTCGGACGGTGGGAGTTGGTGAGTGCTCGCTCTTGCAATTAAGGACCGATCGACAGTTTAACCGTGATCTTTGGGCTATTTTCGTACAAACCGTTCGCTCACGTATGGGCGGGGTTCTGTCCGAGAACTAGTTGGTGGTTGGCACTCAGCTTGTAGGCGGACCGGTGTGGTCGTGTGAGGGGGACGGGTTATACCCCCCGAGTAGACGTCGCCCCGGCTCCTCCGGGGATGGTTTCACAGCTTCGAGGCCCTGCTGGCAAGTTTCGCGCCCTAGTTCAGGACGAGTCAGGCTCGGAGAGGCAGGAGAGTGCCACCCACTGCTAGGTCTCCGGCCGTTAGGTAGGGATGTGGAACGGCTGATCCCCGTTTCTGCCCTATCCGGCGGGTCCAGTTGTACAACCTCTGCAGAGTGTTAAACCTATAGCTATAGTCCGTGTCCACTGGTATGGACAGCCCCTGGGTCTGTTACTCTGGCTAGTCTTTTCTTGTGCTGCTTCTCTTCCCCGAGTGTGTGAGCCCGGCTTGGTGCCGTTGAGATGTGGGGTAGGAGTTGGTGACCTCACATCGCAGATGAGAGTGGGATGCTGTGTCTCGGTCGAGATCCAGTGTGTTGGTATTCTTTCCTTGGCTAGGGTGTTGACCCCGGAGGCGTTGGCCTCGGAGGTGTGGATCTCCTCGGAGATGGTGATCTCTCTGCATGACCGCTTACCTTGATGTTGCTACCGCTGCTTGCATAAACTTGCTACAGCCAGATATAGGCTTATCCATGCATACTAGAATTCATCCACCGCTTTTGCTCTTTGTTGGGAAGCTGACATGACCTACCCGCTTATCGAGTAGATGGCGATGCTTTCAGACTTGATGATCGACTACGACAACGACGATGAAGGATGGGAAGACTAGAGCTGGTCCTACACTCAAGTTTGCCTGTGGAGTTGGAGACGCTTCGCTTTGATAGATCCGCTGCGTAGATGTTTTACCTTTCTTGTTTAGTCCAGTTGGACTTGTACCCGGCATGAGCCGAAGAAATGTACTCTGATGATATAATAAAACTTTTGTAATATTTCTTCTATTCCTGTGTTGTATGGATTTGTACCACTTGAGACAGGGATTGCACGTGATAGCCACTTCCTGGGACTATCACAGAGGTGCAGAGGATCGGGTTTCCAGTTTCGGAAATCTGGTTCGTTTCAGAGGGAGCCCGCTCGCCGCCGCAGAAGGAAGGGGGCCGCAGTCGTCGAGGGAGACCCGTCGCCGCCGCCGCTGGATCGAGGTGGAGCTAGGGTTGGAGTGGAGACCCGCCGCTGTCCGGGCTTAGGAACCGGAGAGGGAGGTCACCCTCGGCCGGATCTGCGCCTGTGTCCCTTGCCGACGCGGATCGAGGGAGAGAGAGCGGGGGACGGGGACGACGGCGTGGTGCGGGCGGCGGCAGCGGTGGACGGCAGAGAGCGAGGCAGGAGGGAGAGAGAGAGCGGGGGAAGGGAGGCCGTCGCGGTCACGTCGCACTATGCCTGGGGCAGGGGACGGGGCGAGGATCCAGGGAAGGGCGCGGGGTGGATCGAGGAGGAGGCGGTTGGGATGGGGGAGAGGAGAGAGATACCCGAGGATGAGGGAGAGAAGGGCTGGAACCGCTAAATGAGGATGGGGGTGAGCAACCTGCTAGACCTGCTACAGTTGCCAAAGTTCACTCATTTTAGAGGTGAGGGAGGAGATGGGGGAACTGCTGTGGACAGTCTAATCCTCTTGCCGCCACCCTCTGCTCCCCAAATGTTGGAGCTGCTACTGCAAACTCAGAAGAGCCACCGCTTCGTGGATTCGACCGGGAGGGCATGTATGGAGGAGATGATTATGAGAAAACATAAAATGGAAGAGCTAGAGGAGAAAATAGTATAAGAATCTTTTACTTGCGTACCAAAAAGATCACAATTACCTATGTACAATTGGAAGAACTAAAAGTCCCCCAATACCCATTCACAAAACTTTTTTTAACTTCATGTCACTCTGTCACCCTACTGTCACCCTTACCGTTTGATTTTAATAGACCCCTCCTCTCTTTCCACGCTGCCGGGCGACGCTGGTGATGCACGCCCCCGCACGCCCGTAGCGGCTGGGGTGGAGCTCGCACCCCCGGCCAGTGGAGACGCTGACGTTGTTCTTCCTGGAGCCCCCGACCTTGACCACAGCCTGGCGGGGTTAACCAGCGGCGCCCTCGCCGACACCGAACTTCTCCTGTGGCGGCTCGGGCGCTCAGTCCAACATGGCGCAACGCACCCACGTGCGGTTTCAGGGACACAAGACGGCGATCGGTGGCAGCGCGATGCACAATGCAACAGTGGCACAACGACACAGGTGAAGCGGTGGCACAAACCGTTGGGTAGGCGCATCTCTGCTCGAGCTCTTGTCCTCGGCGCACTACTCTAGCCCACTCACCCCAAGTATAGATGGCCAAACGGGCTGCCCGGCCCGGCACTGGCACTGGCACGGGCACGATGCGGCCTGACCCTACTTGGCCCGGCCCTAAGCGGCCCGGTGGCCCACCATGCCGTGCCTAACAGTGCCGCCGTGCCGCTGTGTGGGCAATGGCACGACCCTAAAGGGCTCCAAGCATGCTGTGCCGTGCCACCAGGCACGGCGGCACTATAGTGCCGCCGTGGCACGCCGACAACCCGTGTGGCGGAGGTAGCAGTAGGGGCCCCACGACAGAGGTAGCAGCAAAGGTCCCCATGGTGGTGGAGGCCGGCACAGCCGCGAGCCCTTGCCCCATGGCGGTGGTGGAGGATGGCCGTGGCACCATGGCGGCGGAGCCCGTCGCGACCAGCTGCCGATATGGAGAGGGTGGCTCGGCTTTGTGATGGAGAGAGGCAGAGACGATGCGGCGGCTGCTAGGAGCAGCGGCGGCGCGGCAGGAAGAGCAAGGAAGAGAGAGGACGGCGGCGCATAGGGAAGAGAGGGGGCGGCCGAGCGGGTCCGCGGACCGCGGGTGTGGTGCGGCGTGCCGCTCTAGGGAAAAGGAGGGGGGCGGGACTGGTGCCGGGTGGAGTGGTGGGAGTTGAGGGAATTTCTGCTATTAGACCTAGGGTTAGCTGTTGGGCTGAAATATACGGGCCAGAATCGTGCCAGCCCATTTAACCGTGTCATGCCCGTGCCGGCACTGCAGGCCGAATTGACGGCCCAGGTACTGGCACTACGACGGACCGTGCCAGGCACTGGCACTATCATCATCGCGCCGTGTCGTGCCAGGGCCGTGCGTTTTCGGACCGTGCTCGTGCCGGCCCATCGTGCTAGTGTCAAATGGCCATCTATAGCCCCAAGCGGCGGCCATGGTGGCGACACGCTCTGACATTGATTATTGGGCATTCTGACCGTCCTAGCCAGTCTCCGCTCCAACACGCGCGCACAGGCATCTACAAGCTCCGGCAAACTCATTCCTATGGCCACCTTGAGCAGAGAAGTCCGGGAAGAGGGTCCTCACACTACCGGATTCTGGGCCTTCGCCGAGAGTGAGGTTCCTCTCGGCAAAGGGCCTATTCCTCTCGGCGAAGGCTTCAACGAGAGTTTGCTCTCGGCAAAGGCCTCTCGGCTCATTTCTACCGGCGAAGGAGCCTTTGCCGAGAGCAGGTGGGGACCCTCTCGGCGGATATGTGGCAAGACACTCAGTTGACCCTCGGCACAGGTGCTCCCACGGGTCACGCTGTTACGAGTGGGGTCCATTACTTTGCCGAGAGCCGTGGACCAGGCTCACGGCAGAGAAGCCGCCTTCGCCGAGAGCCGTAGACCAGGCTCTCGGTAGAGAAGCCGCCTTCACTGAGAGCCGTAGACCTGGCTCACGGCGGAGAAGGCACCTTCACCGAGAGCCGTGGACATAGCTCTCAGCGAAGAAGGCTCCTTCGCCGAGAGGCGTGGAATATTTTCACCAAATTTTATTTAAAAATAGCAAACAAATTCTGCCAAAGAATATTTTCGAAGATCTGCAGCAGGCCCACGCGCTGGCCGTCGCCTGAGATCGGGCTCTGCCGTGAGCCACGTGGCCGGCTCTCGGCAAAGGCCCCTCTTTGGCGAGAGCCAAGCACTCGCCAAAGAATATTTTCACCAAATTTTATTTAAAAATAGCAAACAAATTCAAAATTTCTTCAAAACTTAACATGATACTAGATTTGTTGTGTATTGCTTATAAAAAAGTTGTTGTGGTCAAATTCAAAATTAAATTTCTCCAAGAGACCAAACCTAGTGACATTAGTTCAAATTCTCTCAAACTTCTCGTGAGATGTTCCGGTTTCTAAAGAGCGTACATGTCAAATTGTTCAAAACGCTCTCTACTATTTATCACAATCTCTCCATATGATATCATGACCACTCGACAAAATTCGTGATTTTCAAACTTCATTTGAATTTTATACAATTTTTTTTACCTTTCTAACACACAATCCGCATCATGATCAGAGAACCAAATGCCGAAAATTTAGCTTCATTTCATGTACATAGTGTTAGAGATGCCTCATGAACATGAATATCATTTTTCGAACAAATTTACTCTATGATTTCATGCACTTGCAGTTCATATCGGACGTATACGAAAAAATTACGTAGAATGAAGTAAAATTGTTAAATATAGCAAACAAAGACAAAATGACGCCAATTTTGAACATGTACTTTGTATGAGTGTATGTTGAGTAAGGAAAAAGTTTGAAGTCGAAAATGTGAATTTTTTTTTGAAAACTTTGCCGTGAGTAGGGAGCATGCACTCGCTAAAGAGTGGAGGCTCTCGGCAAAGGTGCTCCCTATGCCGTGGGTCACCTCTTTGCCGAGAGCCGAGGAGGCCTGGCTCTCGGCAGAATTGACGGCCAGGCAACGGCTGTGACGACGCTGCTCGTGTGCCGTCAGTAGCATTCTTTGCCGGGAGCCTGTGTTCTCTGACTCTCGGCAAAGAATGTCTGCGCCATGGGCCTGCCCTTTGCCGAGAGCTCAGGCTCTCGGCAAAGGCTCTCTGCGCCGAGAGCGGGCCCTACTGCTCTCGGCAAAGAGCCCCTCTGCCGTGAGCCGGGTCTTTGGCTCTCGGCGAAGCCGCGGGCTCACGGCAGAGGCCCCGTTTCCGGTAGTGTCACCATAGGGGTGTCGATGGCCGCGAGTGAGACAGGGGTTGCTTCACAGCGGCGCTGGGGGTTTTCTGTCGGGCATGGGTGGGTTTTGAACGTTTAGGAGGTTGTCACGGTGCGGCACTGCGGCGTGTACATGGGTTGAATTGGAGACGGCTCGACTTCAATGGTCTCGCTGACTAGCTTTGGCGACGGCACGATCGGAAAACAGAGGGAAAAGAGGATGCGACGGCGGTGCTGTCAAACTTCAAAAATTAATCGTGATCCGCTCGGCCAGCTCCCGCCTTCCTGCTTGCCAGAGGTGCTGCGGCACGGGGAGCTCGAGGGCTCCACCTGGCCGTTGTATCACCAGCTCCGCCGGACAGCGTAGAGAGAGGATTGAGCAGAGAGGGGTATGTTAAAATTAAGAGTAAATTACAGCCACCATACAACAACTTGTAATATGCTCAATTTACTACAGTAACTTAGCAGGTGGGTGTGGATTAGTCCAACAAGTTGCAAAGTGCTCAATTTAGTATAATAACGAGTGGGTGCAAACTGGCCAAACCCTGTAAAATAATCAATTTAGTACAATATTTTTATAGGTGGGTCTATATTGATCTAAAAATTTGTGTAAAATACTCAATTTAGTGTAATAACTTGGCAAGTTGGTGCACCTATAGTCCAAATTTACAAATAATAGCATATTAAACAATTCAAATAGGATTCAAATTTTTCTTCCAACCAACATTTTTGTCAATTAAAGTTGCTAACAGTGAACTAATTGTGTACATTACTTATTTGTTCATTAGTTAAAATTGAATCAAATTTTAGAATTACCCCATTATAATTTGTTACGATGCAAATGTACTCTAGTCTGATATTAGAAAATATATTATTTGTGATAACATTTAGACTGTAGATGCATCAATTTGGACACTAAGTTGAGCAAGTTCTTGCACCAGTTTGCACCCACCTATCAAATTATTGTATTAGATTGACCATTTTATAAGTTGTTGGATCAATATGCACCCACCTGACAAGTTAATGTACTAGATTGAGCATATCACAAATTATTGGACTAATCCGCACCTACTTAACAAGTTGTTGTATGGTGCTGTAATTTACTCTCTAAAATCAAACAGCAGGGGTGACGATAGGGTGATGGAGTGAGACGTAGGTAACAAAAGTTTCGTGAATGGGCACAAAGGGACTTTTTTTCCTATGGTACATAGGTAAAAGACTCCACAATAGGGCGCATGGGTGGGTTAGTGGGTGCGTGGATCGTGATAGAATCGAGTAGAAACGAGAGACAAAATGAGAGGAATGAATTACTTGTATTCATTGATCAATGTGTTTATATATATATATAGTGGATGGGGAGGAATGGCGTACGGACGCCGTGGCAACCGCCGTGTCCGTACGCTGGAGATCTAGGCGGCAGTTGCCACCTTGTGATGGATGGATGAGATCATCTTGATCTCATTGTTTGTAACACTCCCCCTTGATCGAATCCAGCCTTGATCAACCTCCTCTTATTTCTTCAAGATATCTGTTTAGAATCTTAGAAATATAGATATGTATATCAAGTAAAACTCCTCAAAAACCCAGTGGGAAAAAATAAGGAGAATAATCATGATATATAGCTTTGTGTTGATATTACCTCATTAAAAACTTTGAATGAGAAACTCAAATGATAAAACTCATAAAAAAAAGAGTGTAATATGATGGTATAACAAGTTATGTGTCATGTAGTGACACTCCCCCTGATTCTTGCAAGTCCTTGAGTTGTCTCATACCAATACCCATGATATATTCATGAAATGAAGAGTATGGTAAAGACTTTGTGAATAAATCAGCAAGATTATCACAAGACTTTATCTGCAAGATGTTGATATCCCCATTTTTCTGTAGATCATGGGGAAAGAATAATTTATGGGCCATATGTTTGTTAAGATTAGTCTTAACATAACATGTTTCCATCTGAACAAACACAAGCTGCATTATCTTCATAGATAATGGTTGGTGATTCCAGTGAACCAATACCACAAGATGTTAGTATGTGGTGTACCATTCTGCGAAGCCATACACACTCACGTGATGCTTCCAATAATGCAATTATTTCAGAATGGTTGGTGGATGTAGCTACCATAGTCTGTTTGGATGATTTCCAAGAGACAGCGGTTCCACCATGCATGAAAACGAATCATGTTTGTGACTTGGCTTCATGGGGATCGATAAATAGCCAGCATCAACATACCCTATCAAAGTCTGATCATCATTCCTCTTAAAGAAGAGGCCAAGATCTTTTGTGCCATTGAGATATCAGAAGACATTCTTAACTCCAACCCAATGACGTTTGGTAGGAGCAGCGCTGTATCTTGCCAATAGATTTACTGCAAAAGCAATATCCGGCCGAGTACTATTAGCTAGATACATAAGCGCACCAATGGCACTTAGATATGGGAATTCACTACCCAATATCTCTTCTCCATCTTCTCTTGGTCTAAATGGGTCTTTCTCTACCTCTAGAGATCGAACCACCATGGGGGTCTTAGATGGATATGACTTGTCCATATTGAATTTCTCCAATATCTTTTGGGTATAAGCACTTTGGTGCACAAGAATTCCTGAAGGTAAATGATCAAGTTGTAGACCTAAGCAAAAATTTGGTTTGACCCAAATCCTTCATCTCAAACTCTGTCTTTAAATGATGACGTGCTTCTATCTTCCTTATTGCCAATGATATTGAGATCATCAACATAAACTGAGATAATGCAAAATCCATTGGAAGACTTCTTAATGAAGACGCGCGGGCAATCATCATTTTTAGTGTATCCCTTCATCAGAAGAAATTCACTTAATCGGTTGTACCACATTCTGCCCGATTGTTTTAAGCCATAAAGTGACTTCTGCAACTTGACACAATACATGTTGCGATTTGCCTTCGGATTCGGTATATCGATTCCATCTGGAACCTTCATATAGATACCAGAATCCAATGACCCATAAAGATATGTGGTCACTACGTCCATCAACTGCATAGATAAACGATTTTGTACTGCCAACGATATAAGGTATCGAAAAGTTATTGCACTCATGACAGGGAGAGTATGTCTCGTTGAAATCAATGCCTGGTTTTTGCGTAAAACCCTGTGCTACAAGCCTTGCTTTGTATCTCACCACCTCATTATTTTCGTTTCTTTTTCGAACGAAAACCCACTTGTATACCACAGGAAAGATTCTAGGAGGGGTAGGCATTACAGCTGAGAATACTTCCCTTTTGTAAAGCGAGGCTAATTCCGCTTCGATGGCTTCCTTCCATTTATTCCAGTCTGAGCGCTGCATGCACTCTGCCATGGTTTTGGGATCTGGATCATGTTGAAGGGATTCAACAATTTTCTCAGCGAAATATGAGTCGACAACTGTAGCATTTCTGTCAAAAGTTTCTCCTGTTTCAACGTAGTTGATGGCAATTTCATCTACCCTTATAGACGCATCGTTATTTCCCGAACTGATGTGTCTTGGGTCTTCCGATGTCCCAGTCTCAGCAACGTGCACTACTGAGCTAGGTTGTGGATCATTACAATCCACATGGTGTCTATCAATTGATGGTTGATTTGCTTTCACCACTTGTCTTTTCTTGCTAGCATTAGAATCTTTCTGATTGGCCGTACTTCTCCCCCTCTTACTATTGAGTGGGAGTTGAGTGGTTTTATTTGGTACCTCCACTCTTTCTGGCGCATTCCATGCGGGAATGAAAGATTTAGTGACACCTTTATAGTTGGTGAAAGCATCTGGCAGTTCATTTGCAAGTTTCTGCAAATGTATGATCTTTTGAACTTGTAGTTCACTTTCTGTAGTACGTGGATCAGAGGCTGGGATACCTTTGGCATCCCAATTAATTTCCTGGCATTCTTTTTGGTTCCTAAAGTCTCCCCCTAATGCCGGGAAATGTTCCTCATCAAAAATTGAGTCAGCGTACCGGGCAGTAAATAGATCTCCCATTAAGGGTTCTAAATACTTAATGATCGACGGAGATTGAAATCCCACGTATAGATCCCCACTTTCCTGTGTGGTCCCATAGATGTACGCTGTGGTGGTGAGATCGGGATGTAGACCGCACATCCGAACTTACGCAAATGGGAAATACTTGGAGGATTTCCACGTACTAACTGCATTGGGGAAGTATCATGATATGCAGTTGGTCGTAGTTGAACCAGGTCGGCAGTGTGCAAAACTGCATGACCCCAACACGACGTAGGTACTTTGCAATTCATTAACAAAGGTTGTGCAATGAGTTTGATCCTTTTGATCAATGATTCAGCCAAACCATTCTGAGTATGGACATATGGAACAGAATGCTGCACTTCAATCCCCAAAGCCATACAATAGTCATTGAAGGCATGCGATGAGAATTCTGCAGCATTATCCATACGGATCGATTGGATCCTATGTTCAGGAAAATTTGCCTTTAACTTTATGAGTTGAGACATAATCTTGGCAAATGCATGGTTACGTGTCGAAAGATGACACACATGTGACTACCTAGTTGATGCGTCAATTAATACCATGAAGTACCTGAATGGTCCAGAGTTTGGAGCAATTGGACCACAAATATCACCCTGAATTCTTTCAAGGAATTTTAGTGGTTCAGTTTTGATCTTGAGAGGTGATGGCCTCACGATCAGTTTCCCGGTGGCACGTGCGGTGCATACAAAATATGAGGATTTAGGAAACTTTGCACTTAAATTGTGACCAATGGAATTGCCGATAATCTTTCTCATCATCCCTATTCCAGGGTGCCCAAGTCGATCATGCCAAATTCGGAATGGATCAACATTTTGAAAGATTATCTTATATGCAACATGTGGAATGGGCTTAATGTATGTGTAGTACAACCTAGACGAGAGTGAGGGAATTCTTTCGCATGTGCGTTTGCCATATCCATCTGGTTTAGTCAAGAGAAGAAATTCCCCTTGCTTGTCATCATGGGTTTCAACATGAACTCCATTACGACGGATATCTCTAAAACTTAAGAGGGTACGAGTTGAATCGGGATACAGGAGTGCATCTTCAATTACGATTTGTGTACCCATGGGGAGTGTGATAGTGGCCCGTCTGGACCGAACTATCACAGCATCACATCCAGCGATGGTCAAAACTTTTCCATCTCTCTTCTTGAGAGTCTGAAAGTATTTGATCTCCCTAAGTATAGAGTTAGTGGTGCAACTATCCACTAGGCATAATTCCTCCTCCGTTGGGTCAACATCATGAGACATCTATAGTTAAATAAGAAATTCAACTTTAAGAATTCATTATTCAACATATAGAAACATATCACATACATATTCAAATATTACAACAATGAAGAGTTTATATGCTTCAAATCGATGAAGGCATATAGCTCTATGTACTATCAAACAATAGAACTTAAGTTTGTACAACTCATGGAGTGAGTTTGTACATCTCTACTTATTACAACATTATTACATGACAACCATAGGACATAAACAACTGGTTCGAGATTATTCTTCTAGTGGACCAATACACCGAGATTATGCTAAATCACCAAGTGGATCCTTTGAGAAGTACTCGATAAGCATGTCATCGGTAGTTTCTTCATGTGGAAGAGTGAGCATGCCTCCAGTTGTAGTGGTGTTCTCTTGACCAAGAGTGTTCTGCGGTTCCGGAAGAGCCAGCGTAGAACCTTGAACCACCTGTGTAGCCTCAGTAGAGTTGAAGTGAGCTTCATATCTTGGCTTGTTGGACTTTGGCTTCTTGAGGGAGTTTTGTTACAGAAGAACAAGATGTTTTGGGCAACGACATTCCTTAGTAGTATGATTGTAGCAACCACACCTGGAACAAGCATTGCGACTGTTGTCGCGAGGTGATGATACTTTGCCATTGCCTTTGCCCCCTTTTCCTCTCCTGAAGAATTTGCGTATGTTGTTGAACTTGCGTTTTCCAGCCGAACTCTTAGAGGAATTATTTTCCTTAGAGTTCTTTTTATTCCAAGCAGGTGATGAGCATTGTAGTGAACCTCAGGCAAAGGAGCAGAACCCGGAGGGCGCTGATGAGCATTCTTTAAAAGAAGCTCATGATGTTTTTCTACCTGAGATAATGTATGAATAAGCTGGGAATACTGCTGGAAATTGTTGCTACGGTATTGCTGATGCAATATCCGGTCCTCCGGAAGCATAGTGGATAGAGATTTCTCTATCTTTTCTGCATCCGTTGGCTCTTTTTCGCAGAATTTCAACTTGGAGCAAATGGTGTGAACAACATTATTATATTCTGCAACAGTTTTAAAGTCTTGCAGACGAAGGTGATTCCACTTGGCTGAGGGCCAAATGAGTTCCTTCTGCTGTTCATACCTTTCTTTGAGGGCTTTCCATAAAGCAAGTGGGCATCTTTCCATTAGATACTCCTGCTTGAGATCCTTATGGATGTAGAGCCTAAGGAGGAAAAGGGCAGAAAACTTTTTCTTGTCCTGTATGGGGGGAGCCCCAGCTACAGGCTCTTGAATTGCCTCAACAATCCCTCGAGAAGCAAACTTTATTTCGATGTCCGAAGCCCATGTTGGGTAATTGTGCCCATCAATGACGAGTTCGTCGAACTCTTTATTGGTTGCCATGTGCCTACAATTATGACCATGGGTTATCATTATGAGATAATGATAAATTGAGTAACCCAATGACAATGGTGTAATCTCATGAAGCAAAAATTAAATTACATGATTTGAGAGGAAAATATTCATGATAGTGAATAATTTGAAAATTAATAAGCACGGTATAGATATTCTCCAAATTAATGGAGTAGGTCTCTTAGTTGGGCAAATAGATTGCTGCCTAAAGCATGGATCTCAGGGCTGATATATTCAAAAAGAACATACCACAGCCAACGCTTAGGACTCCACTACCCTGTGCTTCATTAATAATCAAAATTAAATTTTAAATTTAAATTGTGATTATTCTCATAATTCACTTGGGAGGCATGTATAGGCAATCATTGGAAGATGTAGGCCTCATTGTGATGGGCAAGAAACTTGTTGCCTTAAGGCACGGTCTCAGGGCTACTAAATTCTATGAGAGAACTTAGCGCAGCCGGTGCCAAGGGCTCCATCACCCTATGCTCAAAACCCAAGAGAAAAATGCATGTAATTTAAAATTGCATGAGAATGTGCTAAGTAAAAATACAATATATTTTAAATTGCAAATTAAGACATAGCAAATAAGTAGAGAAAATTTTAGAATAAAATGCAAGGCATAAATTCTAAAATATGTGCAATAATTCAATAATATAGTCTGAATTGCATGAAATTTAAAGCATACATGGATGCACAATTACAGACAACATCAGGGGTCTAAACAAAAAATTACATAGACACATAAACACGGATGAATTATTGCAACAGAATTAGCAACTAATACAGGGACTAGAATGTAAAACATTAACTGAAAAGAAAATAACAAAGATTTTCTAGGCAGTGGGCCGAATCTTAGCGTCCCGCGGCCCACGGACGATGGCCCAAGCAGCCCCAGCGGCCTTGCTGGCCCAGCCGGCCCAAGCCGCACCCCCCCCGCCGCAGTATAAAAGGGCCTTCCACCGCAGCCGAGGCTGCCGGCGTCGCCGCCCACCGTGCCGCCGTCCCCCGGTCTGCCCGCCGCCCCACAAGCCACAGATCCGGCGAGGCACTAGGCCTCCGCGTCGGAGGAGGAGGGAGCGTGGCCCCCGAAGCCGTTGGGGACGCGATGATGCCTGGTGAAGATGACGTGACGGCGACGAGCGGAGGCTGAGATAGCAAGGGGAGGCGAGGTGCTGGGGCCGGCGCCAGTGCTCGAGTCGGGGACGGATGCGGCTGGCCGTCCACGCCGCGCTGTGATGGTCCCGGTGGAGGCGGATCCCGACGGCGGCGACCTGCGACGGGTGAAGGAGCTCGTGTCGAATCCATCTGGATCTCCACGGGCTCCTCCGCCGGTGGTGCAGTAGCTGCTCCGGTGGCCGGCGGCGAGGAGACGTCGAGGGGCAGGGTGCACTCCACCACGGGCACCTGGACCACGGCCGTCGGCGACGAGCAGAGGCGGAGCTAGCAAGAGGAGGCGAGGTGCTGGGGCCGGCGCCGGTGCTCGAGTCGGGGACAGTTGCGGCCGGCCGTCCACGCCGCGCTGCGATGGTCCCGGTGGAGGCGGATCCCGACGGCGGCGAGGAAGGGGAGCGGCGACGGCGGCAACCTGCGACGGGTGAAGGAGCTCGTGTCGAGTCCATTTGGATCTCCACGGGCTCCTCTGCCAGTGGTGCAGCAGCCGCTCCGATGGCCAGCGGCGAGGAGACGTCGAGGGGCAGGGTGCACTCCACCACGGGCACCTGGACCACGGTCGTCCACCCGTGCGCGTCACAGTGGGCCACGTTGGCCGCCTGGATGCGGATGGGTGGCGTCCGCGGCGGCGGTTGCTGAGGCGATCCGTCGGTGATGGCGGCGCTCGCCGGGGGCCCGCTGGGGCCAGCATCGGTGGAGGTGCCCGCCGGCGGCACACTGGTGCCTGCGACGGCGAGTGGTGGAGGAGCGTCCACGCGGTGGTTGAAGGCACAGTGGCCTCCGGCCGAGATGCGGGCGCCACGGCGACGGCGAGGAGCAGCAACCGACATCAATGGAGGCACCGTCACGGCGTTCCAGAGGTGGAGGGCCTGGCGCGCGGCGGCGGGCGTTGCCGTCTGGTGGTGGACGACGGAGCGGCGTACATGTCGCTGGAGACGCTCCCTGAGGCGGCGTGCACGGAGGCGAGGGGGAAGGTGCAGCACAGAGGCGACAAGTTCATCAATGGTAGGCATTGTACCTCTTCTCGTCGGAGGCCGACGCCTCCCTTTCTCGCCGGCGAACTGCAACCTTCTCCTTCTTCTCTTTCTCCCGCAGCAAGTGCTGATAACGTGATAGAATCGAGTAGAAACGAGAGGCAAAATGAGAGGAATGAATTGCTTGTATTCATTGATCAGTGTGTTTACATATATATACAGTGGATGGGGAGGAACGGCGTAGGACGCCGTGGCAACCGCCGCGTCCGTACGCCGGAGATCTAGGCAGCAGTTGCCACCTTGTGATTGATGGATGAGATCATCTTGATCTCATTGTTTGTAACAGATCGATCGTGAGGTTGGGGAGCCGGTCGACTGTAAAGTTATCATTGTGCAATTCCACTCATCATCCAAGCAAATTCGGTGATTCATATAAGCTTTGAGTAAAAAAATATTTGTTTTCAAAGAGGATATGCTAGAATATAAAATTAAATATCTGCCATGTCCTCATAATTTGTACATTATACATTTTATATGATAAATAAATAGTATTGAAGAAATTTATGTTGCCTATGAATGCATAAAGTTGACAGCCACATTTGGCATTGAATTTCTCTCTCACGCAAAAAAGGAAAATGTTCCTCATGTCCTGGAATTAAGGAAAAGAAATTATGGTTGCAGAATACTGACGTGGACGGACGGGTTCTACAACGGTGAGGTGAAGACGAGAAAGATCGCCAACTCCGCGGAGCTGACCGCCGACCAGCTCATCATGCAGAGAAGCGAGCAGCTCCGAGAGCTCTACGAGGCCCTCGGCTCCGGCAAGTGCGACCGCCGGGCGGCACGGCCGGTCGCCTCGCTGTCACCGGAGGACCTCAGCGACACCGAGTGGTACTACGTGACCTCCATGACCTACGCCTTCCGACCTGGCCAAGGGTACTTGTAATACGTAGTAATAATCAATGAGATAATTACTGCATAACTGTTGCCCCCTTCTCATAAAAGTCATAATCATATTATTATTATTATTTTTGGTTGCCGTGGCTTGTTTCGGTGCTTGCCATTTGGGTGCACGCCGCCACAGGTTGCCGGGAAGGAGCTTTGCTAGCAACGAACATGTCTGGATGTGCAACGCTCACCTCGCCCACAGCAAAGCCTTTCCCCGCGCAATCCTGGCGAAGGTATGCCAAGTTCTGACGGGGAGGAAATACTAATTATTCTCCGTTTCTATCCGTTACCTTTCATTCACTTTCTTGATTAATAACCAGTTTGAGTAGGAGTAATCTTTATTGCACTGACATTGACTCATCATGAACTCCATGCTACACCTGCATCTGCATGCATGCGACCTTGACGTTCGACCCGTTCAAGCAGAGCACGTCCATTCAGGTAAGCCGTTGTTCTTTTTTTTCTTTTTCTTTTTTTTGTGCGCAAGAGGTAAGCCGTTTTCATGCTTCATTCTCGACGTAATAAGCAGTGACTTTCAGAATGTTTTTTCTGACTATAACTGCTTCCTGGATCGTTTTTTTTTGTAGACAATCGTCTGCATCCCCCTCATGAGTGGCGTGCTTGAGCTGGGGGCAACTGATGCGGTATGTGCTCAATAGTCAAATTACACCGTCTGAACAAATTGTTGACAGATTTACTTATTCTCAAAATGCTATCTCTCAATCTCAATCATGAAACTTATACTAAAAATTGAATTGGGGATTGATATGAGGTTAGGGTTTTGGGGTGGGGGTCAAATGTAACCTTTGGATCTACAAGGAGCTCCGATGAGGCTTGCTGGCTGTCGGTGGAGCTGAGGGAGAGATGCCGGTGGAGTGGAGGCAGCAAGGCACTGGTGGAGCTGAGTGGTGGAGGATCCTTTGTAGGTGGTGGAGGTGGGGGCGTCTGAATCAATGTCACACCCAGTTTTAGAAGAAAAATCCACAGGATCAAAGTGGCATACATATGGTAGACATCATAAGTTAAATATAATAAGACAATGTTCAAAACGTAGACAAGAGGTTTAATAACTTTATTACACTCAGGAGATAGACTAGAAGGTCTTGACATGTTCAATGATAATAACTAAAGCGAAGCAACTCCGCCTTCGTCTTCCACAGGCACTTGACTGAGGAACACACACTTCTCAGAAATCACCGAAATACTCGACAGCCTCATTCTCTTCTAAACAACGGTTAGGTAAGGGTAAGTACTATTATGGTTGGTACTCAGCAAGAGGAGGAAGAATGCAAGGCAAAGGCATATAGGTTTGTAATGGTTAGCATTTTAGTTGGTCAAAATTTTTTAGCAAGTACCTGTTACTAGATGTAGGTTTATACCAACCCAATTAAGCATATTGAAACCAACATTATTCCAAAATTCTTTTGGCTTGCCCTTTCAGCGAGGCTATCAGAAAAGCCCTCCTTGCCCTTTCGGCAACTAAGTATAATATACCCTTTCGGCAAGGCTTGCTCTCTGATAACCCCTCCTTGCCCTTTTGGCAAGGCTATCAGAGAGTCTACATGCCTAATTAATTCTTTTGGCAAGGTCATCAGATAGTCTACCTGTCTAATTAATTGGCTAAGATCAGAACCATGTGACATTGTGGTTTGTACAATTTTCTTGTGTAGCGTTCCATGTTCCAATTAAACTCAAATGCGCTTGTATTTTTATAACATTCATCATCATATCAAGCATAAATATGATTATTATGAAGATCCATTTTTAACCATCCTAAATTAAGCAACTAAGTATAATCTACCCAAAATTATTAGGTTGTTCAAAGGAATATGGGTAAAAATCTGGGTATGTCCTTAATATGTGTTCCCCCTCAAATTATGCAATATAACTTAAAAGTAAAGTGAATTAACATGCTTGCTAATAGGAAAAAGTAGAATATGTTGGCGGAGAAGTCCACTTGCATTCGTCGCCTAAAAATTGTGGTTCTTCCTCTTCAAAAGTGTTGCTCTTGCACGTCCTTGAACAACATGTCTTCTACGAGCACAGAAGAAAGCATACGATAAATAAAACAATACAACAAATAGTTCAGAAAACTAAAAACACACTGCTAGAACTAACGGGCTTGCTAAGAGGATCGCGTAGACACCAAAAAGCCTAAAACAAATAAGAAACGATAAAGATACAACCTAAACAAGGTTCAAGGGTGTGAAGAAACTAAGCTTATAGGGGTTTAACTAAAAGAAACAGAGGGTCGAAACCTAACTACGCGTAAAAACCGAAGGGCTAATGAGCTAAAAGCCTAACTAAGGACAGAGAGCAGGATAAACACAACACTTAGGGGCCTAAACATACAAAATAGGACCTAACTATAAAGGTTTTTATTTTTACTACGGGAGGACCTACATCTAAACCTATAAAACAGAGGAGCTCTTTAGTAAAAAGATGGCAGCCGGATACTCGGCTCTGGGTTGACCATTACAGGCTCAGGTTTGACTCAGGTGGGGGTGATCTGAGTCGTTAGCTCCACGATGGACTACTGGTGGTGGCAGACGCGAAGGAACGAGCGGGGTGCACAGTGAAAGGACCTTGATATCGCCTAGAGAGTGGCAATATGCATGTTGACTAATTCTTCTTTTTCACTCTTATAAATTGCACTGCCTGGGCCACCAGTTAGACCAACCCTGGCTTACCACATAGAGGTGACCATCAGACAGGTTCCTCCCACCGATCAGACCAGTTCGTCTCGCCGGTCTGACCAGTGTTGAGCAGTGAACACAACAAATGTAGCTCAAGCTTCAATTTCTAGCACGAACCAACCTTCGTGAGTGGCTTATGTAGATGATCACAAGCGGGGGTCAAGAAGTCCTGCATACAAGAATAGCACACTCAAGTAGATTGAAGTAGAAACATAAGTAATATGCTAGAAATCAACAAGTGAGGTAAACCAAGAGTTGACACGATCATTTGTTTATCCACTATTCAGATTAACCCTCATGAACCCTACGTATCTATTAAGGAGCCTATTAAAAATATGAGTCTCTCTCTACTCCCTTCTAACAAGATAGGTTTGTTCCAACCACTTTCCTCGCTCCACTATAAGATGATCTTTTCCACCAAAGAGACAAGATCATAGCCCTCACAAACTTGTTGCTGCTCACCACGCCTTGGGAGCTAGCGAGCGACACCTGGCCATCAAGGAGACAAAACTTCAAGAGTAACAAATGCTTCAAAAGCTTTCTTGACTGAAACAAAAGTGCTCAAGCTATGAATTATTCTTCTCAGCTCACAAATGCTCGCACAATGTCATTCTCTCAAGCCAACTCACAGATTTCTCAAGAATTACACGAATCTAACAAAGAGAGGTTGGGGAGAGTTTTTTTGGTCATTAGAGTGTGTTAAAGTTGTGAGGAACCAGCAACCCTCCAAGGAGGGGGATAAGGGTATTTATACCCTCATCACCCACCAGAAACTATCTGTTGTTCATGTCTTGACCGGTCATATCGTATACCGGTCAAACCGAGGAGACGGAGTTAGCCCCAAAACCTTACAAACACTCTAACCTGCCACCACAATAATGAAAATGCTTCTTAGATCAGCTGAACAGTAGGGATGCATCCTTATGGATCTCTCAAAGCTATTTCCCACATATATAGGGCAACTAAGAGCACTTTTGATGTCTGTCAATAAGCTAATGATGCATCCCTCTTGATAGTATGGCATACTTATACTCAAGAATAAATATAAACATCGTATTATCCACTTGAGCTTGTATGTCTTCATCCATGCCATACTTTGGTTAATATGCACATGAGGACTTCCAACATTGCTATCATACTTGAGCTAGTGACTTAAGATTCTTCCATTAGCCATGGAATTTTACACTTGAATCCTTAAGCCATTCCATTTTATATATCAACTACAGTTGATTTGATGAATTGCATTTCTTTCTCTGGTAAGGCTTAGATATGATGCTTCAAAACCTTAATAAATTGCACATGGTCTCATGTTGTACATCTTTGTTTAGTCCCTCGCTCTAATCATCTCAATTGGTTTCTTCACCACTTAACCTTGCCACATTGTGTTTAGCTTTGCTTCGTCAACATTGAATTCCCATTTGAAAGAAATCTTCAAATGCTTGTTCTTGATTGATAATGAATATCCATGATTCGCAATCTTCCAATAATTGGACCATCATATATTATCATAAGCTCTTGTTCTTTTATAATAAACACATGAAGTATTGCAAAGTTCATTAGTGAAAATCAATATTCTCTTTTCATGATCCCTTTTCTTGTCAACAAGCTATCACATGATTTGGAGACTTGTAGATCAATTTTTGAAATATATCACCAATGTTAACTTCATATTTTCTTGTCATTGATGATCAATTGCATCACCGGATCACACACTTGCTTGCTATTTTTAATCTGAGTCATATATCATTCATTCAATTATATGAAACAATATTACATCGTGAATATAAGAATAAAACCATGCTCATTAATAAAACCACGCTCACAATCTTAAAGCAATAAGTTATTTATTTAATAATTTTGTCATACAATCCACCAAAACCCATTTAGGGGCCTAGATGCACTTTCACACGGTTGCGGCCTTGCCAAAGTTGCTTGAAATTAAGCATCCGACCTCAGTTTGCAACGCGGTTTACTCCTACGTGAAGTTGTTGGGAGGTGGCAAACATAGCTAGGGGGTTATGGAAGAGGTTTGGATGGCAGTCGGGGTCGCGCAACGCGAGGGGAAGCTCGACATGGAAGGACTGCTACTCCGTCGTGCTTCCTACGGGCAAAAGCTGGCGCGATTGCGAATGGAAACAAAGGAGAGAAGGCTCCCTCACCTAGGTGTAAAGCCTCAGGAAGATTCTTGGTGATAGAGAGGTCATGGGGAAGGAGATCAATGGCAACGTAGCTCCAACGTGCGGGTTGATCTTTGGTGATGCTCTGATGCAGCTCGGTCCAGTGGCGAAGAAAGGTGTCCTATCACGACGGTTCATGGTTAGGCGTTGCAAATGGTGGAGAAAAAAAGAGGAAGACGAGTGCGTCCGGCAATAGCCCGGCGGTGGGAGCCAAACGACGACAGCACGTGCGAAGGTGGAGAGGGGGTGCGAAGCGTGAGCGGGTGCAAAAGGAGCGAGGCAAAGGCTCGAGTAGGCCTTGTATGGAGCAAGGGAGAAAGGTCAGTAATATGAGAGGATGGTGAAGCCCGGTGGTGGCCATGATCAGCCATGATGACATCAAGAGGGAAGTTTGATTGAGGGGGAAACGGAAGAGGGAGGCAAGAGGGTTTGCGGTGACGCTCCACTAAGCCTTGAAGGCGCGCTTGATGGGGGGAAGGCAAGGGCCAAGGGGTGTGGGGAAACGGTCGGGCGGGTGCTTGCGGGTGCAGAGGAGCTGGAGCGATTGGAGGTGGGGGAAGGGGCTGATGAGCGAGACTTGCTGGTCAGCAGCACAGAGAAGGGACAGAGACGAAGCGGGTTGGTGGAAGAGAAAGCTGGGCCGTGTGAGAGGCCAGAGGCTGAGCGAGGGTGCTGGGTCAGTGCAAGCACAACGGGTCGGGCGAGCTGGGTTGCGGAAGAGGAAGGCCGGGCGGGCTGGATAGAAAGAGAGATAGGGAGAGGAGAGGTTTTGAGGTTTGGTCTTTTCACAATTCTGAAAACCACACAACAAACAAAAATCAATGCAACGAATATGAATGCAGCAACCATTTGTTGCTTCTAAAATTAATTCAAATGTCATTTAAATATTTAAAGGTCAAACTTATTTAATAATTTATTTAATCCTTAGAAAACAAAATATAGACCATCATGTTGCTTACATTGTGTTAGTGATGGAATTTGGGTGTTACAATCAAACGGGCTAGCATTGGACGATGGAGGGCGGTGAAAGCCATCGCAGTTAGACGGAAGATGGGAGGTTGGTGATGAACGGCGTCAGCAGGCGTCACAACTAACAAGGGACAGAAAGGATGAGAGGAGAAGGAACTCACCCAATAGTTTTAAATCCAACGGCTAAGGATGGTGATCGATGCAAAATGAATTCTGAATCATGAGGCTGTGTGCATCTCATTATGCAGAGGCCGTGAGTATTTTCAGGACGTCGTATCATCTCGAATGTAATAACCTTGAAAATTAATAAAGCTTCTTTTATCGAAAAAATAAAATAACCTCATCGGCTCCTGACGGAGTTTATTCTTTTCAGCATTGTGAATTTCCAGAAGATCAACTATATGCATCAGCATTATCGAAAGAAAAAGGGTATATTCGCCTGTATTTAATATTTAACCAAACTTGGTGCTATTGCCAGGTGGTGGAGGACCCAGACTTGGTCAGGCGAGCCACTGCATCTTTCTGGGAGATGCAGTTTCCAGCATGCTTGGAGGAGCCAAGCTCCAGCCTGTTAGCAATCGTAACCGGCAAGCCCGCCGACATTATCGTGTTCGAGGACCTCGATCACATTGCCATGGAAGCGATGATTGCCGGGGGACAAGAGCTAAGCGAAGCGGTGAGCCTGTCAAATGCAAGCCTCGATCACATCACCAAGGATATCGATGAATTCTACAAGCTCTACGAGGAAAGGGGCGAGCAAGCACTCGAGGATACTTGGATCATGGACGGGTCTTTCGAAGTCCGCTCTTCGCCGCAGCCGACGTAGGGGGCTGCTGCTACTAACAACGCCGCCAACACCTCAAGCGCGCGCGTCAATGGGTCTCGCGCGACATGTTTTACGGCTTGGGCGAGGCCAAAATCGGACTCCGATGAAGCCATCGTGCGTGTCGTCGTCGAGGAGTGGCAGAAGTTGCTGAAGAAAGTGGTGGGCGGCAGAGCTTGGGCGGCAAACATTAGCGGCGGCAGCACGACGAGGACGGCCCAAGAAAGTGGCATCAAGAGCCACGTCATGACGGAGAGGAAGCGTCGGGAGAAGCTCAACAAGATGTTCCTCGTTCTCAAGTCATTGGTTCCCTCCATTCACAAGGTATAGCGCAAACATTTTTCGGTGTTTTCACTTTGCATGTGAATTGTAATCCTTCCATTCACTTTGCATTTTTGAAACGAAGTACGTTCACTTTGCATATAAATTGTAATCCTTCCATTCTGAACTTTTGTTTGTTCCAGGCTGACAAAGCATCGATCCTTGCCGAAACGATAGCGTACCTCAAGGAGCTTCAACGAAGGGTACAAGAGCTAGAGTCCAGCAGGGAACCCATGATCTCGCGCCCATCCGAAACAACGAAGGTAACTAGGTGCCATGATGACGATGAGGCCGTCAGGGAAAAAGTTTGTGCCACGGGCTCCAAGAGGAAGGGCTCCGAGCTCAGCAATGACGTGGAGGGAGCACCCATGGGAAATCTCCAAGGACGGCGCCATCAACGTCACCCTCGTCGTCTTGGACAATTAGGAGGTTCTCGTGGAGTTGCAGTGTCGATGGAAGGAGCTGTTGATGACGCGAGTGTTCGACGCCATCAAGAGCCTGCAATTGGACGTTCTCTCGGTTAAGGCATCGGCACCGGATGGATCCATGGCGTTGAAGATACGGGCTCAGGTATCACCAGATAATTAAGACACATTGAGATTGCAGTGTAATACAGTAACTGGTAGGGAGAGGAGCTTTAATCTCGGTTGGTAAGGGGAATAGGTCTCTTAAATCCAATCGGGACTAATGATGAGAGACGAAAGCCCCTAGTCCCGGGTGAACCAACCTGGACTAAAGGGGGGCACGCCAGCGCCTGCGCACACCCCCTTTAGTCTCGGTTGGTAATACCAACCGTGACTAAAGGGTCTCGTCTTTTTTTTTTTTGCTGTTTTCGATTTGAGCGTATATTCTAATTGTTGTCTAACCCGTATATGTACGTATACGTATTTACACTTGTATATATGTATATACCTGTCTATATATACCATATACACACTTAGACTTATATATAAACTTATATATCTACATAAACTTAAAAATATACACATCAAAATAGATAGTTTTTATACATCAAAATATCGTTCACTTCAAATTTCTAGTCTCTATTGGATTTTTTAATCCATCATAATGATGTTTTCCTGCTGGATTAACCACCTCCTCCAAGAGGAATCCCAAGAGACTTTCTTGAATCGCCGAAAGACGATCCTTCTAAATGACCTCGTCCTTAACCATATCCATCTGTAATGTGCAAATATGTTAATATATTACACCCAACAATTAAATATAGAAGCGGTTAGGAAATAATGTATTATTAATAGGTTTATTTAATTAACTTACATTGTAATTTTCGGAGTTTGCACTTGCCAAACATCGTATGTGCTCACAGACATAGTATCCACATAAATTATTTCCTTGTTTATGTCTCAAACACTAAAGTGGATAGGAGAAAATGTTATGAAATATAAGTGTGATAAAATTAAAATTTTCTCAATCTGAAGTTGTTATTTGGATTACGTACCGGATAATCAGTACAGAATGTAATTGTTGGGTTAAATTCACCTTCTTTCTCTGCAATGAATTTTTCCCAAGCTCTGAGGAAAATTAATCTATACTATAAGGAGCGAAGACAATTGAAAACTTTTCTCACCCAATTCGGACCCACCTTACCCCTCACGTCGGACCCACCCGTCAGGTTGCGTGATGACAAAAAGGTGGAACGACTATAGAAATCGCAATTTGGGGAGCGTTTCTGCCAAATATATAATTTTTTTGTCACCCACCCCGTATCTACCCACCCTCCATACCCGCCGGGCCCACCCACATGCACCCCACGCGGCGCCTGGTCATTGTGAATCGGACGATCGGTGAGAGCAACAGGACCCGAGATCCCTCTCGAACTCTCTTTCTCCCTCGAAACTCTTCACGCTACGACCGGCGACCGCGAGCCCCGGCCGGCAGCGGATCCCCAATCGGAGCGCACAGCCCCGACGGTGGATCCCTAGCCGGTGCGGCGAGCTCCGCCGGCGAGAGCGCGGCCCCGGTGATGGATTCCCTGCCGGAACGCGCGGCACCCGCGTTCGATGCACACGTAGAAGACCGACCCTTCCGGTTGCTCATCCAGCCATGCCGACGCCGTCGATGTCGTTCTGCGTGAGCACGGCGAGGAAGCTCGTGTAGCGGCGGTGCGCAGGGAGGGCGACGACCCTCCCCTTCCCCGCGTTGGGCGCCACGTACTCCGTCAGCCAGAGCTTGAACGCCGTCGCCTTCGCCTGCTCCTCGATGTACTCCTTGGGCTCGCCGCGGTGGCGCAGGCGCCTGGCGAGGCACTACCGGGCGGCGACGGCGTGGCCCGCGTGCTCTTGAGGGACCGTCACGCGCCCAGCTCGGCGGCCTCCTCTGCCCCCACAGCAGTCGTCGGTGCGGGCCTTGCGTCCGGATCTGGTGGCGCCGCCGGGACGGGACGGCGCTGCGCCCTACCTCGGCCGCTGCCTGTGGCGGGTCCCCGGTGAGCTGGTCCCGGCCGGCGCGGCTTCCCCTGACGATTCTTGGCCTTGGAGTAGACGGCGAGGAGCACGACCTCGACGCCTCGAAGCCGAAGAGCGAGAACGCGGCTGCTTCGAGAGCAGCGCCTTGGTGTCCCTGCACATACTCGTGGCCGGCGCCCGCAGCTGCCTGTCACGGTAAGGACTGGCAGCGGAAGGGCCAACGAGTTCCTCTGCCCCTCTTATCTTCACCGCAAGAACATGACTCTGCTCCCTGTCCACCATACAAAGCAAAGCTAGCAGCATACCCTCGCGGATATCCACTCTCGCTCCCTACTTGCCATCGCACTCAAATCAACAAGAAGACCTGCTCCCATCCATCGCAAGAAGCAGCACGCCCCCTGCTCTCTTTCTCCTATCTGATTTTTCCCCATCGCAAGGAGTTGTTTCCTTCTCTCTTTCTATCGTGAGCACAAACCAGCAGCAGCCCTTCTTTCCTCTCTGCGATGCAGTTCGATTCAACATACATGACCACAGAATCCACCACCCGAGCTCCTCCAGACCAAGCAGCAGCTGGCCAGCTGCTCCTCCTACAAATCCAACCAATCCCCTCTTTCTCCTAGCACAGGAAACCACAGCAGCAATGGGGAGGACGGCCAGTGCGGGCATGGAGAACGGTGACCGACGCGGCAGGGATCGTGGCCGCACGGCACACGGAAACGCAGAGTGGAAGGATGTTACTACTGCGGCGAGGTTGGGCTCATCAATGGAGGGGTCGACGCGGATGGTAGTGGTGGTGGCCGGTGGGTGGGGTGTGCGTGGGGATAATTCGAAGGGAAAAAATAAAAAGAAAACGGTAGGTGGGACCCATGAGTAGAGGAGGTAAATAGAGGTTACTGCTACAGCAAAAAGTAATTCAGGGGATCAAATTCTTTAAAGGACCCTCCAAATATTGCTTTAAGGTGTGATTTTTAGATGTGACTGCTGCAGACAGTCTAACACGCCCCATTGCCCCACCAGAACATGCGACGTGGGCATGGAGATAGCAGGCCACTACACGAGCAAGGGGTGGCCGGACGAGGGGCACCCTGGCCACTCAGACGTGCCACGCCGTTGCGACTGGAGGTGACTGATAGACACGCCGTGGTCGTGGTGAGCGGAGCTGGCGCTGCATAGCAGGTCGCAATGACGCGGCTCCATGCCAGATGACGGTGACGACATGGCCCGCCACCCGACGAGAGGGGGCAACGGTGCTCTACGGACGGAGGCGGTGTGATTACTGGTGGTGAAGTTGTTGTAGGCGGCGATGGACGCGATGTGGTATGCCTCGCCTCCATTGCCGCGTCACCAGACTAGCAAAAGGACCCTTCCATGGTCGAAGGTGGTCAAGGTGTGGATTTCTCTCTTCGTGGCTGAGCGCATGCTCCCGTGCGTGCTTGCACCATCTGCCCATAGCCCCTCGCATCGTGTTGGGCCCGTCCCCTCCTTAATCTTCATGTGCATTTTTTTGTCAACATGAAGATTAAGGAGAGCTTGTTCACTTGGCAAATGGTGCCGGAGCATACAAAGATTGGGCATGTGAAGCTATAAATGATATCCACAACTTGGCTGACAAGTTTAACGGTTCCGTAAGTTAAAGAGATGCTGAAATCAAGAATCTGTTATTTGCTATCTGTATTGAGTCAAGAAGCTTCGCAAGGATGCAAAAGAGAACACAAAAAAAATGAAAGAGTTAGGGAGGAAGTCAATTTTAAATATTTTATTCTATATTTGTGATATCTTACAAACTATGAAATTTTGAATCTCGTTATCATATAATAAACAAAAACATACGAGAAAAATGTTGGATATAAATGTGCTTGTGTCGTGCTTAATTGAAAAATATACAACCAAGCTTGTTTCAGTAAAAAAAATATAAAAGCAATTTTAATAGACACGTGCGTGCCGCACGTGCACTTTACTAGTGAAAGATAATGTGTTAGTAAAAGCAATATATATATATATATATATATATATATTGCATTAAAAAGAACGTCTTAGATAGAATTATTACTCTTGAAACATATTTTGAAGGTCTTGGTAACTTGCGGGGTTTTTTTTCAATGAATCCCACACCATGACACTGCTATTGTCGACTTGAATGATCATAAGAATCCAGTGGAAACTGTATATACATGGTCATAATACTCATACAAATTAGAACTAAATAGAATTAACAAGGACAATTAGATGGCAATCGCACATACTTGCAGCTGTAAGGTAGTAGTATGAGATCCTTGTCATGAAACTTAGACAAGGTCCTATAGATTGTCGCGATTGTTGTGTCTGGTTGATGCTTGACCTCAAACTCGTTGACTTTTGATGGGTCCATGAAACCAATTCTATTGGCAATATTCTTTTTTTTTTGCATCTCTTGTTTTTGTAGGCTACCAAAAATGAAATACAAAGTTAATTAGTAGATCCACATACGTAATAAATTTATTAATAAACATAAAAAAATACGCCACTTACAGACACCAAGCGACGATAAGATCGGTATTCAGGGCGTCTAGATGGTAAACTTCATAAATATCTTTGAATTCCAGCCAGACCACCTTGTTGCCTTCAGTGGCAAAATCTTCCGGTCTAGCAAGTATACCTATGGTATCTACACCTTTCGCTGAATGCCGCATGTACCACTCATGAAATTTGTACATCTTAGTTGAGAGCTTAAATACCAGTTCTGGCCGGATAAGAGGTTTTCCTAGCTGAAAGGGCCATCTATACTCGAAACTTGGATCCCAGGGTGGTTCTTCATGGCCGAGTGCAACACTTATAGGCATCCCTGATTGTTCCATGAAATCAAGGACCTGCACTACTTGTTGTGTAGGCATTTCTGCTAGAGCTCGTTCATGTGCATTGAGGTCGGAGGCAACGTAAGTCTGTTTGCTCATCGACGCATCTGTTTTCTGCTCCAGCTTCTTTGCATGAGTATCTTCTTTAGACGACGTCGACGCCAGTATGGGCATCAGTTTATTGCTGTTTTCACTCATTAGTTTGAAAAACCCAAGTTTGGCCGGATCTACTTTTTTGGTCTTCTCGAGCTCCCTCTGTTGCTGTTTTGTATTCAGATTGTTGAAAAATTCATACACATGTTGGGCACCGATCGTCGTTTTTCCTTCTTCTGTCGTCTCCCATGCTAGCTTCCTTTTGCTGATGGGCTCAACCATTTTCTTTATCGTTGGTGGTTTTTTCAGCTTTGGTGGTTGTACTGGGTTGGAAGACTGTGCTCCGACGGTTTTTTCGGTTGTGCTTTCGTGGCTAGGTGGTTTTTTCTGCGGTGGTTTCTTCTACGGTGGTTTCGTAGTTTTTTCTGATGTGCTTTGGTGACTGGGCGGTTTTTTCTGCGGTGCTTTGGTGTTTTTTTGCTTTTGATGGCGCTTGCTTTGCCGCCATTGGTTTTTTCTGCTTTTTTGGAGGTGATTCGGGATTGATGTCAATATCATGGCTGGAGCTCGCACCTTCGGAATTGAATAATGGTTCTTGTGTAGATGGTGAGCGAGGTGATATTGAAGGTCGTGAAGACGGCCTCAGAGATGACGATGGTTGCGGCTGCGGGGGATCTGTAGTAGGGATTGATCCCTCCGTCTGGGGGATTATAATGTAACGTTTGGGCCACAATATGATACCATGAACCGCATCCTTGAGTGTCCTTTCCCCGTCACCTCCTGGGATGTCTATCTCTAGATCTTCAAATTGTGGCTGACAAATCTCCTCCACAGAAATCGAGGCGTAGCCGGGTGGAATCAACATGCCGTGGCTAGTCTGTCCAGGAAAATGCGCAAAAGCACTTCCGTACGCCACCTATATATGTAGAGAAATAAGGAATTTATTATATTTTCTAAGTGATGCATCAAAAGTTGAGCTAATTGCATGTAATAATTATATTTATATATACCTGCATTGTGATGTTGCCGAATGGCTTGTGCAGCTCACATGGGGTGCACCGACAGAGAAAACCCACATGGTATTGTTGGTTGTCATCCACTGGAACTCCTTCGATTGCCCTCGGCTCTTCAGGGCCCTCTGTGCAAGCACCTGGTGCGACCTCTATGCAAGCACCTGGTGCAACCTCGGTAGAAGCACAACTACTTTTGCGAGCGGAAGGGCTAATGACGGGATCCAGCGGTACTTCGGGCAGTGCTCCAGATTGGGCTATTTGAGATATCGTTACGGCCACTCGCCGATCAATCTCTGCCTGCATCTTTTCTTCTTGTTCTTTAAGTCTTTGCTCCATCATTTGGCGCCAATGCTCCTCTTCGCGCTCTCTTCTTCTTTTGCGAATTTTATAGCTATCGAGGTTTCCCTTGAAAGCATACTTCCACGGCACCACCCCGTAGCCCCTGCAACGTCCTGGGTGTTCTGGATTCCCGAGCGCCATAGTGAGTTCATCCATTTCTCTGTCAACCTTCAATCTACCAGCTCTGACATCTTCTATTTTTTTTCATTATCTCAAGTGCCTTCTCTCGTAACGTGGGCGGGAATTCAAGGGTACCATCATCCGGGTTCAATCTGCCTCCATGCGCATAATACCAATTCTTCGATCGATCGGGCCAGTGAAAGACCGCTGTGATGATACCTTTGGCGATAAGATCTTGTTCCATCTTCCGCCACTTGGGAATTGCTACCGCGTAACCACCTCGACCAAGACGATGGTTGTACTCCCCTTTCTTACTGGCACTGTTCTTCCCTTGTGCAATTTTTTGGGCAAAAATTTCACTTTTCTTGTATTCAACAAAGGACTTCCAATGATCTTTTATCTTCGGATATTCATTCCAATTTGGAGTTCGGTTGTTCTTGATAAAATCTCTAGTCAACTTCTTCTTGAAATTCTGAAATTGAGTTGCCATCTTCACTAGAGTCCAACCCTTAACAAGGTTTGTGTCGACGCCTTTAGGAAGTGTGAAGTGTTTTAGCACATCATTCCACAGCTGGTCTTTTACTGAGTCCGGAACCACATATGGATTACTTGGTTTTCCCTTCCATTCTCTATACTTGATGGGCACGTTGTCCCTTACAATGGCCCCGCATTGAGACACGAACTTGTCCTTGATTTTTTTTTGAGCACAAGGCTGGCCAAGCTCTGACACCTCCGTGATATGATACATCACATCGCCGATCCAGAAGCCTACAAGTACCATGCATATTCGTTATTTATTTATGTAAGAAATGGGGTTATCGAATTAATACTAATGAACTTAATGCATGATATGTATACCTCGTTGGAACCTTCTGCATTAGCATCCTCAAGGTCCTCATTATTTTCTGAGTCGGCGGCTATGTCTTCCTCATTATTTGCAAAGTCATCGGCGGCGACGCCTCCTTCACCGATCATATTTATGTTGAGGAACCTATCTGCCTGGCTACACTCCTCGTCCGTGTAGGTTGCAACGGTATTTGCACCGCGAGCAATAATGTCCTCAATAATCCTTTCATCATTGTCACTGTTATCCATCTAGAATAAACAGTAATTTTCTATGAATCGACACGAATTTATGAGAATATACAATAATTTCTATCTATTTCTAGAATCAACAAGAATAAACAGTAATTTTCTATGAATCGACATGAATTTATGAGAATATACAATAATTTCTATCTATTTCTAGAATAAACAAGAATAAACACTAATTTTCTATGAATCGACACAAATTTATGAGAATATACAATAATATCTATTTATTTCTATTATCCATCTAGAATAAACAGTAATTTTCTATGAATCGACACGAATTTATGAGAATATACAATAATTTCTATCTATTTCTAGAATCAACAAGAATAAACACTAATTTTCTATGAATCGACACAAATTTTTGAGAATATACAATAATTTCTATTTATTTCTAGTATCCATCTAGAATAAACAGTAATTTTCTATGAATCGACACGAATTTATGAGAATATACAATAATTTCTATCTATTTCTATAATCGAAAAGAATATACACTAATTTTCTACAATAATTCATATTAATTTCTATCAATTTCTAAAATAACCACGATTTTATCGGTAGTGTCGCCTACCGGAGTCGGCGAGGAGCCGGGGCGAGACGGCGGCGGGATCCTGGGTGCGTCGAGGGAGGCAGCGGGGAGCCGGGGAGAGATGGCGGTCGGCGATGCTGGGGAGAGACATATTTAATTAGAATTATTATACACATATTTAGTACAATTTTATACTTAAATTTAATATTCAAATGAAATTAAAAAAATTGCTGACGCAAACAATTCATTTGTTTGCGTCAGCAAGTCTCAAAACTCCCAATTAAAAATTGGGGGCAAGGCTGGTGTACGCCGCGGTCGGGGGGGAAGGGTGCGCCCCTACCGGTGTTAGGGAGGACGACCGTGAGGCTAAAGACAGAGCGCAGCAGGACGAGGTGACGGAGTGGGACAGACGATGTTGATGCGCGGGCAGAGGCGACGACGCGCAGGCCGGTCGGGCGGCAAGGCGCGCGGCGCGTGGCGGCGGCGGAGCCCTGGAGGCCGGGGAGGACGGCGCGAAGGAGGAGGATGGGGAGGAGGCCGACGCGAGGAGGAGCCCCGGAGGCCGGGGCAGGCCGGGGAGGAAGCCGCCGCGTTCCGGGGGCCGACGGCGGCGGACCGGTGTGGCGGGGGGCGACGACGTCGGCGGGTCGGTGGACGGCGGATTCCGGGAGGCCGACGGCGGCGGAGAATTCCGGGGGCAGAGGACGGGGGGCGCCGCGGAAGGTGGCGGTCGGGGAGGATGACAGCGGAGGAGGAGGAGGACACGACGACGACGATGGCAGCGGATCGGGGACGAAAAATTGGCCAAGTGCTGGAGGGGGAGGGTGACGAGGGCCCAGATTAGGGCCCCCTTTGACGGCGAGATAATCACTCTTGAGGTAGAGTCTTCTGACACCATAAACAATGTGAAGGCTAAGATTGACAGCGTGAAGGCCAAGATTCAAGACGAGGAGGACTGAGGACCCCGGTCAAGACCCTCAGTGGCAAGACGTCTTGATCTCGACTTGTTGGGAGCTTCCCCGACAAGTTCCCCACTAGAGGAACCCCCTCTGACAAGTCTCCGCCTCGCACGACAAGTCTCCGCCTCGCACGACAAGCTGCTCGTTCGCACGAGCACTCTCCGTCTCCGACCAGGGACACAAGCCGTACCACGTGGCGCGAACCCGACACGTGAACCCTCCCGCTATGATGCGTGGGACGCTGGTTCCCTATGCCATGCAAGCGCACTAGCTGGCGGCCCGCGCGGGCAGCCAGCCCCGACAGAAGCCTTAATGCGGCTCTGATCAGCCACACATCCATCAAGCGGCCGTCACATCCGACCCTGCGGCATGCAAACTCCACCCGAGGCACTCGAGTGCCCCCTACGACGAGCACAGGCCTACAATTAGGCCTTAACGTGGCGGACTCATCCCGCGCTCGGACGCATTGAGCCGCCACCAAACTACTTGGAGGAATCGCCAGGCGTCCCAAAATGAACAGCTCCACCCGGCAACGCGGCAGCCTCTACGACAACACGGAGCGGCTCCTCTTCAATGCGTCCTGACGGACAGCGACGCACGAGAAGACAACCCAATGGCCAACACTGTAGCTTTTTCCTTCTCTCCCCCTTTTGCCCCTCCCCCTTGCATCTATAAAAGGGAGAGGAGGGCAACTGTCGCGGGGGCTGACGATCTGACGAACCGAACACCCATACTCAGGGACTTGGGCTCGACACCCTCTCCCGACCAGTTTGTAACCCCTACTACAAACAACCCTAGCGTGAGAACACGGCAGCTCGACACTGGATGTAGGGTATTACTCCTCGGAGGCCCGAACCAGTATAAATCCTGGTGTCTCTCGCGCTAACCACACGAGTCCGGCACACGATCGACACAAATTTACTGTCAGGCGGTAGAGAACCCCGACAGTTGGTGCGCCAGGTAGGGGCACATCGTGTGTCTTAACGAACTTCACCAACGACTCAGATGGAGGGCCGCAGGGTTTCGCTAACCCCTGGGGCCACCATGCGTTTCGGCTCCCTCGGCTTCGTCTACACCGGGCCGGCGGAGCCCATTGCCGGGCGCATCTTCACCCGGCCAGCCCATCCCAACGCCCTGACGGGGGCAGCGGGACGCGCGGCATTCGTCCGAGGCTTCTCGGATGAGATGATCATGGCCATGTTGGGGCCAAATCCAACACAGGAGCGTTTTAGGCTCGCCGCCTATTACCTCACCGACCTCGCCTTCCAGACCAGCGGAGCCGAGCTGCTCGCCTGGGAGGAGTTCATGGAGCGGTACACTGCCATGTACCCCGGTGGACAGCCAGGCCTCCCGGACGACCCGGTGACAGCCTACGTGAACGACCTGCCGGCGACCCGCATCACCTCCGGCGCTCCGACGACCCGGAGGGCACCTCACGCACCCGCGCGCGACTCCACGCGCGAGTGCTTCGTCTGCGTGGCGTTGGCCTCGAGTAGCTCCACCGACCCGGAGCCAGCACCACGCCACCGCGCCACCGATGCCCAACGCAGGGCACGCCTCGACGAGCTCGCCGAGGCAAGACGCCAGCTTGACGACGAGCTGGCCAACCTCCACCGACCATGAGCCCCACAACCGGCAACCCGCTCCGTTGCCGATCGCGCAGTCGGTCCCGGTGTAGGAGCAACACCGTGAGGGGGACGGCGAGCGGCAGGAGCGTCGTCCTGCTGCCGAACAACCTCGAGCCCGCGCCCCGACGCCGCCGGCTTGTGGACGCACGCGCGACAATGACCGACGCGCCAACGAGGGCGCGAATGTCAACGCCAACGCCAACCCCGACGGTGACGCCCTGCCGCTCTTTAGGCGGGCGTCGCAGAACCTGGCCGCCGCAGCCATGCTGTTGCGCGGCTGCCCGGAGGCAGCAACCTCCGAGGAGAGACGGGTACGCCAACAACTCAAGGTGCTACTCGAAGCGGCGGTGGCACAGCAGGCGGAGAGCTCCACCTCACGCCAGCGGTCGGAACGTGACCGTGGTGCGGCGCCTTCCGCGCATCACCCGAATCCGCCCCCCTCCCGGAACCAGGATCGTGGAGGTGGGGCCGGGGCCGCAGCATCGGCAGTCAAGAGCCGGCTCGGGCCCAACCGCGACGCCCAGGACACCATCGAGGCTCGCCGGCGGGCTGCGAGCGTCGACAACCACCGCGACCGCGACGACCGTGACCGCCGCGACGAGCACCGTTCACGCCACCACCACGACCGAGGACGTGGGCGGCGCTACGACAGCGATGACGACTGCGACCGCAGCTGGTCGCCGAACCAGAGGGGCCCGCGGGCCTTCGGCCAGGGCGTACAAGATGCGAGGTTCCCCTCGCGTTTCCGAGCTCCGACCAACATTCCCCGGTACGACGGAGACACCAACCCCAGCGTATGGCTGGAGGACTACCGGCTCGTGTGCCACGCGGGAGGAGCGACAGATGACCTCTTCATTATCAAGAACCTGCCGCTCTACCTCGGCGACTCCGCGCGGACGTGGCTCGAGCATCTACCCCGCGACAAGATCAACGACTGGACCGACCTGCGCCGGGTCTTCGTCGGCAACTTCCAGGGCACATACACTCGCCCCGGCAAGCAGTGGAGCTGCGCAACTGCAAGCAGAAGCCGGGGGAGAGCCTGCGCGAGTACATCCGACGCTTCTCCAAGCGCTGCACCGAACTTCCCAGAGCGATGGACAACGACGCCATCTCGGCGTTCCAGAACGGCACGACCTGCACCTCCCTAATCCATCGACTCGGGCGCCGCACGCTCAGAACTACACGGGAGCTCCTCGACATCGCGAGCAACCATGCGGATGGCGAGGAGGCGGTGGCAGCCACCCTCAACACTCCCCAAGGAAAGGGGAAACAAGTCGTGGACCAGGGCGAGGGTACGTCCTCGCGCTTCAAGAAGAAGAACAATGACAAGCGCCGTCGTGACGACAACCTGGTCGCGGCGGTCGAGCGCAAGGCGTCGCGCCCAAAGGGCAACCCGGCCAAGGCTGGTCTTCCCAAGGACCACTTCGAGAAGCTCCTGGACGTGCCCTGCCCACACCACGAGGTGCCCGTGAAGCACGCACTCAAGGATTGCCGTTTGATCAAGAACTACGTCAACGACACCCTCAAGCCGAGAACGGCGGATCCACCGAAGAAGGCCGCGCCGCCTCCCGACAACGACGACGACAACGCGGGGGCTCAGTACCCGGGCGAGGATGGCGCCATCCACATGATCTTCGGCGGGTCATCGGCGCGACCCTCGAGGCGGCGAGAGAAGCTGATCCGACGAGAAGTCCTCAACGCCGACTCCGCGAAGCCGTCCTACCTAAAGTGGTCGGAGGTTCCAATAACCTTCGACCGCAAGGACCATCCCGACCACGTGCCGCTGCCGGGATCCTACCCACTAGTGGTAGCTCCTCTGTTCAAATCCAAACGGATCCACAAGGTCCTGATGGATGGAGGAAGCGGGATCAACGTGCTCTATGCGTCAACGCTTGACGACATGGGCATCCCGCGATCCAAACTGCGGCCGTCGACCGCACCGTTCCACGGGGTCATCCCTGGAATGGAGGCTCTCCCGATCGGGCATATCGATCTGCCCGTCACGTTCGGGGACCTGCGAAATTTTCGCACAGAAACCCTCACCTTCAAAGTGGTGGGGTTCTCGAGGACGTACCACGCCATCCTCGGGAGGCCGGCCTACGCGAAGTTTATGGTCGTGCCCAACTATACGTACCTGAAGCTGAAGATTCCCGGCCCGAAGGGGATCATCACAATAGGGACCACGTATCAGCGCGCATTCGAGTGCGACGCTGAGTGCTTCCAATTTGCGGAGGCACTAATCCGGTCTGAGAGGCTTCACGCCGAGCCTTCATCCGAGGACCAGGATATCCCCGAGTCGTCCAAGCGAGCGGCCTGCTCTTTCGAGCCCGCCAAGGACGTCAAGGATGCGGCCGTCTCCGACGATGGCCGTACGCTCCGTATCAAGACGGCGCTCGATCCTAAATAGGAAAGCGCGCTCGTCGACTTCCTCAAAGTGAACCTCGATGTGTTCGCGTGGAAACCCTCCGACATGAAGGGAATCCCGAGAGAGGTTGCCGAGCACAAACTGAACATAAAGCCGGGATCGAAACCGGTAAAGCAACGCCTTTGCCGCTTCAACGATGAGAAGTGCAAGGCGATTGGCGAGGAGATCAAGAAGCTCCTTAGTTCAGGGTTCATCCGAGAAGTATTCCACCCCGAGTGGCTTGCTAACCCTGTACTTGTAAAGAAGAAGAATAAGAAATGGAGGATATGTGTTGACTATACGGGCCTTAACAAGGCATGTTTCCTTTGCCTCGCATAGATCAGGTAGTCGATTCGACAGCTGGGTGCGAAACCCTCTGTTTTCTCGATGCGTACTCCGGGTACCACCAGATAGCGATGTGCATAGCGGACCAACTCGCAACCTCGTTCATCACTCTGTTCGGTGCTTACTGCTACAAGATGATGCCGTTCGGGCTTAAGAATGCGGGCGCCACGTTCCAGAGATGCATGCGACGTGTCTTCGGGGAACTCATAGGACGCATCATCGAGGCGTACGTCGACAACATTGTAGTCAAGTCGAAAAACACCGGCGATCTAGTCCTAGACCTCACGGAGGTATTCGCGAAACTGAGAGAGCACGGGGTAAAGCTAAACCCCGAGAAGTGCATTTTCGGGGTTCCGAGGGGCATACTCCTCGGCTTTGTCAAGTCAGAACGCGGCATTGAGGCTAACCCCGAGAAGATCTCGGCCATCACGGACATGGGGCCGATCCAGAACTTAAAGGGCGGCAGCATGTCACGGGCTGCCTCGTAGCTCTGAGCCGTTTCATAGCACGACTCGGAGAGCGCAACCTGCCGTTGTACCGCTTGATGAAGAAGTCCGACCACTTCGCGTGGACCCCCGAGGCTCAGGAAGCGCTCGGCTCCCTCAAGAACATGCTGAAGAGTCCGCCGATCCTCACGGCTCCGACACCCGAGGAATCGATGCTTCTATACATCGCCGCGACGACTCAGGTGGTCAATGACCCGGAAGATCACTCAAGGTGCAGCGCCCCGTGTACTTCGTAAGCGAGGTACTTTTCAACTCGAAGACCCGCTACTCGCAAATGCAAAAACTTGTGTATGCTGTCTTGATGACCAAGCGCAAGCTCCGCCACTACTTCGACGCGCATCCCATCACCGTGGTGTCCAAATATCCGCTCGGAGAGGTGATCCAGAACCCCGAGGCCGAAGGAAGGATAGCCAAGTGGGCACTCGAGCTGATGGGGCAGAACATCTCGTACGCACCACGCAGCGCCATCAAGTCCCAAGTGCTGGTAGACTTCGTTGCTGAGTGGACGGAGATCCAAACTCCGCCGGCACCGATCGAGCACGAGACGTGGATTATGTACTTCGACGGCTCGGTCATGAAGGAAGGAGCGGGTGTAGGCCTTGTCTTCATCTCGCCTCTGGGCGTGCACATGGAGTACATGGTCTGACTACATTTCCCGGCCTCCAACAACGTCACCGAGTACGAAGCGCTCATCAACGGCCTCTGAATAGCGGTCGAGCTCGGGATCCGCCGTCTCGAGGTCAGAGGGGATTCAGAGCTCGTCGTGGACCAAGTCATGAAGGAGAAGAACTGTGTAGACCCAAAGATGGCAGCGTACTGCCAAGCTGTTCGTGACTTGGAAGGCAAATTTCATGGACTCGAGCTTCATCACGTGCTGCGCGACTACAACAAAGTGGCCGACGTCCTCGCCAAGACTGCATCGAGTCGCAAGCCGGTCCCACACGAGGTCTTCGCGAGCGACCAGCACGTGCCCTCTGTACGAGCTGAAGGAGAAAAGCCACCAGAGGCTGAAGGAGCAGAAGTCATGGAGATCGACCAGCCGCCTGAGCCGAACCTCGAAGACCCAGATTGGCGTTTTCCCATTCTCGAGTGGTTTGTCAAAGGAAAGCTGCCCTATGACCAGACAGAGGCACGCCGCATCGCCCGACGAGCCAAAGCGTTCGTCCTCATCGAGGGCGAGCTCTACAAGCGGGGTGCAGTGGGCATACTCATGCGCTGTATCCTCGGAGATCAAGGAAGGGAACTACTCCGCGAGATCCACGCCGGCACGTGCGGGCATCACGCCGGTCGGAGGACACTTGTCGGGAAAGCTTTCCGACAAGGGTTCTACTGGCCTACTGCGGTGGCAGACTCCAAGGACATCGTGCGCTGCTGCGAGGGGTGGCACTTCAAACCATCCCCATCACGTGGCCTTTCGCTATGTGCCACCTCGACATGGTAGGGCCACTCCGACAAGCGCCCGGGGGCATCACGCACCTCCTCGTGGCGGTCGACAAGTTCTCCAAATGGATTGAAGCTCGACCTATTGTGAACGTCCGCTACGAGGAAGCCGTTGCATTCTTCACCGACATCATTTACCGCTTCGGCATACCAAACACGATCATCACCGACAACGGCACCCAGTTCACGGGGAAGAAATTCCTCAACTTCTGCGATGACAACAACATTCGCGTGGACTGGTCTGCCGTGGCGCACCCGAAGACGAACGGGCAAGTCGAGAGAGCGAACGGCATGATCCTCCAAGGGTTGAAACCTCGCATCTTCAAGCGCCTCGAGAAGTTCCGAGCAAGATGGGTAGCCGAGCTCCCGTCCGTACTATGGAGCCTGCGCACCACGCCATGTCGGGCGACTGGCTTCACGCCTTTCTTCATGGTGCACGGGTCGGAGGCGGTCCTACCAACGGACATCGACTACGGCAGCCCACGAGTACGAGCCTACACTGAGGAAGGCAACCAAGTCGCGCTTGAAGATGTGGCACTCCTACGCTGCGCCAAGTACCAGCAAGCTTTACGACGCTATCACGAGCGCAACGTGCGCCCACACAAGTTTCAAGTCGGAGACCTAGTCCTCCGACGAGTCCAAGGCAGCAAAGATCGACACAAGCTCTCGCCCCCTTGGGAGGGGCCGTTCATTGTCGACCAGGTGCTCCGACCCGGAACATACAAGATCCGATACGAGGACAGGCGAGTCATCTCCAACGCATGGAACATCGAACACCTACGGCCATTTTACCCTTGAGTAACTGTTAAATCTTATACATCAATGAATAAATGCCGCATGCTTTGTTCACATGTCTATAAGGTCGAAAAACTTCTCGGTTGCCATGTTTCCACATGTCGCAACTTTTCTAAAGGCTGAGCGGCGAGCGTCCTCGCACCCGTGCCGGAACGCTCCCCGCTCGGGGGCTACCCAGGGCACGATGCCCTCCCTCCGTTTTTCGTGATTTTTCAAAAAAAATCTCTCGACATCTGTGTCGTAACCGATCGCACGAGCGAAAGGTTTTTTGGCGGAAGGCTTAACCCTACGAGAAGTAAAGACGATGGCCTGCGTAGGGCGAGACGTTGCTGCTCGTTCAAAGTTCCTAGCACCTACGCCTCCGCGGCTACGGTGCGAAGACTTGCGAGCACGGCTCGAGTCCTCAGGCCTTCATCCGACCTCTTTTCAAAGGCGCCCGAGCGACCGCCCAGACTCCGGTCTAAAACTGTTTTCACGACAAAACCTCGCAGGCTACTTCTCGAACTCCCCGAGTGCTCGGGGGCTGCGAACGTGTGGCACCCCTTAGCGGTTCGAGAGGGCTGAGCTTCTCGACTCCTACGCCCCTACGGCTCCAGAGTAGAGCTTGGTCGTCTCGAATTTCTAAGGCCTGCTACGCGTTATTGCGGTCGACCCTGGGTGCTCGTGAGCGTTCGAGCTGTAACATCTTTCGAATAAGTTCTCGACAACGTGACACCATTTCGTGGTGTTGCACATATGAACTGTTCTTAAAATTACATTCATTTAAGATGATACATCTAAACTGAAGGCCTGGAGCTTCCCGGGTCTTCTGGTGCATCTTCTGGCAGCAGGTCCAGGTCTTTCAAGGTGGCGTCGGCCATGTCGTGGGCGAAAGCGGCACAGTCATCCTCGAGCTCGTCGCACTGAGTGTCAGAGATGCCGGGGGCCTAGCCGCTGCTGAGAGCCATGCGGTCCAGCCCCTGGTAGTGCGCCTCGAACATGGCGAGCACCCGGTGCACCACCCTCCGAGCCGTCGACAACTCCAGCTCCTTGATCATCTCCGGGAGACGGCCGACCTCTTCCAGGAGCCTCTCGGCGAGCGTCGGTCCGCCGGGGATACCGAACTCCGACAAGACCACACCAACGGCCCTCCCGAGCTTGGCATGCTCCAGGATGCTCGCTCAGCGGGACTCCTCCGTCTCGCGCTGCGCGGTCTTGGTCTGTCCCAGCTCGGCCGCGGCCTGCTCCCGATCCATCTGGGACTGCTCGAGCTCGGCTTTGGTTTCTGAGAAAGCAAACAGACCAACGTGTTACGACCAACTCAAAAGAAAAGTAAGAGTGAAGTCGAGGTGAAGGGCTTACTCTCGAGTTGCTCCGACAGCCGCTCGATCGCGCTGTCCTTCTTAATGCCCTCGAGCAGGGCAGCGTTCAGCTCCTGCGTCTTCTCCGTGAGTTTCACGGTCATCCCGGTGCGGTACGCGCGCATCCCTGGAACGCGAGAAGACAAGTCAGTACAAACGAAGAACAAGCGAGAAGAGAGGAAGCTGCGGGAAGAATCGTCAATCCTGCTCACCATCGAGGTCCTGCGACAACTTGGAGTTGTCCTCCCGCAACCGCGTCGCCCCCTCGGAGACCACCTGGAGCCTGTTGGTCACCTCGGTGAACTGACGGTTGGCCGTCCTGAGGTCGGCTCCGGCGGTGACCAATTCCTGCTCCAGCTCCGCCACCTTCGCTTCGAGCGCTGTCTTCTCCTGGGCGGCGGTCTGGGCGGCTTCCCGGGCAGCAGCCTCGACCGTGGCGACAGCGGTGGTGGCCTTCTCGGCGGCATCATTGGCGGTCGTCACGGCGGTCCGCAACTTTTCAATCTCCGCCTCCGCCTGAGACAACCTCGTTGCGAGGGAGTTCCGCTCCGTTGTGGCGGTGGCAGCTGCAGCTTGAGCAGCCGTGGCGCGGTCTTCCGCGGACTGCTTGGCGGCCTCGAGCGTGGTCCTCGTCGACGCCTCGCTCGCCACAGCTGCGGCGGCGGCCACACGAGCAACCGCCAGCTGCATCTCCAGCTGGGTCTTCTCCGCCTGGAGCTCGACAATGGTGCACGCCTTCTTCTTGCCGCACCTCGCGAGTACCTGCACCGGGCGAGAAGATGCTGATTGTAAGATTCACGAAAACGAGGAAGACAAAACCGAAATCCCGGTTCGAAGAGACATACCGCCGTCGCGGCAAGGATGAGCCCGTCGAACGCGCGCCGCGCCCGCTCAAGACCCCGCTCGATACGGTCGCACGCCTCGGACTCCTCGTCCTCATTGTCGGACGCCCCCGCCTCGAAGGCGGCCGCCCACGAGGAGTGCACGAGATCGAGGATCCGAGCGCCGCCCTCCTCAAACTCCGGCAACAGGCCCGCCCCGGAGCCTTCCGCGACCTCTTGGATCTCCGGGGAGGCGGCTCTCGCCCCGCACCCGGGGGCTTTGTGTCCTTGCGGGGCCGAGGCCATCGGGCCTGCCGTGGGCGCCACCTCGTCAACAGGGGCGGCGAGCTAAAGAGACGGCGGCTCCGGTGCGCTCGCCGCAACTGGGTCCGCGACCACGACCGTGAGCGAGGATGCGGCGGGGATCGACTCCGTCCCGACAGCCGGTTCCCCGAGGCCCTCCTCGGTCGCCTCCGCCGCGACTGAAGGCTCGGGAGCCCCGACGACTCCCGTCGGGCCAGCCTCCGGCTGGCCTGCTACGGCTGCATCAGCCTCGGGCCTCTCCTCAGCCGGCTCCAGCACCTCGGTCGAGGCTGCGGCCGCAGGGGCAGTGGACTGAGGGGCCATGACCTCCGACCCCTCCGTCTCGCCCAGCATGTGCTCCAGCACGGCCTCGTAAATGTTCCGGTCGTTGCTCGGCAGGTCGGGAGCATCGAGATCAATGATCCCAAGGGTGCCACCGGACATGGCGCCGGTCATCGACGCCTCCACCACGTACCCGCCCGCCTGCACTGTCGCAGGTGCTGGAGTTTCCGCCGCCGCCGCCGCCTCGATTTCGGGTCCTCCGGCCGGTGGTGGCGTGGGCGAGATCTGCTCGGTGGACGCCGCCACGGCATCCCCACCTCCCGAGGTGGCTACGACCAGCAGCTCTGTTGCCACTCAGGTCACGACCGCTTCTGGAGCCGTCTGCTCCCCGCTCGAGTTGTCGACGCCCGATGGAGGCGGAGGCGCCATCGGCTCGACCACCTCGGTGGCCACGGTCAGCCCGCCCTGGGTTTGTCCTGCCAACAGCTCAGCGTAGGGGGCCAGCGAGCGGGGTTCGGGCTGCTGTCCATGCGCGCCCTGCGCCGCGCGCTTGAAAGGCGCGAGGCTGAGCACGCCGGCGTCGGCGCGGCGGAAGCAGAGACGAGTCAAGATCGAGAAACGAACAAGACGAAAAGTTCAAGAACGACAAAGGATAGCGGGCAGGAGCTTACATGCTGGAGCGGACGCGGGCCCGTTTCACTAGCCTGTCCGACGAGCCCTGCTCGGGGGCTGATCGCTTGGCCCCGGCCGACTCGGAAGCCAACCCCCGACGCTCCGTTGACTCGGGGGCTGGCCCACTCCTCCCCTCCGGCTCGGGGGCGGTGCTTCGCTCCCTTGGCTGCTCGGGGGCTGTCCTCCCGTCCTCCGCCGCGTCGGAGGCCGGCCCCTGACTCCCGCCGGCGGAGAGGGGAACATGCACGTCCGGGGCACCGCCGCCCCGGATAATCAAAGACTGGAGGCGGCGTGGGGGAGCGCTCGTGTCCACCCCCTGCGGCGTACTCAGAGCAGGCGTCGGCGTCATCGACCTCGCCTTTGACGAACGCCTCTTCAGGGAGTCCGCATCCCGGCAGTCGGAGCCGTCGAAGAGATGGCGGGGCGAGGGCTCGTGCTCCGCCGGCCGCCTGGGCGGATCGTCCCGGCGAGGAGGATCCCTCCGCCCCTCGGAGGCGCCAGGGCCGCCAGGCGCCATGTGAGAGCGGGTCACTCTCTGATCTTCTCGGACGGGGCGGGCCCCCGACCGCGAGCTCGAGCCCGCCCCCTTCTCGCGGGTGGCCGGCTCTGGCCGCCACGACGAGCTCACTTCCGCCGCCCGGTGCGGTGAAGGCGAGGGCGACTCGGACATGTCGCTCCAGTCGACCGCGGCGCTGGGCTCGTCTCCGCTCCACGCCGGCGGCGGCGACGGGTCTTCGTCGGAGGAGACGTTGCGCTCCCCCGCCTTGCGGCGCTTGATGCGGTTGTCGTTCCGATCGCGCTTCGCGATCTCTTTCTCCTTGTGCTGGGCCTTGCGCGCGGCCCGCCGCTTTTCCGCGGCCGCCTGATTGCGCTTGAAGATCGCCTCCTCCGGGAGAGGCGCCTTCGCAGGCACAAGGTGGGAGCTCTTCAACTGGGAAAGCAAGGAGTGAAAGAGTCAGTGGTCGTCAAGGATCTCCGAGAAGGTCAACAGTCAATTCAAGACACCAAGCTTGTCGGGAAGCTTGTCGGAAGAAGAAATCACTTACAAGTTTTTCAGTCCCCTCGTTGGGGAGCATCGGAAGAAGCCGCGGTGGCGGCCACACAAAGGTCGACTTCCCGATCACCAGCCCCACGCGGCGCTGGATCTCGTTCAGCGACGGGAGCTCGGGCGCGGTCACGGTCCCTACCCAGGGGGCCCTGTCGGCTGTCATCTCGCAGAGGCGCAGCGGCCGCCTCCGGAGCGGGACGACCCCCCGGGCGTGGTACTGGCCGATGACGGTCGCCAGGTTGACCCCGGCCTCTCGGAGGCGGGTCAGCGCCGCCCAGTGGTCCCTGAGCATCTTCTCCTGCTCCGCCTTCGGGGGGCCGTCGGTCCAATTCCTCGGACCCTGCGCGATGGAGTTCCCGGTGAACGCCGGCAGCGCGAACTCGGGGTCGTTCCTGAGGTAGCACCACCCCTTGTGCCAGTCACTGTTCGAGCTGGTCAACAAGAACGGAATGTAGCTGTCGCCCCGGCCTTGCTTCATCCGAAGGTTGGCGCAACCGATCGTCGCCGCCTTGGTGCCGTCCTTGAGGCACGCGAACATGAAGAAGTACTTGAAGAGGTGCCAATGGGCACTGATCCCCAAGTACCCCTTGCACAGCGCCTCGAATGCCGCCATCTGCTGGATGCTGTTCGGATTGAGGTGCTGCAACTGGATCCCGTACTCGTAGAGGACCGCTCGGATGAACCGCCCGGCGGGAACGGAGAAGCCGCGCTCGTGGAAGGCCACGAACGACACGACGTACCCCTTGGGAGGGCGCGACACGGACTCCTCGCCAGGCACCTTCCACTCAACGGCGTCGGTGAGCAGAGGAAGCTGCCCAGCCTCGACGAGGCGGCGCAGCATCGAGCGGGTCACGTTGGAACGCGTCCAGTTCGACATGGCGGCGGCAAGCTTTCGAGCGAGACTGCGGCGAGAGCGGCGGCGGCGCTGCGGACGCAGGAAAGCGGAAAGAGCGGGAGGCAAGGGCAGAGGGAGAAGGCAAAGGAGTAAAAGTCCCAAATCTTCGGCCGGCGCGCGGTTAAAAGGAAGGGGCACGGCCACCAGCCTTAAATGCCGGGCCCACCGCGTCAGAGAAACGCCCGCCCGCATGCGCGTGCCCCGGCGTGACTGGCGTACGCCCGCGTGACGCCTCGATTCTCGCTGGGCCCGGGGGCCTGAACCGTCCCCGCTCCGTCACTTCAAACCGTCTCGTCCGCCACAATGGCTGAGACACCCGCGCCGCCCGCATCTTCCGCACCGCCCACGTCGCTTACGACGCCCACGACGGCCACGATCGCCCACGACTACCTCAACGGAACAATCCAAGGCCACGACAACACCTCAGAAGCTTAAAACCCCACGAGCGAGTCTACAACTCACTCATGGGCTCGGGGGCTACATCCGGCGGATGCGCTCGCGCGCACCCACCGGGACAACCAAGAATGAAGACCGATGAAATGCCTTTCCGACTGAGCCTGTGCGCAAGTCCTTGACTCCCCCTCAAGCTCGGGGGCTACTGACGAGGGCCCAGATTAGGGCCCCTTTAACGGCGAGATAATCACTCTTGAGGTAGAGTCTTCTGACACCATAGACAATGTGAAGGCTAAGATTGACAATGTGAAGGCCAAAGCTCCTTCCCGGCAAGCTATGGCGCGGCATGCATTCGAATGGCAAGCACCGAAACAAGCCATGGCGTCATGGCGACCAAAAATGAAATGTGATTATGTGAAGGGGACATAATTAAGTTATGCTCTGTAAGTGATTACTGTATTACGTAACGTAGCAAGTACCCTTGGCCTGGCCGGAAGGTGTAGGTCATGCAGACCACGTAGTACCACTCGGTGTCGCCGAGGTCCTCCGGCGATAGCGAGGCGACCTGCCGCGCTGCGCGGCGGTTGCACTCGCCGGAGAGGAGGGCCTCGTAGAGTTCCCGCAGCTGCTCGCTTCGCTGCACGACGAGCTGGTCGGCGGTCAGCTCTGCGGAGTTGGCGATCTTCCTCGTCTTCACCTCGCCGTTGTAAAACCCATCCGTCCACGTCAGTAATCTGCAACCATATATAATTTCTTTTCCTTCATTCTGGGAAAGAAGATAACCTGTTTTTAATTTAGTGAGAAAGAATTAAACTTTGATGCGAGAGGTCCTCATATCGTCCCAAATTACTACTCTCTCAGTTTCTAAATATAGCTACCTTTAGTTTTTTTTAAAAAAAGACAAATGTTTTTTTAACTTTGATGACAATTCTAAAAAATAGCTTTTCAAATAAAAAAAAGTTTAGACATTACAACAGTTGTGTATGATTCTTTCTCCAGTCAAAATTGAAACAAATATATGGCATCACAATACGTTTCTTTATTATTTAATTTTATGGTATTATAAATGTATAATGTACGATTTATGAGAACATGTGGAATATATTTGGGCGCTCTCGATGATGAGAAACAGACGAAGACATGGCAAGCAGTCCATGACTATATGGCAAGCGTCGAGCTGCTTGGTACGTGACACGGCCTTTGACCTATGGCAAATTATACACCCTGCCAATTATCGCTATGTTCATATGGCTTACCAACAATCAGGTAGCAGTACTTTTCTCTCAGAAGAAATCAGCCACCAACCACTGGCAGCAGTACTTTTCTCTCAGAACAAATCAGCACCGGCAACTAGGCACTAGCCAAACGAACGGGCTGTATGTGGATGATGTTGGTGTGGAGGAAAAAAAAGAGGCCACACCACCAACGTCGGATGGGTGAAGTGCAACACAGACACAACATAATATGCGGAAAAATAAGAGCCACGGTACAGTATTAGGGAAACAGCCTTTCATTCCGAGACTTTAGGAGATATATCATCAGTTACGTTTGCACTCGGTACCGAGTCAAATGAATGGAGCCCGTGGTACGCTTCACGACCCCCTTTAGTACCAGTTGGAGGCTTCTCTTGGTATTAAATGTTCCCCTTTAGTACCCGGGGAAATCTCTACCCAGTAATTAGTACCGGGTAGATATTTCCCCAGTACTAAAGGGAACATTTAGTATTGGAGCGTGACTACACCTAGTACAAAACATCCCTCCAGTTTATGTTCTCTCTCCACCCACCACTGTGCGGCTCCCTACCTCCACCTCCACCCCCACGGCCAAACTTATACATGCTTTTTTATAAGCTGTGAGACTTCCTATCAAACTGCTTTTGCCCAGCAATAATGGGCAAGACCTATAATACGAGCAATCCCATCCCCCACTTGAACTACGCAATCGATGGCTTGTATTGTAGTCGTAGTCTTGTAGTCGGCCCTCCATGCCTCTTTAGTCTTTCTAATCCTGAGGCCTTTTTCCTTCTTTCATTTTGCGATAGCTTATGCCTCGGAAAAAGGCCTCCTTTCCGGCCTGAATGATCGCTTCGCTTCTGGCGACTATTTGCATGTGTTGTCGGTCCAGGGCTCTTCGGCTGATCTTACTAAATAAAAAAAAGCACGGCCTGGTTTATTATGGGAATCGTAAATAGACTAAGTGGTGCTTTTTCCTTTCCTTGAGAAAAAGCACCCCCATAGGGAGTAAACCAACAAACATAGCGTACAATGGAAGGATCTTATCAACGTCCATGAATGCAAAATGGCCTATATGACCGATCGATCGAAATAGTCCAAGACTCCACCTTTGTCATATATTCCATATATCACATTCGATAGATATCATATTCATGGAATACGCCAATCTAGACTAGACGAAGAAGTTTCACTTTAGTCGTTCTCCTCGTTTCTCGAATGGAAAAAAAGTCTCCCTCGGGAACATATGGTATCAATCTACCCGATCGTCCCCTGCTATGCATGGTTGCAGTTCCCAAAAGGCTACCTTTTTGCACATTCAGCAGAAACACTTGGTTTCAGTTCAACACAAGTGTGCTTCTCCCCTTACTATGGCAAGTCCTTGGGAAATAACTTCGATGGGTAGAAAAAGTCTGGGAGTATTAGCAACTGGATTTTCCCACCCCCAGCTTCCACGGTCCTCTTATACCGAGGAAGAGATGCGGGAGGACCCAGGGCCACGGTCGAGCATTTACTTTTTTACACTGGCTCGAGCGATTTGATGAAACGAGCCATTCCTTTATAAAATAATTAAAGGATGGATAGCATGTTTATATTAGTCTCATAAGCTTCTACTATCTTTTTACTCGGTCTTATCTTCTCCTCTGTCTTCTCACGAAGATCTCTCTATCTGTTTTCTTCTTCTTCTATTCATCCTCATCCTCTCACCTCTCTCGTTCTTCAGGGGGGGGCAACCGGTCTAGGAGCCGTGGGAGGCAACCCAGGCGCGCGTGGCCGTCCTCAGCGCGGTGGGTGCAGCAGCCCCAGCGAGGAGGTGTTATGGCCAGAGCCAAGGGAGGCGCCCTCTGCCAGGTGGCCTGGTCGGCAATGCAGGCGCACGCGGTCAACCTCAGCGCGGCGGCGTAGCGGCCCCAGCCAGGAGGCGCAGCGGCCCCATTTACCAAGGGCACGCGCGTGGGCCTGTAGGCTGGTGGGCGGGGCGAGGAGGTGCACGCGGCTCCGTCCGGGAGGCCTAGAGGCCGCCAGCGTGACGGGCCCGGTCGGGAGGCACGACAGCCTCCTCTCTCATAATAGTTGTTTCTGTGAATTTGGGATTGGTGTTGTTGTTTCTGTGAATTTGTGTAGTTGAATTTGTGATTCTTGTAGTTTTTCTTGTGAATCTATGTAGTTGTTCTTGTGAATTTGATCCTTGTGAAATTTGTGATGATGGTTCTATGATTGTAATTGTGAATATGTGATTCTTATGAATATGTGATTGAGTAAATGAGAAAAAAAAGAAAATGGAAAAAAGTTGGATGCATGATGTAGTAACGGTTGGGAGAATCCCCCCGGTACTTAATACCCTCCATTCAGTATCGGTACTGAAGGACCTCCTTTAGTACAGATTGGCTAGTACTAGGTGAACAATAGGTACTAAAGAGGGTTTGGAACCGGTACTAAAAGTCGGTTCCCCAGTAGTGGTGCGGTGCTTGGTGCTTGCATGTGTGCTACGTGATTGTTGACGGCTGTTAAGTACCCATTTTAGGGTTGTCAACTCTTGCATTCTGACATATAGATTATGCATCCACACTAGAATAGGAGCTTAAAACTGACAAATTCCACAAATGTCGATGAATATTCGAATGCAGACATTTAGCACAAGAAATGAGAGGGAAAGCACATCTCATCCATCCACCTCATCAATCCAAGCACCTCAGGCTCAGCCAATGAGAGGTGGCCACATGTAACCCCCCCCCGATCCATGACATCACCAATCCAAGAGAGGCAACCCCGACGAATCATGCACTACCACATCAACATCACATGGATCCAAGGCCCACTTGGCGCCCAAACCGACTCAAGAAGTTATACACACCGAGAATGTACCCAAGGGCCCACACACTAGTCACCTAGCCAAAGGAGAGGCCCAGCCGAGCCCACAAGGTGTCGCCCGAACCGCCTTATGGTCGGGTGATCTTGGCCTTCCACGTGGTGGCTGGTGATTGGTCCCCGAGGTCATTCCCGGGGTGTGCAAGGTGATTCTTAGCTCGGAACTGAGGCACTCCCCACCTATAAATAGAAGAGGCATGGGATGGAAGTGAGACACACACTTCTTCTCCTCCTTCTCACTTTTGCCTTTTGGCTTCTCTCTCTTTAGGAGAGGAGATCTCCTTTGCATAGGATTAGTGGTGCCTTTCTAGTGCCTTAGAGATTAGGAGGAGAGTTAGGGGGAGGGGGAGGGGGTCTTGGGGTCATGCCATGCTTGTTGGCACCTTTCCCCAAGAACGAACCTCTTCGGATGTTGTTGTTTTTCATTTAGAGTAAAGTGGGTATTTCTGCATTCTCTATTTAGACTAAAGTGACATTCATGCATAGGTGAGTGGTTCTTATGTTCATAGCTTGTTCTTGATTTAGAGGCTTGTGTTCCCTTTAATCCTGTGGATAAGGTTCATAAGTTCACATATCCATTTGTATGGTTGCTTGTCAATTAGAATATAGTGAGTGCTCATGCATTTCTGTAATTAGATCAAAGTTGAATATGTGATCCTTGCATGTGGTAGTGTTTACCTGAGCTAGTTCTAGTTTCTCCCTCGCGGGTTCGTCGCTTCGTATTGCTACGGGCATACAGACATAGTCGTGATATAGTAGTAGTCGGTAGTGTAGATGTGGTGTCTAGACTACGGGTGTAACACCCCGGAATTTTTCCGGAATGTTTATGAATGCAAAAATGAGGATTTCAAAATTTTTGAATGGATTAGAGTCCTCATTTAATTTATAAGGATGTCTTCTCTGATCCTTCCCTAAATTCTTAGATTTATTTTGAGCTAAATAAAAAAATTAGGAATTATAAAATGCTTGTGTGGCAACTTTGGAGTTTATTGGATTTTGTTTGGATCTTATCTGAGTGGGATTCAAATTTGAATTCTAAATTCGAATTTGAATCATGTTTAAGGTTTATAGGAAATAGGAAAACACCCCTTTGCAGATCGGGCCTAATCCAGTTAGCAAGTCTGCCAGAAGCCCCTGATCTTTTCACCGAGCTTCCATACCACGCGGCCCACCTGGCCTTTAAGCCCAGCTTGCCCGCCTCCCACCTACCAATCTCCTCGTGTCACCGCCATGTGGGGCCCACCGGTCAGCCTTTTCTTTCCCCACCTTTCCCTTCCTCTCTGCTCTATCCTGTGACATCGCCGTGGGACAGGGGTGGGCACCGCGAGCTCTCCAGGCCGCCCATGGCCGCCGCCCCCGCCGCGCTGGCGCCCGCAGATGCGCGCAGCGTGGCCATGGCACGGGCGCCGAAGATCCCCGCCGTCCCTCCGGACCTCCAAACCCTAGCCACTGCCGTATAAAGACCTAATCACCAGCCGGTGTCCCTGTCTGCCGCCGCCCATGGGGGTTTCCCCCAAAATCCACCTCACCACTGCTGTTTGGAGGAGGGGAGGAGGAAAGGAGGAGGTCGAGAAGGGAAGCCGCAGGGGTGCCGCCGCCCTGGAGCTGTTGCCGGGTGCCATGTCTGCGTCGCGAGTGGGAGTTGCCGTCGTCCACGTCTGCTGCAAGCACAAGAAGCTAGAGCTCACCCTTGCCACCAGGGCGACGATGCCGAGCTGAAGCTGCTGCCGGGAACGACGACCCTGCCGGGCCGGAGCTGTGACCATGGACTACGACGCCGCCTCGCCCACCACCTGCTCGATGGAAGGTGTGAGCCATGCCGGTCTGCTGCCTCGATGTCAAAACGGCGCCGCATCACCTCATCCCGGTCGCAACCACTTCGCAGCCTCGCCTTGCTTCTCTTCGAACATGTTGGTGAGCTCGACATCCAGCTGTTGTCCTTCATCTTCTTCTGCATGGCCACAGCACACCTTGCTCACAACCTGATCGATGTTATGCTTGTACTGCGACACCGGGGACGCCCTCGCCGCCGACCTATGCAGCCAAGAGCACCACGAGAGGAGCCCCGCCGTGGAAGAGTCAGAGCCACCACGACGACAAGGAGCCGGAGCTGCCGATCCCGTGGAGGACGTCGTTGTTGCGGTGCACCCGGAGGACCGAGCCGTCCGTGCCATGAACCTCGACACGCTGCGACCTTTGCTTTCTCTCCATCCTCTGCTCCACGCCACCGGGACAACCCTACACCGACGCCGTCGCATTTCTTCCTTCTTCTGCTACATCTAGGTGAGCCACCCTGCCCACCTCGCTCGCCTAAAGGTGTGGAGACCGGCCTTCGTGCTGAGTGAGGAGAACCGGGCCAAGCCCGTGAGATCAAACCACCCCTTTGCCTGCTCTGCTCAGCGCCGCCGCGCGACCGCCGTCGTCTGTGTGCCGGCCATCGAGCCGAGCCTTACGCTTGCAGGTGCCGCAGCCGACGATCCACACGCGCGCCCCGCTTGCCTTTTTTCCGTCCGTTTCGCCATCGAGCGTGCCGGCCTGCGTGTGTCGCCGTTGTGGTCAGACCGTCGGCCTGCACTCGCGTGCACACTTGCGCAGGAAGGCAAAAGGGTTTTTACCTTTAGCTCGCCATGCCCGGCCGAACCGCCGCTTGTCCTATGTCGTCCGGCCGTCGTGCGCTCGCCGGGTTGAGACGCCGCCGTGTGCTCCGTGCATGCGTTGTCGCCCAGCTCGCCACCAAGGTCAAGCCGCTAGCTTGCGCACGCGCACGCACACAGGAGGTAAGGTCTCGGCTTTAGGGGCTCTTAGCCACACCCGTGCACATCCTAGCGCGCTTATGCGCCGGTGTGAGCACGCCGGCAACCTGAACACAGCACTGCCGCTCTGGTGTCTCGCCGTTGTGCGAGCTGCACACAGAAACCGACCAATGCTCCACCTTTAACCGTGCTATCCTCTGTCGAGCGTGCGCAAGGTCGAGCTGTCGCCCTTTCCGTCCCGCCTGGAGATTGCCGCCGAGGTTCTCCTTTGGCATAGACGCGCGAGCGCCAGCATGAACCTATGCACACGTTTATCCGCACTCACGCACACGAGCAAGCACGCCGGCGCTGACACCCCAGCCAGCGACACCGTCCTGCTTTGCTTCGCCATCTGGAAACCTGTCGCAGCCGTTGAGCTGGGTTCCGGCCAAAGGCCGAGCCTTTCTGTGCGCTGATCGAGGCTCTAGGTGCATCCCTAAGCCACCTGGAGCTCTTTAACCTCTCGGTCGGCCTTCTAATCTTTCTCAGCCCAATCTCTTCAAAAGTGCTCTGGAAGTCCTTAAATGGATTATGGAATTATTTTCCGACTCTTCGAATTGATCCTTTGCAATTGGTTCGATTTCGGGGAATAGACTATAATTCATTTGAATTAAATCTCCAAGAGCTCATTTGAATTACGACAATGTTTTCCGGCTTCTCGAATTAATACTTTGATATTTAATTCATTCCGGAAAATTATTCTAATCCTTTTGTTCTCATCCTACGAAATAAATTGATATCGATTTATTTCGCGGGATTAAATTGTTTCAGCCCAAAACCTAAGCCCATCCAAAGCCCACCTGATCTAACCCTAACTACATCCCTTAAATACCCTTACCTCTCATCACTCCTCTCCATCTCTCTTCCAAGCCGCCGCCACTCTCTTCTCCTTTCTCTGTTTTTCTCCATCGAAGCAACCAGCAGAGCATGCCTCCTGCTATCTTTCCTTTACTCCTTTCTCCAATCGAGGGACACAAGCAGCAACCTGCTGCAGTACTCCCCAATCCATCTGCAAATCCATCCTTCTCTTCTGAACTCCTCTGATTTCTTTCTCCACCGAGCAAGCATTCACTACCAGCCACCAATCCTTTCTCTCCTAGATCAGCTAGCAGCCACGAGCTCCAAATTCTAAGCCATAGCCTGCAACTCCTTTTCTTCTCCACTGAACCAGCAAGCAGACAGCTTGGCTCTCTGATCTCCACCGAGAGGCAGCAAGAGCAAACAATAGAGCAGCACGATCAGAGCACTAGCAATGGCTCTCATCAGTTTATCTTTGCTCCACCAAGCACTCGCTGGAAACGACAGCTCTGGTTTTCCCATGCAAGATCCCGGTGCTGCCGGCCAGCAACAGCGCAGGCGTGGCGAGTGCTCTCGCCCCTGCCCTGCAGAAGCTGGGAGCTGCACCGCGAGGAACATGAACCGGTGATGGTGAATGTCGGCACCACCTTTTGCTGCCTGCTGCCACGATCTACACAAAGCTGAAGCCGCCGACGGGGGCGACCACGCCGATCATGCCAGCCGCCACCAACTCGTCGCTCTGGCCGGCCGATGCCATCACAGAGTGCCTTTGAAGCATTTCATCAAGCACCTGGCACATGCGCCATGGTCATGAACCCAACCTTGACCCGTGCTAGCTCGCGCCCTGTATGCGATCGAACTTTTGCCTGAGCCGCTGTACTGCTCCTCTATGGAGACATTGCAGCCACGCTGCCGTTCGGACTTTTCACCAAAACGCCTTGCAAGCAACTTGGGAGCCGCTTTTGCTCAACCCATAGTGCTAGCGAGTGTGCCTGACACAGCCATGCTTAAACCTTGCAAGTTGTAACCATGTAGGCCATGTGTGCTATCTCCACCATGACCAATATCCTGGCTTCCTGAGCCCTCTGCGTGTTTGCATTAGCAAGGGAAGCACAATCAAACGTTGTTGCTAATTCCTTACCCTTGCTCGTGCACCTCGCCGACCGGGCAATCGCTCCGTCCATTGCCTCGCTGTCTTTCTGTCCAACATGTGTGCTCACACCCACCATCCATCACCGCTTATCATCTACCTTCCAGCGTTAATCGTTCTAAACCATCCATCTTCCAAACTTTGATCTAGTATGTGCATTGCTTTGCTAAACAGTAGCACATATCCTTTTTCCGCCGAGCCTTAGTCTTCGAACCATGTGTCTGCTCTCAATCTTTCAAGTCCCGACCATACCTTTCGTTGCGGTCGTGCCACGCCTTCGTCGTGAACGACACGTGCACTAACTAAACCATCAGCCTTACGCCCTTACCCTAGATATATCCATCCTCGCCACATCTTTGTCATGATCCAGCTGGGGTCAAGTTTCTCAACCACACCACATCTCTTCTAGCTGATCAGTCCTGCACCATCTCTACAATCTGGCCATAGGGGCATACGGACTTACCGCTGGGTCCCACTAACATGTGAAGCTGCTAACTCTCCGACCTGGTTCCATCTGTCATACGGGACCCACAGGATGACTTGTGGGGTCCGGTTGACCTTTGACCTTTCTTTTTGACTCGGTCAACAATGATCGTTGACTAGTCAACTTACCATGCAAATCAATCCAAAACCTAGCTTATGGCTCTCTAACTTGCTGACTTATGTTTTGTGTGCTTTATCGTAATTAATTAAATTCGTAAAACATTTCTTTATTTGAAAATCCATAATAAATTGTTACTAGCTTAGGAAAATATGAAATCAGTTTCTTTATTCTTCTAAAATCATGAAGCACCCGTTCGACTAGCTTTTGGAGTTATTTGGTTCTTTATTGCTTCTCTTTGGAGTTATTTGCATCTAAACACCGTGTTTATTTATATTTGCGAATCTAGGTTTTCCCGGAGCTGAGGAGTCAAGCCAGAAGATCGAGAACAATTACGGAAACTACTACGACTACTTGCACATAGGTGTTCACGCCCGACTGATTCTGAGTACCTATTAGGCATTGATATGTAGTATGCTAGCGCTTTACTTTAAATGCATGATGATGAACCTTGCATAGCCTTCTTTATTTATCCTGTCCTTGATTGCCCTACTACTACTATGTTATATAAGCGTGTATATACGCTGAGCTTCGCGATGCATGTGTTGGGATGAGAATAGTGGTTCTTGGCGTGTGTGGGGTAAAAACCAGCAGAAGAAGGCGTTTTGGGTACTTTGGCGGGGTGAGCTCGAAACAACCGATCTGGGATCGGGGATGGAGGTGCACTCCTCAGTGTATCCCCACTTTTACGGTTTTTGGAGCACAGGTGTTGGGGGTTTTACTTACGCTTGGAGGACATGAGCTTGCCCCGATCTGAAAGCGAGTAGATCAACTTGTCGATAGGATTTTCGTACACACCACCTCGCCGAGCGTGGGGTTAGGGCCGAGTTGAGCTCGGCAAGTGAGGTACCATACCTACCAGCAGGATAGCGGGGTATCAGTGGGGGAGAGGTGGGAGTGAGACTACCTTCTCTCAGTGCGACTCCCGTGTGGCCACATGGGAGCATTTCACAGTTCACGTGCAATTCCCTTTGCGGAGGGGATCGCTTTGAGGGTCGGATGCAGGATGGGACCATAACTACCGAGAGTTCGCACGGTAGCGTGGGTTCAGTCGACTTGCTACCGACTGGGCTCCATCCCGAGTTGGGTACAGGTGTACACGCTCTGCAGAGTTTTGATCTATACGGATAGCCGCATCCTCGGTCATGGACAAACCTTGAAGACATGTTCGTTCCTCATGTTTTGGGATTTCTACCTCCCCTTGTAGATGAGAGTGTGGTGAGCCGTGGTTGCAGTCGGGGAGAGGAGAGTTGCTCCCTCTACCTCGCAGATCCGATTGCAATCATTGAGGTGCGAGGAGAGGAAGTTCTCGCATCGACCGTAGATGGAGATAGGTTGTGGAGTCGGGTCCCTAGGGTACCAGGTGTTCCCGAGTTGTGATGAGAGTATGGATTGGCACTTATATGGAGATGTTTTCTTCTTATGCTTCGCTGCTGCTGCATAGGAAACCTGAGCTTTTACCTTGTCACTTTCCTTATCCTTTAGAGTTAGGCCACTTAAAGCTACATACAGTCAGTGACGTGAACCTAGCCCATTCCTTGGGGATAGTTTTGTGAGTGTGCAGGATTGGACTTGGAGCGAAAGTCCATTCGTGAAGAATCCGAGAAAGAAGGGTTGCGTTGCTTCGCTCAAGGATGCCTGTGGTGAAGATTAAAGATGAAGTCCTGAAGCCCTAGCTACCGCAACGCAGGATTTCTACTTGTCACTTAGCCCAAGGGGTTTGTACTAAATTCGTATACCGAGTTGTTTAGGATGTAAATATTCTGTTTTGTACTCTGATTTCGTTGTATGGAAATGATATTATACTGTAATGAGTTCTGTGCGTGATAGCTACTGATCCAGCGACTATCACAAGGGTACAGGGAGTCGGGTTTTCCTCACCGAACACCCGGGTCGTTACAAATGGTATCAGAGCCGACTCTCGCGGTTTCACTTACGATTGGAGGACATGAGCTTGCCCCGGTCTGAAAGTGAGTGGATCAACTTGTCGATAGGATTTTCGTACACACCACCTCGCCGAGCGTGGGGTTAGGGCCGAGTTGAGCTCGGCAAGTGCGGTACCATACCTGCCAGCAGGATAGCGGGGTATCAGTGGGGGAGAGGTGGGAGTGAGACCACCTTCTTTCAGTGCGACTCCCGTGTGGCCACACAGGAGCATTTCACAGTTCCAGTGCAATTCCCTTTGCGGAGGGGATCGCTTTGAGGGCCGGATGCTGGATGGGACCGTAACTACCGAGAGTTCGCACGGTAGGGTGGGTTCAGTCGACTTGCTACCGACTGGGCTCCTCCCGAGTTGGGTACAGGTGTACACGCTCTGCAGAGTTTTGATCTATACGTATAGTCGTGTCCTCGGTCATGGACAAACCTTGAAGACATGTTCGTTCCTCATGTTTTGGGATTCCTACCTCCCCCTGTAGATGAGAGTGTGGTGAGCCGTGGTTGCAGTCGGGGAGAGGAGAGTTGCTCCCTCTACCTCGCAGATCCGACTGCAATCATTGATGTGCGAGGAGAGGAAGTTCTCGCATCGACCCTAGATGGAGATAGGTTGTGGAGTCGGGTCCCTGGAGTACCAGGTGTTCCCGAGTTGTGATGAGAGTATGGATTGGGACTTGTATGGAGATGTTTTCTTCTTATGCTTCATTGTTGCTGCATAGGAAACCTGAGCTTTTACCTTGCCACTTTTCTTATCCTTTAGAGTTAGGCCACTTAAAGCTGCATACAGTCGGTGACGTGAACCTATCCCATTCCTTGGGGATAGTTTTGTGAGTGTGCAGGATTGGACTTGGAGCGAAAGTCCATTCGTGAAGAATCCGAGAAAGAAGGGTTGCGTTGCTTCGCTCAAGGATGCCTGTGGTGAAGATTGAAGATGAAGACCTGAAGCCCTAGCTACCGCTACGCAGGATTTCTACTTGTCGCTTAGCCTAAGGGGTTTGTACTAAATTCGTATACCGAGTTGTTTCGGATGTAAATATTCTGTTTTGTACTCTGATTTCGTTGTATGGAAATGATATTATACTGTAATGAGTTCTGTATGTGATAGCTACCGATCCAGAGACTATCAAAAGGGTACAGGGAGTCGGGTTTTCCTCACCGAAAATCCGGGTCGTTACAAATGGTATCAGAGCCGACTCTCGCGGTTTCACGGGCGCGTGCGGTCGCAGTTGCGCAGGCATGTTGTGCATGGCTGGTGTGGGCCCTAAGTGGTCACACAGGATGGCACATGCGCTGGCACTGGACCCATGGACGTGGCCAAGAGAGGACGTTCCTGGCTTGGGGTTGATCGACGAGGACGTCGATCTTCCAAGAGGGGTGTATGTGACATCCCGGCCCAAGGCTTAGTAGGATTGATAAGGATACTCATACCAATAAGTTGCAACTTCTTTTGCGAAAGCCCATCACAAAAAAACTCCAAAGTTAAGCGTGCTTAGCTTGGAGCGATGGGTGACCGACCGGGAAGTCCTTCCTGGGTGCGCATGAGTGAGGACAAAGTGCGCTGAAAAGACATGTGTTGGTCTGTGGGGATATTCTTGGGGTCCTAGAGAGCTGCCAGGTGTAGGCAGGCCCGGCCTTGGGGAGGCGGGTCGTTACATGTGGTATCAGAGCCGTACTTGACCGTAGCACACAACCCTAGGTTGGTCGATAGCTTAGGAACATTCTGAACGCTCTATTTTATATATAACCCCCTTGAACTATTTTAAATCTGCCTTTTCTGCTTTGAAAATCTTCTATCTTACCTTCGTTTATGCAATCTCTTGCGTGGACTAGTCAGGAGGAGACCGAAGATAGTTTGGATGGTATGAGAATACCTTGAACCACTAAGAGTAGAGTCTACCTCGTTTGACTTGCCACGAAGTAATTAGACCGATTAGTGTGCGAGATCTCAAAGGTTATGAGTCAGCCTTAAGATAGCACTATCTATAATGCTTTGAATGTTTGAGTGCTTGGTTCTTTACGGATCTTATTGGATCTTATGATTCTTACTATTGAGTGTAGGTCTATATAATAGTGAATATTTTCATGTCTGTACTTGACTCCTAGAATAGGAAACCCGAGTGCTACCCTTCATAGGGAAGACCCCCACTTTGTGATGCTTTGGAGGTTGTTGGCCTAAGGAACACTAAGAGAACCCAAAAGGAGGACAAGTCATCTATAAAAGCCAAGTATAAGGAGTATCAGAGTCATACTACTCAACCAAAGATGGAAAGGACAACACGACATCATATGAGATCTAGATTTTGGATAAGCCACTTCATGCATTTTGGAATCAAGGTACTAACTCGGATTAGAGAGTACCGAAGATGGAAAGGACAGCACGGCATCATATGATATCTAGATTTTGGATAAGCCACTTCATGCATTTTGGAATCAAGGTACTAACTCGGATTAGAGAGTACTCGAGTTAGAACCACCCACTACCCCGAAGCTGCCAGTATTTGAAGAAGCATGCATGGAGTAAAGGATTTACAATCAGAGCCCCTCAAGCATACTCAAGCACAGACATGGAGATCACTATGCTATGGATCGAGATGTTGAGATCAAGATCAACCTTACATCGGAACAATTTCTAAGTCCAGAGATTTCTGTTGTATGCACACTATTGGAAATGACTAGAAAGCAACTACAATGAAGCTGAAGATGCTCGAAGCTCGCACGCAACTTGAAGATGTTCGGTACCTCCAATGTACCCAGTGAAGCTTCAATCTCGAGGACGAGATTCTTTTGAGGGGGGGAGTCTGTAACACCCCGGAATTTTTCCGGAATGTTTATGAATGCAAAAATGAGGATTTCAAAATTTTTGAATGGATTAGAGTGCTCATTTAATTTATAAGGATGTCTTCTCTGATCCTTCCCTAAATTCTTACATTTATTTTGAGCTAAATAAAAAAAATTAGGAATTATAAAATGCTAGTGTGGCAACTTTGGAGTCTATTGGATTTTGTTTGGATCTTATCTGAGTGGGATTCAAATTTGAATTCTAAATTCGAATTTGAATCATGTTTAAGGTTTATAGGAAATAGGAAAACACCCCTTTGCAGATCGGGCCTAATCCAGTTTGCAAGTCTGCCGGAAGCCCCTGATCTTTTCACCGAGCTTCCATACCACACGGCCCACCTGGCCTTTAAGCCCAGCTGGCCCGCCTAACACCTACCAATCTTCTTGTGTCACCGCCATGTGGGGCCCACCGGTCAGCCTTTTCTTTCCCCACCTTTCCCTTCCTCTCTACTCTATCCCGTGACATCGCCGTGGGACAGGGGTGGGCTCCGCGAGCTCTCTTGGCCGCCCATGGCCGCCGCCCCCGCCGCGCTGGCGCCCGCAGATGCGTGCCGTGTGGCCATGGCACGGGCGCCGAAGATCCCCGCCGTCCCTCTGGACCTCCAAACCCTAGCCACTGCCCTATAAAGACCCAATCACCAGCCGGTGTCCCTGTCTGCCGCCGCCCATAGGGGAGGAGGAAAGGAGGAGGTCGAGAAGGGAAGCCGCAGGGGTGCCGCCGCCCTGGAGCTGCAGCCGGGCGCCATGTCTGCGTCGCGAGCGGGAGTTGCCATCGTCCACGTCTGCTGCAAGCACAAGAAGCTAGAGCTCGCCCTCGCCACCAGGGGCAACGACGCCGAGCTGAAGCTGCTACCGGGAACGGCGACCCCTCCCGACCGGAGCTGTGACCATGGACTATGACGCCGCCTCGCCCACCACCTGCTCGATGGAAGGTGTGAGCCATGCCGGTCTGCTGCCTCGATGTCAAAACGGCGCCGCATCACCTCATCCCGGTCGCAACCACTTCGCAGCCTCGCCTTGCTTCTCTTCGAACATGTTGGTGAGCTCGACATCCAGCTGTTGTCCTTCATCTTCTTCTGCATGGCCGCAGCACACCTTGCTCACAACCTGATCGATGTTATGCTTGTACTGCGACGCCGGAGACGCCCTCGTCGCCGACCTGTGCAGCCGAGAGCACCGCGAGAGGAGCCCCATCGTGGAAGAGTCGGAGCCACCACGACGACAAGGAGCCGGAGCTGCCGATCCCGTGGAGGACGTCGTTGTTGCGGTGCACCCAGATGTTGAGCCGTCCATGCCATGAACCTCGACACGCTGCGACCTTTGCTTTCTCTACATCCTCTGCTCCACGCCACCGGGACAACCCTTCACCGACGCCGTCGCTTTTCTTCCTTCTTCTGCTACATCTAGGTGAGCCACCCTACCCATCTCGCTCGCCTAAAGGTGTGGAGACCGGCCTTCGTGCCGAGTGACGAGAACTGGGCCAAGCCCGTGAGATCAAACCACCCCTTTGCCTGCTCTGCTCAGCGCCGCCGCGCGACCGCCGTCGTCCTTGTGCCGGCCATCGAGCCGAGCCTTATGCTTGCAGGTGCCGCTGCCGACGATCCGCGCGCGCGCCCCGCTTGCCTTTTTTTGTCTGTTTCGCCGTCGAGTGTGCCGCCCTACATGTGTTGCTGTTGTGGTCAGACCGTCGGCCTGCACTCGCGTGCACACTTGCGCAGGACGGCAAAAGGGTTTTTACCTTTAGCTCGCCATGCCCGGCAGAACCGCTGCTTGTCCTATGTCATCCGGCCGTCGTGCGCTCGTCGGGTTGAGACGCCGCCCTGTGCTCCGTGCATGCGTCGTCACCCAGCTCGCCACCAAGGTCAAGCCGCTAGCTTGCGCACGCGCACGCACACAGTAGGCAAGGTCTCGGCTTTAGGGGCTCTTAGCCACACCCGTGCACATCCAGGCGCGCTTATGCGCCGGTGCGAGCACGCTGGCAACCTGAACGCAGCACCACCGCTCTGGTGTCTTGCCGTCGTGCGAGCTGCGCCTAGAAATCGACCAAGGCTCCACCTTTAACCGTGCTATCCTCTGTCGAGCGCGCACAAGGTCGAGCTGTCGCCCTTTCCGTCCCGCCTGGAGCTCGCCGCTGAGGGTCTCCTTTGGCATACACGCGCGAGCGCCAGCATGAACCTATGCACACGTTTATCCGCACTCACGCACACGAACAAGCACGCCGGCGCTGACACCCCAGCCAGCGACGCCGTCCTGCTTTGCTTCGCCGTCTGGAAACCTGTCGCAGCCGTTGAGCCGGGTTCTGGCCAAAGGCCGAGCCTTTCTGTGTGCTGATCGAGGCCCTAGGTGCATCCCTAAGCCACCTGGAGCTCTTTAACCTCTCGGTCGGCCTTCTAATCTTTCTTAGCCCAATCTCTTCAAAAGTGCTCTGGAAGTCCTTAAATGGATTATGGAATTATTTTCCGACTCTTCGAATTGATCCTTTGCAATTGGTTCGATTTCGGGGAATAGACTATAATTCATTTGAATTAAATCTCCAAGAGCTCATTTGAATTACGACAATGTTTTCCGGCTTCTCGAATTAATACTTTGCTATTTAATTCATTCCGAAAAATTATTCTAATCCTTTTGTTCTCATCCTACGAAATAAATTGATATCGATTTATTTCGCGGGATTAAATTGTTTCGGCCCAAAACCTAATCCCATCCAAAGCCCACCTGATCTAACCCTAACTACATCCCTTAAATACCCTCACCTCTCATCACTCCTCTCCATCTCTCTTCCAAGCCGCCGCCACTCTCTTCTCGTTTCTTTGTTTTTCTCCATCGAAGCAACCAGCAGAGCATGCCTCCTGCTATCTTTCCTTTACTCCTTTCTCCAATCGAGGGACGCAAGCAGCAACCTGCTGCAATACTCCCCAATCCATCTGCAAATCCATCCTTCTCTTCTGAACTCCTCTGATTTCTTTCTCTACCGAGCAAGCATTCACTACCAGCCACCAATCCTTTCTCTCCTAGATCAGCTAGCAGCCACGAGCTCCAAATTCTAAGCCATAGCCTGCAACTCCTTTTCTTCTCCACTGAACCAGCAAGCAGACAGCTTGGCTCTCTGATCTCCACCGAGAGGCAGCAAGAGCAAACAATAGAGCAGCACGATCAGAGCACCAGCAATGGCTCTCATCAGTTTATCTTTGCTCCACCAAGCACTCGCTGGAAACGACAGCTCTGGTTTTCCCATGCAAGATCCCGGTGCCGCCGGCCAGCAACAGCGCAGGCGTGGCGAGTGCTCTCGCCCCTGTCCTGCAGAAGCTGGGAGCTGCACCGCGAGGAACATTAGCCGGTGATGGTGAATGTCGGCACCACCTTCTGCTGCCTGCTGCCACGATCTACACAAAGCTGAAGCCGCCGACAGGGGCGACCACGCCGATCATGCCAGCCGCCACCAACTCGTCGCTCTGGCCGGCCGATGCCATCACAGAGTGCCTTTGGAGCATTTCATCAAGCACCTGGCACATGCGCCATGGTCATGAACCCAACCTTGACCCGAGCTAGCTCGCGCCCTGTATGCGATCGAACTTTTGCCTGAGCCGCTGTACTGCTCCTCTATGGAGACATTGCAGCCGCGCTGCCGTTCGGACTTTTCACCAAAACGCCTTGCAAGCAACTTGGGAGCCACTTTTGCTCAACCCATAGTGCTAGCGAGTGTGCCTGACACAACCATGCTTAAACCTTGCAAGTTGTAACCATGTAGGCCATGTGTGCTATCTACACCATGACCAATATCCTGGCTTCCTGAGCCCTCTGCGTGTTTGCATTAGCAAGGGAAGCACAATCAAACGTTGTTGCTAATTCCTTACCCTTGCTCGTGCGCCTCGCCGACCGGGCAATCGCTCCGCCCATCGCCTCGCTGTCTTTCGGTCCAACATGTGTGCTCACACCCACCATCCATCACCGCTTACCATCTACCTTCCAGCGTTAATCGTTCTAAACCATCCACCTTCCAACTTTGATCTAGTATGTGCGTTGCTTTGCTAAACAGCAGCACATATCCTTTTTCCGCCGAGCCTTCGTCTTCGAACCATGTGTCTGCTCTCAATCTTTCAAGTCCCGACCATACCTTTCGCTGCGGTCGTGCCACTTTGGCGGGGGTGAGCTCGAAACAACCGATCTGGGGTCGGGGATGGGGGTGCACTCCTCAGTGTATCCCCACTTTTACGGTTTTTGGAGCACAAGTGTTGGGGGTTTTACTTACGCTTGGAGGACATGAGCTTGCCCCGGTCTGAAAGCGAGTGGATCAACTTGTCGATAGGATTTTCGTACACACCACCTCGCCGAGCGTGGGGTTAGGGCCGAGTTGAGCTCGGCAAGTGCGGTACCATACCTGCCAACAAGATAGCGGGGTATCAGTGGGGGAGAGGTGGGAGTGAGACCACCTTCTCTCAGTGCGACTCCCGTGTGGCCACACGGGAGCATTTCACAGTTCCGGTGCAATTCCCTTTGCGGAGGGGATCGCTTTGAGGGCCGGATGCAGGATGGGACCGTAACTACCGAGAGTTTGCACGGTAGGGTGGGTTCAGTCGACTTGCTACCGACTGGGCTCCATCCCGAGTTGGGTACAGGTGTACACGCTCTGCAGAGTTTTGATCTATACGTATAGTCGCGTCCTCGGTCATGGACAAACCTTGAAGACATGTTCGTTCCTCATGTTTTGGGATTTCTACCTCCCCCTGTAGATGAGAGTGTGGTGAGCCGTGGTTGCAGTCAGGGAGAGGAGAGTTGCTCCCTCTACTTCGCAGATCCGATTGCAATCATTGAGGTGCGAGGAGAGGAAGTTCTCGCATCGACCCTAGATGGAGATAGGTTGTGGAGTCGGGTCCCTGGGGTACCAGGTGTTCCCGAGTTGTGATGAGAGTATGGATTGGGACTTATATGGAGATGTTTTCTTCTTATGCTTTGTTGCTGTTGCATAGGAAACCTGAGTTTTTACCTTTCCACTTGTCTTATCCTTTAGAGTTAGGCCACTTAAAGTTGCATACAGTCGGTGACGTGAACCTATCCCATTCCTTGGGGATAGTTTTGTGAGTGTGCATGATTGGACTTGGAGCGAAAGTCCATTCGTGAAGAATCTGAGAAAGAAGGGTTGCGTTGCTTCGCTCAAGGATGCCTGTGGTGAAGATTGAAGATGAAGACCTGAAGCCCTAGCTACCGCTATGCAGGATTTCTACTTGTCGCTTAGCCCAAGGGGTTTGTACTAAATTCGTATACCGAGTTATTTCGGATGTAAATATTCTGTTTTGTACTCTGATTTCGTTGTATGGAAATGATATTATACTGTAATGAGTTCTGTACGTGATAGCTACTGATCCAGGGACTATCACAAAGGGTACAGAGAGTCGGGTTTTCCTCACCGAAAACCCGGGTCGTTACAACGGGTTACCCTTCGTTTGCCTTATATCCCACATTTAGATAGAGTAGGCCACGATAGTTACAGCTGTTGGACCCTTCGTACTCCTCCGCGTTCGAATACAGCATAGAGCCAAAGGCCGGAACCAACTGTTAGAGCCAGACAATGCCGGTGCTCAAAGTGAGTGACCATACCAGAGAAGTCGTTCTAAACTCTGTTTCTACCTGCCAGATCCTTTCCATCTGTCCTATCTTATAGAGTGGTGTCCTTGGACCATAGCTAGGCTAGGAGTTGGATCTCTCTTGTTCCTTGGATTCGATACCCTTCAAAATACTTCTTAGGTGAAGTGCTACAGAGGTATATCTGTGTGTTTGTAGATCCGTTCGTGGTCATAGGGTGTACCCAGGTGATTTTACGCTCATGATAACAAGGCGTCGTTAGTAGTGCTGTTAAGAAATACCAACAATGATCACCAAGCCGAGGAGGTTTTTTTTGGGGGGGGGGACCAAGCAAAGTGGGGTATGAGCGAAGCCTTGACGCTTGTGCGATGGAGGTGAGGGCATGTAGAGATGTCCTGGGGGCTGGGACTAGTTCAGCAGTATGGTGTGCAGAAGGTGCATTTGGAGACGGATCCGACTGTCTGAAGCTTGTCGAGCTATTGGAGAAATGGGAGACACAGAGCTCTGCGATATGCCGATATATCCTATTCTAATGGAATCAAAGATCTTAGATTCCCTTTCGAAAAAATTTCAAAAATGAATCTTGCATGCATGGACTACTAAATGACTATGCAAAACGTTTTCACATATGAGTGTAACTTTGCGTGACGAATCTAATGATCATAACTAATCTATGATTTTGCTACAGTAATGCTATAGTAAGAATCCTTTAATCGTGTAGGTCAAATGCCTCATTAGATTTGTCTCACAAATTAACATAGGGTTGTGAAAATAATTTTGTAAACTAGATTTATTTAATACCCTTAATTAGCGGTCAAAAGTGGTTGAAAATTTTTCACCCTATCTAAACACGTTCTAGCTTAGTACTTCTCATTTAGTTTTCTTTTACTTTTGCTATTAGGAGTTGTAACAAGGTTGCGCATGAACTGACTAAGCAGGTCACAAGCACATATAGAACGAGCGTGTGGCATGAAACCCTATACTGCATGCGTGATTTCACTAGTAGAGAACGAACCTTTGGTACGTCTCTTTAGTCCCGGTTGAACTTTGGAGCTGGGACTAAAGGGTTTGCGTCGACGTGGCTTGAAATGACTGCAGGAGTCGAGCAATAATTGGCACTGGCCTTACCACTCGGGACTAAAAGAAACCCCTTTAGTCTCGGGTGGTAACACCACCCGAGATTAAAGACTTAGTCCCGAGTGGTGTTTCCACCCGAGACTAAAGCGAACCTGTAAATCCAGGTGAGCCAACAACCCAAGACAAAAGCCACTCCTCCCTACCTACTGCGCCCCTCCCCCCTTCAATCTCTCTCTCCAGTATCTCTTTTTCTCTCCCACTAGCCCACTAATCTTCTTCCAGCTCCTCTCTTCTTCACTATCTCATCTTTTTCCCTCTCCCCTATCACAGGTGGAGGCGAGGTAGGCTGTGGCGGCGCGGGCGCGGTCGGGCGCACGACGGCGCAGGTGGACCCGCGGCCAGGCACTGCAAGCCGCGGTGGCGTGAGCTCGGACGAGCGCGCGACCAGGAGATGCAGGCCTGGCGCACGGTGGCGCAGGTGCCCCCGTGGCCGAGCGCTTCATGCCGCGACAACGCAGGCTTGGCTGGGTGCTCGACGGCGCAGGTGGCTCCGTAGGCAAGTGGTGCAGGCTGCGGTAGCTTGGGATCGGTCGGGCGCATGGCTAGGAGATGCCAGGCAAGGCAGCCTGTGGCGGCGCAACACGGCCGAGCGCGCATCCCAGCGAGGCGCGCGGCACGGCCCTCCCGCCGACGGGAGGAGGTTGTGTGAGCCTTTTTTTTTATTTGTTGCGAAATCAAACTTGGGTGAATCTGGTGATTTTTTTATTTGTGATTTATATGGTGAATCCAATACTCGTTGCAGATGCAATTGAACTTGTGTTGTGAATTGGATTGGTTGTGTAATTTGTGTGATAGTTATGTGAGATGAAATTATATGAACTCAAAGAGATGTATAATTTGTCTTTCTTGTTCTTGATTTGAGCTTGACCTCTAGAAGATGGAGGATGGCGATGGGGATGTGGGGTGGGGGGTGTGTGGGGGGGAGGGGGGTTGGGGGGATGCCGGGAGCATGTTTTTTTCAGAACCCTTTAGTCGTATTATCAAGCGAGACTAAAGGAGCTGTGTACGGGCGCTGGCGTGTCTCCCGTTAGTCCCGGTTGGTAATACCAGCGTTTACTCGGGACTAAAGGGGGAGTCTTTTGTCTCTCACCTTTAGCCCTGGATGGACTTTAGAGTCCTATGCCTCTTACCAACCGAGACTAAAACCCGTCTCTCTACAAGTGTTGGTTGGAGTCTGATTTAATTATGAAACCCCATACGAGCGTGAGTTGTATCTAACGGAAGACGGTCTAGATCTAAAAAATATGTCGGTTCTACGTAACATATTAGAGAAGGAACATGGGGTGATTTTTTTTAACGAACCGTCACCAATATAATAGTGAATCAGTCACTGAAAAAAGGTGAAAAGTACCGATTATAGTTTCTTAATTGGGGGTAAAATTTGACAAATCGCACCACCTGACCTGATTTCTTTATTTGATATATAGATGAGCAAGATGGAATATGAAGCAAATATACTCAATCAAATGACGAATTGGGTTGTAAAAGTCTGCTGGCAGCCAAATATTGACTCTATATTACACATTACCCTGGCTGAGTGCTTGAAATGGACCAGAAGAGGGCATAACTCCAGTTGATGCTCCTCGCGGCTGCAGCAAGCTGGTTCCTCAACAACCGACTCTTCGGCCGCAGTTCTTCCTGAACCGGGGAAGCTGGTACTGATAGTGCCATCGCCGTAATATTTCCTACACGCAGAAGTCAGAAAAGTTATGATGTTACAGTAAGCTACATAGAAGTTCAGTAACAGTTCATACAATTTCCATGTAGCTAGCCATGCATATCTTAATTTGTACATGCTTATAGCTCTATATGCTACGGATTAAGGAGCTTAGCAAGATGCACCAAGAGTACAACTAACTCGATTCTAGCTCAGTAATATTCTGATATCTGCCGACGGCTAGATCGGCCATGCATATGTCGCTAGATCGGCCAATTAAGAAGACAGAAGCTAGAAGTGTGTAGCAGGAAGTAATAAGCTAGAGAGGCAATGCAAGAACTTGCAAAGACGGCCAGGAGCAGCTCCGCAGTAAGATATCCTATCTCTCGGTGCAAGCCATGCATACGCATCTATATATATAGATCCTCCGTCTCTTATTTAACGTCTTCCTGAAAACGTATTTATAAAAAAAAGCCAATGCAATGCAACGTATACAGGAGCACACCATATGCTATGCTAGCAATGGGCCAATGCAATGGCGACCCCGGCTTCCCCGAGGAAGATGACGGCTGGAGTGTCATATACATGCTTGCCATAAATGCTGGACATGTATTTGATTAGCACAAAAACATAGCTCGCCATAAATCCTGGAAGTACGTGTTTTAGGTGTTTGTTGCGAAACTTGCAAAAACATGATGAAATTATAAATTAATGATAGATGGACCAAAAATCACGAGACAAATATATTAAATCTAATTAATCTGTCATTAGAAAATGTTCTAGCCTCAATAGATCGTCTCGCTCTCGCAATTTCACCTGAAGTTATGGAATGAGTTTTATTAGTAATTATCTTATATTTAATACTTCTAAAATAGCGTCTTCGATGTCACATGCGAATATTGAAAAGTTACGAAACAGCAACTAAACAATTCAAATGTTTTTTCCGATCTCCAAGTCATCAAGCAAGATTCGTGACGTATAAAATTATATACCTCTATAGCCCCAATATAGCAGCATTTATGCAGGGAGTAATTCTTTATTATTATTATTTTTTGAAACAAAAGGAAGGAGTTCTTCACTCTTCACTACCGGACAGAGCACGCAAAGACCCGTTTTTCGCTCTAGCGCATGGCAAAAGCCGCTCGACAATGATTTGCACGGTAAACCGGCTTTTGTCGTGCGCCGTTTATCTGGGTGTATGATAAACCCTTTGTCGTGCGCTAGAGTTGCACGACAAAAAAAAGTAGATGGAGAAGGAGACGCCAGGTGCAACTGACGGCACGGGAGAAGAAGTTGGTTTGCTGTCCGTTTGCGCATGGCAATCAAAAGCAAACCAAAATAAAAAAATCCTTGCGGGCCTGCCGGCCGCCGCTGCTCGTGCTACAACCATCCACCGGCCACCGCCGCCTCCCTGCCGGAGGCTACACGACACCACCTCCCTGCAAGCCGCCGCCGCCACCAGCATCACCACTAGGCCGAAGCCACTGCCACCAGCACCACCACCAGGGAAGGGAGAGGCCGCCATAGCTCCTAGCCGTCACGCCGTTGTTCGAGGAGGGGCTCGAGCCCGCCGCAACCACTGCCACACCACGGCTCCAGGGCGGCTAGGAGGCCGCTTCCGCGGCCGGGGAAGGAGAGGTCGCGCCTGCCGTCGTGGATCCCCCCGAGGCCGTAGATCTTGCAACCGCCGTAAATCCTCCGGCCACCACCACGTCGTGCCCCCGTTGGAAGAGGAGGCTGCCGCCACCACCACACGGCGGCCGCCAGACCCACGTGGCCGTCGCACACCCACATTGCCGTCACCAACTGTGGAGAAAAGGGAAACGGAAGGAGATGCCAGAAAGAGAGAGAGAGAGGAGCGAGTGGGAGAGAGAGGGGGGGGGAGGAGGGGGAGGAGGAGATCTGCGTGTTGCCATGAGCCCAAGATCCACCTCTCGGGGGATGCGGGGCCTCACCTAGGTGAAGGAGAGGAGTCACGCGCCCGTCGCACCGCAGTCTTCTCCGCCGTCGCGGCAACGCGGTTGCGGGAGAGAGACAACAGCGGACCGACGACTGGGGGGGAGGGGAGCAGGGGAAGGGGCAGCGCACACAACTCCGAGGAGGGAGAGTCGAGGGAGGGGCGGCAGCGGACAACTGTGGGGGAGGGGCGACGGCGGACGGCTGGCTGCGAGGGAGGGAGAGTCGGTAGAGGGGCATAGGCGGACAGGGGCTGCGTCAGGGAGGGGATGGGAGGGGGGTTAGGGTTGGGCTGGGGAGAGGCGGGTTTTATGTGAGACATCAACATATTTGGGCAGTTGGATGCTGAGATCGACGACTCACAGTAAATAAAGACTTATTTGTTGTGTGTCTCTCAAAAAATGCACGGCAAACATTTCTTTGTCGTGCGCCACACAATAAAACACATAACAAATATTTCTGCATCGTTGAAATTTCTGTAATTGCATTTGATATTTTAAAATTATCAAACATTTCAGAAAAACACCAAACTTTTACGTAGAACAACTTATGTTGATATTGCCTAAAAAAGTATTTTGAATTGAAATTCAAATTTGATTGTCACATTCACTCTAAACCTAACCACATCCTTCTCAACTCTCTGATTCTTCTTTGGAGATGTTTCCATTTGTAATTATCGTACGTTATAAAATTGTGAAACACACTCAAAGTTTTACCACAACTTCCATGTATGATATCATGAGTTGTTGACAAATCTCATAATTTTTTGACTTCATTTTTTTAGAATGTTAAAATCATTCGAAAACAAATTTGTGGTCCAAATTGCTAGTCATGGTAATCAAAATTTCTTTCGATTTCATAGGTAAGATCTTAAATTGGCCTAAATGAGGTGTTACGTACAGTACTACCATGACTAAGATCATGACTAAGATCTTCATTGGTGTATGCGACGGTGGCCCTAAATTAGTACTACGCATCCATGTCCGTGTTACGTACAGTTCCCAGAATTAATTAGGGTGAGTCAGCAAAAATCTGATGGGAGAGAAAAAAAGGAAAGACATGATTTCTCATTAGGCGGAGACCTGATTTCTCATTAGGCAGCTGGAGTTCTTCTACACGTTTTCGTGGGGCCCGCCACCGGTCACCGCTCGACCTCTACATCTGCGGCGTATGCTAAGTACCACGGGAGCCGGACTAATTTTGCAGTGTGTTCGAGCTTCGAGCCGATTTTGAGGGGAGGAGGTTGCCCGCTGGCCGCCGCAGCTCGCGCTTGGCTTTGCTGGCCGTGTCTCGGCATGCTGCCCTGCTGCCGCTCGAAGACCTCCCTCACAAAGGTTGATGACTTCGACTGCTCTATTGAATAGTATTCAACTGATAGATAAAGTAGTATTATGTGAGAGAAAATAAGCCGAAACAAATCGAAATAAGCCGAGCCGAAACAAGCCGAACAGGTTCACTGCCGGTTGGAACTGCCTAAGGTTACTTTGAACGGAGATTTCATTAAGAGTGTTATGATATTAAATTCTATGTCACATCATCAATTTTCAATTTTGATGATGCGAGTACGTGACGATAAAAGAAAATTAACGAATTTCATAGGATGTGACGGGAGTTATCTAGTTTTCGGTCTAGTTAACTAAGTTTTCTTCTAGTAAATTTTCGTTGAAAAAGAACATGCACGTGCCATAAACGAAAGCGACTTAATTGTTTATATATTATATTGTTTCATGATTTAGTGAGGTTTTATTAGTGCAGTGCTCCCCATGTTGTCATATAATCCTTGGCTCCTTGCTGTGGCCAAAAGACACGTAAAATATATTGTTTCATTTAGTGAGGTTTTATTAGTACAGTGCTCCCCATGTTGTCATATAATCCTTGGCTCCTTGCTGTGGCCAAAAGGCAGGTAAAAGATCTCTTTTACTCGGAGCATAAGACAGCGCAATCAGTGACAAAGAAAGCCTCCGAAATTTGAAAACAATTTGAAATGAAATTTCAAAAAATCATTCCTGAAATTTGAAATGAAATTTTCGTTTTTGAAAAAAATTTAAAAATCATTTTTGAAATTTGAAATGAAAATTTTCGTTTGAAATTTGAAAAAAAAATTGGCCATACCACGAGAGGGAAATGAAAAAAAATTGAAATAAAGAAATCATATATTTCGTTTATGCCACTGAGAAAAAACTACCAACAATACCCCCATACCACCATACCACCTATGTATACCACCCCATACCACTAGTGCTAACTGTGGTGGTATACAATTAATCTCAACCGTCGGATCCTTCCATACTGGTCATTTTTCAATAGTGGTATGAGGTGGTATGGTCCACCGTAAAAAGCCCCTCCGGGGACAGCGACGACGCGTCACGCGTGGGTCGTAGTAGGAACGAGGCAGGGACGGCGGCACGTGGGAGTTGGGAATGGGGACCGAAGAAAGAGCAGGCATAATCGGAACTCAGAAGAACAGTAGCGTGCGTCCTCCAGTTTGTAAAGACGACGGCTGGAGGGCCGGCAGATCTGTCACCGATCACAACACCGACCGGGCGGGTCCGATAAAGGATAGCGACGGCAGCGGGTTTCCTGCCATCCAGCCATCCAGGTTCGTGCGCTTGGCTTATCAACCACCTATTAGTATTACTTTTCTTCATACCAATCAGCATTAAGCATTGATCACCAAGTAGTCAATGGTAATTTTCTCAAAACAAATTATCACTAGTTATCAACCACCAGCCAGCCGAACATGCTGAGATGACTCCTCATCGCAACGTCGATCGTAGCTGCTAGCCCATACCGAGCAAGTTTGAAGTATCTGTCGGCATCATCACTTTTTATGTCTCTTCAAACCTTAGCTATGTTACCACAATCCGGCTCTATATTGTGTGCTCAGTAGTTTGCTGTGTGTTTTTTTTATCGAGCACTACAAAGAAAAACACACAACAAATTCACGTTTTGTTGTGTGTGTTTTCTTGGCAGACGACAAAGATATATGTTTTGCCGTATGTTTTTTCACACGGTAAAGTAATAATTTTTTCACTTCTCATTTCTAAAACTCTCTACATACAACATGCGGTATGTAAAATTTTATACATTTTATATTTATTTGTTATATTTAACTAATTTATTATATTTCAAACAATTTTTTAACCAAATCAAGTTTGAACGGTAAGTGTTACAAATAATAGAATAAAATGACTAAAAATATAATATTCATGCTATTCATATCAGTTTGAGACACCCATTCTGATCGCTACGTGTAGGGCACAAGGCGGGTGGGCCTTGCTCGGCTTAATTTTCCAAACCATTGTTGTTGACCTGTCGTCGATGTTTGAGCTCGTGCGTGGACAGAGATGGGAACAGTGAAGAGCAGTTACCTGTCAAAAGCTTCGACTTTATTATGGGCGCTGTAACGAACATTTCTTATTTCTTTTTTAAGCAAGGTACCTGTCCTTTTGGGTGAACAAATTTGTTGGAGATGTCACATCAATTTTACCTATATTTAATTGGAAGAATTAAACATGATCTAATTATAAAATCAATTATACATATAGATTAAAAATCACGAGATGAATCTATTAAGATTAATTAAGTCTTGATGTTTATTAGCACTACATTATCTATTCATGACTTAACCAAGATCAATACATTTGTCTCGTGAATTTACCCAGAGGTTATAAAATAAGTTGTCATTAATCTACGTTTGGTACTTCTAATTAACATGAAAATATTTAATGTGACAGGTGAATAGTAAAAAACTTGTCGATCCCGTAAATAGAACCTCAATTGTTCGGTTTCTTGAAAAGACGGCTCAAGGAGCAAACATCAAGAGGCCTGTTGCCGGTCCCACACAGCACCGATCGGGCGGGGCCGATCAACAAGACTGCGACAACACATAGCGGCTAGTAGCTCGTACATTCACATCATCATCGTTGTGGCAGCCTAAATTGATCGTACTCCCTTCATTTCAAATTATAAATCATTTTCGTCAAAATGAAATTTGTAGTTATTATTATATATATGGACACAACTATATTTAAATACATAAAATGTAAATCATAAATTGTTGAAACAACGTACAATTTGAAACGAACGAAGTATGTGGTAGCCCCAGACGGGCCTGAGCATCTGTCACACCTTCACTTTTTGTGTCTGGCCAAACCTTAGCTAGTTGACAAGTAGTACGTAGAGGCGCGTATTCAGTGGCGAAGCTAGCAGCAGTGCCTAGGGGGGCTTCTGCTACCTTCTTCCTCCTCCAGCCCGCCTTTCCCTCTTCATCTTCTACCTGCAGCCTAGGGGGGCTCTAGGGGGCCTCCATGGGCGCGCCGGCGGTGTGTGTGTGTGTGGGGGGGGGGGGGCTCCAGCCCCACCCGCCCCGCCGGTGGCTTCGCCACTGCGCGTATTCGTTCTAATAGCGCCACGACTAGTCTGCTAACTAGGTTAATTGGAACGTTCGAAGGATCGATCTCCCTAGGCAAAGTGCTTGGCTTCGCACTGCGTTCCCCTGATTATTGTACCGCAAGTACGTTGGCCCTGGTCTCCTATGTAGGATGGAGCTAGACTGAGAAGCAACTGAGAAGCAAGGGGGCTCAGCCAGCCTTCTTCCTCCTCTCCCTCTTCTCCTCCTTATCTCTTTTCTTCCTTCTCTTTACTCATGATAAAAATTGTAGAAGAGGTTTAAGAGAAGCTCTATAGAGTTTTCAACGGTAAGGGGCTTGAGCTCTACCCGCTCCACCGCTAGATCCGTCCCCACCTATATATATTACATGTAGCAGCTAGTAGCACCCCTCATCATCAGATCTCCATTTGCATCGACCGTTCGTAGGTTATTATATATCAGTAGCATGTTTAAATAAATACTACTCCCTCCATCTTTTTTATATGACGCTCCAGTTCAGATTGAAATGATCACAAATATATGACGTTTAGTTCAAGTGTTGTTGTATTTTCCACATTTGCCTAAGACCCAGTTGTGTTCCAACTGCCGCTAACCCGTCGTCATGGCGCAATGAATCGGTGAGCAGCGACGTGGTGCAATGAATAGCAGACTTAAAAATATCAGAAGGGTAAAATGGTATTCGTGCCAATTCCTTAATCTCCCCGAGCTGGTCGGAAGCGTCGTACTTTCGCGAACGGAAGGAGTATTATCTTACCAGCTGATTAATTGCCTCCAGCAACGGTACAGAGAGCCGGGCGCCCAGGCGCGATCATGCACTCAATTTCTTCACCAGCTCGAGCCTATCCATCCTCTTCCACCAGTCTGATCGCTACGTGGGGCACAGGGCAGGTGGGCCATGCTCGGCTTAATTTTTCAAACAATTGCTGTCGTGGATGTAAACATTTTTAGTATTAAATGCATCTTGATCACTAATTAAGGTATATTAAATAAAGATAGCTTACAAAACTACCTCCACACCCCTAGGTAAATTTTCAACACGAATCTAATAAGGCCTTTGACCACATAATTATATGACAATTATTATAGCAAAATCATGAATTAATTATGATCATTAGATTCGCCGCCCAAAGTTAAACTCATTGCAAATAGTCTTAGAGGGTGTTTGGATCCCTTTAGTCACCTGACTAGAGTTTAGTCAGACTAAAACTTTTTAGTCAGCCCCTGTTTGGATGGTGACTAAAATTAGTCAGCATTAATTGTTCTTAACATTAAATCGTTCTTTCTCCCTCCTTTCTCTCTCCTCTCCTATCTCTTGTTGGGTCCACGGAATTAATGGGAGGAGCAATTAATTAGGTGAGAGAGAGGATTTTAGTCACTAGAAGTTGGGTGAGGGGTGACTAGAGACTAAACTAGTTTTAGTCACCCTTTAGTCAGGGGTGTTTGGAAGTTTAGTCACTTTGGTGACTACGATTAGTCTCTAGTCTCTAGTCACCCATGGATCCAAACACCCTCTTATTTAGTACTCCATACATGCAAGATTTCTTTTTTTTAAAAAATCGAAAGAGAATCCAAACATGTTTGAGCTCGTGCAGCGCGCGGACAGAGATGGGAACGGCGAAGATTAGTTAGGTGTGGTTACCTGTCGAAAGCTCCGACCTTAGAGCAACTCCAACAGTTTGGCAAATCAACTTGGCATCCATCTAATTTTGGTAAAACAAGAAAAAAATGGCCTCCAACAGTTTGGCAAACCAACTTGGCAAAAATAGAAACTTGGCAAAACTCACCTTCCCGATCGTGGTTGCCATATGCGCGCGCGCGGATCGTGGTTGCCATCGTCGTTTCCCTCTAGGTGGGAGGGTGAAAAAAGAAATAAAGAATAGAGAAGGATTCCTGATGTAAGTTTTAAAGAGGTGGAAGGGCATACACATAATTTTATTTCTCTCAGGATTCCTGATGTAAGTTAGATCTGAGTTTGGCAAGTGAATTATGCCAAATTGTTGGAGATGAACTCTTTTTTTACTTGGCATATCTTTTTAGAAGTTGGCAAAACACAAGATTTGCCAAGTAAAATTTGGCAAACTCTTGGAGATGCTCTTGTTGTGGCCACAAGTGCGCTAACCATACATTTCCTTAAGGGGTTGTTTAGTCTCCCGATATAGACATCCGTCACATCGAGATACATCTTATTTCACGGTATGCGTACATTATTCATTCGCGCAGTGATTAACGGAAATTCATTTCGGCACTGGTGTGCCCGGGCATCGGTCTCAGGGGTTGCTGGATCCGTGCCGAACGGTTCCCACCAATATGGACCGGCAGCCTGGGCAGCCAGGCTTATCGGAGGGGCTCTTTTACGGTAGACCATACCACCCAATACTACAGTTTGAAAAGGACTAGTATGAAGGGATTTAATAGTTGAGATTAATTATATACCACCACAACCTGCACCTGTGGTATAAGGTGGTATACATACATAGGTGATATAGAGGTATTATTGAAAGTTTTTTTCTTGGTGGCATACACGAAATATATGATTTCTTCATTTCAAATTTTTTCCATTTCCAATGGTCATTTTTTTTTCAAATTTCAAAAACGAAAATTTTCATTTCACATACGATTTTTTTCATTTCAATTTTTTCTTGGTGGCATATACGAAATATTTCAAAAAAATTTCATTTCGCTCCGGTGGTATGCCACTTTTTTTTTCAAATTTAAAAAACGAAATTTCTTATTTCAAATTTCAAAAATGATTTTCCCCCAAATTTTTTCATTTCCAACTCGTGGTGTAAAAACAATTTTTTTCCAAATTATTTTTATTTCAATTTTTTTTCTTGGTGGCATAAACAAAAAAAAAATCTCTGCTCGAGGTTGCCAAATTTATTAAAAATTTAAAATATTTATATACCCTTACAAAAAATAGTCATATAATACATACCACCGCCTGCTGGTTTGATCCACCGTTAAAGAGTCCTATCAAAGAACCTGATTGGTTAGGTACACTAAAATCATAAAATGAATGTGCTGACTAGTGACAAAAATAGGGCATTTTTCGTCATAAACCGCGATTTATGACGTTGGTTGTTACGAAAACCCTCCGTTATTAATTGAGTGTCACAAACCGTGATTAATGACGACACCTTATTTTGTGGCGTCACGAGTTTAATGACGCATGCAAAATCGTCATAACTTCGATCCCGCAGCTTTGCCACACTAGACATAATCTGATGTGGCATGCCAAACGTGACGAACCGTTTGCGTCATAAAACGAATTTAGCCCGTTTGTAGCTGGGTTGAGCCCAACACTGTTCCTGTAGGCCGGCGTTGTTCAGATAGCCCAAAAAAGATTTGTTGGGCCCATTTGTTGGTTTTCGAGCACAAATTTGATTCTGGTTTGCCATTTTTGTTGGGTCGAGTTCAACAATTGCGCACATTGTTTGCGGTCTTATATGTCACGTTAGTTTGAATAAACTTGAATTTTGGCCCAACTAAAAGTGGCCTAAGCCCACTAAAGGCCAACATAAAATTAACTAATTGTGCATCAATATTAATTAATTTCATTTCAATTCTGATTTTTTTAGAATAATTCCGATCCGGTTGCCAAAATAGTAATCAGCACATATCTCTTTATACAATAAAACAAACTGTTGTTTACTATCAAGCACGACCATATATATTGTTCATCACATATCACAAACTATTACAGGATAATAGTCTCACAAGGAACATAGATTAACAAAGCTAAATCCAGGTCGTAATCACAAGAGACAGTGGAGTATTGATCTAATGATCTTAACCTCTTTATCTTTTATTACTAAGCAGTAGACAGAGGAGGTCTTCACTGTCTTCAGTTAGCTTCTGCAACCTTTTAATCTCATCCGACTGCATTTTCAGAGTTGATTCTGATTCTTCTGTCTTCTTTCTCAAGCTACATAACTCTTTCTGGTGAGCAACAAACCGTTGTCGAAGTTGTACTCCATCCTGATTGGGAGCATCAACTCGCTCTTCATCAACACTACTACATAAGGATTTGGTACCCATTCATGAGTACTCGGCTGCCTCTATTTTAATTTGTTCGGGAAGAAGCATCATTGACTTGGTAGCTTCCATCTAGCAACAGTGGATCCCAAGTCAGATTAGGATCTTGTAATTGATTAGAACTCAGGAAACAAAAGTGTTAAGTTTGTTACCTTGGAGAAGGTCTGAACAAGAGTGACTACAGATGTTGACCAAGTATAAGAACAAGCGGTAATGGTTGAGATCATTCGCAATCGGAAACAAAGAAGGTGTTAAGTTTGTTACCTTGAGCAGGTTTGAATAGGAGCGACTACAGATGTTGACCCTTTGGCCTGGTGAAACAAGTACAAGAACAAGAGATAATGTTGAGATCATTCGCAATCGGAAGCAATTTCATCTATTAAGTTCAATGCGGTACATGAACGATCACAATCAATCCATAATCACCCAAGCATGCAACAAAAATATGGAAAGCCAAAGAGCATGGGTAATCAATATAATAATTTCATCCTTTTATTTCTACAAACCTCAAGTAAGTTGACTTGGAACAATCTTTTGCAATAGGGAATTGAAGATCCACAATCACCCAAGCATGTAACAACAATATTCAAAGACAAAGAGCATGGGGGAAGCAGTCTAATAATTTCATCTACAAATTTCTACAAACCTTTGAAAGGACCTTGTGATGCCTAGAGGGGGGTGAATAGGATCACTTCGAATTTCTGAAACAATTGCAGCGGTTAAATCACAAGTCGGAACTTCCGGTGCTGTGTCGGAACTTCCAAGGGGCTCGGAACTTCCGGCACAAGGGCGGAACTACTGACCTGGCAGAGATGACTAAAACGAAATTCAAAAACTGAAGTGAAACTAGCAATTCTATTTGAATCAAAGGTTGAGTTTAGAAGCTAAGAACCACCTGCAACCAAAGATATAGATAGGAACACAACCAGATCGGGGCAAAACAAGCTTCTAGGTTTAGTAAACTAGGAGATGAACTCAAACAAGCAAGAGACAAGAGCTTTAATCCGAAGTTCACTTCCACCAAGGAAGCTACGTCTTCGTTGAGTTTCCCACAAAAGGAGGGCTATCACGAAGAGCCTTTTGCCTGATCTAATCCCCACAAGGGAAGATTGGTGCTCACTAAGAACACTCCATAAAGGAGAGGGTAATACAAATGATCCCGGGTGCTCCACAAAAAGAGGGCACTCAACTGGCGACGCCTAACAGTCTAGAAGCAAGGCTTCAAGAGTAACAAATTAACGCGAACCGATGCCCGGAGATGCTTCAAGTGCTTTTGAGATGGAGGAGATGAACCGGTCACTCAAAGCTTCTCAATCTCACACCTTCAATCTCTTCTCACACAAGCCCCAGCTCAAATCTCTCAAGAATTAGCTCTAGGAGAGAGTGGGAGAGAGGAGTGAATGCTCTTGGATGAGTTTGTCCCGAGTTAGGTCAGCAGCTAATGAAGGGAGAGGTGAAGGGGTATGAATGCTGTTGGCGGTCGATTTCCGTCAACCAAGAACACTTGTTATGTTATGGTTTGGACTTCATTTTGGAACTAACCCGCCACTAGGCATACTAATGATATAACAAGTTCACCGTTGGATGTGCATTTTAGAGTATAGTGTTTTTGCAGGAATTCATGTATTAAATGAGGGAAGATGCAACGAGTTCGGAGGACGTTTTACAAGTCAATCAAGGAGCTCCGACCGTGTGCAAACTTGCCCCCAAAGGTGGCAAGGACCAATGTGCTTCAATGGAGAATTTCTGGGGACCGAGATGAAAAGACCGGAAGTTCATGCATAAAGATCCCTCAACTTGGTCGCGGGAATAACGACGTCCAAAGCCCACATCTGAAGGAGGAAAAGATCCAAAATGCAAAAGATAAAGTGTGGAGCAAGATGGGCCGGATCTGGGCCGAAGGGGGCCTAGGCCGGTCGGCCCAGGCCGGCCGGGCCACCCTCTTCTGGCGTCGGTTCGTGACCCCCTTTCTTCGGTGTTAAGTAGATGGAACCCTAATCACGTCGGGAAGCTGCCATTCGCCAGAGACACCATCTAGTTCCTCAGAGCCGCCAAGGAAGAGAAGATTGACTTCGAGAGAGACTCTTGGGGGAGGACACTCGAGAGAGATCATCGCCAAGCCCAAGTGAGGTTGCCACGAGGAAGGAGGATGCCGAGAGCTTGCCACGGCGCCGCCGGAGTTGAAGGACAACGAGGATCCATCTTCATCGGAGGCATCCACCATCTCAATGGTGCCATGCCTAGCGCCATGATGGGGTAAAGTCTTTCGTTTATCCATGGAATTGTAACGGAACTTGAAGTGTAGTCACCTATCTTGTTTGGATCATATGTCTATCATACCTCTTGTTGATGATGCTTAATGTTTAAGGCTAGCTACCATGCTTTCGGGGTCACTCCCATAGACCGCGTCAACATACCATGTTCATTAGGGTTAGTACCGATTACCTTCGCGTAGTGACATGTACGAGGGAAGGGAAACGTCTAATCCTTGACCACATGCTTAGATAGATTGGATCGGGGGTTTATCATGTTTTGGGTGATTGCATCTTCAAGTACCTAGACTCCATGGGCATACGTTCTTCATACTTGTGCACCTCTCATCTCTCCTTAACGTAATTTAGGGTTAGTTTGTCTTTACTTTATAGATTAATCTTTCTATCATAAGTCTTCAATCAACTAGATTAGTGTTAGGTTAATAGCTAGTATTCCCCTTACTCCTTGGGTTGACAAGAACCTGGGGATCTCCCGTAGGTGAAGAAGGGCATAGGAGATCCATACGCTTGCGGATCGAAACTTCATACGAGTTTCACCTATCAACAAGCCCCTTTTTCTGGCGCCGTTGCCGGTCAGCAAGCTAGTTTACTTCGTTTAATCTTTCATTGATTTTGTTGATTACTAACATCTAACCCTTGTGTTCTAGAAAAACATTCCTTTTTGTTTTTTTTTGTTTTCTTTTGATTGTCTAGATAGCGTTCGTTGGAAATCCCTTGGAGGAATCGGAAAAATCACTAAGAGACTACGCTAGCCCTCGATGTGAGGACATCAAGGTACAGGAGACGGACTTGGTTCTCCAAGCGACAAGGTACGAAATCAAGCCTCGAATCATTGAGATGGCAACAACTAATCCGTTCCGAGGGGTGGAGACGGACAACCCATATAGACATATCTGGCGCTTCACGACACTATGCAATACGGTACGACAAGAGGGAGTCCCCGATGATTGGTTTAAATGGAATCTCTTCCCCTACTCACTTGCCGATGAAGCGATGAAGTGGTATTCATTCGCATCCTTCGAAGTTTAGGGAAATTGGAATCAATTGAAAAAGAAATTTTGTGCCAAGTTTTTCCCTATAAGCAAGATTCAACATATAAGGAGGCAAGTGATTACCTTTAAGCAAGGAGAAGAAGAGGGGATTGATCAAGCGTGGAATCGATTCAATGAGCTAGTTGAACAAGAACCAAGACTCGGATTTCCCGGTGATGTACTTTTGCATACATTTTTCTTTTCCCTAACCCCTAGTTGCATGGAATATGTTCAAATGTGTGCAGGAGGGGATCTCATAGAGAAAACACTCACGGAAGCTGCCCAACTTCTACAAAAAATAAGCAAAGCGGTGGCCATGCGAAGAGATTGAGAAACACGACTTTCGGGGAAGCCGGAATGTGATACAAGTGTGAGACCACTTGCTGCATTTTTCAGAAATACGGCCCCGGAAGAGAAGAAAGAGGAGCCAATCCCGAAAAAGGTTGAAGAAATTAAACATGCGGAAGCTAGAACCATCCCGGAGAGTGATCATGCCGAGACAAGCAAAGCAAGTGAAAGGACTATGTCAAGCACGAAGCCACTAAGGGAGTTCGAGCAAATGGATTGGGTCCCAATTGATTTTGGAGAAATTTTTTACAAGAGAAGACCGTTCCCTAATCCAAAGGGAATGGCAAAAGCTTTGGAGATGGACTTTCCACCGGAAAAACAAATGGAACATACATACAACCTAGAGACAACCGGGGAGGTCCTTCAAAAACTCTTTAGCGAAGAAGAAGTGGATCCGGACCATGTGGCCGAAGCAAAGAGGATTATGGGAATCAAGCCTGAGGCATCACCATTCACTCACCTCGCTGAAATTTATGCCATAGGATCCGATGAAGAAGAGAAGACATCACCGCGTGTAGATTGCAAGGTCAACAACATTGACTGCAAGGCGTTATGCGACATTGGAGCACAAGTAAGTGTCTTGTTTTCTAAATTTTTTGGTGAAATTCATGATCACACCATTGACCTAGTTCCAACCACTACTGAATTAATCATGGGAGATGGTAGAATTGTTAAACCTATTGGAATTGCCCGAAATCTAGAAGTTTTAATTTCTGGAAAATACATACCAACCGATTTCTTCATTGTTGATGTCTACTATGATAAAAATGATCATGTAATTCTTGGTAGACCGTTTCTCAAGTTGGTTAATGCCGTGTTAGATGCCGAAAAAGGAAAAGTAACTATTAATCTTGATGGTGATAATCACACATATAATTTTCTTCCCGCTTCTAGAATTGCCTCACCCCTACCTCTTGATGACGAAGAGGTAGGGAGCCTTTGTTTTGTTGAAACCTTTAGGGATCCATTGCTAAGAGCAATGGAGAATGAATCTAATAATGAGCTAGATCGAGAATTAGCAGAAGCAACTAAAGGACTAGAACCACAAGACGGAAGCTTAGAGGAAGATAAATTTGAAGACATTGGGGAAATTAAACATGAAGAACCATAAGTACCGGAGGTGAATCTTAAGCCATTGCCCAAAGGATTGAAATATGAATTTTTGGGGCTGAACAAGACTTATCCCGTGATCGTAAGCGACGAATTGAGTCCCGAGGAGAATGACATGTTGCTGAATTTATTGAAAAAGCACAAGAAAGTGATCGGATATTCGATAAATGACCTTAAAGGACTTAGCCCTGCGTTTTGTACTCACCGCATACCTATGGAGGATCAATGCAAGCCCATTGTGGATCATCAAAGGAGGTTAACCCATGCCATGCGAGAGGTGGTGAAGAAGGAGGTCATCAAGTTGTTGGACGACGGAATCATCTACCCGGTGCCGCATAGCGAATGGGTGAGCCCTGTACATTGTGTGCCGAAGAAAGGAGGTTTGACCGTGGTGAAGAATGAACTAATACCGCAAAGAACCGTGACAGGAAGGAGGATGTGTATTGATTATCGTAAGTTGAACAAAGCAACGAAGAAGGATCACTTCCCCCTACCGTTCATTGACGAGATGCTTGAGAGGTTAGCAAACCATGCATATTTTTGCTTTCTTGATGGATACTCGGGGTTCATGCAAATTCCCATTCACCCAGATGATCAACACAAGACAACATCCACTTGCCCTTATGGAACATTTGCATATACAAGGATGCCCTTTGGTTTATGTAATGCTCCAGCCTCTTTTGAACGATGCATGATGGCGGTATTTTCGGAGTTCATCGAGGAAATCGTCGAGGTATTTATGAATGACTTCTCCGTATATGGTAAAACTTTTGCGGATTGTTTGGTAAATTCAGATAAAGTTCTTACAAAGTGTGGGGAGGTTGACTTGGTGCTAAATTGGGAGAAATGTCACTTCATGGTGAAACAAGGAATAGTGTTGGGACACGTGATATCCGAGAGGGGGATCGAGGTGGACAAGGCTAAGGTTGAAGCGGTTGAGAAGCTTCCACCACCGACGGATATCAAATCTTTGAGGAGTTTCTTGGGCCATGTGGGATTCTATAGGAGATTCATCAAGGATTTCTCAAAGATTACAAAGTCGTTGACTAATCTTCTCCAAAAAGATGTTCCATTCAATTTTAATGAGAAGTGCTTGGCAGCATTCCGGACACTAAAAAGAGCTCTCGTAACCGCACCTATCATATTCAACCGCCCAATTGGAGTCAACCATTTGAGATCATGTGCGACGCTAGTGACTATGCCGTTGGAGCCGTGTTGGGACAACGAAAAGAAGGCAAGGTACATGCTATATATTATGCTAGCAAAACCCTTAATGGAGCTCAATTGAATTATGCAACAACGGAGAAGGAATTGCTTGCGGTAGTATTTGCTTTCGAAAAATTCAGATCCTATATTGTGAATTCTAAAGTAATTGTCTACACCGATCATGCGGCAATCAAGTATCTATTGTCTAAAAAAGATGCCGAGCCAAAGCTGATTAGGTGGATCCTTCTCTTGCAAGATTTCGATGTGAAGATTCGAGATAAAAAGGGGTCGGAGAATGTTGTGGCCGACCATCTATCAAGAATGAATCGTGAGGATGATAAAGAGCCCATTGAAGACAAGATGAGAGACGATCATCTATATCACATCCTCGACAAAGACACTTGGATGATCAATATTATTCGAGCCATACGAAAGATGCCACTTGATCACTTAGATAAGAATGCTCAAAGAAGGGTGATGGCTGAGAGCCGAAAATATTATTGGGATGCACCTTACCTCTTTAGGCTTGGAGCGGATGGAGTCTTGCGAAGGTGCGTACCAAGGAAAGAAAGAATCGAAATATTAAGGAAGTGTCACTCGGGCGAATATGGAGGACACTATGGACATTTTAGGACTCAAGCAAAGGTATGGGCTAGTGGGTTCTATTGGCCGGAGATGCATGAGGACTCAAAAAGGTACGTTGATTCTTGTCTGGAATGTCAAAGAATGGGGAATATATCTCAAAGAAATGCTATGCCTTTAAATTATAACTTGCAAGTTGATCTATTCGACGTATGGGGAATTGACTTCATGGGGCCTTTCACTAATTCAAATGGATATGAGCATATATTAGTAATGGTTGATTATGTATCCAAGTGGGTAGAGGCCATCCCTTGTCGAAGAGCTTCAACAAAGGAATCTATATCAATGATCAAGAATGTTATATTCCCACGCTATGGAGTCCCGCGAGTTTTGATAAGTGATGCAGGAACACACTTCACGAGAAATAGTTTCAGAAAGTGCTTGTCCAAGTTGGGGATCGAGCATAGAGTGGCCACGGCTTACCATCCACAAACCAATGGTCAAGCAGAAACTTCAAATAGACAACTCAAGAGTATTCTTAATAAGACCGTTGAGAAGGGAGGTAAAGATTGGTCGAAAAAGTTGGACGGAGCATTATGGGCATATCGAATGGCACATAAGACACCAATAGGTATGACAACATATCAATTTGTTTATGGTAAATCTTGTCATTTGCCTTTGGAACTAGAGCACAAAGCATATTGGGCGATCAAGGAGATGAATCTTGATGTGGATGCCGCGAGAATCAAACGGAAAATTCAAATAAGTGAATTAGAAGAGATGAGGCTTAAAGCTTATGAGAGTGCAACCATCTACAAGGAAAGAATGAAGCGATGGTATGATAAAAGACTCCAAGCAAAGGAATTCAAAGAAGGCGACAAGGTCCTCCTCTTTAACTCAAAGTTCAAGATATTCGAGAAAGGCAAATTAAAAAGCAAATGGGATGGACCATATGTCATCCACTCGGTCTCGCCAAGCGGAGTGGTAACGATTATGGATATAAAAGGAGATCAATATGTGGTTAATGGACAGCGATTGAAGGGTTTTCTTGAGCCTGATGTCGTGCCCATCGACTACATTGACATATACACCATGGAGGACGGGCCCGAGCGTCAAGCCTAAGACTTAAAACAAGGTAACTTTTCTGTAAATAAATTTTTGTTTTCTTTTCTTATTTTTATCGAGTCCTTTTTGCGATTTTTAGCTGGATCTTTGCACCACATAGGCTAGTATGCACGAAACACAGAGTCCCGCAGAAGATGGGCCATGGGGGCCCAAAACCAGGGGGTAGGCCGGCCGGCCTAGCACCTCCCTGCGTCGGTTCCTGCCAGCTTTTCTCTGGGTCGAGATTTCCCGGGCTATGCTCTTCTTGTGGGAAGTTTCATTAGGTGTAGTAGCTAGCTTTTCTTCCTCTTGTACTTCTTGTAAAATCACGATGAGGACGTCGTAAGATCTAAGCATTGGGGGGAGCTAGCTCTTTTAAATTTTTGCTCAAGTGGTGAAAGGTCGAGTCTTAAAGTCGAGTCAAGTTTGAGTCTTGTTTTCAAATTCTTAGCTCGTGATGTGTCGTAAATTAGCATTGAGTCAAGAAAAAGAAATAAAAAAGAGTCTTATACATTTTGTCTCGTGCAAGTCTTTTGTTTCTTTTACTTGTTATGTCTTTCTTTTATCCTTATTATTTGAGCATGAGCATTGTGAATAATTGTTTACCGTGGTGCTTAGTGGAAGTTTACCTTTGAAAGTATCCATGCTCAACTTTGATCTAGGACCTTACTTTGGCTATGCTTTGAGTAATACTAATATTGGAGGTTTTTATTTCTGAAAATTATGAAAAACCCCTCGCAATGAAGGTTAGCAATTTATTTCTCCAAGTTGAGAGGCAAGTCTATCCTATACAAGGCCTAAAAACTATGTATATACTCCACCATAAGTGTTGTTTAGTATGATGAATTGGGTTAGGACTTTACTCTCTTGGGAGATCTAATTTCAAGCAATGATCATGTCCTTGATGTTATATCTTTTATTGCTAGCCTCGTCATATATTCGGTAATGGGAATTTCACATTGAATTCCCCATACATCACCGGATTCCATACCCGAAACCATGAACATCTTTTTATCATCTTATTCCTTAAACACAACCCATGTCCGAAGATTCGTTCAATTTTTAGGCAAGGTTTTATTTAAAATTCAGATTGGTATTCATATCAAAAAGATGGGCGAGAGGCTTCGGAAAAGAAGATAAAGATGTGGAGGAAAGAAAAAAATATATATGTGTATATGTGTGTGCACACACAAGAAAAAAAAGAGAGAGAGAAGAAAGAAAAAGAAAAGAGAGAAAAGAAAAGAAGAGAGAAAAAGAAAAAAGAAAAAGAGAGAAAAATCCAAGGCAAGGCAAGAAGGATATAATGAGGGATGATAAGTCAAGTGAAGATCAAGAGAAGTGCAAGTAAGGATGCGATGATGCTGAGAACGAATCTTCGATATTCCATACCATGTGCAATCCGACATCGAGGACATCATTAGTGCCTTGAAGTCATTATTATTTTTCCCTTTGCACATGTCCACCATTCTAAATCTTCTCATCCTTGATACCCTTACATTATGGTTTAACTCTTATGACCATTGGCTTGGAAGGTGAACGACCACTAGAGGATTCTCTTAGCTTGATAATACTTGTGCTAACTTCACTAGCCATACCTATAGCTCCACCTTACATTATAAATGAGAGACTTATGGGAGGTGAGAGTTTATGAAATTATCTAGGATAGCCATTTTAAATGAGGGACATGTGAGAACTTGGAGGAGGACTTTGTCTAATACTTTATGCAGGAATTTTATTTCTAAAAGCTTGTGAAAACCCTTGTTGACATTTCTTAACGTCATCACTTGGTTTGTATCCCCGGCAACGGCGCCAAAAATGCTTGTTGACATTTCTTAACGTCATCACTAGGTTTGTATCCCCAGTAATGGCGCCAGAAATGGTGGTCGGCATTCCTTAACATCTTTGCTAAGTTCAAGTTTCTAGCAATGATGCCAGAAATGTTCCGATGGTAATCCTAACATTTACAAAGAATCCGCAAGCGCACAGATATACCATTGTAGCATTTCCCAAAGGAGTATTCCAGAGGGTATCGAATCCAAGGAAGGCATGGTTGGATTAACATGTGCAACACTATTGCAATGAGTATAGATCAATGATGAGAATAAGTCAAGTCCCAAACACAGGGGTAAGATATGATAATGATAGAATAGTGTGAACACACCCGAACTCGTTCTCTCTATGATACACTATGGCTTAGGAGGCAACATACGAGTTAGCTCTAGGTTCTAAGGTACTATACATATAAAGTTAGTAGATGCCAGTCAGTCACATAATATAAGCATTGTATGAATATCAGCTCAGCACCCAGGCACAAACGGGGAGCTAACCGCCCGCGTCGCTTCCGCACGATGTCGGTTGTTAGATTTTAGACTCCTATAGTGTACCCGAACGTGGAGGAGTGCAAAGGGTCCAACGACTATCACTACCGCGGCCTACCTCTATCAATCCGTGGGGCACGCTCATATGCAACGCAGCTACTCAACCCAAGCACCATGCTTGCGTTGTTAATTAGACACTGACCGGCCCGGGCTATTGTGACCCAGGTCAGTGCCACCACATAACTGGCCACTTACACCGAGTACCGTAGCTTGAACTCGAACTTCATACAACACAAACACGTGATCTAACTGGATAAAACTAGGCTAGGCATACAAACGGATTCGTGTTCTACTATGTCTATTCAACAGGATCAAAGGGTCGTGTTCATGAAAAACACGAACCTTTAACTTATGAACAAACACGAAGACATAAATAAATCATTCGTCAAGTGGATCGAAAGGCCTTGTTCATCAAGAACAGGAGCCTCTAAATGATGAACGAACGAAGAACACATGAACGAATCACCCATATATGCTAACACTACTTTATATGAAATAGCTGAATAACTGATGTAGATCAAAGTCATACAATAAAATAAAGATACAAGAGAACTCATACCTAGATCCCAAAGTAGACTTGGAACCTGAAGTGGAACTACTCTAGCCTACCTCCTAGCCTTGGAAACCAAAAGTGAGAGAGGAGTTGGAAAATGAGTTGGGTAAGAAATGAGTCCCCTCTCTTCTATTTATAGGCCTAGGACAACTTCAGGAGAATGGCGTGAGCAGCCCGGGAGTGGACCAGGAGCCAACCAGGAAGCACCACGTGGAAGCCCCTGAGTGGCGGCCACAAGGTCGGTTCGTCCGACCTGTGGGGTCAGCCGACCCCCTGTGGGCCCCACTCGGGGTGTGCTTTCTCCAGGTGGCTGTCCTGTGGGCCCTTGCTTCGGTACCCGGTGTCTACAAGAGTTTGAGGCGGGTTTCCTGCCCATGGGCCCTTCAATCCTTGTGATGTCCATGTGTCACCCTCTGATTCATCGGGGTTGCTTCCCTTGGATTGGTGACATGGCTTGCATGCATGGGATCCTAGGTGGCAGCCCTTCCTTGGCTGAGGTGACTTGGCTTGGGCCATAGAAGGTGAGTTGTCACTTCTTTTATGCTTATTTTTACCTACAATCACAAAATCTCCAAGGACAAGTGGAACTACATTATTCTTAACTAAATGCGTGTAAGAAATGTCTTTTGCTCCTTTATTTATGAGTATATTGACGGCTAAAGTAGGCACTTAACAGCCGTCAACAACCCTCCGATGGAAGTAAGAAAGTAAGTATGGTTGGAGATGAGGATCTCTAGTGAAAGGTATGAGTTGTGGGGTAAGTCTTGAGTTGGTAAATTTCTAAACATATGCGATGCACATAACCTTGATGTGATGCACATTGAGAAAAACATATGCGAAAACCTTATTAGAACGTTGCTTAAAATTGTTGGGAAGACAAAGGACACCATCAATGCTAGGGTTGATTTGGAAGAGATGGGCGTAATATCAAATCTACACATGGTGGCAACTTAGGATGGTGAGTCATGCAAAATGCCAGAAGCTCCGTATGTACTTTCAAAAACGAAACAGAAGCTGTTTTGTGATTTTATAAGTTCGATGAAGTTCCCAGATGGATATGCTTCAAACTTAGCTAGGTGTATTGCTGCAGATGGATGCAAACTACAAAGACTGAAAACTCATGATTGTCATATCCTACTCCAAAGGGTTTTGCCGGCTTGTCTTCGCAGTTTAGTGGACAAAGAGATATACACAGCTATTGCAGAACTAGGAAACTTCTTTCGGCAACTATGTTGCAAAACTCTGAAGTTGGATGTCTTGCAAAAACTGAAAACAGATATCCCAATAATTCTATGCAAGCTTGAGAAAATTTTCCCTCCTGCCTTCTTTGATGTTATGGTCCACTTGGCTATCCATTTGCCTGAGGAAGCAATCCTGAGAGGTCCAGTACAATATGGATGGATGTATCCCTTCGAAAGAAGGCTATGCACATTGAAGCGTTCAGTGAGAAACCAAGCTAGGCCTGAAGGATCCATTGCAGAAGCATATGTTGCTAATGAGGCCTTGACATTTTGCTCTAGGTACTTTGCGGCTGATGATGTGGCCACACGATTCAATCAGGTTGGAAGGAACAGAGAGAATGCTGATTTGTCTGTAGATGGAACATCCTGTTTCGATCACAATGTTCAAGTACTTGGAGCAGGGACCACTTGTTGGCTTGGGTCAAAGTACGACAAGGTGGTTTGGTATGTGCTAAACAATTGTGAAGAGGTGAAGCCATATATCGAGTAAGTAAATCACCATTGCAATGATAGAACTACAATTATTTCGTTCTAACTTTGAGATGGTACTGCTTTGCAGAGTGTTCAAGAATGAATTGAAAGCGAAAGGTGTGTCGGACGAGGATATTGATCGTCGAATTGCTACATAATTTTGGCACTGGTTTAGATCGCATGTTAGTATTCATTTTTTGTTTGGTAGCTAGCTTATATTACCTTGTGAGGACCTTTACATAAGGTTATATTAAAAAAAACTATGGCTCTTCTGTACAGATTACAAACAATCCAGTAAGCGACGACAACCTATATGCATTATCAGCTGAACCAGACCGGCGAGCAAAAACTTATACAACATGTATTGTAGGCGGTGTCCGGTACCACACCAAGGCCCGAGAGGCAAATAGGAAGACACAGAACAGTGGAATCATGACTACAGGATCACATAAAGACATTAAAGAAATTGAGTTTTATGGTTCACTAAGAGACATTATTGAGCTGCGGTACAACTCGGGGCTTGACAGAGATCGAACTGTTGTTTTATTCCAGGTTGACTGGTATGATCTGGAAGGGACCAAGAAGGAACCGAAGATTAGAAATGATGGTTACTTCACAAGCGTCAATACTGGAGATTACTGGTACCAAGATGATCCCTACATTCTTGCTGAACAAGCAACGAAGGTCTTTTACTTGCCAGACACCCTACTACAACACCCATGGAGAGTGGTGCAAAAATTTGAGCACAGGCATTTGTGGAGCTATAATGAAAATGAGGAGGACATAGCTCCCACTGGCATGGTATTTACATATCAAGATGATGAAATTGACCAAACCTTTCATGATGTTATACTTGATGATGGTCTCGGTGATGGTTCGGAGGTTCCGGTGCCTATTACTGGCGTGGAGACTGTGGTTGCAGCCGCTGAAGTTGACGCAATTCGCCAGCAGGAGCTGTCTGATGTGGATGGATTCAATTCTGAAGATGAGGACGATGACACTCTATGGCAATACGTCGATGAAGATGAAAATGCTGCCGATGAAAGTGACGACGACTAGGATATCAAATCAGTAAATGTTTAAGTAGATCCGAACTGAAATCATGTGGACCTTATGATTTATATGTAATTTATATGTAGTTGAAGTGCACTTTCCTGAATATTAAACCTGCCGTAGGTGCCTACTATCCGGTTCACTGTATTATGTAGCATCAGAACTTCCTATTGCGTCTTTACAAAATATACGATCGCGCATGGGGATGCCGATTATCCGGTATGTTGTATTATAAAACAACGGAACGTCCTGTTGGGCTACGTGAATGTGTTGATCTCCAATGTGGGCATGATCGAGGAGTATGCAACGTGACGTGCTCATGATCATGTAGTACTAGGCGAACGAATCGACGAAGGAAGGGATGTGTTGATCTCCAATGCGGGCATGATCGAGGAGTATGCAACGTGACGTGCTCATGATCATGTAGTACTAGGCGAACGAATCGACGAAGGAAGGGATGTGTTGATCTCCAATGCGGGCATGATCGAGGAGTATGCAATGTGACGTGCTCATGATCATGTAGTACTAGGCGAACGAATCGACGAAGGAAGGGATGTGTTGATCTCCAATGCGGGCATGATCGAGGAGTATGCAACGTGACGTGCTCATGATCATGTAGTACTAGGCGAACGAATCGACGAAGGAAGGGATGTGTTGATCTCCAATGCGGGCATGATCGAGGAGTATGCAATGTGACGTGCTCATGATCATGTAGTACTAGGCGAACGAATCGACGAAGGAAGGGATGTGTTGATCTCCAATGTGGGCATGATCGAGGAGTATGCAACGTGACGTGCTCATGATCATGTAGTACTAGGTGAACGAATCGACGAAGGAAGGGATGTGTTGATCTCCAATGTGGGCATGATCGAGGAGTATGCAACGTGACGTGCTCATGATCATGTAGTACTAGGTGAACGAATCGACGAAGGAAGGGATGTGTTGATCTCCAATGTGGGCATGATCGAGGAGTATGCAACGTGACGTGCTCATGATCATGTAGTACTAGTAGGCGAACGAATCAACGAAGGAAGGGATGTGTTGATCTCCAATGTGAGCATGATCGAGGAGTATGCAACGTGACGTGCTCATGATCATGTAGTACTAGTAGGCGAACGAATCGACGAAGGAAGGGATGTGTTGATCTCCAATGTGGGCATGATCGAGGAGTATGCAACGTGACGTGCTCATGATCATGTAGTACTAGTAGGCGAACGAATCGACGAAGGAAGGGATGTGTTGATCTCCAATGTGGGCATGATCGAGGAGTATGCAATGTGATGTGCTCATGATCATGTAGTACTAGGCGAACGAATCGACAAAGGAAGGGATGTGTTGATCTCCAATGTGGGCATGATCGAGGAGTATGCAACGTGACGTGCTCATGATCATGTTGTACTAGTAGGTGAACAAATCGACGAAGGAAGGGATGTGTTGATCTCTAATGTGGGCATGATCGAGGAGTATGCAACGTGACGTGCTCATGATCATGTAGTACTAGGCGAACGAATCGACGAAGGAAGGGATGTGTTGATCTCCAATGTGGCCATGATCGAGTAGTATGCAACGTGACATGCTCATGATCATGTAGTACTAGACGAATGGATTGTCTGGTTCTTTGTATTATGTACGACAAGACCATCCTGTTATGACTTTCATACTCATCGACATACGTCCGGAGGATGGTCCGGTCTGGTATACATCGGAACAGAGGAACTTCCTTGTAAACTACAGGTACAAAAGGCGCTTCCCATTTCCTGGTCACAGGGTGCCAACAACGCACTACACACACCTTTATGGCTTTATCTAACGGCGTGTCACTCGTGCTGACCCGCCATCCCCCCATTTACTGTCTCCTCACTTGAGGCACAACCCCTTGGTAAGGTTCTGCCGCTGCCGCCGCCGCCACCTGCAGTAGCCTCCAGCGGATACCTCAATCCGTCACCGAAATCAGAGGTATGCGACCGCCTTCAGGCTCCAGCGGATACCGCAATCCGCCGCCGAATTCTTGGAATGGCACTAATTCGAGAAATTCATTGCAGATGGGACGAGATGGTGGCAAGAGAGATGGAAAGGCGCTTGAACCTCATTCGGCGAAGCGACAACGAAAGTCGCAGCTGACTTCTGAAGGCACGTCTGGTCCTCAGACGAGGCTAAGGTGCAGGCCTGCGGCACGGGATTCTTCCTCTGCCCCTACACGCCGCACAAGGGGTGGGTCAACCTCGGTGCCTTCCTGCCGCACACGGGGTGGGTCAAAGCTCGGCGCCTTCCTGCCGCACACGGGGTGGGTCAACCGCGGCGCCTTCCTGCCGCACACGAGGTGGGTCAACCGCGGGCCGTCGCCCGCCCCGCCCTTTAGAGTTTCCTGCGCTAGATCCCAGGAAGGAGAAACAGGTACAACTTCACCCTCCACCGGAAGAGCCGCTTAAGATGATGGACCTACGCAACCACACCTACCAAATGATTAAAGGTCTTAGATGGGTGCCTGAGAAGCATTGGTGGGACAAAACCAAGGACAAACGGGTCGAACCAAGATTTAGGAATGTCCTTCAGCAAAATTTCTATTACAACTACAAATACCTGCCCATGAAACTGTACCAGCACAGGGTTATAAATTGGGATCATAGGACGTTGGCCGCGGGAGGGGATGTTAAGGCATACTTCGATGATCATCCCGGATTGGCTGATTTGGTCTCAATGCATCATAAGTATGTTGAGGATTGGGTGAGAGGTTTTTATGCTACTGTGTACATTGCCGATACTAGGGCGTACATCATGTTCATGTTTCAGGGACGCCAGTATACTCTTTTCCGACACCATATTGCTGACAAACTTGGATTGACGGATTTTGAAATAGGAAAGTACGACCATAAGACATCCCTACATAATATTGTCTATGGGGATCGTGAACCACCTCGGTGTAGTTTGCACGGTGGGTCGTTCCCGTCTGACGAGGAGATGGCCGGACTTTTTGTTGAGTCGTTCACAGGTAGGCGAGCATATCGCACGCCTGACATGCTTACCCCTGAGGCAAATGTGGTTCACCGGGCACTACGGAAGACATTGTTACCACGGATTGGCAATGCAGAGTCGATCACTAGTCTTCAGTAGTGGCTTCTCCTTCACGTCATGACTGGCCGGCCCTTCAACATTGTGGACTTCATTATAGTCGAGATTGAAGATGTTATCTTTGATGGGTTGACCGTGGCCCGAAATATACCGTATGCTCACCGGATCTCCTTCATGCTGAGTAGTCTTACCAGAGTAGATGAAGATGGGGAAAGGGTGCGAACCGGACCCAAAGATTGGCGTCCCGAGTACATGATGTCCGAGACACATTTCAAGGAATACAGGCCTGCGAGACCAGGAGACAGACGTCGTGGCCTAAGGGCTACAATTGAGCCATCTCCTGATGACATTTGTTCCTCAGACAGTGAAGGCAATGAGGCGTCTCCAGTGAGACATCTCCGAGTACATGATGGTGCATCACTACCCACTGAAAAAATAGAAACAGTTCCAGTCACTCCAGCAACAACCAGTGAGCCAATGGACTCTTCCTTCTTTGTGAAACTGATCCTTGAAAATCAGCGCGACCAGAGAAAGTTCCAGTCAATGATGGAGATGAGGATGGCACAGCAGGAGGAGTTAAACCGCGCACACTTGGAGCAGATAGCACAAATGGTAACACAGCACCAGCGCACTATGGAGAATTTTGTGAATGCTTCACTCAGTCACCTTCACCAAATTAACAGCTTGCCGCCACCGCCCGCTCTACTTGCACCTATTGGTCAGACTCCCTTGCAACTCATGCCTCCTACTAACTTGGGTAAATCATCTAAAGTCTATGAGCTGCCTCACAGTTCAGCAATTGGTTCACAATGGATGACAGAAAAGGATTCCAAAGAAGAAAAGGAAGCAGATGCAACAATACTCAAGGTTCTATCTGATATTGCAGCAGAGAAAACGAATAAGGAAGATCCTTTGGCGGCAATAGCAAATGGTCCGGAAGTTCTTGCTCCAGCTACCTCGGAAGGCTCTCGTGCAGCTGATCCTGCTCCAGCTCCTACTACATTGGAAGGCTTTCCTGCTCCTGCTCCTGCTACCTCAGGAGGCTCTCCTGCTCCGGCTCCTGCTCCTGCTACCTCAGAAGGCTCTCCTGCTCCCGCTCCTGCTACCTCAGAAGGCTCTCCTGCTCCTGCTCCTGCTACCTCAGAAGGCTCTCCTGCTCCAGCTCCTGCTACCGAAGAAGGCTCTCCTACTCTAGCTCCTGCTCCAGCTACCAAAGAAGGCTCTCCTGCTCCTGCTCCTGCTCCAGCTCCTGATTACCCTCTTCACAATCCTGTTACATCGGCTCCTTCGAACACCGACGAAAAAGAGGTAGAATGTTAAACATTCCTTTTATTGTCATTGATTCCATTTGATTGTTGTATTCGAGTTGAACAATACATTTTTCTTCACGTGTGCGAACCAGCTATAAATAATCGTTTTGCCTGGGCTTTGTGCTCAGGTCTTCACAATTGCTGACCAAGATGAAATTGTACCGGAGTCAAAAGACTTCCAATACTCTTGTACCGGGTTGCAGAATGAGATACAGGTACCAGCACTTCGTTTCCAGAGTAGAACATCGTACTTGTGTCATGACGTTGAAGACTGCGACTTCCATACGATTGAATCCTCCGATTGGATTAATGGCTTGGATTAATGCGGGATTCCTACAACCAAAACGGAGAGTTCTACGGCCTCGACATCACGCAATGCATGAGTCGTGCTATGCATAAAACGAACCCAACACTCCCTACACATGCTTTTGTTTGTAATTTTCAATGTAATCCTTGATTCATGTCGCAATACCGATGTTTGATGAGATGAAGGGATGTGTTGATCTCCAATATGGGCATGATCGAGGAGTTTGCAACGTGACGTGCTCATAATCTTGTAGTACTAGCGAACGAATCGACGAAGGAAGGGATGTGTTGATCTCCAATGTGGGCATGATCGAGGAGTATGCAACGTGACGTGCTCATGATCATGTAGTACTAGGCGAACGAATCGACGAAGGAAGGGCTGTGTTGATCTCCAATGTGGCCATGATCAACTAGTATGCAACGTGACGTGCTCATGATCATGTAGTACTAGGCGAACGAATCGACGAAGGAAGGGATGTGTTGATCTCCAATGTGGGCATGATCGAGGAGTATGCAACGTGACGTGCTCATGATCATGTAGTACTAGGCGAACGAATCGACGAAGGAAGGGATGTGTTGATATCCAATGTGGGCATGATCGAGGAGTATGCAACGTGACGTGCTCATGATCATGTAGTACTAGGCGAATGAATCGACGAAGGAAGGGATGTGTTGATCTCCAATGTGGGCATGACCGAGTAGTATGCAATGTGACGTGCTCATGATCATGTAGTACTAGGCGAATCGAATCGACAAAGGAAGGAATGTGTTGATCTCCAATGTGGGCATGATCGAGGAGTTTGCAACGTGACGTGCTCATAATCTTGTAGTACTAAGCCAATCGAATCGACGAAGGAAGGGTTGTGTTGATCTACAATGTGGGCATGATCGAGGAGTATGCAACGTGACGTGCTCATGATCACGTAGTACTAGGCGAATCGAATTGACGAAGGAAGGGATGTGTTGATCAATATAAGGGGAGCAGTACATAAACGAAATGAGTAGTTCCTAGTCAAGGAATATCCTATCTAGTAGTATCTTGATTAGAGGAATATCCTTTGCCTTAGTATATAGCACTGACCAGCCCTCAGAACAAACCGGCGCGCGATTCAAATATTCGGAATTTCGGACGCCCGGGCAAAGCAGATGTTAAATGTCCTTTTTGCTTCCCCCTTCCCAATGCACCCCGTTTTAGTCACCACCATAATGAAAGGGTATATTGGTAATCTGACAAGGCCCTCCACCAAATTGGATAAATTACCCCCGCCCCCGTCCCTCCCCTCCCTTCTACTCCTCTCCTCGCCATCTCAAATCTTTCCGCCCCCATTTCACCTTCCCTCCTCGCCGGCAGCCCAAATCTTCATCTCCTCTCCTCCATCATCTCAAATCTACCGCTCATAGCTTCAGCCCCTTTCCTATCTGCCTCTGTAGTAGCAGCGACGGTGACACAATGGCACCAGGAGGGAAGGTCGTACGAAGGAAATATCCAGAACAAGGTACAATGTTTTCCTCCTCGGTTCAGCTTCCCCGGTGGATTCGTACTTGCGTGTTTTCCCATGTGGCATATCCATGTGTGCACTAGTTTTTTTTTTATCAGGTAGATCCCATGTCTACACTAGTTCTTTTTAGGATCTTGTTTTGACTAGGAACATCCTTTCAGGATCTTGTTCGGCTAGGAACATCCTACTGGTTCTTATAGAAGTTTTTAGATCTGACAGATCCCATGTCTACACTACTTCTTGTCAGGATCTTGTTTTGACTATGAACATCTTTTTCAGGATCTTGTTTCGGCTAGGAACATCCTACTGGTTCTTATAGAAGTGTTTAGATCTAGTTTTATTTATAGTGGTAGGCCAACCTTACAGAAGTTTCTCTGCTTTCCTAACAGAAGTAGACGAGCGCGGCAATTACGAGCGGCAGAGGGTCATGAATGTTTTGAAGAATCACAATTTCTTCTCTAGTCTTGGCATCGAGAAAATGAAAGCACTTTTAGCAGCTGACCGACCAAGCAGAAAGGGTACCAACGATACAACAATACATGATTCGGATCCGGAGTACAACCCTTCTGAACATGAATCTGACCCAGAGACATGTCAACAAGAGGTAGTCTTATCATGAACTCATTTCATGTACTAGTTATGCAGGATTGCTTCTGATCTTCTCTTTCTTTGTTGAATTTTGTGTAATCAGGTCACTCATAGCCTACCTATCAGTGGAGGAAGAGGGACCAAGAGAATTCGGGTACCGGATGACCCTACAAGAATGCCTCCTCGACTGACTAGGACCAAGGCAAGGGAATTGGCTTTAGCTGATGGGAGTGGGACAACTCTTGATACACAAGAATTGCCCACTGAAGGCCAAGCAACAACAACCCATGATGAGAACATCATTGACATGATGACTGCAGAAGGCAAGTCATTTGATCTCATATTTGAATGTCCTAATTACCAACCGAATAATTATTAACTTGTATGGCTGTAACAAACTTGTTAGGTGATGCACGCCCTTCCAGAGCACAACGGGGGCTGCGGGATTCAAGAAGATTGGGCAAAGATCTAGACCGAATTAGCCGAGGCTTAAATGGCAAGATCCCTATACACATCCAAGAAGGGCTCAAACGCCCAGAGGCACCAATGCAAGTTGCAAAGTTTGCATCAGAAGGTGGGATCATAGTGCGTGGGCACATACCGATCCTTCCTAGCTGGAAGGACTACAAGACAAAGAAGAACCAGCAGGATGGTGAAAAGACTAAAGACCATCTCAAGAACTACATGGGCAAACTAGCGGTGTGCATATGACCACTCACCTACTACCATAGTTCTTTACACCCATTCTTGTCATCCATTTTTCTGATAATTGTCTTGTGCTAGGGGCAATTCGACATTGACACCACCAGTGAGCCTGTAAGGGTGGCATGCACTGACATGCTGAAGTCGATACAGAGACAGACGAGGTATTGCCTGAAGCAAAAGTACTTCAATGATGTTCCAGCAAATGCAGTCCCAACTAAATCACCTGTGCCCAATCTGACCGACGCCCAATGGAAGGCACTGGTTAACATGTGGTCTTCCCCTGAGCACAGGGTATGATAGAACTTCAACTTGCCACTACCACATTTTCATGTACTTATATATTGTTCTTAATCTTATTTCTTACATGAGTTCTTATTATTGTAAAGGCGAGGTGTAGTACAAACACCGGTAATCGAGGAAAGGTCAAGTACCATCAGCGCACGGGATCTCGAAGCTACATTGTACAAGCTAATCTTGTGGTAAGCAGATGAACAAGTCATGTTTTTGCTCTATAGTTCATTTCATGAACCATTTTACAATGCTAGCACTTTGATAATTATGCCTGTTTTCGAAACATATTTAGAGGCATAAGTATACTGCTGAAGGAGAAGGGCTAAGTCCACTTGATTATTTCAAGTCCTTCCACTGCAGCAAGAATGGCTTCACCGCTCCAGTACAGGCAGCCATTGTAAGTACTTGTCTGCTTTTGCATTTTTCTATGCAACAATACTAGAAACATGTGTGACTATTTTATTTTAAACCTTTCATTTTATTTCCTTTTTTAGGCTCGCATGGAACAAATTGTCGCTGAACCTCAAGGCGACCAACCAAGAAAGACTGCTGTTGAAGCAGTGGCGGAAGTTGTTCAATCTAGGACTTTTCGGGAGGTTGCTAGCATTCGCCCGCCCTCCATGAAAAAGACTAGGGTTACTACTACACTTCAGGTTCAGGAAATACGAGCTGGTCTTAACAATGAGAAGCAAGGGGGGGGGCACAACTGCGGCAGAAGATTGTTGAACAGGAGGCCGAGATGAGTGAACTGAGATTGAAGGCTCAAGAACAGGAGACAACATTGAAGTCTCAAACAGAAGCGCTTGAAGCTTTGAAGAAGAGCACAACTGACATGCATAATCTGATCCAAGGCTTGATAAATTTCAGCCAGGTTTATCCTCCTCTCAACTGAAGTGTGGTCCTGGTGAACTTGTGTTGCGGATGACTTGTTGTATGTTCATTTGATTCGATGCTAACTTGATGTATATTGCACAATTGTACTGGTTGAACTATTCCCTGAATGTGGTGTGAATTATATGGAAGTGGGAAATATTTTGTTTTGTTGTCTGATTATGTACTGGCGATCAGCAGCAGCCAGAACAGTATACAGTGCCCTGCGAAATGCAATATGGGCTGATCTAAAAAAAAGAAATATGGGCCGAGGCCCAACAAAGGCCCTGTGGATAATGCCTAAAATCAAATGTCCAAGCATAATGCAATATGGGCCAAGTTTTTATAACAACCGGCGTCATTAATCATGGTTTATGATGAGAAACGACCTTTTTTTTGCGTCACTAGTCGGCGTTTTTCTTGTAGTGTTAGTCGCTGGAATAACGACGTCCAAAGCCCACATCTGAAGGAGGAAAAGATCCAAAATGCAAAAGACAAAGCGTGGAGCAAGATGGGTCGGAACCGGGCCGAAGGGGGCCAGGCCGGTTGGCCCAGGCTGGCCGGCCCACCTTCTTCTGGCATCGGTTCGCGACCCCTTTTCTTCGGTGTTAAGTAGATGGAACCCTAATCACGTCGGGAAGCCGCCATTCGCCAGAGACACCATCTAGTTTCTCAGAGCCTCCAAGGAAGTGAAGATCGACTACGAGAGAGACTCTTGGGGGAGGACACTCGAGAGAGATCATCACCAAGCCCAAGGGAGGTTACCACGAGGAAGGAGGATGCCAAGAGCTTGCCACGGCGCCGCCAGAGTTGAAGGACAACGAGGATCCATCTTCATCGGAGGCATCCACCATCTCAATGGTGCCATGCCTAGCGCCATGATGGGGTAAAGTCTTTCGTTTGTCCATGGCGTTGTAATGGAACTTGAAGTGTAGTCATCTATCTTGTTTGGATCATATGTCTATCATACCTCTTGTTGATGATGCTTAATGTTTAAGGCTAACTACCATGCTTTCGGGGTTGCTCCCGTAGATCGCGTCAACATACCGTGTTCATTAGGGTTAGTACCGATTACCTTCGCGTAGTGACATGTACGAGGGAAGGGAAACGTCTAATCCTTGACCACATGCTTAGATAGATTGGATCAGGGGTTTATCATGTTTTGAGTGATTGCATCTTCAAGTACCTAGACTCCGTGGCCATACGTTCTTCATACTTGTGCACCTCTCATCTCTCTTTAACATAATTTTGGGTTAGTTTGTCTTTACTTTATATATTAATCTTTCTATCATAAGTCTTCAATCAACTAGATTAGTGTTAGGTTAAACACTAGTATTCCCCTTGCTCCTTGGGTTGACAAGAACCTTGGGATCTCCCGTAGGTGAAGAAGGGCATAGGAGATCTGTACGCTTGCAGATCGAAACTTCATATGAGTTTCACCTATCAACAAATGCCCACTCAAATAAACTAGCCATTACTGTGCAGAAATGAAGGTTATCGGAACTTCTGATGTCAACACCGAGAAAACGAGTTGGGGGTCTCCTTTTGGTCAAAGCATATTTTTCTTTTGCTTTCATCCTGCACACATCTTAATTAACCATTAAATACCTCAAATTGTGTTTGTCATTATCACCAAAACAATTAGGGGCCAAGATGCACTTTCAACCTTAAATGAAATGACTTCGAAAAACTCTTGCGATAGGGTATAGTTGATCCACAATCACCCAAACATGGAAGAACATTATAGAATTCCAGAGCATGGGGAAGCAATCTAATTGAATCGATCAATACAGGGAGGAGACCACAGACCTGACTAATAGGAAGGGAAGAAGGTGCCGAATGTCATCTCGATTTAGCAGCCCAAACTTGCACCTTGAACACAATGTTCTTCGCAACTGTTGTAGATCTGCGGCCGCTAGGGTGAGCCTCGGGGGAGCCGATGGAGCAACGTGTTTGAACCATCTTGCAGCTTCAAGGACATTGCCGAGGAAGGCCGTCGCTCATAGTAGAGGAAGGTCACCGCTCGTAGCAGAGGAAGGCGTCGTCGATAGTGAGGTCACCCTTGCTGCTTCTGCCACAGATCTACTAGGTCTCTTCAGTGGTAGAGGAGAAAATCGCCTGATTTTGGAAAATTATCAGGAGGGAATTGGGAGGCCTGGTTTCCCTCTTTGTTTTATATATAACGGGGAGGACCAGGAGGAGGAGCGGGGAATTCAAAATTTCAAGTCCTGCCTTTCTGCTCCAGAGCGGGAAACGAAAGACTTTGGAAACCGCCGCCAGGACCTCTTCACTGACACGTTGGACCGCTTGGGTGTCAGACCCAAATGGCAGTGATCATACACAGAGAGGCAAGTTGTTGACAGGGTTGTTCGTGCCACCGTGGATCATGGAATTAACAAGCAAACACATAACTATACTCTACTTCATATTCACTTCCAATGGATGATCCGATTACTGCATTACAAATGCACTCACTGCAACAAATTAATGTATTGTTTCAACTATTTATTACATGACTAAACACACTTAAATAAAACATTAAAACTACAAACTACAGGGGACCCTGGTACAACCCTTCAGGTAATCTTCTACGGAGATCATCCATAAATTCGGGATGATCAATGCATATGACCACCCAATGATATGTCAATATTCCGTGAGGAAAGATTCGCTCTAAGAGAGACATGCATTTTTCCTGCAATTGTGTGCAGTTAGCCTGAATTACACATCGTAGAAATGAGGTCACAGTTTCCTCACTTGTCATGTCCCACATCTTTGACGCACAGTGCAGCTTCAACCTTTCGACTTGGTACATGTCGGTGACCGAGAGTAAATAAGGCCAGGCGTTGGCAGGAGTGTCCCATAAATCAGCCTCCTCCGGGAGTGATCCTTCCCTAGCATATTTGATTAGGAGCGAGAAGCCATCAGGGTTTATGTCTATAGTTGTAACAGTTTCAGAGCTAGACTCCACTCTTGGGCTGTAGAGCATTGCCTCCATCACACAGGATACTTTCGCCACATCGGCACGTATCGCTCGTATCACCCTGCATTCCGCACCTACGTGGAAGACAATGTCCACAGGGGCTTGGGTTGCAACGCTTTCGCATACTCTTATTTGTACTGATGGAGGAGGAACTTCAATGCAGTCGTCCTCCAGTACTGTAACAACACACAATATGGGTATGCGATCTTCATTAGAGGTCACGCGCTCAATGCCATGATGCTCCACCAGACATTCAAAGCCCCTTTCTTGTAGATCCCAATTCATGAAACAAACTTCTTTTGTAGCTTGAACTTGAAACATATCATCTTCATTGTTTGGGTCTCCAGGCATCGCACGCAACAATACTCGCACCTACGTGGAAGTAAGCAGTCACAGGCTTGACAACAATAATATAATGTGATCATATCACCATGTGTGTATTCATAGCAGCAACGTGACACGTACCATTTGGGAATTGTGCACAAGAACGAGGACAATGGCAATGCCGTCTGAAACATCCATCCATTGATGATCATTCATACCTGTAGTATAGTAATGTAGCCTCCATTGACGGCTTCCCACCATGAACACACCGGATTCCATGTACTGGCCTGCGGTTCCTTCTGCTTTCGCTTCCTGGCTTGAGACTGAGAAGTCGACTTGCATGGAAGGAAACATTTTAGCGTCTAAAGCCATGTTATTATAGTGGGAGTGAATGTGTCGTTCCGAAATGTCTATTCGTGGACATCAAGTACCACATAGAATGGATGCGTCCCTTCAGTGTGGGTGTGGCCACGTTCGGGTGATGAACTTCCCGATTCTAGTCCTTAAGAGCGATTCACCATGATCGACATATCCGTTCAGAGCGGGTGTGCACACAAGTTCGTCGGTTAACGCCCGGTGCCAGTCCTTAACTACAATTGATTGGCATGTGGATCGACTTGTGAGAGTGTGTCGTCCCCAAACGCCCATTCGAGATGACACACACACAAACATATATTACTTTTCTAATTCCAGCTTATTCTGTATTGGCCTTGTCGCATCAACTAGTTCGTCACATTTCTCAGTCTCCAAGGCTTGCGAGAATCATCAAGTGTGAATCCAGACCATTCGTAGACCTTTTCAGTCATGACTCACACAGCGTACCTGATCGAGGAGGACTTGTCAAGTCATCCTGCACCATGCGTGTTGCAACGCAAGGACCATCCAGTCGATCTGATTGACTTTTACAGCCTTACAGCACCCAATCTCTTTCTCCAGATGCAATTGACACCTAAAACTTTTCATAAATAAATGGTAAACAGTTGTCTCATAGTTGATGCGGCATGAGCTGATGCAGTTGAGACGACAATTAATTAGATGCAACTGATGCATTATGAGTTGTTTGCAGGACTTTCTTGTGCTGTAGACCGGAAAGTCCAGAAATGAACACATATATCCACACGTCGGGCTCATCCCGTGATACCCATCGTCTACAAATGTAATCGATGTGCGCCACTGAAGATTCTGACCTAGATAGATTCGTATTAAGCGTAGGCCTGACTATATTCTGAGCATCTCACGTTTTCCATATTAACTTTAGCAATCATACACCGAGCTCACGTGCCCGGCGTAGTCCTCGATTAATAGGAGAGTGTGACACATCGTTCTTGAAAGACAAGGCCAACACTCAAGGTTGTGGGATATATATACTTCTCTGCGGGAAAACTTTTTTTGGTTGCAGCGCGGCTTTTCTCCCGCCAACTTACCAGAACCGCTCCATGCTATTGTTGGGGCTGACGTGTCTGGTTACCGGGGGCGCGGCGGCTGGCCACGTGGAATAGGTGGAACTTGAAAACAAGCAGTTACACAATTGTTACTCAGGAAGGTCCTTCCTACATAATATCAAAAGATTGGACCTTCCTCGTTCCTGACTCCCCCCTTCTATCACTATATTATTACGATATCTCTGTTGTTCTCCCTCTACCTTCTTTTTTGCCTAGTTCCACACTTATGCAACGCGTATGAATTCAGAATGGTGATTATGAGTATGCTCGAATCAATTTGCTATCCTTCATGTTAGCTTATTCATAACAGCTTTAGTCGTACCATCCGATTCAGGATCAATCCAAATAAACATCATATTATCTTTTCCTCCCTTTTTTATCACTAGGAAGGTCCTCCTTGCGAAACATCAACAGACCAGACTTTCCTCGGTCATAACTTCCCCCTTCTCTGGCTATTATCACGATACCTCCATTGTTCTCCCTATACCTTCTTTGTTCCTCATTATGCAGTTATGCAATGCGTATGAATTCTGAATGTTGAGTATGCTCGATCAATTTGGAATAGATTAAACCAAATCGACATAATAAGATGGCATCTCTGTTGACGGTTGTTAAGTGCTTACTTTAGCCGTCAATATACACTACGTGAAAAACTCACTTTGGTAACGGGCATAGATGGCCTTTAGTAACGGGCAAAGCGCTCGTTACCGATCAAGTGTTACAAATGAGCCAAGAAAGGTAACGGGCAGATGCCTGTTACTGATAACACATATTCGTAACGAGCATCAAACAACGACCGTTACCACAACTAGCCACCAGTCACATGAAATGGCTGTTTCTTTGGGCCCACAGGGAACTTTGGTAACGGGCACCAAAACAGAGCCCGTTACATTAGCTCAATATCGGAGACGCCTGCTGTGTACCTGCGTCTCCTCTATCTTGACGAAATGAGACGTGTCTATTTCACGCGCGTCTCAGCACATCTAGGATTCGTAACGGGCATCAAACAACGATCGTTACCACAACTAGTCACCAGTCACGTGAAATGACTATTTCTCTGGGCCCACAGGGAACTTTGGTAACGGGCATGAAAACAGAGCCCGTTACTGTGAAATCAACATCAGAGACGCGTGCCGTGAGCCTGCGTCTCCTCTATCTCGACGAAATGAGACGCATCTGTTTCCACGCGCGTCTGCTTTCTCTCGATTAAAGGAGACGTGTGCTTTCAACCTACGTCTCCTATATCTCGATGAACGGGCCAGGTCCTGGGGCCCACCGGTCAGGACTGGTAACAGGCTTTTACACTGCCCGTTACATTGTTGGCATGTTTGTAACGGGCTTTCCGAATGAAGCCCGTTACTCACTGATCAGTGTTTGTAACGAGCTTTAATTAACACCCGTTACAGATACGTAGGCCACCCCTACAGTAACCTGCCTGCTTGCCGGCTGCATCCTGGAACCAGCCAGGATTTGGCAGCCATCAGGGGCTGCATCCTGCCATCCTGGAACCAGCCAGGATATGGCAGCCACCACAGCAAGGAGACATCACAAACACATTCTCACATCACAGATATAGGCAAGCAAGATCACATTTATAGACAAGCAAGATCACATTTATAGACAAGCTAGGATCACATCAAGTTTCAAGTTACTCTCATCAGGGCTTGTTTGGATGGAGTCATGAGAAAACTGCCTGAACCAGGCAGCATCTGACCCCAACCAAGCAAGCCAAGCAGGTTTCTCAGGCAACAACACCTGACTAAAGAAGACTGAATGAGTTTCAAGTTTCTGGCTACAATGAACTCACGATGCACCATTGTAGAAGTTGCCCTTTCGGTTGATGGTCTCCTTAAGAATGTACTCGCACAGCATCTCCCGGACATGCTTTAGATCTTCTGTGGAAACATCTACAGTAAATTTGAAATCCTGCAAAATACAATCATTTATGAGAATACAAGTAGAAATCAGTTTCTAAAATCAGATGGATAATATGAGCAGAGACAAGGTTGAGCATTATTATCTACTTACAACAACCTTATTGATGTCAGGTATGTCATCGAGTAGTCTTAACATATGGAATGCCACATGGAATCCACACAAAGAGGACCCCCATGGCTGCTGAGCACACTGCATCGAGGTACCAAAATGACAAGTTAATGCAGTACCAAATAGGTAAGAAAGGACCATAAAAAAACCTCGGTCTTACATCGAGATTTGTTTTGTGCTTGAGTATGGCTTTTGGCTTTTTTTTCTTTCCTTTCGTCACTCCATCCTGTGCATGTTCACCAAAGGCCCTGCATGATTAGCAATGCCGATTAGAAACACTAAGAGATTGAATTTTTGTGAACAAAACCTACAAATACTGTACCAAAGGCCCTGCATGGTCAGCAATACCGATTAGAAACACTAAGAGATTGAATTTTTGTGAACAAAACCTACAAGATACTGACCAGTCCACAACAGGTTTGAGGTCTGAGAACTTTAGCGGGGGATGTTGTTTAGCAGAATCTAGATACCAAACCTCTTTGAACTTCATACAGATGATCACTGTTACCCAGTGGCTAGTGCAGTAGGCACCCACCACGTAGTCGTTGTTCATTGCATTTGAGATTGCTTTGGTAACAAGGCGAGAATGCTGAGAAATATTTGTGGAAGTAAACAAATCTGGATCTAAAAACCCAACACTGATCTGCATCTCCGCTGCCTTGTCCATCATTTTCCTACAAAAAATCAAATTGTTAGCATGCATGAACTTTGTGGTCAAAATTAAAGAAATATCTTTTTAGGTTTTAAGGGACTTACAATGTCCACAACCTCAAGAAGGTAACATCCAGAGAAGCCAGGGTTATAAGGTTATACACACTACTGAATGCAATGTTTAACATTAAAGCACCACCACCACCTTTAAAGTAGTCTTGATCCACCTTTGCTGGAAAGGCAAGTTTATCCTTACTGTGTTCCATGACGTAAGCATGCAACCTGGCACAATTTGGTCCAGCAGCCTTTAAGTTTGCTTCTGACAACATAGGTGCACAATGCTTGTATTTTGGTCGTTCCTGTTCTGTCCCAATAATACAGTTAAGAATCTCATCTTTAGACAGAGGTTTCCTGGCCTGGTTCCCCTTCTGCAGTGGAGATTGCTTGGGCTCCTCCTCCTGTTGCAGAGGTTGCTGTACATGTTGCATCTGCTGCTTAGGGGGAGATTGCCTGCGCTCCTCCTCCTGCTGCTGGAGAGGCTGCTGTTTTGTCTGTTGCTTATCCTCATGTTGCAGCTGCTGCTTAGGCGGAGTTTGCCTGGGCTCCTCCGGCTGTTGTCGACGCTCCTGCTGCTGGAGAGGCTGCTGTTTCGTCTGTTGCTTATCCTCATGTCGCAACTGCTGCTTAGGCGTAGTTTGCCTGGGCTCCTCCGGCTGTTGTCGACGCTCCTGCTGCTGGAGAGGCTGTTGTTTCGTCTGTTGCTTATCCTCATGTTGCAGCTGCTGCTTAGGCGGAGTTTGTCTGGGCTCCTCCGGCTGTTGTCGACGACCCTGCTGCGTAGTTTTGCTGATCTGCTGCTGCTGCTGCTGTTGAGCCTTCTCTTGCTGACACTGAGCTGCAGTACCTCCATCTGATGTTGTACCCCTGCTACCTGTTGCGGCTTCAGGGTTGGGATGTCTCGTCATGGGTGGTATAAGGATCCTGTCCTTTGGCCATTGGATCCTTTGAACGAGAGCCTCAGCTAGGGTTGCTATGTCACCCCCGTCAATTGGTACAGGCAGAGGGTAGTGACCCGCATTGGTCCACACATAAGTAGGTTGCACCACAACATACCCATCCTGCACCGGTACTGAATGACAAGCCTTTTGAAATGGAAAGACTTTCGCTAGTGCGAGCTCCACATTAATCCCGGTGCCATCCAAAAGGCTGCACGCGGTTGGCTCTATTAGCTTATCTATTGTGTCCAGCATAGGTGATCGACTATGACTGTGCACTTGATTCGCTTCGTCCTCGTTGGCATTCCAATGATCTTGCTCTCTGCCACACGCATCTTCCTCGCTGTCATGCGCATGTTCTTCCTCGCGGTCATGCGCATCTTCTTCCTCACTGCCATGCACATCTTCTTCCTCGCTGCTACTGACAGGCGCTAGTAGTTGGGAAGGAAGAAGTACATTTTTCGGTATTTCGATGCCTGATAGTCTTAGGGCATTTACAATTGATTTAAATGTTATGTCCATCATATCATGAGCATCAGACCTCTTGTTCCTCTTCTTCCTGTACATTCCAGTGAACTCTTCACCAAACCCTTTACCCCAGCCAAGTGAACTAGACACGCCTCAGACCCGACCTCGATGCTCTGGAGTCTCAAGTGCTGTGGTGAGGATATCATCCTCCCCAACCCCAGAGAAAGAATCATCGCTACCCTGAGCTGCAAGTGTTTTCACCCTATCTGCTACCCCCACCACCGCAGGGTTACTGAATGTTATGCCCCCGCTTCCTTCACTAGTATTCTTCCTCTTCTTCCCTACCCTTGCCCGCAGATAAGGTCTCGAACGTCCAGGAAATTGGTCCCAAGGGTTCTGTTTTCCTTCTGCAGCTAGCTTTGCATCCTCCTCCTCCCACTCTTTCCTTTTACCACGATAACCTTTTCTGCCCGTCTTGTGTGGCTTATTATGCAATGCTCTCTTTTGTTTCATCTCCTGGCTCAATTGTTGAAATGAAGGAGAATTGGTTTCCTGCACAAACATGTCCCAGTCTTGTTGCTGCAAAAAGGCATGCTTCACAAAGGGAGTCTCCTCTTCGCTCACATATTTTTTTCTTAAATGGGCCTTGAACCGCCGTTGCAAGGTTCCAATATCTGATATAGCTGCCTTAACTACCTTCTTGCGAACAGATTCTTCCAGATTGGCTGGGTAATCTAGCTTTTCCTCTAAAACTGTGAACAAATGGTCCTTCTCAATTGGTGAGAGATCATCAACCGCCTTGTTGATTGACACCCTCTCCCGAGCAATGAGACCACAGACCAATACAAATCTATCCCTCACAGCATATGGGGTAGGCCAAAAATTGGCATCAAGTCCAGTTGCAGTCAACTTGTCTTCTGGCCATTTGGTTTGTGTCCTTGAACCGCGGGATCGAGTACTACTCGCAGCAGTCTGTGCTGAGTGACCCTGTGAAGAAGGTTCACCGACGATGGGCTGTGATGATGCACTGGAGGTAGAGGAGTTTGTTGTTGTGGGAGACTGCATAGATGATATGTCAGGTTGTCAGTAGAGCAACATAAGCAAGACTGAAAATCTAAACAAAATTCTTATTAGATAAATTCGTTTTCTCTGACAAGCAAAATAGTTGATATTACACTAGAAATCATTACAAGTTGTAAATAAAATCAGCATAGACATACACAGTTCATATTTTACTTAATTAGCATACAGGGATAGGTGCTAACCATTTTGACAGGGACACAACAATATGCTTATATATCAAAGCAGAGAATAAATTCCTTCAACTGCTTCCTTGTCCAACTTCAGCAGCGATGGATTGTGTGTTCCATGTGTACATGCAACAAGAGGATAAAGTAATGGTCATGACATTATATATGACAGTATTGAAACAACACTCACAACACATCATGACACCAACAATAACAATATATATGACAGTAGTGAAACAATTAACACTCACAACAAAGCATAGGACAGTCTAGTTATCACTACATTATAAACCACTGCGATGCAATTCCCACTAACATTATGTGGCCATCAGAATTAAAGTATGCTAACAGGTCCAAAGCATAACTGTCGATTTGGTACATTCAAAGCATAGCAGAATTAAAGTATGCTAATATCCTTTATGCTTTTCATGAATTTACAGTGCAAAAATTGTAGCACCAGGATTATGAAAATGAATTTCAACAGTTCATATAACTTCATCTGTTAGCAACAATTTATTCAAATAGACTTGGAGCAACAAAATCCATCCATCAAATCCACAGTCAATCAATTGAAGATGAACTATTAAGGCATGTCTCCCTAATCCACCTTGACATGAATATATAGCAGATTGGGTGGACTACATTATAAACCACTGCGATGCAATTCCCACTGACATTATGTGGCCATCAGAATTAAAATATGCTAACAGGTCCAAAGCATAACTGTCGATCTGGTACATTCAAAGCATAGCAGAATTAAAGTATGCTAACATCCTCAATGCTTTTCATGAATTTACAGTACAAAAATTGTAGCACCAGGAACATGAAAGTGAATTTCAACAGTTCATATAACTTCATTTGTTAGCAACAATTTATTCAAACAGACTTGGAGCAACAAAATCCATCCATCAAATCCACAGTCAATCAATTAAAGATGAACTATCAAGGCATGTCTCCCTAATCCACATTGACATGAATATATAGCAGATTTGGTGGCTGAGGAGAGAGAGGGCGTTGGGGGTTCAAGCAGGACTAACCTCTGTCGCGAAAGAAGTAGTTGTTCTCGTGATGGTCGGAGGGGCCGGATCCATGTCGGCTCGTGGCCTGAGGTGGCCGGCTTGTCGTCGTGGCCGGGGATGACGGATCCGCGTCAACCGTCTTTAGGTTGGCCGGGAAGCCGTCCGCACGCCAGTAACCGCGTCCTCGTCACCGTCATCACGCAGGGAGCGGTGGGGCTGGAGAAGAGCAAGGCTGCGGCGGGGAGAGAGCGGCGAAGGCGAGCGGGGAGAGAGCGGCGAAGGCGAGCGGGGAGAGTGGCGGCAACGGTGGGGAGAGTGCGGGCGTTGTGGATCTGTCTAGCGAGGAGCCGAATATGAACTGCGTGCGTAACTGTGTTTAAGGAAATTACTGGCGTGCCCTTGACGGCTCTCTGCTGGAATTGGAATTCCATGGGCATTATAGTCAATATAGGTGGGAAATTTTGAGCAGCCCGCGCACGGTTTGCCTGCTAACGCTGACGCGTGGGCCAATGTCATTGGTGACGATGGTTAGTGAACCCGCATCGCCTTTGTTGGCAGTTGGGTCCGGCGGGCGGGCAGCGGTTATCTTTTTATTTTGGCTGCTGACGCAGACGCGTGGGCTAGCCACTATTTTTTTCGAATGAAACGTGCTTCCCTAAAATATTAGAGCCCATAAAACAGCACCTAAAAAATCATAAAAATATGAACAATTCGTATTTGGACATTTAGTATTTGAATAAAATATCAACAGTCACACTTGTGTGCCCAAGATTCTTAGAATTCATTTTTACATCCCATGTTAATGATGTAATAATTCTAATAACATCTAGTGTGCTCTAAAAAATCTACAAATTGACTTGGTAACATAATTTGGGTACCTAGACTTGTCTTCAAAATTTCAAATGGTTTCGATGAAGGAATAATATACTTGTGTGCAAATATCTACATCTCTCACATAGTTTCCTAGAATGTTCCTTGAACATTGAAGTTTTCCATACTTTGCAACATGTTCGAACTCATATACATTTGAACACTTAACAAAACCTTGTGGTTCACCTTAAGATTATGAAAATGCAAAATTTCATTACAGGAGGTGTAGAAAACAAATATTATTTATATGTTGTACTTACATAGAACAAGATAAGGCATATAAACATTGTTCAAGAACCGGAATATACACTAAACAATGAAAATAATGAAAACATGGTGATTTTAGAAAATTGTAGAAAAAATAATCAAATTTGGACTAATTACGACAGAGAAATACATGTTACAAAATTTGATTGCGGATTTAAAAGAGAAATGCCGTCGGCAACGCGGGACGGATAAACTGTTCTTCATTCTCCAATAGAACAAAGGAGGAAGCAGAAGGCACCGCCCCCCGACGCCGCCCCCGCCGTGCCCGCTTCGGCGGTTTTGACACCCAAGAGGGCATCCTAGGCCTCGTCGGCGGCAAATGAGACCACCGCAACCTTCGATTTGACTCACAAACGTGACAAATCAAATATTATCTATCAAAAACCGATTAAAAACCGACATCACGATAAAATCAAATCCGCATTTAGTAATATCTAATAATTTACATTCAAGATAGATAATGTTCATTGATGCTTGCGCCTACATCCCGATGTTCATCCTACTGACGGCGTACTCCACAGCGGGGCGGAAGCTACGCGTCCAGAGGCCGAACTCATGACGGATGCGACACTCGGCACTGCAGTAGTGGATGATCTCTTTGGTATCCGGCCCGTAGCGCCTACATCCCGCTGCCCAAATGCAGATGTGGGGATTCTGGACGGGCAGCAACGGAATGTCGTCGTCGCCGTCATCAAGCCAGTACCACCACGTAATGTTGTCGAGATCCTGGTTGACGAGGTAGCGCAGTCGCCGCAGGTTGTGGTTCTTCCACCGCTCGTCAGGGGGCGACGGGCCGCCGCTGATTTCCTGGAGCAGTGCCATGGCTTCGGGGTCCGCCGGGTTGCAACGGTACTTCCGCATCGCTAAGAAGTACTTGGCACCAGAGTCTTCAGCAGCGGCATCTCCGATGAGCTTCAGACCCTTATCAGGGTTCCGCCGCCTCATCAACCTCTCCATCCCCTCGAAGCATAATGCCTCCGGATGATTGGCCTCGCGGAAGCGCCGCTCAAAGCACGACCTGACGTAGCGATTCTTGCACACCCGACGAAGATCACGCAGCGACACGTGCAGTAGTACCTCATCGGAGTCGCAGATGCGCCGGAAGGTGCCGCAGATTTTATTGCGAAGGTTCAGAAAATGGAAGACGGGCTCATCCTTGATGGAGTGGATGATGATCTGGGTGACAAGATCATCTGGCAGCAGCTGCATCAAGCACACCGCGGCCATCAAGGAGAAGGGGAGGAAATAGAAAAGCGACGGGGTTTGGAAATTGAAAGGCGACGGGGGTTGAAGTTGAAGGCGACGAGGGTTGAAGTTGAAGAAGGCGACGAGGGTTGAAGTTGAAGAAGGCGCCTCGGCCATGTAAAACAATAAATGGAAATTGAAAAGGCACCGCAGTTTGGCTGCTGCCGCTGACGAGTGGGCCCGACATCATTGCCCCTGCCCCTTCTCCTTCCAGCGTAATTGAAAGGCAACACGTGGTTTTGGACGGTTTTGCGCCCGAAACGGAGCCTGATGCGCAATTGAGTGGCACGTACTGGCAGTAGTGGTGTAGTGGGTGGGGGCAGAGGCGCCTGATGGTTCCGCGTCTTGTCAATATAACTCCCCTGCCCTCCCCTGCTTTCCCCTGCTTCTTCCATAAGCTTATCATCTCTTTCGCTTCTTCTTCCTCCTCGCGATCCACCACTACAAATCTTCGGTCACCGAGAGAAGGAGGAGATGGCGTCGAGGAGCCCGCCGCCGTCGAAGCGGGGACGAAGGGAGGACGACGACGACGAAAGCCGCTGTCGGAGGAAGTTGGAGAAGGGGAAGGAGCCGGCGACCAAGGACACCGACGAGGAACCGTTCTTCGACGACACTAAGTTCGCCGTCGACCTGCTCAGGAGCACCTTCAGAAAGCTTGAAGATGTTGGTGCGGCCTTCGACATCAAGGCGCATCATGAAGTGGACAAGGACCCGAGCGTGAAGGGTCTCGCCTTCAGGATCCACGGGTTGGCTGAGAAGCTCGAGAACCTCCCCGTGGTCAAGCGGGCTGGCCGCCGCCACTTCGTCTTCTACGACGGCGGCTCCGACGGTGATGACGGCAGCCACGGCAGCGACGACGGCTCCCACGGCAGCCACGGCGGCGACGACAGTGGGACTCCGACGGCGGCGACCGACTAAATGATAGACTCCTGCTCGTGTAGAACTGCTTAGGTTGTGTGTGTGTGTGTTTGTGTTCATCAGGTTGTTGAACTGCTTAGTTTGTTTCTAGATCATGAACTGCTAAGTTAATTAGTTTGGTTGTTTGATCCATCCACGTCTCCTATGATATGTGTTCTGTTGTGATGAACTGGAGATCTGTTGAGATGAATTAGCTCTTAGAGACAATGGATAGTCATTGCCGACGCGGGTTAGCCTGCTGACGCTGACGCTGACACGTGGGCCAGTGTCATTAGCGACGATGGTTAGTGAACCCACATCGCCTTTGTTGGCAGTTGGGTCCGGGCGGGCAGGCAACGGTTATCTTTTTTATATTAGCTGCTGACGCTGACGCTGACGCATGGGCCCGTCACTATTTGTTTTTGGAATGAAACTTGCTTCCCTAAAATATTAGAGCCCATAAAACAGCACCTAAAAAATCATAAAAATACGAACAATTCATATTTGGACATTTAGTATTTGAATAAAATATCAACAGTCACACTTGTGTGCCCAAAATTCATGTATTTCGTTTTTACACCCCATCGTAATTATATAATAATTCTAATAACATCAAATTTGCTCTAAAAATCTACAAATTGACTTGGCAACATAGTTTGGGTACTTAGACTTGTCTTCAAAATTTCAAATGGTATCGATGAAGGAATAATATACTTGTGTACAAATGTCTACATCTCTCACATAGTTTCCTAGAATGTTGCTTGAACATTGAAGTTTTCCACACTTTGCAACATGTTCGAACTCATATGCATTTGAAAACTTAACAAAACCTTGTGTTCACCTTAAGCTTATGAAATGCAAAGTTTCATCACTAATGGTTGTGTAAAACAAATATTATTTATATGTTGTACTTACAAAGAACAAAATAAGGCATATAAACATTATTCAACAAACGGAATATACACTAAACAATAAAATTAATGAAAAGATGGTGATTTTAGAAAATTTTAGGAAAAAATATCAAATTTGGACTAATTACGACGAAGAAATACTTGTTACAACATTTGATTGTAGATTAAAAGGAGAAATGGGAACTGTTCTTCATTTGAATAGAACTGGACTCCACAGTCATTAGCGACGCGGGGCTGATAACCCGCGTCGGCTTTGCTGCTCTTCTAAAATTTTACACAGATAATTCGAGCAACATACAAAAGCTAATCTACTACTAATTTCCTATTCCAATACTCCGTTCGAACTTCACCATTTCGCAGCGGAGCCTACAGTCTTCGCTGCAAAACAGAGAAATTCGAAGCCATCCTTTATCCACACCGCAGCAGTCGTTGTTGCCTGCGCACGGCTGATCGCCGCGCACCTGTGCCGGAGGTGGCAGCGGTTCACCCCAAATGCGCCAAGTCGAGGAGTGGATCGCACGCGCGGCCTTCTCGCGCAAAGGCAGACACCCCTCATTGCTCAGCCATCTCGACGTCGTACTACCGCCGCCCGCGACCCGCCTCATGTATCGCTTCACAGTGTCGTCGGCGGTGGCACCACCATTGTCCCTGTAGAGCAAGATGGCGTATAGATAGGCCGCCGCATCGTGCCCACCCTCGGCGGTGCGCCGGAGATCATTGCATCCCCTGTTTTCTATGAAGACAGCTTTGATCCCGGAGAAGAAGCAAGCCTCCGGATTCTCGAGATCGGTCAGCATAGCAAGGAAGGCTTTGTAAGCAGTGGGGTCCCACACCCAAGAAATCTCATCTCGTATCCCCTCTATCGACAAACGTCAGCCGACGTCGCCGTGGCCGCACACACGGCGCATGGTCGAGCAAGTACCGCATAGGCTGCGGAGGTCAGCCAAGGGCCGCTCCGAGGTCGCACCGACGCGCGCCGCAATCTCAATGCGGAGGTCTTGAGGGAGGTCCAGCAGCGACGACGGCTGGTGCCGCCTGCTTCTTCCCGGCATGCTATTCATCTCCGGCCGGGAATGGTGACGATGCGAAGTAGGCAGTTGCTGTTTTTTCGCGGGTAGATGAAGGGGCAGGGGATCTAAATTATTTTGGAAGGAGAAGATACAGGAGATTTGTTTCCAAACATGGTTTAAGTAAGCAATGGAGACGACGTTTGGCTAATCCGCATATCCTTTAATTCTCCATTGCAGACGACGTTTTGTTAATCCGCGTATGCTTTAATTCTACTCCCTCCGTCCCAAAAAACATGCAATTATGGGAAACGTGCCAGTAAAACTATTACAACTTTGACCAAGTTTATAGCAAAAAATATTAGCATTTATGTCTTGAAATAACTTTTTTATAAAAAATATACTCCTCCAGATATGAGAATTGCATGTTTTATTTTGTAATTGTTAGTAGTTTTTCATATAGTTTGACTCATCGGGATGTGAGAATTGCATCTTTTATGGGACAGAGGGAGTACATTGGAGATGACGTTTGGTTAATCCGCGTATCATTTAATTCTACATTGGAATCACTGCCTCTGCTCTCAGCCATTGACTGGGCAACTGTTTCCCCATTGACCGGATCTGGCATCAATTTCTTGGGAACCTTCCCGTTTCCTGTGCTCTTGATCTTATCCCTTCCTCTTTTTTTACAACCGATGTTATCCCTTCCTTGTTTTTGCTATAAAAAGGCACCGACGCCTATCGGTCCTCCTCACTTCCTTCCTTCTTCTCTAGATCTAGATCTAGCTATGGCACAAAGAATAGATCTTGTAGGGCGCAAGCTTTTGCTTTTCTCTCTTCCTCCTCCTCCTCGTTCTCTCAGTTGCTAGAAGAATTCTTGTGATATGGGTGATTGGGTTGCTCATCCCTCTAGCACAACTGCTAGAAAAAACCTTGTGATATATCAGCTGTCGGGGGAAGGTAGCCCAGAACCTCCTGGCATCAGGAAGAACAAGCCGACGGAAAGCCAGAACCGTCCTGCTGCAGCTTTCCCGTCAAACTTGCGCTTCCTTTTGCTTTCCCTCCTCCAGGAGGAGGATTTTTGAAGGGATATGTTTCCACCCTCTCTGTATCTTTCTCTTGTGCTCACTTGTAAGAATGAAGAAGAAGCCAGAATCTGGAGCATATCTCGTCATGAAGAACAAGCCGACGGAGGCCTCCTTTCTCTTCACCTCCGACGATCGACTGACGGGCAGGGAAGGAGAGCAAGATCGACCTTTGAGCCTAGGGAAGGCGAGCAAGATCGACCTTTGAGCCTCAACATCGCCAAGTCAGCACCTCTCGTCATGAAGAACAAGCCGACGGAAGTATATCTCTTTTGCTTAGTTTAGATCTATGTTCCTCATCCTGGTAGTGCCTAGTGATGATGAACATAGATGGCCGCTTTGTAACCTTCTGATGTATCAATGATGACTGTAATCTGTGTGTGTGATTTTGCATCTCAAGAGCTATGCTTGTGTGATTATCTGTGTGCAGTACAATTTTTTGTATGATTTACCTACTCACTTACAAGCATGAAGAAGAACAAGCCGACGGGGGCTGGCTAATCCGCGTCTCTTTTGATGTAATCTGTGTGTGATTTCACATATCTCGCCCATAACAAAGGCGACGCGGGTTGGTTAATCCTCGTCTCTTGCCCTTAACAAAGGTGACGCGGGTTGGCTAATCCTCGTCTCTTTGATATTAACGCCCGTTACTGAACTGAAGCAGCCTACAACATACTTACTGAACTGAAGCAGAATATAAACAGAATATATATAGTATCTTAGGCAGAATATATTACAAACAGGATTCAAATTCCACCACATCCTATATATTACAAAAAGGATTCAAATTCCACCCATACATCGCATTATTTATATTACAAAACGGATTCCATTTCCACTAATAGACACATCCTGCATTACAAAAAGGATTCAGTAGAAATCAGGCTTGCTTTTTCTTTCTTGATTTCTGTATATGGATTTTTTCACTATGGTCGGTTCGTAAGTACGATGTTTTGTTAGTTCCCAAGAGTCGGGGCTTGTATGAAGTGTCAAAGGATGGAATTTCGTCAAACTGGTTGTATTCCTCCTCCTCAACAACATTTTCAACCCCAACAATCCTTTTTTTCCAGGCATAACCACAGACCAGTTCTTCTTTGCAAGGTTAGGTACATAGAACACTTGCTCAACATCGTTGGCGAAGACAAACGGTTCGTTTTTGTAACCAAAGACCCGGAGATCAACACTAACATAACCATATTTGTCCTTGCTCACAGCTCTCTTCCCATTGGTGACCCATCTACACCGAAACAAGGCTACCTTCAATCCTACATAATCAAGCTCCCATATCTCCTCTATTTGACCATAATATGTGTGTGTCTCCGTGTCATCATCATCATGACTGTCGTCGACGACGGCCCGTACACGCACACCACTATGTTGATAGACGCTCTTTTTATCCTGGGCCATGGTGTAGAACGTGTATCTATTGATATCCATTGCTTGGTATCTTGTAACAGGGAACAATGGCCCCACTGCTAGATTCCTTATCTCGTCGGTTATTACAGCATTATTGCTGCATGTCTCGACATAATCTCGGAGCCACCTGCTGAAACCTTGCATGTGCATCTTTGCAAGCCAAGCCCTACCACAGTTAGGGTTGTCTTCATGTAGTTGTCGCTTGTGCTCATTGTCAAACGGTGTAATTAGGTGCAGCTATTGTATCACGGTGAAATGATCCTTTTGGAAGGCATCTGGTTCCGGAGTGACTGACTTTTTCCCCAGGGTCCCAACACCTGAAAGCCTACCTTCATGCCGTGAGCGAGGCACACCAATGGGGTTTTGGGGGTCCATATAACCCATGGCCCACTCCACTGCTTCGATGGTCTCGTAGCCACGAACAATGGCTCCCTCCGGAAATAACCGGTTATGTACCAATGATTTCAGGAATCAATAGAACCTCTCATATGGAAACATCTGATGAAGGTAAGATGGGCCAAGGAACTAGATTTCCCTCACGAGGTGTGCTGTTAGATGCAGCATGAGATCAAAGAATGATGGTGAGAAGGTAGCTTCAAGTAGGCATAGGGTCTCGAAATGCCTCCTCTCTAAGTCCAATAGTTTTTCCTCATCAATCACCTTCTGTTCTATTGCATTGAAGAATAAACACAAGCTCGTGACCGCGTCGCGAACCAGTTCTGTCTTGATACCTCTAAGTGCAACAGGAAGAAGAGCTGTCATCAACACATGGCAATCATGAGATTTCATAATGTTGAAATTCATTTTCATGTCCTTCACCGACACTGGCCTCTTGAAGTTTGATGAGTAGCCTGAAGGTACTTTCAAATCATGCAAAAACTGACAGAATTCTTTTCTCTCCGCCTTTGACAAGGTGGTTGCAGCAACGGGAAGGTTCGTCCCCATCTCTGTTTCCTCTGCATAGAGCTCCGGCCTAATGCCCAGTTCTTTAAGATCCTCCCTTGCATTTTTATGATCTTTTCCTTTGGACTTCTGTTGTAGCAATGTTCCACAAGTAGCATCACACACATTCTTCTTGACGTGCATGTTGTCAATCGAATGACGCACATCCAACATCGGCCAATACTCTAGCTCTCATAGAATTGATTTCTTGTTCCACATTCCTTCTTCTTCTTCTTCTTCACCATCTCGTTTCTTTCTTTTGCCAAGGGTTTTTTCAGTCAGTTTGGGTAACTCCTCGATAGTTTTGACGTCCTTGACTTTCAAGTGGACCAGATCTCCAGTCACATGCAACGACGCCTCTCGATTCTCCTTTTCCCCATTAAACTGACAATCCATGGCCCGGTATGGATGTTTCTTGCCGAGGAAACGACGGTGCCCCATAAATATGTATTTCTTTGAATGTCTTAGCCATACTGCGCAAGTATCTTCCAAGTAGTGTGGGCAAGCTGCACCTTTCCTTTTACTCTGGCCAGAGAGGTTGCGATGAGCCGGGCTGTCGTTGATGGTGGTGAACAACATGGCATGCATTGTGAACTAATCACACTTGTACTCATCCCAAACCTCCGTCACACCAGGCTTCCACAGTATCTTCAAGTCATCAACTAGTGGCCTCAAGTAGACATCAATACGGTCGCCAGGTTGCTTTGGCCCGGAGACCAATATTGTCAGCATCATATATTTCTATTTCTTGCATAGCTAGGGTGGAAGGTTGTACAACGACAGCACGACAGGCCAGGTGCTATGTGTTGAGCTCTGGTTACCGAATGGGTTCACGCCATCTATGCTCATAGCAAACCGTATGCTCCTTACATCTTTGTCAAACCACGGAAAGTGGTTATTAATGTTACCCCATTGTGCTGCATCTGCGGAGTGCCTAAACTTGCCATCTCTCTTAAGCTCCTTTCGACCTTCGTCGTGCCAACACAAGAGTTGGGCCTCCTTTCGTATTGCGAACCATCTTCTCAGCTGAGGAATGATGCAAAAATACCATGCCAACCTCACAGGAGCCCCTCTGTTAGCCTTCTTCTTCTTGCCTCTGATCTCGCCGGGCTCGTTCTCATCATCAGCATTATTATCATCTCCACCATCCTTTTTCCTCTTGTACCGATCATAGCCACACTTGGGGCACTTGTCAAGGTCTGCATAATCTCCACAGAACAATACACAACTGTTCTTGCATGCATGGATTTTTTCAACCTCTATTTCCAAAGGACAGATTATCTTCTTCGCCTCATAGACAGACTCTGCTATTTGGTTTCCTTCAGGTAGCATGTCTTTAACCACATCCAATAGATGTTTGAAACTTTTGTTGCTCCAACCATGATCTGCCTTAAGCTGCAGAAGTTTTAGATCACCAGAAAGGCAAGAGTACTTCTGGCAATCAGGATAGAGGGGTTTCTTTGAATCTTCAATGAACTGCTTCAGCCTCGCTAATTCAGAAGGTGTGTACACTCGTTGAAACTCAACATCCCGCAACATTTGATCAACATTGTGCACACACTGCAACACCTCACCATCATCGAAGCCCCTAACTTCTTGATCAGTGATATCCTCAGGCCTCATCACATTTGGTGGGAATAATGGTTCATTTTCCTCAAAAACTCCACCGTCATCAAGGTCTTCATCATGGTCGGTAGCATGGTGTCGCACTTCAGTTTCATTTAGGCAGCCTGCTTCAAGTTCATTAAGGCCTTCCTCACCATGTTTATTCCAACACGTGTAATTTTTTGTGAAACCACATGTGACCAAATGATGAAAAATGATTTCCCGTTGTGCGAATTTCTTCTGGTTGAGACAATCTATACAGGGGCAAAGAATTGCCTGAACACCACGGTTTCTCATATCCGCCTCTTCTTGATTTAGAAAACCATTGACCCCGCTTAAGTAATTCTCCCTATCTTCTTGGGGTTGTCTGTACATCCAAGCCCGAGCAGCAGACGCCATCTGCATTCCATACACCAAATGAGCATAATTCATCACACAAAAAAACCGATAACACAAGAGGATTAGGACAGCTGAAGAATTTCAATAAAAGGGGGCAATTAATTTCCACCTTGACGAGGACTTTCTACAAGGCGAGCGCGGCCGAGGAGGACGATCGGACGCGGCGTCGCGGCCGCGGTGACAGCGCGGAGGACGGCGCGGTCGACGTCCGCTGGCCCCTTTCGCCGTCGCGCACGCGGCCGGCCGGCCTGCTGCAGCGCCGGCTTTCTGATGAGAGAAATTAAAAGCGATCCTCAGAGCGCGTGCAGCTGGCGGGGGCGAACGGGACAGGCCAGCGGGGACATCTGAGCACAGAGATCGAGCGAGTGACCTTCTGAGGAGAGAGAGCGAGTGGTGTCGGAAGGAGAAGACAGAGACGAGCAATAGCAACGTGTGTCTCCGATGTGAGAAAAAGGTGACCCTGGGTGGCAATCAAAGGAGACGAGTCCTAAGACACGAGCGTATCTAATTGGGTCGCCAGCAAAGGAGACGCATCCTAACAAGCATGCGTCTCCAGTACGAAATTATCGGTAACAGACTTTATAGCCCGTTACCAATACAGCAGTGATCAGTAATGGACATAAACAGCCCGTTACTGATAGGGCATTGATCCGTATAGGACTTTACAAGCCTGTTACCGATAGGTTTAACATTTGTAACGGGCTCTATTTAACGTCCGTTACAAAGAATTCATGTAACGGGCGTTTAAGAAGCCTGTTACCAGAAGTCCACATTGGTAACGGGCGTTGTGGAGGCCAACCCCGTGGTCGTCCTGGCGCGCTTATGGGTAACGGGCGCCAAACAACAACCGTTACAGATGTGGGTGGATGTAACGGGCGTTAAGGGCCCATTACAAATGCTGTGTGACCTATTTGAGGGTTTCACGTAGTGATACTCATGAATAAAGAATAATGTAGTTCCACTTGTCCGTGGAGATTATGTGATTGCAGGAAAATAAGCATAAAGAAGTGGCAAACTCACCTCCTATGATTCATGCCACATCACCTCAGCCAAGGAGTGGCTACCACCTCAGGTGCCATGCATGCACGCCATGTCACCAATCCAAGGGAGGCAAGCCCTGACGAATCAGAGCGTGACACGTGGACTTCACATGGATCCATGGGCCCACCAGAGCGCCTAAACCGCCTCAAGAACACGTGTACACCGGGGACCGACCCAAGGGCGAACAGGACAGCCACCCCGAGGAAGCACACCCCGAGGGGGGCCCACCTGGGGTCGGCCGACCCTTGGATCGGCCGAACCGACCTTGGGTCGGCTGATCCCGAGCCTCCACGTGGTGCTTGTCTATTGGTCCTGGAGGCCATCCCCGGGGTGTTCCACTCCTCTTGGCGCCGGTGCTCAGGCCTATAAATAGAAGGGGAGGGGGTTCATTTCTTACCAACACATCTTACTCCTTCTATCTCACTTTTGGTTTCTAAGGCTAGGAGGTAGGCTAGAGTAGTTCTACTTCAGGTTCCAAGTCTACTTTGGGATCTAGGTATGAGTTCTCTTGTATCTTTATTTTATTGTATGACTTTGATCTACTTCAGTTATTCAGCTATTTCATATAAAGTTGTGCTTGTATACATGGGTGATTTGTTCATGTGTGCTTCGCTTGTTCATCATTTAGAGGCTCATGTTCTTGATGAACAAGGCCTTTCGATCCAGTTGACGAGTGACTTATACATGTTTTCGGTGTTTGTTCATAAGTTAGAGGCTCGTGTTCGTCACGAACACGACCCTTTGATCTTGTTGAATAGACTTAGGAAGGCGCAAATCCATTTGTGTACCTAGCCTAGTTTGATCCAGTTAGATCCCATGTTTGTGTTGTTTGAAGTTCATGCTCAAGCTACGGTACTCGGTGTAATTGGCCGGTTTATCTGGCGGCTCTGACCTGGGTCACAATAGCCCGGGCCGGTCAGGGTCCTGCTAACAACGTAAGCGTGGTGCTTGGGTTGCATAGTTATGTTGCTTGAGTGTCTGGTTTGTTTCCGTCTATGATTTATACTCATTGCAATAGTGTTGAATTCGTTAATCCACCCAGCCTTCCTTAGATTCGATACCCTTTGGAATACTCCTTTGGGGAAATGCTACAATGGTACTTCCGTGCGCTTGCGGACTCTTGTAATCGTTAGGATTACCATTTGGTTTTTTCTGGCATCATTGCTAGGAACTCATAACCTAGTGATGACGTTAAGAAATGCCAACAAGCATTTCTGGCGCCATTGCCGGGGAAGGCTAAGGATAACATGTCAACACTTTGCAAATGTTTATAATCATGACAGGAATGAAACAGTTCTCAATGCAGGCTAACCTTGATTGTCTTCTTTGTCTATTGATGATGAAGACAGGTAGTGTATGACTGGTTTCGACTTACCGCCGAATTTCACTGATACAAGTCCGCCAAAATACATGCATGATACAAGTTTCACAATAATCATTACTACTCATTGATAATCATAACGATTGATGGAACTTCTCCATCTCATGTTTGGCCTTCTGCAGCTGTTCCTTCACCTTCTGCATCTCCTGTCGTGAATTTTTGGTCTTGCATGTCTCTCTTGCATTTCTTTAAGTTTTTTCAGAAGAGCTGGATGTCTCGTCCTGTCACACCCTGAAATTTCCAAATTTCAGGATGTCAATAGGAAGAAAAATTAAACAACAATTTTCTCTTATTTTTAAAATTTTCCCAACATTTATTTTCTTTACAGGAAATATAATGTAGAAAAGAAAATCATTGTTTTTTTCTAAATTCAATAAATGGTTTGATGATTGTTTCATACATGCTGGTGCATTATTTTTGATTAGTTGAATTCAAATTTGTATTTGAATTCATATGTTTGATCTCTTTAAAAAACAAAGGCTTTCTTCTTCCCCTCCTTTCCTTTCTTGTCTCGGCCCATTTCGCCTTGTAGCCCAGTCTCAGCAGCAGCTAACGCACAGCCCAGCTCCTAATAGTGTCCCAAAAGCCTGAAGTCCGGAGATGCTCCCTGGACTCCTATGCTCTGCCTGCGCTTCATCCCTTTGGACCAAAACCCCTGTAGGCCATCCGGCCCAGCACAGCTCGAGCTGCATCCCGCTGCTCGCAGTCGCCGACAGGCGGGCCCTGCCTGTCATCTCCTACCTCTGGTCGCACCGAGTCGGACCCAAGTTCCAAGCCTTGCATGCACTTGTGCCGCATCCTCCCTTGGGCCGCACGCCAAGGTAGCCGCCACCCCGTCCAATATAAAGGTAGCCGCCACCACGCGCCAGCCTTTTTCCCCAAACCCTAGCGCCTTGAGCTCCGTAGTGCCGCCGCGAAACCCTAACCGCGCTGCCGCCGTCGATCTCCCTCGTAGCCACCTCACCACTGTCGAGAAGCCGCCTCTGAGCTCCGCCATATGGTGAGGAAGGCATGGGTGTCACGCGTTGGCGTCCTCGTGTGTTGTACCTCCTGGACGCACTCGTCGGAGAAGTGCTGCCGCGTCGGTCCGCCCTGTCGAGCCGCGTGTCGCCTCTTCACCCTAAGGTTTGTCCCACACCCTGGATGTGTTACTTGCTCCGCACGCTTCATCCCAGTGCAACCCGCGTGCCAAATCGAGCACCCTAGCTCGATTTAGAATCTCGCCGGCGAGTTCGCCGCTGCGCGCTGCCGCTCGCCGTCGCACCCTGCCGCCGCCAGCTGTCGTAGCCGTCGGATCTTGATCCATCGGTCTAGATTGGATCTGAACAAGGTCAATACCGGTCAACCAAGCTGAGTCACCACTGCTTTGCAGAGAAGGCCCTATATTTTCTCTATTTTACGATTAGATCCATCTGTAGTTCAAAAGTAATTAGATCTAAGTCCTTTTCCTTATGTTTTAGCTCCTGATCTTTCTTGTTTTTGTGCCCTAAGTCCAGCCCTGCTAGTTTTGTGCTGCAGACCTTGAGTTTGTAAGGGTAATCTTGTTTTAGCCCTCGGTTTCTTGCAGTTAGACCCCTAGAAGTCTAGTTTTCTCTGCAGATAAGCCCTTATACCTTGTATAGCTCATATCTTTACTGTTTTAAGTCTGTTTTTACTGTTATTTATATCCATGTGTTCGTCTCAACGGATAGATTAGTTTATTGCAGCTTTTGTTTCTATTTGCAATGATTGGTGTACTGTTTCTTATTTTATTGTATTACCACTTTACATGTGAATGTGTGATGCGTAGAGAACGAGCAGTTCGAGGGATTTTCCAAAGGTGACGACTCTGAGAGTCTCCGGATCTTGTGGAAGGAAAGTGTCCTTGGTCATACCTACTTTATCCTATATAAACATGCATTTAGTCATGTATTTATTTTATTGCTTTGCATTAATTTTGATGGGTTCCTATTAAGGATTATGCCTAGTTACTTTTGACCATTGCCTTGTAACTGGGTTGCTTAACTAATCTTGATGGTAGATGATGCTTAGTTTGCTCAACTGGATTGGTAATAAACAACATGAATACTCTTTATACTCTATGTTCCTACATGATAATGTAGTTGCAAGACCACATGCTTAATTGGAACATGGAGAACCACCCAGGAAAATAGTGCAATCACAAGACATATGGCTCTATCTTGGCTGAATAATTAGAAACTTTGATTCATTTATAAGACTTTCGGTCATGTAATAACTGTAATAATCCTTTCTACGCTTTGGCAATGTGTTTTGGTATTCACTGAGTCTTCATGTGTGTAACTTTGATCCTGGCGCACATGTATTCAATGCATTCGAGTTTGCCTTCAAATTCGGTGTGACACGTCCCAGGAAGAGGGCTCATGAGGTTCTCCAGGGAGATTGAAAACTTAATATTACAATTAGATAATAAAGAGAAAGAGGTTCAATATACACCTAAGAACAAGGAAACGAAGGGTAGAGATGGCTCTGAAGGCCAAAGACATTGGAATAAATGCGTCAATAAATAGGTAGAGCATTGAGTTTGTTTGGCCAGTCTTTTCTTTTAAATGTTCAAGGAGTTCGTTGTCAGTTTCCTTGTTCTTAGGTGAGTACTGAACCTCTTTCTCTTTATTAGCTAACTGAGATATTATGTTTTCAATTTCCCTGGAGATCCTAACGAGTCCTCTCCTAGGACGAGTGAGAGCCTATGTGGTTCGAGGACCGGTGGATGGTCGCTTCCTGGTGTGATGAGTGATTGACAACGTTGTGTGGATTGACTCTTGGCTAAGTCTTGTAGGTGCATGTTGCGGCTTGACTGGTGTTGGTGCAGGTGAAGAGCAAGTGCGAAAGGTCGTTGCCGGGTAGGCCTCCAGGTGTGGAGAAGACAAGTAGGCTTGGCTCGAGGGACCCGGTGGCCAGCGGGGTCAAGTGCGGGCCGCATGGTGGCAAGAACAGCAAGATGAAGTCATGGACGGTTTCTTGGTTGAGCCTCAAAACCAAGGTCGAGCCGGGACTACGTGGGAGTAGAGTCATGAGCGGTGATTGGCGGAGGCTACACCGAGTTCGCGGGGTTTCCAGTGGTTCACCAGAAAATCACTGGGTTCCTTGGTTGATCCACAAAGCCAAGATCGAAGATCGAAGGTAGCAGCACTGGACCGGTCTGACCGGTGTGCGACGACACGTTCCGGAGACTTCGAAGCGGAGGACACGTGTCGGGATCGCTAGGCTTGCGTCGAGGCTAAGCAAGTTTGCGGTCGCTGGGCGTCCGTCCGATAGTGCTACGACGAAGTTTCTCAAAAGGCCCCTCGGGGGCGTGTATCTTAGTTTAATGTAATAGGGGTAGTTTCGCCTTTCGGCTAGCCTCCATATAACCCAAGTGGTGAGAGGATGGCAACCATCTCTTGGAACCCTAGCTCATTTGCTCTTGCTATTTTCCCTTCCTATTTTCCTTAGGATTTTTAGGACTAGCTTGAGGAGATCTTGAGAGACGGAAGGATGACCGGGTGGCAAGCTAGACCTTGTATGAACCTTCATGGTATGTATAGATGATTCGGCGTGGTTCCTCAAGGCTTGATTGTGTCTCTCTCGTTTCCCCTTTTTGGTGATTTTCGGAGCCTTTTCTTGGCGATTTTCTTGTGGTGGTTTTGAGACCTTTCTCTTTGGATTTGGTGGGGCATGTATGCATGAACCCTTCGTGGTTCTTTTCCCTTTGATTCCCCTCCCAAATCCGTGAGTAAAGGGGCTCAATTTTGGGGTTTTCTCCGGTCTAGGGTTAGAGGCGTTCTTGGTGGAAATCCTTCGATTCCTCTTGTTTTAGCAAGTTTTGGTGGACCAAATCGTGGCTATGGAATGCCCATGAGGTACTCTATTGACACATTTTATCTTATATATTTATAAGTCAACTAAACATGAGAAAAGGGCATAATTGTTAATACCAACTTAGAATAGGGTGTCACTAACAGTTTTTCTGGAGTTTTGGTGAATTATATGATTTCAGGGACCATTCAGGAAAATACGAAAAGAATGAAGTTTAGAAGGCTCCAGAAGGCTCCGGAACTCAACGTGACTTGGCACCCAAGAAAGAAGCATCTGGAAGAGGCAAAGACCCACCTGGCCGAAGTGGGCCCCGAGGGGGCCCACCACAGACCGGTCGGCCCCATGGTGGGGCCGGTCGGCCTCGCCCGGGCGCCACGTCAGCCCTACTTCTGGAATGTTCTTCCACCGCCTATGAGGATCAATCTAAACCGTATGTTAGGTCGGTTTCATCATATGGCTCATGGCATCCCCTCAGGACTATATAAGCAACCCCCTGACCCCCTGGCAGAGGAGAATCTGGCTCTCATCTGTTCATACACCAGATCAAGTCATCAAGTCAGAGATACTACACCCTAGAAACACCATATAGCGAGAGTAGCTAACAAGTCTAGATCTAGGAGGAGGCAAGGCGTCTACTTGGCTCCTGATCGTCTAAAAGCTGGTCGAGATACTAATCTAGCTTCGCTTTTGTAAGTTCTTCATAAGTTCTTCACATTTGCTGTAGAGACATATGTTCTTGTCAATGATTATATTCAAGATTATGTGCTTTAGTGCTTATTATGATTACATGTTTAGCATAGTTGATTTACCTTTATATTCGTGTATGGAGTCGTATAGCCCTCACCTAGATCATCTGTTAACTTGGGTGAGTGGTAAAGATAGTGTAAGCGTGGTGCTTATACTGTATTTACCTGCGATTGCACCCTACATGCCGGGTCGCGTGATAGATCGTGGTGGTGACAGTACTATTGAGTCCTTTGCAATCCACCCCCCGTGTGTAGGACTAGTGGAGCCTTATACTATTTGGGTTTGTTTCAAGTTTCGGTCTTGATCCTCCTGATTAGTCTCCTCATGCATTAGTACAATAGTTCTTCTTCCATGATTGTTAAATGTATTGCACTAATCATAGTTTGCATTGACATATAGTTTAGGGTTACCGAGGAGTATCCTCGCTAACTAGGCTGTGAATACGCTTCTCTCTCTATATTAACACTTTCTAGTGGCTCACGATGTTATGACTTGATCAATGCTATCATTATCATTATCTTTATGTGACTTACCCCTGTTTATAGTAATTGATATATTTTGGCCACTCTACATTACACAACTGAGAGATATGCATGTATTTGTTATTATAGATAAAAGACTTCTTTCCCTGAGGTAGAATATAAATACGATACCGTACTCCTGGTTAAAATGCTACAATGGTATATTCATATCTGTGCGCTTGCGGATTATATATATATATATATATATTCTTATCTAGAGATCCAAGGCATATGTAAGAGTACCAATCCATGTGTTTTAGTGGCACTTCTGTCAGGGATGACAACCTAGATCGAGTTGTGCTATGACCCGTATTGGATTTATCTTTTAGTTTATCTGAAAGCAACATCTGATATACACTTAGCATCATGTTAAGATATACCTTTGCATTTCTGGCGCCGTCGATAGAGATGGATCTTATATCTGTTTCTAGTTGATGACATTAGCAATGTCAACATACTCCCACTATCCCGAAAGTCTTGTGCGAATCTGTGGAGCGAATCGGGAGATCGGAATTTGGATTTCGAGGAGTTGACCCGCGGGTTGCTGTTCATCCCAAGAGTCCATGGCTTGACCGGTGCCTTCAACTGGTCTGACCGGTGCCAACCCCCTGTTGGGTTTTGCTTGGGTGAACGTTCTGGTGAGTTCCCTAGTCTCTGAGTTTGCTGCTGTTTCGAGTTTGGAGTGTTTGGGAGCTCGGGAGGTCAGTTTCGCGGATTTGGGGTTTCCTGGCTTAGACCGGTCTGACCGGTGAGCTACACCGGCCTGACCGGTGTAGAAGCTTTCTGTGGAAATCTTCAAGTTCTGCTCGGGTGACCCGGCTCAGGGTCCAGGGTGACCCGGTGCGTCTCTGGAGGGTGTCGGGTGATCCGGCGGCTTAGTCCGGGTGATCCGGCCTTAACCGGTCTGACCGGTGCAGGTGACCGGTCTGACCGGTGTGGTCAGTAGCTGCTTGAGTTACTTGTTCTGCTGCGTTCTCGAGTAGGTTTCGGTGGTTGTTGGTTCCTAGGACCAGTAGCACTCCAGTGGCTACGTAGTCTTGGCCAACTTGGGTAGTTGAGCCAGAGACGTGTTTTGGTTAGCCATGTTCATCTTGTTGGAGTAGCCATCTCCTTCGAGAAGAATTTTTATCGGCTCCCATTCACTCCCCCCCCCTCTCTGGTCGCCAGTTCGGTCCTTCAATGAGACATTCAGATCTTCTGAAATAACATTAAGATGTTCTTAGAGAAATAAACTCATCCTTGGAGAAAACTCAACTCGATTTGAAAAATAAACTCATCTCAATCTATAAAAAAACATGAATCCCTTGAATCCAATTGTATGAGTACAGTAAAACAACCATCAAACAACACAGAATTTGGTTGTTTGCTACCTACATAAACTCAGCAAGGGCATGGTTGTCCTAGCATACCATTCAGCATCAAGAGGTCCCGATCTTCCGCTAGCAGTACCTTGAAGCACATCCAGAAGCTACTAAAATACAGAACCTATCGTAAGACGATGCAAATTGAAAATTAACTAAATCTAACATGAATTGTCTATAGCCTATCAACTTCTAACACCAATCGAAGTGCAAATCTAAAAGTACAATAATGAAATTTGAATCTACCATGTATGCTCATCAATCCTCCAGATCCCCAAATCTAGATATCCCCAACCCTAGGAAGATAGGGGAAAATATAGCGGCTCAAACCAGAGGACCGACCTCGTCGTGTTGTCTCATCATCTGGTTGCTGGGAGGTGGCGGCACAACCATCTTCTCCTCGCCGCTAGGATCCGCCATTCCTACAACGAGCCGTTGCAGATCTGCGTAGCGGAAGTCGAAAGTATTTGAAAAGTCTGAGTGAAGCGTCTCGCCAGCCATTTGATACGTAATTGTAGATAGACTCACCTGAAACTTACATGTGGGACCTAGTCACTGAAAAGAATTTGCATGAAACTATTAGATGTGTTTCCCATAAAATTCACACAACCAAGAACAGTATACTGTGCCCTGCGAAATGCAATATGGGCTGATCTAAAAAAATGCAATATGCCCATATATTCACGTTCAATGGATGATCCGATTACTGCATTACAAATGCACTCACTGCAACAAATTAATGTATTGTTTCAACTATTTATTACATGACTAAACACACTTACATAAAACATTAAAACTACAAACTACAGGGGACCCTGGTACAACCCTTCAGGTAATCTTCTATGGAGATCATGCATAAATTCGGGATGATCAATGCATATGACCACCCAATGATATGTCAGTATTCCGTGAGGAAAGATTCGCTCTAAGAGAGACTTACATTTTTCCTGCAATTGTGTGCAGTTAGCCTGAATTACACATCGTAGAAATGAGGTCACAGTTTCCTCGCTTGTCATGTCCCACATCTTTGACGCACAGTGCAGCTTCAACCTTTCGACTTGGTACATGTCGGTGACCGAGAGTAAATAAGGTCAGGCGTTGGCAGGAGTGTCCCATAAATGAGCCTCCTCCGGGAGTGATCCTTCCCTAGCATATTTGATTAGGAGCGAGAAACCATCAGGCTTTGTGTCTATAGTTGTAATAGTTTCAGAGCTAGACTCCACTCTTGGGCTGTAGAGCATTGCCTCCATCACACAGGATACTTTCGCCATATCGGCACGTATCGCTCGTATCACCCTGCATTCCGCACCTACGTGGAAGACAATGTCCACAGGGGCTTGGGTTGCAATGCTTTCGCATACTCTTGTTTGTACTGATGGAGGAGGAACTTCAATGCAGTCATCCTCTAGTACTGTAACAACACACAATATGGGTATGCGATCTTCATTGGAGGTCACGCGCTCAATACCATGATGCTCCACCAGACATTCAAAGCCCCTTTCTTGTAGATCCCAATTCATGAAACAAACTTCTTTTGTAGCTTGAACTTGAAACATATCATCTTCATTGTTTGGGTCTCCAGCCATCGCACACAACAATACTCGCACCTACTTGGAAGTAAGCAGTCACAGGCTTGACAACAATAATATAATGTGATCATATCGCCATGTGTGAGTGTGTGTATTCATAGCAGCAACGTGACACGTACCATTTGGGATTTGTGCACAAGAACGAGGACAATGGCAATGCCGTCTGAAACATCCATCCATTGATGATCATTCATACCTGTAGGATAGTAATGTAGCCTCCATTGACGGCTTCCCACCATGAACATACCGGATTCCATGTACTGGCCTACGGTTCCTTCTACTTTCGCTTCCTGGCTTGAGACTGAGAAGTCGACTTGCATGGAAGGAAACATTTTAGCGTCTAAAGCCATGTTATTATAGTGGGAGTGAATGTGTCGTTCCGAAATGTCTATTCGTGGACATCAAGTACCACATAGAATGGATGCGTCCCTTCAGTGTGGGTGTGGCCACGTTCGGGTCATGAACTTCCCGATTCTAGTCCTCAAGAGCGATTCACCATGACCGACACATCCGTTCAGAGCGGGTGTGCACACAAGTTCGTCGGTTAACGCCCGGTGCCAGTCCTTAACTACAATTGATTGGCTTGTGGATCAACTTGTGAGAGTGTGTCGTCCCCAAACGCCCATTCGAGATGACACACACACAAACATATATTACTTTTCCAATTCTAGCTTATTTCGTATTGGCCTTGTCGCATCAACTAGTTCGTCACATTTCTCAGTCTCCAAGGCTTGCGAGAATCATCAAGTGCGAATCCAGACCATTCGTAGACCTTTCCAGTCATGACTCACACAGCGTACCTGATCGAGGAGGACTTGTCAAGTCATCCTGCACCATGCGTGTTGCAACGCAAGGACCATCCAGTTGATCTGATTGACTTTTGCAGCCTTACAACACCCAATCTCTTTCTCCAGATGCAATTGACACCTAAAACTAATAAACGGTAAATAGTTGTCTCGCAGTTGATGCGGCATGAGCTGATGCAGTTGAGATGACAATTAATTAGATGCAACTGATGCATTGTGAGTTGTTTGCAGGACTTTCTTGTGCTGTAGACCGGAAAGTCTGGAAATGAACACATATATGCACACGTCGGGCTCATCCCGTGATACCCATCGTCTACAAATGTAATCGATGTGCGCCATTGAAGATTCTGACTAGATAGATTCGTATTAAGTGTAGGCCTGACTATATTCTGAGCATCTCACGTTTTCCATATTAACTTTAGCAATCATACACCGAGCTCACGTGCCCGGCGTAGTCCTCGATTAATAGGCGAGTGTGACACATCGTTCTTGAAAGACAAGGCCAACACTCATCAGTTGTGGGATATATATACTTCTCTGCGGGAAAACTTTTTTTGGTTGCAGCGCGGCTTTTCTCCTGCCAACTTACCAGAACCGCTCCATGCTGTTGTTGGGGCTGACGTGTCTGGTTACCGGGGGCGCGGCGGCTGGCCATGTGGAATAGGTGGAACTTGAAAACAAGCAGTTACACAATTGTTACTCAGGAAGGTCCTTCCTACATAATATCAAAAGATTGGACCTTCCTCATTCCTGACTCCCCCCTTCTATCACTATATTATTACGATATCTCTGTTGTTCTCCCTCTACCTTCTTTTTTGCCTAGTTGCACAATTATGCAACGCGTATGAATTCAGAATGGTGATTAGGAGTATGCTCGAATCAATTTGCTATCCTTCATGTTAGCTTATTCATAACAGCTTTAGTCGTACCATCTGATTCAGGATCAATCCAAATAAACATCATATTATCTTTTCCTCCCTTTTTTATCACTAGGAAGGTCCTCCTTGCGAAACATCAACAGACCGGACTTTCCTCGGTCATAACTTCCCCCTTCTCTGGCTATTATCACGATACCTCCATTGTTCTCCCTATACCTTCTTTGTTGCCTCATTGCGCAGTTATGCAATGCGTATGGATTCTGAATGTTGAGTATGCTCGATCAATTTGGAATAGATTAAACCAAATCGACATAATAAGATGGCATCTCTGTTGATGGCTGTTAAGTGCTTACTTTAGCCGTCAATATACACTACGTGAAAAACTCACTTTGGTAACGGGCATAGATGGCCTTTAGTAACGGGTAAAGTGCCCGTTACCGATCAAGTGTTACAAATGAGCCAAGAAAGGTAACGGGCAGATGCCCGTTACTGATAACACATATTCGTAACGGGCATCAAACAACGACCGTTACCACAACTAGCCACCGGTCACGTGAAATGGTTGTTTCTCTGGGCCCATAGGGAACTTTGGTAACGGGCACCAAAACAGAGCCTGTTACATTAGCTCAATATCGGAGACGCCTGCTGTGTACCTGCGTCTCCTCTATCTTGACGAAATGAGACGTGTCTATTTCACGCACGTCTCAGCACATCTAGGATTCGTAACGGGCATCAAACAACGACCGTTACCACAACTAGTCACCGGTCACGTGAAATGGCTGTTTCTCTGGGCCCACAGGGAACTTTGGTAACGGGCATGAAAACAGAGCCCGTTACTGTGAAATCAACATCAGAGACGCGTGCCGTGAACCTGCGCCTCCTCTATCTCGACGAAATGAGACGCATCTGTTTCCACGCGCGTCTGCTTTCTCTCGATTAAAGGAGACGTGTGCTTTCAACCTACGTCTCCTATATCTCGATGAACGGGCCAGGTCCTGGGGCCCACCGGTCAGGACTGGTAATGGGCTTTTACACTGCCCGTTACATTGTTGGCATGTTTGTAACGGGCTTTCCGAATGAAGCCCGTTACTCACTGATCAGTGTTTGTAACAAGCTTTAATTAACGCCCGTTACAGATACGTAGGCCACCCCTATAGTAACCTGCCTGCTTGCCGGCTGCATCCTGGAACCAGCCAGGATTTGGCAGCCATCAGGGGCTGCATCCTGCCATCCTGGAACCAGCCAGGATATGGCAGCCAGCACAGCAAGGAGACATCACAAACACATTCTCACATCACAGATATATGCAAGCAAGATCACATTTATAGACAAGCAAGATCACATTTATAGACAAGCTAGGATCACATCAAGTTTCAAGTTACTCTCATCAGGGCTTGTTTGGATGGAGTCATGAGAAAACTGCCTGAACCAGGCAGCATCTGACCCCAACCAAGCAAGCCAAGCAGGTTTCTCAAGCAACAACACCTGACTAAAGAAGACTGAATGAGTTTCAAGTTTCTGGCTACAATGAACTCACGGTGCACCATTGTAGAAGTTGCCCTTTCGGTCGATGGTCTCCTTAAGAATGTACTCGCACAGCATCTCCCAGACACGCTTTAGATCTTCTGTGGAAACATCTATAGCAGATTTGAAATCCTGCAAAATACAATCATTTATGAGAATACAAGTAGAAATCAGTTTCTAAAATCAGATGGATAATATGAGCAGAGACAAGGTTGAGCATTATTATCTACTTACAGCGGCCTTCTTGATGTCAGGTATGTCATCGAGTAGTCTTAACATATGGAATGCCACATGGAATCCACACAAAGAGGGCCCCCATGACTGCTGAGCACACTGCATCGAGGTACCAAAATGACAAGTTAATGCAGTACCAAATAGGTAAGAAGGGACCATAAAAAAACCTCGGTCTTACATCGAGATTTGTTTTGTGTTTGAGTATGGCTTTTGGCTTTTTTTTCTTTCCTTTCGTCACTCCGTCCTGTGCATGTTCACCAAAGGCCCTACATGATCAGCAATATCGATTAGAAACACTAAGAGATTGAATTTTTGTGAACAAAACCTACAAATACTGTACTAAAGGCCCTGCATGGTCAGCAATACCGATTAGAAACACTAAGAGATTGAATTTTTGTGAACAAAACCTACAAGATACTGACCAGTCCACAACAGGTTTGAGGTCTGAGAACTTTAGCGGGGGATGTTGTTTAGCAGAATCTAGATACCAAACCTCTTTGAACTTCATACAGATGATCACTGTTACCCAGTGGCTAGTGCAGTAGGCACCCACCACGTAGTCGTTGTTCATTACATTTGAGATTGCTTTGGTAACAAGGCGAGAATGCTGAGAAATATTTGTGGAAGTAAACAAATCTGGATCTAAAAACCCAACACTGATCTGCATCTCCGCTGCCTTGTCCATCATTTTCCTACAAAAAATCAAATTGTTAGCATGCATGAACTTTGTGGTCAAAATTAAAGAAATATCTTTTTAGGTTTTAAGGGACTTACAATGTCCACAACCTCAAGAAGGTAACATCCAGAGAAGCCAGGGTTATAAGGTTATACACGCTACTGAATGCAATGTTTAACATTAAAGCACCACCACCACCTTTAAAGTAGTCTTGATCCACCTTTGCTGGAAAGGCAAGTTTATCCTTACTGTGTTCCATGACGTAAGCATGCAACCTGGCACAATTTGGTCCAGCAGCCTTTAAGTTTGCTTCTGACAACATAGGTGCACCAGGCTGACACTGAGCTGCAGAACCTCCATCTGATGTTTTACCCCTGCTACCTGTTGCGGCTTCAGGGTTGGGATGTCTCGTCATGGGTGGTATAAGGATCCTGTCCTTTGGCCATTGGATCCTTTGAACGAGAGCCTCAGCTAGGGTTGCTATGTCACCCCCATCAATTGGTACAGGCAGAGGGTAGTGACCTGCATTAGCCCACACATAAGTAGGTTGCACCACAACATACCCATCCTGCACCGGTACTGAATGACAAGCCTTTTGAAATGGAAAGACTTTCTCTAGTGCGAGCTCCACATTAATCCCGGTGCCATCCAAAAGGCTGCACGCGGTTGGCTCTGTCAGCTTATCTATTGTGTCCAGCATAGGTGATCGACTATCACTATGCACTTGATTCACTTCGTCCTCGTTGGCATTCCAATGATCTTGCTCTCTCCCACACGCATCTTTCTCGCTGTCATGCGCATGTTCTTCCTTGTGGTCATGCGCATCTTCTTCCTCGCTGCCATGCACATCTTCTTCCACACTGCTACTGACAGGCGCTGGTAATTGGGAAAGAAGAAGTACATTTTTCAGTATTTCGATGCCTGATAGTCTTAGAGCACGGACAATTGATTTAAATGTTATGTCCATCATATCATGAGCATCAGACCTCTTGTTCCTCTTCCTCATGTACATTTCAGCGAACTCTTCACCAAACCCTTTACCCCAGCCAAGTGAACTAGACACGCCTCGGACCCGACCTCGATGCTCTGGAGTCTCAAGTGCTGCGGTGAGGATATCATCCTCCCTAACCCCAGAGAAAGAACCATCGCTACCCTGAGCTGCAAGTGTTTTCACCCTATCTGCTACCCCCACCACCGCAGGGTTACTGAATGTTATGCCCCCGCTTCCTTCACTAGTATTCTTCCTCTTCTTCCCTACCCTTGCCCGCAGATAAGGTCTCGAACGTCCAGGAAATTGGTCCCAAGGGTTCTGTTTTCCTTCTGCAGCTAGCTTTGCATCCTCCTCCTCCCACTCTTTCCTTTTACCACGATAACATTTTCTGCCCGTCTTGTGTGGCTTATTATGCAATGCTCTCTTTTGTTTCATCTCCTGGCTCAATTGCTGAAATGAAGGAGAATTGGTTTCCTGCACAAACATGTCCCAGTCTTGTTACTGCAAAAAGGCATGCTTCACAAAGGGAGTCTCCTCTTCGCTCACATATTTTTTTCTTAAATGGGCCTTGAACCGCCGTTGCAAGGTTCCAATCTCTGATATAGCTGCCTTAACTGCCTTCTTGCGAACAGATTCTTCCAGATTGGCTGGGTAATCTAGCTTTTCCTCTAAAACTGTGAACAGATGGTCCTTCTCAATTGGTGAAAGATCATCAACCGCCTTGTTGATTGACACCCTCTCCCGAGCAATGAGACCACAGACCAATACAAATCTATCCCTTGCAGCATCTGGGGTAGGACAAAAATTGGCATCAAGTCCAGTTGCAGTCAACTTGTCTTCTGGCCATTTGGTTTGTGTCCTTGACCCGCGGGATCGAGTACTACTCGCAGCAGTCTGTGCTGAGTGACCCTGTGAAGAAGGTTCACCGACGATGGGCCATGATGATGCACTGGAGGTAGAGGAGTTTGTTGTTGTGGGAGACTGCATAGATGATATGTCAGGTTGTCAGTAGAGCAACATAAGCAAGACTGAAAATCTAAACAAAATTCTTATTAGATAGATTCGTTTTCTCTGACGGGCAAAATAGCTGATATTACACTAGAAATCATTACAAGTCGTAAATAAAATCAGCATAGACAAACACAGTTCATATTTTACTTAATTAGCATACAGGGATAGGTGCTAACCATTTTGACAAGGACACAACAATATGCTTATATATCAATGCAGAGAATAAATTCCTTCAACTGCTTCCTTGTCCAACTTCAGCAGCGATGGATTGTGTGTTCCATGTGTACATGCAACAAGAGGGTAAAGCAATGGTCATGACATTATATATGATAGTAGTGAAACAATACTCACAACACATCATGACACCAACAATAACAATATATATGACAGTAGTGAAACAATTAACACTCACAACAAAGCATAGGACAGTCTAGTTATCACTACATTATAAACCACTGCGATGCAATTCCCACTGATATTATGTGGCCATCAGAATTAAAGTATGCTAACAGGTCCAAAGCATAACTGTCGATCTGGTACATTCAAAGCATAGCAGAATTAAAGTATGCTAACATCCTTTATGCTTTTCATGAATTTACAGTACAAAAATTGTAGCACCAGGAACATGAAAATGAATTTCAACAGTTCAAATAACTTCATCTGTTAGCAACAATTTATTCAAACAGACTTAGAGCAATAAAATCCATCCATCAAATCCACAGTCAATCAATTGAAGATGAACTATTAAGGCATGTCTCCCTAATCCACCTTGACATGAATATATAGCAGATTGGGTGGACTACATTATAAACCACTGCGATGCAATTCCCACTGACATTATGTGGCCATCAGAATTAAAATATGCTAACAGGTCCAACGCATAACTGTCGATCTGGTACATTCAAAGCATAGCAGAATTAAAGTATGCTAACAAGTCCAAAGCATAATTGTCGATCTGGTACATTCAAAGCATAGCAGAATTAAAGTATGCTAACATCCTCAATGCTTTTCATGAATTTACAGTGCAAAAATTGTAGCACCAGGAACATGAAATTGAATTTCAACAGTTCATATAACTTCATCTGTTAGCAACAATTTATTCAAACAGACTTGGAGAAACAAAATCCATCCATCAAATCCACAGTCAATCAATTAAAGATGAACTATCAAGGCATGTCTCCCTAATCCACATTGACATGAATATATAGCAGATTTGGTGGCCGAGGAGAGAGAGGGTGTTGGGGGTTCAAGCAGGACTAACCTCTGTCGCGAATGAAGTAGTGGTTCTCGTGATGGTCGGAGGGTCCGGATCCACGTTGACTCGTGGCCTGAGGTGGCTGGCTCGTCGTCGTGGCTGGGGATGACGGATACGCGTCAACCGTCTTTAGGTTGGCCGGGAAGCCGTCCGCACGCCAGTAACCACATCCTCGTCACCGTCGTCACGCAGGGAGCGGTGGGGCTGGAGAAGAGCAGGGCTGCGGCGGGGAGAGAGCGGCGAAGGCGAGCGGGGAGAGAGCGGCGAAGGCGAGCGGGGAGAGTGGCAGCGGCAGTGGGGAGAGTCCGGGCGTTGTGGATCTGTCTAGCGAGGAGCCGAATATGAACTGCGCGCGTAACTGTGTTTAAGGAAATTACTGCCGTGCCCTTGACGACTCTCTGCTGGAATTGAATTCCATGGGCATTATAGTCAATATAGGTGGGAAATTTTGAGCAGCCCGCGCACGGTTTGCCTGCTAACGCTGACGTGTGGGCCAGTGTCATTGGCGACGATGGTTAGTGAACCCGCATCGCCTTTGTTGGCAGTTGGGTCCGGCGGGCGGGCAGCGGTTATCTTTTTATTTTGGCTGCTGACGCTGACACGTGGGCCAGCCACTATTTTTTTCAAATGAAACGCGCTTCCCTAAAATATTAGAGCCCATAAAACAGCACCTAAAAAATCATAAAAATACGAACAATTCGTATTTGGACATTTAGTATTTGAATAAAATATCAACAGTAACACATGTGTGCCCAAGATTCTTAGAATTCGTTTTTACATCCCATGTTAATGATGTAATGATTCTAATAACATCTAGTGTGCTCTAAAAAATCTACAAATTGACTTGGTAACATAATTTGGGTACCTAGACTTGTCTTCAAAATTTCAAATGGTTTAGATGAAGGAATAATATACTTGTGTGCAAATATCTACATCTCTCACATAGTTTCCTAGAATGTTCCTTGAACATTGAAGTTTTCCACACTTTGCAACATGTTCAAACTCATATGCATTTGAACACTTAACAAAACCTTGTGGTTCACCTTAAGATTACGAAAATGCAAAGTTTCATTACAGGAGGTGTAGAAAACAAATATTATTTATATGTTGTACTTACATAGAACAAGATAAGGCATATAAACATTATTCAAGAAACAGAATATACACTAAACAATGAAAATAATGAAAACACGGTGATTTTAGAAAATTGTAGAAAAAAAATAATCAAATTTGGACTAATTACGACGGCGAAATACATGTTACAAAATTTGCGGATTAAAAAGAGAAATGTCGTCGGCAACGCGGGACGGATAAACTGTTCTTCATTCTCTAATAGAACAAAGGAGGAAGCAGAGGGCACCGCCCCCCGACGCCGTGCCCGCTTCGGTGGTTTTGACACCCAAGAGGGCATCCTAGGCCTCGTCGACGGCAAATGAGACCACCGCAACCTTCGATTTGACTCACAAACGTGACAAATCAAATATTATCTATCAAAAACCGATTAAAAACCGACATCCCGATAAAATCAAATCCGCGTTTAGTAATATCTAATAATTTACATTCAAGATAGATAATGTTCATTGATGCTTGCGCCTACATCCCGATGTTCATCCTGCTGACGGCGTACTCCACAGCGGGGCGGAAGCTACGCGTCCAGAGGTCGAACTCATGACGGATGCGACACTCGGCGCTGCAGTAGTGGATGATCTCTTTGGTATCCGGCCCGTAGCGCCTACATCCCGCTGCCCAAATGCAGATGTGGGGATTCCGGACAGGCAGCAACGGAATGTCGTCGTCGCCGTCATCAAGCCAGTACCACCACGCAATGTTGTCGAGATCCTGGTTGATGAGGTAGCGCAACCGCCATAGGTTGTGGTTCTTCCACAGCCCGTCAGGGGGCGATGGGCCGCCGCTGATTTCCTGGAGCAGTGCCAAGGCTTCGGGGTCCGCCGGGTTGCAACGGTACTTCAGCATCGCTAAGAAGTACTTGGCACCGGAGTCTTCAGCAGCGGCATCTCCGATGAGCTTCAGACCCTTATCGGGGTTCCGCCGCCTCATCAACCTCTCCATCCCCTCGAAGCATAATGCCTCCGGATGATTGGCCTCGTGGAAGCGCCGCTCAAAGCACGACCTGACGTAGCGATTCTTGCACACCCGACGAAGATCACGCAGCGACACGTGTAGTAGTACCTCATCGGAGTCGCAGATGCGCCGGAAGGTGCCGCAGATTTTATTGCGAAGGTTCAGAAAATGGAAGACGGGCTCATCCTTGATGGAGTGGATGATGATCTGGGTGACAAGATCATCTGGCAGCAGCTGCATCAAGCACACCGCGGCAATCAAGGAGAAGGGGAGGAAATAGAAAAGCGACGGGGTTTGGAAATTGAAAGGTGACGGGGGTTGAAGTTGAAGGCGATGAGGGTTGAAGTTGGCGACGAGGGATGAAGTTGGCGACGAGGGTTGAAGTTGAAGAAGGCGACGAGGGTTGAAGTTGAAGAAGGCGCCTCGGCCATGTAAAACAATAAATGGATATTGAAAAGGCGCCGCAGTTTGGCTGCTGCCGCTGACGAGTGGGCCCGACATCATTGCCCCTGCCCCTTCTCCTTCCCGCGTAATTAAAAGGCGACGCGTGGTTTTGGACGGTTTTGCGCCCGAAACGGAGCCCGATGCGCAATTGAGTGGCATGTACTGGCAGTAGTGGAGTAGTGGGTGGGGGCAGAGGCGCCTGACGGTTCCCCATCTTGTCAATATAACTCCCCTGCCTTCCCCTGCTTTACCCTGCTTCTTACATAAGCTTATCATCTCTTTCGCTTCTTCTTCCTCCTCACGATCCACCACTACAAATCTTCGGTCACCGAGAGAAGGAGGAGATGGCGTCGAGGTGCCCGCCGCCGTCGAAGCGGGGACGGAGGGAGGACGACGACGACGAAAGCCGCCGTCGGAGGAAGTTGGAGAAGGGGAAGGAGCCGGCGACCAAGGACGCCGACGAGGAACCGTTCTTCGACGACACTAAGTTCGCTGTCGACCTGCTCAGGAGCGCCTTCGGAAAGCTTGAAGATGTTAGCGCGGCCTTCGACATCAAGGCGCATCATGAAGTGGACAAGGACCCGAGCGTGAAGGGTCTCGCCTTCAGGATCCACGGGTTGGCTGAGAAGCTCGAGAACCTCCCCGTGGTCAAGCGGGCTAGCCGCCGCCACTTCATCTTCGATGACGGTGGCTCCGACGGCTCCGACGGCAGCCACGGCGGCTCCGACGGCAGCCACGGCGGCGACGACGGTGGGACTCCGACGGCGGCGACCGACTAAATCATAGACTCCTGCTTGTGTCGAACTACTTAGGTTGTGTGTGTTTGTGTTCGTCAGGTTGTTGAACTGCTTAGTTTGTTTCTAGATCATGAACTGCTAAGTTAATTAGTTTGGTTGTTTGATTTTGTTTGCTTAGTTAATTAGTTTGGTTGTTTGATCCATCCACGTCTCCTATGATATGTGTTCTGTTGTGATGAACTGGAGATCTGTTGAGATGAATTAGATCTTAGAGACAATGGATAGTCATTACCGACGCGGGTTAGCCTGCTGACGCGGACGCTGACGCGTGGGCCAGTGTCATTGGCGACGATAGTTAGTGAACCCGCATCGTCTTTGTTGGCAGTTGGGTCCAGGCGGGCAGGCAACAGTTATCTTTTTTATATTGGCTGCTGACGCTGACGCGTGGGCCCGTCACTATTTTTTTGGAATAAAACTTGCTTCCCTAAAATATTAGAGCTCATAAAACAGCACCTAAAAAATCATAAAAATACGAACAATTCATATTTGGACATTTAGTATTTGAATAAAATATCAACAGTCACACTTGTGTGCCCAAAATTCATATATTTCGTTTTTACACCCCATGGTAATTATATAATAATTGTAATAACATCAAATTTGCTCTAAAAAATCTACAAATTGACTTTGCAACATAATTTGGGTACCTAAACTTATCTTCAAAATTTCAAATGGTATCGATGAAGGAATAATATACTTGTGTACAAATGTCTACATCTCTCACATAGTTTCCTAGAATGTTACTTGAACATTAAAGTTTTCCACACTTTGCAACATGTTCGAACTCATATGCATTTGAAAACTTAACAAAACCTTGCGTTCACCTTAAGCTTACGAAATGCAAAGTTTCATCACTAATGGTTGTGTAAAACAAATATTATTTATATGTTGTACTTACAAAGAACAAAATAAGGCATATAAACATTATTCAACAAACGGAATATACACTAACCAATAAAATTAATGAAAAGATGGTGATTTTAGAAAAATTTAGAAAAAAATATCAAATTTGGACTAATTACGACGAAGAAATACTTGTTACAATATTTGATTGCAGATTAAAAGGAGAAATGGGAAATGTTCTTCATTTGAATAGAACTGGGCCCCACAGTCATTAGCGACGCGGGGCTGATAACCCGCGTCGGCTTTCTGCTCTTCCAAAATTTTACACAGATAATTCGAGCAACATACAAAAGCTAATCTACTACTGATTTCCTATTCCAATACTCCGTTCGAACTTCACCATTTCGCAGCGGAGCCTACAGTCTTCGCTGCAAAACAGAGAAATTCGAAGCCATCCTTTATCCACGCCGCAGCAGCCGCCGTTGCCTGCGCACGGCTGATCGCCGCGCACCTGTGTCGGAGGCGGCAGCGGTTCACCCCAAATGCGCCAAGTCGAGGAGTGGATCACACGCGCGGCCTTCTCACGCAAAGGCAGACACCCCTCGTTGCTCAGCTATCTCGACGTCGTACTGCCGCCGCCCGCGACCCGCCTCATTTACCGCTTCGCGGTGTCGGCGGCGGCGGCACCGCCATTGTCCCTGTAGAGCAAGATGGCGTATAGATAGGCCGCCGTATCGTGCCCACCCTCGGCGGCGCGCCGGAGATCATTGCATCCCCTGTTTTCCATGAAGACGGCTTTGATCCCAGAGAAGAAGCAAGCCTCCGGATTCCCGAGATCGGTCAGCATAGCAAGGAAGGCTTTGTAAGCGGTGGGGTCCCACACCCAAGAAATCTCGTCTCGTATCCCCTCTATCGACAAATGTCGGCCGACGTCGCCGTGGCCGCACACGCGGCGCATGGTCGACCAAGTACCGCGTAGGCTGCGGAGGTTAGCCAAGGGCCGCTCCGAGGTCGCCCCGTCGCGCGCCGCAATCTCAATGCGGAGGTCTTGAGGGAGGTCCAGCTGCGATGACGGCTGGTGCCGCCTGCTTCTTCCCGGCATGCTATTCATCTCCGGCTGGGAATGGTGACGATGCAGAGTAGGCAGTTGCTGTTTTTTCGCGGGTAGATGAAGGGGCAGGGGATCTAAATTATTTTGGAAGGAGAAGATACAGGAGATTTGTTTCCAAACACGGTTTAAGTAAGCAATGGAGACGACGTTTGGCTAATCCGTGTATCCTTTAATTCTCCATTGCATACGACATTTGGTTAATCCGCGTATGCTTTAATTCTACTCCCTTCGTCCCAAAAAACATGCAATTATGGGAAACGTGCCAGTCAAACTATTACAACTTTGACTAAGTTTATAGCAAAAAATATTAGCATTTATGTCTTGAAATAACTTTTTTATAAAAAATATACTCCTCAAAATGTGAGAATTGCATGTTTTATTTTGTAATTGTTAGTAGTTTTTCATATAGTTTGACTCCTTGAGATATGAGAACTGCATCTTTTATGGGACGGAGGGAGTACATTGGAGACGACATTTGGTTAATCCGCGTATCATTTAATTCTACATTGGAATCACTACCTCTGCTCTCAACCATTGACTGGGCAACTGTTTCCCCATTGACCGGATCTGGCATCAATTTCTTGGGAACCTTCCCGTTTCCTGTGCTCTTGATCTTATCCCTTCCTCTTTTTTTTACAACCGATGTTATCCCTTCCTTGTTTTTGCTATAAAAAGGCACCGATGCCTATCGGTCCTCCTCACTTGCTTCCTTCTTCTCTAGATCTAGATCTAGCTATGGCACAAAGAATAGATCTTATAGGGCGCAAGCTTTTGCTTTTCTCTCTTCCTCCTCCTCCTCGTTCTCTCAGTTGCTAGAAGAATTCTTGTGATATGGGTGATTGGGTTGCTCATCCCTCTAGCACAGCTGCTAGAAAAATCCTTGTGATATATCAGCTGTCGGGGGAAGGTAGCCCAGAACCTCCTGGCATCAGGAAGAACAAGCCGACGGAAAGCTAGAACCATCCTGCTGCAGCTTTCCTGTCAAACTTGCGCTTCCTTTTGCTTTCCCTCCTCCAGGAGGAGGATTTTTGAAGGGATATGTTTCCACCCTCTCTGTATCTTTCTCTTGTGCTCACTTGTAAGCATGAAGAAGAAGCCAGAATCTGGAGCATATCTCGTCATGAAGAACAAGCTGACGGCGGCCTCCTTTCTCTTCACCTCCGACGATCGACTGACGGGTAGGGAAGGAGAGCAAGATCGACCTTTGAGCCTAGGGAAGGCGAGCAAGATCGACCTTTGAGCCTCAACATCGCCAAGTCAGCACCTCTCATCATGAAGAACAAGCCGACGGAAGTATATCTCTTTTGCTTAGTTTAGATCTATGTTCCTCATCCTGGTAGTGCCTAGTGATGATGAACATAGATGGCCGCTTTGTAACCTTCTGATGTATCAATGATGACTGTAATCTGTGTGTGTGATTTTGCATCTCAAGAGCTATGCTTGTGTGATTATCTGTGTGCAGTACAATTTTTTGTATGATTTACCTACTCACTTGCAAGCATGAAGAAGAACAAGCCGACGGGGGCTGGCTAATCCGCGTCTCTTTTGATGTAATCTGTGTGTGATTTCGCATATCTCGCCCATAACAAAGGCGACGCGGGTTGGTTTCATCTCTTGCCCTTAACAAAGGCGACGTAGGTTGGCTAATCCTCGTCTCTTTGATATTAACGCCTGTTACTGAACTGAAGCAGCCTGCAACATACTTACAGAACTGAAGCAGAATATAAACAGAATATATATAGTATCTTAGGCAGAATATATTACAAACAGGATTCAAATTCCACCACATCCTATATATTACAAAAAGGATTCAAATTCCACCAATACATCGCATCCTTTATATTACAAAACGGATTCCATTTCCACCAATAGACACATCCTGCATTACAAAAAGGATTCAGCAGAAATCAGGCTTGCTTTTTCTTCCTTGATTTCTGTATATGGATTTTTTCACTATGGTCGCTTCGCAAGTACGGTGTTTTGTTAGTTCCCAAGAGTCGGCGCTTGTATGAAGTGTCAAAGGATGGAATTTCGTCAAACTGGTTGTATTCCTCCTCCTCAACAACATTTTCAACCCCAACAATCCTTTTTTTCTAGGCATAACCACAGACCAGTTCTTCTTTGCAAGGTCAGGTACATAGAACACTTGCTCAACATCGTTGGCGAAGACAAACGGTTCGTTTTTGTAACCAAAGACCCGGAGATCAACACTAACATAACCATATTTGTCCTTGCCCACAGCTCTCTTCCCATTGGTGACCCATCTACACCGAAACAAGGCTACCTTCAATACTACATAATCAAGCTCCCATATATCCTCTATTTGACCATAATATGTGTCTGTCTCCGTGTCATCATCATCATGACTGTCGTCGACGACGGCCCATACACGCACACCACTATTTTGATAGACGCTCTTTTTATCCTGGGCCATGGTGTAGAACGTGTATCCATTGATATCCATTGCTTGGTATCTTGTAACAGTGAACAGTGGCCCCACTGCTAGATTCCTTATCTCGTCGGTTATTACAGCATTATTGCTGCATGTCTCGACATAATCTCGGAGCCACCTGCTGAAACCTTGCATGTGCATCTTTGCAAGCCAAGCCCTACCACGGTCAGGGTTGTCTTCACGTAGTTGTCACTTGTGCTCATTGGCAAATGGTGTAATTAGGTGCAGTTGTTGTATCACGGTGAAATGAGCCTTTTGGAAGGCATCTGGTTCCGGAGTGACTGACTTTTTCCCAGGGTCCCAACACCTGAAAGCCTACCTTCACGCCGTGAGCGAGGCACACCAATGGGGTTTTGGGGGTCCATATAACCCATGGCCCACTCCACTGCTTCGATGGTCTCGTAGCCACGAACAATGGCTCCCTCCGGAAATAACCGATTATGTACCAATGATTTCAGGAATCCATAGAACCTCTCATATGGAAACATCTGATGAAGGTAAGATGGGCCAAGGAACCAGATTTCCCTCGCGAGGTGTGCTGTAAGATGCAGCATGAGATCAAAGAATGATGGTAGGAAGGTAGCTTCAAGCAGGCATAGGGTCTCGAAATGCCTCCTCTCTAAGTCCAATAGTTTTTCCTCATCAATCACCTTCTGTTTTATTGCATTGAAGAATAAACACAAGCTCATGACCGCGTCGCGAACCAGTTCTGTCTTGATTCCTCTAAGTGCAACAGGAAGAAGAGCTATCATCAACACATGGCAATCATGAGATTTCATCAAGTTGAAATTCATTTTCATGTCCTTCACCGACACTAGCCTCTTGAAGTTTGATGAGTAGCCTGAAGGTACTTTCAAATCATGCAAAAACTGACAGAATTCTTTTCTCTCTGCCTTTGACAAGGTGGTTGCAGCAACGGGAAGGTTCATTCCCGTCTCTGTTTCCTCTGCATAGAGCTCCGGCCTAATGCCCAGCTCTTTAAGATCCTTCCTTGCATTTTTATGATCTTTTCCTTTGGACTTCTGTTGTAGCAATGTTCCACAAGTAGCTTCACACACATTCTTCTTGACGTGCATGTTGTCAATCGAATGACGCACATCCAACATCGGCCAATACTCTAGCTCCCATAGAATTGATTTCTTGTTCCACATTCCTTCTTCTTCTTCTTCTTCACCATCTCATTTCTTTCTTTTGCCAAGGGTTTTTTCAGTCAGTTTGGGTAACTCCTCGATAGTTTTGACGTCCTTGACTTTCAAGTGGACCAGATCTCTAGTCACATGCAACGGCGCCTCTCAATTCTCCTTTTCCCCATTAAACTGACAATCCATGGCCCGGGATGGATGTTTCTTGCCGAGGAAACGACGGTGCCCCATAAATATGTATTTCATTGAATGTCTTAGCCATACTGCGCAAGTATCTTCCAAGCAGTGTGGGCAAGCTGCACCTTTCCTTTTACTCTGGCCAGAGAGGTTGCGATGAGCCGGGCTGTCGTTGATGGTGGTGAACAACATGGCATGCATTGTGAACTCCTCACGCTTGTACTCATCCCAAACCTCCTTCACACCAGGCTTCCACAGTATCTTCAAGTCATCAACTAGTGGCCTCAAGTAGACATCAATACGGTCGCTAGGTTACTTTGGCCCGGAGACCAATATTGTCAGCATCATATATTTCTGTTTCTTGCATAGCCAGGGTGGAAGGTTGTACAACGACAGCACGACAGGCCAAGTGCTATGTGTTGAGCTCTGGTTACCGAATGGGTTCACGCCATCTGTGCTCATAGCAAACCGTATGCTCCTTACGTCTTTGTCAAACCACGGAAAGTGGTTATTAATGTTACCCCATTGTGCTGCATCTGCGGGGTGCCTAAACTTGCCATCTTTCTTAAGCTCCTTTCGGCCTTCGTCATGCCAACGCAAGAGTTGGGCCTCCTTTCGTGTTGCGAACCATCTTCTCAGCCGAGGAATGATGCAAAAATACCATGCTAACCTCACAGGAGCCCCTCTGTTAGCCTTCTTCTTCTTGCCTCTGATCTCGCCGGGATCGTTCTCGTCATCAGCATTATTATCATCTCCACCATCCTTTTTCCTCTTGTACCGATCATAGCCACACTTGGGGCACTTGTCAAGGTCTGCATAATCTCCACGGAACAATACACAACTGTTCTTGCATGCATGGATTTTTTTCAACCTCTATTCCCAGGGGGTAGATTATCTTCTTCGCCTCATAAACAGACTCTGCTATTTGGTTTCCTTCAGGTAGCATGTCTCTAAGCACATCCAATAGAGGTTTGAAACTTTTGTTGCTCCAACCATGATCTGCCTTAAGCTGCAGAAGTTTTAGATCACTAGAAAGGCGAGAGTACTTCTGGCAATCAGGATAGAGGGGTTTCTGTGAATCTTCAATGAACTACTTCAGCCTCGCTAATTCAGAAGGTGTGTACACTCGTTGAAACTCAACATCACGCAACATTTGATCAACATTGTGCATACGTTGCAACACCTCACCATCATCGAAGCCCCTAACTTCTTGATCAGTGATATCCTCAGGCCTCATCACATTTGGTGGGAATAATGGTTCGCTTTCCTCAAAAACTCCACCATCATCAAGGTCTTCATCATGGTCGGTAGCATGGTGTCGCACTTCACCTTCATTTAGGCAGCCTGCTTCGAGTTCATTAAGGCCTTCCTCACCATGTTTATTCCAACATATGTAATTTTTTGTGAAACCACGTGTGACCAAATGATGAAAAATGATTTCCCGTTGTGCGAATTTCTTCTAGTTGAGACAATCTATACAGGGGCAAAGAATTGCTTGAACACCACGGTTTCTCATATCCGCCTCTGCTTGATTTAGAAAACCATTGACCCCGCTTAAGAAATTCTCCCAATCTTCTTGGGGATGTCTGTACATCCAAGCCTAAGCAGCAGACGCCATCTGCATTCCATACACCAAATGAGCATAATTCATCACACAAAAAAACTGATAACACAAGAGGATTAGGACAGCTGAAGAATTTCAATAAAAGGGGGCAATTAATTTCCACCTTGACGAGGACTTTCTACGAGGCGAGCGCGGCCGAGGAGGAGGATCGGAGACGGCGTCGTGGCCGCGGCGACAGCGCGGAGGACGGCGCGGTCGACGTCCGCTGGCCCCTTTCCCCGTCGCGCACGCGGCCGACCGGCCTGCTGCAGCGCTGGCTTTCTGAGGAGAGAAATTAAGCGTGATCCTCAGAGCGCGTGCAGCTGGCGGCGGCAAATGGGACAGGCCGGCGGGGACATCTGAGCACAGAGATCGAGCGAGTGACCTTCTGAGGAGAGAGAGCGAGTGTTGTTGTCGGAACGGGAGTGGCCTTCTGCGGAGAGAGAGCGAGTGGTGTTGGAAGGAGAAGACAGAGACAAGCAATAGCAACGTGTGTCTCCGATGTCAGAAAAAGGCGACCCTGGGTGGCAATCAAAGGAGACGAGTCCTAAGACACGAGCGTATTCAATTGGGTCGCCAGCAAAGGAGACGCATCCTAACAAGCATGCGTCTCCAGTACGAAATTATCGGTAACGGACTTTATAGCCTGTTACCAATACGGCAGTGATCAGTAAAGGACTTAAACAGCCCGTTACTGACAGGGCATTGATCGGTAACGGACTTTACAAGCCCATTACCAATAGGTTTAACATTTGTAACGGGCTCTATTTAACGTCCGTTACAAAGAATTCATGTAACGGGCGTTTAAGAAGCCCGTTACCAGAAGTCCACATTGGTAACGGGCGTTGTGGAGGCCAACCCCGGTGTCGTCCTGGCGCGCTTATGGGTAACGAGCGCCAAACAACAACTGTTACAGATGTGGGTGGATGTAACGGGCGTTAAGGGCCCGTTACAAATGCTGCGTGACCTATTTGAGGTTTTCACGTAGTGATCCTCATGAATAAAGAAGCAAGAGGCATTTCTTACATGCATTTTAGTTAAGAATAATGTAGTTCCACTTGTCCTTGGAGATTATGTTATTGCAGGAAAATAAGCATAAAGAAGTGGCAAACTCACCTCCTATAATTCATGCCACGTCACCTCAGCCAAGGAGTGGCTGCCACCTCTGGTGCCATGCATGCACGCCATGTCACCAATCCAAGGGAGGCAAGCCCTGACGAATCAGAGCGTGACACGTGGACTTCACATGGATCCATGGGCCCACCAAAGCGCCTAATCCACCTCAAGAGCACGTGTACACCGGGGACCGACCCAAGGGCGCACAGGACAGCCACCCCGAGGAAGCACACCCCGAGGGGGGCCCACCTGGGGTCGGCCGACCCTTGGATCGGCCGAACCGACCTTGGGTCGGCTGATCCCGGGCCTCCACGTGGCGCTTGTCCATTGGTCCTAGAGGCCATCCCCGGGGTGTTTCACTCCTCTTGGCACCGGTGCTCAGGCCTATAAATAGAAGGGGAGGGGGTTCATTTCTTACCAACACATCTTACTCCTTCTCTCTCACTTTTGGTTTCTAAGGCTAGGAGGTAGGCTATAGTAGTTCTACTTCAGGTTCCAAGTCTACTTTGGGATCTAGGTATGAGTTCTCTTGTATCTTTATTTTATTGTATGACTTTGATCTACTTCAGTTATTCAGCTATTTCATATAAAGTTGTGCCTGTATACATGGGTGATTTGTTCATGTGTTCTTCGCTTGTTCATCATTTAGAGGCTCATGTTCTTGATGAACAAGGCCTTTCGATCCAGTTGACGAGCGACTTATACATGTTTTCGGTGTTTGTTCATAAGTTACAGGCTCGTATTCTTCATGAACACGACCCTTTGATCTTGTTGAATAGACATAGGAAGGCGCAAATCCGTTTGTGTACCTAGCCTAGTTTGATCCAGTTAGATCCCATGTTTGTGTTGCATGAAGTTTGTGCTCAAGCTACGGTACTCGGTGTAATTGGCTGGTTTATCTGGCGGCTCTGACCTGGGCCACAATAGCCCGGGCCGGTCAGGGTCCTGCTAACAACGTAAGCGTGGTGCTTGGGTTGCGTAGCTACGTTGCTTATGAGTGTATCCCACGGTTTGTCTTGGGGTAGGCCGTAGTGGTGACAGCCGTTGGACCCTTTTGGAATCCCCCACGTTCGGATACGCTGTAGGAGTCTAAAATCTAACAACCGGAGTCGTGCGTAAGCGACGCGGGAGGTTAGCTCCCCGTTTGTACCTGGGTGCTTGAGCCAGCAGTCATGCAATGCTAGTGTGTATCTAACTCGTCTGACTAACTTTGTATGTTTAGTACCTTAGAACCTAGAACTAACTCATATGTTGCCTCCTAAGCCTAGGACCTTTAGAGAGAGTGTGTTCGTGTGTTCACACTACCAACTTATGCATCTTATCTTACCCCTGTACTTGAGTGTCTGGTTTGTTTCCGTCTATGATTTATACTCATTGCAATAGTGTTAAACTTGTTAATCCACCCAGCCTTCCTTGGATTCGATACCCTTTGGAATACTCCTTTGGGGAAATGCTACAATGGTACTTCTGTGTGCTTGCAGACTCTTGTAATCGTTAGGATTACCATTTGGTTATTTCTGGCATCATTGCTAGGAACTCATAACCTAGTGATGACGTTAAGAAATGCCAACAAGCATTTCTGGCGCTGTTGCCGGGGAAGGCTAAGGATAACATGTCAACACTTTGCAAATGTTTATAATCATGACAGGAATGAAACAGTTCTCAATGCAGGCTAACCTTGATTGTCTTCTTTGTCTATTGATGATGAAGACAGGTAGTGTATGACTGGTTTCGACTTACCGCCGAATTTCACTGAAGATCCTGAGTCACTCGTGAGGAGAGCTAGAACTCATTTCGGTTCTCCCCAGCGTGTACGTACGGAAGTCGACCCATCTTCCTTTGTGCCATCTACATCAACTCCTATGGCCAACCAAGAGAAGACTCTTCGCGAGTACTCTGCTCCCTCTGCTGATCAGGTGCCCACCGGCCCCGAGATCAACACCGGGAACAGAAACTTCGAGATCAAGACTGGCCTCATTATGATGGTACAGGCTAGCCCGTTCTGTGGCAAGCCTAATGAAGACGTGAGCGCCCACTTGCAACATTTCCTGGAGCTGTGCAGTACCTTCACTATACGAGGAGTGGGGTAAGATGCCATCCATCTGCGGCTGTACCCATTCTCACTCCTGGGAAAGGCGAAGCAGTGGTTCTATGCGAACCGTGCAGATATTGACACCTGGTCAAAATGCTCAGCAGCGTTCCTCGCGAAGTTCTTTTCGTTGGGCAGAACCAATGCCCTCCGGGGGAGAATTTCAAGCTTTCAGCAAGCAGCAAATGAAACCATTCCAGAAGCTTGGGAGAGGCTTCAGGAGTACATCCTGGCTTGTCCCCATCATGGGATGGACAACTGGCTTATTCTTCAGAGTTTCTATAATGGGCTGACTCCGACAGCCCGAGGCCACATTGATGCTGCTGCTGGAGGGCTTTCTTCTCTCTCACTATCGCTGAAGCAACTAAACTTATTGAGAAGATGGTCTCCAACCAAGGGTGGAGTGATGATCGACTCCAGCCACGTCAGAGGGGTACACATACCATCAAGGAAGCGGATATGATGCACGCCAAGATGGACCTACTTATGAAGAGAATGGATGCTCTGACCAGCGAGAAGGCTGCCATGGCCGTCACTACTCAAGCTATGGATTATCGCATGACTTGTGAAGTCTGTGGTGACACTAGGCATTCAGGGAATTACTACCCTACTACCCAGGAGGACGTGATGTACATGAACGGCAACAACAATGGTTATCGTCCACAAGGAGGTCAAACGTGGAATCAATGACACCCTTACTATCAGGGAGGTAATCAAGGTAATTCTTTCAACCCTAACCAACCTTCCCTGAGAGATCTGGTTTTCAGGCAAGCTAAGATTAACGATGGTTTCAATAAGAAAACAGCTGCCTACGATAAGGGTTTGGAAAGCCTTAACGTTAAAATTGATAGCCTTTCTTCTGCTCTTAAGAACCAGCTGAGCTTTAATAAAATGATAGAAACCCAGTTGGCTCAGTTAGCTGCTTTGGTTCCCTCTGCTGAAGACGGGAAGATTCCGGGGCAACCCGTGTCTTCTTGTGAGAATGTTTGTGCAGTGTCCACCAGATGGGGTAAGCCATCTGGGCGGGCACGAGCTACTGACTATGCAGGGAGACCCATACAGCAGGTTCTTGATCCATGGGAATCTTCAGCAATTATGCACAGGAGAGACCCTGGTTATCCGGCTATCACTTGCACAATATACTATTAGAAAATTAGGAATGCTCTCTGTGATCTTGGCGCGAGTGTCAACCTCATGTCCAAGGCTATGTTCGAAAGATTGGGATATCCTGCTCTTACTCCAACCTCGAGGACGGTTCAACTTGCTGATGCATCGATCCGGTATCCGGAGGGGATTGTGGAGAGTCTACTGGTATTTGTCTAGGGTTCTTGCATCTCTGCGGATTTCATGGTCCTTGATATGCAAGGTGATGCGGAAATACCACTCATTCTTGGGAGGCCGTTCCTAAGTGACGCAAGGGCGAGGATCAATGTGGAAAATGGGACCATCTGTTTCCGCATTGGGAAGAAGAACTTGATGTTCCGATTTCGACCAACGGAAGAGCAATGCTATTCAGTACAAGGAAACGATGAGCAAACTGGGGAATGGACGGAGCCACAACCCCAGCTCAAGCAACCTCTGACCGCACCAAGAAAGTCAAAGAAAACACGGAAGGTGTGGCGGGAGGTACGGAAATCACACCCCTCTACTTCTCGGGAGTGGGGTGACGAGTGGAACTAATCACCGAGAAAAGTCTCGCTCTCGGACTCAAAATGATAAGTCCTTTCGCCAAAAGGTAAAATTGGTAGTTATCTCATATTTCCCTTTCCAAAATTTTATTTGATTTTTTCCAATGCATATTTGAATTTTCCATTCTTGCATCTGCATGCTAGAGTTTTTCTAGCCAATTTCCCTTGTCGAATAAAATTTCTGAAAATACAATTTTGAGTTGGAAAATCCTTAAAAATTCTTTTGAGCATGTTTTTGGGCGAATTTGGACCGGGACACCTAGGCATGCCACAACATCACCGTTAGAGAGCCGTTGCAAAAGTTTGGAGGCGAGCGGACCCGAGGTGGGTTCGGCCGACCCCACAGGTCGGCCGACCAAGCCTAACGGCTATCTCGGCCCTCTTTCCTCCAACGGCTCCTAGTCGTTGCACACGACCCATGTCTCGGTGCCCGGCTCCATTGCCTATAAATACCAAGGGGTTTGAGGGGTGTCTCCATCCATGTTCATCACTCTCTCCCTCTCTTTCTTGCTCTTTGGTTTTCTTGGATTTCTTGCTCGAGATTGAGGTGCCAAGAATTCTCTCCAAGTGTTGCTGAAATTTTGATCAGTGGTGGAGCAACCTCGGTAAGGATTTCATTCGGTTTCACTAACCCATCACCGAGTTGCTTGTGTTGTTCGATTGTTGTGCAAGATGAGTTGGGCCTCCGGCACACTCCGGAAGTTGACTCGCTCACGCCGTTCACGTGACGGGGGGAGCTTGTCTCGTCATTCCGAAGCTGCACCAAGCCCAATGTCAACCGACCGTGAAGAAGAGGCACAGGAAGAGCTACCCACGCCACAAGCCGAAGAAGTGTACGCCGTTGACGCCGCCTTCATCGACTTGAGGAATGATCACGAGAGACAAGCCTACGCTCTCATCATGGACCGAGTCTTCGCCAACACCAAGGAGTTCGACCCGGACCTTCTCAAGAAAACAGGTATGGACTCCGAGTTCGATTCCATTTGGCAAGCTCTAGGATGGGAAGATTTTGTCCCAGTTCAGGAGGTTGGTTCTAGACCTACCACCATCTAGTTCCTCTGCACTCTTCAAGAGGATGCGTCCGGTATTTTATTTAGATTTCATGGAGTTCTGTATCGAGTTTCATGGAAAGATCTTAGTCGCACCCTCGATTTTCATCGTCGCTGCGCTATTTCTCTTGAGCAAGCTTGCACCGGTTTTAATCGTGAAAGTTTTTGGGAAGAACTCTCTGGTCGGCCTATTCGCGGCAAGTTGTCACCTCGGTGCAACGATATCTTGCATCCCACTCTCCGACTGTGGCACAAGTGGCATGCCGTCACCCTCTTTCCAAGGGATGATGTGCGACCCGTGCACACTGACGAGGTGATGATCTTATATGCCGCAGTTAGACGGATCAAGATCTCCCCTGTGCAAGCTATGATTCGGCAGTGATTGACGAATTTTAAGATGACGGGTTCTATTGAGTGTACGTCTTTGATTTCTCGCATCATCACGAATCTTGGGATTACGCAAGGGCCCAATGTGCCCTCCATTGCTAATCCCCAGACTCAGATTGACGAAGCCTATTTGACTCAGGGCCATATTCTTAAGAAGGGTCCGGATGATTCTTTGGTTTTCTTTTACCCGGGCCATACAAACCAAATTCAGTTACCTAACCCGGATTTCAGGTTGTACGGCCAAGGGCCACTGATCGTTCCTCTCGAGGAACCTCGTCGTTCTAGTGCCTCTGGTGACAGGGTTACTAGGAGTGCATCGAGGAGAGCAGCCGGAGCACAACAGCCGCCACCACAGCCGTCTCCGCAGCTGTCGCCTCAGCCACAGCCTCAGCCTACCACACCTCCGTCCGGTACATGGACCTCTACCGAGTACATGCCTGGGGTTACTCCCGGATATGCTCCCGATTGGGATCAGCCCATGTACCAGCAGGGTGCGAGTAGCTCGACTTGGGCTAGTGCGGGCAGTGGCGAGTGGGCCGTCCCTGCCGGTACTACCTATGGAGATGCGACATCTTCGTCGTCCGGGTTGCGCTCGTCATCTCGTGGGGCCACCCTCACTCAGCAGATGAGCGAGCTCAACATCCGAGTCGGCGACATGAAGGAGACCGTGCACCAGCACGTTGAGTCCACCCGGGACTGGCAGCGTATGTCTGGTGAGCGACTTCACGCCATCGAGCAGACACAGCAGTAGCAGCTGGAGGAGCAGAGGGCCTACTACCGATGGATGGGATTTCCCCCTCCACAGTAGTGAGCCTGAAGCTAGCTTGAGGGACGACCCCCACTCTGAGGTAACTTGTATCTTTATTTTCATAATCTCATATGCTAAAAACACATAAAAATCTGTAAAAACAAAAAGACCAAAAATATTTATTTGCTTTCTTAAATTAGTTTGTTTCCTTTTGCGCGGTAAGAATGCTCTTGTTCTCCATGGTTGAAATGATGAATAGTTTCTCTATTTATTCTTTTTGTATGCCTTGCTACAGCTTAGTACCCTATTTAAGTTTTGAGTTTGTTGGCTTGCATGATCGAACCCTAGCTTGAAACTTGTGGGTAGCAAAAAGCATGACCTTTGCCTAGGTTGTTGTGACGTATGATATGGTATAATAGGGTTGCTATGAGCTTGTGCTAAGTTATGTTTGATATCCGGAGTTTTCTTTTGAAAAATGATAAAATGATAAGTTCCTCAATGATGAGAAATTCCTTCCAAAGCCATATGTAGATCCTAGCTTTTGTTAGCCTCCACATATGCTACTTGTTTTCTTCATTGAGTCTTGTCGAATTGTTGTGACCCTCGGCGAAAAACTTGTCATGCTCCCATGATCAAGATCACGTACACAGCCACCATGTGCTAAACTTCTACACCGGAAGTTAGCACCCATCATTTCATCCATCCCCCATCCATTCCACAAATAAAGCTCCGCGCATTGTTCCATGATTACTCTCTCTCCAAAAAATTCAGCAAGGACTATGGGCTATGCGGAAAAAAACACATGCTCAAGAGCATGAAAGAAAAAAAAGAAGAGAGAAAAAGAAAGAATAAAGAAACATAGCCCAAGTCTCAAAAATTTCAAAAGGAGAAGAGAGAATCATATGCAAAAAGGAGTTCATCATCCATCCACCATATACACACACATGCACATCTTGATCAGGTTGTATGACTTGTTGCTCCCAAGGATCCAGTTTTCGACTCGACAATACATGAGAAACAGGTATGCCACATGTTTTCCCTACCTACAGCTCCACATATCAGCTCATTAGGAGTAGGTGGTGAAAGAAGGCAAATCAATGCCTTGGTGAGGAATCATACACAATGAGCGATCCGAGAGTATCATTCGCGGAACTTTGATTTCTTTGTGAAATTCGCAAAACCTCCGGATTGACAACTGATCAAGGCACTTGTGATTAGTAATTCCTATACAACCGTTCTATCTTTCAACTGCCCAAGGCAGGTGAAGCTACAAGCCTTTATCGATCAAGCATAAGGTAAGATTAATGCCAACTCATTCAATCCTTGATAGAGTACCTAGTTGTATGCTTGTCATAAACTAGGAATACAACATCGCAGCAACTCCTGATCAACCAACCTAAGTCCTAAGTGTCTTGCTCGAGACGAGCAAGAGGCTAGGTTGGGGGAGTTGTTGACGGCTGTTAAGTGCTTACTTTAGCCGTCAATATACTCATGAATAAAGGAGCAAGAGGCATTTCTTACACGCATTTTAGTTAAGAATAATGTAGTTCCACTTGTCCTTGGAGATTATGTGATTGCAGGAAAATAAGCATAAAGAAGTGGCAAACTCACCTTCTATGATTCATGCCACGTCACCTCAGTCAAGGAGTGGCTGCCACCTCAGGTGCCATGCATGCACGCCATGTCACCAATCCAAGGGAGGCAAGCCCCGACGAATCAGAGCGTGACACGTGGACTTCACATGGATCCATGGGCCCACCAGAGTACCAAAACCGCCTCAAGAGCACGTGTACACCGGGGACCGACCCAAGGGCCCACAGGACAGCCACCCCGAGTGGGGCCCGCCTGGGGTCGGCCGAACCTTGGATCGGCCGAACCGACCTTGGGTCGGCTCATCCCGGGCCTCCACATGGTGCTTGACCATTGGTCCTAGAGGCCATCCCCGGGGTGTTTCACTCCTCTTGGTGCTGGTGCTCAGGCCTATAAATAGAAGGGGAGGGGGTTCATTTCTTACCAACACATCTTACTCCTTCTCTCTCACTTTTGGTTTCTAAGGCTAGGAGGTAGGCTAGAGTAGTTCTACTTCAGGTTCCAAGTCTACTTTGGGATCTAGGTATGAGTTCTCTTGTATCTTCATTTTATTGTATGACTTTGATCTACTTCAGCTATTTCATATAAAGTTGCGCTTGTATACATGGGAGATTTGTTCATGTGTTCTTCGCTTGTTCATCATTTAGAGGCTCATGTTCTTGATGAACAAGGCCTTTCGATCCAGTTGACGAGTGACTTATACATGTTTTCGGTGTTTGTTCATAAGTTAGAGGCTCGTGTTCGTCACGAACACGACCCTTTGATCTTGTTGAATAGACACAGGAAGGTGCAAATCCATTTGTGTACCTAGCCTAGTTTGATCCAGTTAGATCCCATGTTTGTGTTGTTTGAAGTTCATACTCAAGCTACGGTACTCGGTGTAATTGGCCGGTTTATCTGGCGGCTCTGACCTGGGTCACAATAGCCCGGGCCGGTCAGGGTCCTGCTAACAACGTAAGCGTGGTGCTTGGGTTGCATAGTTATGTTGCTTATGAGTGTATCCCACGGTTTGTCTTGGGGTAAGCCGCGGTGGTGACAGCCGTTGGACCCTTCTGGAATCCCCCACGTTCGGATACACTGTAGGAGTCTAAAGTCTAACAACCGGAGTCGTGCGTAAGCAACACGGGAGGTTAGCTCCCTGTTTGTACCTGGGTGCTTGAGCCAGCAGTCATGCAATGCTAGTGTGTATCTAACTCGTCTGACTAAATTTGTATGTTTAGTACCTTAGAACCTAGAACTAACTCGTATGTTGCCTCCTAAGCCTAGGACCTTTAGAGAGAGTGTGTTCATGTGTTCACACTACCAACTTAACCATCTTATCTGACCCCTGTACTTGAGTGTCTGGTTTGTTTCCGTCTATGATTTATACTCATTGCAATAGTGTTGAATTCGTTAATCCACCCAGCCTTCCTTGGATTTGATACCCTTTGGAATACTCCTTTGGGGAAATGCTACAATGGTACTTCCGTGCGCTTGCGGACTCTTGTAATCATTAGGATTACCATTTGGTTATTTCTGGCATCATTGGTAGGAACTCATAACCTAGTGATGACGTTTAGAAATGCCAACAAGCATTTCTGGCGCCATTGCCAGGGAAGGCTAAGGATAACATGTCAACACTTTGCAAATGTTTATAATCATGACAGGAATGAAACAGTTCTCAATGCAGGCTAACCTTGATTGTCTTCTTTGTCTAGTGATGATGAAGACAGGTAGTGTATGACTGGTTTCTACTTACCGCCGAATTTCACTGATACAAGTCCGCCAAAATACATGCATGATACAAGTTTCACAATAATCATTACTACTCATTGATAATCATAACGATTGATGGAACTTCTCCATCTCATCTTTGGCCTTCTGCAGCTGTTCCTTCACCTTCTGCATCTCCTGCCCTGAATTTTTGGTCTTGCATGTCTCTCTTGCATTTCTTTAAGTTTTTTCAGAAGAGCTGGATGTCTCATCCTGTCACACCCTGAAATTTCCAAATTTCAGGATGTCAATAGGAAGAAAAATTAAACAACAATTTTCTCTTATTTTTAAAATTTTCCCAACATTTATTTTCTTTACAGGAAATATAATGTAGAAAAGAAAATCATTATTTTTTTCTAAATTCAATAAATGGTTTGATGATTGTTTCATACATGCTGGTGCATTATTTTTGATTAGTTGAATTCAAATTTGTATTTGAATTCATATGTTTGATCTCTTTAAAAAAACAAAGGCTTTCTTCTTCCCCTCCTTTCCTTTCTTGTCTTGGCACAGTTCGCCTTGTAGCCCAGTCTCATCAGCAGCTAACGCGCAGCCCAGCTCCTAATAGTGTCCCAAAAGCCTGAAGTCTGGAGATGCTCCCCGGAATCCTATGATCTGCCTGCGCTTCATCCCTACGGACCAAAACCCCTGCAGGCCATCCGGCCCAGCACAGCTCGAGCTGCATCCCGCCGCTCGCAGTCGCCGACAGGCGGGCCCCGCCTGTCATCTCCTACCTCTGGTCGCATCGAGTCGGACCCAAGGTCCAAGCCTTGCGTGCACTTGTGCCGCATCCTCCCTTGGGCCGCACGCCAAGGCAGCCGCCACCCCGTCCAATATAAAGGTAGCCGCCACCACGCGCCAGCCTTTTTCCCCAAACCCTAGCGCCTTGAGCTCCGCAGTGCCGCCGCGAAACCCTAACCGCGCTGCCGCCGTCGATCTCCCTCGTAGCCACCTCACCGCTGTCGAGAAGCTGCCTCTGAGCTCCGCCATAAGGTGAGGAAGCCATGGGTGTCACGCGTTGGCTTCCTCGTGTGTTGTACCTCCCGGACGCACTCGTCGGAGTAGCGCTGCCGCGTCGGTCCGCCCTGTCGAGCCACGTGTCGCCTCTTCACCCTAAGGTTTCTCCCACACCCTGGATGTGTTACTTGCACCGCACGCTTCATCCTAGTGCAACCCGCGTGCCAAATCGAGCACCCTAGCTCGATTTAGAATCTCGCCGGTGAGTTCGCCGCTGCGCGCTGCCGCTCGCCGTCGCACCCTGCCGCCGCCAGCTGTCGCAGCCGTCGGATCTTGATCCATCAGTCCAGATTGGATCTGAACAAGGTCAATACCGGTCAACCAAGCTGAGTCGCCGCCGCTTTGCAGAGAAGCCCCTCTATTTTCTCTATTTTACGATTAGATCCATCTGTAGTTCAAAAGTAATTAGATCTAAGTCCTTTTCCTTATGTTTTAGCCCCTGATCTTTCTAGTTTTTGTGCCCTAAGTCCAGCCCTGCTAGTTTTGCGCTGCAGACCTTGAGTTTGTAAGGGTAATCTTGTTTTAGCCCTCGGTTTCTTGCAGTTAGACCCCTAGAAGTCTAGTTTTCTCTGCAGATAAGCCCTTATACCTCGTATAGCTCATATCTTTACTGTTTCAAGTCCGTTTTTACTGTTATTTATATCCATGTGTTCATCTCAACAGATAGATTAGTTTATTGCAGCTTTTGTTTCTATTTGCAACGATTGGTGTACTGTTTCTTATTTTATTGTATTACCACTTTGCATGTGAATGTGTGATGCGTAGAGAACGAGCAGTTCGAGGGATTTTCCAAAGGTGAAGACTTTGAAGATTCTGAGAGTCTCCGGATCTTGTGGAAGGAAAGTGTCATTGGTCATACCCACTTTATCCTATATAAACATGCATTTAGTCATGTATTTATTTTATCACTTTGCATTAATTTTGATGGGTTCCTATTAAGGATTATGCCTAGTTTCTTTTGACCATTGCCTTGTAACTGGGTTGCTTAACTAATCTTGATGGTAGATGATGCTTAGTTTGCTCAACTGGGTTGGTAATAAACAACATGAATACTCTTTATACTCTATGTTCGTACATGATAATGTAATAGCAAGACCACATGCTTAATTGGAACATGGAGAACCACCCAGGAAAATAGTGCAATCACAAGACATATGGCTCTATCTTGGCTGAATAATTAGAAACCTTGACGTTGTAGTGATCTTACCTGAAAGGGGCAAATGAGGAGGCGTTGATGGAATATAGACATGCTTTGGCGGGGAGTTGGGCTTTGCTAAGACACGGTACCTGCTAGGGAGCTTTATGCCCAGCTTCGTCCTGAAACCTAGTGGGTTACTATACGTTAGGGAATCTTTGTAAAGGCCTCGTAACATCCCTATGCAATCACACCTCGGCAGTGTGGTATGATACCTGATCAGCATCGCATGGTTGGGCCCAAAGTTCTTTTGAACTTTTACGCGACTTGTGGGTAAAGATGTGCAACCTCTGTAGAGTGTAAAACTAATGGATTGATTAGTTGTGCACACGGTCATCAGCGGCCTGGACCCTCACATGATTAATCTATCTGAAGATGAATTTAAGTTGTTATTTACTTTATGTTTATGATGGTGATGCTACACTTTAATTGTGGGATGGTATACACTTATACTTGCTAGTAAGTAAGTTGCTTAATAAAATTTGACCAACTAAAATGCTAAATTGCTTAAACCCTTTGGCCATACACTTATACAGCCTTGTATGTTTATTATGTTATTCTCCCCTTGCTGAGTACGGCATGTGCTCACGCTTGTTTCTTTATTGCATCTACACAACCCGTATTGCTGCTCAGACTTGAAGTTATTTGAGAATTTCTCCGTTGTTTCCGATGAGTTCTAGGCGAGCGTGCCACCAGTCAGCTGCCTGTGGAGACGTCCTTTTCCGCTGCTAGTACCCGCTTTTGGTTCATTTATAAGACTTTCGCTCATGTAATAATTGTAATAATCCTTTCTACGCTTTGGCAATGTGTTTTGGTATTCACTGAGTCTTCATGTGTGTAACTTTGATCCTGGCGCACATGTATTCAATGCATTCGAGTTTGCCTTCAAATTCGGGTGTGACACGTCCCAGGAAGAGGGCTCGTGAGGATCTCCAGGGATATTGAAAACTTAATATCACAATTAGATAATAAAGAGAAAGAGGTTCAATACTCACCTAAGAACAAGGAAACGAAGGGTAGAGATGGCTCTGAAGGCCAAAGACATTGGAATAAATGCGTCAATGAATAGGTAGAGCATTGAGTTTGTTTGGCCAGTCTTTTCTTTTAAAAGTTCAAGGAGTTCGTTGTCAGTTTCCTTGTTCTTAGGTGAGTACTGAACCTCTTTCTCTTTATTAGCTAACTGAGATATTATGTTTTCAATTTCCCTGGAGATCCTAATGAGTCCTCTCCTAGGACAAGTGAGAGCCTATGTGGTTCGAGGACCGGTGGATGGTCGCTTCCTGGTGTGATGAGTGATTGACAATATTGTGTGGACTGACTCTTAGCTAAGTATTGCAGGTGTAGGTTGCGGCTTGACTGGTGTTGGTGCAGGTGAAGAGCAAGTGCAAAAGGTCGTTGCCGGGTAGGCCTCCAGGTGTGGAGAAGACAAGTAGGCTTGGCTCGAGGGACCCGGTGGCCAGCGGGGTCAAGTGCGGGCCGCATGGTGGCAAGAACAGCAAGATGAAGTCATGGACGGTTTCTAGGTTGAGCCTCAAAACCAAGGTCGAGACGGGACTACATGTGAGTAGAGTCATGAGTGATGATTGGCGGAGGCTACACCGAGTTCGCGGGGTTTCCAGTGGTTCACCAGAAAATCACTAGGTTCCTTGGTTGATCCACAAAGCCAAGACCGAAGATCGGAGGCAGCAGCACTGGACCGGTCCGACCGGTCTGACCGGTGTGCGACGACGCGTTCCGGAGACTTCGAAGCGGAGGACACGTGTCGGGATCGCTAGGCTTGCGTCGGGGCTAAGCAAGTTTGCGGTCGCTGGGCGTCCGTCCGATGGTGCTACGACGAAGTTTCCCAAAAGGCCCTTCGGGGGCGTGTATCTTAGTTTAATGTAATAGGGGTAGTTTCATCTTTCGGCTAGCCTCCATATAACCCAAGTGGTGAGAGGATGGCAGCCATCTCTTGGAACCCTAGCTCATTTGCTCTTGCTATTTTCCCTTCCTATTTTCCTTAGGATTTTTAGGACTAGCTTGAGAGCTTCATGGTGAGATCTTGAGAGAGGGAAGGATGACCGGGTGGCAAGCTAGACCTTGTATAAACCTTCATGGTATGTATAGATGATTCGGCGTGGTTCCTCTAGGCTTGATTGTATCTCTCTCGTTTTCCCTTTTTGGTGATTTTCGGAGCCTTTTCTTGGCGATTTTCTTGGGGCGGTTTTGAGACCTTTCTCTTTGGATTTGGTGGGGCATGTATGCATGAACCCTTCGTGGTTCTTTTCCCTTTGATTCCCCTCCCAAATCCGTGAGTAAAGGGGCTCAATTTTGGGGTTTTCTCCGGTCTAGGGTTAGAGGCGTTCTTGGTGGAAATCCTTCGATTCCTCTTGTTTTAGCAAGTTTTGGTGGACCAAATCGTGGCTATGGAATGCCCATGAGGTACTCTATTGACACATTTTATCTTATATATTTATAAGTCAACTAAACATGAGAAAAGGGCATAATTGTTAATACCAACTTAGAATAGGGTGTCACTAACAGTTTTTCTGGAGTTTTGGTGAATTATATGATTTCAGGGACCATTCAGGAAAATACGAAAAGAATGAAGTTTAGAAGGCTCCAGAACTCAACGTGACTTGGCACCCAAGAAACAAGCATCTGGAAGAGGCAAAGACCCACCTGGCCGAAGTGGGTCCCGAGGGGGGCCCACCACAGACCGGTCGGCCCCATGGTGGGGCCGGTCGGCCTCGTTCGGGTGCCACGTCAGCCCTACTTCTGGAATGTTCTTCCACCGCCTATGAGGATCAATCTAAACCGTATGTTAGGTCGGTTTCATCGTACGGCTCATGGCATCCCCTCAGGACTATATAAGCAACCCCCTGACCCCCTGGCAGAGGAGAATCTGGCTCTCATCTGTTCATACACCAGATCAAGTCATCAAGTCAGAGATACTACGCCCTAGAAACATCATATAGCGAGAGTAGCTAACTAGTCTAGATCTAGGAGGAGGCAAGGCGTCTACTTGGCTCCGGATCGTCTAGAAGCTGGTCGAGATACTGATCTAGCTTCGCTTTTGTAAGTTCTTCATAAGTTCTTCACATTTGCTGTAGAGACATATGCTCTTATCAATGATTATATTCGAGATTATGTGCTTTAGTGCTTATTATGATTACATGTTTAGCATAGTTGATTTACCTTTATATTCGTGTATGGAGTCGTATAGCCCTCACCTAGATCATCTGTTAACTTGGGTGAGTGGTAAAGATAGTGTAAGTGTGGTGCTTATACTGTATTTACTTGTGATTGCACCCTACATGCCGGGTCGCGTGATAGATCGTGGTGGTGACAGCACTATTGAGTCCTTTGCAATCCACCCCCGTGTGTAGGACTAGTGGAGCCTTATACTATTTGGGTTGTTTCAAGTTTCGGTCTTGATCCTCCTGATTAGTCTCCCCATGCATTAGTATAATAGTTCTTCTTCCATGATTGTTAAATGTATTGCACTAATCATAGTTTGCATTGACATATAGTTTAGGGTTACCGAGGAGTATCCTCGCTAACTAGGCTGTGAATACGCTTCTCTCTCTATATTAACACTTTCTAGTGGCTCACGATGTTATGACTTGATCAATGCTATCATTATCATTATCTTTATGTGACTTACCCATGTTTATAGTAATTGATATATTTTGGCCACTCTACATTACACAACTGAGAGATATGCATGTATTTGTTATTATAGATAAAAGACTTCTTTCCCTGAGGTAGAATATAAATACAATACCGTACTCCTGGTTAAAATGCTACAATGGTATATTCATAGCTGTGCGCTTGCGGATACCCATATATATATATATATATAGATAGATAGATAGATATATATATATATATATTCTTATCTAGAGATCCAAGGCATATGTAAGAGTACCAATCCATGTGTTTTAGTTGCACTTCTGTCAGGAATGACAACCTAGATCGAGTTGTGCTATGACCCGTATTGGATTTATCTTTTAGTTTATCTGAAAGCAACATCTGATATATACTTAGCATCATGTTAAGATATACCTTTGCATTTCTGGCGCCGTCGATAGAGATGGATCTTATATCTTTTTCTAGTCGATGACGTTAGCAATGTCAACATACTCCTACTATCCCCAAAGTCTTGTGCGAATCCGTGGAGCGAATCGGGAGATCGGGAATTAGATTTCGAGGAGTTGACCCGCGGGTTGCTGTTCATCCCGAGAGCCCATGGCTTGACCGGTCTGACCGGTGCCTTCAACCGGTCTGACCAGTGCCAAACCCCTGTTGGGTTTTGCTCGGGTGAACGTTCTGGTGAGTTCCCTAGTCTCTGAGTTTGCTGATGTTTCGAGTTTGGAGTGTTTTGGAGCTTGGGAGGTCAGTTTCACGGATTTGGGGTTTCCTGGCTTAGACCGATCTGACCGGTGAGCTACACCGGCCTGACCGGTGTAGAAGCTTTCTGTGGAAATCTTCAAGTTCTGCTCGGGTGACCCGGCTCAGGGTCCAGGGTGACCCGGTGCGTCTCTGGACGGTGTCGGGTGATCCGGCGGCTTAGTCCGGGTGATCCGGCCTTAACCGGTCTGACCGGTGCAGGTGACCGGTCTGACCGGTGTGGTCAGTAGCTGCTTGAGTTGCTTGTTCCGCTGCGTTCTCGAGTAGGTTTCGGTGGTTGTTGGTTCCAAGGACCAGTAGCACTCCAGTGGCTACGTAGTCTTGGCCAACTTGGGTAGTTGATCCGGAGACGTGTTGTGACAGAACCACCCAAAATAATTCCGTATTATCGCCTAAGCCGGTCCACGTGGCCATTAAGCAATAATAAAGAAGTATTTTGTCACCTCTGCCGGGCCATGCCTGGTAAATCACTTACAACAGGATCGCTGATATGCGCAAAGCCCACACGAAGGCGGGACCAGAGTACCAGCTCGACATTACATAAAAGTTCACAAAGTTACATTATTACAAACCAGGTTTCCAAACATGAAAGTAAAGGTGTTTCAGAGTTTAAACAGCGGAAATAAAACTAACGGAAGATACACATGGGAGGCCATCCATAGAGTATCACTCATCACCCTCGCTCTCCCACTCAAGCTCCCAACCATCTGGAATAGAGCCAGGCCAGATGGGATTACCTGAAAACAACAACACAAGCAAGGCTGAGTATACTAATACTCAGCAAGACTTACCCGACAAAAAGAAAGTACAACTAGACATGCAAAGGCTTTTTGGCTGGTGGGTTTGTTTTGCCAAAAGCGACTAAGAGTTGATCCTTAATTTCAAATTTTTCCTCATATTCTAGTATGTTAACCATTCTAGGTGAGCACCTGTACTAAACAAGCATGTTGTGCAAATAATATTAAACAGGCAACAATATTAATCCAACTGTTCCAAAAATACATGGGGTAGCCAGTGGTTAAGCCGACTCAGATAACGGCGAGTGACCAATGATCGATCGATTTATATCCTTGCAAGGTAAACCCAAGATACACGGAAGAAGGTAGACCCCAAGAAATCAATAAAAGCAAATGCGGGGTCTACCCCGACCAGGTGGTTCCCAACGTCCCACAGTTTGGGATCAGACGCTACGCACTCTGGTACACGATTATCCGGAGGGTCTATCCCGACCAGTCCGGAACTCACCCACTATACCACGGGTAACTAGCCCGGAGACGCAACCCAAGCGGGTAGCTAGAAAGATCCCGCCCCGGTTCAGAAGGTACTAAGCTTACCGGTCCCATTCCCGACAAGCACTTGGTACGTTCCATAGCTTAAACCAGCACAATGCTACTCGGTCGAGACCGAACCCATTGCTCTTACCACATGAGCGAGTCAATTTATCCACTTATGATTCCAACAAAAGCATCCTATGTCTCGCGAGCAATGAGTCATTACTCGACTTGTACCGTGTCCTTAAAGCATGGCACTAGCGTCCTAACATACTAGTAAAAGAGCATAGGAGTCCTAAGGATCATGCATCTAGGTTTCAAACAACTCCTGAAACTTAAATGCACAAAGTAAAACATAAATACTGAAATGTAAAAGAGTATGAGCTTTTAATCCAAAAAGGTTATATGTGACTCCGGTGCTTGCCTTCCTCTGACTCAACACTAGCCTTGGGCTCTTCTGGACTTTGGTCCAGGTCTTGCTGCACACTAGATTGGTTCACCTCTCCGCTAGCTGCTCCCTCCTCCTCCTGAGTGAGCGTGTATGTCCCGTCTGGTAAATCTACACGTCACATGCATATGCATTAGATTATGGTGAGGGTGGGAGAATTACCACCAACCCAACTCTTGTTGGCCATATTCAACTAAACATTATTAAATTTCTCACAAAAATTATTAGGGTGGTGTGATGATGAAATAAACACTATTTTGATGGTGATTGTGTACATATTTAAGCAAACTAAAGTATTTAACTTCACAAGACAGCAAGGGAGTGTGATTAAAAATTCAAAAACAGAACCATGACATGCTTTCACAATTTGACACCTTAATTTCCATTTCTTTATTTAATTAACTAAAACAAGCCTTACAACCGTAATTCCATATTAAATCAAAAACACCTCAAATGAGCCTAAGCTTTTGCACACAGCATCAGAGGCCTATTTTAAGCTCACAAACCAAAATCTAGCTTAAGATCATTTATAAATTAATTTATATGAAAAAGACAAATTTCAGCCTAGCTTAACTTAATTAAATCTTATAAAAAGATTTACTAATATTTTTTATCTCAACTTTCTCCTACAAGTCATACATGTCAAATCTAAGCATCTGACGAAAGCATAGGTGCAGATTCAAATTATTTTTCAAATTTTTAATTTAAACTCCTACACAATATTAAATCCAAAACACATAACAAACCACACCCTAAAATCATATCCATTCTACCAGAGGTACTATTCATCAATACAAAGCCCTAGGGTGCACTTGTGCTTAAAGAAAACTTAAATAAAAGGGCTATAAAAAGCATCAAAATCAAACTAGATTAGAGCTTGCATAAATCATAACTAAATATCTACACATCAAACTCATGCCAACTTTGGTCAAAAATCTAGACATGCCATAAAGAGCAACATATCCAAAATTCAAGTTCATAGCATGTGTATATTTTAAACTACACCAAAAAAACATCAAACTGAGTTTGAATTTTTAATTCAAAAACTACACAGAAAAACACTATACAACCTTTCTAGAAAAGGTAGAGTTATTCACCAGGAAACCAACGAAATTGGATTTGAATTTTTATGATTTTTCTACACTTTTTAATGGATTTTCGAAGGTTCAGCTGAAACCCTAAAGATACATTTACAGCCGGGTCCCTGGAATAAGTTTTTGTAATTACGCAAAGGCCCCTAGTTTACGGAAACACCCCTGGAAAGAATGCAATCACTGCAATGCAGTCCCTGCCGGCGCAGGGCTCACCGCCGGCGGCGGATTCCGGCCGGGCCCTCGCCGGGAAGCGGACCTAGGGGTGCGTGCACCTACCTAGGGGTGGTAGGAGGTGGCGGAGACGGCGGCTCGGCCCGGAGCTGCGCCGGTGGCGGCCGACGGCAGCGTAGGGGCGGCGCGCCCGCCGCGGCCTGCTGTCCAGTGGCGGCGACGCCGAAGCGCGGTGTAGGGCGGCGAAGGAAGGTGGCAGAGGACCTAAGGGAGGAGGAGAAGCGGTTGGCCGGCGGCGGTTTGGAGCGGGACGCAGAGTTAGGCCGCGGCGGCCATGGAGGTGGCCGGCGGCGCCGATTTCTTTTGGACAGGCGGCGAGCACGGCGAGGTGAAGCGAAAAACGAGCGCCGGCCCCTTTCTCTCTCCCTCTTTATACGCAATGCGGCGCATTGGGGCGGGGGCACACGCTCGTGGCGCGGCTGGCGGCTGCCGCGGCCCGGCGCGTGGCGCGGCCAGCGCATGGGCGCGCGTAGGCGCGGCTTAGGGCGCGGACACGGGCGGAGTGACCACGGCGTCGAGCAGGTCCACAGCGACGTTTCCACGGCCTCCGTACACCGGCGGTCGCGCGACTCGACGCGTGGTAGGACGGGTGCTGGCGCGCGCTCGCGCTCTGGCGCGGCGTCGACGTCACTCGGCCCTGTTTTCAAATCTGTTTACGCCTCTTAAAAAAATGCATAACTCCCGAAATTTTCAACTAAGTGAAAAATCTCCAAAACTAAAAGTTGTAGAGGAGCTATAGACCTACAACTTTCACAAAGGGCGACATATGTTTTGCTCAACGGATGTGTGGCAAAAACGCGTTGAACTTCAGCAAAATCTCGGCTCTGAAATTACTGTGCGCAGCAGCTTCAACACAAATTTAAGTGGCTTTACACTCAAAATTGGAATGTCCGCCAATTACGAAAAATGTGTTCCCAGAAATAAGGAACAACTTTTATATTGGCCAATTTTGAACTTCTATAGAGAAATTTGGAGAACGCGTAAGAAAACCGAATCAGCCTTTTTGGATCTATAGGGGTGTGACCAAGAATTTTGAACTTTGACCAAGGTCTTTTGTGCAAATGTGTGAAAGATCATGTCAAACATGTTTATGAGCCAATTAAACATGATTAACCACTCTAATTGAGGTATTTATCTTTAATAAACACCTGGGGTGTTACACGTGTTTTGGTTAGCCGTGTTCATCTTGTTGGAGTAGCCATCTCCTTCGAGAAGAATTTTTATCGGCTCCCATTCACTCCCCCCCCCCTCTCTGGTCGTCAGTTCGGTCCTTCAATGAGACATTCAGATCTTCTGAAATAACATTAAGATGTTCTTAGAGAAATAAACTCATCCTTGGAGAAAACTCAACTCGATTTGAAAAATAAACTCATCTCAATCTATAAAAAAACATGAATCCCTTGAATCCAATTGTATGAGTACAGTAAAACAACCATCAAACAACACAGAATTTGGTTGTTTGCTACCTACATAAACTCAGCAAGGGCATGGTTGTCCTAGCATACCATTCAGCATCAAGAGGTCCCGATCTTCCGCTACCAGTACCTTGAAGCACATCCAGAAGCTACTAAAATACAGAACCTATCGTAAGACGATGCAAATTGAAAATTAACTGAATCTAACATGAATTGTCTATAGCCTATCAACTTCTAACACCAATCGAAGTGCAAATCTAAAAGTACAATAATGAAATCTGAATCTACCATGTATGCTCATCAATCCTCCAGATCCCCAAATCTAGATATCCCCAACCCTAGGAAGATAGGGGAAAATATAGCGGCTCAAACCAGAGGACCGACCTCGTCGTGTTGTCTCATCATCTGGTTGCTGGGAGGTGGCGGCACAACCATCTTCTCCTCGCCGCTAGGATCTGCCATTCCTACCACGAGCCGTTGCAGATCTGCGTAGCGGAAGTCGAAAGTATTTGAAAAGTCTGAGTGAAGCATCTCGCCGGCCATTCGATACGTAATTGTAGATAGACTCACCTGAAACTTACATGTGGGACCTAGTCACTGAAAAGAATTTGCATGAAACTATTAGATGTGTTTCCCATAAAATTCACACAACCAAGAAGTGGTGCAGTGGTAAACAACATAGTCTTGTTCCTGTAGGTCTTTGGTTCGAACCCTTGCGATGGCAAATTGTTTTTGCAACATTTTACAACCTAGCGTGTCCAGTGACCTTGTCGGGCAGACAGCCACGTGGCGTTCGTGACTTGGCGCGGGCGGGTGATGGTGAGCTGCCGATATAGTGTTTCAGAATGATAAATAAAATGTTTCATGAAAAAATCACACAACCAAGAAGTAGTATAGTGGTAAATATTGTTCTGGTCTTAGGTTCGAAGCCTCGTGATGTCAAATTAATTTTTGCAACATTTTGAAGCGGTTGGAATACTGCTGTTTGAGCTTACATAGGGGGCCAATATTAGAACATAAGTACATAATTTCAGAATAAATTTCACAAACAAGAAGTGGTGGAGTGGTAAATAGTGTTGTGTTGTTCCTGTAGGTCTTGAGTTCAAACCCTTGCGATGGTAAGTTTTTTTTTTGCAACATTTCAACAAGGCACTAGCAGTTGGGATACAACTGCTTGAACTTACATGTGGGACCAATGTTGGATGCTTCAACTTACATATGGGACCGATGTTGGTTTATGAAGTTTTTTTAGAGCTTATGACGTCACAAAACCATCATGGAATAGGGAATGACCGGCTACAGTAGCAACCGTAATGACGAAAAAATTTTTGTCACTAAATTTGGTCGGAAGTTAAATGTTATGACGAGATCAGCTAAGAGCGTCATAAATCAATGACGCTAAAATCTGGTTGCGTCACTGATCAACATTTTTCTTGTAGCGGTACCAAAATTTTTGACATGCCAAAATCTTGATAGGCCAAAAGATGGGCACAAAAAGTACCACTATTTTGGCAAGGTAAATGTGAGATGTGGACAGCATTTGGGTAGCAAACCAAATGATGGTCAAAGAATTGACAATTTTTGCTAAGCCAAAACTTTAGCATGCCACAATTTTTCCTCCAAACCTACGAAATTTTGTGGTGAACTCTATAGTGCCAAAGCACTTAAAGAGTCCTTCATCTGAAGCTGGTAGGTATTGCTCTTCAGACAAGGTGGTTGTTGTTCCAAATTATGGACAACGATCAGGCTTGGTCGGCCTTGGAAATCAAGGTCACCTCGGACGTCAGGACCTCTTTCAAGCGTCAGTGCGCGCCGTGATCGGGAATGGCTGGATGGCTCATCTTTGATACATGTGGCATTTCACTTCCAACCTCCTGCCTCTTACAGTCTTATCCCTGTCCGCTTCAGAAATTGCCGAACAATGGCACAAGCGCTAGGCGATCATAGCTGGACAAGAGACCTAACCGCCCCGCTCGACGAGCTGGCAATCCAAGAACCGGAGTTCTTGTAGGAAAGACTACAAGGCAGACGTGCAGGATCTTGTGCAGGACACCTTCGTCTGGAGGTGGACAAGGGACAGGCAATATTCAACGCGTTCAGCCCACCAAGCTCCGCAACACGGCTCATCTACCCTGCACGGAGCCAAGCTAATTTGGCAAATATGGGCACCACGCCACCACTAAAGGTTAAGTTGTTTCTCTAGCTCGCGTTTCACATGCGCCACTGGACAGCCGGCAGAGGAATCAGGCATGACCTGCAAGCTTCCTGCTTTCCCAACTTGTCGCCTTTGCGACCAGGAAGACGAAACAATGGAGCACATCCCCATGTATCCACTGCTCCTACACGCAACAGGGTATATGGTGCCATGATGAACACTGCGTTGGGGGAGGAGATCAGATCGTTGAGATGCTGGTGGCCGCACTTGCGAAATCAGCTGCCAGGGTCCAAGAGGAAAGGTTTCGACACTTCGTTCGCGTTGATCACTTGGCAGCTCCGGAAAGAACGGAACGTCGAAACGCAACCGGCGGCTCTGCGCTCAGGACAATCAACAAGCAGGAAGAGGATAACTGAATCATCGCAATTCGAGTGCAGACCACATAGGTTGCCTCTTTAATATAAAATAGCCCTCGTGTATGCTTATCTTGTCCAGGTTATTCCATCTTGTCATATCGCGTGCATCCTACTGGCCACACGTTGTGTAAAAAATATCCATTTCATCTTCTTAGTACAATGATGCGCATGTTTATAAGGTGAGTCTTAAAGAAAATAAGCGTAGTACCACGTTTTGCAAAAATAGGATTATTCCACGAGAAACATATTGATGACTCACTTCTACTCTGTAACATCGATATCGAAGAACTCGGAGCTGCCCCTTCATCGCTTGCCTATAGCTTTACGGAGGGCCTCGCTGATCATCCACGGCACAACGGCAGCTGAGCCGGCAAACTGCACAAACAGCACGATCATCAGAAACTGCACTACAAGTTTACAACTTGCATTGCCATGCCTTAATTATCTGGTGATACCTGAGCTCGTATCTTCAGCCCCATGAATCCATCTGGTGTCGATGCCTGAACCGAGAGAACATCCAATTGCAGGCCCTTGATGGCGTCGAACACTCGCGTCATCATCAGCTCCTCCCACCGACACTGCACCTCCACGAGCACCTCCTTGTTCGAGATGGTGACGGTGACGTTGCTGGTGTCGTCCTTGGAAATATCCCATGGGTGCTCCCTCCCGACGCCACTGCCGAGCTCTGAGCCCTTCCTCTTGGAGCCGGAGCCCTTCCTGACAGCTTCATCGTCATCATGGCGCCTTGTTTCGGATGGGCGCGAGATCATAGGTCCCCTGCTGGATTCCAGCTCTTGTACCCTTCGTTGAAGCTCCTTGAGATAGGCAATCGTTTCGGCAAGGATCGATGCTTTGTCAACCTAAACAATAATCAAAAGTTCGAAATGTATCAGAAAATTCAGAATGCAAAGATTGGGCAATGCTATAGGTGTACAACAAAAAAAAATGTTTGTGTTACCTTGTGAATGGAGGGAACCAAAGACTTGAGGACGAGGAACATCTCGTTGAGCTTCTCCCGGCGCTTCCTCTCCGACATGACGTGGTTCTTGATGCCACTTTTTTGGGCCGTCCTCGTCGTGCCGCCGCCGCCATTGTTCGCCGCCCAAGCTCCGCCACCCACCGCTTTCTTCAACAACTTCTGCGGCTCTTCGACGACAGGCACCACCACTTCATCGGAATCCGATTCCGGCCTCGTCCTCCAAGCCTTAAAACTCGTCGGGCGAGGCCCATCGACGGGCACGCTTGAGGTGGCGTTGTTGTTGTTAGTAGCAGCAGCCCCCTGCGCTGGCTGCGGCGAAGATGGGACTTCGAAAGACCCGTCCATGATCCAGGTATCCTCGAGTGCCTGCACGTCCATTTCCTCGCAGAGGCTGTAGAATTTGTCGATCTCCTTTGTGATGTGCTCGAGGCTTGCATCTATCAGGCTCTCCGCTTCACCTAGCTCCTGTCCCCCGGCGATCATCGCTTCCATGGTAATGTGATCGAGGTCCTCGAACATGATAATGTCGGCGGCCTTGCCGGTTTCGTTTGCTGACGGGCTGGAGCTTGTTGGCTCCTCCGAGCATGCTGGAAACTGCATCTCCCAGAAAGATGCAGTGGCTCGGCTGATCAAGTCTGGATCCTGCACCACCTGGTAATGGCACCAAGTTTGGTTAAATAATAAATACTGACGCATTTTAGATAGTGCTGATGCATATAGTTGATCTTCATGAAAATGCACAGTGCAGAAAAGAATAAATCCCGTCAGGAGATGAGGTTTATATTTATTCTCGATTTTCAACAACTATCTACTCATGATTGCAATCACCATCCATAACCATTGGATCTAAATCTAACAGGTCAATTTTCCGATAATACCGACATATAGTTGATGTTCAGGAAAATGCAGAGAAGAATAAACTCCGTCAGGAGCTGAAGTTATTTTATTCTCAATATATTCAACAATTTTTGTAAACATGACCAATGACAATGAGCATACCGCATCAGTTGTACCCAGCTCAAGGACGCCACTCATGAGCGGAATGCAGACGATTGTCTAAAAAACAATACGATTCAGGATGTACTTATAGTCAGAAATAGCATTAAGAATGTGCATTGATTACGTCGAAAATGAAGCATATGAACAACGACTTACCTGAATGGACGCGCTCTGCTTGAACCAGTCAGCATTCGGCAAGGTCACATGCAGGTCATGACGAGCCAGTAAAGATTATTCAAACTGGTTAACCAAGAAAGTGAATGGAAGATAATAACTGATTGAAACGGAGATTAATGCAGAACGGTATTTCCTCCCCGTCAGAACATGGCATACCTTCGCCAGGATTGCGCGGGGAAAGGCTTTGCTGTCGACGAGGTGAGCGTTGCACATCCAGACACGTTCTTTGCTAGCAAAGCTCCTTCCCGGCAACCTGTGGCGGCTTGCACCCGAATGACGACAAAAAATATATGAAAAATATGATTATGAGAAGGGGACTATGGTCAGTAATTGTCTCATATATTGATGATTACAACCTTCATTTCCAAATTATAATTTTAAAATTTTTTAATCTAAAATTTGACTGCTATGTCTTACTCAAAATGTTGTGCAAAATATCACATTCTTTGTTGTGACTTATTTTGTTAATAAAAAACTTCAAAAATAATTTAAATTTGATTATACATGCACAAAATATTTTAAATAAGGCAAACAATCAAATTTAGAATAAAAAATCAAACGACTTATACGTAATAAGTACCCTTGGCCAGGCCGGAAGGCATAGGTCATGCAGACCACGTAGTACCACTCGGTGTCACCGAGGTCCTCCGGCGACAGCGAGCCGACAGGCCGCACAGCCCTGCGGTCGCACTCGCCGGAGCGGAGGGCCTCGTAGAGCTCCCGCAGCTGCTCGCTACGCTGCATGACGTCTGCTGTCAGCTCCGCGGAGTTGGCGATCTTCCTCGTCTTCACCTCACCGTTGTAAAACCCGTCCGTCCAGCTCAGGATTCTGCAAATACCGTATATATTTGTTTTCCTTAATTCCGCGTCAGGAGAAACATTTTCCTTTTTGCGTGGGAGACGACTTCAATACGAGATGTGGGTGACAACTTTATTATACGATAATAGGCAACATAAGTTTCTTTAATACTTAATTTATCATATTGAATATATAGTGTGCATATTTTTATAAACTTTTTTCCCCAAAAATGTGCTTCAAACTTTTGTGTCCAAATTTTTTCTATATTTTTCGATAATTTTTTTGGTTCAACATTTTTGTGCCTACATTCCCTCCAAATTGTTTCTTTCTAACTTTATGTTATCTTATTTTTCTATAACTTTTTCAAAAGCTTTATTTTCGTGCATTTATTTTTCCCTAATGCTTTTTCCATGTTGTTTTCGGTATTTTCCTCTGATTTGTTTTGACTACGGGACCACGCGCACACGACACTTCCCCACGAAATTAGTTGCACCCTGTTCACGGGAGATCAAACCCTACAAAATAAGAGTCTGCTCACTTTTGTTACGTTGCCAATGGTGTGGGCGTACTTACGTTAGGTTAGGTGCACAAACACGCTTATGTATTCTATTGTGTTCCTATTTAAAAACTTTTATTTTGTCGGTGTTGAACATTAATTATAGTCGTTTTCCAAATACGAGCATACATAATATCAGTTATGATAAACTAAGTGAACTAAAGGAAATAGTTTCTGTAGGCACAGTTTGAATCTTAATTTGCGTGCGCGCCTTATAAAAAGAAAAGGAGGGAGTATCTGGTACAGTGATATCTGAATTCTCAACGCAAAATTGTGGTAACTCTGCATCCTAATTATAGTAAATGATTTTTAGAACAGCTTCACAACCAATTGTGGTAACACATTATCCTATAATCTCATTGAGTCTTCGAAATATTGTAACTAGTATAACACAGTAAATTGGCCTGATCATCGTAACAATAAGATTTTAAAGTGATCCAGGAACAAGTAAATATGAAGATATTCGAATTATCGTAATTAAATCTTACATGGTAAACAGGTCCCAGCACCATCGTAATTGGTATGTCAAAACATCATCATGCTCATTTGTGTGGTAGCCTAATGTAAAGAAATTCGAATTCTCCTAACCACCTTGTACCATAATGCCTTGTACTATTATAACACGGTTCTGCATGTATGTGTTCTCCTTGTAACTTGGGTTCTTGTTACACGTACGTAGACATGCTGGTAAAAAAAATGGAAAATGGTAACGTGAAGATGCAAGCATGTGTACACAAATGCCGTGTTCGCATGTTTTGGATGCGGAGTAAACTGCTAGTGGCTGTTTTTTAGGGTGGTTGCGTCTCGGCTCCGTAGGCTACTAATAAATGGTTGGTTCCATCAGGTTGAGTAAATTAATTAGGGCACATTTACTAAGGGAATTAACAAAAGGAGGACGCACTGACTGGTTGGGCTGGTGCAAACGAATGGTGCAGCTGTAGAATAACTATTCTATAGCCGGCTATAGAGTAGTAGTTCTATATATATATATATATATATATATATATATTGCGAGGAAAAAAGGCACAGTTATAAATTGTTTTACTAGTTCAATTGCCCGTGCAGTTTCATAACTTTTAGTGCTAAACTGTCCACATATAGTTTTAGCTCAAAATGACCTTTCTTAGGCACTCTAGCCATAGACTTTAATCCTGCTTTATGTTAAGATAAAACCTCTTGTGATTTTACCCTAAAAACATTTTAGCTCAAAATGTAGTATTGCATCTCCTGGAAATAAAGGATTTTTTTTTGCGGTTCAACGTAACTCAGAAGAAACATGGCTTGATTCAGTCTTTCAAATATAGAAAAAAGGACTGAAAAGTAACAAAGTTCCTTAATTGGATGTAAAATTTTTTTAGGGCAATTGGATGTAAAATTTGAGAAGTAGGTAACAACCTACAATCGCATTACCTGGTCTGAGTTTCTTTATTTTGATTTTATAGATTTGGAATATAAAGCTAATCACCTCACATGCTAATGCGAATTGGGTTGTAGAAGCCTGGCAGCCAAATAAATTTTGACTCTATATTACACATTACCCTGGCTGAGTGCTTGAAATGGACCAGAAGATGGCATAAGTCCAGTTGATGCTCCTCACGGCTGCAGCAAGCTGGTTCCTCAACTGACTCTCCGCCTGCATATCTTCCTGAACTGGGGAAGCTGCTGGTACTGGTTGTGCCATCGCCGTAATATTTCCTACACACGAAGAAGTCAGAAAAAGTGATGATGTTACGGTAAGGTAGAAGAGAAAGTTCAATGACAGTGGATACAATTTGCACATGCATCTTAAGTTGTACCGTACCTGCTTGATGTAAGCTCAACGCTACAAATCAATAAGGAGCTTAGCTAGATCACCGGATTCTAGCTCAGTAATACTGATCTCGCTCTGCTCTGATCAGATTCGTAATGATCGAAGCTAACTAGGTCGGCCGAAGATGGAGGGAGAAGTAAGAAGTGTGTAGCAGAGAGAGTAAGCTAGAGAAGCAACGAGGCAGTGCAAGAACTTGCAAAGTCGGCCAAGAATTAATAGGAGGAGCTCCGCGCCAAGAGATCCTATCTCCAAACGCATCTACCCGATCGATGACACCACTAGCAATGGCGACCCCGTCCTCCCCGAGGAAGACGACGGCAGGAGCGGTATGTATGCCTGCAGCTGCGCCACGAATGAATCTTATTACAATCCAAAATGGTTTTGTGGATCTCCAAGTGACCAAGCAAGATTCGTGACGAATACTGAATTCTATAGCTCTGTAGCCCCGATATATAGCAGCATTTATGTAACTCCCTTGTGTTTGTTGAATCGGAAGGAAGGAGTTCTCCTTACTCTTGCAAGATGAGTGGTAGCGAGAGTGGAAGACAAGTACTGCGCAACCCTGCGAAAGCGTCTATAAAGACCTCCTTTAAATTGCTTGGACACAGTACAACATGTCCGCGTCACACATACGGTTAGGCAAGTAAGTTTTCTTGTCGTATTATACTATAATTTAGGACTTTCGCTGAAAAAAAGACATGCGCGCGTGTGTATATATAAGAGCACTCCCAACCCAGACTCTACCCGTAGAATTTATATGTTGAAGACTCTATCACAATTCACAAGAAATCATAGTTTTGAATGCAAATTTTGTATTATGAAGTCTATCTAATATTCTTCTTGGATCTTCTGCTCCCAACTTGTTAAATAAGCAGACGTGATGAGCATGTGGGCCGTCGCACGAGATCCGGACAGGCCACGTTTTGCGTGTAGACTTGGTGTCTAATTTAGACTTGGATTCTATGTTTTCACCTCTATCATCATTAAATTGCTTGTCACCTCAGCAAATTGCCTATGTGGCAGTATAATTAATGACTACGGACTCTATCATAGAGCCTGTGTTCGGAGTGCTCTAATAAACTAAAGCGACTTTTTTTATATATTATTGTTTCATGATTCAGTGAAGCTGTAGTGTGTAGCACACTGTCCCTCCTACATACTATTGCCTTATTATTTGCACGAAGCAAAATAAAAGGCAGGGCCAACGTCAGTGACCAGAGAAAGGTTTATTTATTCATCACACACCTCCTAAATAGCAGGCGTCTGAAGGCACATAATTACTGTAATTAACATAAGCGACAAGGCCACCGGCCATGCGTAATTTCATTACATACTCCCTCCGGCCCAAAAAATATATGTCGTTTTATGTTTATCTTAAGTTAATTTTTTCAACTTTGATCAAATTTATACAGAAAAATATCAATGTTTATGACATTATAGATATATTATATAAATAGTTCTCATTACAAATCTAATGGTACTTATTTCATATTATAAGTGTATGTAATTTTTTCTATAATATTAATCAAAGTTAAAAAAATTGACTTAAAACAATTCTAAAATGATACTGTATACTTTTTGGGAGGGGGAGTAAAACTGATCGAAGAGCTTATTAATTGCAGGCCGATCGTTGCGGGCTTGCGGCATTTTCCAAGTAAAATAAATAAGCTCGATTCAAGAATACTCCACTAGTGCACAAGCTAGACACGCCCGCGCGCGTCACGCGTCCAGCTTCATGCGAGTGAGGTGAGAGGCGCAGTTAAGTTGACCGGCGGAATCGTTCGTGGAAAGACGGCTGGAGCTAGCGAGCGGCGGGAGATCTGTTGTGCCTCCTCGTCGTCCGGTCACAGCACACCGGCCGCCCGGGTCCGATCACGTGATAGCAACAGCAGCAGGCTGCGAGAGACCGCCAGCACGTTCGCACGCATCGTCGTCACCGGGCGAGCATCTATCGGCACACCATCACTTTAGGTGTCGCCAAACCTTAGCAAAGTCATTGACAACACGATCGAGTAGAGGCGATTTTAGCATAGGTTAGGCTTAGATTAGATTCCAAATTTGCATGAAATTTGTGTGTTTTAGGCCTTTTTTTGCAAAATAATCTAAACACCTATTGTCTTTTTACCATAAGAGCTTTGCAAACTTTGCTCAAAAGTGGTAGAAAATATATTGGGACACGGCCTCCCTCCCACCCACCCCCCTTAACTTTCTTTGCAATCTAGTAAACACCTACTCCCTTCGTCCCTAAAACATAGTCGTCGGAGGAGCCGGGGCAAAAATTAACGTAGTTGGCCAAAGACCCTGCTACCCCTATAAAGTGCTTCGTAAGTGCGTATGACTGTGGTAGTAATCAATGCAAAATGGGCAGAAGTAGTGCGTGGCGGCGTGGGATTAACGCTGCGAGGGGAGACAAAGGGACAAGGCAGTCGGTGCATGGTTGCAGGTGCCTGGTGCGTAGCTGTAGCCTGCCAGTGGAGTTGTCGACGACATTTATTCAGGGACAAACTTCTGTAGCTTCAACACTATCAAATAGGGACGGAGGGAGTAGTTAGCAAGTTTGCATTTTTGTAGTACAAAAACTTTGCAAACTTTGCAATCTAAACAGGATGAAAGAGATTCTAGCCCAATATGGTTAAAGCACCTAAGTAGCACTCAGTAGATCCGGATTTGAATTATCGTGGAAGCGAAATTACGAGGCTGGTTTTAAAAATCCCCTCATCGGTGAAGTCGGGGTTCAAAAATTTTCTAGATTGGGAGAAGATTCATTCTTCTTAATGAAAATTTGTGTGACGGTCTTACCCCACCGGCCTAGTTTAGAGATGTGTGGGCCACCTGCATGACGACCATTTACTCTCATGAGGCGCCATGTATATTGTAGCTCATGACATCATGCCTGCATGATGATAAAATATCAGAAATGCTTTATTAGAATTAGAGGTCTTTTACGATGCACAATACTACCAATTGGTAATATAGAGTATAACCAGTTGGTTCTTTGATATGGGTAAATTGTAATTTGAATGAATCATATTATTTACATTTTCCCCACAATTCTACACCCTATATTTAAGAAAGACTTGATATATTTTAACAATGATGGTGGTCGACAATTTTGTTGCTATGGTAATGATGTGGATGAGCAAGAGCTTTGGGGTGAAAGTCCTACATGGCTGTGTTATGTCGGTGTCAGTAATGGTAGCGTCGTTTGTGTGTTGCTTTCCTTCCTTTATACATTATTTGTGATGCTTTCTGCAAGGTTATGGATCCTCTGGGAGAAAACCCTATTCCGGCTCACCAGATGGATGGCTAAGGCGTCTTCGATGTCATATCCTTCTTGGAGGAGTCACCTTGAAGTTCTCTGGCCTAGCATTCTTTATCTAGATGGATTCCGTCTGTTTGGCTTTGGCACGACAAGATTTGGCAAGATGAGTCCAATATCGAGTTTCTAAGCAGTCGACAGATGTGATGGATTGAAGTTGCACAAAGAGAACGCAAGGTTGAAACATAGACAGAGTAGAAGGTTGAAGCTTAGTCTTTTAATTATCTTTTTTTGTCTTATAATTTTCTTTCTCGTGTTCTTTGAGCTTCTCTTTTTAGATCAAAGTCTAAGAACTGTTGGTTGTTGGGTATAATAGGCCGGAATTTATCTTTAATCAAAGAATATTTGTAACAATGTCATTTGACATATTTCTAATTATACCTCATACTGCATGTACTACTCATGCATACTACCTATACTACAGCTTAAGGTTGTAGTAGTAATAGTGAATTTCAATAGTCAGATCCTTTCGTGCAAGTCAGTGCATCGTAAAAAATCTCTTAGACATAAGTATATGTGTTGCTCCCCTCCCCCTCCCAATGATTACATGGTGTGGAAGCCTATTAGAGATGGCAGCGGCAAACGTAGAGGTGAGCTCTGATGATGGGTGCCAATAGTGAAGAAAGAAAGAAGGCACCGGCCAACGCTCTCAGGCGTTGGATTTTGAGCGTCTGGGGCTGGATCGAGCTGCCTGGCAGGCAGCAACTGAAGAGCGTCACGAAAGGTGGAGGGAACGGATAAAGCTGGAGAGGAAGTGGGTGTGGGTAGAGGGGAAGAATGAGCAGTTAGCTCAAAGTCGTTGATTTTGAATTTGAAGGTCAAAAATTTAAGTGTGCAATTTTGAAAAAAAATATAAAAGTGTATAGAAGAGAGATTATTTTGAATCCAGTACAGGACAAAATAGTCGAGCACATGCACTAAATTTCTCCACCAGCTCGATCCTACGCGATCCTCCTATGATCGCTACGTGGGGCACAATAATGCAACCATGCAAGGCGGCGTGGCCATATGCGTGCGCGCTTATGCTTCACGTACCGGTCACGATCGAGTCCGCTCGGCTTAATTTTTCCAACCTGCGTTGCTGTTGCGATGTTGAGGGTCGTGTTCACAGACAGAGTCACAGAGATATGGGGACGGCGAAGATCTTTACTTGTCAAATTAAAGCGGGTCGCCAGCACTGACGTCCCGGTTGAACACAACTGCACTAGGCTAGGCACCAGACGACGACGCCGTACCCTGCACTAGAACCGTACCCGTCATTTCGCTCTGTAGCTACTATCGTTACCGCACAGCGCGCGCGATCTGTCGGCAACTCGAGACGGACACGTACGCATAGGAGCTTTGCTCCGTAATTACTCTACGTGGCCGTCCGGCAACCAGCCAATCAGGCCAGGATTAGGAAAAAAACAAATGCGTGAAGCCGAGAGGGAGCGTTCCACGACGGGCTAGATGCCACAGTCTGACAGCGGCGGCGGACAATGCAAGCCCAGTCTGCTCACTGCTCTGCTCTTGCTCGTGATTCGCGAGCGCGTCCCGGTCGCCGAACAGGAAGAATGAGAGACTAGCCCCCGTCGCCACCGAGGCCTACGACGCGCTACGCATCGAACAGAAAGAATGAGAGACTAGCCCCCGTCGCCACCGAGGTCTACGACGCGCCACGCATCGCCTCCGGAAAAGGCCGGTCGCCGCGCGCCGGTGGAGAGCCTGGAGCGGCGAACCCTGTTGCGCCGTCGACAGAAGCACACGTTCCCTGAGGGGGGTGTACATGTGTGTGTGTGGTAGTTACGCCCATCGGCTACCAGCGAGCGCACGGGGGCACCCGCGTGACGGCCCCTGATGCAGGGGCGCAGGGCCCTTTTGCCGTTTGTTCCTCTTGTTTATTTAATTTATTTATATCAGATCGATTTTCGTAGACGCTCCTCCGTACGCGCTCCCTGTCGGTGGCCTGGGTATTCATCGTCACTGGCTAACAGCTTGTTCAATTCGGTCCGTTGGAACACGCTCATGCTATTGTATGCAGTGTGGCGCTAATTGCTGCTCCGTAGTAAGCTCAGAACCCTCCTGCCCTACACGTCTATGAATTTTTTTAGGTTGCAGTTTTTCCACGATCACAACAGAGAATTCTTTTTAAAGACGTGCATAACACGTTTTTTCATTAAAAAAGAAAAATTACACATAGATACAAACAAAAAAAAGAAACAAACAAAAAAAAGAAGTGCCACAACACCACTACTCAATAGACACAAACTATGGAACTGTAACCTGCAGGATAAGAGGACACCAAGGACGCACACACATCATCGAATGCCCAACAATCCAAAGCCAACAGAGGTAGACCGAGAATGTCATGCAAGACAATGCCTCTACGGGGAAGTGACGCCAACGCCGCCATCGTACGTCTGTCCACGAAGAAGCAGACCAAGTCTTCACCTAGCAAAACCAAATGGATTTGGTGGCCGCAACAACAACACTCTCAACAGGGTGAGCTACGTTAAGAAACGCAACCGTTGTCGACACCGACGAACGTCGGGCAAAGCTTTCGCCAAGCCTCCAAAACCAACTCCGCGCTGAGACCTCCAAGCTACTAGGATGAGAGCCAAAATGATGAAATTGCAGCGAGCATCCAAGATGACGACGAAAAGGAACATCTACAGGGCAGCAACAAGATGACCCAAAACAACCAGGATGATCGCCACGACCGGGTGAAGGGGGAGCCGACGTCCGCCCACCACCACCAGCAGCACTGAAACGACGAAGAAAGGGAGCTACCCATCACAGCGGCAGCCGTCATGGAGTGGCAGCGACTTGAATCACCATGGGGAGCAACACTGAAACGACGAAGAAAGGGAGTTACTCGTAGCATGGGCAGCCGTCATTGAGTGGCAACGACCCGAATACCATGGGGAGGACGAGACCCATCCCTGCCAGCGAAGAAGACAACCAGAGAAGATATGGTTTCAGGAGCAACGCCAAACCATGAGCGAGCTACACAGTGCGACAGGGTGAGAGGAGGTAGCACACCATGGGGAAAGACGAGGAGGGCATTTGATCTGAGCGTTTGTAGCCCAACCCGGCTCAAGCTCGGTGGGGTTTTTCATGATGCTTAATCAGATAGGTTTGGACAGAGCATATGGAGTCTGAATTTTTTTTCTCGATTCAAACACGATTGGTCCAAGCTATTTAAATGAATTATTTTTTAAAATAAATAGCGGGAAGCCCGTGTCCAACTTAACCCTGTCCGGAAAAAAGATCGTGGCTGTCCATGGATGGGCACGGGGCGGCCCTAGGCGTGGCCCAGAAACCCCTTCATATTATTTTCAATTTTCCTGACTCAACTATGTTTTATCTGAATTGGCCCTAGTCCTCAGCCCAAGTTCGCTCGGCTCAGCAGCCAGCGTCATCTCTCTCCCACTCTCCAGTCCCCACTAGGGGTGGTAAAAGGCCCTCCAATTTAGCCTAGCAAATTTAAGAATCGAGCCATATAAAGGTCGGACCATAATAATGTACAATTTTGAGCTAAAAAGTAGTAGGGCTTAGTTGGATTGTGAAGAATGCATTAGGGTCATGGTCCATTACCACCCCTAGTCCTCACGTCATTGCACTACTAGAGAATCGCACATATATCCCAGGCACGTTTTTTGATTTGTACCGGGTATTTTACCCCCCGGTATAAATAACTACATTTGTACCGGTTGGAGGCACCAACCGGTACAAATGCCCTCTCACAGAGGCTCGGTGGGGCCTGACACAACCGAACCGGTACAAAGCTCTGACTGGTACAAATGTGAGGCGATCACATTTGTACCGGGCGAGGACACCACCCGGTACAAATGTATGCACATTTGTACCGGCCCGTGTATTGGCCTGGTACAAATGTGCAACGGCTATATTTCCTTCTCCCCCCTGCCCGAGCCCCCTCCTCACTCTTCTTCTTCCTCTCTCCAACTCAAGCTCCCCCTCCCTAATGGCGCCCTAGGGAGCTTTTGCCCGATTTGCGACGATTTCTCCACGATTTCACTCATTGAAGTGGTGTAGAGGTGAGTTACTTCATCCCCTTGATATACGGTTGCCGTTTTATGTTTTATGCTTTTTTACTTAAAGTATTCATGAAATGTATTAATGAGCTAAGTATTCATGAAATATTTTTATTTAAATGCATATTTGTCTATGTTCTAATAGAAAGAAGGTGTCATGATAGAGGTATGAGACGTTGTATATGTAGATAGATTTTTTTCAATTTATTTATTTATATTTTCATCATTAGAAAATTAGTTTACTCAATAGAAAAGTGATTTTCCTCATTAGAAAATTAGTTTCTTATAGGAAAATTAGTTTACTCAATAGAAAATTTATTTCCCTCATTAGAAAATTAGTTTCCTTATTAGAAAATTAGTTTGCATCATTAGAAAATTGATATAATTTTGTCGAAATATATAATGTGCATTTTACATGAGCACTTGTTGCAAGATAATGATATATTTTGTCTGGTTTCCTTTTGTAGATGGATCGACAATGGATGTACTCGAACAAGAGGATCTCGTCGGATTACATTAAGGGACTGAGTGGATTTCTACAACTGGCTGAATCCAATAAGTCCTCGTCTGGTTTCATTATGTGTCCGTGCAAAAAATGCAAAAATGAAAAGGATTACTCATCAATAAAGAGTCTTCACGATCACCTATTCAAATGGGGATTCATGCCAAACTATTTTGTATGGACAAAGCATGGCGAAAGAGGGGGTTATAATGGAAGATGACGAAGAAGAAGATGACACTATTCCTGATTGGTCTCAAGGTGGTGCCTTTGCAGATGAACCAATGGGAGATGATTATGAAGAAATGGGAGAGAATCAAGGACCAGATGATGCTCTGGGTGAGGTGTTGCGAGAGGCAAAGGAAAATTGCGGGGAAAAGGTGAAGGAGTCAAAGAAATTTGAACGTATGTTAGAAGATCACAAGAAACCGTTGTACCCAGATTGCAAAGAGGGGCACAAGAAGTTGGGTAGCACATTGGAAATGCTACAATGGAAGGCTAGTAACGGAATTTCTGACACGGCTTTTGATGAGTTATTGTTGATCGTGAAGGACATGCTTCCCGAGGGGAACTAATTGCCGGCGTCAACGTACGAAGCTAAAAGGGTTGTTTGTCCTCTGGGCTTGGAGGTAGAAAAGATACATGTGTGCCCTAATGACTGTATCCTGTACCGAGGTAAAGAATACGAGAAATTAGAGGCATGTCCCGTGTGCGAAGCACAACGTTACAAGATCTCACGAGAGGATCCTTGTGATGTTGAGGGGGTGAAGAAGAAGAAGAAGATTCCTGCGAAGGTGGTGTGGTATTTTCCAGTGATACCACGGCTGAAGCGTCTATTCAGGTGCAAGGCCAATGCAAAGATGATGCGTTGGCACAAAGAGCGTGTACCAGATGACAATATTAGGCACCCCGCTGATGGGTCGCAGTGGAGAACCATTGACAGAGAATTTCCTGAGTTCGCAAATGAAGCGAGGAACATTCGGTTTGGTTTAAGTACGGATGGATTCAATCCATTCGGTGAATTTAGTAGTGGTCATAGCACTTGGCCTGTTACCTTATGTATGTTCAACCTTCCTCCCTGGATGTGCATGAAGCGGAAGTTCATCATGATGCCAATTATCATCCAAGGCCCAAAGCAGCCAGGCAATGACATCGATGTGTACCTAAGACCATTGATTGATGAGCTTAAAATGTTATGGGCGAAAGAAGGTGTACCTGTGTGGGATGAGGAGGCGAAAAAGACGTTTGATCTACGAGCATTGGTGTTCGTAACCATCAACGATTGGGCGGCACTTGGTAACCTATCAGGACAAACAACCAAGGGATTCCGAGCATGCACACACTGTTTAGATGATACTTGCAGCATGTATCTAAAACACAGTAAAAAGGTTGTGTATTTGGGCCATCGTCGATTTCTTCCTCCTAAGCACCCGTTAAGAGAAGAAGAAATAAAGCATTTTGAATGTGTTGGAGAAAAACGTAAGAAGCCCTTGCACCGTGATGGTAAACTTGTATTTTCTATGGTCAAAGATTTGAAGGTAGTGTATGGGAAGGGTTCTGGTAGCCAATCTATTCCAAAAGACAAGGATGGACATGCAGCTATGTGGAAGAAGAAGTCAATATTTTAGGAACTACCTTATTGGGAAATTCTTGAGGTTCGCAACGCAATTGATGTGATGCATGTCATGAAGAACTTTTGTTTGAACTTGCTTGGCCACCTAGGTGTATACGGAAAGTCAAAAGATACAATTGAATCACGTCGGATCTTAAATTGATGAAACAACGAGATGGTCTGCATCCGGAAAAGAGAGGTAAAGGAAATAATTACTTGGCCCCTGCTAGTTACACCCTAAGCAAGGAAGAGAAGAAGAAGATGTTTGATTGCTTGAATAGTATCAAGGTCCCAACGGGATACTCCTCAAATATACAGTGGCTAATAAATTACAAAGAGAAAAAATTCACAAAATTGAAGGCTCATGACTGCCACGTGTTGATGACACAATTGCTGCCTGTTGCACTAAGGGGTATTCTACCAGAGAATGTGAGATTGGCAATCGTTAAGGTATGTGCATTCCTCAACCTGATCTCTCAGAAGGCAATCCATCCAGACAAGCTAGTGCAGATGCAGAAAGATGTCGTGCAATGTCTTGTCAGCTTTGAGATGATCTTTCCACCCTCTTTCTTTACCATCATGACCCACCTTCTTGTCCATCTTGCTGAAGAGATTTTGATCTTGGGGCCTGTGTATTTACACAACATGTTCCCTTTTGAGCGATTGATGTCTGGTTTTAAGAAGTATGTCCGTAATCGTGCCCGTCCTGAAGGAAGCATTGCAAAGGGATATGCTACAGAGGAGGTTATTGAGTTTTGTGTCGACTTTATTGATGAGCTTGCTCCGATTGGACTCCCTGTATCACGCCATGAGGGGGGACTCAGGGGAAAGGGCACACTAGGGAAGAAATCTCGGATGGATATGGATGAAACGTTATCTCGTAAAGCACGTGCCACTGTCCTACAACAATCATCCCTAGTGGCTCCATACAGGGAGGAGCACAAGTCCATTGTATGGGCCTCAAACAAAGGGAAGACAGAGGCCTGGATTACCCGTCATCACGTTGATAACTTCGGAACTTGGTTGTGGAAAAAGATGATCGGTGATAAAACTATTGAAGAGCAACTACAATGGTTGGCTAGAGGTCCATCTATCACAGTGCTTACATTCCAAGGCTACGAGATAAATGGTTACACATTCTACACGAAAGCCCAAGATGAAAAGAGCACAAACCAAAACAGCGGTGTCCATATAGATGCAATAATAGATGACAATGGAGAACTAGAAACATATTGTGGTGTCATTCAAGAGATATGGGAACTTGACTATGGACCTCTAAAAATCCCCCTTTTTAATTGTCAGTGGGTAAAAAAATACTGCAGGAGGTGTGGGGACAGACAAATATGGGATGACAATAGTGGATCTCAACAAGATTGGATACAAAGACGAACCATTCGTGCTAGCCAATGATGTGACTCAAGTTTTCTACATGAAAGACATGTCAAGCATACCGCAAATAAAGAAGGCTGATGATAAGAAGATTACTGATAATGAGCCAAAGCGTCACATAGTTCTACCGGGAAAAAGAAAAATAGTTGGAGTTGAGGACAAGACTGACATTTCAGAAGATTATGATCAGTTCGATGATATTCCACCATTTTCAATGAACGTTGACCCAAGCATCCAGTTAGCCAAAGAGGACACTCCATACTTACGTCGCGATCACAACCAAGGGACATTTGTGAAGAGGAAGATTGTTAACGTTCCCTTAGACGATGCAGATGTATAATAAGTTTCATCCCTTTGTGATCATGTAACCAAGAAACTATTTTCAGTAGTCAATGATTTCATCTAGCCCTAATCCTCCCATTAAATAGTAACCATATCAATTTTTGTAGCTTCATTAAATATATATAATAAATAAACTACTCAATTAAAATGAAACAAAACGAAATGCACATATGCAACAAGGTTAACAAGTGTCTAGCCACTGTATACTATTCAGTAATCAATTTTTGTAATTATATATCTTAATAAAAATAGTAACCATATCAATTTTTGTAACTTCAATAAATATAAAATAATAATTTTACGTACAAATATATACGAGCAAGACCAAATCATGATTACCATATTAATAACACTAGATGTTCTACTTAAGAAGGATTTTGCATGAACAGAAAAAATTTATTTGTAATTATTGCAGTGAAGGAAAAAATAATGCTCATTAGAAGATATTACTTGTTGATGATAATAAAGTTGTCATTTTGATTTTTGAAATGTATTTTTTGCATAGTATATATGAAAAGTAAGAATACTAAGATTTTTTCTGCTATTTTTTGCATTGTATAAAATTTATAATGAATAAACTAGAAATTTAGGATATTTAAAGTAAATTAAAAGGGAAAACAATGAAAAGCACATTTGTGCAGGGCCTCCTCTTGCCCCGGTACAAATGTGCTTTTCGTTATGGCGCGAAACGAAAAGCACATTTGTACCGGGGCAAGAGGAGGCCCGGTACAAATGTGGTGGGGATATATATGTCCCGGCCCCTTCTTCTCCCCTTCTTCCTCCTTCTTCCTCGTCTCGGCCCTCTGCATCCGTCGCCGCCGCCTCCTCTGCATCACCGTCGCCGACTCCCCATCCATCGCCGGCCACATCCCGCGCTCCCCGCCGGCATTTCCACCTCCCTCCCCGCCGCACCTTCCTCTCTCGTCCACTCCGCCGCGTCGCGCCATGCCGACGCGCGCCTCAATGCCGCCGCGCCGTGCCCTCCCCATCGTCGCCACCCACGTACGTCGTCCGCCGCCCGCCCCGCCGTCTGCCCGCTCCACGCGCGGTCCACCGCCGTCCGGATCCGCTCGCCCCCGGCCGGAAACAGCCCGCCCCCCGCGCCCGTCGTCGCCGTCGTCCGGCACCCGCGCGCCGTGGACGTCGTCCCGACCACCTCTCCGTCGATCCCGCGCGCCGTCCCCTCCATCCGCGCCATCCGCCCCGACCGCCGCCGTCCGCGCCATCGCCTGCTCCCTGCGCTCCCACGCCGCCGGGTAAAGCCCTGGCGCCGCCGCCCGTCGTCCCTCATTGGGGGCTGACGTCAGTCCTTTTTTTTAATTTATATGATTTATAATTTAGTGTATTTAGTTTAATATTTTAAAATTAAATTTCATTTAGATTTTGTAAATGTTATTTAGATTTACATGAATATTTAGACTTAGATTTACATGTAAATGTTATTTAGAATTAAATTTAAATTTAGATTCGCTCGACTCGACACGCTCGAGGCACGACTTGCTCGACACACTCGACACGTTAGACTCGCTCGCTCGACACGACACGTTAGACTCGCTCGACACGTTTGATTCGCTCGACATGACACTTCCGACTCGCCCGACATGCTCGACACGTTAGACTCCGCTCGATATGTTTTGACTCGCTCGACACGACCTCGACACGACACGTTAGACTCGCTCGACATGTTCGATTCGCACGACACGACACTACCGACTCGCCCGACATGCTCGACACGCTCAACACGACACTACGTACCGACACTCTCGACTCACCCGACACGCTCGACACGCTAGAAAATTAGTTATTTCAATAGAAAATTAGTTTCTTCATTAGAAAATTAGTTTCTTCAATAGAAAATTAGTTTCTCCATTAGAAAATAATGATTATTTATTCTTGTTATTTAGTGACAATGGATTCAATAGCGGAGCAACAACGCGAAGAGGCATTGTTAATGGACATAATTGCTAACAATCATGGTTTCAACAATCTGGTTAATGAACAAGATCAGCGTGAGGCTGACAGCTACCTGAACATGTCTGGTGATGGCATCGAAGCGGAAGAGCAACCAGTTGCCGAGACAAGAAACGATGGGCAACCATCAGAGGTATACTTAGTACAAACTAGTATCACGTTCCGCTTTAAGTTTAATTACTATATATATGTTAGTGGAGCAATCAGTTAATAGTCCTTAATTTTCTAGGAACCGTCATCGAGCAGCAAAAAGGCTCGTGGGATACGCGGTCCGAATAAGAAGCTAGAGGGTCTGTTTCATCATCACAGAAGTTTCTGACGAAGGCATGCCATTAGCTCCACATGACAATGTCGTCAAGTTGACCAACCACATTGGGGCTCTTGTCAGGGATCACATCCCAATAAGCTTTCGATATTGGAAAGGATCTAAAGCTGCAGCTGAAGTTCAAAATGAAGATGAAGAGGCACAAGAAAATGCACAACAATATGTGGTCCCGGACACAGAGAAGAACATGATTTGGGCTAAAGTGCAATTACACTTCTCATTTCCACAAGGTACAAATCTAGCAAATGTGCGGACTTGGGCGTTGCAGAAGGGTGCAATAGCCTTTCAGTCGTACAAGAAGCGGCTGAACAAAGACTACATCAAGAAGGGACTTGCACCCGATTTCACAAAGAAAGGACTTTCAAAGTTACGAGATCACTGGGATTCATTTGTGCAGTACAAGCAATCGCAAGAAGCCGCCAAGATAATTGAAACCAACACCATCAATGCATCTAAAAAGAAAGAATTTCATAAGCTTGGGTCTGGAGGTTACAAGGTGGCTATGCCCAAATGGGATAAGATGGAACATGATTGTATTGCACGTGGACTCATATCGGCAACTATAGATTGGCCCGAATGAGCAAGAACTTATTTTTATGCACATGGTGGCACGATCAATCCTGAAGATGGAACATTAGTACCGGGCGACCAAATAAGAGAGATTGCGGCAAGACTTGTTGAATTGATCCGCAAGACTACTGAAGGAACATTTGTGCCTGATCGAGAGAGAGAGAGAGAGACGAACTTAGTGCTGCAATAGGCACTAAAGAGCACGGTGGGCGTTGCCGAGGCAAAGGTGCAGTTCCATGGAAACTCACATGGCGTGACCAAATTGACTCCTATAAAAGTCACAAAAGGTCTAAGGACCAACAACAATGACAACTAAGAGAGTTGCAAGATCACGTAATCAGAACTGAGGGAAGAATGGAGAAAATCATTGACGAGCGTGTGGCAAGAATGGAGAAAACTATAGAAGGGGATAGCCTCACGGGCCACCATCGTGGAATTGAATATTACGCTAAAGTTTTTGTGGACCGAGTGGTCAATGGTTGGGCTGACCTGGAGTTGGAGGTACCGGGGCCTAATGGGGAAGAGGTTCTTCAAGATGCTGTGCATACTTGGATTTTTGGCCCAAAGCTCACATAAGGATTACGCAACAGCCACCTTCTCCTCCAGCTGACGATCAACTACCGCACTCACCAGCCGCCATGCCTGAACGCAACGATCAACTACCGCATTCACCAGCTGCAAGGGCAGAGCGCAGCATGAGTCCTGTAGTTGACAGGGATCCAAGCGAGAGTCCACCTCTTTCTCCACCTCCTGCACATATTAAGGGCAAGGGCAAGCAACATGCTCCTCCTCCTCCGCCTCCAAAGAAGGAGAAGAAACCCAAGCAGAAGAAGCCTCCACCAAAACTTGCTTACGACAAGACAGAGGAGGAACTTGACGAGGCAATTGAGGAAGAATTGAATAGACAGATATTCAAAGCTCCCAAGCCTCCAGTTGAGAAACCAGTTGACCAGGTCAAATTTCATCGTTTCATGAGGAAAATGGAGGAGGAAAGAAGAAAAAACCAGATGATCTTCCCAAGCCATTGAGTGACTACGACCGGCAAGTACTCAAGACTCAACGTGCGAAGAAGAAAACTGCATCTAAAGTTCCTCAACTTGGGACCCAGTCAAAGCAATCTATCCCCGACCTCAAGGTGCTTTCAACATTTGACCAGCAAGTGTCTGAATTTAACAAAGACACAGGTCTGACTGCAGCTCAAATTCGAGGGGAGGATGCAATCCCAACTCATGAAGGGACATATAGGGCAACTAGACCACTTACACCATATGAGCAACAATTGCTTGATTTTGCCAAATCCTCGGGCCTGACTGCAGCACAACTTCTAGGGGATGAGGAAATTGCAAAGCATACAGGGGCAAATAGACCGAAATATGTGCCTGGGCGTGAGCTTGTGTGGCCGCGATTGCTCCAGTATCTTCCAACGAGGATGTATGAATTGCACAAGTGGCACATGTCCCAAGCTGCCGCCGGAATGGAGATGCTCTATGTTCGCATTGAGGACCATCATTATTTCCGTGGGCAAGAGGTCTTCACTATTCCAATGGAGGAATTCTGGTTCCTATTCAATATGGATGCACTTGACGTCTCATTCGTCAGTTGCTGGTGTTTGTAAGTGTTTATTCTACTATAAGTTAAAAATCAATGCTCTAGGCACTTTATCCCATATCTAAACTTGTATATTTTTTTGTGTCATACAGTTTTGAGATGCAACATACCAGGAGGAAAGGAATCATGAGTGTGGGCTACATGGATCTTTTGATGATAACTGAGACCACTCTCAAACTTAATGAGACGGAAACACTTAATCACATCATCAACTATCTAGACAAACACCATGATAAGGCTTGCATAGAGCTACCATACAACTTCGGGTGAGCAACGTGTATCTCATCTCCTTATCTTTTTCAAAAATTACATTGCATATTTTAAGAAACTAATACTTCTCTGCATCTATGGACAGCTTCCACTGGATTCTCTTTAGTTTTTATATGACGCGAAGCAAGGTCTTTGTCTTCGACTCTTTGTACAAGACTACAGATAAAAAGAGATATCAAGATGTCGTAGAGTTGATTAAAACTGCATGGACTTGTCTTTGTGATAAGTACCCCGGAAAGTTCCGCAAAAACCTTTATGTTCACTATGATTGACCAGTACGTGTCTTTGCTTATTCTTCAATTCTTACATTACAATAAAAAATTATTTCATGACTTGGTTTAACCATATGTACGTGCAGGTCATGATGCAGCCTTCTGGCACCAATCTATGTGGATATTATGTGTGCGAGTTCATGCACCATCTTACAGTCTGCGCTGGTGGTGGCAAATTCGAAGAGAAGGTGCGTGCACACACAATTGCGACTACATGTAGTTCTTATTGTTCATATTCTCCGATTCGGTTCTTATTCTTTTGTTCATATTCTTTGGTAGATTTCCGGCATCAAGGAAACATTCCTCGAGACGGAACAAATCCAATTGATACAATAATAATTATGTGGATTTCTTCTAGACGAGGTTATTAGTCCAAGGGGGGAGTTTTATGCTGGCTTATCCTCCGTTGTTAGTATACCAGCGACGACCGGAGAAGGGACAAGTCAGAACATGAAGGAAGCATCTGGAAGTAAAGACAAAGGCCAAGCATCTGGAAGCAAAAATTAAACTCTGCTAACATTTCATCCAATGTATATTATTAATCTAAATTCCAGTGCGCACAAAATGCTAATGTATAATATTATTTCCAAAGTTCTTCAATTTCAGGATTTGAGATGATATATTCTACATGCATTCGTATATATTTATTTGTATAATATTAGAGATAAAACTATACAAATAAATATATACGAATGTATGTAGAATATTATCTCAAATATAACATTTTATATGTCACATGACTTTATATTACAGCGTATTACGATTAGTATTAGTACTTTAAGCAAATACGTTAGAGAAAACAAAAACATAAAACAAAAAAAGAAGCATTTGTACCGGGTGGTGCCTCCACCCGGTACAAATGCCCCCTGCCACGTCGCCGGGTGGAGGGCACATTTGTACCGGGCCTAGGCTCCGCCCGGTACAAATGCTTGACCACATTTGTACCGGATGGTTTGTACCGGTTCAATACCCGGTACAAATGAGGGTTTTGAAGCGGTACAAAAGGTCGTTTTTCCAGTAGTGTTGGCCCAGGCGCATCTCTCCCTCGCTCTTTCCTTGCCCCGAGCCGCCCGCCAGCCCTTACTCCCCGAGCTCCCGCCCGGCCTCCGCCTAACCCTAGCGCCGCCGCCGCACCAGCGCAGTTGCGCGCCTGTGCCGCCGCCCGCCTGGCGCCCCACCGCACCTGCTAGTCTGCTGCCCTGCTGCGCTGCGCGCCTACGCCGCCGGCCGGCCGGCCCGCCGCACCTGCGCCGCGGTCGCCGGAGCCCGAAAGGAGAAGGGCCAAAAGAGCCTGAAGAGGTGAAGTCCGAAGAGCTAAAGAGCGGAAGAGGTGCAGTAGAGCAGAGGATAGAGGACACGATGAAGGCTCAGAGCAAGAAGAGATGTAGGACGCTGACATCTTTATTTTCTCTCGTGCCTACTCCGGTAATTTCATCAGGCCCATCTTTTGTGCAACAACGAGAACCGGAAGTAGGTGGAACATCATGATTTTAGTTGTCTTTGTGCGCTATTGTACTGTATTACCGTGTTATGTGGGAGGGTTTTGGTAGTCTAGTTGCTTTGGCAAGTGACCCTAGGCGTCAAAATGATTTCTGTCCACCACCGCACGGATGAGATTTTTTTGTTCTGAAAAAGTTAGGCTTTTTTCGAGCATACCCGCAAAATGCTCAGATATATAGTCAGATCCATATGACATCAATCAAATTCATTTCACACTCCGTTGCGCTGTTGCAGCCAAGAAACCTCGAGAATCCCTCGCTTCCTTTGTTTCTCCCATCGGCCCCACAGACGGCCATCCCAGTTTCAAACTTTCAATGGACGGGGCTAATAATAATGGTCATTTTCTGATCTGGCAAGCAACAACCGTTCATGAATCGCGGCAGGATTTTCTGCGTTCGTGACATCAGCGTTCATGAATGTAATCAGGCGTTTTGTGCTTTTGTGCATCACGAATAAAAAAGAAACTTTCATGTTCACAATGGCTGGGACTGTTTATTTTCGTAGTAGTATTTTTGTGTGTGAATAGTAATATGTGATTTATTGTCCATCCGAATACCACTTCACTTGCTATGTACTGTACAAGTCGACCGATATTAGTTAATTGCCTTATTATTACTAGTAGTGCACCAAATGATCCATGCAAACAATTAGAAAAGAAAATGCATTATATGTCAAGGACTTAACTATGTGTGTGGTTGTTGGTTTATTTATGACGACCGAATTTACCTAGCAAGCCATATTCAAAGTACAAGTACTCCCATTTTTCTATGAACTTAACGCATTTTTCTATATTTATTTCATGAATATCAACAATGTCTCTCTCTGTGCTAGGAGATATGTCCATCGATAACGAGGCTTGCATGCTTTTTATTATCTTAAGATCTGCCATCACGGATTATAGGGGTAGGGTTAGTGTACTGAGCATTTGCATCTATAGAAGGATTTTCATTTTCACATAACAAGGTGATGGATCCTTCAAGAACTAAGCTCATTGACACGCGCGGAAACCCAAACCAACAGCTTGCACAAAACAAACGAGCTCACGGGCCATCTGACACGAGCATGACATCACGCACTAGGACTCCATGACCCATTTTCAGGAGTGCCTAGGGTTTAGGATTTTGGAGGAACTTTTTTTTAGCAAGATCACCAGAACTTTCATTACAATAGTGCAGCATGCCAGCATTACAATCTGACTCGCCCACCTCCACTAGTCCTATTCGGAAGGCGTCTGACCAAGACATAACCGCCATCGACGTCGAGGGTAGACTCGCACAAAGATGAGCCCCCTCATTGCCTTTCTGCAGGTTTACAAAAGAGATAGAAAAAAAGATTGAGAACGCTGCCTAGCTCTATGCTCTCGTGCCAAAGACCCGCAATCGAACTCGGTTCGCCATCTCATGTGCACAGCAAGTTTACTAACTGAGATTTTGGATGAACTGTCAATGCACTTGGATGCCAACATTCAAGAACAACAGGAGAAGCCTCAAGCATGCTCCTCTGCTTGTCGACAAATAATTAATTGTCTATAGAAGGAGAACGACCTTTCATCCTTATCCCATTGTTCATCATCTGCAGTAACCTTAGTTATCGGGATTGAATGCAGACCGGTAGTGATTATGAAGGGATTTACTCATTGTCTTTGTGATAATAATGGAGCTGCTCGAATAATCAAATTAGCAAACCAACTTGTTACAAGCATTTCACCGAACACCTTGTGAGCATGAACAAATTTAAAATAGCAGCTATGCTTCAAACTTTCTCACCACAAACTGTCCAATGATTCAATAACAAAAGACTTGTAGCAGCTAGCTCACTAGAATATCAGTCCCCATCATCTCACACATATCAAAGAACACACATATGCCTCCCATTCCATCTCATCCATACAAGCAACCACTTCATATGGATCATTGAATAGCAAGTAAGATGGTGATTTAATCAACATATATGGCAAGAAAATACCAAACCGAGAGTAGACACCAGTTACGTGGAAATCTCTTGTGGATAAAAACCACAGGCGGTAGCAAGAATCCACTATATGAAGAAGCAATACACGAGAGGTGGGACCACAGGAGCTAACAAGGATTTTCCACATGACAAGGTCATGGATCCTTCAAGGACTAAATTTATCAGTTGAGGGCCATTTTTTTCTCAAAGGATAGCAAAATATTTGCTGCAAATTTTATATCACAGAAAGGAAAATAAACCATGTGATGGTCCAGTTTTTTTTATTGAGAACAGATCCGAAAACCAAACACTTTGCGTTGTGTGGGCAAATAAGTCAACAAAACCAAAACTCAGCACTGTGAAATGCCCCCATGTGGCCACACGGGCGACACACTGAGAGAAGGTGGTCTCACTCCCACCTCTCCCCCACTGATACCCTCTATCCTGCTGGCAGGTATGGTTCCGCACTTGCCGAGCTCAACTCGGCCCTAACCCCACTCTCGGCGAGGTGGTGTGTACGAAAGTCCTATCGACAAGTTGATCCACTCGCTTTCAGACCGGGGCAAGCTCATGTCCTCCATACGCAAGTAAAACCCCAACACCTAGGCTCCGAAAACCGTAAAAGTAGGGATACACTGAGGAGTGCACCCCCGTCTCCGATTCCAGATCGGTTGTTTCGAGCTCACCCCCGCCAAAGTACCCAAAACGCCTTCTCCTGTCGGTTTTTATCCCACTCACGCCAAGAACCGCTATTCCCATCCCAACACATGCATCGCGAAGCTCAGCGTATATACACGCTTATAAACATATATAGTAGTAGGACAATCAAGGACAGGATAATTAAAGTAGGCAGTGCAAGGTTCATCAACATGCATATAAAGTAAAGCGCTAGCATACTACATTGCAATGTCTAATAGGTATTCAGAATCAGTCGGGCGTGAACCTGGGGTCGGGTAGTCCTCAGCAGCGTAGTCGTCGGCGTAGTCGTACTCCGGGATCAGCTCCCCGGCTCCAGCTGCTCCTATTAACGCGTAAAAGAAAATAAAGAGCGGTCCTATTGCAATTAACTCCAAATGAACAGCAATTAAGAGCCAAAAGAGAGCGAACACTATCCTAACACGGAGTTTAAGATTTTAGAGAATTTCTGGAAAAGGTTTTGTATTTTTCGGAGTTAAAATAGATTTATCACGATTTTCTGAAGATAAAATACATTTCAGGAAATCCAAAATACGCTTTTACCATATAAAACAGCGCAGCCACAAAGGATCCGGGCTGGATCCGCTGCGGCCCGTGGCACAGCAGGCGGCGGTGGGGTGTGGACGCCATTGGCCGGCGCATAGGATCCGAAGGGATCTGCTGTGGCCAACGGCTGCGCAGGCGACCGTGTGGCGTGCAAGGGGATAGATCCGACCAGATCGGATACGGCCAGAGCGGCGTGTGGAAGGGAAAACCCCCCACTGGGTTTTGTGCTCGGTCACCAGGTGTTCGACGCATTGCTCCAGAGGAGCGGCGGCCGGAAAAAGCTCACCGGCGGCGAGTGGATGCAACGGCTAGGACAACAAGCACCACGGTGTGCGAGAGCAGGGCGTAGGGTTCTCCAGGGGCAAAGAAAGGGCGGACCTTGGCTTGCAGACCAGGCCCGGCGGCGATGGGGTAAAGCGTCGACACGGCGGCGGAACAGGGGAATCTCACGGCCGCTCGGCTGGGTGGCCAGCGCCGGAGTGCCCTCGCGTGCACGCGCGTGAGCGCTCGGGTGTGCGGGTGTGCGTGCACGCGTATGCGCGACGGCGGTTGACTCGGCGAGTCTGCGTGCGCGGCGGACGCCGGTGGCTCGGCCACGGCGGCGGCGCGGCGACGACACGCGAGAGGAAACGGTCCAACCTGGGGTTGCATCCGCACGATGTTCGCGCGTGCGCCCGTGCGCGGGGTGCGCGGCGGCGACACGGCGGAACGTCGCACACAACGGCGAACGGGATGGGGAACAGACCCGGGCGGCGACGACAGTCCGGCGGCACGATTCCCTTCACGGTGCCGGTGTCCATCGCACACGGGCGTGTGTGTTCGTGAGTGCACAGGTGTGCGTGCGTGCGCGCGTGGGTGCTCGCGTGCATGACGCGGCCAGGAAGGGACAGGGCCGGCGGCGACACTGAGCGCGGCGCACGGCACGGCGGCTCGGGGATCCGTCGATTGAAACACAGCAGCAAGACGCGCGCGCGAGGAAGAAGGCAGCGGCACCTGCAAGAAGCTTCCCAGCACGGCACGAAGGCCGGCCTCACACAGCGGCGTGCGCGGCGGTGGCGACGGACACGGTGTTCCCCCTTGGCTCGAAGGCCAGGACATCAACAGATGAGCGGGAGAGCGCGTCCTCACCTCGGTGGCCACTGGCCGACGTGCAGGCGTTGGTGTAGAGGGGCGGAGCGGGGTCGTCGGCGAGGAAGAAGACGGCGGCGCGGAGCAGAGGAAGCAGGGGATGCAGGCGTGCGCGGCGTCGGCGGGTCCAGCTCCTCCTCACGGACGGCTCCGGCGGCGACAGTGGGCGACGCTCCCTCGGATGGCCTCCCCGCCTCCTTCTCCTCCTCCTCTCCCCCTGACGTCACCGGCGGCGGGAATGGGGAGGAAAACTCCCGGTTGGGTAGGGTTTGGGCGCTCCCCACGGCGGTGCTCTATATAGGTGGTGGTAGGTGAGGCGGACGGCGGATAGCGCCTCGGGACGCGTGGGTGCCATCCACGGCGGCGGGCGTGGCCGCACGACCGCTCTTTCCATGGTGGCGCGGCGGCGTGAGAGAGCAGAGGAAGGGGAAAGGGGAAAAGGAAGAAGAAAGGTGCGGTGATGTGGCGTTGGCAGCTCGGCCCCACCGGTCGGCGACTCGGGCGCGGTTAAGGATAGGCAGGCCGGCTGGCTGCCCGGTTGTTGGGCCGCGCATGGGCCAAGGGGGGTGCGGCGGACTTGAGGGCTGGGTTACGGCCCAGACAGCGGGTAAGGGTTTTCTTTTAACTAAAACACTTAAACAATTTACATTCAAATTTGAATTTCATTCAAATTTGAATAACAAACAATAAATCCCAAATAAAAGCCAAAGAAGATCCAACTCCTCACACTAACATTTTATATGACCTAGAATTATTTATTCGACTTAAAATAAATCTAAGAATATGGGGTGGAGAAAAAGAAGACATCCTTATATTATTTCATATGCACTCAAGTACAAAGCAAAAATTTTGAAATCCATATTTTTGAAATCAAGCAAATTCCAGGTCGTGTTTAGATAGGAGTTGAAATTTTTTTCAACCCCTTTTGACCACTAATTAAAGGTATTAAATAAAGCAGTTTATAAAACTACTTCCACACCTCAATGTAAATTTCTGAGAGCAATCTAATGAGGGCTTTGACCACACGATTAGAGAATAGTTACTGTAGCATTACTGTAGCAAATCATTAAATTAATTATACTATTAGATTCATCATGCAAAGTTGCACTCATATGTGAAAAGGTTTTGCAAATAAATTTCATTTAGTACTTCATGCATACAAGATTCCTTTCTCCGAAAAAATTTTAGAAGGAATCTAAACAGGGCCCCAGGATGTTACATGTATGGCTAACAGTGGCGTGAATAGCGTGAGCATGTGGGGGATTCATTCATGAGATTATTCCTTATTTGGCCCTAAAAAACTTCCACGTCCCTTTCTTGGCCCTGGAAAACTTTTCGTTCCCCATTTGACCCTGACTACAACTTTCGTTCCTTCCTTGGCCTTCCGTCGGGTTTTCCATCCCGGAACCGTTAGCCGGCATGTGAAAAGACGACTTTGCCCTGTGGGGCCCACCGCCCTTCTCCCTCCTCTGCCCATCCCCTTCTCCACCCGCAGGCCCGCGACGTGCTCCGGTGGCACCCCTGGACGGAGCAGCTCCTCGACGATCCAGCAGCGTCGCGCCTCGCCGGCGGTGTCCTCCTGCGGCAGTTGCGGCATCCTGCGCCAGTTTGGCCACCCGCGCCAGCTGCTCGTCACCGTGCCGGCAGCTCGGATTCGACGGCGGTGTCCTCGATTCGGTGGGGCTGATGCTCGATTCGGCGGCAGCGAGATAGATTCGGCGGCGCGGGTAGCGGTGGCGTCCTCACGCGTAGGTGACGCGTCTGGGCACGGCGGAGTGCGCCCTCCCGACTCCACGGCCTCCCCGACCTGCCGACTCTGCAGGCGCTGGTGGAGGAGCGGCCACCGGCATCGTCGGGGCCCGACGTCATGCCCCGCGGCCGCCACGAGCTGCGGAGGGGGCGGAGGGAGCAGTGCAGCCCCGCGGCTGGCTGGGGGAGGGAGAAGGGAAGCCGCCCCCTGCTCCTCCACGCCGTGGCCGCCATGGCCGCGCAGGCGGTATCCGCCGGAGAGGAGGCGTCGGCGGAGCAGCTGATCTGTCGTCCCCGCCACGCCGCCCTGCTTGAGGTCGAGGCCACCGTCCCCGCCACGCTGCCGCCCCACCGCTGCTCCTGCGCCGCCAGCTTCGAATCGAGCTCCGCCGTCGTCTCCACGCGCGCCCGAGCTCGGACGGGGGAGAGGGGGTGATGGGGCACGCCGCGGGGAGCTCCTCCGCAGCTGGCCCGATCCGCACTCCTCTGCTTCTGCCCGAGGTCGACGGCGCCGAGGAGGGGCGCGCGGCTCGCCGGGGTTGGTAGCAGGGGAGGGAGAAGGGCGGTGGGCCCCACGGGGGCAAAGTCGTCTTTTCATACGCCAGTTAACGGTTCCAAGATGGAAAACCCAACGGAAGGCCAAGGAAGGAACGAAAGTTGTAGTCAAGGCCAAATGGGGAACGAAAAGTTTTTTAGGGCCAAGAAAGGGATGAGGAAGTTTTTGAGGGCCAAATAAGGAATAATCTCTTCAAAATAATCTCTCTTCTATACACTTATATTTTTTTTCAAAATTGCACACTTAATTTTTTGACCTTCAAATTCAAAATCAACGACTTTGATCTAACTGCTCATTCTTCCCCTCTACCCACACCCACTTCCTCTCCAGCTTTATCCGTTCCCTCCACCTTTCGTGACGCTCTTCAGTTGCTGCCTGCCAGGCAGCTCGATCCAGCCCCAGACGCTCAAAATCCAACGCCTGAGAGCGTTGGCCGGTGCCTTCTTTCTTGGGATCCCTTCTTTCTTTCTTCACTATTGGCACCCATCAGTTGCTGCCTTTGAGCGAATGCTTTTTAATCTTTGTCACTTGTTGATGGCTTACGGCCACCGGTGTTCTGCTGGACAAACTATAGGCATGCTTTAGTTCAGCTGGGCAAAACCCATTCAGAGTTCAGAAGACTTCAGGTCCCCAGACAGATGATTCTCTACTGCCTCGATTTGTGAACCAAAACATGAAGCGTGCAAATTGAAGTTTTGAACGAAGCACTGTAGTAGCAAATAAGGCTGAGATCGAGAACATCTTTTTAGGGCAGAGATTGAAGAAAATTGTTCATCAAACACATCAAAAGGTAGTATGGAAACCAAATACAAGCAAATTAGCACCATCAAATGCCAGTCCCAGTTAGAGGATTCAATCTAATCAGCCACACACACAACGGCAGCCATCATCTCCTGTAGAAGAAACGCTTGAAGTGGAAGCTGAGATGCAGGACACCCCTGTCGAAGGTGCACCTGAACCCAGCCTTCCGCGAGCGCTCCCACTCCCTGTTCACGATCCTGAACGCGACGTCCTCGTACGGCCAACCAGCGTGGAACCTGACGATGCACGTGTCGCCGCTCCCGCCGCCGTCCTCCTCGACGGCGCACTGCGGAGACTTTGCGCCGGCGAGCTCGGGGTAGTGGAGCACGAACGTGTAGCCGCGGACGATCTTGGGCGGCGGGCGGTCGTGGTCGTAGTGCACGCGGTTGTACTTGTTCCACTCGTACCCCATCCGCGCCCGCGCGACGTACTTGGGCCTCCTCCACTCCGGCCCCGCCGCCGGCGTCCGTGTCGCCGGCAATGCGACGGGGCGGAGCGGCTCCGACCCCTCCTCGTCGGCGTCCGTATCTTGGCGATCGCGTTTCGCGTCTGTCTTGTAATCATCGAAAGAGGGCGGCGCGTCATCGCCGGTGGAGTAATTCTGTGCCAGGAACTTCTTGGCCTTCTCAAAACGGATGAGCCCTATCACCTCCTGCAGTTTGTCGCCGATCTTGGACTCGCCGGCGGCCATACGCACGGCGATGGTCTGCTGCGTCGCTTCAAGCTCTTCAAGGTTCTTGCCCTCGACGACGTTCATCATGTCAGCCGCAACTTCCGAGTGTAAGTACACCCCGTTTCGTCCGGCAGACCCGGCGGCATTCAGGATCTCGGCATCGCAGAGCACATTGGCGGCCTCCCAGAAGGACCCGTTCGCCGTGTCGAGATGGACCTGCGCCCTGATCTCCTCGCCGAGCTCCTTGAGCTCCTCCGCGGACGCGCCACGGAACGCCGCGAGCGCGCACCGCCGCGCCCCGGCGACGGACTCCACGAGCATGTCGATGCGCCTGGGTCGGCCCTCGGCGAATCGTATCCCGGCCCTGCGCCTGCTCTGCTCGAGGAGGAACGCGGCCTCCTTGGCCTCCTCCTCTGCCCTCGCGAGCGCCGGAGCCACGGGCGGCGGCGGGGACGCGCGCCGCGGCGGACGCCTTGACCCCGTCGGCCTCCTTCCGGCGGGCGAGGCAGCGGCGCCGCTCCGACCGGGCCGAGACGATCCCCGGGAGGACGCCGCGGGACAGGTCGTTGTCCAGCTTCTTGCGCCAGACAAACGCGCCGAGGCCCCGCGACGCCAGCTTCTCCGAGACCGCGACGGCGCGGCGGCGGACGGCCTTGGACAGCGCCTTGGACGGCCGCGTGGGCGTGGCCTCGCGCGCGATCGCGGGGGAGGCGGCACGACGTTTCCCCATCGGCGGCGCGCGATCTCGAAACAATCAAAGTTCGAAGCGCACCCGGATAGAAGCGTTATGCTGGCATCGCTCGCGAGACGCGAACCGACTCGGCTGGCGCGAGTCGGTTAGCTGCGCCGAACCGACTCCAAGTCTCCAACGTGGGCAGCACGGAATCACGGATTGTCTCCGGATTCTTTCTAGTATTTAAGGTTGTTTTATTTTACTCCGTAGCAAGGTTCTAAATAGCCGGGCCGCTATAGACGGATATAACTTCTAGAAAGAGCAGTCGCTATGGTATTTAGCCTGCTATAGTCGGCTATAATTCACTAAATGCTGGCTATATCCTGCTAAATACCATAACGGCAGTCCTACTGCTAAACGCCTTAGCCTGTTATTTAATACCATGCTCCGTAGTAACGAACTACGTGTTTGGCAGAGCTCCACGTAGCTCCAGATCCAAAAAAACCAACTCCGCTCCAAAAATTGTCAGCCAAACACAACCAGCTCCAGCAGCTCCACCGTGGATCTGCTCCAAAAAAACGGTGGAGCAAGCCCCAACTTCATGGTTTTCGTGGAGTACCTCAGGAGGTACTCCACCAGATCTAAGTTTCGTGGAGTTAGGGTAAATTACCCACCACTGCCACTGGTTAAAAAAAAGGTTCGTTCTAATTTTTCCTCGCGACTCTCCTCCCCGACGTCGCAGGAGCCTCCTCCCCATGCCCGACCTCGACCCCTCCTGCTCCGGCCGCCGCGCCCTGCCGGTGAGGCCGTGCGCCCGCCCGCCACCGGCGAGGCCGCGCCCATCCCTGTGGCAGCCGGCGGCGAGGCCGCACCCGCCCCCGCGCGGCCCTTCCTCCTCTCCAGCGGGCGAAGGCATCCTCTTCGTCTTCCTCGCGGCCGGCGAGCCCCTCCGCGGTTGCTCCTCTTCGCCGGCGTGCCCCTCCGCAGCGAGCCGCGCGCGGCTATTCCGCCCCGGCGAGGTCACGCGCCGACCTGGCCGCGCCCCGCGAGGTCCTCTTCCCCGGCGAAGTTCGGACACGGCGGCGACGACGCTGCTCCACTACCTCGCGGTGAGATCCCACCCACTCGTGCCTGCCCTGCGCCATGGCCGCCGGTTGGGGTGCCGCGAGGCCGTCCGCATCCGTCGGCCGCGAGCGCTGCAAACCGGGAGCGCGGAGGCCGGGCGGCGATGGCAGGCCATCGCCGAGGCCTAGGCCGGGCGCGAGCGGAGGAGGTCCGCCGCCGCGCGGCACCTGCCCCGGCCCTGAGGTCGCCGCGCCCTGATACCTCGCCGGCTCGCTGCGCCCGCCGCGCCGGCAACGGTGAGGTCGCCTGCTCGTCCGACGAAGGAAGAAGAGGAGTGTTTTCTTTTTTTTATTCTCCAGACATGTGGACCCTAGATGTCATAGGCACGATTGGAAATTTGGAGCTGTACCAAACACTTTGCTGGATCTGAGATCCACGGTGAAGCTGCTCCACGGTGAAATTTCGTGGATCTGCAGCTGTGGAGCTATTTTTACAGAGCTGGAGCTCTCCCAAATACACCGTAAATCAACTAACAATGCTGGAATTTCATCCGAGAGTCCAAGCCAAGCTCGAACGTATCATGTACCTTATGTTGGCTGACAACGTACCCGTTATTTGATTGAATAATACGTAGTATATACTCTCCTTTTGTCAACAGAAGGTACAATACGCACCTAATATACGAAAAGCTAAACAGAGCACAGCTATCTGTTTGACATGATGCCATTATATTAGCTTCGCCGCATGTTTTTTCTTGCGTATTAACACAATCCACGTTTCAGAAAAGAACAAATAAATAAAATCCAAATCAAACGAGGTGGTTGCCTGGTTGGCAGGTTGCAGGTTGCAGGTTGCTTGCTCTGTTTAGGAAGCAAACACTCACCTTCGTGGTCTCGTGGATGCTGGACAATTTGTACCCGTGGTCGGCCGTTTCTGAGCGAGCTCCCAGCAACCCGATGAGATCACCAAATGTAACTGCCATCCGTGCAGAAGAAAGTCAATATTTAGTAAATTTTTTTGAAGTATTAAATGTATTTTTTACCACTAATTAGGGATATTAAAAAAAACTGGACCAGCAGGGTATGACGCCCCCGGGCTGTGTTTTAAGAAGACATTTTCACACAGGTCTAGAAAATCCTCGAACCTCCACCCATACACAGCGGCACCACACCATCCGTGAGATCAGACCGGCCTTAGACATGTGCTTTGACACGGACAGACGAGAGGATTTTTTTTTCAACACGCACCAAATGCACCAACCCGCGGCCACAATTTCGCCCCCGGAGGGGTTCAAACTGTGGCCGACAGCGTACCACGCCAGCGCCATGACCAAATGGTCTACACGCGACTGGTATTAGGGGTGTTAAATAAAGACAGTTTACAAAACTACCTTCACACACCTAGGTAAATTTCCGAGACGAATCTAATAAGGCCTTTGACAACATGATTAGAGGATGATTAATTGGCTCTGCACTGACATTTAGAAGCCTGGAGTATCAGTAGCTAGTACTTAATTCAAAGATGTGGATCATATCATTGTGGCCTGGATTTTCTTTCATGTTTAATTCCTAGTACATTGTAGACGAACTACCGTTTGTAAAAAAAATTATAACAATGATCATTTGTACTGTTAATTGGAACGCAACACTTGCGCAGGGTTCCATCATTTCAGAATTTAGAGTATTGTATGGTCCTGTTCTTCTATAGCTCTCTTCCTCGGTGCTGATGCTTCTCAAAGTGCGCCAGGGAACCAAGGCAAGTGCTTCTCTGCTTCTAGCCTTCTACCGATTCAGAGTTGATAGTGGAGAGTTTAGACTTTAGAGACATTAGAGTTTAACTGTTTAAGACATTCAGACATTCAGTAGTTGACTAGTTGAGTACTTGTACAATTATGCATTTGTGCTATGTAGGATTGCTGTACAATTGAGAATTCACTAGAGATTTAGAGAATTAGAGATTATTACATATTACAGATAACAGATTAGAGACTCAGATTAGTAGATTACTAGATTAGATCATTTGAGAAAAGAGAAATAATTATTTACTAGTTTACGTAGGTTTCTCTAGCACTGCTTCAACTGCACAAACAAATGTTTCAGCTATTGATTCAAGTGATCCAGCATGGAAATACTGCACAATGCCTGATCCAAGCAAAAAGAATTCTCTGAGGTGTAACTTCTGTGCAAAAATTTATCATGGTGGTATAACAAGAATCAAGTACCACTTGGGGAAAGTTCCTAAGTGCAATGTGGCAAAGTGTGGCCGTGTTCCTGCTGATGTTACTGAAGAAATGGTTGCATTGCTCACAAATAATATTGCTAGCAAGAAAAGGAAGGCAAAGTATAAAGAAGAAGATAGAGCTGTAGTGGATTTAGACCATTCAGAGGGAGAAGAATCAGATGATGCTGATGATGATGCTGAACCAAATCATGTTGCTGTGTTGAAGAGAGTGAGAGGTGCCTCTTCTAGTGGCCCTATTGAAAAGTATTGTAAGTTAACTCAAGAGGAGACAGTTGCTGCAAGGAAGAGCAAGGGACTTGCAGAGAAGGTACAATCAAAGTTAACAACTGAGAAGAGAGAAGAGAGGAGAGACAGAGCATGTGAGTATATCTGCCAGTTTTTCTATGAAGCAGGTATTCCACACAATGCAGTGACACTTCCAAGCTTTGACCTTATGCTAGAAGCAATTGGAGACTTTGGTAGGAATTTGAGAGGTCCTTCTAGAGATGAGATGAGTGGGAGGTTCTTACAAAAAAGAAGGAAGAAGGTGACTGAATTATTCAAGGGACACAAGCAAAGTTGGCAGCTTCATGGCTGCACTGTAATGACAGATGCTTGGACTGACAAAAGAGGCAGGGGGGTGATGAATTTGGTTGTTCATAGTGCACATGGTGTTTGCTTTCTTGATTCTGTGGACTGTTCAGGTGCAAGGAAAGATGGCAAGTACATCTTTGAACTGGTGGATAATTGCATTGAAGACATAGGGGAGAAGAATGTAGTTCAAGTTGTGACTGATAATGCCAGAGTAAATGAAACTGCAGCTACATTATTGAAAGCAAAGCGTCCAAACATATTTTGGAATGGTTGTGCTGCCCACACTATTGATCTCATGTTGGAGGACATTGGCAAGATATCTTCAGTTGAAGCTACAATTAGCAAAGCAAAGAGTTTGACTGTGTTTCTCTATGCTCATACAAGGGTTTTGGATCTGATGAGGAAGTACCTACAGAAGGACTTGGTGAGGTGTGGCATTACTAGGTTTGCTACAGCCTATTTGAACTTGAAGAGCTTGCAGCAAAATAAGAAAGAATTGCAGAGACTCTTCAGATCAGATGAGATAAATGAATTGGGATATCTGAAGAAGGCAAAGGGAAAGGCAGCCAACAGAATTGCGAAGTCTGACACATTTTGGAAAGGAGTTGATACTGCTGTCAACTACTTTGAGCCTTTGGTTAATGTCCTAAGAAGAATGGATAGTGATGTGCCAGCAATGGGGTTCTTGTATGGATGTTTGCTAGAAGCAAAGAATGACATACTTGAGAGGTTTGGCAATGATCAGAATAAAGTTGAGGAAGTGCTTGCTATAATTGACAAGAGATGGGAAACAAAGTTGAAGACTCCTTTACATAGGGCTGGGTACTATTTAAATCCATACTATTACTATCAAAACAAGTTGGACATTGAGCAAGATGGATCATTTAGAGAAGGTTTAATAACTTGCATTACAAAGCTAGTTGACGATGTAGATGTTCAAGACCAGATCATTCTTGAGCTCGAGCGGTATCAGGATGCAGATGGATCGTTTGGTAGAGAAATGGCTAGAAGGCAGTGGAGAACAAACAAAAAATTTGATCCAGGTAAATAACAGCAACTACTGCCCTACTACCTTGCTATTTTTTATTCTATCTATTTTTTGTGAGTTCCTGCTAGACTGTCACTCATGTGTGCCTTGCTTTAATTTGCAATGTAGCTAAATGGTGGCTGAATCATGGAACTGATGCACCAAACCTCAGGAAATTGGCTGCAAGAATTCTTAGTCTGACATGTAGCTCATCAGCATGTGAAAGAAATTGGAGTGCATATGAGCAAGTAAGCATATTCTTCTCAGTTCAAATTTACTCTTTACAGTCTCAATTCAATTTTTCATTTTTTTAATATTGACAAATTGACATCTTGCCATCTTGGATAGGTTCACACGAAGAGACGTAACAAGCTCACACATGACAGGATGAAGGATCTTGTCTTTGTGAAATTCAACTCCATGTTGAGGCAAAAGAGAGAGAACACAACTAGAGATCCAATTGTGTTAGCTGATGGAGATGAAGATATTGAGTGGCTCACAGACATGTCAAAGCCAAAGACAAATGTAGAAGCTGAAGAACAGGAGCAGGTGGCCAATGTAGATGAAGGTGGATCATCACATGGAGTAGCAACTACACAACACAAAAGGAAGAGAGGTAAAGCTAATCCTAGGCTTAGGAAGAGAAAGAGGTTGATTCCTGTTCTAGATGATGAAGCTGAAGAAGCATCTACTACTTCCTCTTCTGAAGATGAAGCTGACAGTGAGACTACATCCCCAGCTGCCTCTTCTGGTGATGAGTACTACTCAGATTAAATGGCTAAGGCATTGTTGAAGTGTCTGTTTGAAGTTTGAACTTGAATAATCAAACTAAACTGTGATGTAGTACTGATGAAACTCAATTTATGTACTACTGTTATGATTTGAGACCTGATTTGTGTGTTTTTAGACTTATTCCTTAAGTTTGGTTCTGTCTGCACTCGAATATGTGTTGAAATTGGTAAAATATGTGCTGTAACAGGGTAAATTCTGTTGATTTTTTTGAAAAACGCTATTTGGCATAGCGCCGCTATAGCGGCCGCTATAGCGCTAATAGCTTTTCAGAGAGGCTTCCGCTAAATTCTATAGCCCGCTATCCGCAACATTGGTTGAAATTGGTCAAATATGTGCTGTAACAGGGTAAATTCTGTTGATTTTTTTGAAAAACGCTATTTGGCATAGCGCCGCTATAGCGGCCGCTATTGCGCTAATAGCTTTTCAGAGAGGCTTCCGCTAAATTCTATAGCCCGCTATCCGCAACATTGCTTCCTCCCCTAACTATATTGTGCTATCATATTGCTGTTTTTGTACCTTTTACTCAATTATTATTTGGCTACATGTTTGTTATCTCAAAGTAAATACCTTTGTTATTTGTTGAGTAATTGCTTAGCTCCTGCTGAAATCTCCCATCAGCAAAGTCAATGGAGTTGGTAGAACTCCTCAAGTGCTAACTGCTCGGCCATATATGGCAGCAGTGCCCTCATTGTGTCAGGGCAAGCATGCCCATGTAGTGTCATGTACATAGTAGTACTAGTAGTAGTTGTAGCTAGTAGTTCTACTCATTGTACTATGTACTTAGAGTTGACTTTGGTCTCTACAAAAGAAGTAGAGCAGCTGCAAAGCAAAGTAGTTCAGCAGCACCAACTATTGCAAGTCTGAAAAAGAGTTCAGGGTGTGTGCGTGTGTGTTGGGCTCTCTCCCTCTCATCTTCTTCTACCTCTAGCTGTACAAAGAGTGAGATTGGAGCTCACCTGGACAGTAGTAGCAGCTGCTGGGCAGCTGTGATTGCCAACAAGTGGCATCATAACCGCGGTTTGAGCGCCAGGTGAGGAGGAAATGTAGAACCAGAGAGGGAGCACATCAATGGACGCGACCGCGGCCACCATCACTCCGTCAGGCGTCGGGAGCAGTCGCGCTCACCATGTTGCGGGGCGACATACATGGTGAAGAAGATGATCCGCGACATCAGTTACACTCTGTTCCCTACTCTTACCCGGACGAACTACACCGAGTGGGAGATCATCGTCAAGGTGATGATGAAGGCCTGCGACCTTTGGAAGGTTGTGTGCGAGAAAACAGAGGATGAGGAGGAGGATCAGCTGGCCATGGAGGCCATCTTGAAGGCGGTAACATTGGAGTACCGTGTCGCGCTCGGGTCCAAAGACACGGCGAAGGTGGCGTGGGACACCCCGAAGACCATGCAGCTCGGCAGCGAGCGAATGTGCAAGGCGAAGGCGTAGTAGCTACGTCGCGAGGACGAGGCGCTCGACTTCCATGACGGCGAGGTCGTCGAGGACTTCTCGCCGCACCTCACCGACATGGTGACTCAACTGGCGGCGTTTGGCGAGCCGGTTGGGGAAGACGACGTCGTGCACAAGTTCCTACGATGCGTCCCGGAGAAGTACGATCAGATCGCCATCTCGATCGAGATGTGCCTGGAGATGGAGGCACTCACGATCGAGGACGTCACGGGACGCCTCAAGGCGGTGGAAGATCGCTTCACCACGAGGGCGGCGAAGGCAGCAACCGCTGCCACCATGACCAAGCTGCTCCTTGCCGCCTAGGACGAGCGGGCGATGCAGGTGCGCGGACGAGAAGTAGGGGAGGGGTCCTCTGCTCCGCGCAGCGGTGGTGGAGGAGGACGCGGAAGAGGACACGGGTGCTCCAACAAGTGGCGGGCGCGGCGACAGTCGGCGCATCGCCAAGGACCAGTGCCTGAACTATGGCGAGACAGGGCACTGGTCATGAGACTGCAAACAGTCACGTCGGGAACGCGCGCACCTGACGCAGGAGGACGATGATGAGCCCATGCTCCTGATGGTGTAGGTCTGCGCCCTCCACGACGCCAAGGAGGACGTCGCGCCATGTGCATACTGTGTTTCATGTTGGATTCCATGAGCACAGATCGTGAGCCCATCCGCGCATGGTGGTAGGGGTTTCATCACCGGACGCATGTTCAACCGACAAGGAGAGGTATGCACTCATTGCTCCGAAGCTTTGGACTCTTGCTTCTGCATCCATTGTTGATACCCAAATAATTTATCATGGTATGAGTTCGATTAGTTTATTACTTTGACCGGAGTTGCAACTAGAAGAGGGTGGGCTTGTGCTACATTTGGTCATGTTACCTCGTGGCATCCGAATGTGATCTACACATCCCTCCACTATTATATGTTCAACCTTTATGCAATCTATACTTCATGTTAGGATATGTCATAGATTAGATGAAAAATCTTAGGTAGTTCGATCACTATCGATCCACAGATTGATAAACCTTAGAGGAATACTCTAAGGAAAGAGCTACAATGATCCGTGCACGTGCGGTTCGAACTTACGCACTTTTGAGCCATCACAGCGGAGACGAAGCAGAACTAGCATAGGCAGAACTCCAGCTGAGATACGATGGAGATCATCACCAAAGAAGAATGAATGGCAAACCATACAGAAGTGAAGAACTTCCCCACGCGTCGAGTGCGGCACTTTCGTTGCACGAACAAAAGGGTGTAAAAGACCATAAACCAAACCAAACCAAACTCATATCTCAAACCGATTGTAGGCCACTCAAATCCTATTTTCCATATATATCTTATGGTTAGCTTTCAGTGTGGACATACATGTACATCTAGCTAGCGCAGTACCAATTTGCATGAAGTAGTTAAATGTCATTTTAAGACATCTTCAACAAATTTTAGTCAAAATCATTAAAATTTTAAGGTGTGAGTGTGAGGTTTTAGTTTCAGGATCCAGCTTCCAACAAGACCTACATGTAGATTAGCATGTAGATCTAGCCATGCTAATCTGCACAAAGTAGTCAACTGTCGTTCTAAGACATCTCCAACAAATTTATGTCAAATTCGCTAAAAGTTTTAGATGTGAATGCAAATTTAAATTTTAGGGTCCGACTTTTGATCTAGGTCACACTACAGCCATACTAATTTTATTATTATTGAATATTGGATTAGTTAAACCAATTCCAACCGACTCAAACTATTACAATCGCTAAACCAAACCCAACCATTAATTACATACATATCAACCATTATCCACCAAACTGACCAACACCAGTTAAGAACCCCAACCTATTGAAATCAGTTTAAGAGCAAACCATTCCCAAGCTTAATTGTAGTCTAAAATATGTGTGCACATACATATTTATAAGAGTCCTAAAAAAATAAGCGTACACCATTTTGTGAAAATAGGATTGTTCCACAAGAAACATATTCATGGAACTTCTATGTAGCATCACTGTCGAAGAACTTGGAGCTGCCCCTTCATCGCTTGCCTATAGCCTTACGGAGGGCCTCGCTGATCATCCACGGTACAACGACAGCCGAGCCGGCAAACTACACAAACTCAACAGAAACAACACCATAATCAGAAACTACACTACAATTGCCATGTGTTATTTATCTGGTGATACCTGAGCCCGTATCTTTAGCCCCATGAATCCATTTGGTGCTGATGCCTGAACCGAGAGAACGTCCAATTGCAGGTCCTTGATGGCCTCGAACACTCGCGTCATCATCAGCTCCTCCCAACGGCACTGCACCTCCACGAGCACCTCCTTGTCCGAAACGGTGACAGTGATGTTGTTGGTCTTGGAGATTTCCCATGGGTGCTCACTCTCCACGTCACTGCTGAGCTCGGAGCCCTTCCTCTTGAAGCCTGCGGCACATTTCTTACTGACGGTCGTCTCATCGCCGTCATGGCGTCTTGTTACCCTTGTTGTTTCGGATGGGCGCGAGATCAGAGGTTCTCTGCTGGATTCCAGCTTTTGTACCCTTCGTTGAAGCTCCTTGAGGTACGCGATCGTTTCGGCAAGGATGGATGCTTTGTTAACCTACAACAATATCAAAAGTTCAGAATGGAAGAATTACAATTTACATGCAAAGTGAACATAAATCCAAGTCGAAATGTTTGCGCTATTACCTTGTCAATGGAGGGAACCAATGACTTGAGAATGAGGAACATTTCATTGAGCTTCTCCCGGCGCTTCCTCTCCGACATGACGTGGTTCTTGATGCCACTTTCTTGGGCCGTCCTCGTCGTGCTGCTACCGTCATTGTTCCCCGCCCAAGCTCCGCCGCCCACCACTTTCTTCAACAACTTCTGCGGCTCTTCGACAACAGGCACTACCACTTCATTGGCGTCCGATCCTGGCCTCGCCCAAGCCGTGAAACATGTCGCGCGAGACCCATCGACGGGCGCGGCGGCGTTGTTAGTAGCAGCAGCCCCCTGCGTCGGCTGCGGCGAAGAGGGGACTTCGAAAGACCCGTCCATGATCCAGGTATCCTCGAGTGCTTGCACGTCCATTTCCTCGCAGAGGTTGTAGAATTCGTCGATCTCCTTGGTGATGTGCTCGAGCCTTGGATCTGTCAGGCTCTCCGCTTCGCCTAGCTCATGTCCCCCGGCGAGCATCGCTTCCATGGCAATGTGGTCGAGGTCCTCGAACACTATAATGTCGGCGGCCTTGCCGATTTCGTTTGCTAATGGGCTGGAGCTTGGTTCCTCACAGCATGCTGGAAACTGCGTCTCGCGGAAAGATGCCGTCACTCGGCTGACCAAGTCTGGGTCCTCCACCACCTGGCAATAGCACCATGTTTGGTTAAATAATAAATTCTGACGAATATACCTTTTGATACTAATATAACTATGCATATATATATAGTCAATCTAAGAAAATGCCAATGCTGAAAAGAATAAACTCCGTCAGGAGCTGAGAGGTTATTTTATTCTCATTTCAGCAATTTGTTCGGACAGTGTAAACATGACCAGTGAGAATACCGCATCAGTAGTCCCCAGCTCAAGGACGCCACCCATGAGCGGTATGCAGACGATTGTCTACAAAAAATAAGGTTCAGGATGCAGTTATAGTCATAAAAACATTCAGAAAGTGCATTGTAAGTGCTTATGTCGAAATGAAGCTTGAAGCGCTTACCTGAATGGACGCGCTCTGTTTGAACCGGTCGGCAAGGTCACATGCAGAGGTAGCAAGGATTGCAAGCGGTTAGTCAAGAACATGAATGGAAGATAACGGACAGAAATGGAGTATTAATGCAGATCGGACATACCTTCGCCAGGAGCGCGCGAAGGAAGGCTTTGCTGTCGGCGAGGTGAGCGTTGCACAGCCAGACACATTCATTGCTAGCAAAGCTCCTTCCCGGCAACCTATAATGGAGGCATGCATTCGAATATGGAAAGCACCGAAACAAGCCATGGCGACCAAAAATGAAATGTGATCAACTGATGATCATGTGAAGGGGACATAAGGTATACTTGTAATTGATTATTAGTATTATGTAATAAGTACCCTTGGCCAGGCCGGAAGGCGTAGGTCATGCAGATCACGTAGTACCACTCGGTGTCGCTGAGGTCCTCCGGCGACAGCGACGCTACCGGCCGCGCCGCGCGGCGGTTGCACTCGCCAAAGAGGAGGGCCTCGTAGAGCTCCCGCAGCTGCTCGCTTCGCTGCATGACGAGCTGGTCGGCGGTCAGCTCCATGGAGTTGGCGATCTTCCTTGTCTTCACCTCGCCGTTGTAGATCCCATCCGTCCACGTGAGTAATCTGCAACAGGAGTGAACTTCTTTTAAATTATTGATTGAGAAAGAACTTCAATGCGAGAGGTACTCCTTCCGTCCCATGTTACTACTCCCTATGTTCCCATATATAGCTACATTTAGCATATCATATCATATTTTGCTAAATTAAAAAAAAATTAACGATACACTTCACAAGCTCATATGTAGTTTGAAACAATTAATTGAATTAGTTGCACCCCTGTTCATGGGAGATCGCACTCCTAATTGGGCATTTGCCACAGTAGCCACACCACTACAGTAATTCGTGCTGCTACATTAACCCCACGGCAAACAGTGCCCGTGGGTGAATAGTGATTCTTGCAGCCCCTCCTCCGTCTATATCCTCCAGATCGTGGTCGTACGTGAGGTTACATCTACGATTGGCGTTCATTTCCCGTACGTGTGGATACCTTGGAGGTGCTACATCTGAAGCACTTGGACGAGCCGTGAGTACAAGAAGGACGTGAGCAACTGCACGACACTGCTACACTCGACGACGCGTGCGTCTACACCGAGACGGTTCCACTGCAACTGCACGTCTAGTGGTAACCCCGTGATCTTTGACAGCAGTGGTGTCGGTGTTAGGATTAGTCCCGACACTAACTAGTGAATTGTGCTGTGATTAGCCTCTCGATGGTTGGTGCAAATGGCAACACAGGGACACGGGTTTATCCTGGTTCCGACCGCGGGGCCGTACGTCTAGCAGATCGTGCGTGCGCACTGTATCGATTCGCACCGGTGGTGCTCATAGAGGGGGGCTACAAGCAAGACGGGAGAGGAGGAGAAGCCCCCAAGTCCCTGTCATGATGATTGGGGCAAGTGCCAATATCGGGAGTGTGAGAGTGGTGTGATGTCGTGTGAGCGTTGTTTCGAGATGAGATGCCCGCAGCTGGGCGTCTGCCTCCTCCTTTTATAGGCCAAGGGAGGCAGTTACAGTTGCGCTGCATAGTGCTGCGTACAGTGATGATGTACTGTTGCACAGTGCGCCTGGCGTGACGGTTGTCTTGGTGGATCTTTGCCTTCAGGGCGGATTGATGGCGAATTCCGGCTTCTGCGGGCAGCGTGGCGACTCCTGTGCTTGTCGGGGAACGGCTTCGAGGGTGGTCTTGACCGGCTTCCGTGTTTGGTCGTCATCCGTACGCCGATCGAGGGTGCGCCTGTAACACCCCGGTTTTTTTAAGGAATAGTAACCGTCCTATTTAGTGGAGCTAATCATGCTTATCAACATTGTTGACCTGGTTAAATACCCACACATGGGTTAAATCCCTAAAAACCAAAGTCGACCACCTAGAACCCTAGACCTCGCTGCAGTAATCTAGCGCGTTCACAAAATTTTGCATAAGCACCTCAAAATCGGCCAATAAGAAAGTTGTCCAGTTTTTCATGGGACACATTTCATCTAATTGGCGGCATTTGAAATTCTAAGTGGAAATGTCTCAAAAACTCAGTCAAAGCCTTGGAAGCAGTGTTGACCAAACCGAGACAAACCCAAACTTTGCAGTGATTTTCTGGGTAAACGGTTGAGAAAAGCATAGGTCACCCTTTGGGAAAGTTGTAGAAGGGTATGTGGTCTACAACTTTCGTATTTGGAGATTTGGAAATTTGGTTCAAAGTTTTGGAGTTTAAACCGGTCAAACTACCCTTCGTTGAATAAGGAATAGGTCAGGGCGCTCTGGAGTGGCGCTCCCGCGTCGCGCGCGCCGAGCCGGCCGCGCGACCCTGTGTCATCGACGTCCGTGCCCGGCCGTCACGTCGTTGCGGGCCCCATCCGACGCCGTCCACCCTTGCCACGTCGGCCGCCCGAAACCACCTCGCGCCCCTGGTTTTCCTCGCGCCCTTATCCTCTCTGTCCTCGCCGCGGACACGCGTCGCCGCCGCCGTCGTCGAGCACCGCCGCAACTGCCCGCCGGCACCGCCCCAACTTCAACCGCGCCCACAAACCTAGCTTAGGTATGCCCCTCGACCTTCCCGAGCACTTCCCCGACCTAGAACTCCGGCGAGGTCGCCGGAATTCCACCGGCAGCGCCGCCCCTGCCCTTTGGACCACATTGCATAGGTGAAGAAACTTGCAGGGGCCTGTATGTAAAAGCTGAGGACCTATATGTAAAGAAATCTATATTCAACCCTAGATCTAAAATGCAGCAACTTGTAAAATCCATATAAAATTGCAGAAAAATGCTAAAAATGCAAACTCAATTTTACTGTGCTCATCATGACTAGATGCAACTTTTCTACAAAGGAAGTTTTCAAATTGCTGAGTAGTTTTTAAACTAATTCAAATTGATCAGTTTGGCTAGATTTGGAATAATTCAAATTCCAGAAGTGATCTGTTGCCAAATTTTGGATATGTTTCTAATTTTGGCATGTTTGAGCTCTGGTAGAAATATGGCACTTAGTTGTGTTGTAGATCTTTAGTTATGAATTAATTTTGATATTTACAAAGCCTCTGTTTTTGAATTTTATAAATTAATATGTTTGTCAATTAATGTCAATATTTTTGCCACAGCTCTGTTTCATGTTTATGTACACCTGTTAAACAGTATGAATGTTTTTGACATGTTTTCCTTAGCCAAATAATTTTCCATGGTTTATTAGTGTTTTGTTCATGAGTATAGCTCCTTTAAGTTTCTTGGCTGAGTAAGTGCATATCTCTTGTTGTTATGCTGTCTTTTAGCCCTGTGTGAAGTTTCAGCTCAAAAGGATGTATATTTATTTATGTGCGATTTATTCTTCATATGTTAGGCATAGTTTTGTGTGATTGTCCAAGCTAACATTAGTTGATGCTATGAGTTGGTTTTTGGGCAGTGGCTTGCTCCTTGGATCAAGTGCATGGCTGTGTTTTTGGTTCAGTTTATATTTACATTTATTGAAATAAACTTTTGGAAGCGAATCACACTCAATAAAGGGAATAAATGGAAAACTCACCATCACCTTCATGCAATGCAAGTTTATATGATTGAATTTCACTAAATTGAATTCTGAGGCAGCAACATGTCCTTGGTGAAGTAAATTTAGTTTAATGATAATAAATATGTACACAGTCACTATCGACGAAAGGAAATTTAATAAGCTTCAACACATCAATAAATTCCAGAAGAGTATGCTGAATATATTAACTCTCATAATGGTTGTGGTCCATCAAAACACCTCATGGTTGTCATTAAGTTCAGAACTGAATTTATTTTATTTTTGAACACACCAACCTCATGCATATGCATATCGTGTAGAGCTCCCGGACGGAAACTACGAACTAGTGCCGGAAGCTGACGAGGACCTCGCTAACGCAGGAGTGAACGCAGTGGAAGTGCAACAAGGCCCGGACCAAAGTTCGGAGGATTTCACCACTGACTGTGCTAGTGAAGGCAAGCACCGAAGCATTTTCCCAATTTCTAACTTATGCAACTATATATATATGGATGCTTGTGCATTTACGTTCAGGAGTTGAATTGAAATCCTAGTTGCATGATCCTAGGTTCCTATGCTCTAATACTAGTATGATAGGACGATAGTTGCCATGCTCTAAGGACCCGGTAAAAGTCGAGTGAAATCCTTCACTCGTGAGCTATAGGTTCTTATGTTGGAATCATAAGATTTAATCGGATATGCTCATGTGGTAAGAGCTTGGGATCGGCTCCGGTCAGTGGGTGTCACTGGTTAAGCTTTTGAACGTACTAAACATTTGTCGGGAATGGGACCGGTAAGCTTAGTACCTTCGGGAATCGGCAAGGGAACTTGGACTACTAATCTTGGGGAGGGCCCCCGTGTTCTAGGCCACGCGGTACATGTGCTTGGTTGGGCGGCGGAGTCCGTGACCTTCCCGCCTTGTATCAAGACTGTGAGCTCTGCTCCCGAACCGAGGAATGTTGGGAACTGCCTGGTTGGTGCATGCCCCACCCCCTTGGTTTCTTTGTCTTTTTGGGGTGTGCATCTCCCGTGTGTTTAGGTCCACCTTGCAAGGTTAATAATCGATCGATCGTCGGCCTCTCACCGTTATCCGGGACTACTTAACCATACAGCTCATTTCCCTTTATGATGAAATTGAGAATTAATTTGGAGGTTGCTTAATTGAATTGCACAACTTTGCTTGCAGTAGTTGCCAATCTAGTAATGATTAAATAACTAGAATTGTGAGCTAAAACTTGAAAGTAAGGACGTACTCTTTGTTGCTTTTCAGCAAAATAAACCACCAGCCCTAAAGCCTGTCATGTCTAGGAGTTCGGTGAATTTTATCACCGTCGGATAAGTCTTGCTGAGTATTAGTATACTCAGCCTTGCGGTTGTTGATGTTTACAGGTGATGTGAATGATGAGTTTCCGTGCCCTGGATTGTTCCCACCCGATTGGGAAATCGAGTGGGAGGAGGACAGTGCTTAGTGACATCTCGGATGGCCTCCTTGGATGTTACTTATGACGTGTAGTATTTTATTTCCGCTGTGTGTATTAAACTCTGAACCATTTACTTTTATGCACTGAACTCGGTTTGTAATAAAATAACCCTTAAGGGAATTGATGTAATATAAGTTGTGATGATGTAATCTCTGGACTCGCCTTCGTGTGAGTTTTGATGTACGAATGTCGATCCTTTGTTATAAGTGATTTACCGGGCTTGACCCGGCAGAGACGACACGTTAACTCTGTGTTATCGCTTAATGACCAAAAGGAGTGGTTTAGGCGATAATATGGAGTTAATTTGGGCGGTTCTGTCACAGCGCCCATGCCTGTTCGAGGGTCTTATTGCAGGGGAGAGCCCTGGCGGCACATGCGCCGGCGTGGTGATGTCCCGTCAGCACATGGCGCCACAGCATCGGGAATGGCTCCACAGCGCCGGGGATGGCTCCACAGCACCCGGGATGGCCGCACAGTGTCGGAGATGGTGGAGAAGGTGTGCTCCGCGTGACCCGCGCCGTGGCGCCACTCAGAACGTGCGCCGATCGCCGCCCATACACCTTTCGAGGGTGCCCCCATGCCCTTTCGAGGGGCTTGCCACGGGAGAAGGACAGGAGCAGGCGACACAGTGTTTTGGAATGACGCCGGCCTGTCCGCAAAGGGTCGCGCCGTGCTTGTACAGCACTGGGGATGGCTGAACAGGGACGGGAGTTGGCTGCACAGTGACGGGGTTGGATTCCCACGCGGTGTCAGTGGAGCGGCGTGGGGGAGATTTACCTTTTGACTATGGCGCCCACGGCGGGCCATGGCTTTTAATGCCTTTGTTGGATGGAGCGAGTCGGGGCGCTGTTGGTCGAGGGTTGGCCTCGAGCGAGGCGGAGATCCGCTCGAGGGACGCTGGGCCCTCGAGCGAGGCGGAAATCCGCTCGTGGGGGTGCTGAACCCTCGAGCAAGGCGGAGTTTGGCTCGAGGGCGCCCGGGACCCTCGAGCGAGGCGGAGATCTGCTGCGTGTGGGCGAGAGCCCTCGATAGATGGGCCCGAGTGGTTGTTGGGCCGTAGCAGGCCGTGGGCCTTGCGCGTATTTTGTTCCATGTTAGCCCGTGGGGTTTTTAGGAGTGGTTGCGTTTTAAGAGGGTGATTCTCCCCTTAGTTAGGGGACCCTTTATGGCCGTCCCCGACAAGTAGTTCCTGTTTTATGGGGTAGAAAATTTTGTTTTGCGCTGATGTAGCCACCCCGTATCCCTTCACTGTTACCATGAAGACAACTAGAATTTGATTAATTTCACTACATCATGTTGAATACGTGCATGTATACCTAGTGGCGGATCTAGTAGTGGGGCAGGTGGGGCTGGAGCCCCCCTACAGCTATGAAACCCCTAGAGCCCCCACTTAACCCCTCCTAAATTTTCTGCCATGGCTTGGAGGAGTTGGAAGCCGATCTGGTCATCTAGAGGTTCAAGACGACCAGAGATGGGCCAGCGGGCTACTAATTCACAGTGCATAGTCAATCTAGCGGGCCAAAAGAACTACCAAGGCCCAAGACCTTTCTATTCTCTCCCCTGCAGCAGCAGGCAGGCCATCCGGCCTTTCCATCTGCGCCACTGACGTTACTGTTCAGCCTCCTATATGTTATTTTTAGATTCGCCACTGTGTATACCCACCATCATGGAGTATTGATTTACTAATACAATGTGATTATACCATTTACTGGAAGCTAATATATTGTAATTCTGTCAGCTTTGACTTACGAGAATATTGTTAATCATTTACAAGTCTATGACCCTTGTATGCCATTTATTCTTTTTTTGTTATTTCCGTAAATAATTTACTACATGCATGCTCGAGCTAGGTGACCGAGCCATAATCATCTGTGGTATGTGGGCGCTCTAGATGATGAGAAACAGACCAAGACATGGTGAGCAGTCCATGACTATGGGCCTCTTTGGTGCGGCTCCACGAACAACTCCTGGAGCTATTTTGGCAGGAGCGGTACCAAAGACCTGCACCCGCTGCGCTTCTGGCTGGTCAGATGAGAGAGCAAGAGCCGTTTTTTCACTGCAACCGGCGGAGTGGACGAAGCTAAAAAAACCCACTTCACCTGCTCCGACTCCCGCTCTGCCTTGCGAGGAGCGTTACCAAACGGCCCCTATATGGCAAGCGTCGAGCTAGGTACGTGACAGGACCTTTGACCTATGGCAAATTATGCACTCTGCCAATATATATGTACTCATGCAAAAGATGAATTGTTTTGTAGAAGTCTGCATGCAGCCAAATAAATAGTGACTCTACACATTACCCTGGCTGAGTGCTTGAAATGGACCAGAAGAGGGCATAAGTCCAGTTGATGCTCCTCGCGGCTGCAGCAAGCTGGTTCCTCAACTGCTGACTCTCCGGCTGCGGTTCTTCCTGAACCGGGGGAGCTGGTACTGATAGTGCCATCGCCGTAATATTTCCTACACGCAGAAGACAGAAAAACGATGATGTTACAGTAAGCTACAAAAGAATCAGTAACAGTACAATTTCTATATATGTAGCTAGCCATGCATGCGTATATCTTAATTTGTACCTGATACTGATCGAGCTCTATGCTACAGATTAAGGAGGTTAGCGAGATTCGATGCACCAAGAATACAACTCGATTCTACTCAATAATATACTGATCTCTGCCGATGGCTAGGTCGGCCATGCATATGAAGCTATAGATTGGGCAAGAAGACGAAGCTAAAAGTGTGTAGCAGGAAGTAATAAGCTAGAGAGGCAATGCAAGAACTTGCAACCAGCCGGCCAAGAACAGGAGCAGCGCCGCAGCAAGAGATCCTATCTCTGGGTGGAAACCATGCATGCATACGCATCGGAGCACACTAGTATATGCTAGCAATGGCGACCCCGGCCTCCCCGAGGAAGATGACGGCCGGAGTGCTATATAAGTATATATCTCGATCTGCCATAAATGCTGGACAAGTGTTTGGTCTGTACAAAAGTTTGGCTCGCCATAAATATTGGACATATATTTTAACCGGTCACAATGGAGAGTTTCATAACATTAAATTTTATATTACATCACATTAAATTTTATATCACATCACGAAAACTACTTGGCATGGTAAATTAACCGAGGGAGTTTCATCCTCATAACTAATCTGGCACAGTGGTTCTCATTCTAGTGTGTACTGAAATTATGCACTTAGACTAACCTACGGTTATCACAAATCACGGAGTGCAAATTTGTGTGGCAGATTCCATGGCGAATGTGGTGCCGATTTCTGTGATGAAGTGCTGTGTGGCGTGGCAGTCCATGGCTTATACATCCAAACACGCCAATGGTTTTGCGGATCTCCAAGTGACCAACCAAGATTCGTGACGTTATATAGCAGCATTTATGCAGGAGTAACTCATTTTTTGTTGAATAAAAAAGGACAGGAATTCTCTTGGTAGTCAGCGTTGCTAGCCTACGAAAGCATCTATATTTTTTTATATAAAAGATGCAAATCCGGTCTCTATATCCACGAATCGATATATATGATGAAAAGTTATAAAAATTTGCTTGACTCTACTAAATCGGTAGAAGAGTACCTAGACTCCAACTCAAGTAAGAATACAAAGACAACAGAAAAAACAGAAATTGTAGATCTCATTTGAAAGCATCTAAAATTAAAGATCTCATTTGCTTGGATACGCTCAGCGGTGGGTCGGGGGGCTGGAGTCCCCCTACCACCCTGGCTCTCATGGTAGCCCCTCCAAGCCCTCCCTAGAAATTTTGATGAGGAAGGAGGAAGAGGAGGAAGAAGAAGAGGAAGGAGAGCCCCCTACAATTTAATCCTGGCTTCGCCACTGTGGATATGCTCATACTCCCTGGTCTCGTAAAGAGTGTCCTTTCGGGTTTGTTTGAAGTCAAACCATCTTATGTTTGACCAAGTGTATATAAAAATATATTAATGCTTTTGATATTCAACAAGTTCCATTAAATTTGGGGAAGCGACATAAACTTTTGATCAACGGAGAAAAATGTTCCGCTCTCCCCCTCCGTGTCGTGCCCTAGGGGCGACCCTCTCGTTCCCGATCGATGCTACGTCGCGGGCATTTCGGCGGGCGAGATCGGAGATGGACTTTCCTTTGGAGCAGATTGATCAAACCACGATCCAGTTCAAACACACACCGATCCAATTCTACTGGAAATCTGCTCGGGAGGGGAAGAACCATGGGGGAGATGAAGAGGGCGAGAAGACTTCGAACGATTTGAGGGTGGATCCCCACCGAACTGGGTTTGGAAGGAACCCGACGAATCCACCGGTGAGGACACCACCTCCATGTTGGGAACCGAGTGGGATTCTGGGCGTTGGTCCGAGGGAGGAGACACGCGTCGAAATCGCGCATGGCGCACCTGGTGATGGGGTAGTTGAGTGGACTCCTGGTCCTACAACTACCAAATCGCATCTAGGGTTTGTCAGAGCTTCACAATCTATCCCCACACAGCCGCCGTCGCCGCGATTTCCCAATCTCGGGAAATTTTTGGGATATTTTGTTCGTTCCAGATCCACGCAAAGGGGAGGGAGTGGTAGATCCTACGTGCAAGCGGTGAAGGAGCCCTCGATCCAGGAGATGGTATTCCCGGCTCCTCATCGTGGTGGTGGCCGTGGCAACGAGGTGGCGGGCCGAGGCGGCGGAGGCCGAGGTCGCGATGGGGGACGTGGTGGTGGTGGCCGCGGCCATGAAGGTGGGCGAAGCAACGTCTGGAACCGATGGGGCAACCAAGAACCACAAGGCCAAGGCGGCGAGATGCAGAACCGTCAGCGACAACAGGGAGGGCCCCGTGATCCCGATCCGGGGTGCTACCAGTACGGCGGCGGTCCTCACAACCGTCAATGGCAACAGAAGGGGCCCTGGAGTGAATTCATCCAGGGGCGCCAGAATCAACAAGGCGGTGATCTTTGGGACAAGCTCAACACCAACAAAGGTATGAGTGAGGGTGAAGGGAGGCAATCTTTTGGGACACAATCTTACTCTTCTGCTTGGGAAAAGGAGGCTAGCAAGTTAGGGGCAGTTGAGAGGCGAGATTATGAGGAAGATAATCAGATTGATCATGTGGATGGGAATGATGAAACTGGGGATACCGTGGGAAAAGACCACCAAAATACTAGTGCGGGGGGAGATGATGAGAGTGGGAAGAACAGCTCAGTGAAGAGGGAAGAAGAGCAAGCCCAAGTAATCAACAAAGAGACTGTGATGAACAGAAATATTCAGAAGAGTGGCTGTGCAAATTGTGGTTTGAAAAACCATGCTACAACAGAGTGTAGAAGGAATCTGTTCTGTGAAGCTTGTGGATTGGCTAATCATACCACTTTGGAATGTAAAAGGGAATCGGTATGGAACTCTGGTCCAGAATTGTGTGCTGCTCAGGTGGTTGATCAGAGCTTCTTCTTCATTGAGGAGAACATTGATTCAAAGATAGCGAGAGAAAAGGCTAGTACTGCAGTAATTACTGTCATTGGGGGTGAGATGACAGCCAAACAAATAGAGATGGAATTCAAAAACATAGTGAGTGTGAATTTGTGGAAATGGTCTGCAAAGAAGGTGGCTGACAATAAATTCATCATGAGATTCCCTTCTGCCAAAATGGTTCTGGACTACAGCAACTTTAAGCTGGGGGTCAGAAGTATGGATGCTCAAATGCTGATAGAACCATGGAGTACTGCTGTGGGAGCCAAAGGCAAGCTTCAGCAAGCCTGGTTCAGAGTCAGGGGCATCCCCCCAGATCAAAGAGCTATAAGGACAATTGCCAAAATTGGAGGGTTGGTGGGAAAAACAATGGAAATAGATGAAAAAACCAGATTCGATCAAGAGTTTGTGAGACTCAAGATAGCCTGTAGAGATGTATCAATGGTGCCAGAATCAGCTGAAAGTACACTAGGGATCTACATTTATGACTTCTTCTTTGAATTAGAAGAACAAAACAAGCTGAAGAATAAAGAACAAAAAGCAGCTGAGAAAGTGGCTGGGGAGCAGCCCAACCCTAAGAAACTAAGAATGGAACATGATGCTCCAGGGGGGAGTGGAGTTAATCCCAGTATTGGAGGGGCAATTACTGGATGCTCTGGTGGAGGATCAGGACAAATACCTGAGAGCAGCAAATCTGGTGGAAAAAGAACAATGCAGGCAGCAACAAGCTCAATTGATACCAGCAAACAGACTATTGACGGTGAATTTTTGTCAACCTAGCCATGAGTTTACCTTTAATGTTGGCATTGATGTATTATTCTAACCACTGGAACAAACCCCCCCTATATAACAAGTTCACTCTTGCATGTCGATTTTGGAGTTTATTATTTACGCAGGAAATATATGCTAAAGAGGAGACTTTCGGGATAAGTTCGTCAAGCACTTTGGAAGAAGATCATGAAGCCCGACAAGAGTCAAGACACGCGATGAACATGACTCCAAATGACCCGAGGACCGAAGCGTCAACTTGTAAATCTTCAGGGACTCAACCAAAAAACAGTGAAGCTTGGAGGGCAAGCATTCAAGCCTTAACCGCGAAGGAAACGACGTCAAAGGACCACATGCAAGTGCACACAAATGAGGAATCACACGAGAAGCAACCGGGGAGGAAGCCGGGGCCGAACTGGGCCGAAACGGGCCCAGGCCGGCCGCCCAACCCATTCTGAGCCCGGTTCGACACCCCCTTTGACCTAGCTGCCATTCGGACTATTTATAGTCCCCCTGCCAAGAGCCACGCATCAATTCATTCGTCATCCGCCGCCGAGGAGCAGAGAAGAGAGGGACACCATTCCGGAGAGGAGAGGGTTGAGATGGTTGACTAGGGCTTCCCTAGCCGACGTGGGAACCTTGCATGGAAGACCACGTCGGAGTTCCCGGAGCTAGGATCAAGATCAAGGTAGGATCCCGGTGGTGATCTTGTCCATGTATTATACTCTCGTGTTGAATTTGCAAGATTGAATCCTATTTCTAGCGATCAAGTGCTTTCTCTACAACTTTGTCTTCGCTTGGGTTTGCTTCTTCCCCAATCTAGTCTATAGCTAGATTGCTTAGGGTGCTCTTGTAGTCATGGTGGCTAGAGGTGCATACCCGATCTACCGAGCGTTTTCAACTTGTTCTTCTTGGACTCGCCCTAGGCTAACCCGCACGAATAGGAGTGCGTTGTGACAGGACGGTGGCTCCAAAAGGCGGGCGTCTTCGGAGTTGGAACGGAAGCCACGATTTAAAGAGGCTAGTAATGAGATTCGTTTGCTTTATTCTTCTTTATTTTGGAACTTCAAGAAAGACCCAATCCAATCTCTAGATTGGTTTTATCTCTCTTTCTCTTGCTACCTCTGGTGTTTAGTAGATTAGATGTGCTTTCATGGCTCTTTCTTAGATTAGATGCAAAACCAAACCTCTCAAGATCAAAGTGTTTTCCGCTTATTAGATTGGATCTTGCGTTACACATTGTTCTACAGATTCGATACCTTGGGTTCACACTTAAGGAAAGAAGGGTCCCTTGACTACGACGGAGGACTTGTCCGCTTGCAAGTCCAAACGAAATTGGATACGCATATACACCGTCAACACAGACATATGTGAAATCAGTGATGGTTGGGGGGAATGACATGAAAGACAAGATAAGTGGGCTGTCTGAAGGAGAAATTATTCCTGCTACCATATATGAACCTGTGAATGATGTAGAGGCTGAGGTACCAGAGAATGGGAGTGAAGATAGTGAAGACTTTGCAGATAAAGTATCCAAAACCTTTGTTAGGGAACCCTCCAAATCCAGTAGGGGGGAGTTGGTTGGCCAGATGTGAACTGAGTGATGAAAACAGGACACCCAACTTGGGCTTCCTGAAGAAATACACAACATCTGTCAAGATTTCAAAGCTGGGGGATGATATTGAGTGTGCAGAAAAGGGAGAAAAAGGAAGTGCTGGAGAGGTGACTGAGCTGAATCTAAGGGAACTGGTGAATCCTTGCTCTAGAATAAGGGAAGACAGGGAGGAGAGAAGAGTAAGTGAAAGGCTACAAGAAGCTGGCAAAATGAAGGAGAAGGACATCCTGAAGGAAAACAACAAGAAAAGAACATTGGAAGGTATGCAAAATGATGACTCCAATTCCTTCTCTGTTTTAGATGATGAGGAGTTACTTAAAAAAGCCTCTCTTATGGGAATTATGGTAGATAGTTTGGATTTTACTTCTTTTGATACTGTTAGAGACTTAGAAAAAGCAAGGATGGCCCTGAAAAAAAAGCTGATGAGATAGAAAAACAAAATGAGCAGGAAAATCCTGGTCAGGGAGACATTATGTATGAGTCTGAAAATGATGTTAATCCAATAGATAGGGATGAGGAGATATCTGAAATAGAAGACTATGAAGTACTAAAAACAAAAAGAGAAAGAAAATCAGTTAAAAGGTTGTCCTTATCTGGGAAGAAACAGAAAAAATCCAAGGGGAGGAGGGAAAATCCCACCTCAAAAAAAGGAGGGGGGGGGGCAAGAATCAGTGAAACCCTGATGAGCCTATCCCCTCCAGAAAGAAAAAAACCAAAGTTCCACCATGAAAGGGATGATATGGAATTGTAGAGGCATAAAAAAAAGGTGTCTCTACTTATATTCGAAAACTCATTCTTGAACACAATTTTCAGTTTATTGGCTTGCAGGAAACCATGCAAGCTGATATTGAAGATAAGACAATTAGGAAAATTGATCCTCATAAAAACTATCTATGGAAATGGATCCCATCAGATGGAAGATCTGGTGGGATTTTAAGTGGTATCAACATTAACTTTCTAGATGTGGGAAGTTTCATTGAAGGAAGATTTATCCTTCAGTTGAACTTATGGGACAGAACTCAAAAGAAGAAATGGAACTTCCTCAATGTGTATGGGGCCCCACATGAAGGGGATAAGGATGAATTTCTAAGAGAACTAGCCAGTTTTTGTGATAAAAATAAAGAACCATATATTGTTGGTGGTGATTTCAATATTATCAGATTTTCTAGTGAAAAAAAATAAGAGGGGGGGTCAATAGATTTTCTGGGCTATTCAATAGCATCATTTCCTCCCAGGAGCTGATGGATTTGCAGTTGGTTGGTGGAAAATTCACCTGGTCCAACAACCAGAACCCTCCCACATTGGAAAAACTGGACAGAATAATAATCAGTAAAGAATGGGAGGATATATTTCCCACATGTATGGTATATAAATTACCAATAGAGATATCAGATCATAACCCTCTTATCCTTTCTACAAACATGAACCCCCCTTTGAAACATCTCAGTTTTAGATATGAGTTATCTTGGGTTAACCAACCTGAATTCCTCCCAAATGTCCAAAGGATATGGGATGAACCCTGTCATGCAGATTGTGCATTGACAAGAATACAAAAAAATTGAAGAAAATTAAACAATTCTTCAAAGGATGGGAACAAGGTGAACAAAGAAAGAGGAGAAAAGAAATGCAAGAAGAACTCCTGGGCCTGGAAACTCAGGAAGAAGAGGGAGTTCTTTCCCTAATGCAAATGAATAGAAAAGTTCAGATTCAAAAAGATCTCCTGCTCATGTTAGATGAGGAGGAAATGTACTGGTATAAAAGATCTCATGGAAAGTGGCTCCACGAGGGAGACAATAACACAAGCTTTTTTCATAAGGTGGCAAATGGTAGAAAAAGAAGCAATACAATTAATAACTTTATGGATGAAGGTATGATGGTGGAAGGAGATGAGAATCTGATACAACATGCTAGAGACTACTATAAAAACTTGTTTGGGGCTGTGATTGAAACCAATTACCCAATTAACCCTGAGATGTGGAGAGCTCAAGAGAAATTAGTGATGAGGAAAATGAAAAATTGACTAAGCCATTCACTAAAGAGGAGATCAAATATGCCTTATTTCAGATGGAAAAAACACAAAGCTGCTGGACCTGATAAGATTCCAATTGAGTTTTATCAGAGTTGCTGGGCATTATCAAACAAGACATCATAGAATTATTCCTAGATCTGTATGAGGGGAGATTAGAAATGAGCAGACTCAATTATGGAATCATAACCCTGTTACCAAAGGTGCAGGATGCTGAAAGGATACAACAATATAGACCCATCTGTCTGCTGAATTGCCTGTATAAATGGGTGACTAAGGCAATGACAATAAGGGTGGAACCTGTAGCAATGAAGGTGATACTCAAAACACAAGCAGACTTCATTAAAGGGAGGAACATAATGAATGGTGTTCTAGCTTTACATGAAGTCACACTACAAAAAATCCTGCGGTTCATGACGGTCGATTTTCGTCATGGATCATCAAAATTTCGTCATAAAACAGCATCTATGACGAAATTTCATATCGTCATGTATTGAGCGTCACAGATTAAGCACCGTGACGAACTTAACATTTTCGTCATAGATTAGCGTGATCCATGACGTTCTCAAGTCGTCATAGATTGGTGTACAGCCCATTGAACCCAGCCCGAAGCCCAAAATCTATGACGAAATTGACCGTCATGGACGATGAGTTTGCTGCAGACGTGGATGTGAATGTGGCAGATGACGTGGCAATTGATGACATGGCAGTTGATGACGTGGCAAGGAAGTTGCAAAATTGTTATCTTATATGACCCTAATTTATTTTTCACACGTATTAGACAACATATAAGTTGTCACCTAGGAGTTTCAAGAATTTTCAAGTAGATTTGTTATTTTCTATCATTTAAATGAATTTCTGCATGTTTACTGAAAGTAATTCCAAATTGACCTATATGTACCTCTAATAAGATTGAAAAAAATTCAAAAAAACTATATTTAGGCGCCTATGGTCCATTCAAGCCCACATCTGGGAGATTGATGAAAAATTCAATTTACTTATAGGGAAAACTCGAACTTCTACTACTCACCTTGTTATAAAATAATGATAATAATACCTAAAATGTCTCCAAAAATTATGTAAATTGACATAGAATCATTTTATGGATGTACAAGCTTGGCAAAAAAAGTTTCATAAGATTTTGTGAAAATTGGAGTATACATTGTTCATAAGTACATTGTTTCATACAACTTAACTTAAACATTGAAGTTTGTATACCATAAAGTATTTTCTTGCTCATGTACATCTCAATTTTTGGCACCATCTCGTGTTGACCATAACATTAGAGAATATTAACTTATATTAGCAATTAGTATGAAAAAACAAGTTTTTATATTCTCCTTTTAGTTAGAAAAGATATGTCGTGTGAAAAGCAATCAAGAAATAGTAATTAATATACAAACAAATGGCACTAAGTAAAACATCTTGACTTTATAAAAAAAATAGAAAAAAGAATCATCAAATTTGGTGTTCTTATGACAGAGAAATACCAATTAGAAATTTTAGTTCTAGATCAAAAAGAAAAATGATGAATCCCACGTCTGTTTATGTGTTCTTTATCGGAATTTGCGAGATGCTTTTTATCTTTGTTTAATAGTATAAATAATATAATACCAAACTTATTCACAACTGATGTCAGACCGCAGTGGTGTACGACTTGCGATTCTTTTCCCCGTCACTTGGGTTCGAATCCCAGCCTTGGCGCCTTTTTTTTCAATTTTTGTGAGTTGTTGAATGAAAAGGAATGGGTAGCGCAGTGGTTTGGCTGCAACTTCTGGAGCCCGCGGTACCGGGATCGACCCACCGCAGCTACAATTTTTTTGAGAATATTTCAACGACAGGCTGACATGGCGCGGGCGCTCGGGCCGCGTCTCAGGTGACTTGGCGGGCGTCCCAGGTGACCCGGCGGGCGCCCGGGGCGCATCTCACGTGACTTGGCGGGAGTCCCAGGTGACATGGCGGGCGCCCAAGGCGCGTCCCTGGTGACTTGGCGGCTAACATGGCTAACCTGGTTAAAAACTATACAAAAGAATTTGAATGCAAATAAAATGAATAAAATGGTGTGTAGCATAGTGGTAAGGGCAGCTCTTGTTGGGCCAAGAGATACAAGGTTCAAACTTTGGTCTCTTCAAATTTTTTTTCTGATTTCACTATTTTTAAACATCACTTTATTTTTCCCTTCTCTATTTTTTCCAATACATCACTTTATTTTTCCCCTTCTCTATTTTTCCAATACATCACTTTATTTTTTTCCCTTCTCTATTTTTCCAATACATCACTCTGTTTTTTTTTCAAGACCACTCTATTTTTTCACTGAGTTCTCTAATACATGAATTTTTTTAATTTATTGATTTCACTGAGTTCTCTAATACCAATCTATGACGGACACCAAATTTTCGTCACAGAAATCGGGTTCATTTTTCAATCTATGACGGACACCAAATTTTCGTCACAGAAATCGGGCCCAGTTTGAGCCTGAATGGGCTATTCGCTGATCCGTGACGATTTCTGATTTCGTCATGACGATTTCGTCATAGATCACAGGATTTCTTGTAGTGTCATGCATGAAACCAAAAGAGGAGGGGGGAAAGGAGTAGTGCTTAAACTTGACTTTGAAAAAGCATATGACAAGATCAGTTGGAACTTCTTGTTTAAATGTCTTAAGATGTATGGATTCAGTGCAAAATGGATTAGTTGGGTGGAAAAAGTTGTAAGAGGTGGTACTGTTAGTGTGAAAATAAATGACAAAATGGGCCCTTATTTCACTAGTCATAAGGGTGTCAGGCAGGGTGATCCTTTATCACCAATCCTGTTCAACTTTGCTGCTGACTGCTTGGCTAGAATGGTTAGAGAAGCACAAGAGGCTAATCTGATTGTAGGCCTGGCAGATAACCTGATTCCTAGAGGGCTGTTAATTCTGCAATATGCAGATGACACAATTGTGTGTTTCAAGGATGACTTGGAGATGGCCAGGAATATGAAATTTCTACTATACCTATATGAGATGATGTCTGGTTTGAAAATCAATTTTGATAAAACTGAGGTGTTAATGATTAGAGGAGATGATGCAAAAGTAGCTCAATATGCTCAAATTTTCAATTGCCAGATTGGCTCATTACCCATAAAATACTTGGGAGTTCCTGTAAGCACAGGGAGACTACATGTTAGAGACTGGTTACCTCTTGAGGAAAAGAATAAGAAAAAATTAATAACATAGATGGGTAGCACTATGTCCATTGCAGGGAGAACCACCCTAATAAATCCAAGCCTGACAAGCACATTTATCTATCATATGTCTATGTATTTGTTACCAAAAACAACTGTCAAGTCACTGGATAAACAAAGGAGACTTTTCTTTTGGAGAGGAAATAGTACTAAAAGGAAATACCATCTGGTGAAATAGGAGATAATATGCAAAAACAAAAAGAAAGGGGTTTAGGGATTAAAGATATCAGGAAGATGAACATTAGCCTTCTAACCAAGTGGTGGTGGAAACTAGAGTCTGAGGAAGGCATCTGGCAAGAAATTGTCAGAGCAAAGTACATTAAAGATGGATCTTGTTAACCACAGAATGGATGATTCACCGGTGTGGACTGACTTATTGAAAGTCAAACACATATACCTACAAGGAAGGAAAATAGGAGTGCGTAATGGGAAAAAACTTCATTATGGAAAGATAGATGGATCAATGATAGTCCATTATGCCTCCAGTACCCCATCCTTTATGAACTTTGCCAAAATAAAGACATTACCATTCACAGATTCCTCATTTGCCAAGGGCAACTGAATTTTAGTAGATGGCTGCCTCCATGGCTATTTGAACAATGGCTGGAATTGGTAAACATAGTTTACAATTTCCAATTTGATAATGCTAATGATAGGGTGTCTTGGAAATGGTCTAGTAAAGGTAAATTCACAACCAAATCGGTTTACAATCATTTATCAAGTGGAGGCCGCGATAGAAACTTTCAGCATATATGGAAAGCCAAGATTCCTTACAAAATCAAAATCTTTATGTGGTTAGTAGAAAACAATGCAATCTTGACCAAAGACAACATGATAAAAAGGAATTGGGGTGGGAACCCGACTTGTTATTTCTGTGAACATCATGAATCTATTGATCATTTGTTTGCACATTGCCTCACTGCAAAGGTTATATGGGGCGTGGTGGCTTTATGCATTGGAGCCGCAAATATACCACATAATGTATAGCAAATTCACCCCTGGTTGGCCCACTGGTTACCAGGTGGAGGGGCTGTCTATACAATGATTTCTTCAACTATATGCTGGTCCATTTGGAAGAGGAGGAACAAAGCCTGCTTTGACATGAAACCCCTCAGAAATCCAACAGAAATTATAATTCATGTTGGTACATTTTTGGACTACTGGGCAGGGCTGTATAAGGAGGAGCTGCAGGAGAAGATCGTGGAAGGAGTCAAGACTCTGGTGGCAGCTGCACACTGGATGATGGCAAGACAGGGCCCTTCACAGCCAAGACTGATGCTGCCCGCACCAAATGAAGCACAGGAGGAAAATCTGGACGAGCTCTGATGAAGTCTAAACAAGACGCTCGAAACCTGAGGATAAGAAGTGGTAGATCGTGAGGATTATTTTGTGAACAAGAAAATGGTCTGTAATATAATGTTTGGTTGAACTTACCAGCTGGTTAGCCTAGGAATCCTAGGTGGTTAGTTGCTGGGCTGGCAGTTGTGAGATCTGTCAGCTTCCTTCTTATATTTTCTGAAAACCTGTATGGAACTCGGTATTTCCGTTCTTGTTGAATGGAAATGGGGCAAGTAGACCTGAGCATTTCACGGGCCGGGTCGGGTTCGGGCCGGGCCGAAAAAAATTCGATTTTTTCGGGTCGAGAAAATCCTGCCCATGACCGTCCCATGGGACGTGTCGGGCCTCAGTTTTCGGGCCGGGCTCGGGCCGGGCCCGGGCTTGGGCGGGCCGCCAGCGTATTTTACACTGTAAAATAGCTAAAAACAGCATGCCGGGCTCGGGCCAAGATTTTTTTTCGCGGGCTTCAAGATCTCTGCCCACGCCCGTCCAGTAAGGTCCGTGGGCGGGCCTGGCGCGGGCCGGGCCCGGGCCGGGCCGGGCCGGGCCAAAAATGCTCAGGTATAGGGGCAAGCCTCGATTCAAAAAAAAAAACAAGTTCCATTAAATTTATTGTGAAATATATTTTTATATCATGTTTATATAATATTATAATATTAATACTCGCACTTGTAAATTTGATCAAATTTTAAATAGTTGGACCGAGAAGATACCAAAATAGACACTGTGTTACACGTAAGGTTCCCAACCCTCCACCTCACCATAGAATTAATTAGGGTGAGTAAGCAAAAATATGATCTGATTTCTCATGCATGATACTCCAAAGCACGGAGACCCGAGCTGCGATCGAGAGCTCGTTAATTAGGCGGCCGGAGTTTCTTCTGCACACGTGTCTGTGGGCCCGCCACCGGTCACCGCGCTGTGTCATCGATGTCTACACGTTCCTGCCATCAGCGCATCCTCGAACCTTCGACCTCGAGCTCGCGGATTGGACGGGGTCGACGGCGCGAGGCCGCGACCTCGCCATCTGCATCTGGGGTGATAGGTTCGGCTGACATGCGCGGAGCGAGCCATGCCGCATAGCGCGGCGCACTCGCGTTGCGTGGCCATGGCAGCTTGTAGAAAGCAGCAGTAGTCTTCTTTCAAAAAAGACGCAGGCTTCCCTGCTGCCGCTCGAAGACCTCCCACGACCGTAAGGTCGATGACACTGCTTATTGGACGACATTGGGTTGGAACTGCATGCCTTAAGCTTTGTTTAGTTTTTTTTTATTTTTTGACAGCAGCTTTGTTTAGTTGAAGCGGTGAAAAACTTTATGAATCGGAAAAAAGATGTCGGAAGAGGTATTCGAATCCTAGTAAAACAAACTAATTACAAAACTCATATGGTAGCCGCTAGGTGATTTATTTTAAATCTAATTAAGCCGTCGTCAAAGATTGTTTACTGTAGCATGTAATTGCAAATTATGGTCTAATTATGTTTAATAGGTTCGTCTCGTGATTTTATCCGGTGTTATAGAATGAGTTTTGTCATTAATTCAATATTTAACGGTTTTTTGGTTGAGCTTCATCTTATTATGATTCTTTATGGGAGCTGGTTCTTTAAGAGAAGTGATTCTCTAGGATTAACTTTTTCAAATCACCACGGAGAATGACTTCACAAAATTAGGAGAACCTACTTTGTTCAGCTCCCAACCTCTTAATTCATTTTGGGGAACAACTTCATAGAATTAGCAAAGAATCACTTCTCTCTGAAAAACTGTAATCAGCAGAGAAACAACTCTGAGAGCTCTGCCAAACACACCATAATACTCATAATTAGTGTCCAAACATCCGATCTGATGGGTGAATCGTAAAAACTTTGCGATCCAAACAAAAATTACTAATGGTTTTCTTCTCGTAATGAATTTTCGTTGAAAAAACATGTGCGTGTAATAAACTAAAGCGACTTAACCATTTGTATATTATATTGTTTGATGATTCAGGAAGGTTGCATTAATAAAAGGGTGCCCCACATGTTATATACATAATCCTTGCTGGCCAAGAGACAGGTGAAGATCTCTTTCACGCCAAGCATAAGTCAGGACCAATAGGGTGAGGCGGCACGTGGGTGGAGTTGGGGAATTAGAAGATCAAATCAGTTTTCAAATATTATAAAACACATTTTAATTTTAAAAAAATTAAATCTCATCCCTGAAGAGCCCGTTCGATGGGCAGATTGAATAGTATTGTGTGAGAGGAAATAAGTCGAAACAAAACGAAATAAGTCAAATCTAGATAAGCCCAACATGCTCGCTCTTAACCTGAGCAAGAGACGTCAAATAGGAAGCTGGACGGCTGGCGCGCGTCACGCGTGCAGTTTGATGCGAGTTTAGGAGGAGATCGAGGCGCGAAGACGGCCGGCTGGAGCGAGCGGCGGGAGATCTGTCGCCGGTCACGGGATAGCGACGGCAGGGCTGCGACACCCAGCGGCGGCTACTGCAGTGCGGACGCTCTCCCTAGCTAGCAAGGTTAGTAAAGTGCATGGCTGCACTGCATGTCTGCATTCCACTGATTGCTGCTGCAGCCCTGGTCCTGCTCCCCTGCGTACACTGCACTACTGCAAATAGCAGCTACAGGAGTATAGACCTGAGCATTCCACGGGCCGGGCCGGTTCGGGCCGGGCCAAAAAAAACCCGGGTTTTTCGGGTCGAGAAAATCCTGCCCATGACCGTCCCATGGGACGTGTCGGGCCTCAGTTTTCGGGCCGGGCTCGGGCCGGGCGGGCCGCCCGCGCATTTTATAGTGTAAAGTAACTAAAAACAGCATTTCGGGTCGGGCTCGGGCTCAGGCCAAAAAAAATTTTCGCGGGCTTCAAGATCTCTACCCACGCCCGTCCAGTAAGGTTCGTGGGCGGGCCGGGCCAGCGGGCCGGGTCGGGCCGGGCTAAAAATGCTCAGGTATACAGGAGTAGTACTGGTACCCATCACCATCAGATCCGGCCCTATCACGGTACAGACAGAGCCGGGAGCGACCATGCATTCAATTTCTTCACTAGCCGTGCCTGATCATAGTTATTTGAACCGGACCGGTAATCGAACCGGTGAGGCCTTCGGTTCAATGGTTCAACCATTATGAACCGGTTGAACTGCCGGTTCAATTACAGCGAACCGGTGAAGCGAACCGGCCACACATGCAATTGAACCGGTCCATATACCTAATTACCTATTATATATATCTAACCATTAAAAAATATATTCATAAAAAACACAATTCACAATTTCACATATGAAATAACAAGTTTACAAATAACAGTTCAGCACAAAAAGAATCAGTAGAGGACCCTGAAGCCTCGAACTCCTTTCTCTTGAACTTCGTCACAATTTCTCTGTATCTATAATTCTACATGCAAAGATGAGGACTCTGCAGTCTTAACATTAACCACTACAACTAAATGAGAGATAGGAATCGGAGTATGGAACTTTGAAATCACATGCTAACCGAATTGCCGGCGACGAGGACGAGCTGGCCGAACGGCCGGGGTGCCGAACACCCGCAGGCCGCGGTCGTCGCAGAGGCCTTGCCAGGGTGCACGCGCGCTGGACGCCACTTCGCTGCACGCCGCGCACGCCACGCGCCGTGCCGCGTCTGCACGCGCGCCGGCCGCCGCACCCATCCGCCACCGCGCCGCGTCTGCACGCGCGCCCGCCGCCACGCGCGCCCGCCACCGCACCGCGCCGCGTCCGCCGCCGCGCTACGTCCGCCCACCGCACGCGCGCCCGCCCGCCCGAGGCCGCACACGCCGTGCGCGCGCGCCCAACCGCCCAGCCGTCGCGCCGCGCTGCACGCGCGCCCGCCCCGCCCGAGGCTGGCCTGCTGCACGTTGACGCCGGCCGCCGCCGCCCAGATGGCCGCCGCCCTCTGTTTTGGCCAGCAGCCTGGTCTCTAACCCTAAAACAATTGGGAAACACTTAGTTTACGTTTTTACCCCTGGGTGGATAAGGTTTGTAGCAATAGACAGAGGGGTATTCGGGGAAAAAATACAAAACCGCTCTGGTTCGCATGGAACCGGCCGGTTCACCGGTTCAATTAAAAACCGGCCGGTTTTTCCGGTTTTTACCGGTTCGATTGCATGGACGGTCTTTTAAGTGAACCGAGCCGGTGGAGGCTCTGGTTCGGTCTTTTGCCGGTCCGACCGCTGGTCCGGTCCGGTTCAAATAACTATGTGCCTGATGCCTCATCCTCCAGCCTGATCGCTATTAGTATTACCATGGTGGGGGGCGGGTGGTCCGTGCTCGGCTTAATTTTCCCAGCCATATTATGCTGCTGTCCAATTAGGTGCATTATTTAGATCAGTACTGTATATTTGAGCTCGTGTGCGGACAGAGATGGAAACGGCAAAAGTCAGTGAGGTAGTTACCTGTCAACAGCTTCGACTTTACTCCGATTATGGGTCGCCAGCACTGACGGACGTCCTGCTGTCTGAGCAAAAGTGCGCTAGACGACGCCGCTGGAATCCTATTCCAGTATTCCTACCGGACATTTCCTTTTTCGGTGTCCGACGGCGGCAGGTCCCCCTTTCTCGGGTTATCGCTGATCGCTCCTTTTACACACATGTGTGTGTGGAGGGGGACCTCCTCAAAGAGACGCTGTCGCTCCTGTCCGGCGGCCTGCTACGCTCACGCTGCTGTAGGCATGTAGCTGGCTGACTCGCGTCGTCGTCGTCACTAGCTAACTAAGGGCGTTGCAGCCATGGCAAAACTGCCTGGCTCAAGCATCTCTCGCAGGACTCCGATTTCGGTCGCCTGAGGCTGGATGATGCTGCTTGACACTTTGATTCGGGATGGTGTCTATTATCAAAGGAAAAATCAATGACGCAGCTCCACCTGACGAGAATGGGATACATTTCTACACTTTCCAAAAATTAGCACGCAATCCATAGTTGAGTCCTGTGTTTCTTCACAAACAACTACTCACAGACAATCTGCACCTCATAAATCTTTTTTTTTTTGAATAAACAGCAGGAGCACTGCTAAATCATGTAAGAAGAGGAAGCATGCGGGTCTTTACATAGTTTGATTACATAAATAAAGATAGAACTCGACTCATAACAGAAATGGAAAACTAACATTAAGTTACAACCCCCAACTCATCTCCCCCACAGGCAAGGGACCTCAGCTTTATCTCCTCTTTGATTAGCGACACCACCCGTGATGGCAGAGTTGTGGCACCTTCGAAAATTCATCGGTTTCGCTCCTTCCAAATGTTCCAAGTCGTATAGATCATCAAGGATGCTACACGCTGCTTCGTCTTCTTTGGAAGCCCCTTGAGTGAAGAATTCCACCATAACTCCATTTTGACGCTAGAAGATGGGATCCGCACAAGACCACCTGTCCACTGCGAAACAAGATTCCAAACCTCCTGAGCAAAAACGCAGTGTAGCACCATGTGCTCTGTAGACTCCAGCTCTTGGTCGCAAAGGCTTCCAAAAATAAATCTTTTTGAAAACACCCTACAGTTTCCAAAAATAACATGCAGCACACAGTGAGTCTCTTCACCTTTTAAAAAATAACAGCACATTCCAATCCATGAAGCACGTAGTTTCCACATACAAACCATATCATCATCATAAATTAAACAAAAGATCTCCATTTCACACTAAATTTTCCGCCATCCCTCGATCGCAGCAACACACTGCCCTCGCGGCAATTCCGCGAGCGTTTCTAGTGCACTTCGATAGAGGGCATGCTCCTTTGCTTGCTGGCAAGTAATGTAATTGTCTATATGAAGAGAAGAGTGTGCTTTGTGGTTCAGTATAATCAAGAATCAATAGTTCTCTTCCACATGCACGGATGCACCCCCTCCACTCCAGACACTTCATCCTTACTCCCGTTGGTGTTCATCTGCAGTAAACATAGTTGTCATGATTAAATGCAGACCAGCAGTGATTATGAAGTGTTTAATTCATAATCTGAATCGTTGTCTTGTTCCTGTGCCTAATGATAATGATGGATGGCAAATAGTGTCGCGAATAGCGCGAGCATGTGTGGGTTTGTTTGCTGCAAAAACCGGTAGCATAAAGATGTGTGGGGTGATCAGTCTTAAGTCAGAATCCAGAAAGAAGGTGATGCATCATGAAGAAGTGTAGTGAACTTGGTCCCATCTAAACCATAATTTGTGATTTGGATGATTGAACGACAACATAGCTATTGAGACTAACGATTTGTTAAGCATATGCCGTGTAGGTTTTTTAGACCCCAAGAATGCAAACCAAGCCATGATACCTATAATTATTCTATGGTGCTGTGATAGAGAAAATCCAGATGTATAATAATTCTAGACTCTAAATGATGGTATGATCAAAACGAAGTAAAATAGCAGTTTTGGGACCATCTGATGAACTCATTGGCGTAATTGGTATACTAGTTAAGTCCGGTCCAAAGTAGAACATCGGATGAACCGATGGCATAAATTCTACAAGCATTGGTGCATTAAGGCAGTCAAAACAAACAAAGAAGAAGGCACAGGTGAACGATGGGGCATCCGATAAATCGGAGGGTAAGCGTCGGTGCAAAGCATAATTACATCATAGACTCCGCAGAGACGATTTGGCACGGCAACAGGAACACCAGATGAACCGATGGGTGCATCGGTCTATCCATCGGAGTAGTGACGTCAGCAGGATCTTAACGGTTAAGTGGCATGGCGGGGCACTGGATGTGATGACAGGCAAAATGGACCGTGAAATCATCTAGTGGTACAGTTTTTGCCAGCTATTAGCCAACGACTCTATTGACCCCTTGAACTATTTATACCCTTCCACTCGACCATTTTCACAAGTTTAGAGAGTGATTAGTGTTAGGCTAAACCTTGAGAAAGGAGAGTGCAAGGTATGCCAACCTTGTGATCAGTTTTAGACTGAACCTCAAGTGTACAAGGTATTGCTGGAGCCTTGGATCTTAGTGGCTATCCGGCAAGTCTTCAACTCTCTGGCTTGGTGTGGAGTAGTGACGACAATCGTGTACGGGAAACATGAAGACCCCCTTCCTTGGTGGAAAAGCTCCTTAGTGGAGATGGCATCAAGGTGACCAAAGAACTTGGTGTGTGTGATCGAACCTTAGTGCAAGTCAAGGAGAAACTTGCTGACCGGGAAACAATACTCGTGTGTGAGTGATTCAACAATGTGAACTAGTGATGCCTTAATGCCTACGGATACCATGAGATAAATCTTGTGTCACGAGTTTGCTTCCTCTCATCCTCTTTTTACGTTTATGTATTTCATACTTGCAATGTTTACGTGTCTTTACTTTCATAGAGTACTATCTTGATAAAATTAGTTATATCCTTGTGTTGGACCATGGGTGTGGGCTCAGAGAGATCTTGTTCTTCTCACTGATGTCGTCCTCTCCGCTTGTCTTAGAGTGCTCTGTTGTATTTCCTTACTTGTCTTTCCTTCGTTTTGGTTGGTGTACCAGTGGAGAGGCGTCCGTTGTAATTTGTTTGCCCTCTTGTTCATCTCGTCCCCAATGTTAAATTCTTTTCGCGAATCGGTGTCCATTCTGTATCTATGTTGAACAAATCCCTCTCTTTCCTATCCCGGAACATGCACGGGCTCGGGCAATCGTGCCGATGTGATGATGCCTGGATGACCTCATCTCTACTTGCCCTTCCTTTGCTGCTCTCCAAGAAAGAAAACCCCTCGGGCTCTCAATTTCTAAGAGAAAATCCTTCCTTCCTACCCGTCTGTCAAATTGTGCAACTTGCGATTTCACTGGCGCCTCAGGTGGGATTCTTACTGCTTCGGAGAGGGTCCCTCCCGGAGCAGCGATCCAAGGTGGTTAGACCGGCCTCCCTAGGCGGTTTGACCGGCCCGTGCCGGAGACTTCGACGAGTTGATTTCCGACCTTCACGCAATCCAGTGCTCTCGTGTGTTCGACCAAATAAAGCGTCAAAAGAACTGATTAATAGCATCGGCCTCATTGAAATTCCTTTGGTAGACAGGACCTTTACCTGGAGCAACAAGCGTGAACAACCAACTTTGGTTTGGTTAGACAGGTGCTTTGTCAATGTTTTATGGGATGACTACTTCCCTAACACTGCTCTCACCTCTCTGACCCGCTTCTCCTCTAACCACGTCCCTTTGCTTGCAACTGCTTCCTCCAAGATACCTCACAACATCTGTTTCTGGTTCGAAAATTCATGGATGTTCCACCCGGCCTTCCGTGCCGAGGTTACTGATGCTCATGCCATTCCTTCTAATGCCCCCCAGGCAAAAGCTTCATCCAATGCCTTAAACACTACAAACAGGCATGTCGGGGCTGGGCATGACGTCTCCGTCCTCTGGGTCAATGTGTTGTGCCCATGACATCGAACTCTTGGTTGATGCTCTCGACCTCTTAGAAGAAATCCGTTCACTCAATGAAGTTGTTCTCAGTCGCCTTGCCATCCAAGGGTTGCAGGACATGTACTCTGAAAAGTTGGCCTTTTGGCGCCAATGTTTTAGCATGCGCATTGCTATTCAGTGGGACGAGAACTCGCAGTTCTTTCATGTTGCTGCCCCTGGGCGTCGTAGGAAAAATACCATCGCAAGCATCGAGCACATGGTGCCATCCTTACAGCCCATGATGCTAAAAGTGACGTCCTTTTCCATTTCTACTCAAGTTTGCTGGGTTCTCCTATTGATACAAGTTGGCGTTTCAGTTTGCTTGATTTATACCCGTCTCTTTCTATGGCTCAACTTGACCTCTCAGCCCCTTTCACTCTGGATGAGATTTCCTCAGCCCTCTTTGTCATGGCCATGAATGTGTCGACGTCAAGGGAACGGGGGTCTCCTTAGTAGGTGACTGACTAATGGGGCCCATCGACTTCCACGTGTTAACCGAAAGCTTAATGGGCTCCGGGGCGGCATCAAGAGACTAAAGACCCTAGCGAGGCGTCACCCTTGATATCACCTAGTCGAGGAGTTCCCATGCGTGGACTTCGCTTCGCTGAGAAGGAAGAGCGACGCAAGAACCAAGGAAGAATAGTTGACAAGATGGCGTACAGACGTTCGCCCCGTCCCTGCGAAAAATCACGATTACGGTGCATCGGGGTGGCGTGTCTGCAGGAGCCCGTTGGGGCCTGAGCCTGCCCCGCAGGAGGCGTCAACCGTCCTCAGGTCTACCACCAAGCTCACTTGCGTGCGGAGAACCTGCACGGGGGAAACACGAAGGCAGGGCCCACTAACATAATGTAGGACCCATGAGAAGACAGAAGAGAGGATCGCCCGATCGGTGGGTAAGCTGCTCCAAAATACACCCCACGAAGGAATCTCGAGATGCGACTGCCTCTACCATGACTAGAAGAGACGCCTGATGCATCTGACAGGGGTCGCACAGTGTTGCGGGTGCCCCCCACAGCATGCAACGTGTTCACACCTAGAGGCGGTATGCATGAACCACCAAAGGATAGCTATTAAAGAGAACATGTAAGAGCAACTCCAACAGACTGGCTAAATTGGTTGGACTAGCTACAAAAATGGAAAAATCAAGAAAAAAAATGTTCCAACAGACTCGCTATCCCTCACCTCCATTTTTCTCGCTCGTCAAACTCCCCTCCCCGCTGGCCAAATACCGCGAGCCCCCAGCGCTAGCTATCCCCTCGTGCCCGCCCTCCTGTCCGCCTTCCGTGCAGCGCGCGCACCAATCTTCTCGCGCTCCATAGCCTCCGCGCACTAGCGCCGCTCCCTCTGCTTTGCGTCGTCACCGCCGCCTTCAGGAATCCCCACCGTCGTCGCTGCAGGAAACGCCGCCGCAGGGAGCCCGCCACTCCCGCGCCTTGGCATGGCGGTCGAGCGGAGTTACCGAGGTGGCTGGAGCAGGCGGGGCGGCGGGCCGGAGGAGGCGGGGCGGCGGGCTGGAGGAGGTACCCTGGCGTCCCCTGCGGCGATGTGCAACGCACGAGCTCGCGGACGGTCCCCGTAGAGCAGGCGTTCGGCGGCACCAGGAGCCGCGAGAGGCCGAAGTCGCCGAGGCGGGCGCGCATGTCGGCCTCCACGAAGATGTTGGACGAGGTGACGTTGCAGTACACGACGGCGGGCTCCACGCCGAAGTGGAGGTACTCGAGCGCCAACGCGATCTGGGCCGCCATGGCGAGGCGGGTCCGCCAGAGGAGCGGAGGGGGCGGCGGCGCGCAGGCGGTGACGCTGCCGCCGCCGACCCGGCGGTGGAGGTGGTGCAAGAGGGTGCCATTGGGGATGAAATCGTACACCAGGAGGAGCGCGCGGGGGTCGACGCAGAAACCGTGGAGGCGGACGAGGTGCGGGTTCCGGAGAACCGAGAGGATGAGCACCTCGTTGCAGCAGGACTTGGTGATGGTGGCGACTGCAGAAGGGAATGACGGGGACGGCGACGGCGGGACGTGGAGGCGCTTGAAGGCGTGGGACGGGCCAACCGGAGGAGGCGGGGTGGCGGGCCGGAGCAGGCGGGGCGACCGGCCGGAGCAGGTGAGGCAGCGGGCCGGAGCAGGCGTGGAGGAGGATGTCAATTGGGGGATTGGGGGGAGACAGAGTGGAAAGGATAAAGTGGAGGGGGAGAGATGATGGATGGGTCCCACGTGTCAGCATATGGAGAGTTGGTTTTAGCTAGTCTGTTGGATTTCATCAACTTTTTGCTAGCTATTTCATTTTACATACTAGCCAAACCAGGATTTTAGCTAGTGATTTTAAAGAGGCTCTTGGAGTTGCTCTAACCACATGGTAGGAGGATCGACTCTGATGGGACCAAACCGATACTCGAAGATCGCCCCTCATAAAACATAAGTCACCCTCAAGCAGAACACACATGACGTAGAGTTCTTATTCTCCGGGAGGCCTGAAACTGACCAAATCTCATGTCTCTTTGTTTCCCGAGTTTCCCTCTTGCATCAACCGAAACCTAACCAATGATATCACTCCCGCTCAGCACGCATACTTCCCCTAGCCGAATATCTAAACGGGGATTTCCCACTAATCCCTGCTTTAGTTGAAAAAACCATCAACAAAACGCCAGCCCAGGTCCAGATGGTTTCGGCCCATCCTTCTACAAACACTTTTGGGCCTCTATGCGAAATGATGTGTAGCAACTCTTCAAACATTCTCACGCTGGCACATCGAACGTTGATGGTCTCAATAGGGCTCACCTCATTCTACTGCCAAGGAAGGCGTGTGCGGTGCTGATGGGTTCCATCCAATCTCCCTGCAAAATTTCCCTATGAAACTCTTCTCCAAGGTGATGGCCAATCGTCTTCGGCCGGCAATTCCACTCATCATTGACCCTGATCAAACTTGTTTCATCCACGGTCGGAGCATAGCCGAAAAATTTGTTTCTGCCGCCAATCTTCTTAGTTGCTGCCATAAGGGAGGAACACCTACTGCAGTTTTGAAACTTGATTTCAAGAAAGCTTTTGATTCAGTGTCGTGGGACAGCCTTGACACCATCCTTGTCGCGAGAGGTTTCGACGAAACTTAGTGGCGTTGGGTGCAACAAATTCTTTCTAGCGGAAAAACTGTTGTGTCGCTGAATGGGCTTCCTGTGCGCTGGATTACTTGTAGTCGGGAGCTACGGCAGGGCGACCCGATCTCCCCTGCTTACCTCTTCATTATAGTGGCTGATGTCCTCCAACAGCTGATCCAACAAGCTTCCCGCAGAGGTGATTTGCAGCACCCAATCGCAACTGACCTCCCCTGTCCGGTTTTACAATATGCAGATGACACATTGATTCTTATTCGGGGCACTATGGAGTTGATGCATGCTTTGAAATCCATTCTGGACAATTTCTTCCTGGCCACTGGGCTAACCATCAATTTCCACAAGTCTACTTTTGTGCCCATGAATATTCAGCCTGCTGACATTGCTACTAGCATGGCGTCCATCCTCGGCTGTGAGACAACAAGTTTTCCCCAAGCTTATCTTGGCCTTCCTCTGTCCCCTCACAAACTGAAAGCTTCAGACTACCAGCCACTCATCTCCTCTTTTGATCACTACCTAGCTGGGTGGAAACCCAGACTCTTGAGCACTAGAGGTCGCTTGGTCCTGGTGAATGCTGTCTTTAGAAGCTTGCATGTCTATCATATGTCTTCCATCCTGCTGCCAAAAACTGTTCGAGATATTTTGGGTGCAAAAGGACGTGCTTTTCTTTGGACTGGTGACGATAAGTGCAATGGCTCGGATTGCTTGGTTGCTTGGGAGCGGGTTTGCAGGAGCAAAGCGAGTGGTGGTCTGGGCATTAAAAATTTGGACCAGAACCACTGCTTGCTTATGAAGTTTGTGCACAACCTCCATAACTCCAACCCCCTGCCTTGCAAATGATACCTTCCTTGCTCGCCTTGTCAAAGAGGAACTCTCTAGATTTCGTGCCCTCACCATTGTTCACCTCGACAATGGCCAGCACACTGCTTTCTGGCTAGATCGATGGTTACTAAACACACCCATTGCTGACACTTTTCCAGCCTTGTTCTCTCACTGCACCCGTTCCCACATTTCAGTCTGTGATGCCTTGCAAATGCCCATGAATAGCCAGTTACGCCCCAGGCTCTCTCGACGTGCTCAGATTGAATGCCATTTGCTTGAAAACTGCCTCCGGCAGATTACTATCGGCAACTCTCAGGATAGCCGCTCGCTTGCCTTCCCGGCCACTGGCCCTTTCACTTCCCGGGGTGCATACAGGGCTTTCCATGAGAATGATCCTCCTGATCCTGACCCAGCCAGAATATGGAATACTAATCTCCCCTCTAGAGTTAAATTCTTCGGCTGGCTGTTACACCTTGACCGCTTAAACACCAGAGCGAACATGTATCATAAAAACATTTGCAAGTTGGAGGAATCCTATTGCTACTCTTGCCATCTTACCCTTGAAACGAGTGAACACATCTTCTCTGAATTCTGACTGCCCACAGGCCCATGCCCAAGAGGTGTGGCAAAGAATGGGGATCATAGTTACATCGTACAATCACACCAAACCTTGGATTATGGGCTGCGAGCTTGCTCTGCCAAGCACCTATCGCACAGATGTTATGCTACTGCTCCTTTGGCAAGTCTGGAAGGCACGCTGCAACCGAAGGAAGAAATGTCTTACGATACGTAAAGAATGACTTGGAAGCTTGGAGTAATCGTTATACTAAGGTTCGACAGCACATGTATGCTTGGATAGGCTTCGTTGCCTCCCTCCTTTAATTCTTCTCTTTGCTCTCATCACTACAAGAATCCGGAAAGACGTCGAGTGCATGGGACACTCGTCGAAGGCCAAAAAAACACTCGGCGAAGTGTTCGCCGAGTGTTGCATTTGGCGTCACGCACTAGGGGTATAGGGACTCGGCGAAGGTGGCTTCGCCGAGTGTCAAACCACGGGCACTCGTTGACTATTTCCCGAGTGCCAACTCAGCGAAGAATTTTTGAGAAAATAATAAAAAAACGTTAGGCAGCCCGCGCCGCTCCATGGCGTCCCCGCCGTCGTGATGCCCGGCAGGCCTGCATGCAGCACCACGAGTCGGCCGATGCAGCACCACGAGCAGGCCTGCAGCACCACGAGGCGTTGCCGCGTCGGCCCTGGTGGTTGCGCCGCCACCCGGCGCCCCAGGTGATGGCCACGCCCGCCGCCTGGCGCCCCATGTGGTGGTCGCGCCCGCGGTTGCACCCGTTGGTGGCCGCGCCCGCTGCCCGGCGCCCCAGGTGGTGGCCGCGCCGCACCTGCGGCTGCCCCTGCTGGTGGCCACGCCGCCGCCCGACGCCCCAGGTGTTGGTTGGGCCCGCCGTCCGGCGCCCCAAGTGGTGGTCACCTTCGCCGAATGTCGAAATTAAACACTCGGCGAATGACTGCTTCGCTGAGTGTCAAAACTAAACACTCGGTGAATAATTTTTCTATTTTCCTTTTTTCTATTTCTTCTTCTTCTTTTCATTCTTTTCATAATGTAAATTTAAATTAATATCAATAAATTCAATAATAACTTGTCAAGTTCACTCAATAATATGTATTCATGTTTTAAACATATTATTCAATTATTTTATGCACTTACAACTCAAATTCAATTTATATCAATTAAAATTGTATAATAGCATTTAATACATTAAGATTACCAATAATTTCAAAAAATTACCAAAAATTCACATGAAGCAATCTTTGTTCCCTATTGCCTATGCAAAAAGTTGTGTAATCAAATCATAATTCAAAAGTTACTTTTATCCCAAATCTTATTGAATGATGTTCAACGCTAGGATTCTACCTCTCAGATGTTTCGATTTCTAAACATCGTATGTGACAAAATGTTCAAAACCTTCTCAAATTTTTATCACAACCTCCACATATGATATCATGACATCTTGACAAATCTCATAATTTTGAACTTTTTTCCATTTTATAGAATTAAAAAGCAATTTGGCTACAAGCACATGATTGTGTTAACTGAAGAAGACATGCAAAATTAGCTTTGATTTAAGTTGCAAGGTCTCAAAATGGACTAAGTACCATGAATACTATTTTTTCACTAATTTTATAGCATTACTATAATCACTTCCAGTTCAAATTTAACTTGTTCCTAGAAATTCCTTTAAATGAAATTAATATCTTAAATATGGCAAACAGATCAATAAATGTTTCAAAATTGAGTATGGAGGACATAGTACTGTATTTGAACTAAAGAAATAGTTTGAAGTCAAGAGGAGGGGGGAAAAATCAAATTTCGCCGAGTGTCTGGGGCAAACACTCGGCAAACAAGGGAACGCGGAGTGTCAGGCCAGAGACAATCGGCGTATACATGTTAGATGTCGAGTGTTTTCCATCGGGCATTCGGCGAATAGCCTATTCGCCGAGTGTCATTATTTCGCCGAGTGTTTTGATGGTAGCACTCGGCGAATAGGCTATTCGCCGAGTGCCCGATGGAAAACACTCGGCGAATATTTTAGCACCAGGCAACTTTGGGGTTTCCTGTAGTGCATAGAGCTCCTCAGGCAATTTCTTCCTGCTATGCCAGGGGTTCGACACCCCCCCCCCCTATTTGTTCGCAAAAAGATTGCAAAACTCTTTGGAATGAAGATTACGCACTAGATCGAGACTAGTTGCACATCTAGATAGCACAATCATAGAGAGGGGATGAGAGGAAGCACACTTCACTATTAGTGGAAGTTCTAAAGTTTTAAGCCTACTAATTCGCCTCTTCCCCTCTTAAGGGACGAGATATGCTTAACATCATCGAAAATTGATTCTTTTCTCCGCGAAAGCCCGTTTCGGTCAAGGTAAGCAAATCAGAGGAGCGTAGAGAAGGGAGGCTTTTGATCTACTCCGTAGCTTGCTACCATGCTGTCAGTTTGAGACTTTGAACCTTTCCTGGCGAGAGTGAAAGACAGCACACCCTTCAAATACATCACTTCACTTCTGTGCTGTTTCAAGGAAAACATCAGGTCAAGCCCACAAGCTACAGAAGGCCTGCGACAAAAATGTCTTCTTTTTAAGGAAAGGCGAATGCTTTTTAATCTTTGTTAGTTGTGACTTGCTGATGGTCTACGTCAACCAGTGTTCTGCTGGACAAACTAGTGGCATGTTTTAGTTCAGCTGGGCATAACCCATTCAGAGTTCAGAAGAAATGCCAGTCTCAGATGAGCAAATAGACTCGATCAGCTAACTACTACACACACAACGGCAGCCATCATCTCCTGTAGAAGAAACGCTTGAAGTGGAAGCTGAGATGCAGGACACCCCTGTCGAAGGTGCACCTGAACCCAGCCTTCCGCGAGCGCTCCTACTCCCTGTTCACGATCCTGAACGCGACGTCCTCATACGGCCAACCCGCGTGGAACCTGACGATGCACGTGTGGCCACTGCCGCCGCCGTCCTCCTCGACGGTGCACTGCGGAGGATTTCCACCGGCGAGCTCGGGGTAGTGGAGCACGAACGTGTAGCCGCGCACGATCTTGGGCGGCGGGTGGTCATGGTCGTAGTGCACGCGGTTGTACTTGTTCCACTTGTTACCCCGTCCGCGCCCGCGCGACGTACTTGGGCTTCCTCCACTCCGGCCCCGCCGCCGGCGTCTGTGTCGCCGGCAATGCGACGGGGCAGAGCGGCTCCGACCCCTCCTCGTTGGCGGCCGTATATTCGCGATCGCGTTTCGTGTCTGTCACTTGTAATCATCAAAAGAGGGCGGCGCGTCATCGCCGGTGGAGTAGTTCCGGGCCAGGAACTTCTTGGCCTTCTCAACCCGGGTGAGCCCTATCACCTCTTGCAATTGATCGCCAATCTTGGACTCACCAGCGACCATGCGCTCGGCGATGGTCTGCTGGCTGCTGCATCGCTTCGAGCTCTTGAAGGTTTTACCCTCGACGACGCTCATCACGTCGGCCGCAACTTCCGAGTGCAAGTACACCTCGCTTCGTCCGGCAGACGCGGCGGCCTTCAGCATCTCGGCATCGCAGAGCACAATGGCGGCCTCCCAGAAGGGCCCGTTCGCCGTGTCGAGATCGGCCTGCGCCCTGATCTCCTCACCGAGCTGCTTAAGCTCCTCCGCGGACGCGCCACGGAACGCCGCGAGCGCGCACCGCCGCGCCCCGGCGAGGGACTCCACGAGCATGTCGAAGCGCCTAGGGCGGCCCTCGGCGAACCGTATCCCGGCCCTGCGCCTGCTCTGCTCGAGGAGGAACGCGGCCTCCTTCGCCTCCTCCTCCGCCCTCGCGAGAACCGGAGCCACCGGCGGCGGCGACGCGCGCCGTGCCGAGGCGTACGCCCTGACCCCGTCGGCCTCCTTCCGGCGGCCGAGGCAGCGGCGGCGCAGGCGCTCAGACCAGGCTGAGACGATTCCAGGGAGGACGCCGCGGGACAGGTCGCTGTCCAGCTTCTCGCCAGACAAACGCGCCCAGGCCCCGCGACGGCGCGGCGGCGGACGGCCTTGGACAGCGCGTTGGACGGCCGCGTGGGCGTGACCTGGCGCGCGATCGCGCGGGAGGCGGCACGAGGTTTCCCCATCGGCGGCTCGCGATCTCGAATCAATCAAAGTTTGAAGGAATTTACCTGTTATTTGATTCAATACTCTATCCGTTCTTAAATATGTGACGTTTAAGATAAGAAATTTAGTTTATACTTTTGAAATAACTAAGTTATCTTAAACGTCAAATATAAAAGGAGGACGGAGGTAGTATAAACTCTCTTAGGGCAGTCCCAATGGAGGGTTTTAGTTGTAGAATCCAAGAGAGAAAAAGAGCTATTAATATCTAAGTAGAAACTACCTCTTCCAACTCATGATTTCTACAGTAAAATTAATGCAAAGAATAAATTAAATGCACCACAAAAACAAAGCAGATCAATTGTGGCAGCTAAAAAACTGAAAACGCCTTCCATCTCTGACGACGCAGTGCTGTGCTCACCTCTTCTTGGCTCCTTTGCTCTCCTCTCTTTGCTCGGCAAGGCCAGCTGTTTGGTACAGGCACAAACCTTGCTTTGCTCGGCAAACTTGCCTAGCCGGGCAAGCTTTTCCTTCCCACGCAGGAGCGCGAGCAAGGTTTGCTAGCTCGTTCTTCCGCTCGCGTCCACAGCTTGAGCAACAACCATATCGAACACGGTGACGCCGGTGTATATCTCCGCCATATCTAAATCAACCTCCCGCAGCACCAAATCCACTCCCATGGCTGCCAAATCAATGTCCTCCATCCTCGAATCGACCAATGTCGGCCCCAAATCAACCTCCCTGATCCTTAATCGACCAACAGGGCCACCAAATTGACTTGGAGGCAGCCAAATCGACCTCCCTCTTCCTCAAATTGATCAACGCCAGCACCAAATCGACCCTCGCTGCAGTCAAATCGACCTCCGTGGTCATAGGATGGAGCTTTAGGGCTGCAGGGAAGGAAGGAGTAGCCAGCGGAGCAAGACGAAGATATCGAGATGCGGTAGCAGGCACATGCGGAGGTAGCTCGCCGCTCGATCCATCTGCACTGTTCTTGCCTTGGGAGCTCTATTGCCCGACGGAGGGGCGCCTGCGCCGCCGCCGGGGGAAGGAGGACCGCATGGGACCGAGAGGCGCCCGTGCTGCCGGAGGACCTCATGGGACGGAGAGGCGCCTGTGCTGCCGCTGGGGAGGAGCCGCGGCCGGAGGGAGGGTGCCCGCGCTGCCTCTGGGAAAGCAATGGCCGGCGGAGGGAGCAGTCGCAGGAAGGAGCAGCCGCGCACGGGAAGGAGGCGGCAGCGGAGCAGCGGATCCGGCCGGAGGGGGCAAGAAACGAGCGGTTTCTCCCCCAACGCGATGTCGCTAGTTTCTTCACGTCTGGGGGTTAGGATCGACGTCGTTTCCTGAGGTAGAAACCGTTTCTTTCTTTTCTCCTCTCTCTCTTCATTAACAGTACTTCTACATCAGTAAAATTGTGATCTGTCAAAGTAATTAATAGAGATAGAAACCACAATAAATTTACCATTAGGACCGCCCTTAGCTTTCGTAGACAGAAGATACAATACACACCTAATATAAAAAAGCTAAACAGAGCACAACTATCTGTTTGACACGATGCCATTGTCAAAGCAATTAATAGAGATAGAAACCACAATAAATTTACCATTAGGACTGCCCTTAACTTTCGTAGACAGAAGATACAATACGCACCTAATATAAAAAAGCTAAACAGAGCACAACTATCTGTTTGACACGATGACATTGTCAAAGCAATTAATAGAGATAGAAACCACAATAAATTTACCATTAGGACTGCCCTTAGCTTTCGTAGACATAAGATACAATACACACCTAATATAAAAAAGCTAAACAGAGCACAACTATCTGTTTGACACGATGCCATTATTAGCTTCGCGGCATGTTTCTTCTTGCGTATTAATACAAATCAACGTTTCAGAAAAGCAAAAAAAGTCTATATCACTCCCTCACTTATGGAGAGTTGACTACATAACCCTCTAACGTATGAAACGATCTGTCACCCCCTGAACTTTTCAAAACATGACAAGTTACCCCCTAAAGCAATTTTTAAAAATCATAGTAAATCACAGAAAAATCATAAAATAGAAAATCAATTTGTGTTAAACTCCAAATGAGTAGATCTACACAATGAATGTAATATGGTATGCTTTAATACATCTTTTTACAACAATAAAGAAAAGCATAGATTTAAAGCTACAACAAAAACAATGTACTGAAGTATACTATATTATAGGTTCATTATGTAGATCTACTTATTTGGAGTCCCGCAAAAGTTGATTTTCCATTTTATGATTTTCTGTGATTTAATATGATTTTTCAAAACTGCTTTAGAGGGTATTTTGACCGGTTTTGAAAAATTCAGAGGGCAATATAAACCATTTCATAGGTTGCGGGTTATGTAGCCCACCCTTTATAGGTGAGGGTGACGTAGATTTTTTCCTTTAAGAAAAGATCAAATAAATAAAATCCAAATCAAACGAGGTGGTTGGCAGGTTGCAGGTTGCTTGCTCTGTTGAGGAAGCTCCCAGCAAATAAATAAAATCCAAATCAAACGAGGCTGCTTGCTTACTCACCTTCCTGGATCAATTTGTACCCGTGGTCGAGCTCCCAGCAACCCAATAAGGTCACCAAGTGTAAAGGTGCGTTTGGTAGGGCTTCGGCTGCGGCTGTGGCAGCTCCAACTGTGGTTGTGCTGGTGGAGCGGATTCTGTTGTAGAGCTGAATCTGTTTTAAGAAAACGTTTGGTAAAACAGCTTCTCCTGACCATGTAAGGTGGATAAGAGAGTGAAATGTCTATCACTCTCTTTTATTTTCTTTTATTTCCTTCTTTTGTTTTCCTCATATTTTTCTTTTTTTTCTTCTCATTCTTTTTTCTCTCCTTTTATTTCTCCCTTTCCCTCTCTTATCTGTTATTTCTCCTTCATCTATCTCTCCGCCAGCCCTTTGCTCTGCCCTCAGCCTACCATCAGCCTCCCTGCGGCCCTGCAATGCGCCGCCGTCCTCCTCCACCCCACCCTGCAGCGCGTCGCCAGCCACCTTCGCCATGAGCACCGCGGTGACGGCCGGGGACTCGGGGGAGGATGCCACCACTGCGGGGATTGGATGAGGCGGAGACGCAGGAGCTCCACCTCCCCTACGCCCGAGCTGCCGGCCGCCAGTCTCTAACTCCGTCGCCGTCCATCCAGCTCTCCCTCGCGCCCGAGTCGCCGTCCGCCGGCGGTCGAACACCGAACACCAGCGCTCACCCTCGCCTGCGCCCTCCACCGTCGGACCTCGCCTCCGCCTCCGCCGGCACCTCCAGCCCCTCCATATCCGCACACCCGCCGCCGTCGAGCTCCTCGAGGATGGACTTGGTGTCGGATGCTTACATACGGCAGAGGTGGGCAGTGGCAATTTCGTGGTTATTTCCAAGAAGTTCAGGGCATTTTGGAAAGGTGTGGGCCACGCCTACGGACGGAGCCGGGGGGAGCTACGTTTTTCGGCTCCGTCTGCTCGGTTTCGCTCCAGAGAGCGTGAATCGTGATTGCTTCTCTGGAGGAGCCGTTTTCTTGACCCCTTTAGCTACAGATCTGGGGCTGAAGCCCTACCAAACGGACCCTAACTGCCATCCCTGCATAAGAAAAGAAAATACATTAAAAACAGTGAAATCGTGGAATCATGGATTCATTACAGATTGCAGAAGCGCCCGTGGAATCGTGGAGATCAGGCTCGTCACTCCGTTATGGGCTTATGGCCACAACCCCACAATCTGTTATGTCCCAGTTACACAGAAATGGAGATTTAGGGGTAGATCAGCAAGAATTGAAGCAAATGGGAAGAACTTGGAAAGAGCAGAGGAGGAAGACAGGGTAGCGTTTCAGAGTTTGCTTCATTCATGTCTGTTACAACCGCGCATCACACACGCTTATATGCTCACACACACAGTTGTCTTTGGTAAGACAGCAACTGGGCCTTGGGTCGGCTTGGCCCATTGCGGTCCACGCACATTTGCTTCCCAGAGGCCTTCAGGTTGACTTCAGAAGAGATAACAATAACATTCCCTCCCCCTTAACAGCCAGCTTGACCCCAGGCTGGGGCTTCTGGAAAACGACGTCTTAAGTCGTGTTCATCTTCACAGGTGATCGTTGACTTGTTCTGATGTGCCCAGCAAACAAGGACACTGTGGGACGTTGCTCCAGCTCGCCTCCAGCTGTGGGGGAACATGCTTCTCAACTGGGACACATGCACAACAGGGTGGATTTGAGCATGCTCCGGCAATGCCAGCTTATATGCAACTGTTCCAACTCTCTTCAAAATTTTGTAAGGGCCATAAAATCTGAAGGAGAGCTTCTGATTGCTTCTAGTTGCCACTGAAGATTGAATATAAGGTTGTAGTTTAAGATATACCATTTCTCCTTCTTCAAATGATCTCTCAGATCTTGATTTATCTGCTTGATGCTTCATACGTTGCTGAGCTCTCAAAAGTTGTTGTCGAATTAACCGAGTAAGGAGGTTTCTTTCTTTTAACCATGCTTCCATATTCAGGCACAGTGGATATCTTAGCATCAACAATTCCAAAGTGTCTTGGTGGATGCCCATACAGCACCTGAAATGGTGTACACCCGATGGCAGAATGATGAGAGGTGTTATACCAGAATTCTGCTAATGGTAACCATTTATTCCACTACTTGGGACACACATGCACAGTGCTTCTGAGGAAATTCTCCAAACATTGGTTCAGACGTTCAGTCTGCCCATCTGTCTGTGGATGGTAGGCCGAACTCATGAGCAATTTAGTGTCAGATAACTTGAATAGCTCCTGCCATAATGCACTGGTAAAAACTCTATCTCTGTCAGACAGGATAGCATATGGTAATACATGAAGTTGATATTGTTGAAATAAAGCTGAGCCACAGCCAAAGCTGTATATGGGTGAGCCATTGGTAAAAAATGTCCATATTTGCTAAATTTGTCAATTACCACTAGGATAACATCAAAGGATCCAGACTTAGACAACCCTTCAATAAAGTCTAGACTGACAACTGACCAAGCCGAAGAAGGAATTGGGATAGGCTGGAGCAAACCTGGGAGCTTGACATGCTCAGACTTAGCTTGTTGACAGATTTCACAAGTTTGAACAAATTCTTGAACTATTTTCTTCATCCCTGGCCATGAAAATAGTGATTTAATCCTTTGATATGTTGCCTGAATCCCTGAATGTCCTCTAATTCCACTTGCATGTAAGGCTTGCAAAATATGGTTCTGAGCTAACTTGTTATTGTCAATCCATATCTTTCCATAGTGTTTTATTATACCTTCTTGTAGGGAAAATCCATTGCTGTTGTCAGCAAAAACACTCAACTCAATGAGCAATTGCTTAGCCTCTTCATCATCCAAGTAACCAGCCATTACCCTCTCCATCCAAACTGGCTGACAAACAAATACAACAAATATTTCTGAAGGAGTGGGGCTTCTTGACAAAGCATCAGCAGCATTATTTGTTGAGCCCTTCTTGTACTGAATCTTAAAGTTGAGATCCATAAGCTTGATCATAGGCTTGTGCTGCAATTTTGTAGTTGCCTTTTGTTCTGTGAGAAACAACAAACTTTTGTGGCCTGTTTTGATAATGAACTCCTGGCTTATCAAATATGGTCTCCATTTGTCCATTGCAAACAAAATTGCAAGACATTCCTTTTCATAGGTTGACAATGCTCTGTTTCTGGGACTTAAAGCTTGACTTAGGTAAGAGATTGGATGGCCATTTTGCATTAACACAGCCCCAATCCCAAAATCACCAACATCAGTTTCAATCACAAAAGGTTGTTGAAAATCTGGTACTGCCAGGACAGGAACCTGTACCAGGGCTTGTTTCAATGTATCAAAAGCCTCTTAAGTGACTAATGGAGTTCCCTTTTTCAGTAAGTGAGTAAGTGGCTTACTGATCAGACCATAGTGCTTAATGAATCTTTTGTAGTATCCAGTTAGTCCCAGAAAACCCCTTAATTCTTTAAGATTCACTGGTATGGGCCAATTTGTCACAGCCTGCACTTTGGATGCTTCAGTAGCTACACCCTTAGCAGAGATAGTATATATGTCCCAAGTATTCAAGAGTTTTTCTTGAAAACTCACATTTTGACAATTTGAGGTAAAACTTGTGCTCTTGCAGTATCTCAAATACTTGTTGTAGCAATTTGATGTGCTCTTCCAAGGTGTTGTTGTACACCAAAATATCATCCATAAACACCAATACTCATTTTCTCAGTAATGGTTCAAATATATAATTCATAGCACTCTGAAAAGTTGCAGGTGCATTAGTGAGCCCAAATGGCATCACTCTGAACTCATACAACCCACTATGAGTCTTAAATGCAGTCTTAGCCTCATCTCCCAAAGTCAATCTGATCCGATGGTAACCAGATCTGCAGTCCAATTTAGTAAACCATTGAGCTCCATATAACTCATCTAATAGCTCATCTACCACTGAAAGAGGATGCTTGTCTTTGATTGTAATAGCATTGAGACGTTTGTAATCAATACAAAACCTCCATGAGCCATTTTTTTCTTGACCAGTAACACAGGAGATGTAAAAGATCTCACACTTCTTTGGATGATTCCTTGTTTCAACATTTGTGTTACTTGTTTCTCAATCTCTGTCTTCTGTTGAGGGTTATACTTGTAGGGTCTGGTGTTAAAACGTTGTGCACCAGGCACTAGAGGTATGTGATGATCATAACTTCTTTGAGGATGTAGTTCTTCATTGTCTTGAAACGGCTTGTCATTTTTCAGAACCAATTCTTTGATATCTGGAGGCACATCAGTTGGAACAACAATCACTTATGTTCTTGGTTGTTTTGCAGTTTTCTCAATGGAACATAGGTGTTCAACATTAGTTGGTGTAATGGGTAGCAATTCCACACACTGAACAATAGCTTTTCTTCTTAACAACCCTTTCAATTTGTGCACAGAAATTTTTGAGCACTTAGTAGTATCATCCTGAATACCTTGCAATAGGATTCTCTTTCCTTGATGAGAAACTCTTAACTTCTTCTTCTTCCAATGCACCCACATTGGACTATGATCTTCAAGCCAATCAGCACCTAAGATCATGTCAAAGCCCTTGAGTGCCAATACTCTTGTATCATAAGAGAAGGTATGGCCTTGAATGTTCCACTGCAGTTGATGTATGACAGCATCAGATACCATTGGTGAACCATCAACAGCAGAGAACTTCCGACTTGCACATGGAGTGATGAATGTTCCAGCACTACCTGAGTCAAGTAATATCAATATCTCCTGCTTGCCAATGAATCCCCTAAACCTCATGGTCTTCCTTCTCTTAGGTGGTTGAGGAACATCAGCTTTTTCAAGAACAGAGGCAACTATGCAAACTTGTTCTTCAGCTTCATTTTCTTCCTCAAACTCATCTTTATCATAATCTTCTTCAAACATCTCCATCATTTCTTGGATGACATTAAGAGACACCTGAGTGGGACAAGTATGATCTCTGACCCATTTATCTCCACATGTAAAGAAAAGATCATTGGCTCTTCTGAATACTTTCAGAGCAGCCCATTTTTCATCCACTTGAGACTTGTCAGACTTCTTCCACTCTTCTTTCTTGGAAGAAACTTTAGCTTTGTCCCTAGCAGAGAATACCTTGTTGCTGTGTTTTTAGAGTCCTTATTCACACTTCTTCTACTAGACTCCAACTCCTCTTCCTGCAAAAGGGCGAGAGCACTAACAGTATCCATATTCTTGGGTTGATGTAAAGCTATTGGAGCACGAATTTCATCTTTCAACCCATTCAGAAATCTAACCACATAGGATGGGTTATACAACAGAATGCTATGAGCCAATTGCTCAAACTTAGCATGGTAATCAGCCACAAAAGAGGTTTGTTTGAGATTGTCAAGCTGTTTCATGTGGATAGGATACTGATCTCGATCAAACCTCTCACACACCAACTTTTACAACATATCCCAACTGATAATGCGCCCACGCAATTCAACCGTTTGTAACCAAGTTTCAGCCACCCCGAGAAATTCAAGGCAACGAATCTCGGTTTCAACGCCTCATTGACCCCAAAAATCTCGAAATATGCCTCACATTTCTCCTTCCACAGTCTAGAGTTTGAACCATCAAAGGTGGGGGAACTTATTTTAGGCTTGTGGCTATGAGGCTCTACAGGTTGAGAAAACTGGGGCTGGAAATCAATAGTGCGCGGACTTGGGTTTGGATTGGTAGACGTACCCGTGACCGGGAGTGGCGGATGAGATCCAATGATCCCACCGCCCACATCCCGGTTATGCAGATCAATGTCGTGCCCGCTGGGCCGCTCCTCCGAGGACGCAGATGGGCGCGCCCTGGTGCAAGGAGCTAGGTTGAGGTCGAAGGGATTCACCCATGATTGCGGAGGTCGAGGAGGCTGTTGCTGAGGTAGTGGTGGCAATTGCTCCAACCGCTGTAGCCGAACCGCAACATCATTCGTCGTGGTCAGGATCGCTGCGACCGCCTCTTCAGACTTCGCTTGCCTCGATTTCATGGCGGAAAGCTTGTCCAAGATCTTCTGCATGACAGGCTCGCCGCCGACGACCTTGTTGCTGAGGCCGGCGAACTCCGTGTGCAGGGAATCGAACTTGCTTGTGAGGGATTCAATCGATCCCATCTTCTCTTCAAACTTGGTTGGTTTTCTCAGCGCCAGGTCGAGATTCACTGATTTGGAAAAATTTTGTGGGGATAGGCTCTGGATACCAATTGTTATGTCCCAGATACACATAAATGGAGATTTAGGGGTAGATCAGCAAGAATTGAAGCAAAGGGGAAGAACTTGGAAAGAGTGGAGGAGGAAGACAAGGTTGCGTTTCAAAGTTTGCTTCATTCATGTTGGTTACAACCACGTATCACACGCGCTTATATGCTCACACACACAACTGTCTTCGGCAAGACAGCAACTGGGCCTTGGGTCGGCTTGGTCCATCGCAGCCCACGCACATTCGCTTCCTAGAGGCCTTCCGGTTGACTTTAGAAGAGCTGACCATAACACAATCCCACATGAGAGCAACTCCAACAGTTTGGCAAACCAACTTGGCATCCATCTAATTTTGGCAAAATAAGAAAAATTGGCCTCCAACAGTTTGGCAAACCAACTTGGCAAAAATAGAAACTTGGCAAAACTCACCTCCCCACACGCATATATGCGCGCGCGGATCGTGATTGCCATCGGCGTTTCCCTGTAGGTGGGAGGGTGAAAAAAGAAATAAAGAATAGAGAAGGATTCGTGATGTAAGTTTTCAAGAGGTGGAAGGGCATAAACATAATTTTGTTTCTCTCAGGATTCCTGATGTAAGTTAGATCTGGATTTGGCAAGTGAATTATGCCAAATTGTTGGAGATGAACTCTTTTTTTTATTTGGCATATCTTTTTAGAAGTTGGCAAAACACAAGATTTGCCAAGTAAAATTTGGCAAACTCTTGGAGATGCTCTGATACACGCCGGATGATTCATTAGGCAGGGTGGGGCCGCGACCAACTGTTTAGCGAGAGGTAGTTTTGGTTCACTGAGGCTGAGTCCAACAAGGGATGGCAAAATCAGAGAGGCATTCACCCTTTTGCCTTGCCTACAGTGGATGCCCATACAATGCAAAATTCCTCATCTCCAACAGCAGAGCTGCAGAGGCAAAATCGCGCGCTTCCCCACCTCGAGGCCGTCGCGCCCGGGCTCGATTCCGCCGTCGCGACCTCGATTCCGCCACTGCTGGAGGAGTCGGCGGGGAGGACGAGGAGCTCACGGGGCCCTGCTCGCCAGCCCTGGCACGCTCCTCACTCTGCGCCGCCGCCCGGGACCCGCCGGAGAGGAGGGAGAAGATCGATTCCACCGCCGCGACCTCGATTCGGCCAACGCTGGAGGAGGAGCCGGCCCCCGCCGCTGCTGGAGGAGTCAGCGGGGAGGACGAGGAGCTCACGGGCCCTTGCTCGGAGAGGAGGAATGCCCGGCGGACTCGTCTCCTCCGCCTCCCTATGGGGCGAGCAGGGTCGGCCGGCGAGGCGCATCGAGCGGCTCGGGAAGATTCGACTCCGCCTCCTTCTTGCGCCTCCTCCACCTCCTCTTCCGCACGGCAAAATGCCTCGCACGATGCCTCCTCTGTTGGAGGGCGTCCTCGACGCGCACAGTGTCGATTGGAGAGGCAAAATGCATTTGCCTACCCTCGTTAGACTCAGCCTGGTAGTAGGTAGGTCCGGTTCAACTGCTGCAGAGGAGCTGCTTCCCGCACGCGAGGGTGATCCTTCGTTTCGTCACGTGCAACCATACCGTAACCACTTAAGAAATGCCCACTGACAACGTGGTCCCGTTTCGATCGAACCCCACCAGTCATTGACACAGAGCCACCAACCCTCTCCCAGCATCCCCGGCCACGCAGGCCCCACACATCGCCATCGCATCGAAGGGGGAAGTCTCCTCCTCGGCTCGTTCACTCCCCTCCCAGTCTCAGTCTCCGCCTTCCCCACGAGTCGCACGCACGGCCAAGGCCAAACCAATCTCCGGTCTCGCTTCACCGCGCTTTTAAATCCAGAGATTTTTTTTGTCCGCGTCCTCCTCCGCCCCCCTCGACTGCAGCCGCCCTCGCTGCTCCGGTACCCCGCGCCACCGACACAGCCGCGTCGCCCGCCGCTACCGCCGCCCGGCGGGCGATGGATCGTGAGGAAGGTAAAGCAGCGCCGGCGCAGAGCTCGCCGAATTTGGGAGCGATTCTGGCTAATCTGGGGCCTGGTTGCAATTGGTGTGCAGTGACCGAGTTCCTCGGGCAGGTGCCCCTCCTGCAGTGCCTCCCGGGCTCCTCTATCCGCAGGATCGCCGACGCTGTCGTGGTGAAGCGCTACGGTACGTTTTTCTGGCCTGGCCACGAGCGCTGCTGGTTGTTGGCCCGCTGGATCGGTTGGTCGTTGGGTCGGTTTTGTTGTTTGCGGTGAACTGGCAGCGAGCTTTGCTTCCGTTGGGGTTACTCTGTTTTTCCCCCGACACGGATGGTATGCGTATTGGTTTGTGTTTGCAGAACTTATGGGCTCTCAAATTTGTGTGCACAGATCACAACATATTTGCGAATATTTAATGTTGGGTCTAATAGATAGATTACAGCCAAAATTTAAGTTCAGAAGCAAACGCGAATATAGCTATGAGAGAAACGGGATAGTGGTTTTTAAGTCACGAACTAACCATTAGTCAACGATGACTTGATTAACTTCAACTGATTGACCCTTGGTGCTTGTTCAGTCCATGCCCATTCTAGGAGGATCTACTTGTTAAGATTTTGTAGACAATGAATGTGGTGAGTGGTGTGGCTTCAAGCTGAATTATGTTTGGTTTCTGATACTATCATATTGGTACCTTTCAGAACCCGGTGACTATGTCGCCCGTGAAGGTGAACCTGTAGGTGGCCTTTACATCATTTTGGATGGTCAGGTAAAAGTTCATGCAAATCCTTAATTTAGATGGTGTATAAGCTGTCAATAGCTAAGGTAAAGAGGTATATGACCTAAAAGTTTCTGGTAATACTTTTGCCATCCTTCTTCAGCATTGATGCTTCACTGAATCTGTACTGGTGCGCGCAAATGTTCATAGAAATACTTTTGCGCTTCATCATTGCCAACCATCTTCAGCACAGATGATTAATTGGCTCTGCACTGGCATTTAGAAACCTGCAGTATCAGTAGCTACTAGCTAGTACTTAGTTCAAATATGTGGATCATATCATTTTGGCCTGGATTTTCTTTCATGTTTAATTCCTAGTGGATTGTAGACGAACTATCGTTTGTAAAAAAAATTATAACAATGAGCATTTGTACTGTTGATTGGGACGCAACACTTACGCAGAGTTCCATCATTCCAGAATTTCAGAGTATTGTATGGTCCTGTTCTTTTGTAGCTCTCTTCCTTCCCTAACTATATTGTGCTATCATATTGCTGTTTTTGTACCTTTTATTCAGTTATTTGTCTACATGGTCGTTATCTACCATAATGGGAGAGGGGATGGAGACTGATGCTATTACTAGAATATTCCTTTCTGATAATTGAATGAAGTTCTCATTGTCTTGAAGGCTGAAGTTTCTGCACCTGCGAACGCTGAAGAAGCAAACCGCCCAGACTATGTGTTAAACAAGTATGATTACTTTGGTTACGGTAAGACCTTTCGAATCATGGTTTTTTTTAATCTAGTTCAAATGCATTTTAAATATAAAATAGTTATGTTGTACATATGTGATTCATTCTTTAACTGTTGATATTTTGCATTATTTTGTAGGAACCAATAGTTCCGATCATCAAGTAAATGTTGTCGCACTATCTAAGGTAATTATTGCTAGCATTCCCACTTTGGATTTGCCATTTTTTTAGATATAGGATTCCCGTTTCTCTGTGATACTTGGCTGATGACCTTTCTAAATGTGTATAACGATATCTAGTGTTTTGTTTTCATCTATTGCAGCTGACCTGCTTCGTATTGCCCAATCAATATGGACATTTGTTACAACCAAAAACTATTTGGAATGCAGAGGATACACCTGAACATTCTTTGCTGGAACAAATTTTGCACTTAGAACCGTTAGAGGTAAGTCTAATGTAAGGCAGTGTCATATTGTTTTGCAGGGAAATGTAAAGCACCTGAACAAATTTTGCTGGAACAAATGATGTTTGGGTTGTGTTATGGTTGTATATGTTAATCATTGTACTTAAATTATTACTTAAATGCTTAAAAGGCCTAAAACATATGCGCTATTGATGTAACATTCAAATGCACCAAATGGCTCTGAGACAGCGGAATCAAAATGTTGCCATTTGAATGCTAAGTTGCTAACCAAGTTTTAAAATCATCACGTGTTTTTTGCATTACCTAAAAGAAGCAAATATGACAGCAGATTCTTTTACAGATTTGCATGGTTGCATTTACTATAATTTAAGAAGGACGAACTTGATAAATGTAGTGTCATATTATTTTGCAGGGAAATCTCTTGTCTTGCTCACCAGAAATATTATCTCTGTTTTTTAGGTTGATATCTTCCGTGGGTTTACTTTGCCAGAAGCTCCAACTTTTAGGCAAGTTTTTGGAGGACAATTGATTGGACAGGCACTTTTTCTACCACCCTCTCTTACTTCTGCGATCTAGATCTAGATTTAGTGAATATATTTATTTGACCCCTTCCTTTCCTATGTCTGAATTCTTATTCAACATTCTACAGTTTTACGTTTAGACATGCTTTCTCTATTTCCCATAAACTCATGGTTTGAATGTAAGAACATATCCATGAAACCAATAATTCAGTAACAAATATACAAAAGGAGGTATTATCAGTGGCAATTTTCTTCCAGATATTCTATTCTGCCTTATTGTTAGTCTTATTTTTATCATATAATAACTGATTCTTGCATGATTATTCACTTGATAGACATGTCATTTATCAAATGTGTTGCTAAGCACCTCAGGGTGACAATAGACTAAAAATTTTACTTCTCAGGTGTCCTTTGAATACTGCAGCTATTAATTTGAATTCAGTAATGCATCCCCCTTGCTGCTAAACGTCAGTATCTTTTGGACAAATGTCTTTCTGTTGCATACTGTTAACTCTACGATTTGTTTTAGCAACAGCTGGGGATCCTTGTAAAAGGTCTTAAGCATGTCTTAACCGATTCTCTGTTTCATCCCATGCAGGCACTAGCAGCAGCATCCAAGACTGTTGATTGTCTAAAAATGGTGCATAGTCTGCATGCGATTTTTCTTATTGCTGGAGACAATAACAGTAAGGTTCTAAAAACTTATGTGATCTTTTGTCATCAATTTGGCTGACCAAATGTAATATGAGAACCACTAATCTGCCATTTCATAAAGACTTATAAACAGAAGCTTCTGGTTTGGAATTATCTGGGGCTGCAATTTATTGTTCTTATCCAAGAAAAATTGAATAACAGTCAGTATATTTAACTCGTGCAATTTCTCCATAAGTGGTAGTAAGCTGGGCATCAGGTGCACTTTACTTTAATCCAACGAAGAAGTTTGATGCTCATGGCTGTCTTTGATTTGTCCTCTGCTGCAGTGCCAATAATATATCAAGTTCATCGGGCACGTGATGGATCCAGCTTTGCAACCAGAAAAGTGGAGGCAAAGCAGAAAGGTGCAGTTATATTCACTTTGATTGCTTCTTTCCAGGTGATTATCCTGTCCTTATACCTTTGTAAATGATATTATAGGGAACTTACGTAACTTATAGAACTTGATACCAGTGATGAGTGTCGTTTGCCAATCTTTTGAGCTTGACTGAAAATCTGTTATAAGTTTCAAATGAAGGGAACCTTTTACCATCCAAAACGCTGTGTCACGTCACATTGGTTAATTTAAATGGTACTTTCATTTCAAACTGTTATCAGATTTAACTTAAGACGAAACTTAAATAAAGGAAGGAATAGTTGGATAGAAAAGTGGTTACTTGTTGCACTTGCACACCTTACTAAAATTTATGCTCTTTGGATCCATAACTGGTATATCCTAATCAGCTGACAATCAACATCATATCCTTGTGTCAATAGCTGCCAAACAATATCATTTTAATCTTAAATTTTATTTGTACATTTATATACGGTCCATGGATAATTTTTGTGTGTGGCACAACTGCAAGAAATTATACTGCTAGTTTGAGTTTTTATAATATTCGAAGGCCAACTTCATGAAATCTATCAGGGTGAATTTGGTCTGACTATCTGTTTAATGGATTCCATTGCAGAAGGAAGAAGTAGGTTTTCAGCATCAGGCTGCAACCATGCCTAATGTTCCTCCTCCAGAACAGGCAAGGATCTCCTCTCTTTCCTTTGGTATCTGTGGAAGAAAGAACAGATAACTAATATGCAATCAAATGCAGCTCCTTAATCTGGAGGAGATACGAGAAAGACGGCTTACTGACCCGCGCTTTCCATCGTAATTTTTTTGACTTCCTATGATATCTTTGATAGTTATCCTAACTAATGCTGCTATAAGGTTATTCATCATTTTAAACTTTTATCAAAATCACAGCGTTCAGGATTTACTTCCTTTGTGCTGTTTTAAACGTATGGTTGTTGATCAGCATCATGTTTCTAGTGGATCTACCTTTCTGTTAATGCACATTTATATTGAATATACTTTCTAACGGAGTGTCCAAATCGTTCATCAATTTATTACTTGATGAACTGCAGATTCTTAACTGTGTGGTCATCTGCAGGCAATATAGGAACTTGGCAGCTAAAAAGAAATTCACACCTTGGCCCATAGAAATGAGATTCTGTGAAGATTCAGCGTCTCAACATAAACCAAGGTACCTACACCATCTTTTCCCCTCAGCACAGCCAACTCATATTTTCAATTTGCATTTTATTTTTACCCTGGCCTGACTTGACGCAAGTTTGCCATCAAATGTCCAGGCTGACCTTATCTGAGATTCAGTGTATAGTTATGATTCAGTATTGCTCTGATTCTTTTTCAGCTTAAATTACTGGTTTAGAGCTCGAGGAAAGCTTTCGGATGATCAAGCTCTGCATAGGTTTGTAATTTGATCACCGTACACCATCTCATCATTTATGTACTTGTGCATAATGTTATTCTGCAATACTACAGGTGTGTTGTAGCATATGCTTCGGATCTACTATTTTCTGGTGTCAGCCTGAATCCTCATCGGGAGAAGGGGTTGAAGACATACTCACTCAGTCTCGATCATTCGTATGTTTTTCTGTAATATTCACCAGTGATTCCTATAATCATCACTTCAGCAGATTTTTTTTATGTTCTCACTGCTGGCTGTCACCGTGCTGCAGAATCTGGTTCCACAAGCCTGTGAAGGCTGATGACTGGCTGCTGTACATGGTAAGCAATTACCCATCTCTTAATCAAATACAAAGTAACCTGTCCATGTGGATACTGAGTTTCATGTTGGATTCCATGAGCACAGATCGAGAGCCCATCCGCGCATGGTGGCAGGGGTTTCGTCACCGGACACATATTCAACCGGCAAGGAGAGGTATGCACTCGTTGCTCCAGAGCTCTGGATTCTTGCTTCTGCATCCATTGTTGGTAATGCCTGTTGTTTTTATCCATTATCCATATCCAAATCCACACCCACCTCAAATGGGGAGAGTATGAGTAGAAAAAGCATTCATTAAAGAAATGGGGAGGGTAGGGTGTGGGAAGGGTACAATAATCAATTGGGTATGTATATAATCTAGTACAAAATTAATTATCCATTGGGTATGGGTGGAATTGTGGAGAGTAATAAGTGGATAATAATTATTTGGATTTGAGTATGAATAAGAGTGGATTTGCCCATACCCTCCCCAGTCCCCGGTGGTAGCCTTAACCCAAATACAGTAGTTTATAATGGTTTCTCTTCTGGAATGCTCAGCTTATCATGTCGCTGACCCAAGAGGCGCTGATTAGGAGGGAGAAGACACGAGGACCAAACCCGAGGCCAAAGCTTTGAAAGGTGCAGAAGAGTTTGTAGTAGAGGAGCCGCCTCTATTACAATTTGGTTTAGATACTTACGAATTTGTTGCGCGAAAATGTACAATATCAGGCAGTGTATAGAAGGAAAAAGGTTATCCCGATTGTTATGAGCTGGTTATTTGTAGCTCGAACGCTCGAAGTATGATCGGGTCTAATTGAATATTATTGAGGGTTGGGAAAATAAAGTCACTTGGCATCTCTTCAGTTATTACTCATGTGACACGTTAAGGGATCGGTGTGCTTCGGCTTCGGCTACCAGGTTCGGTGTTTGCACCTTTCCGTAGTCTAATGCGTGGTTACGTTCTGAAGTACTCCCTCCGTATCGAAATACTTATCGCCGTTAATTATTTCTTCCAACTTTGACCATTCGTCTTATTCAAAAAATTATCACAAATGTGTAAAAGGATAAGTCAAGCTTAAAATACATACAATAATAAAGTATGTAGCAAGCAAAGTAAATGATACTTGCACAATTTTTTGAATAAGACAAATGGTCAAAGTTGTGAAAAAAGTTAATGGCGACAAATATTTCGATACGGAGGGAGTATTCTTATATGAAAGGGAAGGAAAAAACGAATTGGTTGTGCCCGTCACGACTCACGAGCACCTTCGGTGAATCATAGCTTGTCAAAAATATATTTCAAATTGAAGCTGAAACAAGGAGCCCATTTGCGATTATAGAATTTTATTCAAATAAAAAACTACTTCTGCCACTAGAATTTCACATCCAAAACTACCATTCAAGAGCTTTCACAACGCCAGAATTCAAGAGTTAGGATATCAGTTTTGTTGGAGAATAGTCCGTTATAAAGCTACAATCCAAAATCTATAAAAACATACAGGCCTTTTGGCGAAGGACAAACAATCTACCTTACACATCCGTGACAACCAGTCTTACCTTCGAAACACAGGATGGATATTCACATTCAGATTCTAAGTCTTTTCACACCTAGCAAGATTGGCCTTCGGCAAATACATAATATTGGCCTCAACCTTGGATTTGCGGACATTTATCTTTTCTAGCTGCTCTTCTTCTTCCTGACAAATTCAATCTTACCTTTGAAAAACAGGATGAATATTCACATTCAAATTCTCAGTCTTTTCACACCTAGCAACAGATTCTTTCATTTTGTCAAGCACCTTTGGCAAATACGCAATATTGGCCTCAACCTTGGATTTGAGGACGTTTAGCTTTTCTAGCTGCTCTTCTTCTTCAAGTGATGTTTCTGCTGTTGGAGATTCTGCAACATTCATGAACGGTCAGCAAATATTAGAAGAAAATTGTGTAAACATATCTCTGAAAAAATTATCGAGTTTGGCTTTGGCACTTAGTCATACCAGCCAAGTGCAAAAGGTCGTGAAGGGAAGGAGAGACAAACATTTTATCATAATGAATTGTAGCGATTCAAGGTTAATTGATTATGCTGAAGAAAAAATGATGAAAAGAAGCACCTATCCCAGTACCCTATTCCAAGAACCAAAGAAAACAAGCTGATTAGCAAATAATGGGACATGTACTGACCAAATCCACAGATAAGCTGAAAAAATAATACAACAAATCAGAGCTGCCAAACTTGAATGCTCCACTACTGTGAATCATGTAACAATTTCAGCAGCATGTTTTATTACTACTGCTTTCTGAAACGAGCAGACCCCCACTATATAAGGGGGTTTCGTTGCTACAATTTCGGCAACAGGTTTTACTACCAGTCTTCTGAAAATATATCATTTGTGTAAACGATAATCTGTGCATGCTTCAAACAAACATGCTTCAAAGGACAATTATCCTTTACATAATTGATTGCGTTTTTTTATCACCACCATTCAGACTTCAAGATGTTTTATGAAAATATATCAATGACCTATGTTCTGCCCAGATTAACCTTGCAGGTTCCATGCTTTAACATTGAGATGAGCAGTGATGGTCTTATATCCTTCACTGTTATACCACCAGCAACAAGTGTGTTTTCACTGCAAGTTTGGTTTCTACTCCCTCCGTCCCAAATTACTTGTCACGTTTGACTTTTGATCACAACATTTGTCCCAAATTACTTCTACTCTTCCCTCTCGAAGAAAATGTAGCTGGCTGTTGGCAATGGAGCAGCCTTGCTGCCTCCAGTGCCGAGCTCTCAGCTCCCAGGTGAGTTCACAAGCACACACACGCACACAACTCTTGCTGCTGAAACTGGAATGCTTGAACTACTTTTTCATTTCAGCCTTGCCTCTACCTTTATACAGGGCAAAGTCAAACCTAGGTACAAAAAACACTTAGTACTCTACCTGCTACTAGTACATCTACTTGTACAGCTACTAGTACTTTGTACATGACACTACAGGGGCATGCTTGCCCTGATACAATGAGTACCTGCTGCCAGATAAGGCTGTGCAGTATACTTGAGGAGCTATACCAACTCCTTTGACTTTGCTAAGCAGGGGATCAAGGGGAGAGCTTCATCAGTTACTCAACAATTCTTCCCCTAAGTGTGATGCTCCTTCTTGATCTCCTCCATCCCCACCTTGTTCCTCAGTTCCTGGAACCGAAGCCGCCCAAGGGGCTTAGTGAGAATGTCGCCAAGCTGCCTTGCAGTCTCGACGTACTCAACTCTGATCTTCCCTTCCTCGATGCAGTCCCTGATGTAGTGAAACTTGGTGTCAATGTGCTTGCTGCGATCGTGTAGGACGGGATTCTTGGCAAGAGCAATGGCGGATTTGTTGTCCACCATCAGTGCTGGCGCCTGGAGCTCTCCTCCAATCAGCTCCTTGAGCAGCCGCGCCAGCCAAACTCCCTGGCAGCTCGCCGTCGCCGCCGCCGCGATGTACTCTGCCTCGCAGGTGGATAGCGCGACGATCCTCTGCTTCTGCGACTGCCAGGTGATTGGGCAATCACCGAGGAAGAACAGCACGCCGGAAGTGCTCTTTCTCCCGTCGATGTCGCCCGCCATGTCGCTGTCGCTGTACCCCGTCAGCTGCAGCGTCGCCGTTCCTCGTCGCGGGTAGATTAGGCCGTAGCCGCTCGTCCCCGCGATGTACCGCAGCAAGTGCTTGACCGCGGCGAGGTGATCCTCCCTGGGATCCTCCATGAATCGACTCAAATACCCCACGGCGAAGGTGATGTCAGGCCGCGTGTGCGTCAGGTACCGCAGCCCGCCGATGATGCTCCGGTACTGGGTCGCATTGACCTTCGCCGCCGTGCTCTCCTTTGAGAGCTTGAGCCTCTCCTCCATTGGCGCCTGTGCGCCCTTGCATCCCTTCATGCCGCCGCGCTCCAGCAGCTTCTGCGCGTACGCGCTCTGGCACAGGGTGATGCCGCGGCTCCCCTGCTCCACCTCGATTCCAAGGTAGTAGCTGAGCAATCCCAGATCGCTCATGCGGAATGTCTTCGTCATCTGCTTCTTGAACGCCTCGACATCCGCCTTCTTCTCGCTGGTGATGACCAAGTCATCCACATACACACCGATGATGATCGGGCCGCTTGACGCCCGCTTGGTGTAGAGCGCGTGCTCGCTGGAGCACTTGGTGAAGCCCAGTGTCGTCAAGCTCTCGTCGAGCCGGATGTTCCACGCCCGCGGCGCCTGCCGCAGCCCGTAGAGCGCCTTGCGTAGTCGGAGCACCTTGTGCTCTTTGCCGGTGATGACGAATCCCGACGGCTGTTGCACGTAGACCTCTTCTTCGAGCTCCCCGTTGAGGAAGGCCGACTTCACGTCCATGTGGTGGATCTCCCGGTCCTTCGTCGCCGCCATCGCCATCAGCAGCCGCACGGATTCCATCCGCGCCACCGGAGCGAAGACCTCCTCGAAGTCCACTCCTTCCCTCTGCACGTAGCCCTTGGCTACCAATCTTGCCTTGTGCTTCACAAGGTTGCCGTGCTCGTCGCGCTTCTCCTTGAAGACCCACTTCAGCCCAATTGGCTGACAGTTTGCCGGCGGATCGACGAGCACCCACGTCTTGTTTTCTTCGATTGAATTCATCTCCTCGATCATCGCCTTCTGCCACCGGTGATCGCGCTCCGCCTCGCGGAACGTGGTCGGCTCCTCTGCACTTCCCAGGTGCAGCTCCTGCTCGTCGAGGACGCGCTCCGCAAACCCGGGCGGAGCACCTTGCCCGACGATGTTGTCCACCGCGCGGAAGCGCAGTGGCTCACCGTCGTAGTCGTCGTCGACTAAGTCAGAGATGTCCGGCGGCGATGTGGCGTAGCGGACCGGCGAGACCGTGCTTGGAGATGCGTTTGCCGCCGGCGATCCCTGTCCAACAGGTGTTCCCGGCGCCGGTGATCCCTGTCCAACAGGGAATCCTGGTTCCTCTGCTTCCGCGGGCGCATCGGCTTCCTCTGCTTCGGCCGCCGCCCCTGCATCTCCTTCATCTTGCACTTCCTCTTCTTCACGAGTCACCCAGTGCTCGATGGTGAAGGAGCTGCTTGACATGCTCCCGTCTCCACCTTCCCCGTCGCCGTGCTCCGCCCAGAGCCATCCCTTCTTTTCGTCGAACACCACGTCGCGCGAGATGCAGACTCGCCGCGCACGTGGATTGTAGAGGCGGTACGCCTTGCTCCCTGCCTCGTAGCCTAGGAGCACCATTGGAGTGCTTCTGTCCTCCAGCTTTGTGAGGCCCGGCCTCGTCTCCTTCACGTGTCCCATGCACCCGAACGTGCGTAGGAATGACACGTCCGGCTTCCGGCCGTGCCATGCTTCAAAGGGGGTCATCCCCTTCAAACTCTTCGTCGGCGAGCGATTTAGGATGAACACCGCCGTGCTCACCGCCTCTCCCCAGAACGTCGCCAGCATGCTCTTCGCCTTGAGCATGCTGCGTGCCATGCCGACGATCGTCTGGTTTCTTCTCTCCACCACGCCGTTTTGTTGCGGCGAGTAGGGCGCCGTGAGATGCCTCTGCATCCCTTCCTCTGCACAATACACACCAAACTCAATCGAGGTGAACTCACCACCCTGATCCGTGCGCAGGACCTTCAATTTCTTCCCCGTCTCCGTCTCGACCTTTGCCTTGAATTGCTTGATCGCCGCTGCCGCCTCAGCCTTGCTTGACAGCAGGTGCAGCCACATGTAGCGGCTGTAGTCGTCCACGAGCAGGAGGAAGAAGCGCCTCCCGCCGTGAGTGGCCGGCGTGATTGGCCCGCACAAGTCGCCGTGGACGAGCTCCAACACGTCCTCGGCGCGGTACGTGGCGGTCTTGGGGAAGGAGCGCCGCCGCTGCTTGCCGGCGAGGCAGCTGTCACACAGCTCCCCGGCGTGATCGATGTTCGGCATCCCGCGCACCATCCCATGGCGCGTCAGGTTCTTCAGTGCGTCGAAGCTGAGGTGCCCGAAGCGCGCATGCCACAGCCACGCTTCGTCGCCGGAGTGCGCCGCCAGGCACACTGGCCTTGTTGGCTGTAGATCGAGCACGTAAAGCCGATTAGTGGACCTCTTCACCTTGGCGAGCAGCTTCCGGTCCTTGTCGCGGATGCGCAGCACTCCATTGTTGATCAGCACGCAGCAGCCACGCTCGTCGAGCTGCCCGATGCTGATGATGTTGCTGCGCAGCTTGGGGATGAAGTAGACGTCTGTCAGCGCCCGCTGCTCCCCGTTCTGGCACTTGAAGATGATGGTGCCGCGCCCACGAATCTCCACGCGTGAGCCGTCGCCGAACTTCACTGTTCCGACGACGCCAGTGTCGAGCTCGGAGAAGGCCTCGCGCTTCCCGGTCATGTGGTTGCTGGCCCCTGAGTCCAGATACCACACCTTGCTCTTCTTGTCGTCGCCGTCGTCCTCCTCCCCGAGGTGGACCTGCGCTCGCCTTTCGTCGAGCACCTTTGGCGTGCGCGACCCGTCTTCCTCCTCGGCGTCGTTGAGGGCGCACACTTGCGCCATCAGTAGCGCCGGTTCGTCGTCGTCTTCCTGCGCCAGGTTGGCGCGCTCCCGCCGGGGCTGCTTGCAGTCCCTGGACCAGTGCCCGTACTCGCCGCAGTTAAGGCACTGGTCCTTGGCGACCTTGCGGCTTCCGCTGCGTCCGCCGGCGCCTCCGCCGCGGCCGCGGGTGTTGGAGCGGCCGCGGCCTCTGCCGTGCCCGCCTCTGCTCCAAGTTCGCGGAGCAGAGGACCCTTCCCCTGCTTCGCGCCCGCGTGCTTGGATCGCCCTCTCGTCGCGAGCGACGAGGAGCAGCTTGGCTTGGGCGACTGCTGTGGCCGTCTTCGCCGCCCGTGAGGAGAAGCGATCTTCCGCCGCCTTGAGCCGCCCCGACACATCCTCGATGGTGAGCGCTTCCATCTCAAGGCACGTCTCAATCGAGATCGTGATTTGATCGTACTTCTCTGGGACGACGTGCAGGAACTTGCGCACGGCGTCCTTCTCGGTGACGGGAGCGCCCAGCACCCCCAGCTCCGTCATCATGCCGGTGAGGCGCAGCGCGAAGTCCTCAACAGCCTCGCCGTCGCGGAACTCGAGCGCCTCGTAGTCGCGGCGGACTTGCTGCGCCTTCGCCTCGCGCGCGCGCTCGCCGCCGAGCCGCATGGTCTTCAGGGCGTCCCACGCCTCCTTCGCCGTCTTCTTCTTCCCAAGCGCAACACGGTACTCCGAGGGGACCGACTTGAGGATGCCCTCCATCGCGAGCCGGTCGTCCTCGAAGTCGCCGAGCCCAAGCTCCACGGCCTCCCAGAGGCCGCGCGCCTGGAGCATCGTCATCATCAGCACCTCCCACTCCGCGTAATTGGTTCGCGTGAGCATGGGAAATTGCGCTCCGCTGATGTCGCGGATCGTCTTCTTCACCACGTACGTCGCCCCGCGGCGTGGTGACAGGGAGACGTCCCGATGGCCGGTGGAGCGGTGCTGGTGCCCGCGGCCGCCGCGGCCACGGCCGCGCCCTTCGTTGCGGCCGCGCTGCTGCTGCTGGTCCGCCATCGCCCTGCGCCGGCGAGCCTAACCGCGGCTCTGATGCCAAATGTTGGCAATGGAGCAGCCTTGCTGCCTCCAGTGCCGAGCTCTCAGCTCCCAGGTGAGTTCACAAGCACACACACGCACACAACTCTTGCAGCTGAAACTGGAATGCTTGAACTACTTTTTCATTTCAGCCTTGCCTCTACCTTTATACAGGGCAAAGTCAAACCTAGGTACAAAAAACACTTAGTACTCTACCTGCTACTAGTACATCTACTTGTACAGCTACTAGTACTTTGTACATGACACTACAGGGGCATGCTTGCCCTGATACAATGAGTACCTGCTGCCAGATAAGGCTGTGCAGTATACTTGAGGAGCTATACCAACTCCTTTGACTTTGCTAAGCAGGGGATCAAGGGGAGAGCTTCATCAGTTACTCAACACTGGCTACTTATCATTTTGAATTTTTCTCAGAAATTCCATATGCTACTTGGTCGTGTGCAGTAATTATTGCCTCAAGGTCTAACTGGCAAAACTTCTATCTTCTAGGCAATGTGAATTAAGTTTAGTTGCCCAGAGTGTTCGATCAATTGGTTTTGGCTGTGTGATTCTGAAACGTGTGCCTCTGCAGCTTTAGGAATTAGTGCAGTATACTAGAAGCAGAAACTATTGGCCATGTTTTATTCTGTAGAAATCCCATTTACTTTGTTTTATATTTGCTGACTCCAGAATTGTTACTTGCTTCCATAAATATTCACAAACGAACAAAAATATGCACTCTGAATTCTAATGTACATGACTGTGGGGATGCTAAAGCTGTGTATATTTTTTTCTCGAACACGCATGAGAGTTGTGTATCATTATATTAAGAAAAAGAAAAAGGGTGAAGCTGTGTATATGTAGTAGTTACTTCTGACCGCAAAGAGTAATTGATAAGTTGATACTTTTCTTTAGTTTTCACATTGGGCACAGTTTAAGGATATTTTCGGAGATCATTGTTTTACTTCAGATTACATTTTACTTCATTGTTTTCGACATGTTTTTTCTCATACTAGATCAAGTTTTTCTTCTTGTGTAGATGTGATTAAAAAAATATCCTCATTCTCAGGTGGATGCTTATGGGTTCATAATTCCAATGGTGTTGAACATTTCAGGTGCCAGTATCCTGGTGCTACAATCTGTGAAAAGGAAGTTGTTCCTGCACTTCATGGATATCAGGCCATCCGTGAGTACCCATGACACAGAAGGGAATGAATAGGTTCCAAACTAATGGATGTTGCAAGTTATCTTTGGTAACATGATGCATATTGTTCAATTAATGATCATCCAACACCCTTTTTATGTTCGGCATTCCTCTCCTATCCACTGCTTTGATCATTTTCAAGCATGCACTACACTACTTGGCCTAGCAACAATATACTTGCTAAATTGCTTGTTAAATTGTGTAAAGTACAGCTAAACTATTGATGACAACTAATTTATTTTCTTGTGCCTTTGGTTAGCAATTTCCATACATCGAGCTCCTCCTGATATTGCCACTTCCATTCATCTCATGCAGAAAAACCTTCTGCGAAGGCAAGACTTTGGGGATCTACCAGTTTGCTTTTACACCTCCAACCTCCCCCGGGAAAGTGCTAGCATGCTGCTAGTGCAAAACCAGTGCATTCTTAATCTACAAAGACATACATACTACAAGTATTCTAGAGAGCTACTACACCTGTTAGGCATCAATAAGGCACGTCACGGAGCTACAGTAATTAATCCTGGTGAAAAAACTTATTCTTTGTTTTCGTATCTGGCCATGCGAGCGGCAAAAATAGCTATGGATGCAAAACTTTAGACAGTTTAAAGTTTAATAGGGAGTTTGGCCTTTGAGTTATTGTTTTTCAGACAATTCTTTTCATGCAGTTTGAATTAAGTTTTGATAGGGTTGCTCTATTTCTACTACAATCATTAAAGTCAAATGTGACATATATGATGACTTTCGTTCCTTTATAGATGATGGTAGAAATTCAGTACTCATTTTATTTCATGAGGGCAAAAGGAGTTCCAGACTTTCCCCACGACCCCCAATTCCCCAATGTGAAACGCAGCTCCAGATGGCCTTGCGTATCCACATTTTAATCCCGAGTGCAGTTTGTATTCATGTCCAATGTGCATAACTGCATATAGTTATTCATATCCAATGGCACACAAAAGAAATCCTACATTCTGACATACTGTGTGATCAGAATTAGCAACCCCAATAATGCTTCCGAGGCCACAAGTATTCCGGAATATTACAAGGAAGATAAGATAATTGGTAATGTCATGCTTGTGATTTACCAAGCTCTGATTTTGCTACAAGATTTGTGTCTTTTTCCTTCAATTAAGACATGTTTAGATGTAGCAATTGTACATGAAACTAATATAAATGTTGTCAATACAATTATGGTAACCAAACCTTGCTTGAGTTTGTTATGCTGTGAGGAACCTAAATTTTGGAGACTATTGTGTAGCAATTTCACAATATAGCTATGGAGAAAGTACAATAAAAAAAATGAGTGTTGGGCAACAGGGGGGCTTTAAAGCCCCACCTGAACACTGCGAGAGGCCAGAGAAACTACAATATACAAGAATTAAGTTTGGAACGTTAATGATTGGCTTTACGCATGCGCAAATCACAAGTAGGTTAACGAAAACCCAATGACTTGTTAACAGCCGGCTGTAATCAAATTATACGTACAGCACGTGCACACGTGCGCCCGCGGCCACCGAACTCCCCCACTTGCCACTCACTCACGCGCGGGCCCCACAGGCAGAAAACCCACTCGTGTGCGGGGCCCACTAGCCAGGCGACTGTTCAAACTTTGGGTCTCGCGCCCGCTCTGTTCCCATTCCCATTCCTCCCGTTGTTCTCTAGGGTTCCCCCTGCCTCTCCCCATTCCGGCGATTTCGAGGCGATTCTCCGCTTCTCCAGCGCCGCCGCGGATCCCTGCTGCCGACGGCGACCGAGGGCGCGCACGGAGGTGAGTTCACGCTACCGCCATGGCGTTGTCTGCTATGCCGCGGAACGCACGGATGATGATTTTCTTCGTTCGTTTGTTTTGACAGGAGCGCTTTCGACGGGGAGGTGAACCGCGAGGTGGGGCTTCAGGATCCCGGCGGCGGAGGCGAACCGCGAGGTGGGGCGCCTTCAGGATCTCGGCGGCGGAGGCGACCGCGAGGTGGGGCGCCTTCAGGATCCAGCAGCGGGAGGTGAACCGTGAGGAGGGGGGCGCCGACGGCGAATCCGCGCTGCAACGAATCGAAGGAGGTTATTCCAGTTCATCTCGTCACGCGTTGATTGCATTTCTACACAGAGAAGCATGGTGGGGATTGGTACTGGGCTTTGACGGGGGCATTTTCGTTTGATTTTTCGCTTGATTTGTTGATTAGTTGGTAGGGCGGGAAGCTGCAAATTAGGGGGGGGGGTAAATCGAGACATGTGCAATCTCTGTTAGGTTTTCTAGGTGGGTTTTGGTGGGATTTATGCTTTCGTCTTATCTAACGCTGAAAATCGGTCTGATTAGCTCTCTGTTTGTTGTGAAATATGTGGAAAAACTGTTTCTCTGTTAGGGTTTCTAGGTGTGATTATGTTTGTCTGAAATTATGAAGGAGCGAGTGCGTGCAACAGTCTTTTTGGTGTTATGAAGTGTTGTCAGTTTTTGTTAGAGATAGACAGTGTTCATTTTCAGATAAATGCGCCCCTAATTCATTGGTGTTATCAAAAAAAATTTCGCGCATGACACATGTACCTCTACACAAAATGTGTTGCTGCTGAAGGGTTTTCTTCGAGGATCAACAGAGGAGGGAGCGAGCGAGAGGGGGGGGGGAGGGAGACCTGCACACGCGCTAAGGTGAGACATGCATCAACAGTTTTTGATTTTGTTGTACCCATTTGCCTGCTTCAATCAGTAAAATCGGTTGCCAATCAATGTTAAATTGCACACCGAATAAGGTTAAATTGTTGTACATGTGTATCATCAGTTTTTTAGCTGCTAGTATCAGTATGTCAGCTTTGAATTTATTTTGTGCTGCTAGTATTTATGTCAGTTAAATTGCTGTACACCGATTTTATTTTACTATGCAGTAGCACTCGCTTCACGCTGAATAGAACAACTTTTTTTTTGCATTGTCCATTTTTCTCGCACTCTGGCCTAATGACCGTTGTGAACTGTGTAAGCATGGCCAACAAAAATCCACCAGAGTGGATTGGGCAGAGCGATTTTTTTCCATATCGCTTGTGCGCTGTAACCCCGGTGTGGTGGCACTACACGGTTCAAACGGTCATTAGGCCAAAGATTTATTTGTAGCTTATATAAAAATTTTTCACACACACCCCCCTGCAACAATCATATACTAACGGGGTGTGTTTTTCCACTACCTTTTCTGTCGCATGCACACATATACTGGCTGTTGAAGTTGAGAAAAGAAAGCAATCCTGGTACAATGTTTAGAAGAAAGAAGAACGCTCCAGGATGCCCACCAAGGACAAATGCGGTAAGCTCACTCACACAAAATGGTGCCGCACAAAGCACAATACTTGCTTTTTTTCTCACAAACTGAATTTTTTGATTTATGGTACTCTTTTTTTGTGTGCCCCTCTCCCCCTTCTTTTTCTTTGTAGGGTCTGAGGAATAGGGCATCACCTTCCAGTCTTGTTAAGCTCTACGAGCACATGTCAGTGAAGCAGCGGGAGATGGTGGAAGATGTTAATTTTGGAGGGCTTCTCCAGATTGCATGCCACACCATCCCTGCAGATTTCGCAAAATGGCTCATCAAGGATTGTTTTCAGCCTGATACTATGGAGCTAGTGCTACCTGGGAGGGGCAGGATCGCAGTGACTGAGCAGTCTGTCTCACATGCATTGGGGTTGACTAACAGCGGGGAGGAAGTCAAGTACGAACTTCAAGCTGAAGCAATCAAAATCATCCATGACAAGTACAACATTGTGTTTGGAACAGCTCCAAGGATAGAAGCCATATGCGAAAGGGTCAGGGAAAACAAGGAAGCAAATGAAGATTTCTTGAGGTCTTTTCTGATGACCGCTATATCAACATTCCTATGCCCTCCAACGAGCCTGGGAATAAGTCCGAGATGCTACCCAGAATTAGTAGATTTGTTACGTGTCAAACATCTCAACTGGTCACAATTTGTATTACGTCAGTTGAAGGATGCTGCTTCAAAGATCAACAAGAAAGCATCTGTCAGGGGATGCATCCTCGTCCTTGTTGTAAGTACCTCCTGCTTCTCATACATTTTTTCTGCAATTCAAATTAAAAATGCAATGGTTTTTTTATTCAGAAGTCACTCATATAGTCATAGTTAACCAAATTAAAAAATTAATTTGAATTTTTGGTTGGACAGCAACTTAGCACTGTTGGCACTCCAATTATACTCATTTCAGCCCTTTAATTTGACTATTTTGGAAAACCAACTTAAAAGCGTGCGCACACACACAGCCCTATTATCTGTTAATTTTGATGCGAAGGGATCTGTTACTATCGCCTCTGATTTCTCATTATTTTCACATATATTTGATGTTTTTTGTTTAAGTTGGGGCGTGTGATCTTTTTTGCAGAATGGTCTCCCCCCTCTGACCCCACTCCCCTTCTCTATTCATGTATCATTACTATCTTGTATCTGAGGCATGGAGGGGGGAGGATCTTCTAGCCCCTATATAGCTCACTTGCATGGCATATATATTTCATGCACTTCACTTTTGCTTGTTGCCGTTTTGAGGCAGTTGTTTGTATTTTATAAAATAATCATGCGTGCTTTTTCTAATATACCATATACACTTAGCATAGTATATACATAGTAGAAATGCTAAGGGCACCTAGTATTTTTCTAATGTGCTCTTAGTAGAAAGAATTTTGGGAGAAGGGATTTTGGGTTCTTGCGGTTCTGTGTCATGTCCCAGATATGCTGGCAAGCTGTCTTTTTGGGGGGCATGGCAGTGGCATGATCCCATGCATCAACGCCGACCCTAATCCCTGTACACTTCATTAAACCAGGCTACATAGAGTAGCTAGTTAGTCAGACAACAACTTAGATTTTGTCAGGCAACAACTTATCATTGCTTATAATCTGAGTAGGATCATTTTAGTCTCCAATTTAGTTGTTTTTGAAAAAATCAGCTCTCAACACACAACTTTTTTTTAATCGGTTCTTACTGTGGTTTTCCCATTTTCTCTTCTTTTCTTTCTGCCCCCCACAGATACTATACGCGGATGCACTGGACGCTCCCAGCTTGAAAATACCAGATACAACCCCTAGAGTAGCAGCATGGTCGCGGAAACTGTTGGATGAGCTTATTAAGCTAGACATTAACAAAGATGGATCATTTGGGAAACTTAAGGTATGGAGCAGCAACGCAAACGCTATCTTTCTCCCGTTTTTTTGCCAACAACACTAGCCCTGATTATGATTTCTTTTTTTTTGTTCTTCCGCCTTTTCAGCTCAAGCAGTTACCAAATACAACGGTCCAGGAGTCACTATTTAGGCCGGAAGACATTTTTCAATTTGTGGCTTCAAAAGTACCCGAAGGAATGCCAACCCAGGTAAACTTGGTTGTTTTTTTTCATGCGCAGCACCATCCTGCACGACCGGCGGATTGCTCATGAATTTTTCTCGGTTACCTCATGCAGGATACGAGGAACATTTCTGATGCTGTAGGCAAAATGTTGTGTGGAATGACAGTTTTGATGGGCTCTTTTGTCAAGGAAGTTGGTGCAGCGCGAATGCAGGCACAAGATACAAGTGGTCCTAGTTTAAGGAGATCAAAGAGGCAAAGGTCCATCCGAATCGAAGAACCAGAAGATGAGGAAGAGTCTGATCAGGACCACGAACCGGATGATGAAGAAGAAGATGAATGGGAAGATATAGACACCGAAGAGGATGAATAAGATGATGAAGGAGAGGAAGATGGGCAGGCAGATGGAGAAGATGGAGAAGAAGAGGAAAATGACGAAGAAGAAGCAAGAACAAACAAGCAAAGTTCCAGCGATGCACAAGCCAACAAGCCATCTTTAAAGCGCCGCAGGTCGCTGAATAGTGATAGCAATAGGGAGGAAGGTCTCCGTGAAGGCAACGATGCGATGCACACAGCAGATGGAGATTCAAAGGACGACGACGAAGCTGACCACATCCCGCTGATTAAAAGGCTAAGGACGCTCAAGCAAGTAATTGAGCCTGTCCCTTTAGAGACAATCCGACCACCCCTAGCCAAGGACAGAAGGTCGAGGTTAAAGCTGCCTGAAACTTCAACAGTTCACCCCATTGATCCCCAGATCAGCAGCAAATCAGCTAGTGAGTACAGCCACAAGAGGAGCATGTCAGCTGACGATGCATGCAAAAGAGAAGCGCAGGCACTGCCGATTGCAAGGAGCAATTCCCTAGACTTCACACCACCTGAAATCAACCTGATGAAGTTTATTGATGAACAAGATCCTACCCCACCGGAAGAAGAGCCCTCAAAACCAAAACCACGTGCAGGACAGACCCCATACCAAACTCCAGCTGCAGGACAGCCCTCAAACCAAAACCCATCCCCCTCAAATGCCTTTTGGCTCAACGAGCCAGGGTCTGTGTGGTGTTTGGATGAGCTGACAGAAGAGGCATTAATGGAAATAGAAGAAAATGCCATACAACAGCTCAAGATGAAGAACGCCCAAGATACACAGAATGCACAAGCAAGTGAGCCCAACTCAAGCCACAAGGATCCAGTCTTAAGAAGCAGTGAGCAGTCAGTACAAATACTAAATGGCAAAAGGGCAACACCTGTAGACGCAGCAGCAGCAGCGGCAAAAGGAAAGGAACCATTATCAGCAAACTCATCAGTGACACTAGCGTTCAAACCAGCACCCATGAGGAGGCTGAGGAAGGCTGCTGTGCTGAAGTCACCGTATGCTGATAATGGAACAAAAAAAAACAATTTCACTGCAGCAAGGAAGTATGCCAGCTCTATGACACAATTCTGCAAACACATGCACACCCGGACAGATCAAGGGACCTAAAGAGCAACGAGTATGTGCTCTTTTTTTCCTCTTCCCCATCCTCCAGATTTTCCCAACGCTCAGTTTTCTGTACCTAACCTTTTCTGTTTTCTCTCTTGTTTGCCACCACAGAATTATAATCATCAATTTCTGGCCTACCCACATTTTCCTGAACGAGCTTGCTAATTCAGTGAAGCTGGGCGGAGATTTAATCAACACAGTTGCAGAGATTGGTATATACGCAATTAACCCTAAGGGCAGGGGTGCTGTGAAACGGATCATACCGCTACGCATTGCTGTGAGTGGTCCTTGTCTACATGCATACATTTTTTTAGGTTGTTTCAGAACCATATAATATTTAACAGTTTTTGCACCTATAACAACATAATTTTTTCCAAACTAGTCTGTACAGGGATACCTATTGAAAGACAATCTAGAGAAGGCAGAAACCAAACGTTTATTTAACAAAGGCACAAATCATCTTGACCACAGGCACATGGTATGTGGTCTATTTTTTTCTATAATAATTTGAGCTGGTTTTTTAGCAGAAACTACCAGATTTATCACGGCACATAAAAATCGCTACACCTGAAACACACAACTGGCAGACAAAAACAAGTAATGTGCTTCCTGATTTGATTAAAATTGCCTACAATCAGAAATCATGATGGTTAATTTAAGGCTACTGATTTTGTCCTGCACTTTTTTTGCTAAACGAGGTGCACACCAGCAAGTCAAAAACACCTGCTTCTTTTCTTGCATTACATGAACTTTTCCCGCTGCACTTTTTTATTTTTCAGTATTATGTGTATACGCAACACTTGCTTTTTTTCATCTAAAAACAGCAGCAAAAAATGCAGGTCATGTTCCCTGTACTTCAAGTCATCAAGGTAAAAGATCTTAGTGATGTTGGGCATTACTTTCTCTTGGTGCTCAACATCCGAAACGGCCGATTTGAAGTGCTCGACTCCATGAGAACACTTGAAGACATTAACCTAAGGACTTGCTGCGACAAACTACTGGAATCAATCAAGAAGCTTTGGAACGAACACTACTCAGATTCAAAAGTGCAGATCCAAAATTATGAAGCTATCTCTATCACTGTCCCACATCAGAAGAACAAGTACAAATACTCCTTCCACTTCTTTTTTTATGCATCAGCAAAACCTGTACCAGACTAGGAACAATCATAGTGATCTGTTAATTTTTTTTGTTTTGCAGCCATGATTGCGGCTTCCATATGCTGATGCATGCTGAACATTGGGATGGACGTACAGTTTGCAATTTCAGTCACAAAGATATGCCTAACATCCGAAAGCTTCTCACACACAAGTGGTTTACACACGAAGAAAACGAGACGCAGTGGCGGCATAAATTTTTGCCTATGCAGTGAGGTATGTATGCAATCCCACTCAACAACAACTTAGCACACAAATCACTGAAATTTATGTTAATTTCGCACACCAGCTTAAATGAGTGTAACAAGCAACTCCAGTTAAAGCATATACACTGCATGCATGTGTGTATAATTCGCTGTCGCAGCATATATTTGACTGCTGATGCAACTACTTTTTTTAGGTACATCATTTTTGTTTAGTCAACTTAAACTTAACACATCCCAACACTTGTACCCCGAGCGACCAACTTAACTTACATTTAGCGGCCAACCATGTGGGTCTGGTGCAGCAACTATACATTATCCAGAACCAATTTCGGTCCACGACTACTTTTTTTACACAACTAAGCAGGAACTAGGCCCAAGTCAAGCCCCCCTCCTCTGCTTTCTTCGGGCAACGTGCAATATTATGTTCTGTAGACTTGCACCTGCTGCACCTATTCTTCCTCTTAGTAGATTGCGCATTCATCCCTTTCTTCAGCCTCTTCTCCTTTTTGCGCCCTTTGACTCTTGATCTTGGTGGGTTATCCACCTGTATCGGCAAGCCACCCTCCATATCAGCAGCACCTACATCACAAATCATTTTTTAAGGAATCTATTGCAACTATCAAGACCATATCAGAACCTGCACTTTATTTACACATATATAAGCAATTAGTACGATCAACACAGCTACCTTCTTGGGTAGGGGCATCAGCAGCTGACCCCGATCCGCCAACATGCGCATCAACAGCTGGTGTAGGGGTAGACGGTGCAGATGCTGGCACCGCCCCACTGCTCACGTGCTTACGAGACTTTCTTTTCTTCTTTAGCTCATTTAGCTTAGTCCGCATGATCTTTATATGATCCTGCATGGCCTTATACGCTTCATTAGACATACAACCATCTGCTGCCAAACCTGCAAAATCTTTAGACAGATTTGTGAACCACAAAGTCCTTCGCCCACTCAAATTCATGCCACGGGCTACTAAGTCCGGCTGAACAAGCACATTAGCAGCATCTCCACCCTCCGCTGGGGCCACAAGCGGCTCCTGAGCCCACCTCTCAAGTATGTAGTTATCTGGAATGGTTTTAATTCCTAATGTGACGAACACCTTCAGAATGTTTAACAAAGAAAACCATCCCTATCAAACTTGCAGCATTCACAGTAGTAACTTTGCTCATCAACTATTGCTGTCACAATATATTCTCTCCTGCCGTAGCCATATACACGCGTGTTGTTAGGCACCAACCTGTAGTGGATCTCGCTCTCTTGATTCGCATCATATTCTGCATGTTTTTCAAACTCTTTCAAAAACCTGTAGAAGAGCTTCTTCGTGTAGATAGTAGCAGCATGACGCTCTATAGGAAATCTCGACCACCTCCTCCTGTCTTTATCATCTATTTTAAATTCCTCACCATCCTCAGCAACATGAACTTTGTCTTGGATCTTCTGGTATTGCTCGACAAAATGTAGTATTGACATATTTGGGTTCACATATGTCTTCAACACTACATTGAAGCCCTCACTGCGCTGAGTTGATTGTAGGAATGGAAAAAATGAATGCATGAAGAACGCTGGGGCAAAAGTGCTTCTAAGGGCATACAGGTGCTGAAAATGTTCATTACCCTGCAAACCGTACTTGTCCAGCATAGCAGCCCATTTTGCCTCAAATTCAGCCGGAGTAACCGTGTGGTTCATGCATTCTTTGAAATCATCTTCCAACTCTTCATCTTGATTAAGCAGCGGACCTATAGTCCCTGAAAATTTGTCCACAATGTGGAAGCGGCAGTTTCTGTGTGTAGAGTTAGGGAACACTAGCGCAATGGCATATCTCATAGCAGCGTCCTGATCTGTTATAATGTTCATGGGAGTCTTCCCCTTCATAGCATCCAAGAATGCTTGAAATAGCCACACATAGCTAGGTTTTTTCTCATCCCTCAAAAATGCACACCCCAACTGAATTGATTGCCCATACTTGTTGATTCCAATGAATGGAGCAAATGGCATATCATACATGTTGGTCATGTAGGTAGCATCAAAAGACACACAGTCATGGTATAGATCAATGTAAGCCTGCCTTGCCGCACTATCAACCCAAAAAACACTCTCCACCCTGTCCCTGTCATCCAATTTTACTTTGCAGTAGAAATTTGGATCCTCTGCTTGTATCTCCCTGAATCAGTCTATGGCTTGCTGCATGTCTTTATACTTGTCTGTTCTCTGAATATTTGACCTAAAGTTGCTGATGTCTTTTCCTCCATACGGCACAATCTGTGCAGATCCATACATTTCATTCATAAGTTGCATGATGCGTCCAGAGGTCAAGTTGCACCCATGCAAAAGGGCAATAAACTCCTTCTCTGCTTGCGGGATCCCTTTGTGAGATCTTAGGAACTTTTTTAGAGAAGGTTTGACAACCACATCATGGTTGTGGTCAGCCAAAAAATAGGTCACATGCCACCTATTCTCTATGAGATTAACAACCATCCTTGCTTTGCATCCTGTGTGCAACATCTTTTCTCTCTTCCTCTTTTTTCTACCATCAAGCTTCTTCTTCTTAACCTCTTCTCTGTCAACATCACTTTCAGAGTCAGACTCAGTCCCAGTAGAGCTGTCATCATCTGCTTCTTCCTTAGCTTTTCTACCATGACCCTCCTTATTGCACACATATACCACTTTGCGCTGTTGCCTTGACGAAGTCGAGAGCCGTGTAGCACTTATGCGAATTGAGAAACCTATTCTCTTTGCATAAGCATTGTAGTAAGATTTTGCTTCCTCCTTAGTACCAAAAGTCTGTCCAGTATGTGGGACAGGGGGTGTGCACCACACTTCTTCGGCAATATCATCAGGATCTTCATCACCTTCTGCTATACCATGCAAGCCTTTTTCTTCAGCAAATAAGGCAGCTGGAGCAACATACTGATTGTCACCAGGATTAGAGATAGTGCCCAATTGTGCGTGCACAGGAGCGACGTCAAGCTTGTTGCCGGCACTAGAACCCTGCAGCTGATCACTGGATCCCCAAATAGCAACTGCTGACTCCGATTGTGTATAAAAGGCTGGATTCACAGCTTCCAAATCAATGAAGTCAAAATCAAATTCAGGCGGCAATTGGTTCAAGTCCATTTTGTATCCTGATATAACCAACCAACATAAGTCAGTTAAACAGCCAGGAAAATAAAAACAAGGAGGCATGTTTGCACAGTAGTCTAGCCAACTATGTGTTGTTGTTTTCTTTCTCTTTTTTTCTTTTTTTTCAGCAGCATGCCTACTAAATCTCCTTTTTGTTTTGGTTTTGCAGGTAGAGCAACTTATAATTGACAGGGAAAGGGGGACACAAGGATGCAGGTGATGTACATATGCTATATGCAAATCACACCAGTCAACACATTCTTGTTTCAAATGTGGCACCAGTTATCATTTTTTTTGGATGTCTGTTTTCCTAGATCGACACCTCATTCTCTTTTGTGGGGTAATAAATCTGGCAAGTTGTTTAGCTGGTTTCCTAGATCCAACTCATAGGTTGTTTTGTATCTAGTGTCATGCAACCTTTAAATTCAGTTAAACAACCAAAAGAACTAAAACTACCAATGCTTGTTACAGTGTCATGGAAGTTATTTTCATTTTGTCAGCCAGTACAAGTAAAAACTGGGAGCCATGTTAGCAAAAATGGACAACTATGCAGTGATGTTATTAACCATATTCTGCACCAGTTTTTCCTGTACCAATGCACACCACTAACTACCTTGTTGCTTTTTTGGTTTTTGCAGATATGGTAAGTGAATACTACGGTCATCTAGGGGGTAGGGTGTACATATGCAAGCAGCGGGGGGGGGGGGGGATTGGTGATACCAAGACTCAATGTACAGCACGAAAACCAAATTGTGATGAACGTGTGTATGCACTAGTTAGGATCATCGTTCTAGAAAAACCAAATCTGCTAAACTTGTTGGTCGATTTCTACCCAAAAACAAGTAGGGGGGAGGGGTGGATTGGGGGGATTTTTGTCTGATTTTTCTCTGCATAAAAATCTGTACCAGGGGGAATTTATGCTTTATATTTTGTCTGAACGCACCTTCTGATTTTGCCTGCCGATCTTGATCTGCTCGTGTTTTCCTGCCGATCTGGGATTTTTGCCGCCCGCTGTTTCGCCGCCCTTCGGCACCGCTGCTTCCAGCGACGCGACAGCGCTGTGGTTTTGCCGCCAAAAAAACCCTAGGAGTTTTTCGACGCGTGGCCCTGTGGTTTTGCCGCCAAAATAGATCGGGCCTCTAACCGGCCCAAAAAACGCGCGCTAAAAAAACTTACCAGAAAAGGAAACAAGGAAACGTGGTGCATCGAAACTTGACTAAAACCAGCCGGCTGTATCCTAACCTAAATTACAGCCGGCTGTACGTTAGCCACGTCCTAATGAAAAAGCCTTTACTTTTCCCACGACCCCCAAATGTGACCACGCAACTCCGGATGGCCTTGTGTATCCCTTGCTCGTCTACTCCAGTGCTCCTATCAACACCCTGAGGATGCCGCCGCCGGGAATGCAAGCTGCGGCGGTGTCGCTGCAGAAGATGGGCGGCCCGGCAGAGCTCGGCCACGCGCGCTTGCGGCGGTCGAGGCAGAGCTGGCCCCTGGCGGTCGGGCAAAACTCACCTGCGCGCTCGCCCGCAGTGCCTGGGCGGCCGTGTACCACGCGGAGGGGACGAGCAACGGCGGTCGGTGCACAGGAGCAGAGGGTGAAGGGGAGGGGACGAGCAACGCCGAGTACTTCCTCGGCCTCCACTCCCTCGTGGTCATCGCCGACCTGCGGTGGTGAGGCTGGGGGGAGGGGGCGGTAGGAGGAAGAGGAGGAGAATGGGGGCGGACGACGGCAGGAGGAAGAGGAGAAAAAGGGTGGCTGACAAATGGACCCCTTAAAGGGTAAAATGGTCATTTTACATGTTCATTTGACACCGTTTGGAGGAAAACTGGACGGAATGGCATGATGGTCTCAAAAATTTAAGTCAGTGGCATGTAGATGCGAACTCAACTTTCAGTGGCACACAGGTCACGGGCAACTTTTTCTCCTTAAGGAATGTACTTCAAATTGAAATTCCTTGAGTGCCAAATCTTAAGAAGTAGTGGGGAGCGGATTCAATTTTTGTGGCACTCATTTGGAGTAAGTTTTTTGAGTGCCACAAAAATTTAGAAGACTTTCTTCAGAGCCGCAAAATTTCGAATTTCACTCAATGCCACAAAAATTTGAAATAATTAGATTTATATCGTTGCATTGAAAGATGGTAAAGTTAGATATATGTACCATTGACCCCGCATGTCATTGTCTCACGTGAACCTCACGTGTAATTGAGATAGCAATGGTATATATTTAAAGTTACAATCTTTTAATGGTACAGATTCAAATTTTTTCAAAAGTTTTCAATTATCCATCCATTTTTCCATCCATGTGTTGTTAACTGTGTGTGGAAAATTTTTGTGACACGCAAAGAAAATTTTGTGGCATCAGAATTCTGCACGCCCGCGCTTCCGGGGTTACGTGTCGCGCGGAGCTGCGTTTGGCAGTTTTGCAAAAAAGCCCTCCGGGTTGGTACAAATAACAAAATCATCCGAGAAAGGTCATACCGCACAGGAATCACGTTCAAAATATTTGCGTAACAGCCCTCAAACTTAATTTTATTTCTACGTGAAGAAACGAGTATTCGATGTTGGTGTCGTCTTTACAAACACTCCCTGGTACCTTTTGCGAAAGCCCCCTCCCACCACCCCACCCCCCGGGTAATACCCCCCCCCGGCCGCCCCCCGAACCCTATCCTCGCTCCCCTCCACTCCCCCTCCGCCCCCTCTCGCCCCTGCTCTCCTCCTCCCCGGCGCCGGCGGCCCCTCTTCCAACCTGTCTCCTTCTCGCCGCCGCCCTCCCTCTCCCAGTCAAGCAGCCAGGGATGGCCTCCGCGTGTAGGGGCGCGTGTTGGGGCGGGGCGGCCTCCTGGTCGGCGGAGGAGCCGAGGCGGAGCTCCGGCAGCGTCGCATGGAGATGGGTCGGGCGGAGTTCCGGCTGCGACGCCTCCCTCTTCGGAGGCCGCGAATCGACAGCGACGGCCACGACTAGGCGTCTCCCGCGACAGATCTGGAGGAGGGCGGCCGACGTCCATGGAAGCGGCGGAGGAGCTAGGGCCCGCGGCTCTTCCTCTGCAGGAGCAGAGGCGGCTCCTCTCCGGCGGCAGCGGCCGGATCCGACGCAAGGAGCTACCGCCCCTCTCATGGTCAGCCCTCCCGTCTTCCCGGCTATGAGCTCCCAGGCGGCGGCGGCGACAAGCTCCTCTTCTCTCCCCTTTTCGGCTTCCGGCGCAGACGAACCATCGACGCGTGGGCCCCCTGAGGGGTCCCCGGAGTGCAGGGCAGGGGCGGCGCGGGCGAGCGCTCCCGGTCGGCCACGGCCCCATGTGATGCCCCTCTCGTCATCCGTCCTCCCGGAGACGGCGACGGCGACGGCGACGAGCTCCCAAGACGGTGACGATGACGAGCTCCTCTTCTCTCTCTTCCGGCGAATTAGCGCGTGCTCCCACCGGGCCAAGATGAGTACTTCCTCCCCCCTCATCCTTCCCCTTCTTCCTTCTTCGATTCACCATCTCCGTCCCTCCGCCTGTTTAGACATTTCAAACCCACGTGCAGATCTGTGAGCTCCATCCCTTAGACGCATTTTCCACCCCAACACGGTCGGATTGGAATTGGTCTAAAAAAAGTATGGTTGAGTTACTCTGATTGGAGATAATGATGTGCATGTTGGACCGTTGCATACTGTTCTTTCTGAAAAAATGGGAAACTGTAATCATGACATAACCTTGACTATTGGAGGATTGTTGTAAGCCACAAGTTTACAAAATACGTAGTCATCATGAACAATAGGAGCTGAGGCCATAAGCCTATAACCAAATACCACATGCATTTAATAACAAACCTTTAACTGTTTCCCTGTTCGCTTCAGTAGCATTATACAGAACATTGTGTTGAGTATGTGCTTGTACATTTGGTGATGATTGTATTGTAGTTTTTGGTCTTCACTATAGGCTGTTTTTCCCTTGCCCTGCCAGATGTAGTTATGCATCCGTCAACATCCGTATATTGGATTTGACTTAGTTTCAACTGGGTGCTGCTGTGTATATTGATGCTTGTATCTTCAAATATTTACTATCGTGCACTTTGTCTATTTTAGCGTGGTCCTCACATGCATCCGTCTAAGCAGAAAAATCTACTTCGAGAGGAGCTGGTTAGATACATTTTCACCTCCTTTAGGTGCATGAGTAGCTCCATATTCTTATGTTGTTTGGATTTAATGCTCCGCATCTTGCCTCTAAGTTTGCTGGATCTTTGATAGGATGACAGCACGTGAGGGTCTCTTCGAGGCAGAGAAGCTTGGCTTATCAAAGGAACAGCTATCGGTAATTTTAGCCAGTATTTTCCTTTTCTCTTCTGTCCTCCCTACAATGTATTCTCTCCAACATTAGATGATGTTTCTCTTTTATCAACAAATTCCACATCAGTGCATCTAGAGCTTGTCATCAAGTTGGAATGTTGTTTTTGATCTGTCTCCCTAAAAATCCAAGCTTTCAGATATAAATGTAATGTGATGTTATCTGGTAGTGGTCGCTCTCTAAGCATATATTTTCCATGATTTATGCCATGACTCGTTTTTTGTTTGGTTTTCTAGGTCTGTGATGGAGGAAGCTAGGACTGGTGGTTCAAGATCTATGTGATTATGAACAGAGAACATATTTAAAAAACTCAGAGAGACTAAAAATGTTGGGTAAGGTTCCGTGCTCTTATTTCAAGTTGGTCCTCTGATAAAGATCTGTTTCGTCTTGCATCTGAATGTTTGACATCTTACTAATGCAAGATAGTCACATAGTGCCATAGCTGAATATAGTTGTCATATAAACTTGTGGTATTGGTGGTTTCATATACATTTGTACTTCCTCCGGATCTAGAGAGTAGTGCATATTTCATCCGTTCTTAACATATGTCCTCATATGACTTGTGCTGATGCATTGGTTATTTGTTTCAAGTTAGCTGATCTTTGTCTGTGCATTTTTAACAAATGCTATTGCTAGATGGAGAAAGCGTCTGTGCACCCTTGTCAGCACATGCTTGGTCAAGAGAACCATGCCATTCGGTTTTCCATGCTATATTGATTATTTCCAAACACAAAAATACCATATCCATGCCCTTCCACAACTTGATATCATCGCTTTCTTGGTATGTTGCACTGTGGCATAGCGTTATGTTTTCAATGCACCATGTCTTCCAATCCCGGTTGTACTATATTGTCCTTGTAGGCACATGTAAAGTAAAATGTCTGATTAGAAGAATTCTTGGTTCACAGAATCGAGATAATTTTTCTTAGTCATGAACAATGTTCCTAGCACACATTTCCTCCAAACTGTATATAGATAGTTAGATATAGGATACCTCAATGGTCCATAGTAATTTGGACAGATGAAAATTCTTGAAATGCAAATATCAGTTAATTTTAAATTCCTTTAATCTGGGAAACAGGAAATCTACAGTTTGCCAAAAAAGTCTTTTCATGTATTTTTCTTTGGAAACAGTGCCTATTTCATTTTTGCTCTTACATTTATTTCATTTGTTGTTTGTTACCTTCTGCAATCTTGTTGACTTACACTTCTGTTCTAGGGTGACTGCGACTCACAATTCAGCAAGTTACGGAGATGGTGGACAGGTGTAGATATTTTTAAGAAAGCATACATAATTTTGCCAATTAATGAAACGTGAGTTGCTTCTCCGGATAATACTTCAATGTGAATGGGCAATCTTTTCATTGCTTCTCGGCAAGAGGGATTACCTTTGTAAATAGCTGACGGAGTCTGGTTGACATTATGATCATGCAAATCAGGGTGCATTGGAGCTTGATCATTGTGTGTATGCCTACAAAAGGAGCAGATTCAGGGCCATTAATGCTTCACTTGGACTCTCTTGGGCTTCATAGGAGTGAAAAGCTTTTTGAGACAATTGCGAGGTATGTAATCAGCACAGATACAATCCTAAGAGTTTGGTTTTGAGCCCTGTTTTTTTAACTTAAAAAATTGGAGCCAGTAGTCCGTGCTAGAAAAGCTTATAATTCCAGTTTTCTAACTGCTAACATACTGTCAAGTCTTGTGGCAACTTTCATGAGTTTCAATCTTATACAGCTATCTCAAAGCAGAATGGCGGCATCTACAGAAGGATTCTTCTTATGACATTCCATTTTCAGGGAGGGTATGGAAGCGTCTCCCTAGATATATGAATGGGGAAAAGGTTGAGGTAAGAAGCCTAGAATTGTAGTGATAGTTCCCCAAATATTTTATTATGACTTTGCAGCAACTCCTTTTCCCTTTAGTTTTATTTGATGTACCTTTTTCTAATGCTACTTTCTATTTTCACATGCCAGGTCCCACGTCAGCGTAACGAATATGACTGTGGCCTCTTTATGCTGTATTACATTGATAAGTTTATTCAAGAGGCACCAGAGAGGTTGACAAAAGAGAGCCTGAGGATGGTACAAATTGGATTGCTCCATTATTTTTTTGTTGACTTACAGCTTTGAATATCCTGGTACTAACGCGCTATCTGGTTCTTAGTTTGGACGCAGATGGTTCAACCAGGAAGAAGCTTCACAGCTCCGGGAGGGACTACGGGCACGCCTGTTTGATTTATTTCAGAAGAGTGCGCAAGAGGATGATGGACCTTCAGAGCTAGAGTGGCATCCAGGTGATCATTCTGAAGGCGAGGCCAAGGATGTGGACACAGCCATGGCCATAACACTCTGAATCATGTGACAATTTTTTTTCAAGAACTAATCAAGTGACAAATGAATGGCGCGACGCCTCCTGTATCCAGCCTCGTGGTGGACTTTGACCTTGGAATTTTCAGCAAACACTAGCTCTGAACAGTTCGGAGGGCAGCGTGTTGACTGAATCTGTGATGCTATGGTGCAGCTGAGGACGTGAGTGTGCTGTTCTTTGATTTTGCGTTGGAAAGGAGGGCACCGAGTTGGTTCGACTCTTTGTATGATATTTATGCTTTTTTTTTTGTTACAGCCGGCCTCCACTATTTAGTTATATACACTATAGGGCGAGCAATGCACGCTGACTGCTTCTATTCACTTATATATTTGATCGTTGGCACGCTAGGGCGCGCAACGCGCGCCGTCTGTTCTAGTTCAAGGAATTATTGTGACGAGAGTACGAGGTTGGAATTTGGGGGAAGTGGAGTGGCAGGGGTGAGACCGTCTCCAGCAGTTGCGGTAAAAGCATCTGCATTTTGCTGATCGGACGCACACTGTAGCGGCTCCGACAGGAGTCGCAACAGGTGCTGCATTTTGCAGTTGAGTGGTGGCGGTGCTGCATTCTCAAGGGCTCTGGGGGCTTTCCCCATCCCAACCGCCAGCAGGCCCTAACCTCTCGGCCTCCTCCTCCTTCTGCACCCTGTCGGGCCGCCTCCTCGCTGCTGCTCCGCGCGCCGGCCTCCTCCTGCGTCGCGCATCCTCTCCCTCATCCCGTCACCGAGCTGCTCCCCGTCGTCGCCGCCGCCTCCGCAACCCGCGAATCTCGCCGTTGCCTGTGGATTCGAGCTCCTCCTGCTCCGTCCGCCGCCTCTCCTCCTACCTCTCCTCCTCCAGCGCGTGCGCCTCGGGGATTCCGCCTCCTCTCCAGGCCGGGGGAGCAGTGGTACGATGCGGCTGCACTCGGGGAGATGCAGGGCTCCGTGCAGGGAATGAGGTCGAGCTCCGCCTCGCTTCGCCTCGACACCTCCGCCGCCTCCGTCCCGAACTCTGCCCGAGGTCGAGGAGGAACTCGCGTGGCCTCAAGCTCCGCCGCACCGGGGAGATGCAGGGCCCCTTCTCTGGCGGCGTCAAGCTCGGGAGGGATATGGAGGGCTGCCAGGGGGCGGAGATGGAGAGGCCGACGTAGATCCGGAAGATGCGCCCCCTACCTGCCGCGGATCGCGCCTCCGCCTTGCTCCCGCCGCCGTCGGGGGCTCGCCCGCGCCTCCGTCTTTGCGCCGTGCGTCGCGCCGGAGCGGCCGGCGTCCCGCCGCGAACTGCAGCCGCCTCCGCTCTCCCTCGATCCGGCGAGCGGAGCAGGGGCGGGGCTCGCCACCGGCCGGCCGCGACCCTCTCCCTCCTGGCGCGAGCCAACGGCCGCTTGGAGGGATGCGCAACGAGAACGCGTGCTGTTGGTTGCCTCCACTCTTTTGCAGTTGAACTTCTTCTCTCTCTTTTGCTCAAAGGACCTATTTGCAGATGGGGGGCGGCGGTCTATTGCTGGAGACGGTCTGAGCAGAGTAGATGCGGTGCAAGTTCGACTGCACTCGCCGACACGTGGACTCGACGGGTGCTGGGGCCCACGCGCAGTGGAGGCGAGGAGTTGATTCCAACAAATTGGGGGTTTATAAGGGAATGGGCTTATATAATTGCATAACTACTGTTGGCCGGTGTGACCATGTGAGGCCTCTAGCCTCTTCTACGTAGAAAAGCAAAAGGCTATTTCAAGGATACCATATTTTTCTTCTATGTTTATTTATCCCCCTATAACTCAAGCCCGAATAAGTAAGTTAATTATATAAATGTTTTATGACGTCTTCAATGGAGAAAATATCAGCTGGCTTAAGATTTTCAACTAATACTAACACGTAGTGTCACCGGTCAATTGGTGGCAGGACCACATAAACCACCAGGGAGCCTTTTGTCTGATTGGTGTCTCTGGTGAGTAAGATTTTTTTTCCTTCGTCAAGTTGTAGGCGACGTGCCAGCAGAACCAATCCGGGTTCGAGTTACAAACTGCAGCCATGGATTTTGCAAAGAATCTTTACAAGACCTAAAACGGGGGAGATTTTCGTCTCCCCGTTGCGCCACGTCATCAAGAAAAGGTGAGCCGTCGGATCGCGTATTGATGGCTTGAATCATCCACTGACCACAAATACTGTTCATGCGGGACCCACAGTATGTTTGGTGGGACCCACGTGCGGGACCCACGTGGTTTCATGAGATATTCGTGTGGGATCCACATAAGGTGGGACCCACACATTTTGGTTTGTGGGGCCCACAATTCTATTGAGTGGGATTTCTTTCTTTAACAAACCTAAATCGCGGGGGATTTTTGCCCCCCCCACCCCCACATTGCGCCACATCTGCAGTAAAATCTCGGCCGTCGGATCGCGCGTGGATGGTTCAGATCCATCCAGAAGGCTCGGCAGTTTTAAATAAAAATCTCGCACTATACAGAAATAAATATGTAGTCCAACCCACACTCAGGATAATTTAGGGAAACCCCCTCGAACTTTACAGAAATAGCTCGCCCAAGGCACCTCTCAGGTAGTTTTATGGAAACCACCTCGAGATTTGAAGGAATGCCAAGAGAGCTGCCAATTTTATAAAATCTCCCTCAAACTTTATAGACATTGATACGTAGTCCAACTCACACACATAATTTTATGGAAACCCCTCAAACTTTGTTGAAATATAATTTTATTTCAGCCACCTCTCACGTTGTTTTATGAAAATCCCCTCGAGCTTTCAAGGAATGCTAGCAGGGTACCAATATTACAACACCCCTAACTTTATCAAAAATAAATTAATGCCCACCAATGCTCCAACAATAATGAAGCCCCCTCAAACTTTACATAAGTACCATTTATTTAAGCCACCTCTCAAGCATGACAACATCTCCCTCGATCGAGCCACCTCTCAGATAATTTTATGATAATGAACCCGCGATCCATGCATCTTCCACAAACCTGAGCTTTACAGAAATTGACACATGGTCCACATATTTTTTTAAAAAAAGACCCTAAACTTTCTGTAAATCTTTCCACAGTCCGACATTTGCGAAAAAATCCCCCAAGCTTGTCAAAATCAATCCACGATCCCTGCATTTTAACTAAGAAATACCCTAAAGTTTTAATAAATTAATTCACAGCCTACAATCCTGCAAAAATATCTCCAACTATTCTACTAATCACTGAGCTACAGTTCATGGCGCGGCAACGCCGCGCAGTCTTTCTAGTATTCCAACCTAAAGCTATCCTGCAATTTGTAGCAGACACTCTCCCCCAATAAGTGGGCATATCCTTCTCAATCTCGTTAGCTTTGCTTTTGCGAACAGAAGCAGGCATCCAAATCTTAAATTCGCCCTCTAATAATTCGACTCAGACTGGGGAAGTAATTCCATGACAGCACCAGTGACATAACTTTTCAGGCATCATGCGTAGTGGAGAAACTAGTAGCATGATGGTTACGGCTGCAGTACTGTCATTTGCAGTTGCAGCTAGCGGCAGCATCACACTTAGTTTTCTTTTCACCATGCAAGGCTGAAGCTTAATTTTTGGTGAATATGGATGTGCTGAAGGGAAAATATGAACAAAAACAGAATGCTGTGTCGACTGATCTAGGAACGAGATTTTAGACTTCAGAACAGCGATTGCTGTGCCAAAGCTTGGTTGAAAGCTTGAACCACAAGTGTATATAAACACCAGCAGAAGCTCCAAGGGCCTGTTTAGTTGGCTAAAAAGTAGCAAAAGCTACTGTTTCAACTCCTGTAGCACTCCTGTAGCACTTTCGTTTGTTTGTGGTAAATATTGTCTAATCATGGACTAACTAGGCTCAAAAGATTCGTCTCGTGATGTACAACAGAACTGTGTGATTAGTTAATTTTTTTACCTACATTTACTGCTCCGAACATATGTCTTTTGGTGTATTTAATGTGATGTGATGGAGAGAGAGTTGAAAAAATAGCAAAATTTTGGCTAAATTTTAGCCAACTAAACAGGGCCCAAGAATCCCTTGCAAACTCTGCAACTGCAAGAACGCTGCAGAAACCAGAAAACCGGCAAGATTTTTATTTTTGTCTGACGAGACGAACCTGATCAAGCTATATCGAATCTACTTACATCCATGATCCATCCATGTGCATTCAACTGAAGACGCGTCACGCATGGGTGAACAGAGCAGTTACCAGTTTGCTACTCTGGCAAGGCGCACGGGCAGCGGTAAGAGCTCCGTATGCACGGCGCGAACGAACCCGGGCGGTGTCAAGCGGCGGCGACGTCGCGACCCGCGCCCACTGTCGGCCTCGGCGGACCGGCGGCGGCGGCGGCGGCGTGCCGCGGGGGCGCGAACCTGGCGCTGAAGTCCGGCTCCCGCTCCTCGAGGCAGCCGTCGTCGAAGTTCTGCGCGTAGCTGAGCGGGTCGTAGTTGAGGCCTCCAGCGCTGAGGATTGACCGGCCGAGCCGCCGCCTGCGCCGCGCCATGCTGATGTGCTGCCGCAGCCTGCGCCACAGCGCGGCGACGCCGAAACGGCCCCAGCAGGACCCGCGCGCGCGGTGGCCGTACGGGTCCGCATCCTCCTCCCCGTCCTCGCCGCACTCCTCCATCACTGGAAGCCTCCCAGGCGAGCCCGGCGCCCACATCGCCGCCGCTCCTCCCTCGCTCCCTCTGCCCGGTGGAGAAGGAGACCGCGACGCAGCGCAACTAGCTCGGCAATGGCAAGCGATGTGTGTGTAGCTGGTTGATTGGTTGGTCTCGGCACGGCAGATGAGGCGGATAGGTGGGCGCGGGGGCAGGCGGGGGCCGTGGGATGCGAGGCGGACGGAGGAGATGGGAGGGGCCAGCGGGAGCCGCGATGAGGTGTCGGCACATTCCATCGTGCCAGCGGGATCTCGGCTGACGTGGGGCTCGCCCGGGCCCACGGCGAGCGCACGTCTTTTCAGATCCGGAGTGCAAGAAAAAAAAAAAAAGAGTGTTGATTGCTTGTTCTGCATGGTTTCTATAATTTGGGTTCTACAAATCCCCCCACAGGATGATGCAGTTTTGATTTTTTTTTTATACCAAAGAATTGCCAATCACTTTTGCAGATTGTACAAGATTGGGGCTTTAGAGCTGTTGAAATAAGCCGGCTCATTATAGTTTGAGCATTAGTAATTGCTTTTGCTATGAGCTTGTGGGTCAGTCAGTGAGGAGAAGGGACAAATGTGGCGTACCAGTGACATCCATTTGTATCGAATGGGTCGTACAAATTTGAACATGCTGAGATTTGTCCATGTCGGATCACAGATCTAATTATATCAGTCATTCAGTCTTAACATGTTCTGTCTTCAACGTTAGAGTTCGTTTATCTACCCGAGCATACACTATCGGAAACTCCACCTTTGCCCAGAGCCGGGGCTTTGCCGAGAGCCACCTAAAAAACTCTCGGCAAAGCCTCCACCTTTGCCGATATGAACTGTAAGTGCATGTAACCATAGAGTATAAAGTTGGTGAAAAAATGGTATTCATGTTCATGAGACATCTCTAAGACCATGTATATGAAATGAAGCTAAATTTCCGGTATTTGGTTCTCTGATCATGATGAAGATCGTGAGGTAGAACGATTTTAAAATTGTATAAAATTCAAATGAAGTTTGAAAATCACGAAATTTGTGAAGTGCTCGTGATATCATATGTGGAGGTTGTGGTAAAAAATTGAGAATGTTTTGAACACTTGGACACGTACGCTATTTAGAAACCGGAACATCTCACGAGAAGTTTCTAAAAATTTGAACTAATGTCACTAGGTTTGGAGTCTTAGAGAAATTCAAATTTGAGTTTGACTAAAAAACTTTTCTATAAGTAATATACAACATAACTGATGTCATGTTAAGTTTTGGAAAATTTTCACATCTATTTGCTATTTTTAACAATTAATTTGATGAAAATTGCCTTTGCTGAGAGCCAGGATGGAGGCTCACAGCAAATCTGTTTCGCCGGCCCACCTCTGGCCCACAAAGGGCGTCAGCCCACATATCCTCCCCGTCTCCCTATAAAAAGCCGCCTCACCTCCCGTAACCCTAGGCGCCCGGCCTCCCTCCCACCCCGTCCCCAACCGCCTCACCTCCCTCTCCCTCTCCCGCCCCGTCCCCAACCACCTCCCTCCCTAGCTGCCTCACCTCCCTCCCGCGCGCAGCGGCACATCCGGCCCCCGCGCACCTCCTCATGGTGCGGCCTCCTCCCACGCCGTCCCTCCTCTTCTTCCTCTAGCGCCGCCCTCCGCTCGCTGCCTCTCCTCTCCCCCATCTGTTCACTGCCTCTCGCCCTGGCAGAGAGGAGCGGCGGCGGGGCGAGGTGTGGAGGCAGCTGCAGCGGCAGGGACCCAGCGCCGGAGCTCCTCCCCCAGCGTGGTGGGGTGGATCCGAGCGCGGTGGTGGCAGAGGAGCTCGAGGCGGTGGCCGACCGGCGGCAGATCTGCGTGGCGGCGCCGCCAGGTTCTCCCTCCGCCCCCTTTCTCTCTCATCTCCCTCATCTTTGTTTCTTCCTGCAGGTGGTGGCGGCGGCGGTGGCTGAGCGGTGTTGGGGTAAATTGGGACCGAAGGGGACACCAACACAACAATACTCTTCTCCTTCGAAGGGGCACAGTACCGAAGGGTCCCTTCGGAGGACTACTCCTTCTTCCACCATTACTGCTACCGCTACTACTACTGCAACTATTACTTCTACCTCTACTACTACAATGCAGAAAGTAAAGAACACAACAGTAACTCACTACTTCGGAGTTCTATATCATTTAATGCTTGTCCCATCAATTACAATGACCCTCCTATATTTAGGGATGGGGGTAGTTGGCAATTTTCCCCTAAGCCCCTGATGGTTATTTTCTTTCGAGCCCCTGATGGATACGATATTTACAAGAAACCCCTCGAGCTCACACAAAGGCCCATTAACCCCTACATGGGCTGGGCCATTCCCCCAACAGGTGGTGGAGGTGGGCGGCGGCGGTGGCGGTGGTGGTGGCGGTGGCGGTGGCAGTGGGGGCAGCTCTGGTTGTTGTTGTGGTGGTGATTGTGGTGGTGGTTGTGGCTATGGCGTCGACGGCGGCGGAGGGCCACTGAAGCGTCCCCTCATCAGAGGTGACTAAATGTGATACAAATACCAGTCCCAGGAGGCTGGTAACACATTTATTACATCAGATGGTTCATTGCCGTATAACACGTCGAGGTTGTGGGCATGGGAGCGCCACTGCCACGAGAAGCAACATAAGAACTACAGACCAAACTACGATAGCAACAACATCTAAGATATCTTCAGAGTCTGGCGCCATGGAAGCTTCCTGTGGAGACCCTGAATCCACAAGCACGGGTTGGGTGCAGGACAGCAATCTACTCGACGTCTTCGGGGACAAAGTCGGGATCCTCCTCTGAAAAATAGTTAATTAAGCAAGGGTGAGTACATACGTACTCAACAAGTTCAACCCCACCCACGGAGGGGCTAATAAGCAGATCATGCACAGGATATATCAAGGATCCGGATAAGGTTTATTTTGCAAACACATTTACTCATGCAGGGGTTTGTTTTTGAAAAGGTTTTCGCAAACAGTTTTTATAGCCCAAGTAACCCAGCTGTTTTGTGAAAACCAAATGAGGACTACCGGACTCCCCGTCCGCAGTAGCCCAGGCACACAGCCACACACTTTTCCAGAAATCAACTCACGCCATGAAAATCATCCCAAACCCAAACACTGGCTTTGTGACCACACCGTGACTCGTCCAATACCGTGGACACGGCTATTCGAATAGGTTTTACACTCTGCAGAGGTTGTACATCTTTACCCACAAGTAGGGTACCGCCACACGAACACCTTAGTGTCGGCGCGGATCCTATCAAAGCCATTACCCACCTTAGCTAACCCTACGAGCCACCACGGGAGCAACCAAGGGGTTATCTCTCATAACCAGGGCGTACCTCACACAGATCGTACCCCTACTCCTTGATCTCCCGCTGCTCACCCGCACTCCTGATGGCAAGTAGATTAGCTAGTGGGATTTATGCTAAGCCGTTGCCACATACAACGGTCGAGTGGTAGTACGATAATTGGGTCAGGTGAGATGTCACGCAACCCGGTCCTTAACGACAAGATGGACATCTCCAACACGCTCAACCAAAAAGGTACGAGCTCACCCATACTCCTGACACACGCGTCCATCCCGTCTACCCAGTTCTTTACTCATTTTCCAAAATATCCCATTCCCGTTTTTAAAGCACTCACTCATTTTAAAGAAATCATTTAGGGCAATCAAAGATCAATCATAGCAATCAAGGGTGGCTATCCTACCGGGTTTTAACAGTAAAACAATATGCAATTTATAAAACGGGTCATAGGGTTGTATTTATAAGACTGGGATCAAAGCATGCATCAAAGGATGAGATTGAACTTGCCATCTTCGAAATCCTCGGGGAGTTCCTGCTCGCGGTTCTGGACCTCGGTCTCCTGCTCGTAGTACTCGGCTCCAAGCTCCGGCTCGCGGTACTCCTCCTCGTTCACTCCGTCGGCTACGGCACACACAAGCAAGCATGCAATCAATACAAGCACACAAGATTTACCGGCTGAGCTCGAATAGAAAAAAAAGAATAAATATTATTTATGGGGAAGGGATGGGTGGCTCGGCGGAAATGTAGGGGAAAAGGCCGGGGCAAGAGCTGGAATTGATCGGGCGAAAGTATAGACATGAAATGACGCGTTAAAGGCGTCATTAGGATTAATTGAGAGAGGTTAAGGATTTAAATGTGATTAAGTTTAAAGGAAAAGGACTCAGTTGTAATATATTAATAAGGTGAGGTTTAAATAGAATAGCCTAAGATCCTATTTGTAAATGTCTTTGGATTAGTAGGGGCTGATTCGTAAATCGGTTTATTGGATAGGGTTCATTTGAAAGAAAAAGAGAGAGAGAGGGAATAATGAAGAGAGGGGCTGCGGCTGGAAAAAGGGAGAAGGGCAGGGGGCCTCGTGCAAAAGGGGTCATTCCCCTTTCTTCTTCCCCTCGACTCCAGAACATAGGAGGGGGCAGGGGAGCCTCGGGCGGCGGCGCTCCGGCGGCCCTCCGGGCACGGCCGCGGACGAGGAGAGGGGGAAAAGAGAGAGGGGAGCGCGGGGATCTCACCCCCGCCTTTACCTTGAGCTGCGGTGGAGTGAGGGGGTGGATCGCTGGGCGGGCGGCGGCCGGCGGAGCAGTGGTGGTGGCGGCACTGGATGTGGTGCTCGGGAGAGAGGGGGAAGGCGGCTGGGAGGTGGGTGGCGTGGAGAGTGGCGTCGGCCTCTATTTATAGGCACGGGGAGGCGGTGGAAGGGCCGGGTCGAGCACGCGGTCCTCGTGCGGCCGGCGGCGAGGTCGGTTCGGCTCTGCCGGCGACGGGACGTGAGCGACGAATTTATGGCGGTCGCGACGCGGTGGTGCTGTGGACAGGACTCGTCGGGCAGGAGTGTGGTGGCGAGGTGGTGGCAGGCGGCGTTGGCGCGGAGCGGCCGGCGGTTTGCGGCGGCGTCGGCCTGGAGGTGACGGCTCGGGCAGGCGAGCTTGCGGCCGAGATTCACGCGGTGATTAAATGGCGGACGAGACCCGTCGGGCAGGGGTGTGGTGGAGGGCGAGCTGGCCGGCGTCGAGCGGCGGTGATGGTGGCGCTGAAGGTGACGAGGCGGGCAGCGGAGTTAATGGCGGCCGCGGCGTGTTGCGAGGTGGCCGGTCGGGCAGTGGAGTCAATGGCCGTAGCGTCGACGAGACATGAGCGGCAGCGGCACCGGAGTTATGGCGGCCTGCAGCTCGACGACGCGGTGGCGCTGTGCACCCGAGGCGACGACTCGCCGGCAGCGGCGCCAGTCGGTAGAGCCGGCGTGCTCTGTGTGGTAGGGCCGGCGCACGCGTCAGGGCGGCGTGTCGGCACGTGCGGCTGCATCGTGCGGTCACGTCGCGGGGCCGGGACGGCGTGCAGCGAAGGAGGAGGGGCCGGGTCGTACGGCGCTCAGCGAGAGGGCAGGCAGGCGGGGCCAGAAAGCAGAGGCTCGGGCCGGAGAGGGAAGAAAGGAGGAGGAAAGAAGAAGGGAAAAGAAAAAGGAAGGAAAGGAAAGAAAATAGGAAAAAGGAAAGGAGAAAGGAAAAAGAGAAGGGAGAAAAAGGAAAAGAGGAAAATTGGGAAAAATTTTGGGAAAACATGAAAATTAGGGAAAGGGTTTTTGGTGGGATTTCCGGGTTTTCGGGTGCCGGCGTGATTTCCGGGACGGTGGTGATGGCGAGGCGGGCCGGCCGGCGGGACCGTGGCTGGCCCGGAATTCCCGGCGCGGTGGCCGACCGCGGTACGATGCGAGTGGTGGCGTGCGGGACTGGTGGTGCCGGCGGGATTCGCGTCGTGTGCGCCGGGGAGAGGGAAAAGGAGATGATGATCGGGGTTTTCGGGGAAACGATCGAGCTCAGCGGAGAGGTTTTGAAAACACGCGTGATTTAGTAGGTGATTTTCTTTAGGGGCTAAAAACGCGGGTGTTACAGCCACGCTGCTGGCGGTGGGCGCGGTGTTGGTGGTAGTGGCGGTGGCCGTGCTGGTGTTGATGGTGGTGGCAGCGGAGGCACCCAGGCGGTGGGGGCCACGATGCCTAGCCAGTGGGGCTTGCAGCGGCTGGCCAGGTTTTTTTTGTTTTAGAAAACTTTCTTTGCCGAGAGCTAGCTAGGCCTCTCGACACACCTTTGCCGAGAGGGTGTGACGTGGCTCTCGGCAAAAAGCTCTTTGCCGGTCAAAATGTGCCGAGAGTACTTTGCCGAGTGTTTCCTCTCGTCAAAGGCTTTGCCGAGAGCACCAAAGGCATGGATTCCGGTAGTGATATCGTCATTTTTTGCGAACAAACCGGATATCCCAATTAATTATTGTGAAATTTGAATGGGATTTATACATAAAACATTCCCTAACTCCCTAACTTTTTTTTTCAGGCTGCGCGCTTTAAATTGTTGTTTTATACGGTGAGTGATTCTTCTATTAAATACAATTTTAGAATTTTCTCATTTCTCTAGTAGTATGTTTTATAGGGATCAGAGACTTAAATAGCCGTAGGTTACATTACGGTTCACATCTGTTCACATCACCGATGTTAGGTTTTGCCCCTATGAATTTGACTTTGTAAACGTAATTGTAGGATTAGCGAGAATTCACTGTTCTCTGTTATTAATACCTAGGTAGCTCTCGTTATTTTCCTCTAAATCTTTCTGAAATCACAGCTTTTGTAATGGCTTTTTGCTGTGAAACAATCAAACAACCCTTGAAATGAAAATCGGGTAGGGACGCCCCCCCCCCCCCCCCCCCCAATTGACCCTAATAAAGTTGACTTGGAACCTCGAACGGGTTGTTGTGGCATTGGTTTTGTAATCGTACCCAGAGGTGGGTAATGGAAGTTTTTGAATAACCAAGGGAAATCCGTAAATCCTCCAAACATTGAGCGTTTAGGGCTTTGAAACCAAATATGTTACCCACAATGGAAGTAAGCATGTCAGTAAGGTAATCCTCTTCAAATTGGTCTGATGGATGGATAAGCTAATGCCTCCCAGAAACGGGTTAGATGTGATAGCATCATCACATTTTTTCTTTTTTTACAAAATTTTTGTAAGTTTGAAGTTGAACTTAATTGAAAAGGTCAAGTAATAACATTTCTTTACAAAAAATGTATCCCCCGCTACTGCTAATAAAGCAGCGGACATGGGGTAGAACGATGCCTCTCACGGTGAAAACTCAACTCAGCATGGAAAAACAATCCTTAATAATTATTTAAACTGACCTATTGCTGCATGAATGCAACACAAAGGCGAGGCACAGATTTGTCGTCTCCTTCGTTTCGTCAGCACGAAAACCTCGAACGAGATGAGTCTAATTTACGGCCAACCGTAGGTAGCGCTTCCTGTCAGGACCAATCCTTTGCATCCATTTCCTATTTTAAGCCACCTCACCATTGACCACAGAACCCTTAGCCATTTTTAGATGACAAGAACAAACCTCCCATATGCATGTAGCGTTACCTCTACGTACGGTCCCCCATTTCATTTCGCCATTCTCCATGGACAATCCAATCCAGAGAAGGTGCACGCTGCCATGTCTCGTCCTCCGCGCCGCCGCCGCGGTCGTCGTCCTCCTCCTATCTCCGGCAGCGGTCACCCCGGCCGCGGCCCACAATGACCACGGTGTGCACAGCAACTACCTCGTCATCGTGCGCAGCCCGTACGAGTACGACAAGAAGCTGCACCAGAACGTGTCGAGCTGGCATGCGTCGCTCCTGGCGTCGGTGTGCGACTCGGCCAAGGAGACTCTGGAGGCGGACCCGTCCTCCATGAGCAGGCTCATCTACTCCTACCGCAGCGTCGTGAACGGCTTCGCCGCCCGCATGACGCCGGAGGAGCTGGAGAGGATGTCCAAGATGGACTGGTTCGACCGCGCCCTCCCCGAGCAGACGTACCACCTCCTCACCACGCACACGCCGGAGATGCTCGGGCTCATGGGCGGACCCCGCCGCGGCGGCCTGTGGAACACCAGCAACATGGGCGAGGGCGTCATCATCGGGATCCTCGACGACGGCATCTACGCCGGCCACCCGTCGTTCGACGGCGCCGGGATGAACCCGCCGCCGGCCAAGTGGAAGGGCCGGTGCGACTTCAACAAGACGGTCTGCAACAACAAGCTCATCGGCGCGCGATCCTACTTCGAGTCGGCCAAGTGGAAGTGGAAGGGCCTCCGCGACCCGGTGCTCCCGATCAGCGAGGGCCAGCACGGCACGCACACCTCCAGCACGGCGGCGGGCGCGTTCGTGCCCAGCGCCGGCGTCTTCGGCAATGGGGTTGGCACGGCCACCGGCATGGCCCCCCGCGCGCACATCGCCTTCTACCAGGTATGCTACGAGACGAAGGGCTGCGACCGGGACGACATACTGGCGGCGGTGGACGACGCCATCGAGGACGGCGTCGACATCCTCTCGCTCTCGCTTGGCCACGAGGACGCCATCGACTTCTCGGACGACCCCGTCTCGCTCGGCGGGTACACGGCGATCCTGAACGGCGTGTTCATCTGCGCCGCGGCAGGGAACACCGGACCGAGCCCGGCAACCCTCGTCAACGAGGCGCCGTGGCTGCTCACCGTTGGCGCGAGCACCAGCGACAGGAGGTTCGGGGCCTCCGTGAAGCTTGGCGATAAGTCTGAGCTCGACGGCGAATCGCTCAACGATCCCAAAACCATCATGGGCGATCCGCGGCCGCTGGTGCAAGACGTGGACGGAACGTGCGCCAGCGAGAGCGTGCTGCTAGCACAAAACATCACCGGAAAGATCATCATCTGCGACGCCGGCGGCGCCGTCAGCACCGATAAGGCCAAGATGGCGAAGCGCGCCGGCTTGGCTGGGATGATTGTCGTCTCCCCGGAGGTGTTCGGTCCGGTGGTCATCCCGAGGCCGCACGCAATTCCGACGGTGCAGGTCTCCTACGCGACGGGGCAGAAGATCAAGTCCTACATGCAGACCTCGCGGGACGCGACGGCGACGTTCGTGTTCAAGGGATCGATGTTCAAGACCCCGCAGTCGCCGATGGTGGCGCCCTTCTCCTCGCGAGGCCCCAACAGGCGGAGCCGCGGGATCCTGAAGCCCGACCTCATCGGGCCCGGGGTGAACGTCCTCGCCGGCGTCCCCTCGATCGAGGACGTGGAGCTGGATCCCAAGGCGGAGATGCCCAGGTTCGACATCAAGTCCGGCACGTCCATGGCCGCGCCGCACCTGGGCGGAATCGCCGCGCTGATCAAGCACGCGCACCCGACGTGGTCGCCGGCGGCCATCAAGTCGGCGCTGATGACAACGGCGGATACCACAGACAACCTCCGGAAGCCGATCGCCGACGTGGACGGGAAGCCGGCGACCTTTCTCGCCCTGGGCGCCGGTCACGTGAACCCGAGGAAGGCCATAGACCCGGGGCTCGTGTACAACATGACGGCGGCGGGGTACGTGCCGTACCTGTGCGGGCTCAACTACACGGACCAGAAGGTGAACACGATCATCTACCCGGAGCCGCCGGTGTCGTGCGCCAACCTGTCGAGGCTGGAGCAGGACGACCTCAACTACCCGTCCATCACCGCCATCCTCGACCAGCCGCCCTTCACCGCCGTGGCCAACCGATCCGTGACCAACGTCGGCGTTGCCAGCTCGACGTACGTCGTGGAGGTGCAGGCGCCGGCGTCGGTGAAGGTGGAGGTGAACCCGTCCAAGCTGACGTTCAGGGCGCTGGACGAGGTGCTGAACTTCTCGGTGACCATCAAGTCGGCGGACGGCCGGGCGCCGGCCACCCCGGTCGAGGGGCAGCTGAAGTGGGTCTCCGGCAAGTACGTCGTGCGCAGCCCACTCCTCGTCGTCGCCGGGACACGCCAAGCCTAACTCGGTAGTAACTATTAATTACTTGGCCATATGCATTCGCTTTTGATTTGGTAGGCTTAATTAGAATTTTAGACATGCAGGCGCGGGACTAAGAGAGATAATTTTCTTCCTCTCTATTTTGTTTATTAATAAAAATTGATGAGATGTGCGAATTATCGTGGCCGCTGATCTTGTAATTACGGAACTAATTATGTGCTTAAGTGCTTTCGTTGCCCCTTTATCATGCTTATATTTTCAGGCAAACCAATATGAAACTTTATTGGTACTGGATGAAACGGCACGAGTAGAACACATCCTATGCAAGTAAGGCACACCACACAACTCAACCCATCAGTTAGGCCCTCCACAGCGGTGAGCTAAAGTGAAGTTCAAATGCAGAGAGAAGGTTTGGGCACCGGTACACGCTGCAGCTAGTGAAGCTAGCGCCAGAAATTCTGTGAGCGATGAATGCACAAGCGTCGGTGCCAACAAAAATTTCTTTTCCCTTTGCAAACTCCTGACTGAACTTGATGGTGGTGGACCCTCCAAGCATCAGTGATGCCTAAACGTTCGTTGCAGCCTATGAAGAGTGGTGCTTGATTTCTAAAGTGGGGTCCAATATTTTTAGGCTCCACTTCCACACTGTGGAAGGCCTTAAGGCATATCTATTGGGATACAAGAGATGAAACTTTATTGGACCAAACTGGCTGGTTGATGTTAATATTGATCTCCAGTTCGATCCAAAACGATTGGGTCGAACATTTCTCTCGCGTCTTGATTGAGGCCATCCAATCCTAACTATTTAGTTGGTGGACCCCATCACACATCGCTATAAAAGAGAAGGTGGGGGTCGTGGGAGCACGCACACAGAGGTCAAACGGTGCCCCACTCGCCTCACAACTATCCTTCCGATCTGGAAAATGTTGCGGCAAGGGGAAATGTCACCGACACTGCGCCGCTGCCGCCGTTCACGTACTGCAATGCCGATGACACGGTGGGCTCATCATCGACACCCAAGACCGATGGTGTGTGCTCACCTCTTCCCCTCTCTATCCCCCTCTCTGTTAGCTTTAAGAACACAATGTTTTATTCACTGTCAAGTAAATGCACCTGTAGGCTGTAGATCTGCGCCGATGTTATATGTCGCTTCAGCGACAAAATCCCTTCGTGTCGCTAAAGGCCGTCGCGTGATGTTCTTTTTTCTTTTCTCCTTCGTTCGGCCGTCGGTGGTCTTTCTTTTTTTTCTTCTTTTTCCTTCGTTTGGCCACCGGTGGTCTTTCTTTCCTTTTTCTTTTTTTTTCTTTTTTCTTACTGTCTTCTTTTTTCTTTTCCCTTCGTTTTAAGAACACAATGTTTTATTCACTGTCAAGTAAATGCAACTGTAGGCTGTAGATCTGCGCCGATGTTATATGTCGCTTCAGCGACAAAATCCCTTCGTGTCGCTGAAGGCCGTCGCGCGATGTTTTTTTTCTTTTTTCCTTCGTTCGGCCGTCGGTGGTCTTTCTTTTTTTTTCTTTTTCCTTCGTTTGGCCACCGGTGGTCTTTCTTTTCTTTTTCTTTTTTTTCTTTTTTCTTACTGTCTTCTTTTTTCTTTTCCCTTCGTTTTTTTCTTTTTTCCTTCGTTCGTCGGTAGTCTTTCTTTTTTTTTTCTTTTTCCTTCGTTTCGCCACCGGTGGTCTTTCTTTTGAACCTCAGACCTTCAATTAAACAAGATAGTTAGCAACCATTGCACCACACAACACTTCGTGACTACCTAGACTTACAAATCATTTTATTTATTTATTTTTTACTTTCTACTTTATTTTTTGTTTCTATTTCCATTTTTTATATTCTTTCCATTTTAATATTTTCCCCTCCATTAATACTTTTATTGTTTGAGATGAGATGTAAATTTGTTCTCGCTAGAATAATAAGTTGTTCTGGCTATAAATATCTTGTTCGGGCTATAATAACAACTTGTTCTGACCCTTGTTCTGATTTGTTCTGACACTACATTTATTTTTGTTCGAGATGACACACAAAATTGTTCCGACTATAATAGGATTTTGTTCTAACAGTTGTTCTCATTTGTTCTGACACTTTTTTTTGTTCGAGATGACATACAAACTTGTTCTGGCTATAATAACAAGCTGTTCTGGCTATAGAAATATCTTGTTCTGTCCATAATAATAACATGTGTCTGACCCTTGTTCTGATTTGTTCTGACACCACATTTGTTGTTCGGGATGACATATAAACTTGTTCTGACAGTTATTCTCGTTTGTTCTGGCACTTCATTCGTTTTGTTCTAGCGATAACAGAATATATAATCGTAATTAAAAAATATGAATAAAAAAAATTTGTCAAAATATAGTCAAGTGGGATCTTGTTTCGAAGTTTTTATTGTCATAAATCTAATGGTGCGATCGAAATTTAATTTTGATGTTTGGTTTGTGATTTATAGATTTTTTTAGTTTCAAATAATGTTGTATGTGGCTGATGTCATCAATTTTGTTTTCTTTTGCATGCACGCACTCCAATCTTCGAGCCTTTAGCGACAAAATGCTATTTTGTCGCTGAAGCGACATGCAAGAGCGTCCGTAGATCTGCACCTAGTTGATTATCTAAGGGTGCGTTTGGTGCAGCTTCGAACCGCGCCGCTTCAGCTCCGTGCTACAGTAAAACGTCGCTGTCCGAACTGTACAGCAACTGTAGCGCGGAGCAAAACAAAGCGCTCCATGCCACAGTTAACTGCGCGGGGGAGGAACTGGCGGAGCGGCCGAAAGGCAGCTTCCCCCGCTTCACACTACAGTAGCGCTACAGTCACGGAGCTGAAATGACGAGAAGCGGTACCAAACGCACCCTAAGTCTATCAGTTGGGTCACAAAGACGTGTAGATGTTCCCTTGCTTTGGTGGATATCGGCCTGGTCTAGATTTTTTTGACTCACAATCAGGTTCCTTATTAGCAAAGTTCGAAATTCTAGCAATCTGATACTCTAAACCAATTGCAGGATGTCTGACACCATGGTTACAATCACGCTAACAAGTGTCTGGCCAGATCAAACTCGTGGTTCCTGAGGTAGCCATTTTTTACCAGGACGTGGTATAGCACGTGACTACCATTCCTCATCAACAGATTAACTGACGCACGCAGTGTTGTCAACTTCTAATAAGGACTCTAATAAATCGCGACATCGCATGCACGAAGAAAAGTAAAAACACCCAGGAGAACACACAAAGTAAACTACTCATGTCGATCAGGCGAAGGAGATGGAGACGGGGCTCCTCACTGTGTGCTTGTCGGACACCCACTTGAGCGAGCCCTGCAGAAACTTGGCGTCCGTGCCCTGCACCCGCCACACGGACACCGTGAAGTTCTGCACCTGGTTCACGGCCGTGAACCGCAGCGAGCTCGGCGTGACCTTCACCTGCACCGGCACGGTGCCCGGCAGGTCGACGCGGGGGTAATACACCTCCGACGCCTCCCCAACGTTCGTCACAACGCGGCTCGCCACCACCGGGGCCGTGGGGTTCATCGTCGACGGGAGCGTCAGCGAGATGGACGGGTAGTTCAGCATCCGGTCCGGGATCACCGTGACGGCCGAACAGTCGACGGAGCGCCGCGCGATCACAGAGACCTCCTGGCTCGTGTACATGCCGCAGAGGAAGCCAACGTAGTCGGCAGCGGTGATGTCGTAGACCAGGCCGGGGTCCAGAGCCTTGTCCGGGTTCACCTGGCCGGCGCCCGTAGCGAACCAGTTGGCCGGCTCGTGCTGCTCGTCGACGATGGGCTTCCCGGATTTGTCGGTGGGGTCGGCGGTCGTCATGATGGCGGACTTGATCGCCGCCGGCGACCAGTCGGGGTGCTTGCTCTTGATCAGCGCCGCGATGCCGCTGAGGTGCGGCGTCGACATGGACGTGCCGGATTCGAAGTTGAAGGTCGGCCCAGGGAGCACCGGCGCCGACGGAGGGCCGACCTGGAATGGCCACGCCGCGAGCACGCTCACACCGGGGCCCGTGATGTCGGGCTTCAGGATGCCGGGGTTCTGGGGGCTGGGCCCACGCGAGGAGAACGAGGTGATGGCCGGCGCTGGCGACGTGCCGAGGATGGTGCCCTTGAAGATGAACTGCGCCACCGGGTTCACCGTGGAGTTGATGTACTTCTTGATGTTGACTCCGGCGTCGTAGCTGACGTGCGAGGCCGGGAGGACGTGCGCGTCGGCGATGGTGCTGTACCCGTCGGTGAACTGGTTGGCCATAATCATGCCGAAGCCACCGGCTCTCTTCACCTCTTTACCTTTGTGGAGCCTATCGACGTCGTTGCCACGGTCGCAGAGCACGATCTTGCCCTTGACGTCGAAGCCGTCCAGCGAGCCGTTGCCGCAGAAGTTCGCGTCGGGTGTCGAGCTGGCGCCCGCATAAACCAACGGGTAGGTGACGGCCGTCGAGGTGTTCGGCTGGAAAACCGACTCGCCGTCGAACGTGGCGCCGTTCCCGAGGCGCACCTGCGCGGCGATCAGACGGTCCATGGTGCCCGCTGCGACGGTGAGTATCCACGGCGCGTCGTTCGACAGCGTGCTGTCGCCCGGGCCGCTGTTGCCTGCCGCCATGCTGACGAACACGCCCTTCTCTACGGCGCCGAACGTGCCGATGGCCATGCTGTCCATGTAGAACGGCACCGTGTCACCGCCAAGGGACATGGAGATAACGTCGCAGCCGTCGCCGACGGCCGCGTCGATGCCGGCGAGGATGTCGGCGCTGGTGCACTCTTCGCCGCACACCTTGTACACCGCGAGGTGCGCGCGAGGCGCTATCCCAGAGGCGGTGCCGGAACCCTGACCGAGCACCTGGGCGCTCGGCACGACCGCCCCCGCCGCGGTGCTCGACGTGTGCGTGCCGTGCCCGTCCAGGTCGAGCGGGGACGGCTTCGACTCGAAGGAACGCGCGCCGATTAGCTTATTGTTACACGCCGAGCCGTTGAAGTCGCAGCGGCCCTTCCACTTGGCCGGCGGCGCCGGCATGCCGTCGCCGCTGAACGAGGGGTGGAAGGGGTAGACGCCGCTATCGAGCACGGCGATGATGACGCCCTCGCCGAACCCGGAGGTGTAGTTCCTCCCGGCCTGCGGCAGATCCAGCCCGAGGAAATTCGGCGTGTGCGTCGTCAGCAGCCTGTACACCCGGTTCGGTATCGCCGCGACGAACCCCGGCACGCCGGAGAGCGCGTCGACCTCCCGCTCCGTCAAGCGCGCGGCGAACCCGCTCGCGACGTGGTGGTACGAGTGGATGAGCCGCTCGTCCTCCGGGAGGAACGTCTTGTACCACGTCGTCCGGTCGTCGGTCGTGCCGAACACGTGGTTCTCGTGCGGCCGCACGTGGACGATGAACGTTCGGAGCTCATCACCAGCTACGGCGGCGGCGACAGAAAAGAGAAGGATGGGGAGGAAGAAGAGCTTGAAGCTCCCCATGGCCGGCCGGATTGCTCTGAGCTAGTGTGAGCGTGCATGGCGTTTTTATAAGTCCAACGTGCTAGTTGTTCCATTGTCAAAGGCTTCAGGCATTAGATTAGCGTTCTTGTCGCTGTAAGCAAATTGAGGCCGCAGATGGCCGGCATTGTTCTGGCCGTGGCACAGAGCTTTTTGGAGCCATGCCAGTTGGGAGGTTTCTGCGAGGACCGGAGGATTGAGTTTACGATGTGGACATGGATCGGTTGCTTGGGGATTGCCGTTTCGCGTTAGAGAGAGGACGAGGACGATTGTTCGCGCCTGCCGCCTACGGAGTAAGCTGTTGTCCGTGGCAATCACAAAAGTACAGAGCTAGACGCAGCAGGTAAGGTCCAGGGGAATCATGCTCTTCGACCCCGTTTCGCGATCAAGCATCTACGGTATCACAATTCACAACTTGTGCCTCGGCGTTTCGTCCATTGCAGGAACGAACGGTGGGATCGATGCGGAATTGCATCCGCAACCGCAATGCAACACGAAAGAGCCTGGTATATAATTCTACTTGTCAGTGTTGCTGCTGGTTTTTTGTCGGACAGGGAACATGCTGGTAACTTTTTTTTAGTTCGGTCATGCATGAAACCGAAAGAGGATCTTGTGCAAAATTCCTTTATTAGTGATATATAATATGAAGGGTTTTAGTTTTGAATTAGTGTCGGTATTTAGACTCGCCAACTTACTGAGGGGTACTTCGTGTAGACTTTTGTGTGGTGGAGCTCACCGAGATCAAGAATTCGAAGGTAGATACGAACACACGATTTAGATAGGTTCGAACTACAAGGTTGTGTAATACCTACAGTACGTCTTGTATATGTTGTATATCAAATTGATTGATTGGAGAGGTCCCTATCTCGTCTTATATGTCCGGACACCGGAGGCAGAGTTATAAGTCAGCTGAGTATAGGAGTACTAGTCGTGTACAACTAGAATAAGTCTATTGCTAGTTACGATGCGTGTCTTTCTAATCTAGGACTAGTCCTGAATATCCATGTAGAGCACGCTGTCTTGCACCACGATCTTCATGTCAGACCAGTCTCGATGTACAACCCCTTATTTCACTACCTCGGTGGTGGGCTCATGGACATATTTTTTCGATAAGGGAAGTTTTATTAATTTCATGATTGTTACATCAAGGTGATACAAAATTTTGAGATCCTCCCGACCTCTGCACAACTTGGGTGCACACAGCCTTACAAAAGAAAGAAGATAAATATAAAAATAAACGCAAACACACTAGTGACTCGTAACCTTGAGACTAGACTGTCACCCATGTGCTCGGGTAAAAAACTCCTTGACCACCCGTGCCAAGCGTTGACACGTCACTGCAACCAAATCTTGTGAAGTTACCTTTTGAAGAATTGTCCATGTACGGAGCCAGTGCATAACCGAATAAATGACCTCTAAAGTTGTAGCAACAACCATTTCATTCCTGCATAACCACATTAACCAACAAAAGGCTGTGGCTCCAAAAGTACGAAAGGTATCAGATCATTACTAATCTTCCGTAGCCAAAACCCAAACATGTTACGGAAAATCTAAACGGAGAGGTCTCTCCATGTAGACTTAAATGGAGAGCTCTCTCAGGTTACTTCCTGCTGACACAAAGTTACTTCGTCCCGTGTGCTTCTTTCTGTTGAGAGAACTAATTTTATGTTGCAGGAAGTAACCTGGGAGGGTTTTCCATGTATTACTAAAAGTTACTTCCTCACACAAAGTTACTTCCCGCAACACAAAGTTACTTCCTGCCGTGTGCTTCTTTCTGTTGAGGGAAGTAATTTTGTGTCGCAGGAAGTAACCTGGGAGGGCTCTCCATGTATGACTAAAAGTTATTTCTTCCTGTGTGCTTCTTTCTGTTGATGGAAGTAATTTTGTGTCGCAGGAAGTAACCTGGGAGGGCTCTCCATGTAAGACTAAATGGAGAGGCCTCTCCATGTAGTCGACTCCTTTTATGAAACACAAAAAATAGTAACCATAACTTTTTATTTCTATGAAATACATGAAAGTGCAAATAAAGCGCACAAGGCACTCTATCTATTATCAAATCGAAAGAACTTTAAATATAGCAGACGAGTTTATGCGAAGCAGAGCATACGTTGGACGGAAATTAATTATCGATTTTTTTGAGCGAACGGGCACGAGAGTGTGCCTATTTCATTGATAAAGAAGATAGTACAGAAAGGCGGCGAAGCCGCTACAGAAAAACAAGGGGTCTACTCTCGCGATACAAGGAGCGCCAGCTCTTTTGCCCCGGCTATAATCCAGGCCGACGCCTCAAATCTGATTTTTGCCATGAGCGCAGCTGTGGAGGACTCACGTCTATCGAAGGTTCGAGTGTTCCGCTCTCTCCAGACCTCCCAGATGATGAGGAGGGTAAGACTGCGCATTGCTCGCCTCGACGTGTCTGGCACAGTGGCGATCATAGTCCACGATTGCATGGTGTCATTGGTCAGTCTCCAAAACGCCGGATCCAAGTTCGGGTGCGCCGTCCAAGCTGGCTCCCAAATACGCTTTGTGTATGTACACTCCGCCAGTAGATGGTGGGCCGATTCCCTATATCGTCGGCAAAGGACGCAGTAATCGTTGTGCGGCCATCCGCATGAGGCAAGTCTGTCTGCCGACCAAACTCGATTCTGAGTGATGAGCCACGCGAAAAATTTGCACTTGGGCGGCGCCCAGGATTTCCAAATGGAGCTTATCGAAGGGGTTGTGGTGGAACCGAGGAATTGTGCCTTGTAGGCTGAAGCAGCCGAATACTCTCCTGAGGTGGTCAGCTTCCACCTGATCGAGTCCTCCCTTTGCGGTTGTAGCTCCGTTGATTGAACCAAGGTCCAAAGTAGCAAGAAAGACGCGAGGTGATCGCTGGTTATGCGGCCGTTGATGTCTAGGTCGCGGATCCGGTTGCCGTTGTTGAGTGCGTCGTGTACAGACCTTTTCTTTTTCTTGAAAGTTCGAAAAGGCTTGGCGCAATATCCTTCGGTCTGCAGCCGTGTAGCCAGCCAGAATCCCAAAAACTAGCCCTCATCCCGTCCCCTATGGTGATCGTGGTGCACGCAGCGAATAACAATTTGTCCTCATCGTCGCAAGGTGTTTCAGTGCCAACCCAGGGTTTGTCGGTGGATACCCATTGGTGCCAAAGCCATCTGAGGCGCAGAGCCCTTGCAAATTTATCCAAGTTAGGAATACTTCCCAATCCCCCGCTTTCCTTCGGTAAGCAGCAACTCGCCCAGTTCACTTTGCACTTTCCTCCTGTTAACTGCTTGTCACCCGCCCACTGGAACCGTTTCCTAAGCTTATCCAGCTCCTCTAGCATCTCCTTGTTAGGTCTGACCGCCGTGAGAAAATAGACCGGTTGGGAGGAAAGGACGGACTTAATGGCTCACTCGTCTAGCTTGTGTCAGGTTTCGTCCTGCCCATACTGAGAGTTTACCCGTCGCTTTATCCAAGAGTGGCTGGAAGTCCACCTTTTTTAGCCGCCTTACAGATAATGGGTGGCCCAGATATCGCAGCGGGAAGGACGTCCTTGTCACTGGCAGGTTTGAGAGCAGACTGTCGGGGTCGATGTTCTGGCAGCTTATCGGAACTAGTTGTGTTTTTTGCAGGTTCGTGCTCAGGCCAGATGCTTCCCCAAAATTTCGTAGAATATGAGCCATGTTTGTGATGTCTTTGTGGGTCGGTTTAATGAAGATCGCAGCATCATCAGCATAAAGTGATGCCCTAAATCTGGCCACCTTACTGCCGAGTTTGGAAAGAAGGCTCCGAGCTATCGCTTGTTCAATTAGATGCTGCAGAGGGTCAATGGCCAGGACGAAAAGTTAGGGAGACAAGGGATCTCCTTGTCTGAGCCCTCTACCGTGCTGAATCGGCGGAAGCGGGGTACCATTGAGGAGCACCCTTGAAGTTGAGGTGGAGAGGATGGCCGTGATCCAGTCACACCATCTCGGTGGGAAACCCCTATGCCGCATAAGGGAGATCAAATAGTCCCACCTTACTGAGTCAAAGGCTTTAGAAATGTCCAGCTTCAGCAAGAGGGCCGACGTTTTATTGCGGTGGAAGCGGCGGGCGATGTTGCGCACGTATAGGAAATTATCATGGATGGTTCTCCCTTTTATGAAAGCACTTTGACAAGGCGAGATGAGGGAATTCATGTGCGGAGCAAGCCGAAGAGCGAGGGCCTTGGTTATGATCTTCATTATCTCGTGGATGAGGCTAATAGGGCGGTAGTCGGCAACCCCTTCAGCCCCTTCTTTCTTCGGGATGAGAGCGATATTTGCCTTGTTGACGAGGTTTAGTTCATTGCAGCGTAATCCATGTAGGGAGTTGATCACCGCCATAACATCACTTTTGATAATAGGCTAACACTTCTTGAAGAAAATGTCGGTATAGCCATCGGGTCCTGGCACCCGGTCGAAAGGGAGCTGCGATATGGCATAGGCAATTTCTGCCTCGTCAAAAGGTCTATCAAGGTGAGATAGGTCCACCCTGGGAAGGTCAATGTTGTCCCAGCTAATCTCACAGGTGCGTTGATTTGGAGTGCTCATAAAGTTAGCGAAGTGCTGTTGGATGACTTCCAGCTTGTCCTGATGTGAGACAGCCCACCCCGCATTCGTCCGCAGCCGCTGAATGAAGTTCTTTCGCTTGCGTGCGTTTGCCTTGAGGTGGAAGAATTTGGTGTTGGCGTCCCCCTCACGTAGGTTATTGATGCGTGAGCATTGGTGTTTCTGTGCTCTCTCTATAACCGCCCAACCCAGGATGCGCTTTTTGAGTTTTCCTCTGATGGAGAACTCTGCATCTGACAAAGGCCTAGCATCTTGTAACATCCTAGAATTTTGAATACTTTGCCAAGTGTGAATTTTCACAAAAATTTAAAACTTTTTGTTTGAACATGTGTGTCACCAGATTTTATCCCGAAATGCTAGCCCTCTTCTCAAATTCCAAATAAAATAAAACAATATAAAAATTATTTTCAAATTATGGAATAAATGTGAGTTGGTTTTTACTTGGAAATTTAATTTGGAGTTATTTGAGTGTTGTTTGAATTTGAAAGTAATTCAAATTCAAACTTATATCCAAACCTATATTCAAAACAATTTCAAAAGTTATCTGCTAACTTGGGCTGCTTCCTTACCAGCGAAGTCCACACAAGGCCCCTCCTCTTCTCGCTGGGTCCAGAAACCACCCCGGCTTCAACAAGCCAGCCCAGCATCACGGCCCAACCGGCCCACCAGCCACATCACCTCCTTTTCTCCCACTGACGCTCGGGCCCGCCTGTCAGCTCTCCTGTTGACCTTCTTCCACCCCAAGACCGCGCCGCCGCTCACGCGCCGCACCACTCAGCCTCAGCGCCGTAACGCGTTCACCAACCCGCTTGGGTTTTCCCCTTTCCCCTACTTCTCAATCCACCACCGCTCTCAGTCCTTCCCCAATCCCAAGACGCCTCTCTCTGCCCTCCTCAATCCCGCGCGCACAAGCACCACCACGCCGCCGCACCAGAGCTCCGCGACGAGTTGCATCGTGCTGAGGAGGAGCTGCACCGTGTCGAGCCGCGCCACGCCGAGGAGGAACCGCTCCGCGCCGGAACGACGCCACCAAGGTTACCACGACGCCGATCGACGAAGACGACACGCTGCGGGCGCCGGGAGCTGCGACACGGCGACGATCACGCGCACGCCGCGGGGTACCACGACGCCGAAGACCGTGAGATCGAGGACGCCAAGCCGGAGAACCGCGCCGTCACCCCGAACCTCGACACCCTCGGCCTGCCCGCGTCGACCCACCACTGCAACGGCTTCTCCCTGCCACGCCGTGATCTCCCGCGAGCCCTACGGTGAGCACACCCCGGTCCTGGCCCTTTCCTTCCCTGGCCTGCGCTCTACCTATGCCTTCGGCACCTGTGAACCGGCCGCCACGCCGAGGATGTGAAATCGTGCGCGCCGCTTTTGCCCTCTGTCCGGCCATCGTGCCGCGTCCCGTGTTGATGCTGCTCGGCTGAAGATGGCTCGTGCCGCGCCGCCTTGTTTTCGCGCGCTGCTCCTTGCCGTTCCGCCGCGCGCGCACCACGGCTCTGCCTCGCGCGCTCCGCCATGGCCACAGCTTCGCTTCGCTCTGCTGTTGCTGCCTCACGCACGCCGCCTTGCTTTCCCGCGCTGCTTTACCTTGCGCGCGCCGTCCCTGTGCTCCGCGCAGCGCCGTGCCGCTCTGGAACACCACGCTGCATCTTCGATACCGTCGTGGCGCGCACCTCGACCTGCTGCACCGCGGCCGCTCTGCTCAGCCCTGAGACGTCGCCACATCTCTGCTCGCCGTCGTGCTTGGAACCTGCCCTCTAGACGAGAGAGTCGAATCGTTCCTGTGGAACCGGCCGTCGCGCCGAGTTATTTTCCCTGCAGGTGAACTCGCCAAGGTAACCAAACCTCACCGCCGGCCAACCCCTGTCGCGCTGCCAATTCCTTTCGGTCATTGTAGCGAGTACCTTGCGTGCGTGCTCTTTTTCTTGATCTGTGAGTGGTGCCACCCGCTTGGCCACACACGCATAGCCACACGTTTCCGCAGAAGATCCCGCAGCCATCATGACAAACGGACCCAAGGAGAATTTAGGGAGCAAGACCGGACTTCCTCTCGTGAACCATGTTGGGCTTCAGCCCACGAAGGCCTTTTTGAGCTGAGTCTAACCGGGCCGGACTAACCATGAGTCAAGGGTGCTTTTATAGACTTGTTGAGTTTTGGGCTAAACTGGGCCGGCCCATTGGGCCACCAACACTTTGGGCCCACCTACGGCCCACTAACCTGCTGACCGCTGACGTCAGCATTATTTTAATAAAAATTATTTTCTGATTTATAAAAGGTTTTAATAAATGTTTTATAAATCCTTTTTCCTTCCAAAAATTCTTAACTAATTATCTGGAGCTCCGAAAATTATGAAACCAGTTGCGTTGGTTTCATAATTTCGAGACGCTCGCTGCTACCCTATCCTTATCCTCTCTTGCCCTTGAACCAAACCCCGTTTTGCCCGCATTCTTGGTGTAGGATTTGTGGCTGCTGCCCGCCACCACGCTATTGTGGGTCTGGGACGCCGGAGCCCCGCAACTTGCCACTGACGTGCTGCGGACACGAATATTTCCCCGAGTCATGTTTTCATTGTTTTCCTTGCTTCCACCGCCTTGTGCCGCAACCCGCATACCCGCTCTCTCTCTGCCTTGCTTAGAGCAGTGTAGCACGCGACGTACCCAGCGTTAGTAACCCGGGAGGCCGCGCGTGATGGACGGCCATGCCATGAGCAGTGGCCACTGCTACAAGCACGGCAACCCCGCGTTGCAACCTAGCCACTATGCCGTGGTTATCGTCATATTGCTAGCACTTGCTCCGCCGCGCTCCTGAGCACGCTATACCGTGTCGCCACCCTTTTTGGCCGACCGTAAGTCAACCCCTTTCCTCCTCTCTGCTCTGCTACTGCACACCTTGTTCTGATAATGCCTTGCCTAGCTCGTTTCTCCTTTCTCATCTCTCCTCATCCTCTGAGCATTCGCTTTGTTGCACCTATCGGTTGCGCTAATACCTTGCAGACGCAATCACCAAACCTCTAGCCTTGATCGGCAAACCCAACCTTGAACTAACCCTTCTCTCTAACTTGTTTTCTAGTATATAAAGCTAGTAGCTTAAAACTATTTTAATATCAAACTAATTACTTTGATTTCCTTAAATTAAACTAGTGCTGCTTGTAGCTAGATCGGATTTACTTGGTTCTTCTCAATTGATGTTATTTGGAGTTATTGCCTAGATGATTGTCGTTATTTATTTTCGCGTCGCATCTCGTGTAGGCTTGTGATCATGTTTGAAGACCCGAGCTGCGACGACGACCCGAGCTGTGACGTTTGGGAAGACCTTCGACCCGAAGGAAGGACCCAACCTCTACTACTCTACGACGACTACCACGCAGGTGTCATGTCACTCCCGACCATGTAGACCCCATGCATGCTATTTAGTTGCTAGTGCTTTATTTATGATGCTTTGGATGATTGAAATGCACAGACAATCTTTTAGCCATGCCTTGATTTGTTATATCCTGTACCTTGAACTTCCTACCTTTGGGACTAGCTACAGACCCCTAGCTAGTCCCCTATACTTACTATCCATATATTTTACCTGATTTGTGATATGGATGGATCTCTGGTTGGGACTGAGATTGGGATATCTCGGTGTTCTAGCGTGTGTTTTGGGTGAGTGTGTATCCTTGACGGGTTACCGCGGGAGCGAGCCGCTTTGGTTACTTGTGAACACCTGTCTATGGGAGATGCGACCTGGCCTCCCGCCCTAGCGGCGTGTCGGACGGGTGGAGTTGGTGGAGTGCTCGCTCCTTGCAATTAAGGACCGATCGACTGTGTGACCTTGATCTTTGAGATATTTTCGTACTAACCGTTCGCTCACGTATGGGCGGGGTTCGGTCCGAGAACTAGTTGGTGGTTGGCACTCAGCTTGTAGGCGGACCGGTGTGGTCGTGTGAGGGGGACGGTTTATACCCCCCGAGTAGACGTCGCCCCGGCTCCTCCGGGGATGGTTTCACAACTCCGAGGCCTTGCTGGCAAGTTTCGCGCCCCAGTTCAGGACGAGTCAGGCTCGGAGAGGTAGGAGAGTGCCACCCACTGCTAGGTCTCCGGCCGTTAGGTAGGGATGTGGAACGGCTGATCCCTGTTTCTGCCCTATCCGGCGGGTCCAGTTGTACAACCTCTGCAGAGTGTTAAACCTATAGCTATAGTTCGTGTCCACTGGTATGGACAGCCCTTGCGATCTCTCACCTGGCTAGTCTTTTCTTGTGCTGCTTCTCTCCCCCGAGTGTGTGAGCCCGGCTTCGTGCCGTTGAGATGTGGGGATAGGAGTTGGTGACCCCACATCGCAGATGAGAGTGGGATGCTGTGACTCGGTTGAGGTCCAGTGTTTTGGTGTACTTTCCTTGGTTGGGGTGTTGACCCCGGAGGCGTTGGCCTCGGAGGTGTGGATCTCCTCAGAGATGACGACCTCTCTGCATTACCGCTTACCTTGATGTTGCTACCGCTGCTTGCATAAACCTTCTACAGCCATATATAGGCTTATCCATGCATACTAGAATGCATCCACCGCTTTTGCTCTTTGTTGGGAAGCTGACATGACCTAACCGCTTATCGGGTAGATGGCAATGCTTTCAGACTTGGAGATCGATTACGACATCGACGATGAAGAATGGGAAGACTAGAGCTGGTCCTACACTCAAGTTTGCCTGTGGAGCTGGAGACGCTTCGCTTCGATAGATCCGCTGCGTAGATGATTTACCTTTCTTGTTTAGTCCAGTTGGACTTGTACTCGGCTTATGCCGAAATGTTGTACTCTGATGTATTAATAAAATTATGTATTTTTCCCCTTTTTCCTGTGTTGTATGGATTTGTACCACTTGAGACAGGGTTTGCACGTGATAGCCACTTCCTGGGACTATCACAGATGTGCAGAGGATCGGGTTTCCAGTTTTGGAAATCTGGTTCGTTTCAGGTGGTATCAGAGCCGTACTTGGCTGTAGGACGAGCCCTAGCAACGGCCGATAGTTTAGGACAGCCTAAACATCCTTGATTGAGTATATACTCCTTGAATTCTATATAAACCCTCTTGAATTCTACTATTATATCCTTGACTTCTAACTAACTAACTAACTTACTAACAACGCTTCTTCGAGTTTGCTGACCTTGGAGAACGACGATTGTTGCTTGGTCAAGACCAAGACATACTACGGAAGGATGCCCCGTACAAGACAAAGGCAACAACTGTAAACGCAGTGATGGAGATTGGGTACAGGAAAAAGGTGAAGACGACTCTACAGGACTTAACTGGACTACCCCCTGCTGAACCCTTAATACAAGTTTACACCATCACAGTTGCCCTACATTGGAATTCAGACTACCGAAGATGGTGTGGAAGGCCACCTTGATGCCACTTGAAGTCTGCATACCAGAGAAGCGATAAGGACAATATGCACCCTCCCATCCCCCGTCTCCGCTCAGGACGAAGTTTGGATAACGCCACTTTGAAGATAACGAGGAGTTAAGATTCTAATTCCAAGTGCGCCAACATAAGGAACTGGTTACCTACTATATGGATTTGGCACACGTAAGCTTGGTCGCAGAAGACGGAACCTCCTATGATGCCCGTAGCACAGCATTTGGATAAGATCCCTCGACTTGGGGTTACACAGATAGTCGACTCACTAGGACTAAGGTAATAGAACAATCTGCTGCTACAAGAGGCAAAGAATGGATTGAACAGTTAAGTTCAGAAGAAAGCATCACATATGTGGAGTGAAGAGTTGCTAACTCACTATATGGAATTCTCCGAACATGAAGTGTGAAACTTGGATACTTGGACTTGAATCTCCCGAACCGACCAAAGATGATGATGGATTGAGATGAATCGATGAGAAATACGGGGCATGGATAAAACGATAAACATAGAGCACCCCATTTCGCAAAGACAAAGCCACAAGAACCATGGACGAAGAAGCGTACTCCAGCTAAGAAGTATCTGGATTGGAAGAATTGGACAACTAAGAGAATCTGCAGTGGATTCAGATCAAGAAGATTTTAGTTTTCTTCCACAGGACCCCATGCGCCTCGTAGGCTGCATATGGAACCCCTGCAGTCAGAAGGATGATTGTGGTAAATGGACCCTAACTTGGAGGATCGTAAAGGATACAACATCGGTACTACACGAGTCAAATGGATTAGAATAAGTCATGTGACTCAAAGAGGAATATGGACCAGAATTTACCGGTTCTCAATCAAGTCGGCATGGAGAAGAATTTCACCTGCCTGTTCCAGAAAGATCAACACCGAGACGTCAGATGAAATGTATCGTTTCCAGTAGTGTAACACTAACCTTAGAGAAATCCCTCAAGTGCTCACGATATACTAGAACGATCTACCTGGTGTAATCTCAGAGGTCTTAGGAGTCAGTCTCGAGATACACATTTGTTTGGTGCATTGCTTGAGTGATTGGGTCTTTATGGTCTTTTTGGTTGTTATGCCTCTTCATGTCTGTGTGAAATTGTATTGTGTGCTCATGCTTGCTAGATGATTAGATGACTCCTTTAGAAGCCTTAGCTTCCCATACTGCAAGACCAAGAGCTTGAAGAATGAAGATCGACGTGCCAAGCATATTGAGAAGACCCTGCTTCAGAAGAAGAGAAGAACTTCTTGGAACTTCGACAAACAAACCAAGACTTCAGATGAGTTACCTGATGATCATTGGAATCGAGTTCGCAAATCAGAAAGAGAGTGCCCCGAGGATTTACAACCTCGAAAGAACTAGAAGGGCATGTACCCCTATGGAAGCACATATTGGGTAAGAGTAATGGAGTACCCTAAGATGCCAGCGATGCTTTTTGGATAAGTCCAAACGGTGCTCAATCCATGGGTAAAGACGTAATACTCCCTACGGAACGACATATTATAATAGAAGCTTTCTTCGAGTACTACGACATCACTGAGATGTGGAAGTAAGAGGGTTACAATTGCGTAGACAGTACCTCTACCCCAAAGGTATTGCTAAGTTTTGGATTTGATTCGGATGACTAAACTCAAAGGATACAAGGATTGCACTACACGAGTAGTCATTCTAGAGTCATTCTATGGAATTAATCACACTTACACCCCTAAGCAGTTCTTTTGGAACTATTGTGTAAGTAATGTAACAGCTACGCACCACGAGGTGTGCTTTTGGATTATGATACATTAGGGACATCTAAAGGAATTACGAGGCTGACATTTGGAATAAGACAGGAAGTTCAGTTGATCCCACTTTTGGAATAAGAGATTAATAAAGAAGCTCTACTGGACACCGTATATTGAACTAGTGGGAAGAAGAACTACTTCGGCAACTACTGGACACAGGTTAGCTGCTCGACCTCACGGTTGGAACCAACCACCCTATTGGAGAATTAGTCAGAAGAGTTTGCTAAGCATACAAGAGTAAGTTAGATGCGACTCCCACGCGAAGATCCATCCCCAGAAATTGGGACAGAATTGGCCAGTGTGAGATTTCGGATGGGAAGAGTCACTCACACAGTCGAGGGTGTTGCAGATGACCCCTCTTAACACAGACTGTCATGAATGGGGAGTAACCATTCATAGTGTTTACGACCAAGAGCTAATTGGACATGTCGGATGTTGCTAGCCCTCTGGCAAGAATCGTCGGAGACGAGCTAAACCAACGGATGGATTACTATAGAAGTCGCACATGAGAGTTGAAGATTACTGGACACTCAGAGAATTTCTGGAAGATGAGAGATTATCCTGGAATTTGAGTAATTTTGATTAACCGCACGAAACCCTATGATGGAATACAAGTATTGCAGAAGGGTAAACTATTTGGATGTGCTTAAATAAGAATTCCTAAGCTATGAGATGGCTGAGTAAGTAAAAGGAAGTTATGTTCACCCAAGTGCAGCTAGTTGTTGAGAGTGCACGCCATAAGAGGTGCGACTGCACTAATATTTTGGAAAAACCAGTATATCTACGTATGGATCAAGAGATAATACTTTATATCTTCAACATATCCGAGATGGATATGGATTCAAGGGGATTTCTTGGATAAATTAGGGAAACCTAGAGAATATATGGAAACATGGATGAAGGAAATATATTTGTGAGATAACTTCTGCTTAGCGTACCTCCTTTGGATAAGCAGTCAAATTTGGACAAGAGATAATAATATACTTATGGGTATGCTAAGGAATACAAGCTTCGGTATATGACGACCAATTGGATAAGAGCTTGCTGTATGCATACCAACTAGTTACTTGCAGCGAGATAGGCGATATCGTTGTAATTGCAGATCTCTGCTAGGCATAAGGTATACGACTCCCTCATATGGAAAGAAGTGGGAGACTCGTGCCTAATTGGATTAAAAGTACAAATGGATGCCATGAGAATAAGGTCAAGATCATACGGATTAATATTGGAATGAGATTAGATGATAAGAAGAATGTAACCTCGAGTGAGAGGATTGGAATAAAATGAGACTAACAAGCTCCGAACTGCTCTAAGTTTACCAAGCTTGTGTGACACGGCTAGAAGAGATGGATTAAGATAAAGGAAACTCTAGTCTACGATTGGAATTTCTCACGGACTTGGACACGAGTAAAGTTCTTGGAGATATATGGACTATGCTTAACAAAGTGCTTATGGATGTTAACGAAAGGAGACACACGATGACACTTGGCTTCGGAAAGACTCACAAGGAAACGATATAGGATGAGGTTAAACACAAGTGAAACCATATGGAAGAGAGAGCTACAGTGTCAACGTCATCAACATCTTGAAGACTTACCAGTGAAGATTCTCACCACACACCCAGTACGAGCTTAATCTCGGGGACGAGATTCTTGTGAGGGGGGAGGAATGTAACATCCCAGAATTTTGAATACTTTGCCAAGTGTGAATTTTCAAAAAAATTTAAAACTTTTTGTTTGAACATGTGTGTCACCAGATTTTATCCCGAAATGCTAGCCCTCTTCTCAAATTCCAAATAAAATAAAACAATATAAAAATTATTTTCAAATTATGGAATAAATGTGAGTTGGTTTTTACTTGGAAATTTAATTTGGAGTTATTTGAGTGTTGTTTGAATTTGAAAGTAATTCAAATTCAAACTTATATCCAAACCTATATTCAAAACAATTTCAAAAGTTATCTGCTAACTTGGGCTGCTTCCTTACCAGCGAAGTCCACATTAGGCCCCTCCTCTTCTCGCTGGGTCCAGAAACCACCCCGGCTTCAACAAGGCAGCCCAGCATCACGGCCCAACCGGCCCACCAGCCACTTCACCTCCTTTTCTCCCACTGACGCTCGGGCCCGCCAGTCAGCTCTCCTATTGACCTTCTTCCACCCCAAGACCGCGCCGCCGCTCACGCGCCGCGCGCGTGCGCTCGCGCTGGGATGGCCGTGCCGCGCCTGGTCTGGATGGCCCGGACGCCAAGGTTGCACCGCACCCTATCGACCTCGCCTCGTGCACTCCGCCCGGGAACTTTTCCCCATCTGCCCCGCTGCGCACCTCTCTACGCCGAGAAGTCTGGGGAGGCGAAGACGGCCACGCCACCTCCAAGACGGGGGCACCCTCGGGCTTTTGCCCTGCTTCACCGACGCGGCTGCCTTTCAGGGTCGCGCCGCACCACTCAGCCTCAGCGCCGTAACGCGTTCACCAACCCGCTTGGGTTTTCCCCTTTCCCCTACTTCTCAATCCGCCACCGCTCTCAGTCCTTCCCCAATCCCAAGCTGCCTCTCTCTGCTCTCCTCAATCCCGTGCGCACAAGCACCACCACGCCGCCTCACCGGAGCTCCGCGACGAGTTGCATCGTGCTGAGGAGGAGCTGCACCGTGTCGAGCCGTGCCACGCCGAGGAGGAACCGCTCCGCGCCAGAACGACGCCACCAAGGTTACCACGACGCCGATCGATGAAGACGACACGCTGCGGGCGCCGGGAGTTGCGACACGGCAACGACCACGTGCACGCCGCGGGGTACCACGACGCCGAAGACCGTGAGATCGAGGACGCCAAGCCGGAGAACCGCGCCGTCGCCCCGAACCTCAACACCCTCGGCCTGCCCGCGTCGACCCACAACTGCAACGGCTTCTCCCTGCCACACCGTGATCTCCCGCGAGCCCTACGGTGAGCACACCTCGGTCCTGGCCCTTTCCTTCCCCGGCCTGCGCTCTACCTGTGCCTTCGGCACCTGTGAACCGGCCGCCGCGCCGAGGATGTGAAATTGTGCGCGTCGCTTTTGCCCTCTGTCCGGCCATTGCGCCGCGTCCCGTGTTGATGCCGCTCGGTTGAAGATGGCTCGTGCCGCGCCGCCTTGTTTTCGCGCGCTGCTCCTTGCCGTTCCGCCGCGCGCGCACCACGGCTCTGCCTCGCGCGCTCCGCCATGGCCACAGCTTCGCTTCGCTCTGCTGTTGCTGCCTCACGCACGCCTCCTTGCTTTCCCGCGCTGCTTTACCTTGCGCGCGTCGTCCCTGTGCTCCGCGCAGCGCCGTGCCGTTCTGGAACACCACACTGTATCTTCGATACCGTCGTGGCGCGCACCTCGACCTGCTACACCGCGGCCGCTCTGCTAAGCCCTGAGACGTCGCCACATCTCTGCTCGCCGTCGTGCTTGGAACCTGCCCTCTAGACGAGAGAGTCGAATCGTTCCTGTGGAACCGGCCGTCGCGCCGAGTTGTTTTCCCTGCAGGTGAACTCGCCAAGGTAACCAAACCTCACCGCCGGCCAACCCCTGCTGCGCTACCAATTCCTTTCGGTCATTGTAGCGAGTACCTTGTGCGCGTGCTCTTTTTCCTGATCTGTGAGTGGTGCCACCCGCTTGGCCACACACGCATAGCCACACGTTTCCGCAGAAGATCCCGCAGCCATCATGACAAACGGACCCAAGGAGAATTTAGGGAGCAAGACCGGACTTCCTCTCGTGAACCATGTTGGGCTTCAGCCCACGAAGGCCTTTTTGAGCTGAGTCTAACCGGGCCGGACTAACCATGAGTCAAGGGTGCTTTTATAGACTTGTTGAGTTTTGGGCTAAACTGGGCCGGCCCATTGGGCCACCAACACTTTGGGCCCACCTACGGCCCACTAACCTGCTGACCGCTGACGTCATGCTGACGTCAGCATTATTTTAATAAAAATTATTTTCTGATTTATAAAAGGTTTTAATAAATGTTTTATAAATCCCTTTTCCTTCCAAAAATTCTTAACTAATTATCCGGAGCTCCGAAAATTATGAAACCAGTTGCGTTGGTTTCATAATTTCGAGACGCTCGCTGCTACCCTATCCTTATCCTCTCTTGCCCTTGAACCAAACCCCGTTTTGCCCGCATTCTTGGTGTAGGATTTGTGGCTGCTGCCCGCCACCACGCTATTGTGGGTCTGGGACGCCGGAGCCCCGCAACTAGCCACTGACGTGCTGCGGACACGAATATTTCCCCGAGTCATGTTTTCATTGTTTTCCTTGCTTCCACCGCCTTGTGCCGCAACCCGCATACCCGCTCTCTCTCTGCCTTGCTTAGAGCCGTGTAGCACGCGACGTCCCAGCGTTAGTAACCCGGGAGGCCGCGCGTGATGGACGGCCGTGCCATGAGCAGTGGCCACTGCTACAAGCACGGCAACCCCGCGTTGCAACCTAGCCACTACGCCGTGGTTATCGTCATATTGCTAGCACTTGCTCCGCCGCGCTCCTGAGCACGCTATACCGTGTCGCCACCCTTTTTGGCCGACCGTAAGTCAACCCCTTTCCTCCTCTCTGCTCTGCTACCGCACACCTTGTTCTGATAATGCCTTGCCTAGCTCGTTTCTCCTTTCTCATCTCTCCTCATCCTCTGAGCATTCGCTTTGTTGCACCTATCGGTTGCGCTAATACCTTGCAGACGCAATCACCAAACCTCTAGCCTTGATCGGCAAACCCAACCTTGAACTAATCCTTCTCTCTAACTTGTTTTCTAGTATATAAAGCTAGTAGCTTAAAACTATTTTAATATAAAACTAATTACTTTGATTTCCTTAAATTAAACTAGTGCTGCTTGTAGCTAGATCGGATTTACTTGGTTCTTCTCAATTGATGTTATTTGGAGTTATTGCCTAGATGATTGTCGTTATTTATTTTTACGTCGCATCTCGTGTAGGCTTGTGATCATGTTTGAAGACCCGAGCTGCGACGACGACCCGAGCTGTGACGTTTGGGAAGACCTTCGACCCGAAGGAAGGACCCAACCTCTACTACTCTACGACGACTACCGCGCAGGTGTCATGTCACTCCCGACCATGTAGACCCCATGCATGCTATTTAGTTGCTAGTGCTTTATTTATGATGCTTTGGATGATTGAAATGCATAGACAATCTTTTAGCCATGCCTTGATTTGTTATATCCTGTACCTTGAACTTCCTACCTTTGGGACTAGCTACAGACCCCTAGCTAGTCCCCTATACTTACTATCCATATATTTTACCTGATTTGTGATATGGATGGATCTCTGGTTGGGACTGAGATTGGGATATCTCGGTGTTCTAGCGTGTGTTTTGGGTGAGTGTGTATCCTTGACGGGTTACCGCGGGAGCGAGCCGCTTTGGTTACTTGTGAACGCCTGTCTAGGGGAGATGCGACCTGGCCTCCCGCCCTAGCGGCGTGTCGGACGGGTGGAGTTGGTGGAGTGCTCGCTCCTTGCAATTAAGGACCGATCGATTGTGTGACCTTGATCTTTGGGCTATTTTCGTACAAACTGTTCGCTCATGTATGGGTGGGGTTCGGTCCAAGAACTAGTTGGTGGTTGGCACTCAGCTTGTAGGCGGACCGGTGTGGTCGTGTGAGGGGGACGGTTTATACCCCCCGAGTAGACGTCGCCCCGGCTCCTCCGGGGATGGTTTCACAGCTCCGAGGCCCTGCTGGCAAGTTTTGCGCCCCAGTTCAGGATGAGTCAGGCTTGGAGTGGCAGGAGAGTGCCACCTACTGCTAGGTCTCCGGCCGTTAGGTAGGGATGTGGAACGGCTGATCCCCGTTTCTGCCCTATCCGGCGGGTCCAGTTGTACAACCTCTGCAGTGTGTTAAACCTATAGCTATAGTCCGTGTCCACTGGTATGGACAGCCCTTGCGATCTCTCACCTGGCTAGTCTTTTCTTGTGCTGCTTCTCTCCCCCGAGTGTGTGAGCCCGGCTTCGTGCCGTTGAGATGTGGGGATAGGAGTTGGTGACCCCACATCGCAGATGAGAGTGGGATGCTGTGACTCGGTTGAGGTCCAGTGTTTAAGGATCAAGATGTCGACTAGAGGGGGTGAATAGTCAAACCTGAAATTTACAAACTTTTCAAGCAGCTGTTACACCAGGTCCGGAGTTTCCGGATATTTTTCCGGATACTCCGGGAAATCCGAAGAATCCGGGAAAATGTCCGGATTGCCCGGGCCTATGAGGGGAGATTTAAATCGACTGAAATCAAACTTGCTCAAACATAGATCTACGAAAATAGGTTATGCGATGGGATAAGACAAGCCTGTTTCTCCACCTAGAACCTGCAGAAACCTCCACACGGAGTAGATCGGCACCAAACCCTAGAAATGAGCTCAAGAGATATACAAGCATACAACAAGAACAACAAACACAAGAGACACAAGGATTTGTTACTGGAGTTCAACCTCACACCTTGAGGTCTACATCTCCGTTGAGGAACCCACAAAGGGTGGACCTTTACACCTAGGTCACTTTCCTCCCTCTAGCAACCACAAAGATCAAGTTAGAGTTACTTACTCAATTTCGGGGTGATACAAACTTCCTTGGGCAGCCACAAACCTTTGGATGCTCCAAGGCAACGCCTAGCCGGCTAGGAGCTCAAGGCTCCAAGAGTAACAAACACAAAATGTGCCAACCAAGCAAAGAACGAGGTGCTCTAGAGATGGGAAATCAGCTCACTAGCACTCTCCAAGCTCTTGCTCTCAAACCCTCCTTAAATCCCTAACAAATCTCACCAAACCAAGGCCAAGGAGAGTAAAGAGGGGGAGTGAATGAGTTTTGAGTGTTGCAGGTCGAAATGGGCAAGAGAGAGAGAGAGGAAAGGGTGGAGGGGGCTTTTATACCCCCCTCACACAGAAAAGAGCCGTTACAGCTCTAAGACCCGGAGTATCCGGGAAGTCCGGAGACTCCGGGAAAAACCCAGAAACTCCGGCCTTCCAAGGTCAGCACCCAAAAAGTTAACCCCGTGAATGTGTTGGTGCAAAGGTGTCTCTCATAGGTTTTGTTTTGACAACTAGAACACCTGTTCGACTCTTGGAAGATACATTTCCTGTCCCTCTTTATAGTACGGCGTTCCTAGGACTCAAATTCAAAAAATAAAATAAATAAGCCTTCTTAGGAACCCTTTGTAGCATCACTTCCTTTTTGCATAATCAACGAATAGTTCATGATGCCACCACATAATTTTAATTCCTGCTTATACACTAGATAAATCATTAGCCACTTAATCATGTGTCATTAAATCACCAAAACCCACTTAGGGGGCCAAGATACTCTTCAATCTCTCCCTTTTTGGTGATTGATGACAACACATTTAAGTCTTACAAGAGATAATTAATGAATATCAAAAAACAAAGTGTAATACTCCCCCTTAATATGTGCATATTGATTTTGAATATCAATGGTCATTTTAGGACCAACTTTTGCACAAAGAGAAAAAGCATGAAGTATTACACCAGTGGGGTGCTTGTGATGTGCAACAAATAATGGGTGAAATGCATATGACAGTTCATGCACCCAAAAGGATGCAAAAGAAATCTGGTGCTCAAAAGTTCGGAGTATCCGGGCCAGACCCGGAATCTCCGGAAAATCCAGAAACTCCGGGAAAAAGTCCGGATCCTCCGAGATTTTTGATCACCAGTGAAAATAACAGTCATCAATAAATTTTCAATCTAACATATAGCATCCTTAGAATGTAAAAACTGAGAGATCAACCACAAGCACACAACCATAAGTCTCAAGCTCACATAGTCTTACATGCATACAAATTAAAGTTATTACAAGCCATTGTTTCAAATACAAATCCATAAGTTCCACACATAGATAGATAAATGTTTCACTCCCCCTTTGGCATTAAGCACCAAAAAGGAAGTGAGGTAGCAGCTAGATCACTCGAAGTCCTCGTCGTCCTCCTCATTGTTCTCTTCCTCTTCATTGTTGTTGTCCTCTTCCTCCTCCTCTTGCCTTTCTTCTTCATCTTGGGCGTCCCACTCCGCGAATAGATCATCAAAGGTGGGAAGCTCATGGTAGGGGTCGGTGGGAAGGCCAAGATGAGACTTAATCTCAATGATATCCCGGCGGTTCTCATTAGTCTCCGTGGTCATGGTCTTGCACATGTTGAAGATGCTCTTTAAGACCCTCTTGATCATGGAGCCACGGTGACGACGGGGAGGCCTAGGTGGAGAGGGGGCAGCGGGGATGTCATCATGATGAGGTGCTACACTACAGGAGCCAACATACTTAGGAGCTTTGGGAGTTTTCTTGGCTCGATCACGGAGGTGACGAAAGGGCTCATGGACCACATCTTTTGGATAGCGGACATTGGTGACTCTCTCAATCATGTGCATGAGATAAGGAGCATAGGGGAGATACTTCATAGGGTCATTCATAGCCCTCCTCAACTCATTCCACATGAAGTCAAAGATGCAAAAACCTTACTCATCCGGTGCCATCCTATTGAGGAGATTTGGAGCATAGTACCTTAGAGCTGTAGCATCTCCTTGCTTAGGATCAATGGTGGCTCGGAAGAATTGATTGGGATAGTAGTAGTAGGGAAGGAGTTGATCCGCTTTTCCCTCAAAGGCTAAGGCACGACTAGGGAACATGTAGGTGAGGTCCCTTGGCTTGTACTTGTTCTCATTGTGAATGGGAGTGTGGTCCTCATCCTTTGAGCCAAGTCCCAACAACCTAGAGAATGTCATGTAGTCAATGGTGCACTTGTTGCCTTGAGTAGTCCAAGTGATGGTGTTGTCATAAGGATTGTAGAAGTAAGAGCAATGGAATTGAGCTAGAATCTCTTTGTTCCAATTATAGCGAAACCCCATGATGTCATACAAGCCCACCTCCTTGCACTTCTCAGTCACATAGTTGAACACGGTGTTGTTGAGGTCCTCATAGTACTTCCAATCGATATACCTCATCTTCACAATCGGCACCGCATTCTTAGCAGCCAACTTAGGATTTCTTATGACGGTTTGGTAGAAGTCCCTATGGAAATCACACCAAAACCGTGCCTCTAGCCCCTCACCCTTGAGATAGCGGTACACATTTTCTTCTCTTTGCTCTCTAACAGCGAGAGAATTCTTGGAGTAGTCACGGAACATATGCTCTGCAAAACCAAGAACCGATCCGGGCTCTCTAAGATTGATGGGTGTTGTCACTACCCGGACATTCTGTGGGAGAGTAGGAATGAGTCTTGGGGGAGTTTTGAGGCAGATGTGGGCTGCTACGCCTTGCTTGTGCTTGGGAGGTGCACGCACAGCCGCTTTGCTTTGTTGGATGTATGGGGCTTGGTGGCTCTTCTTGGGATGGGGCTTGTAGCGAGTCTTCTCTTTTGCAGGCCCCTTTCCATGGTGGCGAGGAGGCTCAGGGGGCTGCTCATAGGTGTCATCCTCGACCTCATCATCATCACTCTCAGTTCCTTCTTCCTCCACAATCTCTTCCTCCTCATCACTGCCCTCAGCATAGGATGGAGGGGGATCACCCCTTCTTGGCCTGGTACTGCGCTGAGAGGACTCTTGTCCCAAGGTCTCTTGCACGACCCTTAGAGTGGCGGGGTCATGCCTTGCCTTGGTCCGCCTTTGAGTGGCGGGTTCACCCGTGTCACGCCTGACCTTGACCCTCATGATCTGAAGATATAGAAGGATATGGACATGAGAGAAATGAAATGGAAGAGATGTAAAGCACTGCAACTTGGGGTTTTCAGTGTGAACTCCGGAGACTCCGGGAAAAAGTCCGGAGATTCCGGGAAGTCCGGAGATTCCGGGCTTGAATTTTCCAGAGTTTCCGGGTTTCACAGCCGAAACCCTAAATCGCAGTGCCGCACAAATCAACCATGAAAACTTAGAGATATTGCAGATCTAGAGTCTATAGAGCCTAGTCCAACTATTCCCTAAGAGGATATCGAAAGGAAACGAGTAGGGAGATATATCGGGTTAGGTCTTCATGAGATACCTTGGGAGAGAGAGGGGGAGAAGCTTCAAATCTTCAAATGCAGCGTAGATCCTTGTTCTCCACCCCTTGGAGTCTTCAAACCCTCACTCTCTCTCGATTTGGTTGGGTGGATTCGAAAATCGCCAATGGGGGGGCGACGGTGGAAGGGGTGAGAGCAACGGGAGAGAGGGAGGCGGCTGGTCAACGCGGTAAGAAGTGAAAAGGAGAAGTTACCGCGGTGAAAAGGTATATATACCCTAAAGGTCCGGAATGTCCGGACCAAGCCCGGAATCTCCGGGAAACCCGGAGTTTCCGAAAAAGGTCCGGAGTTTCCGCTCCCCCTGAGACCCAGCGAGTAGATTTGCAAGGAATTTGATTTTGGATAGATTTGGATGACTATACAAGTAGTATATGTGAGCCTGAGTAGTATCAACACTTGAGACTAGCCACAATCAAGCAATGAGAACAATAATCCAAGTGTTGTACCAAAATAAGATCCAAATATTTCAAAACAAAAGACCACAAGTTTTTGCAAATCTTTTTCTTTTCAAAGTCCTATTCTAGGTCATTCAAATATGTGCATGATCTCAAGCCAAGTTACGAGAATTCAAGATATTTAGCTCACTCCTCAAATCACAAAACCTTAGTTCATCAAGAGGCTTTGTGAAGATATCGGCTAGTTGCTTATCGGTGCTCACATGACTCAAAGCGATATCTCCTTTGGCTTCGTGGTCTCTCAAGAAATGGTGTCTTATGTCTATGTGCTTTGTTCTTGAGTGGTTTACGGGGTTGTTAGCTAGCTTGATGGCACTCTCATTGTCACACAAGAGTGGCACCTTGCTAAACTTACAACCAAAGTCTCTCAAAGTGAGCCTCATCCAAAGTAGTTGAGCACAAAAAGCGCCGGCTGCAACATACTCGGCCTCGACGGTGGAAAGGGCAACGGAGTTTTGTTTCTTGGAACTCCAAGACACCAAGGACCTTCCAAGGAATTGGCAAGTCCCGGATGTACTCTTCCTATCTACTTTGCAACCGGCATAATCCGAATCAGAATAGCCAAGTAGATCGAAAGTGGAGCCCTTAGGATACCACAAACCAAGGTTAGGAGTATGAACCAAGTATCTAAAGATTCTCTTAACGGCCATTAGATGACACTCCTTAGGATTAGCTTGAAACCTTGCACGCATGCACACACTAAGCATGATATCGGGTCTAGATGCACAAAGGTAGAGTAAAGATCCAATCATGGAGCGATGTACCTTTTGGTCGATGCTTTTGCCTTCTTCATTTAGATCAAGATGTCCATTAGATGGCATAGGTGTTTTGATGGGCTTGGCATTGTTCATGTCAAACTTCTTGAGCATATCATTGGTGTACTTGGTTTGACTTATGAAAGTGCCTTCTTTGAGTTACTTGATTTGAAATCCAAGAAAGAACTTCAACTCTCCCATTATAGACATCTCAAATCTTTTGGTCATGATCATACTAAACTCATCAACCCAAACTTGGTTAGTAGAGCCAAATATAATGTCATCAACATATATTTGGCACACAAACAAATCATTTCCTTGTTTACGAGTGAAGAGAGTAGGATCAGCTTTGCCTATTTCAAAGCCTTTCTTTAAGAGAAATTCCTTAAGGCATTCATACCATGCTCTTGGGGCTTGTTTGAGCCCATAGAGCGCCTTATGGAGCTTGTAGACGTGGTTGGGAAATTGAGGATCTTCAAAGCCCGGTTGTTGCTCAACATAGACTTCTTCGGAGATTGGGCCATTCAAGAAAGCACTCTTGACATCCATTTGATGTAACTTGAAGTTGTGATGTGTGGCAAAGGCTAAGAGTATACGAATTGCTTCAAGCCTTGCCACCGGTGCATAGGTCTCTCCGAAGTCCAAGCCTTCTACTTGAGTGTATCCTTTTGCCACCAATCTTACTTTGTTCTTGGTCACCACGCCATTTTCATCTTGTTTGTTGCGGAAAACCCATTTTGTACCTATCACATTAAGCTTGGGGCGTTCCACCAAGGACCAGACTTCATTCTGAGTGAAGTTGTTGAATTCTTCTTGCATAGCCATCACCCAATCAGCATCCTTAAGTGCTTCTTCATTCCTGAGAGGCTCCAACATAGAAACAAATGAGTAATGTTCACAAAAATTTGCTAATCTTGAACGAGTTGTTACCCCTCTACGGATGCTTCCAAGGATGTTGTCGACGGGATGATCTCTTTGTACACTTTGACGAACTCTTGGATGTGGGTCGAAGGTTTCTTGTTGAATCAAATCCTCATTTTCTTTGACTGCCTTGAGGATCATCAGCAGAGGGTCCGGAGTTTCCGGAGGTTTCTCCGGAGTTTCCGGGATTTATTTCCTTGCCTACACACAATTCATCAACTTGCTCCACTTGAGAGCCATTAGATTCATCAAACGTCACATCACACGTGACATCAACACAACCGGTGGTTTTGTTGAGGACACGATAGCCATGAGCGTTTGAGGCATAACCAAGAAAAATACCTTCATCAACTTTAGGTGCAAACTTAGAGCTTTTGGGCTTCTTGTTAAGAATAAAGCACTTACAACCAAAAACTCTAAAGTAAGACACGTTAGGCTTTTTACCGGTTAGTAGTTCATAGGCGGTTTTGTGACGAAGCTTGTGAAGATACAATCGGTTGATAGCATGACAAGCCGTGTTGATTGCTTTCGGCTAAAAACTATCCGAAGTCTTGTACTCATCAAGCATGGTTCTTGCGACTTCAATAAGAGTTCTATTCTTCCTCTCCACTATCCCATTTTGTTGTGGAGTGTATGGGACGGAGACCTCATGACCAATGCCTTCACCATCAAGATACTCTTCAATGTTGGTGTTCTTGAACTCGGTGCCATTGTCACTTCTTACTCTCTTGATCTTCACTTCAAACTCATTTTGGGCTCTTGTGGCAAACTTCTTGAATATTTCTTGAACCTTACTCTTGTCTTTCATAAAGAATACCCGAGTGTACCGAGAGTAGTCATCAACAATGACAAAGCCATACTTGTTTCCCCCGATCTCTACTCCTAAAAAGTATGAAGTGGAGAAAAAAATCTAGTAGGTAAAATCATCCGCTCCCGTGGCTTCACCCTCCCGTGGCTCTGCCTCCGCTCGGCACCCCGCGCCCCACCCGCACCGTCCCCGAGACCCCCAATCCACACGCCTGCCCATCTTCCGTACCCTCCCCCAATAATCCCGCGTCCGCGCCCTCCCGTCCCTCGCCGCCACCCTCCGTGCCTTCGCAAACCCTAACCGCCGCCGTCGCCCTCCGTCCATCCTCTCCTCTCCCCGCGCCGCCACCGCCCGTCCATCCTCCTTTCTTCTCCCCGCCGCGTCGCCGCCGCCCGCTCTCCTTCTCTCCCCCCTGCGGCCGCCGATCTATTTTTTCCGGCGGTGTTTTTCTAGCGAGATCCCTGCCCTCTCTACCCAACACGCCGCCGAGGAGGTGGACGCCGGGGGTGGTCGGGGCTGCCTGCCCTCCTCCTTTCCCCGCGCCGCCGCCGATCTGTTTTGCCGGCCCCATTTTTCTCGTGACCCCATCCTATTCTACGGCACTGCACGAGGAGGTGGCGCGCGAGCTGATGACCCTCCTTCCCCTCCAACTCTTTACCAACACAGCTGGAGCGTAGATCCATTCGGACTAGGATTGCTTCATCGGTGGCTTTCTGGTAAGCAATTCCTACCTCACTTGCATGGATTGTGCCAAAGATTTATATTTTTTTCCTTTCCGTTCATTTCCTTTGCTTCGTCCTCGACCTGCCGAAGCCAGTTCAGACCTCAACTGATGTTCTGAATCCCCACACATGTCATGCCCACAAATGATAATTCCTGTCCCCGAACTGTTTGGTTCACCATTCTATTTATCCTGAAACAGGTAGCTTAACCTGCGCCAATGCAATGACCATAAGAGGATACATACTTTTGGGGGTGCTTGAGATATTGCCATGGAGATACTTAACAGTAAGTTCAATTACCTTCTCTACATTTCAGGCTTCCAGTTGGAATCGTGTCTCGATAGGCTTCCACAGAACCAAAACGAACAAGTCAGTGAAGGTACTGAATTCATGCCCTGGATCTGCAGGTAGTTCATTCATTTACAATTACGCCGCTTCAAGACCCCCGAAAAAACTGAAACCAAGTAACACAGCTTGGCATCAGTCGTATGCCCTGATCTTCTTTATTGTTGATTATGCATTCTGCTGAAGGATGGACTGCATTTACCTTGAAATCTCTATGCAATCAAGTAAACGACTAGCAAATAAATAGCTTAGGTAGTTACCTTGCCAATTTTTTGCTGTTGATATCTTATGTTTTTATGCTTCTTTCAGTATCATTTAGACAAGGACCTGAGTGTGTTTTGCTTTACGAGTTCCCCCATTCATTTGTCGTTCTTTTACAAAAGTTGGGGTTTGGTTGAATGATCTCAACATATAGAGAAAATTCTTTCAGCCCACCTGAGTAGTTGGGGACACCCAGTACAGTTTCAGATTAACAACTCCATTATTTAGTACATATGGCAATGGTTGATACTGAATGCTACATAATCAGAAAATTCTTAGCATATGTCCATTTTCGCTCAGAGAGCTGTTTGCCAAGAAGTAATGTAGCCAAGGTTCAGCTAGGCGCTAGGCGGAATCTAGGCGCTGACCCATTGCCTAGCGCCTAGTCGCCGATAGTCGCCGAGTACTCGGCGCCTAGCCATGATTAGGCGCTAGGCGACGCTAGGCGCTGACCCATTGCCTAGCGCCTAGTCGGGTGTAGTCGCCGAGTACTCGGAGCCTAGCTGAACTATGAATGTAGCAACAGAAAATGTTTATGCCGATTTGTTTGCAAATAATTAGGCTAATTTACAGTTGTCCTTTTTGCTAACAAGTTCAGGCAGGATCTCAACCACAACGAATTGTCTGTAAGCTGGCAAGAACATGTTGCGAGGGGTCTCTTCTTCTCGCCGCCGCCGCCGGGTTCTCTGGTCCTTTGTCCCCTTCCCCTATTCCCTCCAAACCGTGGTGGTGGTGGAGAACGGAAGCACAACCTGCCATTTGGTCATTGAGGACGATCTCGAATGCCGCCTTCGCTGCAGCTTCCTCCAGTCTGGCGTGGAGGATGGGAGAGTGCCTTGCCAGATCGACATCAACCACTGCCTCGCTGCCTCGAGTGCAAGGTACAACCCCAAAATCCCACCCCGTCACACGGCCCAGAAAAGCTGTCTGGATTTCGATTCACTGGTGATTTGTGTTTTTTATGCCTTTCCAGATGGAGGAGGGGGTGTGAGTGCAGGAGCAGCAGGTGCTCAGTGCCTCTTGAGATTACGATCCTCTGGATCGTTTCTCCTGGAGCGAAGACAGGTTTGATTCCAGTTCTTGTTCCATTATCAAAAGGTCTAGAAGGTTTGGATATCTTGATCATGCCTTCAGCGGACAGCAATCAGGCGTGTTCATTGCAATTGCAATACATGAAGGTAATAGGGAAATTAGTTTTAAGTCTATTGACTGGTTCATATTTTCGTTTTAATTTTCACACATTCCTTTAATCATGTTGCTCTCCTGATCTGGTTGGAGTGGCGATGATACCTCGAGCTTCATGCACTAGGTCACTGGTACGGATGAACCTTGCCATAAGTTAGATTCCCCCCCCCCCTATCCCATTTAATATCATTGCCTTTTGTAATGATTGTTTTTCTTTGATATTTTTGTATGCAATTTCTGTATGCAAGAAAGTTAGAGCACATAATTCAAATATGTGCTACTATGAAGAGGGGGGGTTAATGATTGTAATATGAGATTACCATCAATTCATTCGGTGTGAGCATAAAGACAGAAGGGATATTTAAGCCTCCTTTGGAACATAGGAATGGAAAATCACGGGAATAGGAAAAATGTAGGAATAGGATAGGACCGCATATGCAAAAACAAAGGAATTAAACCTATAGGAATTGTAGAAGGTTAGGGTGTTTGGATGGTGTAGGAAGAACATAGGAATTTTAAAGGAATCTGATGAGCAGATTTTAATTAATTAATGTGGCATGCTTTGATTAGGCACAAGTGACGAGTACTTTCTTTGATTAGGCACCACATGCAACCATTTATCTCTTGCTTGTCCTTGTTCCTTGTGCATAGGAAATTTTCAAAGAGATTTGAGTGGATTCTTTTTTTCCTACGTTTTCCTATGGAATCAAAGGGGAAGGAATTTTTCCTTTAGTTTTCCTATGATCCATTCCTATGAACCAAAGGATGCTATAGAAACCAAATCCATAGGAGGCCTTAGAACCAAGAACTGCTAATTAGTGATGCAAAACTATTCAGAATTAGGTATTGTTTCTTGCTGCATGCTAAAGTGTACTATGGAACCATGGGTCAATGTCTAACTTTGAAACATTGTAAAAAATTCTATATTCCTGAATGGAACCATGTGTTAGGCTGATGTGTATATTGCTGCAGAAACAAGAATGGAAGTGGCTATATGTGTAGCTGAAAAGATCCGACTGATGAAAGAAGCAAACAGGAAGCAAGGAAACTCAGGCTACTATCCTTGCCTAAGGTAAGAATGGTCAGACATTAGTTTAATTTTGAAACCGATGGTGCTTCTGCATGGTCATGCGCACACATTAAGAAAGTTCATAGCAATCCACATAAACGGCAATGAATTGTTTCTGCAGTCTGCACTTAAGCCAATCATATGTGCTTGCGGCGTATTTTAATCTGATATAAGCATATTTCTCGAGGCATAACCATAAAATCTTGGCCAGGGTAAACACCAGTGGCTGAAGCTTAGGATAATTTGCCTCTGAACAGGTACAATCTCCTATTGATAATATATGATTAAGTTCAATAAGATAATTGCGACGATGAACCTACTGTATTTTTGTGTGAGCCAACACCATCAGGTTAAGTGCGACTGAATTAAGATAAATGTTTCATCTTTAGTTGTCTTGATTCTGTTAGTGCAGGTGATTCCTTTGTATGCTGGACATCAGAAGCTGTCATGCAAGCAATGTAGCTGGTTTAGGAAATAGGTTAGGCCTTAAGGCACTTGAATTGATCATGATTGCTGTGCCGATTGCTTCTTATACAGACACGCATCACATCTTTGTGATACCATGACATATGTAGCTTTGTTTAATTCAGTAACTACACACTTGAAATATATATATTTTATTATCCATGTTTACTTTCACACTATTTTTATCTTGTTGGATGCTTCACATATTATAGATTTTGTAGCCCGTAGCAACGCACGGCACAATCCTATGATGTCTTCAATTGAGAAATACAATGTTGTACTATACAAGTTTTATTGTATGTTTTGTGTATTGCGTTATAGATAATTGGATGCCCGTAGCAACGCACGGGCACGATCCTAGTGCTAACATAAGCCACGGGACCAAAGATATCCATGTGAAGTAGTTCCAATGGCCTTGTAGTGGTAAGCACGTTCTTGATGGGGTGAGGAGCACCAACTTGCTTTCCGGCTTGACAAGCACTACAAATTCTATTTTTCTCAAAGTGAACGTTTGTTAGTCCTAAGATGTGTTCCCTCTTTAGAAGCTTATTGAGATTATTCATCCCAACGTGAGCTAGCCGGCGATGCCAAAGCCAACTCAAGCTAGACTTTGCCAATAAGCATGTATCAAGTTGGGCTTTATCCGATGTGAAATCCACCAAGTAAAGCCTTCCCTTGAGTTCACCCTTAAAGGCAACGGAGTCATCGCCCCTTCTAAAGACGGTCACACCCTCATTGGTGAACAAACAATTGTAGCTCATCTCACAAAGTTGTGAAACGGACAACAAATTGTAGTCCAAAGATTCAACCAAATAAACATCGGAAATTGAATGACTGATTGAGATAGCAATTTTACCAAGACCAACAACCGTTCCTCCATCATTGCCTCCAAAGGCAATTCTTTCCGTAGGATTTTCAATCATGTCACAAGAAGTAAACATTTTCTTCTCTCCGGTCATATGATTTGTGCATCCACTATCAATCACCCATTTGGATCCACCGGAGGAGTATGCCTACAAAACAAATTATGCTTTTGTTTTAGGTACCCAAGTAGGTTTGGGTCCTAGAGCGTTAGTCACAAGTACCTTGGGCACCCACACATTCCTTTTGACAAGTGTTCCTTTTGTGCGGGGTCCCACATACTTGGCAACCACCTTACCCTTGTGGTCCCAAGTCAACACATAATCGGCATAGAAGTTGTCTTGTGAGGCATGTGGCTTGGGCTTCTTGTTTGACTTGATTGGAATAGCCTTTGCCTTTGCTTGTGGTGCATGTGTTGTGTCTTGAGTGCCTTTGAACTTGATCGGAGTGTTGTACTTGACTTGCTTGTCATAGTTCTTGGCACCCAATTGTTTCATGCCGTGCACCACATTCCCTGTTCCCACACCTCGAGTGTGGTAGTTCTTGATGAATGGGATGGGGTCCTTTGTACCTTGTTCTTGCTTACCTAGACCATTCCCATCCGCAAAGCCAAACTTCTTCATGTAGCTTGACCCAAAGCCTTTGGTGTGGTTCTCAAACTCACATCTCTTTGGTTCTTTCTTTTTCTCATCAATGAGGGAGTTTGACAACCTAGCAATTTCTTTCTTCATAGCATTCATCTCGGCAATGTTAGTAGCACAAGCATTTATATCAATTTTATAGCATCGAGAACAACCATTACTTGTTGAAGCTTTAGAGTTAGAGTTAGCATCATTAGAGGTTGTTGTAGCACTATTCTTGAGATTGTCAAGTTGAACTTCAAGTGCTATGTGACTAGTCCTTAAGCTTTCAAAGCTCTTTTGAAGTTCAACCTTTTCACCTTCAAGTCTATTGCAAGCATCCTTAGCTAGGAAAGATTCCCTAGTTAATTCATCTACTATCAACTCCTCTTTAGCTTGGGATTTCTTGAGGCTAAGAATTTCTAGCTCATTTTCCTTAAGCAAGTCCTCCTGCACCTTGAAACCATTCTTTTCAATTACAAGGGCATTCTCAAGGGCAATGGTTTTCTCTCGCTCAAGTCTAAAGAGTTCTTCTTGCACCTCTAGAGTCCCATCTCTATTCTCTATTTCTTTCATTAGAAACATGATTTTCTTAGTTGCCTTTTTACCAAAATCATTTATCATTTTTTCAAATTCAAAATCACTTTCACTATCATCATCTAGGGGCGGGGTGGGAGTGTCTACCTTAGAGCCCCTAGCCATGAGGCATGTGTGGGTGAAGTCATCTTCATCATCGGTGAGATCTCCAAAGAGTGGTGACTTGTTGATTGGTTGCCCAATGGATATAGTGGCAAGTCCCACTTCATCATCGGAGTCGGAGCTATCTTCATTTGAATCCCACTCATCACCCAAGTGTGCTTCACCAACTTCCTTCTTCTTGTTCTTGTCATTCTTGTTGGTGTCCCTTCTTCTCACTTTGATGTTGGGGCACTCCGCAATGAAGTGACCCTCCTTGCCACACCCAAAGCATGGCCTCTTGGAAGTCCTCTTGGTCTTGATCTTGTCTTTGTCTTTGTTCTTGTTGAAGAATCCACTCTTCTTGAACACTTTGTTGAACTTTCTAATGAAGAGTGCCATTTGTTCGGGAGTCATGTTCTCATCACTATCTTCCTCGACCACGGTCTTGGAGGTTGATGAGATTGACTTCTTCTCCTTGCTAGATGCCTTGAGGGCTACCCCCTTATTCTTCTCAAGTTGTTCATGCATCTTGGACATCTCTTGTGAGAGCTTTGACTCCTTGACGGTGATAAGATGTTCTTCAATTCTTCCAATCACATCCGCCGGAGTGAACTTGTTGAAGCCTCTCTTCTCTCTTATGAGTGTTGGGAGTTGCACATCCCTAGCCATGTATGTGGAGAGGATCTTATCAATCACTTCTCTTCTTCCCCATCTTGTGCTTCCAAGGGACTTGATCTTGTTGATGATCTTGTTCAAGCGGTTGTACATGTCTTGTGGAGATTCATCTTCCTTGATAACGAAGCGGTTGAGCTCACTTTCTAAGGCACAAATTCTTCCTTCTCTTACTTGCTTTGTTCCTTCATGGTTGATGAATAATGTGTCCCACACTTCCTTGGCGGACTTCAACCCATCCACCTTGTCATACTCTTTGGACGTGAGTGAACTCTTGATGATGCGTATGTCTTGATAGTTTCTTTGTATCTCATTGGCTTGATCTTGAGTTAGCGTTGCATCACCACTAGGAAATGTAATGCCCCTGTTCACAATAGTCCAAAGTGCGGGATTTAACGCCATCAAATACTCCTCCATCGAGTTCTTCCACTTGGAATAGCCGGTTCTATCAAATTGGGGTATCTTCCCAATGTGGCTAGAACCCGATGGATGGTTAAAAGATAAACAAGAGTAATCAAAAGAGGTTCTAGTGTAATCCTTGTAGATGACGGGCGTCGAGCGGAGCGGTTTGATCTTGCATCATCAAACTCTTCATCCTCACTATCGGAGGACTCCACACCATCTCCATGTGCTTGATGACTTGTGCTTGCTCCACCGGTACCACCTCCTTGAGGTAGAACGGGAGGTGTACCACCAACATTGTTGGTGACGTCTCCTCCTTCGGGAAGAGGTAGAGGTTGAGCATTTGGATCCGACATCTTCTTTACTCCAAGCGGTTAAGCTTCAAATTCGGAGCACTTGGCTCTGATACCAATTGAAAGGATCAACATGTCGACTAGAGGGGGGGTGAATAGTCAAACCTAAAATTTACAAACTTTTCAAACAGCTGTTAGAGCAGGTCCAGAGTTTCTGGATATTTTTCCGGATACTCCGGGAAATTTGGAGAATCCGGGAAAATGTCCGGATTGTCCGGGCCTGTGAGGGGAGATTTAAATCGACTGAAATCAAACTTGCTCAAACATAGATCTACGAAAATAGGTTATGCAATGGGATGAGACAAGCCTGTTTCTCCACCTAGAACCTGCAAAAACCTCAACACGGAGTAGATCGGCACCAAACCCTAGAAATGAGCTCAAGAGATATACAAGCATACAACAAGAACAACAAACACAAGAGACACAAGGATTTGTTACCGGAGTTCAACCTCACACCTTGAGGTCTACGTCTCCATTGAGGAACCCACAAAGGGTGGACCTTTACACCTAGGTCACTTTCCTCCCTCTAGCAACCACAAAGATCAAGCTAGAGTTACTTACTCAATTTCGGGGTGATACAAACTTCCTTGGGCAGCCACAAACCTTTGGATGCTCCAAGGCAACGCCTAGCCGGCTAGGAGCTCAAGGCTCCAAGAGTAACAAATACAAAATGTGCCAACCAAGCGAAGAACGAGGTGCTCTAGAGATGGGAAATCAGCTCACTAGCACTCTCCAAGCTCTTGCTCTCAAACCCTCCTTAAATCCCCAACAAATCTCACCAAACCAAGGCCAAGGAGAGTAAAGAGGGGGAGTGAATGAGTTCTGAGTGTTGCAGGTCGAAATGGGCAAGAGAGAGAGGAAAGGGTGGAGGGGGCTTTTATGCCCCCTCACACAGAAAAGAGTCGTTACAGCTCTAAGACCCGGAGTATCCGGGAAAACCCCAGAAACTCCGGGAAGTCCGGAGACTCTGGGAAAAACCCGGAAACTCCGGCCTTCCAAGGTCAGCACTCAAAAAGTTAACCCCGTGAATGTGTTGGTGCAAAGGTGTCTCTCATAGGTTTTGTTTTGACAACTAGAGCACCTGTTCGACTCTTGGAAGATACATTTCCTGTCCCTCTTTATAGTACGACATTCCTAGGACTCAAATTCAAAAAATAAAATAAATAAGCCTTCTTAGGAACCCTTTGTAGCATCACTTCCTTTTTGCATAATCAACGAATAGTACATGATGCCACCACATAATTTTAATTCCTGCTTATACACTAGATAAATCATTAGCCACTTAATCGTGTGTCATTAAATCACCAAAACCCACTTAGGGGGCCAAGATACTCTTCACCGTGATGTGCAGCTTGTGGCCCAGTTGGTGAAATGGCTCAGTGTGGTGCGTCGGGAGGTTCTTGGCATGTTGCACGGTTTCCTGAAAACGAGGGAGCCTTGTCCAGAAGTTTTCGAATTTGAAGGGGCGCGGTCGGCGTGGTCCTGACAGTCGGGCAAGGATTAGAGGACAGTGGTCAGAGTGCGATGAAGATAGAGCATGCAGGGTGTGCTCGTTGAAGGCGATGTTCCAAGCGTCATTGTAGAAAAACCGATCGATGCGAGAGAGGGTCGGCTGGCGTCTCTCGCTACTCCAGGTGAATTTACGATTCTGCAGATGTATCTCTTTAAGGCCGCAGAAGGTCAAAGCAGAGCGGAAGCGACACATAAGCTATAGGTTCAGTCTCATGTTATTCTTATCCTTGGCTTTGTAAATGAGGTTGAAATCCCCAATGATTAGCCATTTGGAATTGTCGTTCGGTCGTAGGGCTCGCAAGCGACTTAAGAAGGCCGCTTTATGCTCTCTTCTCGAAGGCCAGTAGACCGTGGTCAGCCTGAATTCCGACCCGCAAAGCTTCACTGTTGCGCTCGCAGTGATAGAGAAACTACCAATCTGGATGTTGCTTAGGCTAATGAAGTTGTCGTCCCATAAAATGAGGATGCCTCCCCTGGTGCCTTGCGCTGGTTTGAAGGTGAAGCTATTCAAGCGGTAACCCCCTAAGAAGGATGCCAGAGGTGCATCGATGTGGCTCAACTTGGTCTCTTGGATGCACACAATAGGACAGGAGGTGGCTTTAAGGGTCTCATGAACTACCATGCATCTCGCTGCAGCATTAAGACCTCGGACATTCCAACTAATAAGATTGAAGTCACCCGCTTACATGATGAAATCGTAGAGCGCCGTGAGCCAAAAGAGGTAGCAAGCAAATAGCCCGAAGGTCATAGCCAGCAGGGCGGAAAAGAAGTGCAGCCTGAAGGTCGCAGCCAGCAGGGCAGAGTCGAAGTTGCGGACAAGTAGCGGTGGAGTTGTTCCCGCCCGAAGGTCGCATCCAGCAGGACGGGGGAGAACATTCGAAGTGCAGTACTTGAAAGTTAAGCTAAACATTGAAGGAACATGTCTCTGGTGAAGATGGCAACCTGGGTGTGGCGTCATTCTTAGACTGCATGGAGCTCATTCTGGACATCTGCAACGGACTGTCCAGCATACTAGAGGAGAGCCTCGTTCACCAAGTCGGCTCCCTCGTCTTCCAGGTCGAACAAAGCAGTCATGGCCGCGATGACGTGTTCCGGCAGCGGGAACTGGTGGGAGTTGATGAAGTCCTGTAGTATCTCCTCGATCGGCCGCATCTCGTCGTCGGTGACCCCCAACTTGCACCAAAGATTGCACTGGGCACGCTCCATGACCGGGACCGTTGGCTTCTTAGCCAGCCGAGCACTCCGGCGAACCTTGGACATGTCGAAGGTCTTCCTAGCCTGCTGGCGGCGTTCCGACTGCTGCTGTAGGAGAGGCGGGGCCGACGTGGTGAAAAGGTCGTCGACGCTCGGAGCTGCCGGCGCAGGCGTAGGGGCGAGCACCACGGGAGCCAGCAGTTTCGTCGCGGACGCCGGTGCTGGTTCAACCGCCGCGGGTGCCGGCAGCACAGTCGCCGGCTGGCTATCGACGCTGATGGCGTGCTGCGTGTCGAGTTGCTGCACGTGCAGCTGCATTTTGTCGAGGGCGGCCTCGACGTCGTGGATGGAAGGTGCAGCGTTGATGTTGCGCGCGGCCATGGTGCCATCCAAGGCATCATGCAGCCTGGCGAAGGCCCGTTGGAGAGGCACCAGCGTCAAGGTAGCGTCGGCGTGTACGGACCAGGCTCGATTCCCTTCGCAATGGCGCAGGGGTTCGACATGCCCAGTGAGAGCCGCCAAGGTGCCGTTTGTGACTAGCTCCGACGCGTCGAGCGTCTCGAACTCCCGCTGCAGCTGCTGTCCAGGTGATACAGGAGACACGAAATTGACAGCATCACTGCATACTTGTTGGGAAGCCAACGCTTGCAGGTTGAGCTTGAGTGCCAAAGCTTGAGCGTAGAAGAGGTCCTGTAGCTGCCCAGCCGTGAAGTCCTAGGTCGTGTCGATGTTCGGCAGCAACGAGGAGAAGGTGAGGCCCTCCCGAGACAGCAACATAGTCGGCGTAGCAGAAGCACCGGGGGAGCAACGCGCCGAGCGCTGCCCACCCCTGAACTCGCTCTCCCAACGTTTTGGGGATCGTGTGCGCTCCCTTTGGATGACGTCGTGGCCGTGGCAGTTGTAGATGTTGTTGAGGAAGCCCCGTCCATGGCCCGGATGGTCGTAGTCTCCGCCGTCGCTGTCGGCCACTGGAACGCCTTGTCGTTGCAGGAGCCACCCCCCTGCGGCATTCTGTGTGACCGCGCCGCTCGTCGTCATCGCGTGTTCCATGCCGGCCACGAGAGTCGCGGCCTTCGAGCTCGCGCCCGCGCTGGTGCTCGTCGCGGCCGCGTTCATCACGGCGACGCTTGCCACGGTCATGCGCGTCCAGGCCACGGACGTCCTGGCCCCACGCTCACCGCCGTCATTGTGCTCCCTCGGTGGGAGGGGGAGCCGGGCAGGGAATGTGGAGCGCGTTCCGGCTGATGCACCATCCGGCACACCGTAGTGCCAGACGTAAGGCCGACACACCGGCGTGAAGGCAGGATCGTTGAGAGCACGCTCGAGATCGTTCTCCGCCGCCTTGTAGTCCTCCAGAACGCCCAGATGGAGGTAGACAGGGTATCGCATGCCCTGGTGCCACGGGGCCGGCCTCGTCGTGGAGACCGAGTAGGAGGAGCTGTCGCCCGACCCGTGGGTGAAGATGAGCCAAACCCGCTTCGGGATCTTGCTTGGGTCCGCCGTCCAGGCCCACAGGTCGATGTGTCGTGTGTCGGTGGGCTGGACGAGGTCCATCCTGATGCTCTCAAGCGCGCAACGGGAGCCGATGACCCGCTCGACGATGTCCGGCGACCACGCGTAGTCTGGGATGCCGTCCAAGTAGAGGCGCACGCGGTAGAATATGCGCATGCCCAACGCATGAGTGAGGCTGCGCCAAGGCCTCAAGCAGATGTCGATGCCGTGGCCCTAGAAGCGCCCACGATCACGGGCGAGCGCGCACTGTGCGCTATTGCTGAAGCGGATCTGGCTGATGGACGGTGACAGCGACGTCTCCCCACTGAAGGTGCAGACGTTCGAGGAGAAGGTCCTCGATCTCCCTGGCCCCAGCGCCACGCGGGAGGTGGATGGCCCACGGAACAAGTGTTGTGCTCTCCCAATCACGCGCCTCCCGCGTCAGAGCGAAAGAGTTGGGCATGAAGATTGTTTCCTCCTCAGGTCGGGTGTCGGGGTCCCCAATCGCCATTGTGGCAGTTGAGGGTGGCGGCAGAGGCGGCGGCGGAGGTGGGGGTGGAGGCGGTGGAGGTGGCGGCGGAGGTGGAGGACGGCGTGTTGGAGGACCATGACGAGGGTCAACCTTGCAGAACCGCTCACGGTGCCCTGAGCGGCGGCAGCGAAAGCCTCGCACGGGGTCACGGCAGGAGGCAGCCCGATGGTCCCGAGCCAGGAAGATGAAGCAGTGCCCGGCAGTTGCCTGGATGAAAGCCTCCAGCCCCCGGTTAGGTGGCCGCCTTGAATCCCCTTCGGCTCTAGAGCTCCAGTCATGTCTGCCATTACTATGCGGGGAGTCGGGCGGCGCCTGGCGTGTTGAATGCCTCCTACGGCCTCTCGCTGGCTGCCACTCCTGTTGCGGGGAGGTCGCCGCGGTAGGGCGCGGTGTGGGATGATGTGGCGCCCAGGTCCGTAGCTTCCGTGGCCCGTCGCCGAAGTTATTGCGCCGCGACCTTGTCAAATCAGCAGGGTAAATGCGGTTCCCCTGCGCGGAGCCGTGGTGGTTGCCGCCGGAGCACCGCGGGGCGACGGGTTGGTGCGGGGCATTGACTTGCCCCCTTCTGACGACCTCGGCGTAGCTGGCGTGATTGGGCTTGTCAGCAGCCAGATCCGGAGGGGCAGAGCGCAGATCCGTTGCGTTGCCCAGCGGATCGGTCGTCTCCGACACGAAATTGACTCGACGGTCGGCGGCTTACCGTGGCTCGGTGGTGGCGGGGACGAGTCCGAGAAGAACCGTTCCCAGTCAGAACGGGCGCGGGGGGAGCTGGCGGGGAGGTGTGGAGGTGTGCTTCGCGGTGGAGGATGCGGAACGACGGGAGAGGTGTCCCGGCCGGCTGGTGGTTGGCCGGCGGAGGCGGCGGCGGGTGGGGGTAGGGGGGCATGGCTGCGTCCGCTCTCTGTATTTAACTCTACTTGTTTAGCTCGCTTGGCTCACGAGCTGATTGCGAGCTAGCTCGTTAATGAAACAGCCAAAAAAAAGCCGTTTGGATCGTTACATAATCGATCGAGCTAAGTTGAGGCAAACCGAGCTGCGATCAAGCTGAGGTCGGCGAGGACCAGGTGTGTTCTGTGTTTGCCCAGCCACCGGCCGGCAACGAGCGGTAGATCATGCGGCTAACGAAGCCAACATAAGCTTCTCATTATCGATGGTTAAAAGTAAAATTGTTTATTTACTTTTTTCGATAGGTGAACTTAATATAGCTCAATATTTAGAGTTCATGTGATAGAACCTGTCAACTTGGATTTGAGGCTCTAACTTATACAATGAGCTAATTGTTTTTTAAGTGGATACATCTCTGCGTAGTAACTTCAACTTTATCAATCTGAATCATGTCTTCCTTCTGATCTCTAACCCGAAAACAAACATTGACCTACCGGCGTGCCAAGACTCTTCCTCTCGAAGCAACCTCCCCCAACCTCTCTCCTCCAGCCCCCTCCCGCCCGCCTTCGGCGTTCTCGCCGACGAGCATCGGGAGCGGAGCCCACTGCCTTTAGCTAGTTGTAGCATTAGGTAGCTAGTAGATCTACTTTGCCTTAGTGCTTGTGTGTCATTATGGCTTCGTCTCGGCCTCAGGTCGCGTCCATCGCCGGTGTGGAGGTCGACTGGTCGCTGGGGTCTTCCTCGATGCATACCTCGCCGCCGCCGCCGTCGATCTCCAGGTTCGTCATAATAACATAATCTTGCCCTCTTCCTTCGCAGATCTTCCCCTTTGGCCCACGCCAGATCTCCCCGCCGCTCCCTTTTCCATCTTCCCTTTTGGGGAAGCTTCTATTCACCGCCTCCTCGTCCGCTCCGCCTCTACCATCAGGGTCTTTGGCAGCTACTATTTGCCCCCCTCTTCTTCCCGCTGGATCTGGTTTCCGGCTTTCCACCTTGCCGTCGCTGCAGCCGCAACTCGCCTTCCACCTGGGATTTGTTGGTTCCCGCTCTTCAAGCCTCGGTCGACCGATTTCTAATTATCTTTAGGTCGTCGGAGATGGTTTTCTTCAGCGAGTTCATCTCCCTTCTTCAACCTCAACTTTGTGAGGCCTTTCCGCATCGGGAGCAAGCGTCCATGACGCCTCTGCGTTCCCCTCGCCATGGTGAGCTGCTTGGCGACGATGAAGATGTTGAAGATTCGACTTTGGCGGCGCCTCGTCACGTGGCTTCCACGACGCGTGTGTGCGTGCGTGTGTTTGAGGGTGTGCTTGTAATTTGGTCCTTTCCTGAGGACCTGGTTGTAATGCTGCCTTAATCCTTTAATATATATGTGAGAACTTGTCAAAAAAAAATTATCAATCTTTCCGCTGGTCTAGTCTCTTTAGGATGCTCATATGGATAGTGTGTTTGCGCATATACTACCTCTGTTATTTAATATATAACGTTTTATGCAAGTAAATTAGTTCAGTTTTGAACTAACTAGTTTGTCCTAAATATCATATATTTAATTTCCCAAAAAAATATCATATATTTAAAGACGGAGTACTACATCTATTCTTAAATATATGACGTTTAGGACAAGCAATAAGTTCAAAAATGAACTAAATGATTTGATCTAAACATCGTATATTTAAGGGAGTATTTATTAAGCTAAATGTGCTTATATATACGTGAGTGTTTGTGTATATAGTATTGTTAAAAAATTCACCTGGATACAAATGATGAAGTTTCTCCCAAAAAGAAAAAGAAAACACAACAATAAGTACTGTAACTGCTATTGCACTATGGATACAAAATCATGCAAGTACATTTCTAAGGTTAAAAAGAATGCAACGTAACCCAAATTTGCTTGAAAAATAAACGAACACGTGGGTTAGACAGAGCAACAGTATCAAGCAAACGAAATGGAGATGGGGCTCCTGACGGTGTACGTGTCCGACACCCACCGCAGCGCGCCTTGCACCAACGAAGCACCATTCCGCTTCGGCCACACGATCACTTTGAATCTTTGCTCCTGGTTCAGCTGGGTGAACTCCAATTCGCGCGGATACACGCCGACGGTCACATCAGCGTCGAACACGTCGACCGCCGCGTAGTACACCGACGACACCTTCCCGACGTTTTTCACCGTGCGCTCAACGACCATGGGCGTGCTCCAGTTCCACGCCTGCTGGTGGAACGCGACCGAGATCGACGGGTAGTTCAGCAAGCTCTCCGGGATCACCGTGACGGCCGAGCAGTCGACCGGCCGCCGCGCGATCACCGAGACGTTCCGGCTGTCGTACAGGCCGCAGAGGTAGCCGATGTAGTCGCTGGCCTCTATGTCATAGACCAGCCCCGGATCCGCGGCCTTCTCCGGGTTTACATGGCCGGCGCCGGTGGCGAACAGGTCGGCCGGCAGGCGCTGCTCGTTGAGGATGGGTTTGCCGGCGCGGTCGATGACGTCAGCGGTGGTCATGATCGCCGACTTGATCGCTGCCGGCGACCAGTGAGGGTGCTTGCTCTTGAGGAGCGCCGCGACGCCGCTGAGGTGAGGCGCCGACATGGACGTGCCGGAGATGATGTTGAAGGTCGGTCCGGGAAGAGGGAACGCCGTCGGCGGACCCACCTGGAACGGCCACGCGGCGAGCACGCTCACGCCGGGTCCCGTGATGTCAGGCTTCAGGATGCCGGGGTTCTGGAGGCTAGGACCGCGAGAGGAGAAGGAGATGATCGACGGAGCCGGTGACGTGCCGAGGATCGTGCCGTGGAAGAGGATCTGCGCCGTGAAGTTCGCCGTCGAATTGAGGTAGGACATAATGGCCGAGGCGGCGGCGTAGTCGACGTGCGACGCCGGGAGGACGTGCGCTTCGGCGAGCGTACTGTAGCCTTGCGGGAATTTGTTCAGCAATATCATGCCGGCGCCGCCGGCGCTTCGGACCACCGCGCCTTTCACGATCCTCGGGATGAGGCGCCCCGGCTCGCTCCCGACCTCGCAGAGCACGATCTTGCCCCTGACGTCCAGGCCGTCTAGCGAGCCGTTGCCGCAGAGCTCGGCGTACGGCTTCCCGCTAGTGCCGGCGTAGATCAACGGGTAGAAGGTGGCGGCCGAGACGTCTGGCTGGTACACCGACTCGCCGTGGAAGAAGAGGCCGTTCCCTAAGCGGACCGTGGAACGGATCGATCGGTCCATGGTGCTCGCGGCGACGGTGAGCATCCATGGCGCCTCGTTCGACACGGAGCTGGCGACAGGGCCGGAGTTGCCAGCTGACACGCAGACGAAGACTCCCTTCTCGATCGCACCCAACGTCCCGATGGCGACGGTGTCTCGGTAGAACGGCGTTGAGATCCCACCGAGAGACATGGAGATGATGTCGCAACCGTCGGCCACGGCGGCGTCAACGCCGGCGAGTACGTCGGAGGTGGCGCAGCCGTGCTCGGTGCACACTTTGTACACGGCGACGTGCGCACGGGGCGCCATCCCGGTGGCGACACCCCTGCCCTGGCCAAGGACATCAGCGCCCGGCACGATGGCGCCCGCGGCCGTGCTGGCAGTGTGCGTGCCGTGGCCGACGTCGTCGACCGGCGGCGCCCGCCAGTCGTTAGATGAGGAGTTTCTCGTGGTGTTGGGGCTGGAGATGAAGGAGCGTGCGCCGATGAGCTTGTTATTGCACACTCGGTGGCCGCCATTGAAGTCGCAGCTCCCCTTCCACCTGGCCGGCGGCGGCGGCATGCCGTCGCTGCTGAAGGAGGGGTGCGACGGGAAGATGCCGCTGTCAAGCACGCCGATGATGACGCCGGCGCCGCGTTCGGAGTCGGGGTAGGACCTGTTGGCTTCCCGAGCGTCCAGCCCTAGGAACTGAGGCGTGTGCGTCGTGTGCAGCTCGTACGTCTGGTCCGGCACCGCGGCGACGAACCCGGGCATCGCCGACAGCGCGTCGAGCTCCGGCCGCGTCAGCCGGGCGGCGAAGCCGCTGGCGACGTGGTGGTAGGCGTGGACGAGGCGGCCGTCCTCAGGTAGGAACGACCGGTACCACACGTTCCTGTCGTCGGCGGTGGCGAGCACGTGATTCTCCGGCGGGTGCACGTGGACGATGAACGTGGAGAGCTCGTCGCCTGTGACCACGGCAATGGCCGCAAGGAGGAGGAACGGAACGAGGCCGACCACGGAGAGCTTGAAGCTTTCCATCGCTGGTTTCCTTACCTCGCCGCTAGGTTCCGTGCGTTCCCATGCAATGCATCGACTTTATATAGTGTGCAGATTGCAGGAGCTGCAAGCCTGCAACTAGCCTACTACTATACTCTGCAGCTCAACGCCGGCTTTCAGATTTTGACAGGGTCATTGGGTGTGACAAATGTGTGTTTTTGGAGCTACGTACGCCATAGCGGGGAGAAGTTGCAATCGGCGAAATCAAGACCGGCCGGGTTAGCCAGGCCGAGACACGGACAAATGTTGGTTGCTTGGGAATTGCCGGAAAGGGTGGAGCAGCCTGGGAGGTAGCTGCAGAGTGAAGACAATATTGTGTGCTCTTTGCCTCTTCGGCAAGCGTTCCGCTGTTTTTTTAGAAATGGATTCAGGCATGTCTCCTCTAATGTCATTATAACTCATGAAATTATTCATTCTTTTATCTTAAAAAGTTAGAAAACTCATACCTTCCTTCTTAAAATTGTTTTAGCAAAAGCTTTTGATAGGTTGGAATGAAATTTTATTCTGCAACTTTGCACAGATTGGGTCTCAATGATCATTTTATTAACCTTATTCATACCTGCACCTCCACTCTTTATATATTTTAGTTAATAATGAGCCTACTGAATACCTTCCACCATTAGAGAGGTCTTAGGAAGGGCTGCCCTCTCTCTCCCTCTCTCTTTGTTATTGCTATTAATGGACTTTCTCTAAGACTACAGAAAGCTCTCCATAATAACAATCTGCAGGGTGTCACTCTAGGTGAAGGAGTCCCTCCAATTCACTCACTTTTATTTGCAGATGACCTTATACTATGTGGTAAAGCAACCATAGAGGAGGCACAAGCAAATCAAGACCATCTTATATGACTTCTGTGGGCAAACTCCTAACTTGCAGAAGTCATCAATCTATTTTAGTCAAAATGTTCCTCAACACATCAAAACCCATATCAAAGGTATTTTTCCTGTACCTAATCTCCAACCTAATAGCATGCATTTAGACCACCCCATGATTTTCTCTCATAAGGACAGGAACAAAGCTCATAACTTCATTTACAACAAATTCTTAGCTAAATTTGGTACTTTTAAGGCTAATAAATTAAATCCTGCTGGCAGGCTGCAGTATATCACATCAGTGCTCTCTTCTATCCCTGTTTACTACATGTCCATTGTTTTTTTTCTAAAACCTTTATTGAAAAAATTAACACTATCATTAGAAGATTTTGGTAGGCTGGTATTCAGGAAGAACAAGCTATTATCCCTATTGCTTACCGTTCTTGGGAAGATCTTTGCAAACCTAAAGATCAAGGGGGTCTAGGTATAAGAGATATGGAGTTGATTAATAAGAGTTTAATTATTCATTCATCTTAGAATGTTGTCACTGATAAAAACCCTTTTCTCTCTGCTATTTTGAAAGTCAAATACTATCCTAACAATACTTTTTGGACAGCCCCTACTATTGGTCCTCGCTCTGTATATTGATCTTCTATTGTGCAGGTCAAACACCACTTATATTCTAATGCTATCCTAGAGATCCATGTTGCAAATTCCTCCATCTGGTCCTCACCCTGGGCTGATTTCTGGACCAATATACATGATAATCTTATTTTACCTGTGGCAAACTCACCTTTGCCATCTATAGTGCCTGATCTCTGGCTGCAGGGGACTCAAGACTGGAACCATCAACTACTCTCTACAACTTTTCCCCCTGAAGCAGTACAGGTCATCACAGTCATTCCAGTGGTTGCCTCTCAGAATGAAGATGTACTTCGATGGGCTCCAGCAACCAATGGCAACTGCACCTCCAAAGCCATTTTCTCACATTTGCAAATTGCACAGCCTGCATAACCATTCACTTCCACCTCTAGGTTCTAGAAGTATCTCTCTAGAGGCCAACCTCATTCTACAGAAGGTTTGGAAAGGTAAAACTATTCTCCCTTTCCTCGAAACTTTTGCTTGGTGCCTTATCAGAATGGCTCTTGCCACAGCTGAACGAGCTGGGAGATTCACCTCCCACATTGATAAACATTGTGCCCCTTGTGGTGCCATTGAAAATGATGCCCATCTTTTCGTCTTATGTGATTTACCCCAGCATGTGTGGGCCAATTCCACTACACCTATGCCCCCTCACCTAATTAATCCTTAGTTAGATGGTGTGCAACACATTATTCCTTATCTGTTTTCAACTAATCCTACCGAAGATAAACTCACCAAAACTCTTTTACTTCTTTGGTACATTTGGACAGCTAGAAATGATCACCGCTTCCAAAGGAAGAGTTGGACTTCTTTGCAGGTACACAATGCGGCTGCAGCACATTTTCAAACAAACCTCTCAGCTTGGGAGGAACACATGCACTCTGATGCAAATCACAACATCTCCACTGGTCCAAACCATAACCCACATGTCGAGGATACGTATTTAGTTCGATTTCCTTCTCAATTGCAGGGCTTCAGATGCTACTCCGATGCATCAATCTCCCCAGACCAATTGGCAGTGGGAGAACGACATGCAGGATTGGGAATTTTCATTGTCAATACAGATATAACTCCCCCTATCAGCTTCTTAATCAAGGCTTCCATGCAGCGAGCATCGTCAGTCCTTGTGGCTGAATCTGCAACCTTAGCTCTGGTTGTGACTCTTATCAACAGATTGAATATCAGAGATGCTCGTCTTCTAGTGGACAATCAGTTACTTGTTAACTACATCAATGCTTCTGATCACTCTAATTCTCCTGATTGGAGGATCTCCCCTTATACCCAAATTGTCAACAATTTTATGGCAGATTCATCATCACTGGTCCACAGGATTAGAAGGCAACACAATCAAATGGCTGATTCACTAGCAAAGCAATTTGTTTCCTTATTACAACCCAATCAAGTAGATTTTTCAGGACTGTGTAAACCCTAGCCATGATCATGGGTGCCCCTTGTTACAGGCACTCCAATTTATAATCATTAATGATGTAATGGTTCTAACAGCCTCTTGCTGTTAAGTTATGAATGAAAAACTTGTTGTCAAAAAAAAAAGTTTGCACTAGCACTTTGCACCACTGCCCATTTCCAAAATCTGGAGGGAAGCTACTTACGGGATATCTCTACAAAATGTTGCAGGCCACCCAAGGGACTCTCCTATATCCAAGTTTGTCTCGAAGAACAGAGCGTGGCACCGAGGGTTCAGTTCTTCGCTTGGCTACTTGTGCAAAACCGAGAGCAATGCTGGGCCAATCTCATGCGGAAGAATGAGCCCGTTCGGTTGGCTTATGCTGATGTGTACTGCATGATTTGTTGTGAGAGGAAAATAGGCAAAATTTGCCCGAAGACACCGTTAAAAGATGACCTTTGCTGTGAACCATTGAAAAATTGTGTCGCTGCTGAGAGCCATCAAAAAATCGTGTACCTTTGCCACAAGACACTCCAACCATTATTCTACCCAATTTAACTGGAGAGACACCAGAAATGACTTATTTGCCCCTGCCTTATCTTCTTCCAGTTCCCGCAGGCCAAGTTCTTCTCCAGAAACGCATCGCACGAGCTTTCCCTCGCGAACAGGCGGCGGCGCCGATTCCTCCCGGTGTTGGATCCCTTCACGACGGCAGCAACGCCCGGCAGGGGCCCTCCTCGACGGGCAGCTGTGCCCGGCATCGGCCCTCCTCGACGGCAGCTGCGCCCGGCAGTCCCCCCGCGAAGGTTCCTCCCATCGCGTTGGGGAGGCCCGTGCTGGTGCAGCGGCCAACCCCGAGTCCGGCAGCCTCGCCGGCCGCGAGAAGGTCACCGTCATGCAGCCTGCTCCTCTACCTCGACGGCCCGCTACCGCCGGAGCCCACGTGGGAGCCCTCCAGATGTTGCGCATCACGCGGCGGCAGCAATCTGCCTGATCTCCAGCGCTGCTGAGATGAAGCGCGCGGTCGCGAGCACGGGTGCATGCGACTGCTGGAGGCGAAGTCGAGCGGAGCGCGGGAGGTGGCGGCGCAGAGCTGTCGAGCCTGCCCTGCCAACGCCGGGAGGTGAGGAGAAGATAAGGCAGGGGCAAATAGTCATTCCGAGTGGCTCTCTAATTAAATCGAATATAATAGTGCTTGCAGTGTCTTGTGGCAAATCTCTTACCTACGAAACTGGGCTAATACCGAGAACGGAGAGCGTGGCCACGTCGCGCGCATCTCTCAGCCGTCAGTTCGGGCGTATGAACGGTCCAGATCGGGTTAGTATTGACAGTTTTACAAAAAGGACCCTCAGCTTCCTCAGAATCATCACGCTGCTCGAGCAAAGGGGCTCGCCCTTCGCCGCCCCGCCCGCCGGCCGAGGGAGAAGGTGCCTCAGCTGCGCCGCCCCACAGCACAGGATTGGGGCGCAGCTATCCGGCAGAGGAGACGGGGCCCATCCCGTTGCCACACCGCCCACAACAGAAGCGGGCGTCCGTTCCTCGGCCCCACGCCGGCCATGAAGGGCGCTACAGCCGGAAATCCGCCACCGGGCTTGGAGGTCGCCGCGCCCGAAGCTCGCCCCGGCCACACCATCCATGGAGGCAGCTCGCCGCGCCTAGAGGCCGACCTCGCCCCGTCGGCCATGGAGGCCGCCACCCGCCTGAAGCCCCACGCACGAGGTGCTGGAGGCAAGCGGGTGCGGCCACACGTGGCGTCCCCGCGGGAGGCCGCGGGAGGGAGGCGGACAGCCCCACGAACACCGACCGAGCCAGCCAGCAGCTGGCCGCCTAGGCTCGTTGCGCTGGACGCTTGGCTACGCCGGTCTGGATGCCTACACCGCGTCGCCCACTGCATTTTGACCAGGAGAGGTAGGTTGTTGAGGAGAAGAATAGAGCTGGCAGCTCTGATGGACGGGAACACAAGCACCCAGGCGTCTGCTCCACAAGCACCCAGGCGTCTGCTTGCTGATGGATTTGGTGCTTCTGGAGATCGGAGTGGGTTGCATTGCTTGGTGGCCATGGACTCCTCGGTGGGAAAGAAACAAGGGGGGGAAATGAAAGCCTTGATCTGCAGCTCCCGTTCATCTGATTTTCAGCTGATTCAAGTGAGTTGCTGCTGCTAATTTCTTCCTCTAGGCCGATAGAGACAGTGAACGCGCATGTGCTGCTCTGCTGTGCCAAGATAGTACATTTTCCCCCACCGAGAGAAGATGAGAGAGAGAGAGAAAGGAGGCTGGGAGCAGGGAGAGGAGGCGGCGTGCAGCTTGATGCAAAAAATAGAAGAAGAGAGCAGGAGGTGCAAGTGGTAGTGTGTTTGTTACCTTTCTAAAAAATAACGCGAATCCTATGGTGAGAGGCCTCTCCTTTTAGTCTTCCAGCGAGACCCCTCCTCATCTCCATTCGTTTCAGATCGGACGCGCAGATGGCACGCGCGCGCCCGTCCAACTCCCCAGTCAAATTTGGCCCACTTGTCATTGTACCCCGGACGCGGCGGACGTGTGAACTCGATTTGAATTTTGGGAGCCGTGCCAAGAGATAGCGACCGCTCATTTTTTTCCACCGCTCATTTTTTCCCGTGGCCGCTCAGTTTCACAAGGCGAGGAGAGGGAGGCGAGGGAGCCGAGGGAGGCGAGGGAGCCGAGGGAGTTCCGGCGAGATCTCGTCTTCGAGCGAATCCAGATCGAGAGAGGCGAAGCTGCGGCGTCCACTGGGAGATCTCGAGAGGCGAATCTCCGGCGGCCTCCGGTGAGATCTAGAGTGGCGGCCACGGAGTCGTCGTCAAGTAGAAGGGGGGAGAAGAAGGCGTGGCGATTTCGGCGGCGGCCACTGGGAGAGATCTCGAGAGGCGAATCTCCAGCGGCCTCCGGTGAGATCTAGAGCGGCGGCCACGGAGTCGTCGTCAAGTAGAAGGGGGTAGAAGAAGGCGTGGCGGTTTCGGGGGCGTGCTGCTGGACTTGGCGACGGCGGCGGGCGACCCGAAGGGAGTGAGACGATTTGGTGGCGGCTACCAGTCTTGAAGGGAGGAGGCGGCTCGGCGGCGGGTCTCGCATCGACCTTGCGAGAGGAAGAAGACGAATCGACTCGAGGCCGTGCTATCTGACTCGGCGGCGGCGGGTCCCGAAGGGAGCGAGACGTCTCGGCGGCGGCGGCGGATCTCGAAGGGTGGAGACGATTCGGCGGCTGCGTTCCGGCGGTTGCAGGGTCTCACATCTACTTCGCGCGTCGGTGAGTGTTCATTTCCTGCTTTTCGATTTGCCATGGCGTTGGATTTTTAGTTGCTGCGTCTGGTAGTACCTGAAGACGTCACTGGATTGTTTGGTTAGAACCAAAAGATCTCATATAGATCTTTATTTTCGACATAGTGTTAGGGTTTTTAGTTACTACAGTTTTTCATCTCTTCCTTATGCTGTTTTTGTGTGATTTGCTGCGTCTGGTAGTACCTGAAGACGATTTGGTTCAAAGCCTATCCTGTCTTTGGTTAATTCTTACGCTCAGCAGTTATGATAGGTTACAAGAGATTGCATCTTATATCAGTTTTGGTTTTTTAGTAGTTATTTGTTAGGTACTATCTACCGTGCAACTGATTGAAGAAAGGAATAACACATGCTGTTTTTGTGTGATTTTCTTGTCCAATTTTGCAGTTGTAGTTGTAGTTAAAAACTAGCGTAACCACTTATTTCTGTGATGCCTCTTTTTTTGTGTGACTTTTTGTATCTTATTGATCTGATGCACTCCAATTGTTTGCTGATGTTCATTCATGTATCATATTTTTCAGTTGATAGGTTAATCAACTAAGCACCATTAATGCTGATTGGTATACATTATCGTGCATTATAGGGATTATATGGCTATGACTAATCAAACTGAATTTTATGGAATTTGATTTTTTTACAAAACAAAATGTAACTACTTGCTGCTTTACATAAAATTCAAAGTAACTAATTATTCTTTTCATGAAGTTAAAAGTAAATAATTATTCTTTCCATGAAGTTAAAAGTAACTACTTCCCCATTTTTCAGATGTATATAAAGTATCTGATTATGTTCAACCACTCTTTTTTCTTGTTATATATTCCTATACTAACTGATTACGTTTTATTCTCTTGTTGCATACACACATTACTGCATAAGTCATTGGTTCGAGAAGCTGGCAGTAAAGGAGCTTGGTAGAGGGGGTCAAGTGGGGGCTTGAGGATCTTTTTGCAGAGGAGGCAGCGAGGAGAGGAATTTTTTGTACACTCAAAGGTGATTCGTGTTTTTTTTGTTGTTGTTTACTTTGATTTTTTTCACACTCAATGAAATATGAAGTATCAGCTTGAAGATGTAACGTGCTTTTATATGCTTTCTTTTACTGCTTCAACATGTAACTACTAATCAGCTTGAACATGAATGCACCCTAGATTTCATCTGAACCACAAGAAGTAACTGATTTATTCCTTTTTATAGAATAGAATGTAACTAGACACATAATCACTTCAATAGGAAGTAACTTTTCTTAATGTGTATGATATTTTAAAAGTAACTAGTCACTAATTAACATGAGATAGGAAGCACCGTGTCAGCTCATAAGTAGTTTAGCCAGCTGTGTGATATTTTCTTTGGTAATGCTGTATGCTCACCAGTTATGATAGGTTACAAGAGATTGCATCTTATATCAGTTTTGGTTTTTTAGTAATTATCCATTTGGTACTATCTACTGTGCAACTGATTGAAGAAAGGAATAACACATGCTGTTTTTTGTGTGATTTTCTTGTCCAATTGTGCAGTTGGAGTTGTAGTTAAAAACTAGTGCAACCACTTATTTTCTGTGATGCTTGTTTTTACTTTGGAATCCAAATGGGTGAGGGGCTTCAAGGGGGGTTTCATTCAAAACTTTTTTGGCCTAATGGTAGTTCCAACCCATGTAAGCAAAGCCGACAAAAATCCACCAGAGTGGATTGGGCAGAGCGATCTTTTCCATATCGCTTGTGCGCTGTAACCGCAGTGTGGTGGCACTACATGGGTGGCTCTATCATCAGGCCAATGGTTTGTAGCTTTTTTGTTGGATTGCATAGTAAGGAAGTAATTTTTTTTAGTTTCACAATATATGTACACTATCAGGTTGTAGTTGATAAATATATGTGATCTATCAGTTGCAGTTTATTGTCGTGGAATATTCAGTTCTAGTTGATAAATATATGTGATCTATCAGTGCCATATCTGTCTATAATTGATTAGAATCTTATTTTCAGTTTTTGTTAAGGATTTTTCCAGATCTATGTGCTCTATAATGGTTTTCTGTATGTACTGTCTGTGGTTACTAGTTATCCCCATATAACTGAAAATTCAGTGTCTTAGATATATATAAGTCCCGTGTATATTTTTACATACATTTTATGTACCCCTAAGAAGTAAATAAAATGGTACTTTTATAAAAAAATAATGTAACTTAACATATAATCAGTTCAGTATAATGTAACTTAACATATAATCTGTTATAAAATGTAAAGTAACTTAACATACACTCTGGTTCAGTAGGAAGTAACTAGGCTTCTATTTTCCAACACACAATAAGTAACAAGATTTAGTTTTACATAGATCACACAGTAACTAATTATATCTGTACATTTTCTTCTTATTTTCAGCAAAGTCTACCACCATGAAGTCACCCTCCAAGAAATGTGGTACATCTGGTGAGCAATCCGGTAGCAAACAACATAAGTACAAGACTAGGAGCAATCTTGGACCCAAGGCTACCAAAATGAAGAAACAAAATGAGGGGACATCTAATCAGAAGGTTTGTTGTGCTTCGTAGCTTCTTTTATTCTGCTGCTAGACCCACAATCCATTTTTTGCTAACTACTTTGCATTCTACATTTTGTTTTTCATCTCAGCAAGATAACAATCGAGGCTCCCCCATGACACTGGTTAAGCTGTATGAAGGCATGTCTGACCACCAGCGTCAAATGATTGACAGTGCTGGTTTTGGTGGCCTACTCAACTGTCGCTGCTCCCAAGTTTTCCCCGAGTTGTGCCACTTTTTACTAGAGAGCTATGATCCAGTTTACTCAGCATTGGTTTTTCCTGGAAGAGGTTTGATTCCGATCAATGAGGCAACTGTTCATAGGGTCATGGGAATCCCAATGGGTGCTACAACCATTGATTGCAACATCGACGTAGCTGCCACCAGTTTTATGCTAGCTGAATTTGGAGTTTCGAATGGCAGCCAACCAAAAATTTCACAGCTGGCAAAGATGATCAAGGGAAATAAGAATGCTGACAATAAGTATCTAAGGAATTGGACTCTTCTTGCAGCCTGCTCCTGTATCACCCCCACCTTTAGTACTAAAGTCAGCCCCAGGCTATACCCTGCTGTCATTGACTCATCTGCAATCGGGAACTTGAACTGGTGTGAGCTTGTCCTCAGAGTCTTGAAGGACTGCCGGCAAGGTGGTCCTAAGAAACACTCCTTCAAACCTTGCCTGACTTTCTTACAGGTAATGGTAACTCTCCTTTTGTGTGGTATTTTTTGAACATTTGCAAACCATCCTTTTTTTAAAATTCATATCTAAATCTATGACTCCTACTTTTTTCGCAGATCCTTTATCTTGACTCTTTGGAATCTGGTTTGCGAAGGGTTTCACCAAGAGGATGCCGTGTGAGTGCATGGACTACAAATCTCGTTAAGAAAGCAATAGCACTGGATACTAAAGCTGATGGCTCCTTTGGCGCACTACAGGTATCCAAACAACACTTGTTATTTTTCCCCTTTTTTCCTGCCTTTTTGCAACATTTATAAGTTCAAATCTCTGGTTTCTTTTACTTTCATTTCAAACATCTCTTAACAATTCTTTTTCTTTGTATTTTGTTTTCAGCTAAAGCCAGATTTTGCTGGCCAAGATAACATGTTATTTGGACAACCACTCCAACTGGATGCATTCATCGCCAAAAACGTCCCTGAGTGCTTTGGGCAACAGGTATTATCTGGTCTTGTTTTTTTAAATTTCTTTAGCTTACTGTATGATGTAACTTTTACTTATATTCACTGCAATAATAAGTAAACACTTGCTTAAAAATATTCCACCCAAAGTAATTTTAAGCTTACTGTTACTCACTTCTATGTGAATTAATGATATCTGGACGTAAGATGATAACTTTACTTTTCATAAATAAGTAAACTGATTGCTCTACTGTATTTGATGCAAATTAACTTTTTAATTAGCATACGCATTGATATATTTGTGAGTATCTAAATTGTTTGCTGAAACATTATTTGTACTGTTTTTTGTTGCAGGAGCGGGATAAAGCAAAACGAGTTGTTCGTGAACTGTGTACTGGCTTGTCAATGCTAGTCACCAATTTTCTGCATGGGTTTTACCAGCCAACCGCCTCGCAATTTGGTGCTGGTATTCATGGTGGTCAACAAGAAGATAGTGAAGGAGATGATACTGACCAGGAACATTTTTCTGAAGAAGACGAAGACAGAGCTGAAGATGAAGAGGAAGAACCACTTGATGAAGGAGCTGAAGACGGAGCTGATGATGAAGAAGAAGAAGTACCAGGTGCGAATTATCATGCCAATTATATTCAATGGGACATTCTTCCTTCTCTTTACTTTTTTATATGCATTTTTATACTTTTTCAACTAAAATTTAGTTATGTCATGTATTTGCAGCTCTTGAAGTAATTTATAGCAAAAATCGAGGGCGTAATGGTGCTGCTATGGATAATCAGAAGGAAGGAAGGATTAGTGCTGCTACGGACAATCGGAATGAATCAGGCCATGAAGTGAATCAGCTGGCTGGTACTTTCTTTTTGACACTTCTCCTTTTTTATAGTTAGAGAATTGGTATATAAATTTTTTTCTTTTTGACACTGTCCGCATCCCACAAAAGTAGCTATAACTTAATTTTGGTGTAGCAGAAAGTAACTTTTAAATATAATTAATTCTTCTAAAGGTAACAATTATTCAGATTACACACATAAGAAGTAACAACTTTTGATTTTACATATTATTTTGAATAGTAAGCACTTCTGCTTGCTTTTTAGCTGCAAGTAGCAGTGCAACTGCAGCACTATGTAATTCTTGGTAGTGGGCAGTTAGGGATGTAAGCGGGGCAAGATCCAAAATTAGATTTTTAGGCATTCTTTTTTCTGCAGAACACCTGTATTTTTTGCTTGCTAATGATTTTATTGTGGTAGCAAAAAATACTGTTTGCTACTATATGCTAGATGGCTGGTTCTATTTTGTTGAGAGAGAAAAAAATAGTTGCTATCTGGTACCCTTAATCATTCAGTTTTGTTTTAGCAGAAAGTAACTTTTAAATATAATTAACGTTTTTTAAAGGTAACATTTCCTCAGATTATAAACCTATATAAGTAACAACGCTTGTTTTACATATTTTTTAACTAGTACATTTTTATTTGGTGGAAGTTTAGTGGTTTTTGCTTTGCTTTTTTTTAGCTGCAAGTGGCAGTGTGGCCTGCAGCACTATGTAAATTTTGGTAGTGGCAGTTAGGGGATGTAAGCAGGTGCCCGGTCCCCTGCCAACCTGTCAGGGAGGGGGGGTGGGGTCAACCTGCAAATTTAGCTTTTTTAGGCGTGCTTTTTTCCGCAGAGCACTATGTAAGTTTTTTTGATTTTGGGATTGAACTGATGAAATAATGCTGGTGGTGGAGCTATTCTGATGACGCACTCCATACACTCATCTACATACACAACTCTTAGGAGCTCCTGCCCCTTTGCTGCTCCCAAAGCTTTTTAGCCGCGCCATGTGTAACTCCCCCCATCCTTTTTCACTGTGTTTTTGTAGGTCCAGGTGCACTTTTTTTTGTGCCTCTGCTGCCCTGCCTCTTGATTGCTGCCTTTTGCTGTCACGCATGCACCAACCTATTGCTTCTTGCCTATTCTAAATCACAAACGATAGCAAACAGGCTCAAGTGGGGGGTTGTAAAACATGCAACACCTGCTGCAGAACACCCCCTAGTAGTGTTGACCAGCAGCAGTGGATAGTACCACTATCTTTACAGCTAGGCTTAAGCCACCATTCTTTTTCTTCAAAACAGTGGTGCATCAAGTTAATGATCATAGTCATCCACCCCCCTTGTTTTTAAAAATCTGCTGCAATTTACATATTGTACAAATAAAGTAACCATGGTTTTTGTTTATTGTTTTTTTCCAGTGAATGTAACTAATGCAAACTCACTACCCAATGCTGATGAGCAACTTCTTGCTTATGATATCGGAGAAGCACAAGGGCTTGAATCTGAAGTCCCACAAACCCCAGATGATGCTGAAACTGAGGGAAAACAAGCACTAGTTGATGAGGATGTAACCAACGAAGGATTATTCTGTACACAAGCTTCGGTGCATAGCTTTATTAGCTTGGGTATGCCAACCCAGCTAACTCAACCTGCAGCAAGCATCATGGATAATGAGATTGACACAGGTCTGTTTGTTTTTCAAGTATCTTTTTTACCAAAAAGTAACATGCATTGTATTGGTCTGCCCTATTTTAGTAAATTAGTGCCACTTTTCAGTTCTACGTGAAGTAACTTGCCAGCCCATGCAACACTACAAGAAGTTGATATTGGAATAAATTTAATAAAATCAAGGAAGTAACCCACACCTAGATTTTTTTTCGTGCAAAGTGAGCAAGCAGTGCTTTTGTATTTGGGTACTGGTTGTGTGTATTAATCCTTTTTTTAGTTAGTATATGATGTAAAATGGTTTCAAATAACAGACTGTTCAATGTTATCCCTTTCACAGACAATTTGTTTTAATTTCTAAAATTTTTTTTGTGCCATCCATGACTGCATTTCATTATATTTTAAAAACATCAAATTAATTCATTGCCTTATGATATCTTTTTAAGGTTAGACAGATGACCACTGACATCTACATAAGACGAATAAATCTGTTCATGTTGATACTATGCTTTCATGTGTAAATTTACTGTAGTATAGAATATAAATGCAGAATTAGTTACTTCCTATGATATTTGCATATGTGTTATGTTACTTTGTATGCAATATAAATATATTATTAGTTACTTCTAATTTAGACTAGTTTTGCTGTAAGTTACCCCTATACAGTAAGTTACTATCGTTAGCTAAAAAAATAGTGAAATGGCAGAGAAGGTAACTGCAAATTTTTACTAATGGCAGTGACAATAAAATCAGTAAAAATGATTTTAATTTGTAGGTTTAAAAACAAACTTTCGTCGAGAATGACAATGAAGTATAAAAAATTGGTTATCTTAATCATATCCTAACTCTAAAGTTCAGTTTTTAGGAAGTGTTAATAGTGTAGTGCTTCAGGTGTACAAGCATACTAAGAAATATGTTTAATTTTTTGAAGAGTATACGTTCATGTCTTACTATAAAAATATCTAATTTACTTATTTGTGGGACTGAGTGTATAGTAAGTTACATCCTAAGTAATAACCAATACAGAACCAGTTACTTATTTGTATCATTGAATATATGCTTTAGATACTTCTTGTATCATTTTTTGCAGATTCGTATTGTGATTTTTTAATGAAACACTTTAAACTGAATAAGTTATTTAATAGGGTTTTTTCTTTTCTTTTTTTTGCAGGAAGTGATAATCTTGTAAATGAAGTGACACAGAATATTAAGGTGATGGATCTGCAGACTACCGTTTCTGACAAGTGTGTTTTAGAAGACCTTGAGCTTCAGTTGGCAGAATCAGTATCCAAAATAAAGTTTCAGAAGAGGAAACTTGTTCATATAGAAGAAACAAGAGATGGCAAGATAGCAAAGGCACAAGTTGACACTGAAGGGCAGACAGCTTGTATCTTGGATACTGAGATGGATAAAGGAACAGGCAGCCATGCAGATGAGCCCATGACTAGTCAGCAATGTGATGATAGCCCTCACAAGCTTGGACGCCTCCTGTCATTCAACTGTACCGGATCTGACAGTAAAGAAAAAGATGAACCTCCAGCTCAATTGCAGTCTGCAGCTGCATGTTTGAAGGAGGAAAGTCTTGGAGGGTTTTCATTTGAGGCACCATCTTTTAGCTTGGGGATCAGTGATACATCATCTCAAGATACGAATATCCAATCTCAAGAAGATCTTAGCAAGAAGCCCCGTCGCATGATTTTCAGAAGGAATTTGCAGCTACCCGCCTGCCCTCCAAGTGATGGTTCAAAGGCAAGTGCCCAAGTCCAAGAGCATGGCGTCATAGTTAAGCAAGCAACAGAAGCTCAGGATGATAGCAGGGTCATTATTATTGGTTCTGAAAGCCAAGAGCATGGTGTCCAAGGCAACCCAATCCAAGTTGACTCCCAAAGTCAGGATGATCAGCACCAGACCAAGGCCGCATTCATCAGCCAATACATAACTGATGAGGAGCTCCTTACACTTGATCCTACATACACCCCAAATGTCGTTCAGCCTATTGCTGTAACTGCAGTCAACAAGGAAATTACCAGAGCCAAGTGCATTGCAAAAGATGACGGGATCACTCCTGTTCCACATGTCCGTCATCAAAGGGTTACCAAGCCAGCAGCATGGAAGAAATCATCGTACATTGATTATGACAAGAAGAATGCATATACAGTCTCCAGATTTGAACAGGACGCATATGATCAGATAACAAGATTTGGAAGGCATAATAGATCCAAAAAGAACAGGTACGCTACTATCTTTGTTCAATTTGCATTTTTTTCTGGAACACAAGTACTGTGTTGTTTGGTGGCGCAAACGCCTTAGCTAGCTTTTTTTTCTGGAACAAGCTGAAATGGAGTTTTGTAACATAAGCTAGTATGTTATTACTTGAACGCAATAATCACATTACCATGTGAAGTAGCTTAGTGATCATCATCATTCCATGAGGCCAACTGATTAAATTTACCCATTTAGTTGCATCATGATGTACATCAAGAACTGATAAAAAGCACACCCCCATGAAAAAATAATCTTTTTATTTTTGTTGAATATACATTTTTTCATGTATTTATTTGTCATAAGTGCCCATTTTCTTTTTTTAGTTACATAATAGTAAACTATGGTGATGTGCATACCACTGTGTGTGATTTCGCCGAGTCCTTGAAGCCCAGAGGAGAACTTTCCAATGAGACTGCAGATTGTATGCTCCACATTCTAAAAGACCAACTAAAGCCAAAAGGAAAATTTGTAATGTCCCATAGGATTGTTGTAAGTTTCTGAGCACTCATACATCTTGTTGACACAATAAATTTATCAGATATCTGTTTTTTACGCTGAGCAACAAATTCTGATTTTATTCCGATAGACTTTCGCCATGTCTGGTCAGCTAGAAAGGAGAGAAATGAAGAGCAGTTTCAACTTCTCCAACCGCCTGGATCACTATAATCTGGTTAGTAGTCACCTGTCTTTTGATATTATTTTTTCTCCACATGTTTTTTTCCGATCAACTAGTCCATGATGTTCTTGTTTCTTTTTATCTTTTTTTCAACAGGTTTTCTTCCCTGTACTCCAAGCTTATGAATCTGAGTGCAACAGTCACTGGTTTCTGTTGGTGCTAAACTTAAGGGCTCAGCGCTTTGAAGTGATGGATTCCATTAGGGACGCAACAAATCAAGATCTTCTAACAATCTCCAAAAAGATTATGCACAACATCAAGGCTTTGTGGAAGGAGCATCATGGGAACTCAAAACTTGACATCAGCTAGTATGAGCTTCTTTATGTTGATGCTTCCAAGCAAAGCACCGTGTAAGCATCACAGGGCACTCAAGTTGCTTTTTTTTCGCTGCATGCTCTTTCTTTTTTTTCATCAGCAGCCGTCCTTAATTCTAATCTCTACTAGCAGCTAGGAAGTAATTACTACCTTATTTTCATGATATAGCAAGTAAATTGCTTTTGTTTTCTGAATGGACTTCAGTGATAATTTATATATCTCTATAGGCTAACCAGAGGCAAGCTTAATGTACCATAGGAAGTAACTTTGCCACATATGTAGTCTCATAAGAGATAACTGATTCTATAATCATATTCTATACAAAGTAACTTATCATATATTTTTAGTGACACAAGAAGTAAAAAATTCTTAATGCTGAAGTCCCGAAGTAACTTTTAGTGCTGATGTCCTGAAGTAGTTACTGATGTCCTGAAGTAGTTAAAAAAATTATGAATGTTGAAGTTCTGAATGTTGATGTTTTTGAAGTAGTTTATAGTGATGAAGTCTTAACTTGTATATATTTTAGTGACACAAGAAGTAACCTTTCATTGTGTTAACTTTCTTTTCTTTTTAATTCCTTACAGTTATGATTGCGGATACTATATGCTGAAATTCATTGAATACTGGGATGGTAAAACCATGCCACTAATTGACCAAACAGACATGCATAATATCAGAATAAAATTGATGTCAACAATGCTCTATTACAAGACTAATCTTGTCACTTGGCATCAAGTGCTTAAGAATTAAGAAAGGTAACAATGCTCTCTTTTTTTCCTGAAAATGCCATGGCAGATCTGCTGCGTATATCATCATAACATGGCACCTTTATATTTTTCTGGTTTGTGTTGTGGTATCTTTTTTAAAAACTGATGCTTTTGTTATAAGAAATCTGCCCTAGGAAAAGGAAGTAACCAAAACCACCGACCCACATAACTGCAAAGTAAATTGTGCTAATATAGAATATTACAGGAAGTAACTTCCAAAATTATAAGGCATAATAGCCATTATAGCGTTCTCTACCCCCTAGCTAAGGGATGGAAGAAGTGTATTTTGATATATAAAGCATAGTTACAGCAGGAATAAATTATAATAAGTCACACAAGTGATGGAATATGTGTTCCTGATGTAACAAAGTAAAGTTACATGAAGCAAACAAAAACCATCCTGCCTATGCTGCTGCAGTCATTCTACTTCTTATTCAATTTGCTGTCACACTTGTCTGCCATGTGCTGTTTTGAACCACAAATCCGGCAAACTGGATTTTTCGGCGCGCCTTCCAGATTAAATCATGGCTTCCTTCTTGTTGAAATGGGCCGCCCCTTAGGTTTGTACAATGGAGGGTCATTCACCTTGCTAGCAGCTTCTTCATCCGCAGCAGTCTTCTGCTTTTTAGAATTCTTCAGCCTGAAGGATGTAAGCTCAGCTTTCATCTCCTCCATGTGCTTCCTGATAATCCCTGTAGCCTTCTCACTGGTGCACGCTAGTTTTGCAACTTTTGCAAACTCGTTGCACATGTCAACATACCTAATTGTCTTTAGGGGCTGCTTCTGATTCGGCATCGTGCTCTTATGCTCCACCCGACTTTCAGAAGGTAGCTGCGATTGATCTACATCAGGCAGAGTTGCAATAACCCCTGCCCCATTCGACCATCTGCGTAGCAAGTAAGCAGCTGGGATCTCTTCAATGTACAGTTGTGTCATGATTTTAAGGATGTGACAGCAAAGTATCCCATCCCTCTTCATCTTCGAACACTCACAAGCATAACTTCTCGCATCCACATCAGCATACACCATGTATGCTCTCCGTCCATAGCCAGGCACAAATCCTTTTGTTGGGGTCAGCGTGTAGGTTTTATCAGCAAGGCATGTTATCTTGTAGCTAGTCGACTGCCTCAGCTCATGCTGAAACTTGAAGTATATTGGCCTTGTGTAGAACTCGCAGACCTGCTCTTCAAAAGGATATCCACTAGATAACTGGCTTGGCACCTTCTCCAGTGAAGTAAAATCGTTTTCATGCTCAGTACTCAAAAGTTTCTCCTGGATCTTCATGTATTGTTTGACAAAATTCAGTATGCTCATCTGTGGGTTCACATACTGCTTAAGGACTGCATTGAACCCCTCGCTGCGTGCCGTGCTTTGTATGAAGGGGAAGAAATTTTGGTTGTAGTATGCAGGTATAAAGCACTTTCGCAGCTCAAACAGATACCTCAGATGACTATTAGCACCAGCTTCATGCTTTTGTATGATAGCACTCATTAAGTTCTGCAGCAAGCCCGGGTTTTTTTTTTCAAGTAGGTACCCAGAGGACCCTGCACCTTGTTAACAATGTGCCATCTACAGTTTCTGTGAACTGTATGGGGAAACACCTTTGCGATTGCTGTCGCCATAGCTTGGTCCTGATCAGTGATGATTGTCTTAGGAGGGACGCCACCCATTGCATCTAGGAAGCAGTTAAACAGCCACTCAGAGCTTTCTACCGTCTCATCCTTCATAAAACCGTAGCCCAGCTGGATTGTCTGTCCGTGGTTGTTTATCCCAACAAATGGTGCAAATGGCATCTTATACCTATTCGTCATGTATGTAGTGTCAAATGAGATACAATCACCAAACTCCTTGTACGCTTGTCTGGCTGTTCCATCTACCCAGAACAAGCTCCTCACCCTGTCTTTCTTGTCCATGTCCACCTCACAATAAAAGGCTGGATCATCCTTCTTTAGCTTTCCATAGTAGGACAGCGTTTCTGCCATGTCTTCATATCTTGACCCTCTCCCAAGTTTTGCCTTGTAGTTAGATAAATCCTTCTTCACAAATGGAGTAAATTTATGCCCTCCATAAATCTCTGTCATAATTTGCATCATCCTGCCAGAAGAAATGTTTGCACCGTGCAGCAGCTCTATAAACCTCCTCTCCTCTTCTGGAATTCCCCTATGCGACCGTAGGAACCTCTTCAGCTCAAACTTGTCACACACGGGATGGTTGTGATCCTCATGGAAGGTTGTAACGTGTCATCTCCCATCTCTTTTTTTCAAAGTTAGTCTTGCAGTACACCCAGTTTTTACAGTCTTGTTGCGCTTCCTCTGCTTCACAACTGGCCCATCATTGTCCTCCACGTTTGACCCGTTCTTGTTGCACATAAACATAACCTTGTCCTTATCCCCTTGCTTGTCCTTCTTCTTGGAACTGCCAATTTTGATAGAGAACCCGACTTTCTTTGCATACCTGTTGTAAGCGCTTTTGGCATCCTCCCATGTGTCATACACCATGGAACTAAGTGTAAAAGGATCAGACGGCGAACAGATTACGTCCTGCGACTGTGACTGAACCTCATCACCACCATCTGACTCCTCACTATCAAGTGTCTGCCCAGTGGCAACCGTGCACTGCAGCGTGCTGCCTGTGTTGCCTGAGCACACACTGACAGTTTGTAACTCATCACCAGTAGGTAATTCTGCAGGAACCAGTGCATATGGCTGACTAGATTCTTTCAAGAGCTGATTGCCATCTTCGACCCACTCATCCTCTTGTAGAGGCACATTTAGGTCAAACATATATTCATTCCTGGAAATGCATAAAACAAAGTAGGGATCAACACAAGTCCACACACAGTTCAGAGGATAAAAAGTTATATTGTTTCTCGCATTTACTTTTTTCTTTCATATTTTTATGATGTATTTTTTGTGTTTGCTTAACTGTTCATTTGAATGTTACTTCTATCAACTCCCTGCTGATTTGATGACGGGCCATCTAATTGTAATCTGTTTTTGTTTTTTTTCAGTTCTTTCAGGGATCTAAATCTGATGCACAGGGGCTTAATTTTTTAGTGAAATCCAAAAACGAAGAGACCAATTTTTTCCAAGTGAGTTTTGATGTACAGGGAATAAATTCGCACCATGTAATCAAGATGTGTGGCTGAATCCATGGAAACTAGCTCGAGCATAAGGGATGAAAGACACCAAGGGAAACATAAATCTGTTGAATATGCTGTGTTACTTTCCTGTTACATACTAGGGTTTGGATACTAGCCAAGGTACTTTTCCTGGTGCAGAATTGCTCAGATCTGTCTTCACTTGTTTGATGAAGAAGAATACTAACTTGTATAAGAGTTGCTTCCGATTTGCTGCTCGTTTTGATCTTCTGATTTATCCTCCTGATTCATGGCTGGAATCGTGGAGTTTGTCGCTGCGGCGGCGGCCTATTCGACGCCGCGCTACGTCGCAGCTGCTCCAGGCTTCTCTGGCCGTGTGTTTTTTTCTGCCAATATTGAATGTACTTCTCTTCCTGGGCCGGCCCATTTTCCCTGGGTTGCCGGCCAGTTACTTTTTTCTTTTTCTTCAGTTACTTTCAGCGTTTCTGTCCCTTTTCCCGCCCGCAGTTCGGTTCTTTCCCAAGGGATTCGATTTTCCCGCGCAATTTCTTTCCCGCGCGTGTTTTTTCTTTCTCGCACGTGGCGCGGTCTTTTCTTTCCCGCGAGCGGCGTGGCCCACACCTCCCCCCCCCCCCCGCGCGCGCCTCTCAAACCGAACCCCAGACCGAAACGGAAAGGAAGAAAGAGAAACGTAGGAAGTTGCCATATATGGAGGGCTCTCCACGTAGCGCTAAAAGGAGAGGCCTCTCCCTCTAGTCGCGTCCAAAAAATAAATGGCTACTCCTACCTCCTGCAACAAGAAATAAAACAACTACCTAAATAAATTTAATAATATTGGATCAATTAGAACTTACACCAAAATAAAAATCGGCAACGCCTTACTATAACACTGTATGTAACATGCAAGATGACGAGATAAGACTTGCCATATGGAGAGACATGTCAAAATACAAACCCGGTCTGAAAGATGGAAAAGAAACTACAACATAAATGGATCATAAAAGAAATATAGGTTCTATTTGTTTCTAAATGTGTTTTTTGTGTTTCTTCGATTTAGACTCGAGAACATTAAAATTTTTAGGTTCACACTAAAAACATCCGGAAGTAAAAACTATATCAATAATAGTTGCAACACATTCAAAAAGTGGAGAGCCTCCTCTACCCTTCTAAAAAAGAATAGGTGACACCAAATCATTGAAGGAGACATGCAGCCTATTCATTTTGCTGGTGGTTGGTTGCTGGTGCTGATTTATTCCGAGAGAAAAATACTACTGCCTGGTAGCTCGTGGCTGATTTGTTCTGAGAGAAAAATACTGCTGACTGGTGGCTGATAAGACAGACGAACAGAGCCCAACATGTACTTTGTCAATATCCAGCTTTATAATGTTGTCGTCCCTCACTGAATGTATTTCTGTTTTGCAACGTTACTTAGCAGGTAATGCACCTTCTGCTGTTTGCGTGATTGTCCATGCTAGAATTGACTTAATTTTAGCAGGAGGCAGGAGTGAAAATGGTTTAAATATTGCCAGCTGATTTGCTAATTTCTTGTTGTAGATTTCAAAGCAAACGGATCGACTGCTAATAAATCTCGCAATAATTTAAAAGGAAATGCAATACAAACCAAATAACTCCGCTAGACCGTACAAATGCAAAGGAACTACATCAAAATTAGACTCAAATAAAAATAGCCTCACCACTGGCTACCCGCGGCACGGTTTTTCGATGTCTCTGAGCAGTGACACACTTTTTCAATGGTTCACAGCAAAGATCACCTTTTAACGGTGTCCTTGGGCAAATTTTGCCGAGGAAAATATTACGTTAGAATCGAAATAAGCCGAGAATAGAACAGCTGAACATGCTCAATATAATCACGAAAGCCGTTTGTGGGGTGTGTAGGACAACAAAAGAAACAACATGCACATCATCTTCCAGTGCTCTTTTGCTGCGCCCTGAGGTTCACCCTGCCGGAGGAGAGATCAGCACAGCTACGATCGACAAGCTCCCGCATCCAACTCACGCCTCCAACAAACACTTTGACACCCTTGTTCTGCTATGCTGCTGGCGGTTGTGGAAACGCCGGAACGGTGTGGTCTTTAGAGAAGAGCAACTATCTGGCTAAGTACTGATGGCTTGCAAAGCAGATGCAACACTGTGGCGGTGCCGGATAAAAACTGCAGATGCCTCGGTCTGTGATGAATAGTGTAATTTGTTTTCTTCTTTTTTTTCTCTTTTCTCTTTTCTTTTTTATTATATTTTTTTACTCCCCTAAACTCTAGACTACATTAGTACCTACCTTCTTGGCAGCTCCCCCATGCTTAGACGATGTGGAAACTTACAATGCACGGATAGAAAAGGCTAGCAAAAAGATAGATACACAAAAACGGAATGACCAGCTTCTTAGTCTCGAACCAGAGAAATCAAGCCTTGAATCAATGCACCCAAAAATAAATCTTGTACACTAAGTTTTTGCACTCAATTAAATATAAGGCTTTGGATAGGTTGAGCAACATGCAAGTGGTATTAATGACAAGGTTAGCATAACTTTTAACAACAAAAATAAATCATCTTTAACCCATCCAAAATTGAGAGCATGAGAAAAACTATGGGCCTTTGTCTTTATGATAACCTCCACAAAGGATTAAGCTAGCATTTAAATTTAATTTCAGATTTGCATTAATGAGAGCATTTGCTTAATCATGCATAAAGCAAGCACAAAGACGAACAAAGCGGCAACGATCATCATATATCAACTTGGCATAAATTTCCATCCTCACCAAAGGTCATGAGTAGGGGGCAATATTTATTCATGATGATTTGAAGCAAAAATTACTACTAACACGCATGCTGAAAATAAATAAAGTAGAAAGTTATTTACAAACTTACCTTGTTTTCGTCGTTTGCCTTGACGATCCGGGTCACCATCCAAGGTGTAGACGTCAATGTATTTAATGGGCATAATGTCAGGCTCTAGGAATACCTTGAGTCGTTGTCCATTCACAACATATTGATCTCCTTTGGCGTCCATGATTGTTACCGCTCCCGATGGTGGCACTGAATGTACGACGTATGGTCCATCCCATTTGCTTTGCAATTTTCCTTTGCCGAAGACCTTGTATTGAGAATTGTATAGTAGGACCTTGTCTCCTTCCTTGAATTCCTTCTTATGCAATCTTTTGTCGTACCATCTCTTCATCCTTTCTTTATAGATGCTAGCGTTGTGATATGCTTTCAATCTTAGCTCTTCAAGTTCACTTATTTGAATCCTCCGCTTTATTCGTGCCGCATCAATATCAAGATTCATCTCCTTTATTGCCCAATAAGCCTTGTGCTCTAGTTCTACCGGTAAATGACATGTTTTTCCATAGACAAATTGATAAGGGGTCATACCTATCGGTGTTTTATGTGCAGTCCGGTATGCCCACAACGCTCCGTCTAGCTTCTTTGACCAATCTTTTCCTCCTTTAGTCACCGTCTTCATGAGGATTCCTTTGAGTTGCTTGTTCGATGTTTCCGCTTGGCCATTTGTTTGTGGATGATAGGCCGTAGACACCCTATGCTCAATTCCCAACTTTGCCAAGCATCTTTTAAAATCCTTGCCAATAAAGTGTGATCCACCATCACTTATTAAAATTCTAGGAACGCCGTATCGAGGGAATATCACCGTCTTGATCATTTGAATGGCCTCTTCCGTAGATGCTTTCCGACATGGGATTGCTTCAACCCATTTTGATACATAATCAACTATGACCAAGATGTGTTCATATCCATTCGAGTTCACGAATGGTCCCATAAAGTCAATGCCCCAAACATCAAATAGATCAATTTGCAAATTATAATTCAGCGGCATTGCATTCCTTTGTGATATATTTCCACTCCTTTGGCATTCCGGGCAAGTTGCAACAAACCTTTTAGCATCCTCATGCATCTCAGGCCAATAGAATCCGCTTGCCCATACCTTTGCTTGTGTTCTAAAATGTCCATAGTGTCCTCCATATTCCGATGAGTGGCATTTTCTTAGAATTTCTTCTCTTTCTTCCCGCAGCACACATCTTCTTAGCACTCCATCATCTCCACATCTATATAGGTATGGTGCATCCCAATAAAATTTTCTACTTTCGGCAATTACCCTTCTTTTAGCATTTTTGTCCAAGTGATCTAATGGCATCTTCCGTAGGCATCTTATGATATCATGCATCCATCCTCCCCTATCAAGTATTCGATATAGATGGTCATCTCTCATTCTATCTTCAATTATCTCCATCCCATCATCTCCATGGTGCATCCTTGATAGGTGGTCGGCTACAACATTGTCCGACCCTTTCTTGTCTCTAATTTCCATATCAAACTCTTGTAATAATAGAATCCATCTAATCAAACGTGGCTTGGCATCTTTCTTAGACAAAAGGTACTTGATTGCAGCATGGTCGGTGTACACGATCACCTTCGAGTTCACAATATAAGATCTGAATTTTTCAAATGCGAACACCACGGCAAGCAATTCCTTCTCCGTAGTTGCATAATTCACTTGAGCTTCATTTAAAGTTTTACTTGCATAATAAATTGTGTGTACCTTCCCTTCCTTCCTTTGTCCAAGAACAGTTCCAACGGCATAATCACTTGCATCGCACATTATCTCAAATGGTAAATTCCAATCGGGAGGTTACATAATTGGTGCACTTATGAGAGATTGCTTCAACGTCCGGAAAGCATGCAAGCATTCTTCATCAAATTCGTATTCCACATCTTTTTGGAGAAGCCGTGTCAATGGCTTGGTGATCTTTGAGAAATCCTTTATAAATCTTCTATAAAATCCGGCATGCCCGAGAAAGCTTCTTAATGATTTGATATTTGTCAGAGGTGGCAACTTTTCAACAGTTTCAATCTTAGCTTTGTCCACCTCTATTCCTCTCTCAGAGATTACATGTCCCAAGACTATCCCTTGTTTCACCATAAAGTGACACTTCTCCCAATTAAGCACTAGGTCAATTTCTCCACACCTTTCAAGAACTTTTTCCAAATTTTTCAAGCAACTTTCAAAACACGTACCATGCACTGAGAAGTCGTCCATGAATACCTCCATAATTTCTTCAATAAAATCCGAGAATATAGCCGTCATGCATCTTTGAAAGGTAGCCGGTGCATTACATAAACCAAATGGCATTCTTCTATATGTGAAAGTTCCATATGGACATGTGAAGGTTGTCTTTTGTTGATCATCCGGGTGAATGGGAATTTGCATGAACCCCGAGTACCCATCAGGGAAACAAAAGTAAGAATGTTTAGCTAACCTTTCAAGCATCTCGTCGATAAATGGTAACAGAAAGTGATCCTTCCTTGTTGCCTTGTTCAACTTTCTATAGTCGATGCACATTCTTCATCCGGTCACGACCCGTTGCGATATCAACTCATCCTTCTCATTCTTCACAACAGTTATTTCTCCTTTCTTTGGTACACAATGCACCGGGCTCACCCATTCACTATGTGGCACAGGGTATATTATTCCGACATCCAACAATTTGATCACCTCCTTCTTCACCACCTCACGCATGGCATGACTCAATCTTCTTTGATGCTCGACAACGGGCTTGCATTGTTCTTCAAAGTGGTATGCGGTGGGTGCAAAAGGCTGGACTAATACCTTTCAAATCACTTATCGAGTACCCGATCACCTTCTTGTGTTTTCTCAATAAATTCAGCAACTTATCCATCTCCTCCGGACTCAATTCATCACTCACAATGATCGGGTACGTCTTATCGGCTCCCAAAAATTCATACTTTAATCCCTTGGGAAGTGACTTTAACTCAATATCGGGCACTTCGGGTTCTTGTTGTTGCAAGTCTCCAATATCTTCATAATTTTCTTCATCCAAGCTTCCATCTTGTGCCTTCAACACCTCGGTTGCTTCCGCTAGTTCTTTGTCTTGATCATCATACATAACATCATTCTCCATTGCTCATTGGAGAGGGTCCTTAAAAGTATTAATGAAACAAAAATCCTCTACCTATTCATTATCAAGAGGTAGAGGTAAAGCAATACGAGAAGCGGGTAGAAAATCATATGTGAATTTAGTTCCATCTAGATCAATAGTAACTCTACCCTTTCCGGCATCAAGAACGACATTGACCAACTTAAGAAAAGGCCTACCAAGAATTATATCATCATGTTCATTATGGCAAGCATCAATTATGAAAAAGTCGGTTGGAATAATTTTACCCGAGATAGCAACATCTAAATCTCTAAGCACACCCAAAGGTCTTGTCGTTCTACCATCTCCCATGATTAATTTTATTTGTGTTGGAGCAAGATTTAAAGTTTTACTAAAAAGCTCATAATAAATTTTGGAAGACATCACACTAACATGGGCTCCTATGTCACATAATGTTGCAACTTATGTGAGGTGTCGGTAGAGGGGTACCTTCGACATGATCGGCTCCTATCGCGTACACTTCGGCTAGGTGTGCATATGGCGAGTCCTCCGGCTTCACTCCCATAATCCTCTTTACTTCGGCAATGTGGTCCGGATCTACCTCTTCATCCTCATTGAAAAGTATTTGAATAATTTCTCCGGCCGATTCTTTGTCCAACTCGTACCCCGAGTGTCTCTCCTTCGGAAAGTTGAATTCTATAGCTCTCGCCGACTCTTTTTGGTTTGGGTATGGTCTCCTCTTGTTGAATATTTCTTCAAAGTTAATTGGGATCCAATTCATTTGTTCAAACTCCTTTAATGGCTTTGCATTCGCCAAACTTCTTCTTTGTACCTCTTCGAGCTTGCGAATTTTGATGTCTTGGATTGGTCCTCCTTCATTGTGGGTTGCCCCTTCAATCTTTTCTTGCCTTGCTTCTTCTTTCTTCACTTCCGGGGTTTCTTTTCTTGAAATTCCAGGAAGTACCTCTACACAAGTTTCTTGCTCAATGCTTCCCGAAATATGTTCTTCCCAATCTCTTTGCATGGCCACCCCATCGCTTAATCTTTGTAGTAATTGGGTGGCCTCCGTGAGTGTTTTCTCCATGATATTTCCGTATGCACACATTTGAACATACCGCATGCATTCGGGGGTTAGGGAAAAATAAAAAGTATGCAAGAGCACATCACCGGAGAATCCGAACCTTGGTCCTTGTTTGATCAATCCATTGAATCTTTCCCAAGCTTGATCTATTCCTTCCTCTTCTCCTTGCGCAAAATTTATCACTTGCCTCCTCACATTTTGAACCCTACTTATCGGAAAGAATTTTTCACAAAATTTCTTCACCAATCGATTCCAATTTCCTTCCACCTCGAAGGATACAAGTGAGTGCCATCGTTTTGCTTTATCCGCAAGTTAGTATGGAAAAAGATTCCATTTGTACCAATCGACGGGAACTCCTTCTTGTTGCACCGTGTTGCATAGCATCGTGAAACACTCGATGTGCCTATATGGATTGTCCGTCTTCACCCCTCTAAATGGGTTTGCTGCCACCATCTCAATCATTCGAGGCTTGATCTTGTACTCGGTAGCCTCGAGTATCAAATCTGATTTTTGGACTTTAATATCCTCCAATTGCGGGCTAGCATAGTACCATAGTGGTTTTTCTTCTTCCTCCATGGGGTGATTGACAAAAGCCATCTGGACAACAAAAACAAAACAAAAAAACAAGGATTTCTAGACAAAAGGTTAGGTGTTAGTAATCAACAAAATTAATACAAAGTTAAACGTAGCAAACTAGCTTGTTCCCCGGTAACGGCGCCAGAAAAGCTTGTTGACGGTTAAATAATGCGTCAAGTTACGATCCGCAAGCGCACGGGTCGGTTGTAGCTTTTCCCTTAGAGTATCCCCCAAGGTTAATCAATCCGTGGAACAAGTGGATTGCTACGCTCAACTAAGCACTAATGTCGTTGATTTAAAACTCTTTATCAAATATGTGTAAGTAAGGAACTTAATCTAATCTAATCTAGATTAAAAAAAGTAAAGAAGAGAGCGATGGAAAGGCGATCACAAGAACGTAGAATGCTTGTCCAAGGGATCTAGGATCACTTGAAAATGTAATCACCTAGCAAGCACAACCCGATCTAATCTATCAAAGGTATAGGTGCACCGAGTTCAACCATTTCCCTCTCGCGTACTAGTCACTACACGAGGGTAATCCGTCATCGAACACCAAGTGCACAAGACGTTGATGTGTTCTAGGTATGCAAGACTAAGTGCGTGAACCAAGCTCGATATGTTTTCCCTCCCGCGCACTGTCACTACACGACGGTAATCGCATAAAGAACAAGAGGAACACGATACATGAAGCTATGAGCGATGCATCCCCAAAGCAAGCCAGCCGGCAATTAAGATTGAAGCACCATCAACAAGAATATGATAGCAAATAGATCCAAAACAAAGGTTTGGTGATTACATCTCAAGATCTCCCTTCAATCCCTAGGACAAACAAGGACTTTACCCCATAATGTTACACATTGTAGCGCTGGTCATGGTGTAGAATCCTCCGAAGTAGATGAAGGCCACGAGTGCTCCCTTTGCGATCCAATCTGCTTCTTGTTCTCGGTCTTGTGGCGGCGGATGGCGAATGAATCTCCCCGTGGCTCTTTGCGTCCAAACTCTTAATAGCCCGAGGGGTACTAGGTCAAAGGGGAGGTCGAACCGGGCCGAAAATGGGCCAGGCCGGTCAGCATGGGCCGTCGGCCTAGGGCCTTTTTGGCCTGGTTCGGCCCCGTTTTTCGCGTGCGAGCTCCTCGTGTAATTGCTGATTAACTCCCTTCTGCATGTGGGCCCTTGACGTCGTTTTCTCCGCGGTTTGGATAGGGCTCCTTGTCGCGCAAGCTTCAGCATTTTCTGTCTATGTCCTCGGAGTTTTCTGTCTTCACGGTTCGGGTCCTTGGGCCTCTTGGAGTCATGTTCACTTCGTATCTTGACTTGTACCAGGCTTCATGATCTTCTCGTAAGGTGCTCGGTGAACTTTACCCGGAAGTCCTCATTTAGGTGCTCGATTCCTGCGTAAACAATAAACTCCAAAAACCACATGCAAGAGCGAACTTGTTATATCAATGGGGTTAGTACCATTAGATTGGATATCAAATCAATGCCAACATTGAAGGTAAACTCATGTCTAGGAGTGTCAAAGTCGACCGTCAACAGCCACCTTCGCGCCGCCACGCACCTGGTGAGGCTGGTCCCGCGGGAGCAGCACGTCGTGGAGGTCGCATCTCGCCGGGGCGTCGCCGCCGCCGCTCCCTCTGGTTGCAACCCGCGTCAACACGTGGTCGCTGGTGAAGCGGGCTCTGCGCCACCGCTCTCCGCGGGCGGTAGCTCACCGGGAGAAGCGGGCCTCGGGGGGCTCACCGCCGGGAGCGCGTCCACCCGCCGCGGCTCCGCCCGTGCCGACGAGATCTAGAGAGCAGAAAGAGAAAGGGAAAAGAATGGGGAAAGTTGGCGGGTTGGGCTGGTTGCCGGTGTAGAGGAAAGGCAGCGGGACCCACCCACGTGCGTTGCTGGGGAGCGGTGGCTCGACCGACCGCAGTGAGCGCAACTCGCGGTCGGCCTCGAACTTGACATTGCGCGTTGAACTGTCGAAGCCATCCAGTGAAGCAAAAATTGCATTGATGGGCTGCCCGTGCTGCTTTCATTTTCTCGTTGGGGCTGAAAAATAGCGAGACGAATCCATTAAGTATAATTAATTTGTCATTAAAGATTGATTACTGTAGTACGATATTTTTTAATCATAACATAATTAGACTTGTTAGATTCGTCTCGAAAATTAAGATAGTGTTGTGGAATGAGTTTTGTGATTAATCTACATTTAATACTTTTAATTAGTGTCCGAAAATTGATGTGACGGTTAGTGAAATTTTTGAAAAGTAAAGAGGGCCCAGAGAAAGCGGCCGAGAGCCCGAGACGGACGACCTCTTGTGGATCGTCGGTCGTCTTGTTTGGGGGGAAGGCCCGAATGGGAGGCACCGTGTGTTCAGACTTCAGAGTTGTCGCCGGAGCAAGGAGTTTACCTGGTTGGCTGCGGCACGATGAGATCACGGATCATTGGATACGCGCAGGTACGTGGTTGGTCGACCTGGAGCTGGGACGCGCGCGAGTTGTTCGACGGAATGATGCTGAGCGGGGTTGTGCATCAAACATCGCAGGAGAAGACAAAGAATAGCCGTGTGGCTGTGTGATCGCGGATAGACTGGAGGTACAAATGGCAACATACGACGGGCCATAACTCACACGACGAAGTCGCTTTATCTTGGTGTTTGAGTGGGTATGGGAGCCTGAAGGCCGGAATGACGACTGATGGCAATGCAAGTCGAGGTTGAATGCAGTTGCCATACGATGTAGAGCAGTGAATCTTTTTTTTGCGAAAGATGTAGAGCAGTGAATCGATCCAGGAATCCAGGAAATCGTCCGATTTGATCCAGTTAGGTGGGATTACTGCTCTGATGCAGAAGGGGCTAGTGCCCATTGACCATGGTGTAGTAGCACACGTTGTGCTTCTGTACCATGATCAACCGGCTATACGTGCCATTCTGAATGTTAACTAAGCTGAATGTTAATACCGAAGGTCAGCAGGACTTCTTTTAATTTCTTCGAGAGGCTATACTTGCCGTTCTGAATGTTAACCAAGCTGTATGTTTTCAGGGTGTCGAGTGTAAAAGTTTCAGGTATGGATAGCATATAAACAGCTGCAATGGTCAAGGAAAACAGGCTACCTCTAGTGAGTTCCCTTCCTGAAAGCATATTTTGAAATTAATATGAGCTTCCACACTTCCTACTTTGTCTACTGTTCTTTCCTCGGCCGAGTTTACCCTTTATTCACATGATGATCACAAGCACCGGAAGTGTGAGAGTGCTGTTCAATTTCTGCATCCTTCATTAAAGTGGCGACTTGTTTGGCACTTGGGATTTCGGTTAGTATGATTTGTACCTGCACATGGATCATTATCTCTTGTCAGATATCTTTGACACTAATCGAAAATGATCATATTAGCTAAAGCAGACACCTAGAATGATGCCTTCCATTGCTCCATGGTTGAAGGGGGCCTTCATTCTCTTGCCAGCTAGCTTCTGAGAACATTATATTAATGAGAAATGCTGCATTACAGATTTAACTACTTAACATGTTTAACACAATCAAGCACTTGGAATCCATATCCCACTATTGGAATACAACACTGGGATAGATTCCAAGTGCTTAATACCATATACATTGAAAGGGTATATATGACAAGTATCATACATTCATACCATATCATAATGCTGCTCAATGTCTGTTATCCTCCATTAAATGTGTTATCTTAGGATTACAGTTTTGTCGTTCGTAACTCTATATGGATTATTATGCCTTGTCAGATTCTTTGTCAGACAATGCATACTATCATATTAGCTAAACCAGGATTCCTAGAATGATGTTAACTTGTAGCTTCCAAGAGGAACATTATATTAATGGGAAATTCTTCATGAGAGATTTAACTATTCAATTCATGTTTAACACAAGGACTTGAAATCACATCCCAGCAATAGGCGTATGTTAAAGTGTATTTTTGTATGCTTCTTAAAAAAATTAAAATTGACATGTGCTTACATTATAGTAGCAACTGAGACATCCTTGTCTGTGCAAAGTGGGACTGTTGGACAGACATTATTAGGAAGCACATTTTAAGACTTTTACTTGTGAAAGTTTATAGGACTGCCTTGAAAAGCCATACCTCTTTCTGTGCACTTCAAATATTTTAATTTCACATTTCTCTATTTTGAGAATTTCTAGCCTTTCCCCTTTGAAATGTTTTTTTTCAAAAAAATAGTTCATCATGTCAAATTGTCCTTGGTTCCACTTTGTGTCTAGTAAGCTTTGTAGTGTGTTTGTACGCGCTAAACATCTGCACCTAATGAGAGAATAAAGCGTGAAGACCTTATTAGACTATTGATAAATAGGCTTAGAAGGTAGTCATGGCGGCCACACCGGGCTCACTACTCAGGCACGCGGTGGCTGCGTAAGTGCTTGGTCTTGTGGAATCTCAACTACTGCTGACGGGGCTGGGGGTCCATGGAACTATATAGAGAGCACCCAGCCTGATTACAACATGGAAACGTATTAATAAGCTACCAGTTAGTAATTTGCACCCAATTAAAAGCTGTGGTGGTACAAGCTGGATGCTTATACGAATCGCTCTGTTTGGCAGATTAGGCTTCCAAATTTAGGTACTTTTACCGATTGTTTAATTAAGCTATTAGTATTTTGTACCTACATTCAGGGGTGGACACGGCACATCTAATAAGACAAAAAATACTCCTTCCATTTGATTCTCTTCAAATAAAAACATAAAGCATCTGCTAAACAATGCAATCCTATCTAATCCAGGATGTTCCCTGCAATTTTATGAATGAAAGGAGAGGGGAAAAAAAAGCTCCAAAACCTCTGTCCATAATCCGCTGAATTTTATAAACAGACAGCGCTAAGCCAGGCTAACCAAACAGTCACCACACGTTCTTGAGCATGAAACAGGCCTAACGAGCCTAGGCACGTGGCGCTATCCTGTAGGCTATCATGAACCACACAACCCAATCAGAGGAGTTGGCTAAGCGTGCTTAGGATAAACCTAAAAAAAAGCCCCATCAGCTAAGCTCGACAGGCTCAGTTCATTATAGTACTATGCAGCCTCTACTCTGCATGAACTCGGCAACTCGCTACGGCGGTTGCTCGTACCATCACAGCTTGTCAGTCAGCTGCGACCCTTTTAAAAAAAAAAAAAACAGGTGCGACTTGTGAGCTGTGGAAACCCAAAAATGCCCTGCTTTCTTGTATTCGCGCCAGACAGAGCACCTTCGCATTAGGGCTCCTTTACCTCTTTTCAGAATCAGTAGGAAAGGCTAATGAGCAGAGACATGGACCAAGAAAGCAACGTCTCCTTTCCTTCCGAGTTCCGTCCATGGAGGAAAGGACGACGGAACGGAGAGGAGAGGAGACGAGTGGAAAGACGGTAGTGATTGCCCCTTTGCGTTGCGGTGCCAATCCGGGGGGGGTCCCGGCGCACGCAGGCCGCCGGTCATGATCGGGGACCTTTCGTCTCGTCGTCCCTTTGCTCATGCCGCCATGATTCCGGCGACCGGCATGCTCGCGACTTTGTGTCAGGCGACATGGCCGGGGCCCTCCGCTGCCACATGGCCATTGGGAGCTTTCCTTCTCCCTGTAGCTCGGCAGCGGCAATGGCCGCGCGTCCGTCCAGCCCCCCTTGCCGGGCCCGAATTGGCAGCTCGGGCAGCGCGCCGGCGGCTATTCTACTGCTGGATGCTGCGGGTAGCTTGGTTACTGGCACTGGCAGAGATCACATGATTAGAGCTCCGTGTGACAGTGTTGATTAGGACAGAAGCGAGAGGGATGCAGCCATAAACAGAGAGAGAGTGTGTGTGTGTGACAGTGCGAGGCATTGGATCCTGCAGCTCTGTGCTGTTTAAGGAGACAGACGCTGCTGCTGATTAGTCATTAGTGAGCTTAATCGCGGTGCTGCAGTGTTAACGATGCTCATGATCATATGTCGGCACTCGGCGGTGTGTGAGAGCCCCTGTCGCTTTGCGACTGTTAATTGTGTCAGGCTCAGGCATGGTGTTGTTGGATCTGAGCCTGCTGCTCTGCTGCTGCGTGTTTACACGTTTCAAAGAAAATTTTGGCGGGTAGACAGAGGTACGGGATAAGCAGAGGGGGGAGGGGCATCATCGGCATCGAGAAAAGCGAGGGAATCGCACGCTTCCCCTTCCAACCGTAAAGTAGGGGCCGGGCGTACCTCATCGCCGTCATCGTGGGCCTCCTCGGCGGTCGGCACGGCGAGGAGGAGGACCCTATTTCTCTCTGCTCATTCCATTCTCTGGACCCCCCCCTCGCCTTGCCTGCCACTCCGGCCGCGTGCCGCCTGCCAGCGTCCTAGGAGCCCCCTTCCCTGTCCGCCACTGCCCGAGCACAACCGCGTGCACCGCGCCGCGCCGGCCGCCACCAGTTTCCACCTAGCAGGGCGACGTGGAGCGGCGGTGGGATGGAGACCCCGTCGTCGACGTGCGACGAGGGCTCCGAGCTCGACGCGCGCTCGCAGTCCGACTACGCCGACTTCGACGACCTGGACATCGCGCCGCGGCGGGGCGGCCACCGCCGGGAGCCGTCCTCCGACGCGTCCTCCGAGTGCAGCGGGGAACCCGGGAGCCCCTACGGCTCGTCGCCGTACCCGCGCTGGCCGGTGTGCTCGCTCCCCGCTCGGGCGCCGCAGCCAAAGCCAACGCCGCCGCTGCTCAAGAGGCTCAGCACAACGAGGCGCGCCGCCGGCGGCGGCGTGCGTGAGGGAAAAGCCGGCGACGGCGGTAGGTCCCCTCGTCCCACGCCGGAAGACCTCTCTGTCGTCTGTGGTGCTTTCAAATGCTTCTGGACGCTGGGTTGCTGATTACCTTGCGTTCCATGAATTCGCAGAGCTGCAGCTGATCAAGGAGAGGTTCTCGAAGCTTTTGCTTGGCGAGGACATGTCCGGGAGCGGCAAGGGGGTCTCGACCTCCGTCGCCATCTCCAACGCCATCACCAACCTCTATGGTCAGAGCACATGCTTTTCCACGCCTCAGAGATAAAATCTTCCACCTGGTTAGGAAAACAGAGCACGCTAATGTTCGTCGCCTCCTCTGCTCACAGCCACCGTTTTTGGGAGCTGCCACAGGCTGGAGCCCCTGCCGGCGGAGAAGAGGTCCATGTGGCGGCGCGAGATGGACTGCCTGCTCTCCGTCTGCGATTACATCGTTGAGTTCTTCCCTTCCAAGGAGATGTTGCCCGACGGCACCACCCTGGAGGTGAGAACTGAAAAATTGAAACCGCGCAGCTTGAGAGCTGACGCGTTGATGCTATTCTGGAGGAGAGTAGGGAGCTTTCTCCCGTGACGCTGATCACTGGCGCATTTTGATTTTGTCAGGTGATGGCGACCAGACCTAGGTCCGACATCTACGTCAACCTTCCCGCCCTCGAGAAACTCGACGACATGTTACTCGTAAGATCCAAGATTCTTGATCCTGTGAAATGATCAAATGAGATGGACTTGGAGACATAAAAAGTGTGCTGTTTATTCCAATCAAGCGTGGCCTAAACTGTTCTTGTGCATTCCTGCAGGAGATTCTGGACAGCTTTCAGAAGACTGAATTCTGGTACGTCAATGACAAGGGCCAGAAAGATGATGCCATCGCGACGCCGTGCCGTCCGGCGAGCCAGCGTGGCGATGGCAAGTGGTGGCTGCCCGTGCCGTGCGTCACCAAGCCGGGGCTGACGGAGACGGCGCGTCGGGACCTGCAGCAGAAGCGTGACTGCGCGAGCCAGATCCACAAGGCGGCCATGGCCATCAACAATGGCGTTCTCGCCGAGATCCGGATCCCGGACCTGTACAAGCAAGCACTTCCCAAGGTACGGTAACTTCAGATCCTCTGATACCAAGAATTGCGATCCGCATCGCTGAATCTGAAAAAAGGTGTTCCGAGTTCCGATTCCAGTGCGGGCGAGCAAGCGTGGGGGACCTGATCTACCGGCACATGTCGTTCCCGGGCAAGTTCTCGCCGGAGTACCTCCTGGACTGCCTGGAGATCTCGTCGGAGCACGAGGCCCTGGAGGCGGCGGACCGCGTGGAGGCGGCGATGCACGTGTGGCGGCGGAAGGCGAGCCAGAGCCACTCGAGGTCCCCCTGGAGCGCCGTCAAGGACCTCATGGAGTCCGACAAGAACGTGATGCTGGCGAGCCGCGCCGAGGACGTGCTCCTCAGCCTCAAGCAGCGCTTCCCCGGCCTCTCCCAGACCACGCTCGACGCCAGCAAGATCCAGTACAACAAGGTGAGCGAGCAACTTCAACTGAAGCATGAGCGTCTCAATGCATCTGCATCTCAAGTTTCTTACGGAGCTCGTGATGTGAATGGATCTTGCAGGATGTTGGGCAAGCGATCCTGGAGAGCTATTCGAGGGTGCTGGAGAGCCTGGCGTACAACATCGTGGCATGTATAGATGACGTTCTCTTCGCGGACGAGACCGCTAGAAAGATAGCATGAGTGATCATTTGTTCATCCTTCCTGCCTGATCCAGGAAGCTAAAAATAAGGGGTCCATGTCCATGTCCATGATCCATCCACAGAGTGTACATTATGCCATAACTTGTAGCAGTAGTACCATCTATCAATGGAAGATAGCACGAGCAGTTAAACACAGTACTCTACTCACCTAGTGACCTAGGTAGCCATGTCTGTGGTTTCATTTGAATCATTTCCACACCAATGGTCCCTCAGGGCCTTTGCATACTCTGTCATCACCATGGATGTCAGATGTCGCTGCTGTGTGATTGCAGTATCAGCTGAACTGCTGCTGAAGTAACGACTTGTGAAATCTCTTGATACAGGGAAGGCAGCTTGGGCGTGGGCATGACCTCGGCACAAGTTCATAGCTGATACGATTCACCAAAAATTCAAGTAATTTTTAAAATAGAGGCAATATAGTTTTATATCATGAACAAGAACAAGCTCACAAAGAAAAAAAGGAATCACCATTTTATAGATGGCATAAAAGGGGCAAGTTATATACAGCTGCGCTTATTTTGATGTTCCCACACCTCTACAGAGAATAAAAATTAGTATAAAGAAATTGAATAATCCTGGTGTCAGTAGCCACATTCAATCAGGATTATGACTTACAAGTTACAATAAGCAAAATTCATACGGAAAGTGGACATCAGCTATACTGATGAACTGCCTAGCTCTAATTTTTTGGCAACCTGCTGAACCCACTTTTCCCTATCCTTCCACAAAAGGTTTCTGTATCTATTAACCCTGTCAGTACTGGTCGAACATGCCTTCATGTACAAAAGCACCAGTCTTAAAGCCACAAATCAAAAATCATTTCCTCCAGTAAGTCATCAAGCAAACCATCCCACAACTCAACCACAACGCTTTCAGAATCGTGTCGAAGATCCAACCACGACCCACTGTCCAAGTCTTTCATCATCACCTGTTCTAAAGTGTTTGGAAACTCATCACCGACAAGAGAATCGATGCCCTTCGCCACCTCTTGAACGAGATGTCTTCCTACTGGAGCCGGTCTCACATTGTGTTTCAGAAAAGCAACCCAAGGGCCGATACCAAAAAATTTGTTCTTTATCTCGAGGAGAACCTCTTCCACACAATCGAACAGAAGCACTGCATCATCTGTCAGGCAGTACGAGTTTCCTACTTTAGCCAATACAGATACGTCAAGTAGTGGCTTTTCTGTATACCATATCTGCAAATTTTCTTCGGACAACAGTTCTGAAGCTTCTAGCACGGCCTTAATGAAGGAATCCCTTGCATCTTTATCATCCAAAATATCTACCTGTGGTTCACTCCACAAGGTTGGGGATGCCGAAGAAGTGTCAAACTCTTTGAAGAGAACCCTAGAAATAGGCATGGACAACTCATCTGCAAGCAAATAGAGCTTTGTTATTACTGTTCAGGTTATACGAGGTACCAAATGAGATTCTTGTTTTGAGTTTAATACCATGCTTTAGAGCTTTGTTTCCAGGACTGGTAACTTCTCGTAGGGCAGGATCAAGAACGGACTGTGGGCTCAGTTTCTCCTCTTTGTCATTAGTATTTTCGGGAGAGTAAGGAAATGTCAGTACAGATGGCTTCACTAATCCAACAACTTCTGATGGACTATGGTTCTCTTGTTCATCAAGGGTCACTTCTGGTAACACGTTCATGGATAACAGTTCCTTTGATGAACACTTCAGCAGAGGAAAGAAAATGGAAAAAAATCAGTGATAACACACAGTAGTTTTGAACTTTGTTGAACTTGCTACAAAGTATGTCTTACTTGGTCTGAATTTTTTCCTTCCACACTTTCCTGGGAAGTTTCAATCTCAGGACAGAGCTTTGGATTTTCCACTGCATCCTGTACAGTCTTAACTCCTGCAATAAAATTTATGAATGTATTGAGCAGAACAATAAACCAGAAAAAACCTGAAGGCAAATTGAAGCATATCCTACAGTGCAAATTACATGAACAAATTACCTTCACTGTTCAACTCTTGTGAGCTATCACCCTCATTTTCCGAATGGTTTCCACAATCTATCTTGAGCCCAACCAAACTTTCCATACCCAAGTTGCTACTGTTGGCTGATTCTGTCTCCTGGTACAACCATGTTGGGTTAGGGCTTGCTGAACCATTATCTTGTTCAATTGTATTCAAGTTCAATGGATCTGTAACTTCATGTGCTATGCTAATATTCTCCTCTTGAGGGCAATGACTTGGAGAAAATGCAGCATTCTCTGGTAATGAAATTAATCTATCAAAAGATTCAGATTTCTGTACAATATGAGAACTGTCTTCTCCTTGATCATTTAGTCTCTCAATTATATACATCTTAGCTTTTTCGTAGGAGAAAGAGCCGACACCATGAGCAACATCATTTCTCGTTCCACTTCCACTATCTTCCGGGACTGTTTTCTTGTCAACAATTGATGGTTCCTCAGCTACCTTGCAGTCAGAAGAATCTGTACTTGCCAAACTCTCCGACATACTTGTGACTGGAAGCTGTTTGCTAGTATCAGCTTCAGCTTTATGGAAAGTATTACTCATGGAGTTTAACTGGTGATCCTTCCGATTTTCTCTAATGGCAAGCCTTAGCCTCCTTTTGAGCTCTCTAAGGGAGAATTGGCGATCAGGTTTATCATTGGCTTCCTGAACTTGCAAATCATTACGATTTGATAGTGGTGACGAAGTTGCACTACTTGAGATAAGACTGTTGTGACTCCTTGCAGGACTTGGCTTCAAGATTACTATTCTGCTAAAGCCACGAGAACTATCATTTAAATTTGGTTGTTTCCTCATGACTAACTTATCCTCCTTCAAGAAAGAATTATGCCTTCTTTGCACCTTACTTGGAGAAGTCATCGAGTGCTCTAGATTATTAGTCATACCTTGCAACTCAGTTTCTTCATCACATTCTAACTTGGTACTTCCTAGTGACATGTAAAGGTTTTGGAGGCATTCTAACAACCTAGAGCTTGGGTCTTGCATAAGCATCAGAAACAACTCCTTGTTTGAGCTCAGTAACTGTAGGGCATCAACAAACTCTTTGGACCTAGCTTCACCACTGCTGGTTATGTATTTTTTGTTTGCAGATTGATGTCTTATAACTGCTTCAGCAACATCTTCCAGAGCTCTCTGGATACTAGAGGGGATCTGATAGTGCTGGGCAGGGGCTGGGCAGGAGGATCAGTATTGTCTTCTTTGTCAGTTGAAATGGAACTACGACCTGATCGAACTGAATTACTGATTTCTTGGCCTTCAGTACGACTTCTGTAGATTTCCATGAGACTTGCAGCCAAGTTTAGATCAATATCTTCAGAGCATATCCCAGTTACATTTCTTTGTGCTTGCTTCAAGGGCTGTGCGCTGCTGGCCATCTCTTCTTCCATCAAAGTTTTAATACTTGCCCTACCAGCAAATATCAATTCAACCCTATGGTCTTTGTTATCCTGAGAAAACAATGAATTTGTTTAAATTGTTGTCTTCATAAGCTCTAACAAAGGTTTGCTGTTCTGCCGCACACGATACTCAAATAATTAAGACACCATTGTTTTACAACTAGTTCAATCTTTGGCATTAAAAACTTTCCGATTCTACTTTTTTTTCATGGAAATGTGTCTTCAAAAGACTAAAAATTCTGAACTTTCATATATGGAGGCTTGCAGTACTATTCAGTCACTGACTAGAAGCACTTGTGTTTTTCGAAAATACATAGCAAAAACCAAAGTAAAAAAAATCTACACAACAATAAGTGTATGAATGATACACAAGTTATAAGACAAAAATGTTATCTAAAAAACACAACAATAAGACTTGCAGTACTATTCAGCATTATCTAAAAATGTTGTAAGACAAAATTTTGCCCATAGATGGCACAGAAGCACATGTCAAGCAGCATAGTGATGCAAGCAAGACAGCATAGTGATGCAAACTGAACATGTCAAACAATCCAAGCTGGTTGGTTTTGTAATGAATTTACATTTATTTCTATTTATCAGTCGTCAGTTGGAAACTGGGAGAGCACAATAATTTCGTAGATGCTATAGAAAAACAGGATAAATAGTTGTTCATCAAAACTTACATTAGCTGATATGTTTTCATGGACGTCTTCAAAACCTTTTGGCTCTCTTTTGACTGCATGAAGCACACAAATTACTATTAGAGAAATTATGGATCTCGTATTATTATCAATTAAAATTAGCTCATACAAATATTGCAGCTAAGGTCTTCATCTCATTTACATCAAAACTGAATATTGCTGAATGTGCTCACCTCTCCCATCTGAAAGAAGTTTTGGACTGCGACGGAAATCAAGCAAGCGAACCAGCCCAGACATGCAGCCCACCTGGATTTTCTCAGACTTGGACTGCTGTTTGTAACTCTTCTTTGCCATGATAGCTGAGAACATGGTTAGATAACTTTCCTTCTAGGGAGACAAGCTTACAACCTGAATGCAAGAAACACATGCAGTGGCTCAGGATGAAGCTGTATGATACACAAGTTAGAACTACAAATGCAAAAAAGGCTTCAATTTTTGTACACCCCAAGTCCCGACTACGAACTACCCCTATTTGCTCATGTCCCTTCCAAATTCCAATGAAGGGTTTCAAACTCTATGAGACTAGTACGGTCGTCCTTAAAGGAAACAAACATAGAAGAAACAAAAAAAAACACATTAGACCCCACCTATGCATTATGCTGATTTTGACAAGGTTTCAAGGACCATTCGTTTGGGTTCTACTGACAGAAAGATGCTATAAGCATTTTAATTACTATATTTGCTAGAGAAAAGAAAAATTTTAAACACGAATCAGGTGGGTGCACTAGAATTCTCGAACAAACACAAGAACTGCTAATGGTGAACAAATTGTAATATAGCGTTAAGCCTGATACCGACTAAAAACTGCCTCATTGAAAAAGTAAATATCAATCATTCAGATGAATAAAGCGTCCAAATTTGCTACCTTTTACCAGTACTTGATCAGAGAACTCACCAATCAATTATAGCCGGCGCAGTTCGCTACGCTTCAAACACAGTGCCCAAAAGGCCAAAAGCCAGAAAATATTGCAGGCTGGCACAGGTTAGGATGCTTTGATAAGTGGTAGCCCAAGTGAAGGTCCCTGAAACTGCCGTGCTTCCTCGGTTTCCACGAGATGCCGAAAACAAGTCCGGAACAGAGAAACTCTGAAGCGGCAGGAAGGGATATCTGATATCTCAGCAGGCAAGAAAGGAAGCGAATTGTTTTGGCTTTATCCCCACTGATCTTCACCCTAACCACACGAAGAGCACAACAATCTTCCCATCTCCATTCTGCAGCAATTGGAGAATCTCACGAGTCACGAGCAAGACAGACCCAAGACTCAGAACAATCTCAGAAGACAGAACCTAAAAGCCAAAGAAAATCGATGAGCAAGCCACTCGTTTCGCTTCTGATCCTCTCGTTCTTCACAGGAGCCCTCAAAACACAGAGAGACGACCAACGCCAAGATGGAATTGTCCAGCCTCCAAAACTGAGAATAAATAGCGAATCAACGGATACTCACAGCCAAAAAAACTGCCTCTTTTGCAGAACCGCACGAACGGGCCAAACGAATCCTAGTTGGCTGGTTTCCTTTTCTGATCCTTCCTTCCTTCGAATCCTTCAAGATGCGGGAGCAGAACCATGCCCGGCGCCGGCAACAACGCATGCACCGCTTCTCGCCGCCGGTGAGAGGCTTTCTTTGGATGGGACGCCGGAGGCCTTGCCACTGTGGCTGCGCCAACCTCTGCCGCTGCCGCTACCGTGTCTCTCTCATTCCCGCATTCTCTATGCCCTCTAATGGCGGACGGGCGGAGAAGGTATAGGATTTGGAGGGTGGTCTGTACTTTTGGCTTTGTAGATTATTGTGGGGAGGGGATTTGGATTTGTCTTTTGTCCCTATTTTGGCCGCCTCCTCTTTTTCTACGTCAACAGGTGCGCGATCAAGATCAAGCTCAGCACGTAGTGGCTGCGCAAGGAATAACCCAAGGAAAAGGGGAGGTGAGAACAAGAGCGGACAACGCTATGTTATTCGCTCGGCAAATCGACATATACAACCTTGAATCTAACAACTAATTAATGTTTGCGCCAGTTGAGTGGTCTGAATTGGAAATACAGATTACAGGGGATACTTCGTGTCTTTATCCCCCTGGCTGTCTATATTTTTTTTATTAAATGACCCTAAAATAAAATGAGCACAAAATATTCCTTTTTTTTTTGCAAGAATGTAAAATTTGCATTTGGACTGTCACGTGTGGACAAAGATTGCATATGCGGGATAGATCGAGTTTCAAATGCATTCATACTCCTGTTTTATGTCATTTCATTAATGTGTCCTGATTTCAATAGGATCCATAGTGGAACATAAGATTGAGTTCAAATTTTATTTAGTAGGAGTAATATTTCTTCTGTTGAAAGATACTTCATTGATCAATTACACTAGGGCAATGTCCTTCTAACAATAAATATCGCTGTGCCTAACAAGAATGAATAATCATTAGACAATACACTTCTCTTATTTGCGTGTACAACGCCGTCTTGAATTAATTAAAACAAACGTTTCCCTCAATCTTTCTGACTTTTAATCTTTCAAAAAAAAATCTCTGACTTTTTAAAATTTTATTATATCAATTTTATTGCAACTATCTATGTTTTGAATCGGCATATAGCTGTAGTTGCAGCTCTTGGTCAAACTCTGAAAATCACTTGATAATGTGTTAGCTGTACATTTCACGTAAACCATTATCAAATGCTGAAATGTTTCGTGCATTCGAGAAATGTATTAGAGGAAAACAAAGTTCATGCATAATATAATGATACACTTTATGCAACAATTTCTAGTGAAGCTGAAGAATAAGGGGGTGAATTGTAATATCCCCGCTGTATGCATACTCTCAAAGCCTCATCAACAACAACCGTCATCATCCAATTCTTTAATTAAATTTCAGGACCTGACAGAGACAAACCAACTAATAAAAAAGATTCGCCAGAAAAGCTGTTGGATTAAGATGCATAACAAACGACTAAAAAAAATTCCCATACGCTCTTTATGCTGCTTTTTCGTCAGAAAACAATATCCGCAACAGTACCAGAGCATAATCAGAGAACTCTTGAAGATTTCCAATAACAACGGCTTAGCTAGCTTCCGAAAAGAAGTACGTACTGCAGGCCCTGCAGCGTACGCGTACGGACAAACTACGTATACGCTACTTCCTGACACGTACAAACCTGCGTACAACTCGCCTACACGTGGAACGTAGAAGTTGAAGCCACAGGTACACGTGGTCGCTCCCAGAGCCATCCGATCAGCAATCAAGGGACAGACGACACGATTCGCCCCGGACCCTGGCCATCAGGTATAGGCCCGTGCGCGTGTACGTGCTGCCCGTATTGCTGACGCGGAGGGCGACGCGGGGTTTGGAGTTGTCGGCCGCCGGTCGATAGATCGAAGCGTGTGGGAGAAGTGGTCGTTTTCGTGTGTGTCGGCTGGTGCCTCTCAAGAGCTAGTAGCCCGTAGCCGGCCTTGCAATTGTAAAGGGTGTTCTGTGACTGTTCAACCTCCTCTTTTCTCAACTGCTTTGTTCGCTCTTATGATTCTGGGAAAAAAAACAGATTTAGTCAGCGATGCATGGGTAGCGCAAATACTTCTCACACGAATTTTATAGAGTTGTTGGTGGTGATGATTCGTTTGGTTTGAATGTTGTAACAACCAAAAGCTTCGTGAAGGGCTAGTTTCAGCTGCTGCAAGTTCAGGGGTCGCGTAGACTGCTGTGCATCGTCTCAGGTTCAGTCAGTCAGACCTGAATGGATAAAACAAAAATGGTAAACGTGCATAAAAATGGTAGTAACGGAATTAGTAGCCTGATGGAGCTAATAATGAAGATACATTCTACCGGCCATGACAGGGATAGGGCCGTGGCCCGTGGATTAGCTTCTGGATGACGTGGCTGCTGCTGCATGATACACACCACGCCGTCCACGTACCACACGTCACGTCGCCTTTTCCCCTGCCTGCAAATCGCCACACCCACCCACACGAGCTGCAAATTCGGCTGGGATATACTCCACAGATTGGATCATTGGCCATGCCGTTGTACTGATGATAGATATGATGGGCGACGCCGACGGCTGCGTCGATCTAGGGAGGCGATGCGCATCACCCATTTCCCTTTGGCGCGCTACCACCAACTCCGCAGAAAATTTCAATCCTGTCATCGTCACCGAGATGATCTCCCCATTGGTTTAGTTTGGCTCAGTGATGGTAATAAACTAATAACGTATTGTTACTGGTCACATCTCTGAAACACTGGTGCTCATGACTGGTTATCAGCAGATTCTCTGCTGCTCCAACGTGCCGTCGAGGATAAAATACGGGGGGAGTCCGTCAGATGCATGCCTGGGAGAAGGTTAGTTTACACTGGAAACCTCACCTGCTAGCACTAGCAGCCACATCCCACTCGGACATGGACATGGCTCGTCGCCTCGTCCGTTCGGGAGCCGGGAGGTGAACACTTCACCGGCCAGCCAGCCACTAAAGGCGCTAACGGAGCCAGAAAGAACCGTCGCATTCTGCCCTTCTACTACTCCCTCTGTTCCAAAATATAAGTACTTGTTGACTTTTGTTGGTTATGTTTGACTGCTTGTCTTATTCAAAAAATTTATTGAAATATAAAAACAATTATGATATACTTAAAGGACACTGCTAGGCGGAGAGGACTCTCCCGTTAGTCCTCCATCGAGAGCCCCCACCGACCCCTGCCTCCACCTTATCTACTCGCACAAGGGCCCGCCTGCCTTCCACGCCAAGAAAAAAAAACCGCATCTCATCCCGACGCCTGGAGTTCTCCGACGCCCAAGACCTCGAGTTCCTCCACCGCCACCACCCTCCACCTCGTCGGCGTCGCCTCCGACGCCGGCGAGGACCGTCCACCCCTCCTACCCCCCTCCCCCTTCTCCTACAGAATCTGAAGAAATCTCACCGCCACTGCCATCGTCGTCTTCTCCGGCGAGCTGCACCCCCGCCCCACCCACCTGCTCCGTCTCCGGCCGCCGCCGCGCTAACCCGGCTTCGCTGGGGATGTCACCGTCTTCTTCTTCGTCTCCGGTGAGCTGTGCCCCCGCCCCGCCCACCTGCTCCGTCTCCGGCGGCTTCCGCCGCCAGATCCGCCACCACCGACCGCCGCCGCACTACCCGGCTTCGCCGGGGATGTCACTGTGATGCCCCCGCCACAAACCTGGCCCAACCGGCCTCCTCCACCACCCCGGCGGGCGGCCGTTCCGCCCACACTCCACCACCACCGCCGGTCCGGCAACCGCCCCCGAAAATCCCTCTAGGTCCGGTGGCCATGGAAGACCCCCCCCCAACCCCCGAAACCCAAACCCTAACCCTAAGGCCGCCACCCTCTGCCGCCGCCCGCGCCCGACGGCGGCCACAACCCGCCGGAGTTGGAGAAGAAGCATGGCAGATACTTCCTCCTGTGTGTTTTGTTTGTATTGAGAGAAGTAACTTTGTGTTGAAAAATATAACCTAGGAGGGCTCTCCATTTAAGACTAAATGGAGGGGCCTCTCCGTTTAGCTTTTGCGATACTTAAAATATATATGATGAAAAAACATGCCATAACAAAATAAACAATATTTTCAAAAAAAATTGAATAAGACGAGCGGTCAAACGTGATCGGCAGAAGTCAACAAGTCCTTATTTGAAAAAAAGGATTCTGCCCTTTGTATTGTTGGAAGCACAAGAAACTGGTCGTTAAGCCGTTGATGTCGCAGTAGTCCAATCTCCATGCAACTGCCAACCTCCTTTTCAGAAATCAGGAACAGTAGCAGGTGAGCAACTGAGCAAGCATAGCAAGCTTTGTTTCATGGCTTGACGCGCCCTCGCCAACAATCGGATTCGGATGGCAGGATGGCAGGTGGTGGTTTATCCAGAGACTCCCGTCAGAAGTCCGGAGGCAAGATGGAACTGCTTGAACTTAATAAACCTCGTCAGGTCTGCTGTTCATGGCGAAATAATGCAGCTGCTGATTGAGGTCTCTGATCCGATGAACTGACACTGCGTCACGGGCTGCTGGTACAGCTGTTGTACTGAAGAGATCGGACGGTCCAAGGTGTACGCACATCATCAGGTGCAGGGCTCTGTTGATCTGAATGCTGTAGCCATTATTGGCAACATGCTCTCATGTCTGCCCTGTTGTCACCTGAAGAAACGCAACCAGGCACGGTCCTGAATGCAGGACCCCATGGGTCATGGCCATGCCCGGCGGTCCAACTGTGACAATAATTTACACATCGGAGAGCAAGCCACATGTGTGTACACTATACACTTGTACAGTGATCATGACAGGAAATGTGGTTTATTGGGACACAGGTAAGATCCACTTTATTTACATTAACCGTGTGGTCCGTATCTCTGATCCCAGAGTATAATAGCATATTGTTATGAAGTGTCTGTGCTGCACGAGAAGTGGCTCTACTCTGCTTGTCAGATACAAGTTTCGGGAACTGTACTGTTGTTGCTGAATGATGCAAGACGGCGGCCTGGCTTTATAAGCCTGTATTGTTGAGGAAATAGAAATAGGAGTGGTAGCGAAGAGTCACGTGATAAAGTTTCTAGTTTAGCTGCACCGTCCATCCTCTGCTGTCCTCCACAAGGCCTTTCTGAATAGCCGTGAATGCAGCATAGAGTTGCTGAGACACCACTCCGGCCTCCTGGCTCTTCCCATACTCCACTCTGTAATGGGCACTGGATCAATGAGTATTGATTGTTTTCACTGCACGAGCACATCAATTATTTGATGACATTGAAGAGCACTCATTCTTTTTTTAGTATATGATACACTGCAGGCTGAGGTTTTAGAATACAGCTAGATCAAAGAAAAATTCATAGTGGAAGGAGATACTGGAGCACAAATGTCAGCACTAATGAATTACTGAAACCACATATCCATACTGCTCTTGTGAAATACTGCTTTTAGTCATTAAACCAACTCATAATTCTAATGGAGCATCAGTCATTCCTCGGACGCTCATTACTAAAATAGCACAACGAACAAAATAAGACTTGGCTCAAGTACTTACTTTCTTTCACGGTAAGTGATGCTACCGACAGGTGAGAGCACAACAGCAGTTCCAGTGCAGAAGACTTCATCAGCTCCAAGCAGCTCATCTATTGTAATATTACGCTCTTCCACCTGAAAATTTTGGAATAGAAAATATAAGAGAAAAATGGAAAAGTTATTGCATATCTCCTGTCATTCAGATGAGTTCAACAAGACAGGAATTGCACCCAGTTTGAACTACCTGAAATCCAAGACTTCGAGCAATTCCAATTACACTTTTTCTTGTGATTCCGGGAAGAATCGTTCCCATTAACAGTGGAGTAGAAATAGCATTATCCTGTCAGGAAAAAATGATATAGCACTAAGGCCATTTATGTATTTGTAAAAAAATCTAAACTAACCATCCGATGTTAAATTAGTAAATAGATAGAATGCTAACTGGATGAGGGTAGTACTATGCATCCATTGTCTTTCAGTTTGTTCAAAAATACAGCAAATTCTTGCAAGACACAAACAGTAGATTACACAAACATACTAGCAAAATTCAAGGCAGGGATCAGGTGGCAACTTCGCTGGTAAAATTAAACGATGTATTCCCTTAAAAAACTTATGATGTGATTAGTCAAGTTTGATTTCCCCAGTTCCCCTGGTATATTCCTAGATGCAGTTGCAGAGATGGCCAACCTATCATACCTTCACCATGAATATATTACAAGAAGAAACTTCCTCCACAAACTTGTTATGGACAGGATCCAAGTATAGAACATCAGAGTGGCCTTTCTCCTTGGCTCTTCTCTGAGCACTAACAACCTGTACATGGGCATCAATTATCAAGAACCGCACATAAAATGTGCTAATATTCTGCAAAACTAAAGCTGCATTCCACGATGAATGTTCAGTCTGTGATAGGTTTATCTTGTTACCAGAGAATTTTCAGCATTCATAATTTTCATATACATCAAATATGTGGATGAAAGGTGAAAGCTACTAATAATCACTATAACATTATTGTAGATCGAGAGTTCGAGGTTGCATCAAACATCATATCACTTGCATACAAGTTGACGCCAACAATAAAAGGGAAATAATAGTGAAATGCCAAAATGATGGTCTATGATAATGTATCGTCTAGGACAATGTTCTAGATCTTGTTCAAGATTCCAGTTTTTTTGCCAACAACTGGAATCAAACTAGTTAAAAAGTGTCTTCAAAATTCAAATGTGCTTCAAATTCGAAACACAGCAATCTTAAGGATGATGTTTGTTATCAGATTTTTTTTCTAGGGCACTGAAATCAAAGTAACTGAGGAACCAGAATAAAGATGTGAAGAATCATATTTGCTTATTACTGAAGCATAATTCCCAATAGTCTTTATATCACCAGTTCCACCAGGCGCAGCACGGTGGTATTCTTCCTCAGTTAACAAGCTGATGGGAGATAAACCATCCTGATAGCAAACAGGGAAGTTCTTTAGATAGAACACAACATCAATTGTAAGTAGAAAAGAAAAAATGTAAATCATTTTGACCTTGAAATAATGCCCAACTGGGCAAACAAACACAATAAATGTATACTCTGGAGCAGGTGCGACACCAAGGATAGCCCCACTTCCAATTAGCTGCGGTCTGATGTACAGAGAACCTTTACCAGTAGGAGGTACCTGTAGTAGAGCGCATGGTCCATGAGAAACCAGAGATGCATCACATATTCACATGCAATCATTGAACAAGAGACGTCCCAGATCCTCACCCAACGCTTGTTTGCCAGAACAGTTAGCTTCACAGCTTCCACGAATTGCTCCACACTTGGTGCAGGCATGCATAACCGATCTGCGCCAACTCTCATCCGCAATGCATTTTCATGTGGGCGAAAAAGAAGGATCGATCCATCCTCTTTTCTATGTGCTCTTAGACCTTCAAGCAATCCCTACCAAAGTTTTATAATCGTATTACTATTAGAGCATTGCCAGCATGATTAGTGTTCTTGAAGGAAGATCTCGGAGTACACAAACCTGACCATAATTCAACACCGCAGCTGCTGGATTCAGCTCAATTGGCCCATATGGCACCAATTCACCCTTTGTGAACACCCCATCTGAAGAACATCTCATTAAATACATGAAGTCCGTCGGAATCAGTTGAAATCCAAGAGTGTCCCAATTGAAGTCAACTAGGTCCGGGGTCCCTGTGCTGAGACATGCAGCTCACATGAGCAGATGCTTTCAATGGTGAACTGAATCTGAAACAGTGATCGTGCAACCAATAATTGCTGCAACGATCTGGGCCTAATCACTAGTACCGACTACCGAGTGCTGGAACAATTTCTAGTAATTAAAGTTCATTTCTCATTTGCCTGATTGATAGGTTAATCAGTCTTTTGCTGGCAATAGTAGTAGGCCCAAAATGCACAATGCATGACCCCCAAAGCACAATGCATGACCCCCCAAAATCAAAGGTACGATAACGCAAAGCAAAAAACTATGGATCAATTCGTGCTGTCATACTTGTATGCAGTCGTCATCAGTGTAGAAATCCGGCTCCTTCTGGCAACAGGACCTGGTGGGGAGGAGGAGGAGACAGTGCACTGCGTCGATTGGCTCCAAATCTGCAGGATCAACGGCGTCACGTCAGAGCCGACCGGCCAAGGCGCCGAGCAGATGATCTGGGAGCGGCCGATAACCCCAAAAGGCCAAAACCTCAAGGAAATCCACTCACGTGAGGGGAGAGGAGGCGCGGGGATGGTGGCGCCGTGCCGCGGCTGCCGGAAGCGGGGGACGCGAAACCGCGGGCCGCGCTGGTGCGGACCTCCATTTGTAGTCTGGGTGGAGGACGGCGACCGGGGAGTAGGTTGGCTCGCTGGTTTGGTGTGGGGGGAGGGGTTAGGAGTCAACGCGCGCCGGCGCGTGCGGCGGCAGCGGCAGCAGGGGAAAGCACGACGCCGCCTAGCCGCCGGCGCGTTGCCATTGGTCGCCTGCTTCGATTGTCCATTGTCGGGTCGGTCTCCGACTCCGAGGCGTGGGGGGGCGGGGATCCTCGGCTGGTGCTCATATTGAGTGCATGACAGGTGGGACGCAAGCGGCGCGGGCCCGTCGTGTCGGTGATGGTGGGTGTGTAACTTGAACGGGAGCATGCAAAACCTGAGGCGGCGGCGACCGCTGCTTTGACTTGAGTCTTTGACTGGGGACGGACCGTCCTGTGGACCAGGCAGAGGCAGGTACCTGGGCTGAGTTTCGCTCCGGGCCAGCCTAGCAAGAAAGATGGGCCTGGGCATGATTCCAGACGAACTCTCTTGATTTTTTTTATTTTTATATTTAATTTTTCACGATTTTTCAAAAATATATGTCTCATTTCAAATTTTGTAAATCTATACCACCACTGCCATATGATACGACGTTTGGGTCCAACCGTCATATGGTACGGCGGTTGGAGGTGCTACAGTGTTACAACCGTCGTATCACACGGCGGTTGTGAAAGTACCCCGGCCGCGGGTACTGCGGCACCTGCAACCGTCGTATCAAATGACGGTAGGGGTCAATTCGTTTTAAAAAAAACATAACTTTTTTTATATGAACTCAGATGGAGATAAATTTTATATGAAAATTGTAACTTTCGATGAGATCTACAACTATTGTGTTCAAACATTTTTCATTTGAAATCATCTTCAAACTCAAATAATCAATATTTTATCAGATCTGGATAGTATATCAATAATGTTCGCGAGGTTTTTTAAAGTACAAAAAATTCCTTCTCCGACGCCATCTCGTCCAACATACGGCGGGCAGCCAGAGCCCAGAGGTCAAATGGCGCGAGACCCCGCAAATAAAGGTTTGAAGGTGGAGCATGGAGGAGTACGACGATGGTCGGGGCTAGCGGGCGACCCGATTGCACCTTCCCTAGCGGATCTCTGCCAAATCCACGTCGCCTTCAGGCTGCAGCCTCGACGGCGGACGGGGCCAGGAGAGATGCAAAGCAGAGGATAGCAGGTACAAATTTGATTTAACTTAGGAGTTTTTTGAAAATATTTGGATCACGATTAGTAACCGCGATTCAAAACATAGGGGGTTATTTGTAAATAATAGATCACGATTATTAGTCGCGACCCAAATTAGAGGGTTTTGTGAAATTGGGGATTAATATGTAAATATTCAGAAGGTTCCTGACAATTAATATTATCTGCCTCGCCGGCTCGCCGCTTCCCCTCCTGCCGCCGGCGGCCGGCGTCGATGGCGAGCCCGCCGGGGCCTCTGCCCGTGGCGCGCGAGGATGCCACCGCCGACGGTCAGCAACCCCGGCGGGCCTCGGTGTGGTGCGCCGCCGCAGACCAGCAGGCAGCAGCCATCGCTCCACATGATATGCTATCGCCCCACCCACGCCGCCAAGCTCGCCGTGGGCTTCCGTGCGGGCGTGCGGCACCTCTCCACCGCTGCCACAGCATCAATCCGGCCGCTGCACCGCTCGGGCAGCCCCTACTGTCAACTTCTCCGCTTCTTCTTTCTGGATTCGCCGCCGCTACATCTACATCGCCGCCGGTGATCTTTACCAAACAACAAATTCAAGAGGGAACTTCTCTTTCATGGATCCTAAATTTCTGGACACAGGCGAACTCACCAGTAACACCACGTACTGATGTAGTGTGCTCATTTGGCATCATCATACGGCGACTTGTGACAGGGAAACAACAAGCTCAAAGTACTTGCTGAAATAGTGGAAGAAGCTATTGCCATTGAGCAAGCAGCCTGCATTCTATCATTGACAACACCGCAGGAAGGTGGCCTTTTATCCAAGCCAATCAGCTTGCACACATGTGCTGGGCTCCTAGTAGGAGCATTCGACGACAGTGGATGTGTGGATAGTGGTTGAGCCCCTGATGAAATTACAGCAGCTTCACGGCCACTGTCAGGCACAAATCTATCAGATCATCATACCTTCATCTGTCCAATCTAGCAGATTTCTGTAATATATGGGCCGGTTGCTCTAATTGGGCCTGTTTGCATCCCCGCCCGGCCCGGTGTTGCTCCAAGGTCGAATTCTCCAAGGTCTGACCCTCGTGACTTGATGTAATTTTCTCTCTTTTCAAGTGAGTGTTTGTCAGATTTGAGATATAAACAGATTTTTTTTTAAAAAAAAAGATCTGGGTCTTGTTGATCATCACCGAAGAGTAATCATCACAAGTTAAATTCTGATATTTAAATCTCTAACCACGTTCCCTTGCTCGCGATCGACAGAGAGGGAGGAATGCGAGTGGGAGCGTGGCGACTCGGCATGCGAGCTCCCGAGTCCATCGCTTCCTCACCAGTCGCGCCACTCGTGCGCGGCGCTGGGATGCCTGTGGGTTCCAGAGGCCCCCGGACACGCACGCGATGGTTTGCGTCGTGAATCGCGTGCCTCGTGAAGAAGGGAAGGGAAAGGAAGGTTCGAGACGCAGGCAAGAACGTCAAGGGGGGACTGTTTGTTGCCTGGATGTGTACGTGTTCCCTTGGATTTTTCCACCGCGTGTATACGTGTCGCCCGGGCTGTGGGCCGCTCATCACCGATCCCGACGGGAACCACTCCGGCAGGCACTGTATACGGTGCTCGATCGTCGTGGGCAGGCAGCGCGGCCGGCGGCCGCCCCGCCCCGCGCCGCGAAGCGTTGGGAAAAAGCGGCGGCGCCGCGACGATCTGCTGCTGATCACGATCCGTCCGTCAGTCCGTGGACACGACACGACCACACACGCGCGCGCACAAGGATCATCAGGGGTTCATCTTCCGTGCGCGCACCTCCACGCCGAAAGGGATGCCAGTGGCGAGTGGCCACCGCTCCGTCAGTGGTGAGCATCATTTTTTTCACCTTTCACGTCGATCGGTCGGATACTACTAGCTTTTGGGTAGCAAGCTGGTACCAACCAGCCCACGGCTTTGCCTTGTCTCCCATTTTTACCACGCGCGCCTACACGACGAGTACAAGAAGTGGCTCCGTCCCGTCCAGGCGTCCACCTTGCGTGCAACAAGAGCGGAGCCCGGCATGGCATCTCAAGAGGGAGATTGATGAAGAGCTAAACCGACTCTGTAACTCATGTTTTTTCTGAACCCTGGTGATCAGCTAGCTGATCAAGCGATGGGGTTGTCCATGGTTCTCGTGTTCGTCGTGGACGCGACAGGGAGAGAGCTAGAGAGGGGGAGAGGCCAAGGCCGTGGCGTGGGACCCGGACGGGGAGGAGGCAGCGCTGAGTTGTCCGCACATGCTTCGCGATCCGCACTATCCGGATAAGGACGACGTGCCATATCACATTTTTATTCGCATCACAATCACACATCACACACAGCCTGCGCGCTGCTCTCGCAAACACAACGGCACCGTGCTATCAATAAATCCAGCTAGAGTTCCAGACGGACGCGTCGCGAAATGCCATCCTTATCACCTGCCATGCCATGCGTTTCATTTCATTATTACGCACAACATTCCTTTTCACCGGCCCATTCATTAGTCATTGATTGATCGAAGGGGGCTCCCGTTGCGGCGGCGGCTCCCGGCCACCAATCATTGCGTGCCGCCACACGACACGACGACATCGCTAAACAAGCTCATCCTCCCATCTCAAAAAAGGGAAAACAAAACAGAACCAAAAAAAAAAACAAGAGATTAAGCAGGCTCTCCAGGTCGTCGAGGAGCTGACAGTGGTTGAGTGTTCGAGTTGAGGCGGCGAGCGCCGAGCGCTGCTCAATCGCTCATCGCTCGTCGACCAACCGGTTTCGGATAGCTTTGTTTACGAGTTCGCCTCGCAATCCTCCGCTTTGTTTACGGGTTTCGCTCGCAATCCTCTCTCTGGCGTACTACCAATCATTCGGGCGATCAGGTCGTCATCATCGCACGAAGCCGCATTAGCCACGAGCTTAGAAAAACCCGCGCGCGCAGAACCGCCGCGAGACAGCATCATCCGAAAGCAACGTTCGCTGGCCGCCAGCTCGAACGGGCGGGCGCCAGAAATTAATCTCTAAGGTCTAAGCTAATTAAGCTAAGCTTACGTAGCGGCCCGCAGGTGTCGTCCTTGGTCGGTAGGATGGTGAGCTGGACGCGGGCCGGCGGGGGTCGTGCGGCAAACTTGTGGCGCGGGTGGGATGGCCGGCGCGCCGGTGACGCTGACCGGAAGGATACGGGCATACGGCCAGCTCCGACGACCGTTGGGGGAGAAGACGACGCGCGGTTGCTGGTGATGGGTATGTATGGACGACGTGGTGGGACGCGCCGTGGAAAACTGCATGGAACCCGTGCTGTTTACTGTTGCCGCGAGGTTACTGTGGGAGAACTGGAGAAGGCAGCAGGCCGGCCATGGGCGGCACCAACGGTCTTCTCCTCTGCTCAAGCTTTTGACGTGGAGGATTGGAGATTCCGATCCTGGACGCTCGAATTACACGTGTTCTGACTGCTACTACAATTTTTTTAGAGCAACTCCAGTCATACCCTGCAAATTGAGGCCTCCAAATCCCATTTGCATATCCAACTCCAAAAAATAGAGGCCCAAGATTACATACTAACTCCAGCAGAGACATGCAAATGGACCTCTATTTCCTTGTGGGTCCCGCGTGTTAGCAGGACAGACTATCCGTTCCCGTGCCCGCGAGCCCCCGCCGCCGCGAGCAGCCCCGCCGGGAGCCCAGGCCGCCGCACCCAGGGCAGGCGAGCTCGGGCAGGTCCCCCTGGCGGCCGAGCTCCGGCCGGCGCCCACTCCGCAACCGAGATTTGGCTGAGAGCTCGTGCGGGCGTCGTCCAGGGGCTCCTGCCCGTCGCCGGGAGCGGCGGCGCGCGGGCCGCGGCGAGCTCCTGCCGCTGCGCGATTTCTCCTGCAGGCATCGGTAGCGCGCAGGCGTGCTTGTGCTCCAGTCGTGCCGCCCGCGGCGAGCTCCTGCCCAGCGGCCAACGCGAGCGCGACGGTGTCCAGGTGCGCGCGTGGCGGCGTCAAGGTGCGCGTGCACGCGGGGGCCGCGACGAGCTCTTGCCCGGCGTCCAACAAGAGTGCGGCGGCCTCCAGGTGCGGCGTGCGTGCGCGCGGGGGCTGCGGCGAGCTTTGGCCCGACAGCCAACGCGAGCCCGGTCCCGTGCAGGTGTGCGCGCGGCCAGCGAGCGCGGCAATGGCTACCACGGGATCCCAAATCCCCCGTGCCAATGGCTACGGCGACGGGCAGGAGGTGGTCGAGGGGGTAAAGGACGAGGACACAGAGACGAGTGCGGCGACGATTTGAAGCTGGTGGAGCAGAGGTGTCGGGTTTGGCCGGTGGTGGTGACTGCTCAGCTGTGCTCATCTCTGGACCGGGGAAGAAGAAACGGAAAAGGAGGGCAGACGGCGGCGAGCCGGGGGCAGGTGTTGTGCAGTGCCGCGCCAGCCTCGCCGGCAGTCTCCGCGACGCCCTGTCCACCGCTCCTCCCCACCCCGCGCGCGCCGCCAAGGCCGGCGCGTTGCCGAGGACCGCCACCTCCCTCGCCGTGCTCGTCCGCCGCCGCTATCTCCATGGCCGGCGATCGCGGGAGCAAGATTCGGGGCGCAGTGCCCTCCATGACCGGCTAGGCGAGCTCCGGGCGGAGGTGGCGCGGCGAGCTCGACGTGAGGGAGATCGAGGAGGTGACGGCGGCCCGACAAGAGGGAGCTCGAGGGAGGACGACGGGATGCGAGCCGTGACGGGGGAGGAGATGGGAAAAAAAGAAAGAAATGGTGGGTCCCACGTTTGGAGGGGGGAATGGAGGGCCTCCAAGAATGGAGGCTGGGAGGGGGAATTTGGAGGGATATGCAAAATAGAGGCCTGTTTAGAGACCCTGCTGGAGTTAGATTTTTACACCAAACCTCCAAATTTTGGAGTAGAGGCCCATATGGAGACCCTCACTGGAGTTGCTCTTACCATTTCTCAACAGAAAGGATTTTGTTCTCTCCACACCTTTTTCTTTTCTGGGTGCAGGAAAGATTCCACCATCCCTGTGGCCTGAATCCGCTGCAGACCCTGAACGGATCCACACGTCTTACTGCACGGTTTTACCCAGGCCTTGTTTAGTTGTTGGAAAAATTTGTCTTTTCAACGTTTCGAACTCCTGTAACACACTGTAGCACGTTTTGTTTGTTTGTGGTAAATATTATCCTACCATAACCTAATTAGGCTCAAAAGATTCGTGTCGCGAAGTACATCAAAACTGTGTAATTAGTTATTTTTTTTACCTATATTTAATACTCTGAACATATGTCTTTTGGCGTATTTAATGTGATGTGATGGAAAGAGAGTGGAGAAAACGTTAGAAACTTTAGCAAACTAAACAAGGCCCCAGATTGTTGACGACATCTGACTGCAAAAATACAGTTACTGCTACAGATTTTTTTTTGCCCTGTGCTGTGCATTGTACCGCTGTACTGGTAACAACTACTCCCTCCGTCCCGATTTATTTGCACGTTTGGGATTAAAAAAAGTCCCACAATGACGGTCACGATGGCAGACATGCAGCGCACTGCTAGAGGACTGTTGTTGGCTGATGTGACAATAAAAAAATGCAAAGTGCCGGTGCATTCTGGTCCACACACGCGGATGGGGGAAACAAAAAAATCTCCACCACATCTCCGCATCAACCGCCCTCTCCTTCTCTCTGCTGCCCGATGCCCTATCGCCAACGACGCCACCGCGCGCGACAGCAGTGTCTCGTTCCTCCCCGCCGGCGGTAGCGGAGCCTCCTCCTCCCCGCCCCCTTCTGTCGAGCCGCCTAGATCCGGCGCGGTCCTCGAGCTCCTCCTCCTTTCCCGGTGGCGGGGTCTTTCTCCTCCTCCTACTCCTTTCCATGGCGACGGCGGAGTCAAGGCCGCCTCGGCGGCTCTCCATCCCTCCCTCCCAGAGCGTGCTCCTCCGTGGCTGAGGAATCGAGCGGGGGCGCGACAGCTTCCTCGAGCTCGCCGTCCCTGACGGCGGCCGCGGCTCCTTCCTCCCCTCCCGCGGCCGGTGGCGGGGTCTCCTCCTCCCGGCGTCGATCTGGCCTCTGCGGTGGCCGCGGATGGGGCTACCAGCGTCGATTTGGCCCCTACGGTCGCCGCGGACGAGGCTGCCGGCATCAATTTGGCCCTGCGGTGGTCGTGGATAGGGCTGCCGGCGTCGATCTGCCCCTGCGGTGGTCGCGACGGGGCTGCCGGAGTTGAGATGAAGCCGGAGGTAGTTGCGTGCCTGGCCAAGTGCTAGAAGTTTCTGTAAAGTCGTCGATGGGTCATGTGTGTTGTTCCGTTTTTTTTTGTCGATTTGACCCCTGTGGAGGCTGCAGAGTGCAGACTGTAGGAGACATTTGCAAGGGCATTTTGGTAATTTCGCATCTGCTTTGGTTTCCGTGCCCGATCCCAAAGGTGCAAATATTTTGGGACGGAGGGAGTAGCAGCAAAGGACGATTGCATGCTTGTCAGTCGATACCGTATTCCGCGACTCTCCAATCTGGCTGGGAATATGGGATACACGGTTTTGGCAGCATTCGGCAGCACCGGTAGAAAACGAGGCTTTGGTACACCTTCTTTGTCCCGGTTCAACTTTGGAACCGGGACTAAAGGGGTTTCATCGACGTGGTCACTAATGCTACGAGTGCTCACCCCTTTTAATCCGGGTTGATAACACCAACCGTGACAAAAGGCCTCCCCTTAGTCTAGGTTCGTGTTACGAACCGTGACAAAAGGGGGAGCCTTTAGTCTCGGTTCGTAACACGAACCTAGACTAAAGGGGGTGAACCTTTTGTCATAGTTGGTAACACGAACATAGACTAAAGGGGGGTCTTTTGCCACGGGTCGTGTTACCAACCGGGACTAAAGGGTCTCCCATGAGTTACTATAAGAGGATCGCATCCTCTACTCAGTCAGATGTGCTGTGTAGGTGAGATGGTGAGGAAGCTACGCGCGAGGCTGGAGGTCACGAGTTCGAATCCCTGCACCCGCGCACGCGTATATTTCGCGTGAAAAATCGCGTGACTTGTGACTTCGTGTGTGTGAGGGCCTCCCTGAGATTTTCAAATATTTTTTTGACGCTGGCGTGCCCCCCTTTAGTCCCAGTTGGTATTACCAACCGTGACTAAAGGCCCTCCTTTAGTCCTGGTTCGTTCACCCGAGACTAAAGGACCCCCCCTTTTGGTCTCTTATCATTAGTCCCGGCTGGGACTTGAGGGACCTATACCCCTTACCAACCGGGACTGAAGGTCCTCTCTCTACCAGTGCAGGTGTTAAAGAAACAAGCCGGCAGATTTATTGTGAGAGTAAAGTACTACGTAAGAAGTTGTACAGTAGATTGGTTAGGAGAGAAAATTACTGCACTCCTTTCATTTTATGTAATGGACAACAATTCAGAGGACGGGTTTGTGGTGGCCAAGCCTAGTGATTAGGTTCACGTTACATCACCGCCCCAAAATTCAGAGTCACGATTGGTCCTTCTCTTCCGGATTTTTTTATATTTTTTAAAAAATCATTTTGCAAAAATATACGACGGTTTGAAAATTTTTCACTTTTGACATCCATTCGCCGTGGCCCACGGCGACCGCCGTGGCCCCCGGCGGCCGCCGTGGCCCACGGCGGTTTCAGTACTTACCGCCGTGGCCCACGGCGGTTAGGATGTCGCCCGTGGGCCCTGACGGGTGCGGAGGTCAGCCGCCGTGGGCCACGGCGGCTAGCGTCAAAGCGTCGTGCGCTACGGCGGCAAGCCAAACCGCCGTAGCCCACGGCGGTATGGCCCGTCCCGCCGCTATATATGGCCATGCAGCCCGTGGGCTGTTGGCCCGGCCAACAGCCCGGTGGCACGGCACGGCCCGGTGGTCATCGGGCCCGGGCCGGCACTGCCCGATGCACAGGCCGTGCCTGGGCCGCCACTCAAGCCCGTGGCACGGCACGGGCACGGCCCGATAAATGACACAGCCCGATGGTGGCCCGGCCTGCTAAAAAAATAACGTCATCACCGGCCTGTTAAAGAGTAAGAAAACAGCCCAGCAGCCCAATATGAAGGCCTGATGGCCAGCCCTGAGCAGCGGCCTCGCGCTCCTCCCCTTGGACCCCTTCCCTCTGCGCTCGTGGGCCTCGGGCCGGCCCGAAACAAGCAAAAAGGCCGTGCCTGACGAGCGGCCCTGCACGGAAAAACGGCCCATGGGCCGTGCCTTGGGCCAGAGGCCAGGCACGAAGCACGGCGTGGCACGGCCCGACAGGCACGATAGCCCGGTGCGGCACGAGGGCAGGCCGGGCTGGCACGGCCCGTCGGGCTGTCAGGCCGGGCTGGCACAGCCCGCTGGACATATATACCCGCCGCCGTGGCGTACGGCGGCAAGTTACCCCCCTCTATATAAGCCGAAAATTAGCCCGGAAATGTCATAAAAATTCGGGAAAAAAGAAAGAGAGGGTTGGGAAGGAGAGGGGAGGAGAGTGAGGGGGCGGAGTAGCGAAGCTCTGCCAGTTCTTCGCTTCATTGTAAGTATTTCGTCGATTTAAAATCGTGTAGCAGTTATTTAGAAACTGTATTTAGTGATTTACTGTGTTTCTTTAGATCTGTGGTATTAAAAATTTTCTGTTTGTAGGGTTAGGGTTGAGGAGGAGAAGAGGGGAGGTGGAGGGTGCGGAGTAGTGAAGCTCTGCTACTTCTTCGCTTTGCAGGTAGTTCACTGATTTCACTAATTCTAGTAATTTCTATTTCGGTGTAGTTGTAGTTTATAGATCTGTAGTTGTAGTTTATATTACGTAATATATTTACTGTAAAGTGTGTAGATTGCGGCTGATTAGTTTGTTAATGTAGTTTAGATAAGTTTATTTGTTTCTTAGTCCCTGGATGTAGCATTTGATAGTAGTTACTGCTTTTTATTATGAATCAGACATGTCGGAGTCAGTGACAATCAAAATGTATTATGGAATTGGAGAGATTATATATGGTCCACAAGGAGTTGACTTGTCAAATTTTAGTTCAGTTGAGAAAAATGTTCCAAGAGCAGGAGAAAGAACTTGGGAGGTTATAACCAACTGGTTAGGCAAGGTATTTTCAGTAGATTTAGAGCACCATTACATGTCGGTGATGGTACTAATCAACAGAAGTACACCAGTGTATTGGGAGCTCGTGGCACTTGAAGGCACTCCACGATGGAGGGGTTTTACCAGAAATGCATGCCGAGTTGGTTTGCCTATGATTTTGTTTGTCCAAACTTACCTGAAGGGTGGGTCTAGCAGTCAAGTGCATGAGGAAGCTGAGGATGTGGACGAGGGGGAAGGTGGTGAAGAAGGAGAAGGTGCTGAAGAAGGGAAAGATGCTGAAGAAGGTGAACAACAAGAGGAGGAAGAAGGGGATTCTGAGGGTGAGCAGGTATCTAGAGGTTATGTTGTCACTGGTGTTATTGATGAGGGAGAAGAAAACCCAGAGGTGATGAGACAATATCAGAGAGAGTTGGAAGCTGATGAACGTGCATTGGAACAGGACTCTTCAGATGATGATTATGATGATGATGATGAGTCTGAGGATCATGTGCCCTTGGATTGGCGAAACTACGATTTCTCCCGGTGTACTGTTAATACTGGTGAGAATGTACCATGGGAGTACACGGAGAATGAGGTTTGTGTAGGCACTATGTTCCCCAGTACTGCACATCTGAAGGATGCAGTGAAGCAGTGGTCCACCTTGACTCTACACAGGGAGTTCAGGGTAGTCAAGAGCTCTCCTAGGATATATGATGTGTGTTGCATCAATGATGGTTGTTCTTTTCGAGTGTATGCATATATGGGGAAGTGGGACAATTACATGCAGGTGAAAGAAGTGAAAGGTCACACTTGTACCCTTGATCGTATTGATGCAAGGCACCGAAACATTTCAGCCGATTTTGTTGCTAGCCACATGTACCCTCACATAGTGAAAACCTCTGAATTTGCACCGAAGGCAATTATCGGTGCAATTGAGGAAAAGTTTGGGTACACCATCGGTTACGGCAAGGCTTACCAAGCAAAGAAGAAGGTGTTGGAGCATAGGTGGGGTACTTATGAAGCATCCTACCACAATTTGCCAAACTTGCTACACACAATAGTTCAGATGAATCCTGACAGCTACTATGATATGAAGGACTATCCTTGTGTGGAGAAACCAGGCAAGCTTGTGCTTCAGCGGTCATTCTTGGCATTGGGTGCCTGCATTCAGGCTTTCAAATTCTGTCGACCGGTCATTTGCATTGATGGTACTTTTCTCACAGGCAAATACAAAGGAACAATCCTAACAGCTGTGGCAGCTGATAGTAACAATCAGTTGCTTCCTTTGGTCTTTGCATTTGTTGAGGGGGAGAATGGTGACAGTTGGTACTGGTTCCTTGAGAGGTTGAAGAACATGGTGGTCCAGGATGTGCAGAATGTGTGTATCATACACGATAGACACAAAGGTATTTTGCAAGCAATCAATGACATGAAAGAGGGCAGCACAGAGCGATACAGAGCTCTATTGTGGCAAGATGTTGAGAGCAGGTGGTGTGTTAGGTACATGAAAGCAAACTTCCACAGCCAGTTTGTGGCCAGATGTTGAGAGCTCCATTGCGCATGGTTGAGTGGGAAAAGAGAGAGGAAAAAAAGAAGGAGGAGCAGAAGGAAATGCGCCATCGTCAGGAGATGAGAGAACGTGAAGCGGCCCAGGTCCGTGAAGCCGACAGAGAGAGGAAGAGGGAGAGGGCTCGCCGGGCCAAGGCAGCTGGGCCGGATGCCATCAGGAAGGGGAAATACCCCCGCTGTACTCAGTAGACCTAGAGTATTAGCCGGACTGTTTCAAATAATGTCGGATTTCATGACATCGTCAACTAGGGTCCTCTGTTTGTATCGTTAAGAACTTTAATCGAACTGCATTAGTGTGTTTTATCCGTTACGTGTGTTTCGTTAGAGTGACTGTAATATGCAGAGTCGTTGTGTTTCCTCTGAGTCACTGACGCGTTCCCCTCCCACGGATCGTCTGGCCCACAAAGCGACAGTGCCCTAGTACTAGGGTGTGTTTTCTCCGAGTCACTGCTTCGTTTCCCTTCCCACGGATCGAAGGGCCCACGGCGGAGCCACCCTCCTTCTGCCTATATGTAGCACCATTCACTCCATTGCCTTCTTCTCACAGCATTAGGCAATGGCTTCGTGGAGTGGGGATGAACACGGTTTCGGTCCTGAGTTGTGGCATCAGCAATCAGAAGATTTCGTAGCCAATTTCCCACTGAAAGGCAAGAGTGACTTCAGATCGATGCGTGATGTTAGAAGCTACGCGCCGAAGCAAACGGTGTTGTGGCCTAGGTGTTCACATGGTGAGTTCTGCGTGATGCAAGTGTACCAGGGATGGAACAACTCCGGTCGTCGCTTCTGGCACTGCCCATATGCATGGGTAAGCAATGTCCACAAATTTCATCATCATCTTTCTTTGGTTTGGTAACGTTTTCTTGCCTTTTGCAGTATTCCACCCAAGCTGAGAACTGCGGTTTCTCGCAATGGGTGGATCCACCAGCTATTGATGCCTATCAACAGTACATCGACTACCTCGAGGACGTCGTCATCTACAACCTGAAGCGGGAGCTGTCGGAGGCATTGGCTTCTCCAGATCCATCGTCTAGCACAGGAGAAGACCGGTGCTGCAAATGTTCGACCTGCACTTGTGAATGTCACAAGAAAGATTAGTCCCCTCTACCTTCACCACCTCCACCCCCACCGGGGTACTACATGCCGTCACAACACTCCGGCGGCTCTATGCTCTCTGGGCAGTTCTCGTACAACTAGATTCATTAGGAATATTGCAATGAAATTTTTAAATTCCCTAAGGCATGTTATCTCGTAAGGTGCTTCGTTAGGGTACTAGCACACATGCCATTGCAAATGTGTGTTTTCTCTCGTTAATTTAAAAAAAAAACTAACCGCCGTGGCCCACGGCGGTATGCCACATGCAACCACCGTGGCCCACGGCGGTTGCTGGGCCGCTTCATGCCGCCGTCGGTGACACTGCGTACCCCACGGCGACATCCTAACCGCCGTGGGCTACGGCGGTAAGTACTGAAACCGCCGTGGGCCACGGCGAATGGATGTCAAAAGTGAAAAAATTTCAAACCGTCGTATATTTTTGCAAAATGAATTTTAAAAAATTATAAAAAAAAATTCTTCTCTTCCAAAGAAAATTGCGTCCAGTACCGAGAGTCACCGAGCACGATGACGTCCACAAAACAGCGAACACACAGAGAGAGATGTGCCATCCCTCGTGGTGGAAAAGGAGACATGCAATTAGCCCATTTAGCTTAAACTAACTGTACTATATTTTCCGATCATTAGCTTATCGCGTCATCGTTTGCATAGACAATGCGAATGGCGGTTGCAGAGGGCGGCAAAAAGGAGTGCTGCTGACAGAAACACAACAGAGGTGGTGACAAAAAGAACAGGAAAGCGCTAATCACAGGACTGAACAAACAAAACTCTGGGTGCCCTTTTTGTGATGGTGCGTGCATGTCCTCCTTTTATTCTACTTTCCCTTGTATATCCTTCGTACGCTCAGGAGAGAAAAAGGAGCTAGAAAGATTGCCAATTGCCAAACAAGCATCTGAATAAAAATATGACCAAGGACGCAAGGGAAAAAGCAATAGACTTGTGATTCCTGTTTCTGAATCAAACGAGGCATACAGATTGAATGTAAACCACATTTTTTGTTCAAGGTAGTTACTTTCTAAAACTCAAAACTCACTAACTATCAAGCCATAAAAGAGGGTTTATAAAGGATATTTGAGTCTCACATGTCACCTCTTGCCCTCATGTTGCATAATACATCTGAATTCAGATAATAACATAATCATGTTTGCATGATTGGTATCTCCATTGAGCACTGCTGCACAATTGCTCAGCAGTGTCTCTTGAATTATCTCTTAAGAGCCCAGCATTTCTGATTTCCAGAAATATTTGTCAATTGAGCCTCAACTATTTGCAGATAATACCAGGCCAGCGGCAATTCGCAAGGCAACAACCATCCCGCTCCTCCTCCCTGTCAACGTCCCCACCACCGTCCTCGTCACACCACACCTCACCCGATGCTCCCACTCCTTCCAGAACCACCTCCTCGCCACCATTGCCGCCCCGCTATAAGACTCTTCACTCCCGCTGCAGCGCAGTCCGCAGAAAGCAAGCACCAGACCATCTCAGCTTTTGCTTCTAGCTAGCTAGTCTCCGCGGTTGCTGCAAGAAGCTAGCTAGCAGGCATGGAGGGCAAGGAGGAGGACGTTCGCCTTGGCGCCAACAAGTACTCGGAGCGCCAGCCCATCGGCACGGCGGCGCAGGGCAGCGATGACAAGGACTACAAGGAGCCTCCTCCGGCGCCGCTGTTCGAGCCCGGGGAGCTCAAGTCCTGGTCCTTCTACCGCGCCGGCATCGCCGAGTTCGTCGCCACCTTCCTCTTCCTCTACATCAGCATCCTCACCGTCATGGGCGTCAGCAAGTCCCAGTCCAAGTGCGCCACCGTCGGCATCCAGGGCATCGCCTGGTCCTTCGGCGGCATGATCTTCGCCCTCGTCTACTGCACCGCCGGCATCTCCGGTACCGTACTACCACCCGCCTCTGTTTCATTCATCTTGGTTCCCCCCTCCTCTGCTTCTTGACTTCTTGCGTCGTGCTAAGCTAGCTGCTGATGTTTTTGTCCCCTCTCGAAACTGCAGGCGGGCACATCAACCCGGCGGTGACCTTCGGGCTGTTCCTGGCGAGGAAGCTGTCGCTGACCAGGGCCGTCTTCTACATGATCATGCAGTGCCTGGGCGCCATCTGCGGCGCCGGCGTCGTGAAGGGCTTCCAGGAGGGTCTGTACATGGGCAACGGCGGCGGTGCCAACATGGTCGCGTCCGGCTACACCAAGGGCGACGGCCTCGGCGCTGAGATCGTCGGCACCTTCGTCCTCGTCTACACCGTCTTCTCCGCCACCGACGCCAAGAGGAACGCCAGGGACTCCCACGTCCCGGTGAGTGTTCATCCAAGATAGTAATTAAATAAACATGGTGTCAAAAAAAGATTCGAACCTCGACATGCTGACCGATGGTTTCGATCTCTGTGGGACGAACAGATCCTTGCCCCGCTGCCTATTGGGTTCGCCGTGTTCCTGGTCCACCTGGCCACCATCCCCATCACCGGCACCGGCATCAACCCGGCGAGGAGCCTTGGCGCCGCCATCATCTACAACAGGAGCCAAGCCTGGGATGACCACGTGAGTTCTCTGCACCATGGTTTATTAGCTAACTAACTGAGTTAATTCATGACAAAATTGTGAAGCCTCCTTGATCAACTGAAATCTAATTGTGAAGCCTGCTCTGGAAAATTAAAAAGATAATTTCACTCTGATTAACCAGCTGATGTAAAATTAGGGAGTAAGTAACTCCAGGTAAAATTATGTTTAGATGGTAGCCAACTGCTAGTCTGCTACTGCTACTGCTACCACTACTAGAAATCATTCAGTAGTTGATCTCGAAAGGTCCCAAGCATGACAGGATAAGTTCAGAGACATTTGTTCGCTATTTAATTCTGGAAACCTGCCCTTGTCCGAAGGGAAAAACAAACTGAGAGGCCTGCTTTATTACAGCAAGCAACCACTTCCTACCCGGACAACGACCCTGCATTATCCACCCTCGCATGCTAAACCTTTCATTAGCCTGGAACAATCCAGAGCGCTGACCATAAAAATTCATTCCTGGCCTTTGCAGTGGATCTTCTGGGTCGGCCCCTTCATCGGCGCTGCCCTGGCTGCCATCTACCACCAGGTGATCATCAGGGCGATCCCGTTCAAGAGCAGGTCTTAAGCAGCAGCTGCCGCTGTGTCCTGTGCTGCGAGATGCCAGTCCAAACAGGCACCTCCAATCCTTGTTACTGTGTTGCTGTGGAGCTGTTCCATTTATCTTCAAGTTTGCTGTACTGCATGCACTCCAATCTGTTGATCTGAACCCCGGAATTGTAATTCCAGTACCCCATTGTGTAATACGCCGCTGCTAGTGTTATGTGCAAATTTAAGTTACGATGAAACGATCAAGAGTTCATGTATCTATCCCTCCTGTGCGATGTGGCCATTGGCCAACCCTATTTGCGTTACAGGTTACAACGAGCATAAACTACGGGGGCTATCAGGCCATGCCGCCATGGCGCTGTGCATGACGACAAATTGTGGCTGAAGCAATTCGTTCGTAGTTGGGGTTGTTGGTGCCAAGGACAACGATGAGTCACCCCCACATCGGCGGCACAGCCCAGCCAGCGAGGGGTGTGGTGGGACTGTGCCTGTGGGCGCGCCCTGGCTCTGGTTCTGGTCCTTCCCGTCCCGGCGCAACGCTACAAAACCAGCGCGGCGACACCGTGGCGCGTGTCGTGCTGATTCTTTCTTCTCGCAGGTGGCCAGGCCGCGGCAGCCGGAGATCTCTCCCAGCCGCCGCCGAAGCGCTGGTCGCTCTTCGGCCTTTGCCATTACAGCACGGTGGCCCCGGCACCACCAATCCCCCATTGCGCCACGAATTCCCCGCCGTGGCAGCGCCCACAGGCCATGGGCGATCAACGGCTAATCTGGCCTTGGCTACTAGTTTTCACCTCTCGCGGTTCCCAGAGAGTAACCGAGCGCCAGCGCGACCGGATCAGATTGGTCCCAACTCCGGAGTACGGAGCATCCAAGGTAGGAGTGGAGCAGCCGCAACGCCGCATGGTTACATAGCCGGCGTGCCGGCACCAGCCACGGACCACCCGCGAAGGGGCTCGGGGGCCTGTTTGGATGCAATGGGTAAATATTTACCTTAAGGCAAATGTTTTGCCTCTTCCATTTGCCTCTAATAATATTAGATTCTTAGGGTGTTTGGATTGAGGGGTAAATGTGGATGTGGATGAGAGAGGGAGGGCTGGGATCCACCACAATATTGCTCCAATTTGCTACCTTTTAGAGGTAAATGGATTTAGAGATGCAAAACATTTACCCCACCACATTTGCCTCACATGTTTGACACCATAGGCAAAGACTCCATCCAAACACCCCCACGGCCAGCCGGCCAGGGCGGACGATCGGGACAGGCGGGACCAGATCGCCATTACCCGGCAAGGGGGACCATCGCCTTAATGGCAACCCTAGGGCGTGCCAGGTACTGCCCTGATACACGATCCGATCTTTTTTTTCGTGAACGATCAAGGGCGTACACATGATGGGATTTCGTGGAGCTGGAGTAGAATATAGCTAGCTTTCGGAATCTCAAAAGCAAACGTAAATGACCACAAAAGGTTCACGCGAGAATATATGACATGTATTTTTCAAAATAAAAAGATAATATATGACATGTTAGGAGTTAGGACTTTGAGGGCAGAGATTGTTTGTGTACATTACATCCCTCTGGTAGGTACTAGATTGTACAGGCGTACAGTGAATGAAATGGCTAATTAGATTAGTAGACTGCTACAAAATATACTTATCAGTGCTAAGTTGATTAGCTGCATCAACCAGCTCCAGCCACGGGTGAGAAACATGTAACTATGAAGAAGCGAAGCAAAAAAGAAAAGAGAAGAAAGGGACTGATTGCTGAATAGCTCAACTGTTTTTCCTGTGCAAAATCTAGGCTTCTTAGTTGAGACACCTTCTATACATTGGCGTCAGGACGCCAAGGGAAAAAATTAGAAAAAAATAGGTTACATATTGGGGGTGAGAGATGGGTATACAAATGGAGAGCTACTGCTTTGGTTTGGGTCCTTCAGTGATTCAGTCTGGGAATCTAATATACAGTCCCATCAATGACACTTGTTAGCACGCTGGTTTTAGTATGCCAAGGCAAAGTTGTTTGGCCTGGCAGGAATGGGCGGAATCTGCAACCACTGAACAATATTAGAAAGGAGCCTAATCAAAACAAGTTAGGGTGTTATCATGTTCAATATCTAAGGCTAAAAAATGAAAATCAGGTGCACAACTATACAGGCCAAAAATTAGGAATAACGATAACAGGTGCAAAGCTTCAACGGCAAGACAAAGACAAGCTTTTACTACTGCACTACAAAAATCATAGCTGTTCTTTTTTATTCACACATTCACACAGTAAAAAGTCTACTCATAATTCTATAAATGTTGGAAACATTCTGCAAGCCAAGGACAAAACATGTTGCCCTGACACCACACATGACTTTATTAAAAAACACCAGACATGGACCTAGCAGTCAAAGGACTACAAGACAGGTGAACAGTTTTGACCATGTGTAACTGAATCCAGATATAATATAAACAGCTGTAAAATTCAGAGAAGAGGCATACCTTTGCTGACTTGAATTGCATTGATGACAACAAAGATCACATCCATTGCCAACCATTAGCTTCTAAAGCAATTGTCAATCTTATCTGAATTCTTAAACTATGATACAATTCCCGTCATTGAATGGTTATAGCCAAAAACCACCAGTCACCTTAACAAATTCCAAAAATGCCACCTTGCTTTTTACACTCTGGTAGTTATTTACCATGCTGGAGTCCAAGGTTTAGAGAGCCAGATGTTAGGTCAAATGAAGGGTTTAGTTCCACATGATCAACAAAGGCATGGCGAGTAAAATGTTCAGAAGGGGACAGCCTTTCACGCAGATCAAAAACATTTCCAAGTCTCTTTCCAAATTGAGGGCTCAGAATATCAGCTTCAGATACTACTCTTTCCCGAGGTCCCTGTGAGACTTGATGTGCCTGATTGAATTGCCCCCGGATAGGATCTTTATGCCTGTTGGGAAAAAGATCATCCCGGCCTCTAGATGTGGTCCCAAATCCCTCACTGCTGTAGGTTGCATACCTTAGGTGGTTAAAAGGAATAGCACCATTACCACCAGATAGGGGTGTGGAAGTGCCTGATGTAGTTCTAGGGCTCGAAATAGGAGAAGGTGACATCCTGCCACTTGTGTGTTGGGGAGACCTCGACTTTAGCAGGGGGCTTCCACATGGAGAAACTGGACATGATACATTGCTTCGTATATGGATATCACTGCAAGCAGATAAGAATTAGAGGACAGGTCTGTGCATGCATAGTTTCTTTTCTTGACTGGATTCATGCATAAATAGTGGTGTACACAAATCTTGCCTAACTAGAGACTAGAGTAGCTGCAATTCGGGTAGTTTTTTTCTCGAACAACACAGAGAGCTGCGTGCAATGCATTTTCATTAAGGTAAAAAAAAGGTACAAAGGTAGGACTAAGCAGTCCCACCTAGACTCACACCACACACACCCACAAAACCTGTATAAAACATGCCACTAAATGAAAGATGACCAGCACTACCCACCGAACCTAAAGCTCAGATGGAAGTGACCTAGCAATTCAGTTAGTTATGAAAGATGACCAGCACTATCTGATGCTTTGATTCTTAGTTACTGGGATATTTAACTATTTGCCACTTTTAGCTATGATCAATTAATCCCTTTCGCATTCACTCATCTCACAAACTGTCTCACTGAAACACTGTTTGGATACATGATTGATATGTGCATATCTTCTTTCTCAGCAGGATGTAGGATATGCTGTACCTGTGTTTTGAAGATAATTTTACACCCCTTCTCTGGTAAATAGTCTGACCCTCCAAACCTAAGGAGGTATTCCTTGTCTGCATGGCCACCTGACAAATCAAGTTCCAAAAGGTGATCAGGACACACAAATGTGGAATGAAACAAAATCCAATTGTCCATTGTAGTTTCAACAAATTTAGACTCAGAATTTAAGCATAGGTATATCAGTTCAATACTTCAGTTGAGCCAAATTAACAAGGAAAATTTCCACATCTCTAGAATGCTACTGCAAAATGAATGCTCCTCTGCCATCTATCCCCATTCTATCCTGTGGTAGGATGTTCAGTAGAGATACCAAAAGCTCAGGTACAGCAACTGCCCTGAACTGAACTGCTCTGAAAAGCATCACTGAACTGAACTCCAACAACTGCCCATTTGCTCCAATATGCAATCCAATTCGCTATATCAGCTGGCATGCCCCTTAATCAACTGTCAGTATCAGTAAGCTGGGTCAACAGTGTTTCTCCTCCACCTTTGGTCATTTTAACCAATTCAATTCACCACTACCAGTGAGACTTGCTAGGTGTCAAGGGTATCCTCCATCTTGATCAGAATTAAAATGCTTCTTGATGGCCCAAAAAAATAATTTTAAAACAAACTTCATATAGGTGTACAGTTTGACAGCAATGTATAAACAATCAGAAAGAATCAAAAGTTCTCGAAAGACTAGCATAGCAGATATGCAGTTCTCAGCTGAAGAACAAAATGAGTAGTAGTATTCGGGTGTTACCTTGGGTTTTGGTCTACAGGATATGGCAGCCAGATGTTCCAAAGGATTAGGAGCAACAGATTTCTCAAGTGAAGTTCCATTTTGTATGAACGGATGTTGCAAAAGCTCAACTGATGTTGGACGTTGAGACGGGTCACGTTGCAGACACTTCCTAATGAAGTCCTTGCAGCGCTCTGAAAGGTGATCTGGTATCGGTGGAAGTTCCTTGCTGTTCCCAATCTTGAACACTGCAGCAATCTGATGGCAAATAGAACTGAAACATTCACTGAATTGCATTTATGATTGCTTAATTCTAGTTACCAAACAAAAGAAGTCTAGTAGTTCATATAACTTCATAAAGAGCTTGGCTGTTCCATTTTCAGACAATAAGAAATTCTTTGGGAAAATCAGGAAAAAATTAATTTCTCATATTAGTTCACCCAGTCTGGAATTCTGCTCACTGGATGTCAATATTGGCACGTCTTATGTGTGCTCCCAGTAGAGGAGACATTTCAGTTCTATAGAAGTCTCAGAAATGAGGCATCTGGAGGACTTGTAGAATCCATGTTCCGGTAATTAAGAAATTGCTCTCTATTTCTGTTGGCAGGCCAGTGGTGCTTCTGGAAGAAATCTGAGTCTAAAGATCAGCATTTTCCTGGTTTTGAAAAATTATCCAACCTAAACCTTGGGAAATGGCCCATTACTTTGAGCCAATATGGTCACCAAACGGCAGGAAAACTATGAACTTATTTGCTGTGAGCAAGTGTATGGCTTATCTAGCATAACACACTTGCTCACAGCAAATAAGTTCGTGGTTTTCCTTTTATAAGGAAAAGGCAACTTTCCAGATAAAGTGGGTGCTTGAACTACATGAAAATCACTAACAACTGAAGTTCTTGTTGGGATTAGAAATCCCGAACAGATGAGAGAAAGAGATACAAAAAGCCTAGCTAACAAGTGAGCAAATGAACAAGCCCTAGAGCTCTATTTATAGGGAGGAGGAGATGGTTATTTATCCTTATTCAATTGGTGGGGTTAAATAGTACAAATAGGTTCCTAGACTTTACAAAGATACACCTAGATGCCTAAATTGAGCCCCTACATCTCGAATTAGGCCTCTTTTATACACAAAAGGGGGGGGGGGTGGTCCATAAACTGGTCTTTCAAGGCACATCCCCAACAGTTCTAAACAGCTCATTCTATACCAAGTCAGCCTTTTGTCCTTCAAAATAAACAACAGACATCGAGCAAGTAAATCTTATGTTGTTGTGAATTTTTTTCCAAAAAATAAAGGTATCAGTGAAACTTATGAATACAGTAAAAAAGTAGATATGTCCAAAAGGAAGAAGGGGCTACATCTGAACAAACATGGGGTAATAACTCAAATACTTTACTACTGATGTAAAATGCGGATTATTAATCATACTATAGACCAAATAACAATTGTACTTTTGTAATTATACTGACCCCTTCATACTGGCACCACGGTGGCTTTGAAGTAGCCATTTCCAGGACGGTGCATCCTAAACTCCATATGTCAACCGCAAGGTTGCATCCATTAGAATTTTTTATAACCTGCATTTTGTGTTGCGTGTGAATTTTGTTAACTGAAATTACAATACACATGGAATCCAAAAAAACGAACTAAAAGTAAGAGTTAGATTTTCAGCAATACCTCTGGAGCCATCCAGTATGGACTACCCTTAAATGAGAAAGGATGCTGCCCGTTGATCTGGGAGATAAATAAATAAAAAGAAGCATGAGACAAAATCTAAACAAGTTTTTAAAACAAATCTAAACAAGTTAAGGAGTCAGGATTTATATTATGTTTTCAGAAAAAGGCCACTTGCAAGTAAATACTTGTATTATCTTTCACACCCTTCCAAAGAGAACCCACTTATAATGAAAAAGGGGGAAATCCCAACAAACTAACTATTTTATTAAGTAAATTTCCATATCTCAAAATATTCCTCCCTCTCACACACACATTCCATTCATTGGATCCTTATTGTCTTCCAATTCCTGCCACCAAACTAGCGTGGCTAGCACCAAGGCACAACTTATACCGTAGTGGAGCTTGGCCATGCTATCAGTAGCACTCAGGGTGTGATGTACGCAATCAGAACTGGAGGCATGATGAGAGCCAAGGAACTCTGCCAAAGGGCACGGCACAAGCTAAGCTCTTAGACTGCGGCTGAACATTACGGTGGTACAATGATGTCTTTTCTGTAGCAGAGAATGGGAACTCAACTAACATTACGCCAAAAAATGGTTTTCAAAGTTGGGTTTTGGAGAGCATTTGAATGTCCAATATGTTATTATTATCCATAGGTAGAGCAAGTATGCATGTGGCACCAGAACCACAGACCAGAATGCTGTTAACAGAATAACAGCAGCAAAAATGACATTCATATGGATATATATTTTCAAAGTGCTAGATCTATTTGAAGTGGTCATGACTTGTGGGTACAGGTGAAACATTGAAAGGAAAAAATAAATGTAAGGATGGCATATCCATATTTCTAGCTGGGGAAAGAAACATCAGATGGGTTCAATTTATCTTTATTTACAATCTTGGTTAAAATACTTTTAACATGGTAAAATGGCTTGGAAACTTACATGTTTTGCCATTCCAAAGTCTGCTAGTTTAACACGGCCACTTGGATCTACTAGTATGTTTGCACCTTTGATGTCCCTATAAATTGTAAAGAGCAGCAATAAAAGCAAAAGTCAAAATACATGACATGTACTGATATGTGTAACCCAAAAAATTGAACCAGATCAAACTGAAATGCTACCTATGGACTGTATTCTTGGCATGCAAATAAGCTAAGCCTGAAAGTATCTGCTGAGTGTAGCTGCGTATTGCTGGTTCACCAAGCCGTCCATACTCTTGTAGAATTTTATGTATGGATCCACCAGACACATACTCCAAGTATATGTAAAGTTTATTATCAACCTGATCTTGGAAAAACATAATGTATAAATTCATGCCCAAATTTAAAGCAATGCATACAAAACTGAAGACACATTAAATTACAGACAGAATCTTCTAAAATTACAGGAACAGTAGAGGCATTCTAGGAAAGCAAGGAAAGCTAAGTGTAAATAGATGGTAACGGAAGAAAACACTTTATACCCTTTCCGATCCATAGTATTGTACAATATTTGGATGCTGTAAGCGGCTCAAGAGTGATATTTCCTGTTAAACAGAGAAGAGAGAGATGAAAATAATGTAGACCAATAAACACAACAACATATAGACTAAATTTTTTAGTAGTCAGTGCAAAACACATTTGAAACACAATACCTGCACCAATTGCTTTGCACTCTCCTTTGATTTAGAATCATCCGAGAATATGGTGACCTCTTTCATTGCACACATTTGGCCACTATCACTGAAAGAGACAACAACATCAAAATAGGGCAAACAAAACAGAAGTTATTAAAACTGAGGCATGATTTGAAAACCTTCAGATGGAAATTGAATTATATCAGTGCAAACAGAGACAGTATCCTAAACAATGATCAATAATTACAGAATACTAACTTCCCTTGGATTTGGAGCATAAGGTCTTTTCAAACATAATAATATGACCTATAATTTTCAATAACCTATGGTCATATGGAATGTTACCATCAATGTTTTTTCGATAACTCTGATGGTAACTTGTTACCATCAACATGAGTACTCATAGTATCATCGCTCAACGGTAAGAATGCCAATTATGGCAACAACGAGCAGCACTCAAGTTTTATGCAGGCAATATAGTATCATGGTTCTTTTCTATTTGATTGTTTGGATTCATCAAGTTCTAGATGGCCAAGTGCCACTATTTGCTTTTGCTGCGTCAATAAAGCTGCTTGCGCTTTGCACAATGAGCAGGGAGTACAACATGAACACCCTCTCTTAATCTTAGTGACTGAGGAATATAACCATTCGAGACTTGTAAAGTGCATCATACAATAGATGAGGCAGGGAAACCCTGTCTCTTCTCGGATTCCTATAACATGAAAGAAAAACACATTTCCACCCCTAAAACATATACCAAAAAATAATAGAGGGGTAGTTTTCAGCTCTTCAAGGGAAAAACAGAACACATTAAGGTCAATTATAGAACTCCATTCATAAGAAGAAATTCCATATTCTTTTCAAAAAAAAGAAGAAATTCCATAGTAGTTGGATAATTATAATAGAGCAAATTGTGTCTAACAAAGAAAGTCAAACTGCACATTTCAAGTTCATACATTGGAAAACACATACCTGTTGAAGCCAGCGTACACATGACCAAATGTCCCACGACCAATCAGCTTGCCCTTCTTCCATCGTGATGCTGGACTTGACGGATTCTCTGTTCTGCCAGGGCTCCGGGGTACTGATATAGGACTAGTTGGTGTGGAGTTGTTTGGAAAAAATGAACTGTTCGAGATGCTCAATGGTGGAAGGGGTAATTTATGGGTTTGCTTCTTCTTTCCATCATCATGCCGACTTGTAGGAGATTCAGGTGCCACTCCTCCAGACCTTGGATGCAATGGGGAAACACTTCCACTATGCACACGAGAACTAGGGCCAGGACTCGTCATTCTTGGGCTGGGAATTGGTGAACACTCTGGACTACCCCTGCTGGGCTGCCAAAAAAGCTGGGCTAGCATATCGCCACCCACTGAATTATGTCCAGATGTTTGCCCTGAACCTGGACTGGAGCACTGACCAGATCCAAGGAAAGTTACATCTGCATGAGGCTTCACTGCCCAAAAGGCGGATGTCGGAATATGGTCAGGACATATCCGTCTTGGACTTCTCGAAGGACTTGACATCAAACTATTGGGAGCACTCTCCAAAACCACCGGACGGAGGTTTTGTAAATTTGGTTGACTATTTTCAGCTACAATACTTCTTGGTGATGTGGACAGTGTATGGTTATTGAGGAAAGCACTAACAGTTGGCTTCGATGTTTCCTTCGTGTTCTTGGTAGTGATGGCACCAGGGTGCTCCTTGCGAACATTACTTCAGAAAGAGAAAAAGAAATTTTAGAGCATGTTTTGATGAAGAGGCATATAAATATCTCAAACACGAACATGCAGGAGAGCTGCGCATCAATATATTAAGAAGAAAAGGGTTGTGGCATAGGCTGGTTTATGAGAATCGTAAATAGATAAAGTAGTGCTTTTGGCCTCAGGTGTGTACCTTTTGTTCTTTGCAGAAATCTTTGTTGGATGTTCAATATCATTCGCAACAGGGCTCTGAAGCTGAGAATCTGCATGATACTCGTTATCAGCAGAACAGTTGCTCGAGACAGAAGCAACCACTATTTCTGAAGCAATCTCACTGTTTCCAGGCCTTTTGTGAAGCGGATCAGGTTTAGGAAGCGGCAGAAACAGCGGTGGTTTGCCACGTTTTTCCAATATGGGCTTTGACTCAATGACATCAGAAACTGTACGCTTTGCTCGAGGGCATCCTCCAGGGATAGGAAGTGGCTGAGCATGCAATCTATCAACTGAGAAACTTTGGCAGCGAGAAACTTCTTTTGATGGTGAAGTTGGACGTGACACTGTGGTTGATTTGCAAACTTTCTCAACAGCTGCATTATTTCCACGTCTGCAATTCCGTTTTGATTTTGTGCTTCCTTTTTGCTCATTGGGACTTATCAATCGATGAAATGTATCGATCAGGTTTTCTTTGGTGGTTTTCTTAACATCTTTTGATGATGACTTACTCCACCATGGCGGCATATTGAATATGAAAATGTTGCGCTGTATCTGGCCAGCTACTTGTTGCAATGCTATCCAAACTGATCAGTTACCATATTATGGCCATCAGATTGAAGGCATATGCATGGGACTTTCATGTGACCTCGTATAGCACCATCCACTCACACCACTGGCAATGAACAATACTTGGAGCAGTCTGATCAATGGAAAACAAATATGAGCACCTTCTCTGCCTAAGGCTGAAATAGACAGGTAGATATCATTAAAACCAGAAATCTTTGATTGAGCATTAGCTACGTTAGCATTTTTCATAGAACAACAGCAATAAAGCAATCAGGATAATATAAATGCTAACAATAAGCTGAAGTATCTGTATGACGAGCATTACGACCAGGCTTATCATTACTATAGCTAATCTTTACCCAGAAGAAACAATCGTTTCATGCTCATCACAAAATGCACCAGGAGTCTGAAGCACCTCAGTGAAACTGTCGAACGTAGCAAGTATATTCTGATTGAACAACAATAAACAGTACAGAAACATCAATATATCATGTTTCTGTGAGGCCACAATTTAATGGCCACGTCACTCGCACACAACCAAAATGTACCAACAGGAGTCCAACACCAACTGAAAGAACATGTGGTGCCATGTTTAGCCGGGTTTGCTTTTCACTTTGTGGTGTTACACTTAATGCTGCAGCACTAACACAGTACAAACAAACAAGTTCATCACACGTGATAGAGCCGCCCGCTCTCTAGTGTTGCCTAATCTATGCTGAGAAAACTCTACTTAGCGCTAACTGAATTCCTAAAAAGCACGCAGTGAGGCAAGGTAGCGTGCTGCTCAGCTGTTCCATAAAAAAAAACAATCCAGAGAGAATCTAGCGGAGCTGAGGATCAACCTCCCTACTGTATCACTCCTCTGCGTTCAAATTTGATACTCAGCGGTCACCAGTTCACCAATCACCACTGACTTCAATATGCCCCGAAAGGAAATTCCGCCAGCAAGCACTGAGTATCTGCAATCGCCAAGCCAGCTGAAGCTACACCACCCCACACAGCGCGCACTATTTCGCGAGCAAGCAAGCTACCCCACCCCACAAGCGAACCCGCGCAGATCTCAGCTCAACCCGAGCGCTCCAGATCCACCCGGCGCACCGTCCCCGCAAAATTACAGCCCAAACCAGCGCGAGCAGCAGCATCTAGCGGTGGCAGGTTACAGCTAGCAGCAGACCAAACGAACAGATTGCAGCAGCGTTAGTGGCAGGAGGGGGAGGGGAGCTTACCAGGGCGCAGGCGCGGCGAGATCCGACCGCCGGAGCAGAAGCCGGAGGGAATCCGGAGGTCGACCGTGCCGCGGGGCTCGGGCAGCAAAAGGAGCGGAGCGGAGTGGAAGCCGGGACGCGGAAAAGGATGGGAAGCCCGGAGAAGAGAAAAAAAATAACGGAAAAAAAGAGAGGAACCGATAGCGAGAGCAGCAGCGCGAGGCGTGTGCGCTAGTAGCTAGCGCCCGGAGCGAGAGGAGAAAGGAGGCGGGCGGTGGTGGAGGGATCTTCTGCGGCACGGAGCCCCTGCAGCGGGGCCACCCGTTGCGCTGCTCTCGCTTGGGATCCTGCTGTTTCACATGGCGCGCGCTGTTGAGGCGGCGCATTGGATCCGGGGGCTCGGGGATTTGTTCCTTTTCGGAAAACTTTCGAGGATTTATTCCGCGTAATGAATACTGTGGCCTGTACAGAGGCGTGAGCGCAACGGTTCTTTTCATTTTAAAAGTTGGCTAGCTTGTGTGCATATCCAACCTCTCCTTTGTTCCCGCTCTAGAATTAAGACCCTCGAGGATCCCGTGTTTTATTGGGTCTCTCTTCTACTAAAGCATGAATGCGTGATGTGCGTGCTATATTTTGAAACAGATTTTTTTTTTGAGATTACAGTTTTTTTATTTTGATGGTGGCATCATAATAGAATAGCAAAATTTCATTGTTCTCTCTGGGGTGTTTGATTTTTAGGTACTTATAATAAACCATATCTCATTTAGGAGGACTAAACAAAATTTAATTATAAACTAACGGCATAAGTACTAACCTTTTTTCCGTGACAAATCTAATAAGCATAATTAACCTATGGTTAGCATATGCTTATTGTAGCATCACATTGGCTAATCAAAATTTAATTAGACTTAATAGATTCGTTTCACGAAAAAGTCTAAGATTATAAAATAGATCTAATTTAACCTCCAAACATCCTATTGACAAGACTTATACTTATTATTGCAGGAAGCAAACAAAAACCTGAATGTGTGCTGTGTGTGTATTTTAAAACAGATTTTTTTTTTCATTTTGATGGTGAAACCATAGTAGAATTACAAAATTTCATCGCTATCTGTCACACCCCGCCCACCAAACCCGATGTTGAGTTTCCAACCGACCGTGACTTCTCCAGCTCCTGGTCGACTCCACCACCTCCCGCACCAGACCAACCCACATGGGTGGGCCCAAGCAATTATCTCTTCGCAGGCAACCGCTCGGCCGCTCCCTCTCTCTCCCATCACTTTTCTTTTCTCTCCTGAATCTCCGGCGAGCTTCTCCAGGCCAAATCCCGGCGCCCGCTGGTGCTCCTCCAGGCTGAATCCCCGGCGGCGGCAGCCCCCGACGAGCCTCCGGGCGGCGAGCCCGCCACCCGCGCTGGAGGGATAGCGCCCCGCATGCCGGATCCCGACGGCCTCGAAGTGAAGCGGCGGGGTCCCGACGAGCTCCTCCGGGCGGATCTCGGCGGCCATGGGCGAGCTCCTCTGGGCGGATCCCGGCGGCCTGGGACGCGTCCGCGGCCCCAGCGAGCTCCTATGGCTGGATCCCGGCAGCCACATAGCGCGGCGACGAGCCTTGGACAGCGGCGGCGCTGGGTCACGGCGAGCTCGCACGCCGGTGAGCGTCGGCGCTGGGCGAGGCGTGCTCTCCCGCAAGGTCAGCGCCGACATTTTTTTTCTTTTTCTTTTTTCAAAATTTTTTATCTAAATCTTTCCTGTTAAAATTTTTTATGTTATGATTTTTTTCTCAAAAACTTTTGTTCCTGATTTTGGTGATTCAAATTTTTTCTGTATAATTTTTTTCTCAAGTTCGTCCGAAAATTTTCTTTTCAGTTTTTTTTAATATTTTGTTCAGAATTTTGTTCAAATTTTTGTGTGTAACTTTTTCTCAAGTTTGTTTGAAATTTTTCTTCAAAAACTTTTTCCTTCAAAATTTTTTTATTCAAAAACTTTTTTCTGAATTTTTCGTTTTAATTTTGATTTTGTGCAAAAGTTTTATTCAAAATTTTCTCATTTTTTGCTCGAAAACTTTTTGCTAATGTTTTTTGATAAATTTTTTAACAATTTTTTTGCCTACGTTTTAAAATATATATTCAAAATTTTCTTTCAAACTTTTTGTCAAATTGTTCTTTGTAGATTTTTCTTTTTTGGAAAACTTTAATTCGGGGTGCCTTTTATTTTTCCTTTTTTGAATGTTTTTGATAAATTTTTTAACAATTTTTTCGTGCCTACGTTTTAAAAAATATTTTCAAAATTTTCTTTCAAACTTTTTGTCAGATTGTTTTTTGTAGAGTTTTATTTTTTGGAAAACTTTCATTCGGGGTGCCTTTTATTTTCCTTTTCCCGCGTCCGTCCACCTGCACACGTCATGGTCATGCCTCGGGGGACCACGCGCACGTGGGTTCGGTCGGAATAGACTTGATATCCCCCCCCACCAAAGCCGTACCGCCCAGCCCTTCCGTAGGGGCAAGCACACGTACACATAGCATCTTGCTTACACTTTCGTCCTCGCTTCGTGTAAAAGGGTTAACCCGAGGGTGGTATGGCTGGTGGACAAAGGCTTATAAATTGGCTCCACCCTTACTCAATTAGCAATGTGACACTAAACACGCGCACCTGCGCTCATGGGCCATCCAAATTGGGCCGGGTGTGACACTGTCTCTGAGGATTATTACTTCATGCCCAGTGTCTGATTGAGGGAGTTGTATGACTTTCTAGGGCACAAAGATGGGTACCGCTAAGCAAGGAAACGGGATGAAGTCTTTTTCGCGGACCTCTCAACTTATTTGCTCGTTTTGTGAGCAATTCGCTAAGAAAGGAAACATTTTGGTTTGTCTAGCGCGTCAAGCTTGTGAATACAACCTCCTACGCTACCTCCCCCTTTCGTATATTCTCAAAATGCTTAAAACACTATTGGCTTTTGACCGCAAAACGGTCCTGAAATGCAAATAAGGTGGGGATGCTCCCCAAAAATTCCTATGAGATGGAAAAGGTTAAGGGATCGTGGTACCGTAGTTGCTCCCAAATAGAATTGATCAATATGGTCGACGTATGAATTTCACTCAAGCTATATCCAGCTATACTTGACAGTTCTCATCTCGTTGTTCAAAGTTTCCGATTTTCATTTTCCAATATTAAAAATCAAGTGGAAGAAATCCAATTCAACAGTGGAAAGTCAGGGATGTGTACCTTGCTACTCATCCTAGATCACTATTCGTTTTGGATTTCTCAGATACATAATTTCTTTTTACCACTTCATAGTTCATATATATAACTTGTGCTACATATCTAAATAGGTTTAAAAGAGGTCTAAATTTTCTTTAAAATTTTAGATTAAAAAAAGTTAAAATAAAAAAATTTCTTGCTACTCGATGCAGGTCACAAGGCAGCAACCTGTTCCTTAATATAGCTTGTCGTGTTTTTGCCTTGATAGTACTCTAGTACTAGATACGTACTACTCCGTCCCTAAATGATTGTCGTCCGGGAAGCGTGTTTGTGAGGGAAACACGGTTTTCTAGACACAATCATTTAGGACACCCGCAACAGTTAACGTAAGCTGCTCTCTACAGTGCCGAGCTGTCAGTGCCACCTCAACTTGTAGAGAGCGCAAACGACGACGACTCCAACAATTCATCTTTACAGTACATTTCATGGGTCCCACGCATTTAATGATTTCCTTTCCTCATCTTCTCCATTGCATCGGGAGAACATCGCTCCGAACGACGGCCATGGACACGGAGTTCGTCCGGAACGAGCTGCTGGACAGTGTGATAGAACCGCTCAAAATAATTTCGTATTATCGCTTAAGTCGGTCCACATGGTCATTAAGTAATAAAAAAGAAGTATTTTGTCGTCTCTGCCGGGTCATGTCCGGTAAATCGCTTATACAGGATCGAGTTATGCGCTAAGCCCACACGAAGGCGGGACCAGAGTACAACATTACATTACATAAAAGGTCCATAAGTACTTAATATTACAAACCAGGTTTTTCAGTACATAAAAGTAAATATGGTTAATAGTTTAAACAACGGAAATTAAACTAAACGCATGATACACACAGGAGGCCATCCATGCATATCACTCCTCATCATCGTTCTCCCATTCAAGTTCCCAACCATCTGGAATAGAACCAGACCAGATGGGATTACCTTAAAACAACAACAAAAGTAAGGCTGAGTATACTAATACTCAGCAAGACTGACCCGTCAAAATAAAAGACACAGCTAGACATGCAAGGCTTTTTGGTGGTGGGTTTGTTTTGCCAAAAGCAACTAAGAGTTGATTCTTACTTTCAAATTTTAACTCAAGTTCTAGTATGTTAACCATTCTAGGTAAGCACCTAGCTAAGCAAGCATGGTTGTACAAACAAGATTAATCATCCAACAATATTAATCCGAAATGTTCCATAAATAAACATGGGGTAGCCAGTGGTCAAGCCGACTCAGATAACGGCGAGTGACCGACGATCGATCGATTTATATCCTTGCAAGGTAAACTCAAGATACACGGAAGAAGGTATACCAAGTGCAGTGTCTACCCCAACCAGGCGGTTCCCGTCATTCCCCAGATCAGGAAAAGATGATACAGTCCTAAGTACAAGGTTTACTGGTACGCCCAAACATGGCACGTCCAGAATCATACTTGCACTACCGGTAGCGAACCGGGAGACGCATCTCAAGATTAGTAGCAATAAAATTTCCGCACTGGTTCATTAGGTACTAGGCTTACCGGTCCCATTCCCGACAAGCACTTGGTACGTTCAATAGCTTAGACCAGCACCATGCTACTCGGTCGAGACCAAACCCATTGCTCTTACCACATGAGCGAGTCAATTTATCCAACTTATGATTCCAACATAAGCATCCTATATCTCGCGAGCAATGAGTCATTACTCGACTTGTACCGTGTCCTTAAAGAATGGCACTAGCGTTCCTATCATACTAGTAAAAGAGCATAGGAGTCCTAAGGATCATGCATCTAGGTTTCAAAGCAACTCCTGAAACTTAAATGCACAAAGTAACATTAAATGCTAAAAAGTAAAAGAGTATGAGTTTTAATCCAAAAAGGTTATATGTGACTCCGGTGCTTGCCTTCTTCTAAGTTAGCAACAGTCTTGGGCTCTTCCGGACTTTGGTCCAGGTCTTGATGAACGCCCAACTCGTTCACTTCACCATCTACCGTCCCGTCTCCCTCCTGGGTGAGCGTGTATGTACCGTTTGGTAAATCTACACGTCACATGCATATGCATTAGATTATGGTGAGGGTGGGAGAATTACCACCAACCCAACTCTTGTTGGCCATATTCAACTAAACATTATTAATTTCTCACAAAATTTATTAGGGTGGTGTGATGATGAACTAAACACTATTTTGATGGTGATTGTGTACATATTTAAGCAAACTAAAGTATTTAACTTCACAAAATAGCAAGGGAGTGTGATTAAAATTCAAAAACAGAAACATGACATGTTTTCACAATTTAACACCTTAATTGCCCTTTCTTTATTTAATTAATTAAAATAAGCCTTACAACCATAAATCCATATTAAATCAAAAACACCTCAAATAAGTCTAAGCTTCTGCACACATCATCATATACTCATTCTAAACTCACACACCAAAATTTAGATTAAGAACATTTATAAATTAATTTATACGAAAAAGATAACTTTTAGCCTAGTAAATCACCATTAATTCATATAAAAAGATTTACTAAACTTTTTGATCTCAACTTTCTCCTAGCCATCCTCTAGGTCAAAACTAAGTTTCTGGCCAAAGCTCAAATATAGATCTTATTTATATTTTCAGTTATAAATTTATCACCCTACACAAGATTAAATCCAAAACATAAACCAAAGCACATCCTAAAATCATATCCATTCTACCAGAGGTACTATTCATCAAGACAAAGCCCTAGGGTGCACTGGTGCTTAAAGAAAAGTTTACTAAAGGGGCTATAAAAAGCATCAAGCTTAATCTAGCATAAAGCTTACATAATTCATAACTAAAAATCTACACATCAAACTCATACCAACTTTGGTCACAAATCTAAACATGCCATACAGAGCAACATATCCAAAATTCAACTTCCTATCATGTGTATATTTTAAACTACACTAAAAACACCTCAAACTGAGTTTGAATTTTTAATTCAAAAACTACACAGAAAAACCTTATATAGCCTTTCTAGAAAAGGTAAAGTTCTACACCAGGAAACCAACAAAATTAGATTTGCATTTTTATGATTTTTCTATAATTTTCGACGGATTTTTGAAAGTACAGCCGAAAACCCTAAACACTTTTACAACCGGACCCTTGCATGAAGTTTCAGAATTACGAACAGACCCCTGCTTTACACAAAAGACCCTAGGAAGAAAAGTTTCCCCGCAATTGGGTCCCTGGGCGGTCTGCCCCTCGCCAGCGGCGAAATTGGCGGCCGGCGACGGCCGGACTTGGCCGGAGGAGGTGGCCTGGGCGGTGACTGACCTTGCTAGGTGGTTAGGGGCGTCAGCCGGACTAGGAGCGCCGGCGTCGGGCGCCGGCGGCGAGGCGCTACCTGCGCGTCCGCCTCGGCCGACGAAGGACGGCGACGGCGTGGCTGGGCGAATTGGCAACGGCGTGGCGGGGGTTGAGGAACTCCGGCGAAGCTAGGGTAGGAGATGGAGGCGGCGCACACGGGGTGGAAAGCTGGCTCGGCTTGCTCTGCTCCAGGCCGAGTGGCGGCTACGGTGCGGCAGCGATGCCAAGGAACGAGCCGAGCGAGCGGGATGGAGGCGAGGATGACGAGGGAACGACTCGGCGCACTTGCCTCATCCCGTCCTAACACCACGCCTCGCCTGCCAGGTCGGGCGCACGCGCGGAGGCAGCGCAATGCTGTCACCGCCGCGGCCCGGCGCGTGGCCTGCGCATGCATTGACGGGCCTGCTGCGCGTGGTGTACGAGAAACGCGAGGCGGAGTGCCCGGGGCATAGAGCGGGTCCATAGCGACGATTCCACGGCGTCTGTACACCGGAGCATTGCGGCGTCGCCACGTGGACGCGACTGCGCGGACGCGCGCGCACTGGTGCTGCAGCGCGACGTCGTTCGTCCGTTTCAATTTCGCGAGCCCGGTTTCAAAAATGCATAACTTCAAAAAGAGCCAACTAAGTTGGAAATCTCCAAAAATAAAAGTTGTAGAGGAGCTATAGACCTACAACTTTCACAAAGGGCGACCTATGTTTTGATCAACGGATTTATGTGAAAAACACGTTGAACTTCAGGATAAACTCGGCCCCCAAATACTGTGTGCAGAAACTTCGCCTCAAATTTAAGCGGCTTTGCACTCAAAATTGGAATATCCGCCAATTATGAAAAATGTGTTCATGGAAATAAGGAACAACTTTTATATTGGCCGATTTTGAACTTCTATAGCAAAATTTGGAGAACGCGCAAGAAAACCGAATCAGCCTCTTGGATCCTTAGGGATTTGACCACATATTTGGACTTTGACCAAGGGTCTTTGTGCAAATGTGTGCAAGATCAACTCAAACATGCTTAGGAGCTAATTAACCTTGATTAATCATAACTAATTGAGGTATTTATCTTTAATAAACACCTGGGGTGTTACAGTCTACCCCCTTAAAAGAAATCTCGTCCCGAGATTTGACAACAAGATTAGAGGAGACAAAGATAGGGGAGAAGTGGTGTCGGATATGAGATGTACCCGTCGTTGTCTGTGCTCTTTTTGACGGATTCATTGTAGTCGTGACTTTGAGCATGCTCTTCTGAGCTTGGGTGCGAAGTCTCTTGCGTCTTTTCTTCTTAGTTCGATTAGTCTTGTCCTGCGGAGGTTTCAGACACTTCTTGACAAAATGCCCAGGCTGTTTACAATTGTAGCAAAGGAGTGCACCGTGATCACGTGTTGTAGTACCAGCATCGTTGCTCTGCTTTTTAGCATGTGAAGGAAATTCGGTGCAGGTGATTTCCCACCCACTTAAATCCACCTCAGGCAAAACTCGCTTGTGACTCTTACTTCTTCTTTCTTCCTCCCTAAGGTCCATAGGAAGTTGTGATGATGATAGGAGTGAATTTAGAAATTGTTGGTTGGAATCTTGGTTCTGTTGATTTTGAGCTTCATGATTCATCAATAGATTGAATAGATATACTTGCTCCATAATAGATTCCGATATTGCTTGGGAGAGACTGTCGGATAGACTAGTTTGCGATAGCCCTTGATAACGATTGTGGATGACATTTTGCACTAGTCGGCTTAACACCAAATTTTGGCCCTCCAAAATTTTCATGGTGTTGGCAAAGATATCCACCACATACTGTGGTGATGGAAAGGATGGGGACATTTCTTTGGGTTGAGGATTGACCGGACCTCCTCTAGTGGAGTTCATTGCCCTGAAATTTTATGAGGATCCGATCAGTTTCCTTAAGAGAACAAAAATCCAAGTACAAAAACAATTAATAAGGAATCATAGCAATAGATCGGGAGGTCAGAGAACTCGATCCGGGGATTTCATAAGGATTTCCTTAACTAAAGGATCGTCAGTAAACACGTTCTGCAAGGGTGGTTCTCTTAAGAATTCAATAATTTCCTTCTGAGAGTAACCAGAAGTGTGGTGGTAACTCAAGGAGTTGAAAGTTAATTTAAAAGAATATTTAAGGAAACCAAAATTTTAGAGAGCAATTAGCAACAAGTTTCTCATGAGTAGCAAAAATGGAAGATAGGAAAATGGCACAGGGAGGCCAAAAATTTCAAAACAAACTTGCTCATAGCTTATTGAGTTAGTGATTTAGTGTGATATCCTTCCTGTTATTAAAGGTGCAATGGTTTTATATTTTAGAAATGATGCACCGACGATGTAGGATTGCAATGTCAATGCATATAAATGATTGGTGCAACCATGGGATGGTGCACATGATGATGCTCAATGATGAGTGCATGGGTATGATGTACATGTATATGAGCATATGATGTTTATGCATATGAACTTATGGTGCATATGTCATGATACATAGTGAGAGATGCACAGGATATGTGCTTGATGTAGTGCACGCATGATGATGCATATGTTGATGAATGCATGATGCATATGCTCATGAGATATGGTGCTCATGATGCAGTGTCAGCATGATTTGCGTTATTCACGAAATTAGATAGTGGCTTGGAGGACTGAGAAATTAGGATCCGGGGTGATTCGCATTCTCACAAACAAAGATACCTAACGTGCTCCTAGTAGTAATCATATGGCTGCAGCACACATGATACACTAGGTTCCATCGCGGCACCTTCGTTCATGGATCAACAACATCACCACCATAAGGAGGATAGAGTAGAAAGGGTGAAACTTTCAGTGCGTATGCATGTTAGTCCAAACCCAGGTTTCCAGATGCACATGTCGTGTAATGCATTTCCATGCTCATGAATTATTTTGTTAGAGATGCAGCATATGCATGCTGGGATGACACTCATTATGCATACTAATAGATTTTTGATGCCTTGTAACCATGTTCTCATTTATTTGTTTGTGAGCAAGTATAAGGATTTTTTTTAGTCAAGGGCTGAAAAGTGAGAGTGATAAGTGTAGAGGCATCAATGCCAGAAAATTTGGGTGATCGACATTTCCTGGACAAATGAAATTGAGGAATTGCTTATTTGCTTATAAACTAGTGAAAGTGTATAGAAGCAACAAAAAGAGTACAATGGGATTCCAGTTGACTAGATAAGGATATGGTTATGCTCATTATGTAGACAAGAAGATGTTGACACTTTGTGTTAAAGTTATCATTTACTCAAAACTTGATAAGCAAGGTTAAGAAGGAAGATTTCAAGGTTGAGAGGTTAATAATGCCCAAGAATTCAATTACCGCTACTCTGAAACAATAAGTTAATAACTTTCAGCTAAAAAAAATCGAACCTTGCTCAACTTCGATCAGCAAGAGCGTAGGTTCATAAGCTATCACATTGGTGTTTAACTTGAGACCAAAAGCTGAGATCCGCATGCTTGAAAAATTCACATACCGGAGTTCTGTTCCTGCTGTTTTTCAGCAGGTCGAGAGTCACGAAAAAGTCCACAACTCTCGGTACAGCAAAGCCATGGTGCAAAAATTTTACGAGGATAGTGAAAGGAAGATATCTAGCAACTTTGGTATTCAAAGGTCAAGATAAAACTGCTGGGATGAAGGTCTAACTAAGCATGATTCAGATCGATGCACCTCAGGAATTCAGCAGAACAGAGGTTTACTAAAAATTTGATAACTCTTAGTAAACACATGCACAAATGCTGAAATTTTGTGAGCAACTCGACGATGTTATAACTCACATTTTTGGTATTCAAAGGTCGAATCAAAACAGATTGGAAAATGGTGTAAAAGGTCCATTTTCAGAGTGCTGTTGCCCAAAAATTTCAGTAGGGCAGAGCTTCACTAAAAAGACCATAACTCAAAAACTGAGTACCCAATTATCCTGAAATTTTTACAGCATGATCTAAGCTAGATAATGAACATTTTTGCTATAGATTCTCTGGTCATAAACAATTAGGAACTATATGTAAAAATTCGAGTTTTCAGACTAACACAGGAATTTGACAGCATTTCAGCATGACTTTGCCTAGCAAATTTGATCCTAACTTCCGTTTTAAGCATCCTAAAATCATGAGAAATTTAGAGAGCAAGTTTAACTAGGTGATGAACGATGTTCCTAAAGAACACCTAGCTAGAAAATTTCTAGATAATCCTTAGAAAAATTTGGACAGCATCTAGTTACAATCTTTGCTTCACACCTCATCAAAGCATCAAACTAGCATGATTGGTTCTTAAGAAACACAAATTAGAGACCAAGCAACACATAATTTAAGTTCAGTTTTGTTTTGATAGCTTTTACATGATGCAAAAAGCGTCCTAAACTTCCTCACAAAGCTTTTAAGCTTAAAATCGAAGTTAGTGCCGGTGGCAAGGCATACATATACGTATCTTCTTATAATAGCTAGTCGAAAACTATTCGTTTCTTTAATTACTGTACCTAATAACCGTGGTTAGTGTACCTGCAGAAAATCACAGAAATTCATGACCTTTTGTGCCAGCACTCACAAAAGCGTCCACATTCATTACCGTTCACTATAGAAACGGCATCCGTGCATAAAGCCGCTGCATGGACAGCGTCCTATTTAAGACTCTGACGCGACGTGAGTGCCCATTGGAATAGGCCTCACTCATCCTTCACGGACTTTCCGTGGCACCATCACGTATGGCAAAACGTGACGAGACGCAGACGCGACGTGGCACCCATTGGAATAGGTCCCACTAGTCCCTCACAGGACTTCCCTGTGGTACCACCACGTATGGCAAAACATGATGAACTAGTATGGTTGTGCATTAATGTAAGTTTTGACAGGAATAAATGTGCTGGAAGTCAGATTAGATACACCATAGAGTACTAGCCACCTGAAAGAACCCAAAAATTCCCTCTAGGGCCTCTCGGACTAGATAAGACCTTAACATCTACTCACTTAGCAAGATTTTTAATCTTGGCAAATTTTATTCCAAAAACAAGTTTGTTAAGGTGTTTTAATTACTCTGATGCATAATCTCGCTCTGGTACCATCTGTGACGGAACCACCCAAAATAATTCTGTATTATCGCCTAAGCCGGTCCACATGGCCATTAAGCAATAATAAAGAAGTATTTTGTCGCCTCTGCCGGGTCATGCCCGGTAAATCACTTATACATGATCGAGTTATGCGCTAAGCCCACACGAAGGCGGGACCAGAGTACAACATTACATTGCATAAATGGTCCATAAGTACTTAATATTACAAACTAGGTTTTTCAGTACATAAAAGTAAACATGGTTCAGAGTTTAAACAGCGGAAATTAAACTAAACGCATGATACACACAGGAGGCCATCCATGCATATCACTCCTCATCATCGTTCTCCCATTCAAGTTCCCAACCATCTGGAATAGAACCATGCCAGATGGGATTACCTGAAAACAACAACAAAAGCAAGGCTGAGTATAATAATACTCAGCAAGACTGACCCGTCAAAATAAAAGACACAGCTAGACATGCAAGACTTTTTGGCTGGTGGGTTTGTTTTGCCAAAAGCAACTAAGAGTTGATCCTTACTTTCAAATTTTAGCTCAAGTTCCAGTATGTTAACCATTCTAGGTAAGCACCTAGCTAAGCAAGCATGGTTGTACAAACAAGATTAATCATCCAACAATATTAATCCGAAATGTTCCATAAATAAACATGGGGTAGCCAGTGGTCAAGCCAACTCAGATAACGGCGAGTGACCGACGATCGATCGATTTATATCCTTGCAAGGTAAACTCAAGATACACGGAAGAAGGTAGACCAAGTGCAGTGTCAACCCCAACCAGGCGGTTCCCGTCATTCCTCAGATCAGGAAAAGATGATACAGTCCTAAGTACAAGGTTTACTGGTACGCCCAAACATGGCACGTCCAGAATCACACTTGCACTACCGGTAGCGAACCGGGTGACGCATCTCAAGATTAGTAGCAATAAAATTCCCGCACTGGTTCATTAGGTACTAGGCTTACCGGTCCCATTCCCGACAAGCACTTGGTACGTTCAATAGCTTAGACCAGCACCATGCTACTCGGTCGAGACCGAACCCATTGCTCTTACCACATGAGCGAGTCAATTTATCCAACTTATGATTCCAACATAAGCATCCTATATCTCGCGAGCAATGAGTCATTACTCGACTTGTACCGTGTCCTTAAAGCATGGCACTAGCGTTCCTATCATACTAGTAAAAGAGCATAGGAGTCCTAAGGATCATGCATCTAGGTTTCAAAGCAACTCCTGAAACTTAAATGCACAAAGTAACATTAAATGCTAAAAAGTAAAAGAGTATGAGTTTTAATCCAAAAAGGTTATATGTGACTCCGGTGCTTGCCTTCTTCTAAGTTAGCAACAGCCTTGGGCTCTTCCGGACTTTGGTCCAGGTCTTGATGAACGCCCAACTCGTTCACTTCACCATCTACCGTCTCGTCTCCCTCCTGGGTGAGCGTGTATGTACCGTTTGGTAAATCTACACGTCACATGCATATGCATTAGATTATGGTGAGGGTGGGAGAATTACCACCAACCCAACTCTTGTTGGCCATATTCAACTAAACATTATTAATTTCTCACAAAATTTATTAGGGTGGTGTGATGATGAACTAAACACTATTTTGATGGTGATTGTGTACATATTTAAGCAAACTAAAGTATTTAACTTCACAAAATAGCAAGGGAGTGTGATTAAAATTCAAAAACAGAAACATGACATGTTTTCACAATTTAACACATTAATTGCCCTTTCTTTATTTAATTAATTAAAACAAGCCTTACAACCATAAATCCATATTAAATCAAAAACACCTCAAATAAGTCTAAGATTCTGCACACATCATCATATACCCATTCTAAGCTCACACACCAAAATTTAGATTAAGAACATTTATAAATTAATTTATACGAAAAAGACAACTTTTAGCCTAGTAAATCACCATTAATTCATATAAAAAGATTTACTAAACTTTTTGATCTAAACTTTCTCCTAGCCATCCTCTAGGTCAAAACTAAGTTTCTGGCCAAAGCTCAAGTATAGATCTTATTTATATTTTCAGTTATTAATTTATCACCCTACACAAGATTAAATCCAAAACATAAACCAAAGCACATACTAAAATCATATCCATTCTACCAGAGGTACTATTAATCAAGACAAATCCCTAGGGTGCACTGGTGCTTAAGGAAAAGTTTACTAAAGGGGCTACAAAAAGCATCAAGCTTAATCTAGCATAAAGCTTACATAATTCATAACTAAAAATATACACATCAAACTCATACCAACTTTGGTCACAAATCTAAACATGCCATACAGAGCAACATATCTAAAATTCAACTTCCTAGCATGTGTATATTTTAAACTACACTAAAAACACCTCAAACTGAGTTTGAATTTTTAATTCAAAAACTACACAGAAAAACCCTATATAGCCTTCCTAGAAAAGGTAAAGTTCTACACCAGGAAACCAACAAAATTAGATTTGCATTTTTATGATTTTTCTACGATTTTCTACGGATTTTTGAAAGTACAGCCGAAAACCCTAAACACTTTTACAACCGGACCCTTGCATGAAGTTTCAGAATTACGAACAGACCCCTGCTTTACACAAAAGACCCTAGGAAGAAAAGTTTCCCCGCAATTGGGTCCCTGGGCGGTCTGCCCCTCACCGGCGGCGAAATTGGCGGCCGGCGACGGCCGGACTTGGCCGGAGGAGGTGGCCTGGGCGGTGACTGACCTTGCTAGGTGGTTATGGGCGTCGGCCGGACTAGGAGCGCCGGTGTCGGGCTCCGGCGGCGAGGCGCTACCTGCGCGTCCGCCTCGACCGACGAAGGACTGCGACGGCGTGGCTGGGCGAATTGGCGACGGTGTGGCGGGGGTTGAGGAACTTCGGCGAAGCTAGGGTAGGAGATGGAGGCAGCGCACACGGGGTGGAAAGCTGGCTCGGCTTGCTCTGCTCCAGGCCGAGTGGCGGCTACGTTGCGGCGGCGATGCCAAGGAACGAGCCGAGCGAGCGGGATGGAGGCGAGGATGACGAGGGAACGACTCGGCGCACTTGCCTCGTCCCGCCCTAACACCACGCCTCGCCTCGCCTGCCAGGTCGGGCGCACGCGCGGAGGCAGCGCAATGCTGTCACCGCCGCGGCCCAGCGCGTGGCCTTCGCATGCATTGACGGGCCTGCTGCGCGTGGTGTACGAGAAACGCGAGGCGGAGTGCCCGGGGCATAGAGCGGGTCCATAGCGACGATTCAACGGCGTTCGTACACCGGAGCATTGCGGCGTCGCCACGTGGACGCGACTGCGCGGACGCGCGCGCGCACCGGTGCTGCAGCGCGACGTCGTTCGTCCGTTTCAATTTCGCGAGCCCGGTTTCAAAAATGCATAACTTCAAAAAGAGCCAACTAAGTTGGAAATCTCCAAAAATAAAAGTTGTAGAGGAGCTATAGACCTACAACTTTGACAAAGGGTGACCTATGTTTTGATCAACGGATTTATGTGAAAAACGCGTTGAACTTCAGGAAAAACTCGGCCCCCAAATACTGTGTGCAGAAACTTCGCCTCAAATTTAAGCGGCTTTGCTCTCAAAATTGGAATGTCCGCCCATTATGAAAAATGTGTTCATGAAAATAAGGAACAACTTTTATATTGGCCGATTTTGAACTTCTATAGCAAAATTTGGAGAACGCGCAAGAAAACCGAATCAGCCTCTTGGATCCTTAGGGATTTGACCACATATTTGGACTTTGACCAAGGGTCTTTGTGCAAATGTGTGCAAGATCAAGTCAAACATGCTTAGGAGCTAATTAACCTTGATTAATCACAACTAATTGAGGTATTTATCTTTAATAAACACCTGGGCTGTTACAGACAGCGCGCTCGACGCGAAGCGGACGGCCGGCGGACGGACGAGCTGTTGTGCCTCCTTGCACCGCGCTCACGGCCAGGCTACTGTTCGCCATGACACAAAGGAGCTACGGCGGATCGGGAGACGCGCGCGAACACCTCGCGTCGGCGGCCGTGCCTCCAGTCGCACACACGTCCTCCCTCCTGACACCATCCGCGCCGACCGCTGCACATCCCGCGCGTCCCTGCCCCCGACACCTCCCGCGCCGACGGCGACCCGCCTGACCTCCACCCGTGGCCGCGCTCGGCACCGGCCATCCCGTCGCGCCTGCAGTCACCTGGACAGGCCAGATGCATCGGCGAGACGGCGACAGAAGCTTTGGGCCTGCTACCGTACGTCGCGCCGGCGGCCGTCGCCTTCTCGCACGCCGGCGGCCACACACCCGCGCCGCATCCCGCCTCCACCAAGCTGCCATCCGAGCCCTGCGCCACCCGCCCTCGCTTGTCCGCTGCGATGCGAAGCAGAGATGAGAGAGAGACAGCGCGAGCGCGTGCTAGCGGCTCTCGCCAGCCCTGGCGGCAACCGTTTCTCTCTCATCATTTCTCATTCCTACGTGAAACTTTCTCTTTCCTATGTGGAATCTTGTAGAGAGCCTAACTACATCCATTGCTGGTGCCCTTAGGGACTGGAGGGAGTTGTGCACAAAACGGTTGGTGCTTATTCATAGCGTCATCATCAGAGTACCAGTACAGTGCATGCTCCTACAACGGTCGGCATCAGCATCATAACCCCCACCAGTACGCAGGCGCTCATCAGAGAAAACGGTGCAACAAACAGCATTAAAACCGCCGACGCCAATTCAGAAGATCAAACGTGGGCGAACGAGCAGACCTGTTCGCGATCGCACCGCATCCTTAAACGACCCTCTGATGGAAAGCAACTGCAGCACCATTCATGGAGTAGTCGAGGTTTGCGGCCGAGAGAACACGGCACGCCCACTTCAGTCGCTATGATTTATGAACAAGGCAAGCGCCGGAGTGAAGCGCGTCGCATTCATGGAGGAACTGATCTCGATTGATTGATACATGATGAATTGATGATTGATCGATGCCATGCTCCTGTTTGTTTTGCAAAGCACCAACGGCTTTGGCGGCCCATTAACACAAGACGCCCAAACGAATTTTGGCGCCAGGTTACATCAGAGATTATTTGCCTGACCTCCCCGGCTATTTTGGTTTCTTCTCCAAATCCAAATCAAAACGATATGAACTTTTTACACATGCATTTTTTTTTTGCTCCAAATGGAGTATTGTAAAACTCATCAACCCCTTTTAATTACTTACTATCTACATAGCTTTTGATTCGCCCTTTTTTCCCAACTGCTCCTTCCTTCCCAGTCTGACACGATGATATCGGCGCACATGCAGTCGCCGGCGGGGTGATCCATCGACCGATCTTTCTACGCGCAGGCCGCGGTGGCTCTGGCCGCCGCGTCGTACTCCCCGGCGGCGCGGAGCTCGTCGACGACGGGCCCGAGGTCGCGCGGGCGCACCTCCATCCGGAGCCCGTGCTTCATGAACAGGGTGAGCGACATCTTCTGCTCCACGCGGTGGCCCGGCGCGACGGAGAGGCGGTGGCGGAGGAGCACGCTGCCGGCGATGTTCTTCATCTGCAGGTACGCGAGGTCCTTGCCCAGGCATATCCGCGGGCCGGCGTTGAACGCCACGAACCTGTACGAGTCGTGCGGCTCGAACCTGGTGCCGTCAGCCGACAGCCACCGCTCGGGGCGGAACTCGAGGCAGTCCTCGCCCCACACCGTCTTCATGCGCCCCGCCGAGTAGATGGAGTAGGTGATCGACGAACCCGCCGGCACGAACGTGCCGTCGGGTAGGACGTCGTCGGCGACGACGTGCTTGGAGTCCTCGGGCACGGACGGGTACAGGCGGAGCGTCTCCGAGAGCGCGGCCTTGAGGTAGACGAGTCGGTCGAGCTCCTCGAAGTCGAAGGGCGCGGCGAGCCAGAGCGCGGGGTCCTCGGCGCCGCGGGACGCGGCCAGGACGGCGCAGAGCTCGCGCACGATCTTGCGCTCCACGGCGGGGTGCGTGGAGACGAGCCAGAAGAACCAGGAGAGCGCCACCGAGGAGGTGTCGCGTCCGGCGAGGATGAAGTTGAGCGCCACGTGCTGCAGCGACTCGTCGGAGTAGGTCCCCTTGCGCATGAAGCGGGAGAGGAGGTCGTCGTGCGGCGTGGCGGCCGGGGAGTCGGCGCCCTTCTTGCCGCCGGTGAGCTCGAGCTTGCGCGCCTTGATGACGGCGGACAGGTAGCGGTCGACGTGGTGGACGCTGCGCGCCAGCGTGGTCTCCATGCCGAGGCCCAGCCACTTCTTGCAGCGCCACACGCACTCCGGGAAGATGAAGCGGTTGAGCGTGGCCTCGGTGGCGCGGTCGAACGCCGATGCGAAGTCGTTCTCCGGCAGGCCCCTGGCGAGCGTCTCGGGGTCCTTGCCGAACGCGAGGCCGCAGATGTTGTCGAAGGTGAGGCGGAGCAGGAGGTCCTGGAGGTCGACGCTCCTGCCGTCGGCGGCGGCGTCGCCGAGGATGGGCAGGAGCCGTCCGTGGATGGACCGCGACACCCAGCGCGACATGGCGGTGCGCAGGGTGCGCGTGGTGAACTCGAGCGCGGCCGTCTTCCGCTGCGCCACCCACGTCTCCCCGTCGGAGTTGAAGATGCCGTCGCCCAGCAGGTCACGGAACACGCCATGCCAGAAGGGGCCCTTGGGGTAGTTGTCGAAGCGGGCCTTGAGGACGTGCTCCAGGTTCCGGGGGTCGCAGGTGACGGTGACGAGGCCGCCCCGGCGCGCCACCCCGGGCACGGCGAAGATGCAGGTCTGGTACGTGCCCCCGGCGCGGCGCAGGTTGGCGGCGATCCACTCGTGCATGTCCTCGGCGTGGCGCACGAGACCCGGGAGGGAGCCGACCAGCGGCCACACCCGTGGCCCCGTCAGGCCGCGCGACATCCACCAGAACCACGCCAGGTACACGGCCGCGGCCGCCGCGACGACCGCCCACGCCCCCGCCTCCATCGCCGGGCTGGCAGCAGCAGCAGGTAAGCTAGCGAAGCGGCTGCTGGGGCTGACAGGTGAAGTAAGTGAGCTCACACGGACCGCACGGTCTGTGCTGCGACGTGAGGGCGCGCGAGGCTATATAGCAGTCGCATCGCAGGTCGCACCGGAACGGGCAGCGATTCAAGCCGCCGGGCGGGCAATGAATACGTGCCTGCCCGCTCCACACGACGAGCCCCGAAACGAAAATGCCACTCCAGCTAGCGTCCGAGCTGCCGCCCCTTGTCAGAACTCAGAAGCCATGGACCCGTGCGCCGGAGTGGCTCGGAGATGGGCCCCGTGTCCCTGTAGCGTATACGTATATCAAGGGAAGGCAACGCTACCTACGGTAGTGGAGTCGGGGGGTCGACGGGAACCTCCCATAAATTGCCGTCAGGGGCCGTTGGTTGGTCGAGCGGAGCGCTCCGAACCCAACGCGAGCGCGCCGCGTGCGGCCCGGCAGCTGGACACCCCCCGGCCCGGCGGAGCGCCCCTCTCCTACTCGTGGGGGAGGCTCTTCAATGCCACGCGACGGCCGCCATTGAATACCAGCGAAAACCCCGTAGCGGGAGGCGCCATTGCTGCTGCCGATCGTCGCTCGTCGGTAGTACGTTACCCCTACCAAATGCGTCCAGTGCAGCTTCGCAGCGGCCTTGTCTGTCTTTACCCGAACCGTGCAATGTCACGACTCACGAGCCCAAAAAAGCCACCGGAAACGTGCGCGACGCGGGAGGACGCAACGCAATATGCCATGCGGTCATCAGCCTAGCTAAATTTGGTGAAGGCGTACGTACGCGAGGATGCCGCGGCGGGCGACCGGCGAGGTCGCTGACGGAGACGTGAGAGGGCTCAGGGGTGACGCCGGCGAGGCGTTGGCGTCGTATCGACTCGCGCGCAACGGACATAGATGTCAAGCGGCAGGTGGAAGACGCCGCCGGGGGGGAGTGAAAGCTGGCCAACTGTTTCTCCGGGTGGTCAGCGCGCCTCTGGAAAAGGCTTTGTCAGATGGAGGTGGGTTTGACGAAGCGGCTGCAGCGCTGCTGCCGTGCCGCAGACGGGAGATTTTAAGCGAAACAAGGGGTCACGCCCCATGGTTTACCAAAGGTTTGGAGAGGTTGGGTCACCCAACCTTGCCCGAGCCCGGTTAGCAGTGGACTAGACTAGCGGTAGAGTAGATCGGTTAGCTAGTAGGCTGCCGCATGCCCGCATGCAGACGCAGAGGTGGATTGAAAATGACAGCAACTTAGAGTAACTCCAAGAGATCCCTTATATTTACCCCAAAACTTGTTTTTGGGAGAAAAACACAAAAAATTCAACTCCAACAACTTCTCTATTCTTTCCCTAAATATACAACGATGCTAAAAAACATATTGTCGCCCCGTATATTTCCGCGTCGACCGAACTCCCCCAATTGCTGATGCCCGCCAAACTCGGAGATCCTTCCGTATCGAGGTCGAGGTCTTCTCTGTACGCTTGTAGGCAAGGGAGCTCGAGCCGTTGCCCTGAATCGAGGCCAGAGCCTCAGCCTTCAGCACAAACCATGCATTTGGGAGCAAATCGAAGGTGTGATAGAACGGGGTCGAGTACCACGCGACTACCACCGCCCGGTGAGCACCTACGACGCTGACAGCCGTCGTCAACCAGCGTATGGCCCCGTCCACCTCCGCGAAGCAACTCCTGCCGGCTGACCGTCCAGCCTTGTGTTGGGCACTTTGATCCAGCTGGACCAGCCGTGCGTTGCTGGACTTGCCCCCCTGCCAAGAGAGAGAGCAGACTATTCAAGCCATGTAGATTGGAGAAGAAGCATGGGACTCTCGATTTGGCCGCCGGTTGCTATTTGTCGGGGTTCTCTACCGTCGGACAGTAAATTTGTATCGATCGTGTGTCCGACCCGGATGGTTAGCACGAGAGACACCGGGATTTATACTGGTTCGGGTCTCCGAGGAGTAATACCCTACGTCCAGTGTCGAACTGCCGTGTTCTTGTGCTAGGGTTGTTTGTAGTAGGGGTTATAAACTGGTCGGGAGAGGGTGTTGAGCCCAAGTCCCTGGGGTGTGAGTTCTCGGTTCGTCAGTCTTTGTGACAGTTGCCCTCCTCTCCCTTTTATAGACGCAAGGGGGAAGGGCAAAAAGGGAAATAAAGTAAAAGCTACAGTGCCGGTCGCTGGGATGTCCTCTCGCGCGTCGCTGTCCGTCAGGGCGCATTGAAGAGGAGCTGAACCGTGTTGTCGTTGAGGCCGCCGCGTGGCCGGGCGGGGCTGCTTACTTTGGGCACTTGGCGCTTTCTCCGAGCACTTTGGTGCTGACTCAACCCGTCTGAGTACGGGATGAGTACGCCACGTTAGGGCCTAATCGTAGGCCAGCGCTAACCTTAGGGGGCACTTGAGTGCCTCGGTCGGAGTTGGCGTGTTGCAGGGTCGGATGGGACGGCGTGTTGATGGCTGTGCGACCGAACTGTGCTGCATTAAGGCTCCCGTCAGAGCCGGCTACCCGCGCGTGCCACCAGCTGGTGTGCTTGCATGGCCTGGGGAACTGGCGCCCCACGCGTCGTAGCGGGGGAGTCCGCACGTCGGGGTGGTGCCACGTTGCGTGGACCGCGTCTTGGTCGGAGACGGAAACTGCTCGTGCGAACGAGCGGGTTATCGGAGTCGAGACGGAGACTTCTCGTGTGAGGCGGAGACTAGTCGTGCGGGGCGGAGACTTATCGTGCGAGGCGAAGACTCCTCGTGCGAGGCAGAGACTTGTCGTGCGAGGCGGAGACTCCTCGTGCGAGGTGGAGACTTGTCGGAGAAGCTTCCTCTCAGTGAGAGACTTGTCGAGGAAGCTCCCAACTGGTCGGAAACCAGACGTCTTGCCAGTGATGGTCTTGGCAAAGGTTCTCAGTCCTCCTTATCTTGAATCTTGGCTTTCATATTGTCAACGGTGTCAGATGAATCCACCTCAAGAGTGATTATCTCGCCGTCAAAGGAGACCCTAATCTGGGCCCTCGTTAGTAGCCCCCGAGCCTGAGGGGGAGTCAAGGACTCGCGCATAGGCTCAGACGAAAGGCGTTGTGACGGTTTTTGTTCTTGGTCTTCTCAGTGGGTGCGCGCGAGCGCATCTGCCGAATGTAGCCCCCGAGCCCACGAGTGAGTTGTAGACTCGCTTGTGGGGTTTTGATTCTCAGTGGTGTCGTCGCGATTCTGGGATATTCCTCTGAGGAGATTGCGATAACCGTAGGCGTCGTGGAGATCGTAGCGGTCGTGGGCGTCGTGGAGGTCGTGGCGGTCGTGGGCGTCGTGGAGGTCGTGGCGACGTGGTGGATGTGACAGCCTGAGAAGATGGAGCGTGTCTGGCTCAGATTCCCGAGCCTAGCGGGCATCGAGGCGTCGCGTAGGCGGGTGTCAGTTACCCCGAGGCATGCGTGCGTGCGCAGGCGTCTTTTCAGCATGGTGGGCCCAGCATTTAAGGCCGGCGGCCACGCCCCTTCCTTTATAACTGCGAGCCGACAGAGGGTTCGAAACTTTTTACCTCCCCCGCCTTCTCCATTGCCGTCGCCGCCTGCGTCTTTCGCTCTTCACGCCCACTGCGCCGCCGCCTTCTTCACCTTAGCCGCCCCCGAAAGCCCGCCGTCGCCATGTCGAACTGGTCGCGCTCCAACGTGACTGCCTCGATGCTGCACCATCTGGTCGCCGTCGGGCAGCTCCCTCCGCTCACCGACGCCGAAGAGTGGAGGGTGCCCAAGGACGAGTCCGTGCCGCGCCCGCCGAGAGGGTTCGTCGTCTCGTTCGTGGCGTTCCACGAGCGCGGCTTCTCCGTCCCCGCCGGGCGATTCATCCGGGCCGTTCTTCACGAGTACGGGCTCCAGCTCCAGCACCTCAATCCGAACAGCGTCCAGCAGATGGCGGCGTTCGAGGCGTTGTGCGAGGGGTACTTGGGGATTGGTGCCCACTAGCACCTCTTCAAGTATTTCTTCATGTTCGCCTGTTTGAAGGACGGCCCCCTCCCGGCGACCATCGGCTGTGCCAACCTCCGGATGAAGCAGGGCAGGGGCGAGAAGTACATTCCTTTCTCGCTGACGAGCTCCAACAGCGGCTGGCACAAGGGATGGTTCTACCTCAGGAATGACCCCGAGCACGCGCTGCCGGAGTTCACCGGAGTTTCCATCTCCCAAGCGCCGAGAAGCTGGAGCGACGGGCCTCCGAAGACAGAGCAGGAGAAGGTGCTCAATGAGCACTAGGCGGCGCTGGCGCCTCCGCCACGCTGGAGTTGACTTGGCGGCCGTCATTGGCCAGTACCACACCCGGGGGATCGTCTCGCTTCGGAGGCGGCCTCTCCGCCTCTTCGATATGACGGCCAGGAGGGCCCCTTGGGCAGGGACCGTGACGGCGCCTGAGCCGCCTTCACAGGATGAGGTCCAACGCCGCGTGTTGGTGGCCATCGGGAAAGCGTCCTACTCGTGGCCGCCGTCGTGGCTCTTGCCCATGCTCCCCAACGAGGGGACCGAGAAGCTCGTAAGTAATTTCATCTTCCGATAGGCTCTCCGACTAGTTTGAGGTCTTCATTTGGTTTAGATCTTCTCAGCGTTTTCTGATAGTCGTCGATCTCCTCCATCTCCTTTTGATTTCAGTTGAAGAGCCCCCACCTTGTTCCCGCGAAGCCCCCTCTCCCGGAGGAGGCGATCATCAAGCGCAATAAGGCAGCCGCGGATAGGCGGAGGGCGGAGTGCAAGAAACAGCACAAGGAGAAGGAGATCGCCAAGTGCGATCGAAGCGACGAGCGCATCAAGCGCCGTAAGGCGGGGGAGACCAGTGTCTCCTGCAACGAAGATCCGTCACCGCCGCCGGCGTGGAGTGGGGACGAGCCGAGCGCGGCGGTCGATTGGAGCGACATGTCCGGGTCGCCCCTACCTTCACCGCGGCGGGCAGCGGAGGTGAGCTCGGTGCGGCGGTCAGAGCCGGCCGCTCGCGAGAAGGGCGCGGGCTCGGGCTCGCAGTCGGGGGCCCGCCCCGCCCGAGAAGATTAAAGGGTAACCCGCTCTCAGGCGGCCCCCGGTGGTTATCGCGCCACCGAGGGGCGGAGAGACCCCCCACGCCGGGACGATCCACCCAAGCGGCCGGCGGAGCGAGAGCCTTCCTCCCGCCACCTCTTCGACGGCTCCGACTGTCCGAACTCGGACTCCTTGAGGAGGCGTTCGTCGTCCAAGGCGAGGTCGACCCTGCCGGCGTCTGCACCGGGCGCGCCGCAAGGAGGGGACACGAGTGTTCCCCCGCGGCGCCTCCAATCTCTAGTCATCCACGGCGGCGGGGCCCCGGCCATCCAAGTTCCCCTCTCCACAGGTGGGAGTCAGGGGCCGACCTCCGACGCGGCAGAGGCCGGGAGGACAGCCCCCCGAGCCGTCGAGGGATCGAAGCGCTGCCCCCAAGCCGTCGGGGAATGACGGGCCAGCCCCCGCGCCGGCGGAGCGCCGGGAGCCGGCTTCCGAGCTGGCGGGGGCCAAGAGGTCAGCCCCCGAGCATGACTCGTCGAACAGGCCGGTGAAGCGGGTTCGCGTCCGGTCCAACATGTAAGCTCTTGTTCGCTTCCTCTCGTTGCTTTACTGTTCTTCGTCTTGCTTGTTTCTTATTTCTAACTTGCCCTTAACTCATTCTTGCCTCAGCCGCGCTGACACCGGCATGCTCAGTCTTGCACCGCTGAAGCGCGCAGTGCTGGGCGCGCGCGACCCATATCCTGAGCCCCACCCGATGCCTCCCTACGCCGAACCGTTGGCGGAGCAGGCCGGGAGCGGGTTGGTCGTGGCGACCGAGGTGATCGAGTCGGCGGCACCTTCGCCGGCGTCGGGCGCCGGCAACTTGGCCGAGCGGCGGGTGGCTCCTGAGGCGGACGCCGTCCGTAGACCTGAGCATTTCATGGGCCGGGCCGGGTTCGGGCCAGGCCGAAAACAAACCCGGGTTTTTCGGGCTGAGAAAATCCTGCCTATGACCGTCCCATGGGACTTGTCGGGCCTCAGTTTTCAGGCCGGGCCCGGGCTTGGGCGGGCTGCCCACGCTTTTTATGGTGTAAAACAGCTAAAAACAGTATTTCAGGCCGGGTTCGGGCCTAGATTTTTTTTCGCGGGCTTCAAGATCTCTGCCCACGCCCGTCCAGTAAGGTCCGTGGGCGGGCCTGGCACGGGCCGGGCCCGGGCCGGGCCAGCGGGCCGGGCTCAAAATGCTCAGGTCTAGCCGTCCGGGCGGCGACCGAGCCGCTGGTCGAGGCCACCGCAGGAGGCAGTGATGCCGTGGTGGCGTCTTCCGAGAAGATCGCGCCCCCGCCGCCATCGGCCGGCGGACACGAGGTCGAGGTGTCGGCGGCGGCGGAAGCTTCGGCGCCTGCAGCGTTGCAGGCGGGCGGGGATGCGGTGGAGGCGCCGGCAGCCGACGCCACGGCTGCCCGCCCTCCTGAAATCACTGACCTTGACGAGCCCGACCTCCCGGACAATGATAGGGCCATCTTCGAGGCCGTGTTGGAGCGGTTGCTGGGGGACCCGGAGGAGTCAGGGGTCGAGGCTTCCGAGTCCGCCGTGCCCGAGGCTGCGACCTCAACTGGAGCGGCGGAGCCCGGCAACAAGGAGTTCGCGCCTGACGTGGCCGCAGCGGAGCAGCCGGCGCCGGGCTCGGTCGAAGCTGTCATGGCTCTCGAAGCCTCAGCCACATTGGAGGCAGCCAAGGAGGTTCTCGGGGAACCTGCAGCCGGCGCAGGGCTGACCCTGGCCGCCTCCTCGTCCCCTGCCGCGGCCGTGGGAACAACTGCAGCGAGTGCGCCAGAGTCGTCATCTCCCCGGCCTGTCGCCCCTACCATCGAGGCGGCGCCTGCCACAAGCCTAACCCTCCCAGCCCCGCAGGAACACGATGTTCCCGGGAGCGCTGTGGGAGTCACCTCCCCGGAGATCCAAGAGGTCGGGGAGGGCTCTGGTGCAGGCCTGCTGCCGGAGCTCGAGGAGAACGACACGCGGATCACCGACATCGTGCGCTCCACGTGGGCGGCCGCCTACGAGGCGGTCGTGTTGGACGATGAGGACGGGGAGGCCGCGGCCTGCCGCCGTCTCGAGCGGGGTCTCAGGTGGGCGCGTCGTGCGTTCGACGAGCTCATCCTTCTCGCGACAACGGTAAGTCCCCTTGATTCAGGAGCTTAATCTTGTCTTCCCTGTTCTTGCAAACCCCATATTTGTTGATCCCTTGCCCGGAACAGACGCTCTCGGAGTGCGGTGCGAAGAAGGCGCGCACCATTGGCGAGCTCCGGGCGGAGAAGACCCAGCTGGAGATGCAGTTGGTGGTCGCTCGCCTGGCCGTCGCCGGGGCGGTGGCGAGTGAGGTGTCATCGAGGGCCAAGCTCGAGGCCACCATGAAGTCCGCGGACGACCGTGCCGCGACCGCAGAAGCCACAGCTGCCAGTGCCGCGACGGAGCGGGAGTCCCTCGAGACGAGGTTGGCCCAGGCGGAGGCGAAGGTCGAGGAGTTGCGGGCCGCCGCGACGACCGCCAACGAGGCCGCCGAGAGGACCACCACCGCCTCCGCTGCTGCCGAGGCCGCCGCCCAGACCGCCGCCCAGGAGAAGGCGGCGCTCGAATCGAAGGTGGCCGGGCTGGAGCAGGACTTGGCCACCGTCGGCGCGGACCTCCAGTCGGCCAACAAGCAATTTTCCGAGGTGGCCAATAAGCTCCAGGACGCCACCGACAAGGCGACGCGGCTCCGGGACGCCAACTCCAAATTGGCGCAGGACATTGATGGTGAGCAGGCCCCAAATGTTGTCGCTGGTTTCTTCTTTTTCGTTGGTTTTTGTCGATGTTGATTTGTCTCCTCGTGGTCATAGGGCTGCGCGCGCATCACGCCACGATGATCGTGAAGCTCACGAAAAAGTCGCAGGAGGTGAACGCCGCCGAGCTCAAGATCCTCGAGAAGGACGGCTCGATCAAGCGACTATCGGAGCAACTTGAGAGTAAGTTTCTTCGATCCCGCCTCGCTCTTCTCTCGACCAGGCCACGCCATGTTCGTTGATTGCAACTTGTCGACCTTTTCAGAGACTAGGGCCGAGCTCGAGCAGTCCCGGATGGCCCGAGAGCAGGTCACGATCGAGCTTGAGCAAGCCAAGAACGCCCGGCGCGAGTCGGAGACGTCCCGCAAGGCGAGCATCTTGGACCACGCCGAACTTGTGAGAGCTATCGGTAGGGTCCTGTCAGGGCTCGGCGTTCCCTTCGGGCTGATGCTCCCCGACAGGCTTCTGGAAGAGGTCGGGCGCCTCCCGGAAGTGATCAAGGAGCGGGAGCTGTCGACTGCTCGGAGGGTGGTACACCGGGTGCTCGCCATGTTCGACTCGCACTACCAAGGGCTGGACCGGATGGTGCTGAGCAGCGGCTTGGCTCCTGGCAGCTCCGACGAGCACTGCGATCAGCTCGAGGAAGACTGTGCCTCCTTCGCCCGCGATATGGCCGACGTTGCCATGAAGGACCTGGACCTGATACCAAGAGACGCACCAGAAGACCCAGAGAGCTCCAGGCCTTCACTTTAGATGTATCATACTTAGATGTAGGTGATTAAGAACGATTCGCATGTATAATGTCATGAACAGCTTCATGTTATTGAGAACTTGCTCAAAAAAGTCACGGCTCGAACGTTCCTGAGCACCCAGGGTCGACCACAACAACATGTAGCAGATCTTAGGAATTTGAGATGACTAAGCTCTACTCTGGAGCCGCGGGGGCGTAGGAGTCGGGGAGCCCAGCCATCTCAAACTGCTAAGAGGTGCCATGCGTTCGCAGCCCCCCGAGTACTCGGGTAAATTCGAGAAGTATTTCGCGAATTTTTCATTGAAATCGTTTTAGGCCGGAGCCTGGGCGGTCGCTTGAGCGCTTTTGAAAAGAGGTCGGATGGAGACCTGAGGACTCGAACTGTGCTCGCAAGCCTTCGCACCGTAGCCGCGGAGGCGTAGGTGCTAGGAGCGTTGAACGAGCAGCAGCATCGCGCCCCACGCAGGCCACCATCTTTACTTCTCGCAAGGTTGAGCCTTCCGCCAAAAGACCTCTCGCGCGTGCGATCGGTTGCGACATAGTTGTCGATTTTTGTTTTGAAAAAACGTAGAAAACGGAAGGAGGGCATCGTGCCCTGGGTTGCCCCCGAGCGGAGAGCGTTTCTGCACAGGTGCAGGGACGCTCGCCGCTCAGCCTTTAGACAAGTTGCAACATTCAGAAACATGGCAACCGAGAAGTTTACGAACTTATAGATGTATGAACAAAGCATGCGGCATTTGTTCACTAATTTATAAGATTTGAACAGTTACTCATGGGTAAAATGGCCGCAGATGTTCGATGTTCCACGCGTTGGAGACGACTCGACCGTCCTCGTATCGGATCTTGAATGTTCCGGGTCGGAGCACTTGGTCGACGATGAATGGCCCCTCCCACGGGGGCGAGAGTTTGTGCCGGTCCTTGCTGCCTTGAACTCGTCAGAGGACCAGGTCCCCGACCTGGAACTCACGAGCGCGCACGTTGCGCTCGTGGTAGTATCGCAAGGCTTGTTGATACTTGGCGGAGTGTAGCAGTGCCACGTCGCGCGCCTCGTCGAGCTGGTCGATCGCATCCTCGAGTGCAACTTGATTGTCTTCCTCGGTATAAGCCCGTACTCGTGGGCTGCCGTAGTCGATGTCCGTGGGGAGGACTGCTTCCGACCCGTGCACTATGAAGAACGGCGTGAAGCCAGTTGCTCGACAAGGTGTGGTGCGCAGGCTCCAGAGAACGAATGGTAGCTCGGCCACCCATCTTGCTCGGAACTTCTCGAGACGTTTGAAGATGCGAGGTTTTAGCCCTTGTAGGATCATGCCGTTCGCCCTCTCGACTTGTCCGTTCGTCTTCGGGTGCGCCACAGCGGACCATTCCACGCGAATGTTGTTGTCGTCGCAGAAGTTTAGGAATTTCTTCCCTGTGAACTAGGTACCGTTGTCGGTGATGATCGTGTTGGGTATGCCGAAGCGATAGATGATGTCGGTGAAGAACGCTACGGCCTCCTCGGAGCGGACGTTCACGATGGGTCGAGCCTCGATCCACTTGGAGAACTTATCGACCGCTATGAGGAGATGTGTGAAGCCCCCGGGCGCTTGTCGGAGCGGCCCCACCATGTCGAGGTGCCACACAGCAAAAGGCCATGTGATGGGGATGGTTTGAAGTGCCTGCGCCGGGAGATGAGTTTGTTGAGCGTAGAACTGGCATCCCTCGCAGCGCCGCACAATGTCCTTGGAGTCCGCCACCGCCGTGGGCCAAGAGAAACCTTGTCGGAAAGCTTTTCCAACAAGAGTCCTCGGACCAGCGTGATGTCCGCATGTGCCAGCGTGGATCTCGTGGAGTAGCTCCTTGCCTTGATCTCCAAGGATGCATCGCATGAGAATGCCTGCTGCACCCCGCTTGTTGAGGTCGCCCTCGATGAGGACGAATGCTTTGGCTCTTCGCGTGATGCGGCGTGCCTCTATCTGGTCGGAGGGTAGCTTCCCTTCGACAAGCCACTCGAGGATGGGGAAATGCCAATCCGGGTCCTCGAGGTTTGGCTCGGGGGGTTGGTCGATCTCCATGACCTCCGGGCCTTCGGGTTCTTGTGGCTTCTCCCCTTCAGCACGCACAGACAGCGTGTGCTGATCACTCGCGAACACTCCGTGTGGTACCAGCTTGCGGTTTGATGCAGTTTTGGCGAGGATGTCCGCGGCCTTGTTGTAGTCGCGTAGCACGTGATGAAGCTCGAGCCCGTGGAACTTGCCTTCCAACTCACGAACGGCCTAACAGTACGCCGCCATCTTCGGATCGACGCAATTTTTGTCCTTCATGACTTGATCCACGACAAGCTCTGAGTCTCCCCTGATCTCGAGACGTCGGATCCCAAGCTCGACCGCGATTCGAAGACCGTTAATGAGCGCTTCGTACTCGGCGACATTGTTGGAGGCGGGGAAATGTAGTCGAACCATGTACTCCATGCGCACGCCAAGAGGTGAGATGAAGACAAGGCCTACTCCCGCTCCTTCCTTCATGACTGAGCCATCGAAGTACATTATCCATGTCTCGTGCTCGATGGGTGCCGGCGGAGTTTGGATCTCCGTCCACTCAGCGACAAAGTCCGCCAGCACTTGTGACTTGATGGCACTGCGGGGTGCATACGAGATGTTCTGCCCCATCAGCTCGAGTGCCCACTTGGCTATCCTCCCTTCGGCCTCGGGGTTCTGAATCACCTCTCCGAGCGGGTATTTGGACACCACCGTGATGGGGTGCGCGTCAAAGTAGTGACGGAGCTTGCGTTTGGTGATCAAGACTGCGTATACAAGCTTTTGCATTTGCGAGTAACGAGTCTTCGAGTCGGAGAGTACCTCGCTCACGAAGTAGACTGGACGCTGCACCTTGAGTGACCTCCCGGGCTCTTCCCGTTCAACCACCAACGCAGCGCTGACCACCTGGGTTGTCGCGGTGATGTACAGGAGCATCGGTTCTTCTAGCGCCGGAGCCGTGAGGATAGGTGGACTCTTCAGGAGGTTCTTGAGGGAGTCGAGCGCTTCCTGAGCCTCGGGAGTCCACGCAAAGTGGTCGGACTTCTTCATTAGGCGATACAACGGCAAGCTACGCTCCCCGAGTCGCGCTATGAAACAGCTGAGAGCTGCGAGGCAGCTCGTGACGCGTTGTACACCTTTTAAGTTCTAGATTGGCCCCATGTTCGTGATGGCCGAGATCTTCTCGGGATTGGCTTCGATGCCGTGCTCCGACACGACAAAGCCGAGGAGCATACCCCTCGGAACCCCGAAAACGCACTTCTCGGGGTTAAGCTTCACCCCGTGCTCCAGCAGCTTTGCGAACACCTCCGTGAGGTCTGGGACCAGGTCGCCGGTCTTTTTTGACTTGACCACGATGTCATCGACGTACGCCTCGATGATTCGTCCTATAAGATCTCCGAAGACGCGTCACATGCATCTTTGGAACGTGGCGCCCGCATTTTTGAGCCCGAAGGGCATCATCTTGTAGCAGTAGGTGCCAAACGGAGTGATGAACGAAGTTGCTAGTTGGTCCGCTATGCACATCGCAATCTGATGGTACCCGGAGTACGCATCGAGAAAACAGAGGGTTTCGCACCCAGCTGTTGAATCGACTACCTGATCTATGCGAGGCAAAGGAAACGGATCCTTGGGACATGCCTTGTTCAGGCCCGTGTAGTCAACACACATCCTCCATTTCTTATTCTTCTTCTTTACAAGTTGTTGACGGCTGTTAAGTGCTTACTTTAGCCGTCAATTTACTCATGAATGAAGGAGCAAGAGGCATTTCTTACACGCATTTTAGTTAAGAGTAATGTAGTTCCACTTGTCCTTGGAGATTATGTGATTGCAGGAAAATAAGCACAAAAGAAGTGGCAAACTCACCTTCTATGATTCATGCCACGTCACCTCAAGGAATGGCTGCCACCTCAAGTGCCATGCATGCAAGCTAAGCCACCTCAGGTGCCACGCATGCATGCCATGTCACCAATCCAAGAGAGGCAAGCCCCGACGAATCAGAGCGTGACACGTGGACTTCACATGGATCCATGGGCCCACCAGAGCGCCTAAACTGCCTCAAGAACACGTGTACACCGGGGACCGACTTAAGGGCCCACAGGACAGCCACCCCGAGGAAGCACACCCCGAGTGGGGCCCACCTGGGATCGGCCGACCCTAGGATCGGCCGAACCGACCTTGGGTCGGTTGATCCTGGGCTTCCACATGGCGCTTGTCCATTGGTCCTAGAGGCCATCCCCGGGGTGTTTCACTCCGTCTTGCGCCGGTGCTCTGGCCTATAAATAGAAGGGGAGGGGGTTCATTTCTTACCAACACATCTTACTCCTCCTCTCTCACTTTTGGTTTCTAAGGCTACGAGGTAGGCTAGAGTAGTTCTACTTCAGGTTCCAAGTCTACTTTAGGATCTAGGTATGAGTCCTCTTGTATCTTTATTTTATTGTATGACTTTGATCTACTTCAGTTATTCAGCTATTTCATATAAAGTTGTGCTTGTATACATGGGTGATTTGTTCATGTGTTCTTCGCTCGTTCATCATTTAGAGGCTCTTGTTCTTGATGAACAAGGCCTCTCGATCCAGTTGACGAGTGACTTACATATGTTTTCGGTGTTTGTTCATAAGTTAGAGGCTCGTGTTCATCACGAACACGACCCTTTGATCTTGTTGAATAGACATAGGAAAGCACAAATCCGTTTGTGTACTTAGCCTAGTTTGATCTAGTTAGATCTCATGTTCGTGTTGTATGAAGTTCGTGCTCAAGCTACGGTGCTCGGTGTAATTGGTTGGTTTATCTGGCGGCTCTGACCTGGGTCACAATAGCCCGGGCCGGTCAGGGTCCTGCTAACAACGTAAGCGTGGTGCTTGGGTTGCGTAGCTACGTTGCTTACGAGTGTATCCCACGGTTTGTCTTGGGGTAGGCGGCGGTGGTGACAGCCGTTGGACCCTTCTGGAATCCCCCACGTTCGGATACACTATAGGAGTCTAAAGTCTAACAACCGGAGTCGTGCGTAAGCAACGCGGGAGGTTAGCTCCCCGTTTGTACCTGGGTGCTTGAGCCAGCATCTTGCGATGCTAGTGTGTGTCTAACTCGTCTGACTAGCTTCGTATGTTTAGTACCTTAGAACCTAGAACTAACTCGTATGTTGCCTCCTAAGCCTAGGACCTTTAGAGAGAGTGTGTTTGTGTGTTCACACTACTATCTTATCTATCATATCTTACCCCTGCACTTGAGTATCTGGTTTGTTCCCGTCTATGATTTATACTCTTGCAACAGTGTTGAACTAGTTAATCCGCCCGGCCTTCCTTGGATTCGATACCCTTTGGAATACTCTTTTGGGGAAATGCTACAATGGTACTTCCGTGCGCTTGCGGACTCGTGTAATCGTTAGGATTACCATTTGGATATTTCTGGCATCGTTGCTAGGAACCCGTAACTTAGCATCGAGGTTAAGAAATACCAACAAGCATTTTTGGCGCCGTTGCCGGGGAAGGCTAAGGATAACATGTCAACACTTTGCAATGTTTATAATCTTGACAGGAATAAAACAGTTCTCAATACAGGCTAACTTTGAATGTCTTCTTTGTCTATCGATGATGAAGACAGGTAGTGTATGACTGGTTTCGACTTCCCGCCGAATTTCACTGAAGATCCTGAGTCACTCGTAAGGAGAGCTCGAAATCATTTCGGTTCTCCCCAGCGTGTACGTACGGAAGTCGACCCAGCTTCCTTTGTGCCATCTATATCAACTTCTATGGCCAATCAAGAGAAGACTCTTCGCGAATATTCTGCTCCCTCTGCTGATCTGGTGCCCACCGGCCCTGAGGTCAACACCGGGAATGGAAACTTCGAGATCAAGACTGGCCTCATTACGATGGTACAGGCTAGCCCATTTTGTGGCAAGCCTAATGAAGATGCGAGCGCCCACTTGCAACAGTTCTTGGAGCTGTGCAGTACCTTCACTATACGAGGAGTGGAGGAAGATGCCATTCGTCTGCGGCTGTTTCCATTCTCACTCCTGGGAAAGGCGAAGTAGTGGTTCTATGCAAACCGAGCAGATATTGACACCTGGGCAAAGTGCTCAGCAGCGTTCCTCGCGAAGTTCTTTCCGTTGGGCAGGACCAATGCTCTCCGGGGAAGAATTTCAAGCTTTCAGCAAGCAGCAAACGAAACCATTCCAGAGGCTTGGGAGAGGCTCCAGGAGTACATCCTGGCTTGTCCCCATCATGGGATGGACAACTGGCTTATTCTTCAGAGTTTCTATAATGGGCTGACTCCGACAGCCCGAGGCCATATTGATGCTGCTGCTGGAGGGGCTTTCTTCTCTCTCACTATCGCTGAAGCAACCAAACTTATTGAGAAGATGGTCTCCAACCAAGGGTGGAGTGACGATCGACTCCAGCCACGTCAGAGGGGTACACATACCGTCAAGGAAGCGGATATGCTGCACGCCAAGATGGACCTACTCATGAAGAGAATGGATGCTCTGACCAGCGAGAAGGCTGCCATGGTCATCACTACTCAAGCTATGGATGCTCGCATGACCTGCGAAGTCTGTGGTGATACTGGGCATTCAGGGAATTACTGCCCCGCTACCCACGAGGATGTGATGTACATGAACGGCAACAACAATGGTTATCGTCCATAAGGAGGTCAAACGTGGAATCAATCACGCCCTTACTATCAGGGAGGTAATCAAGGTAATTCTTACAATCCGAACCAACCTTCCCTGAAAGATCTGGTTTTTGGGCAAGCTAAGATTAATGAAGGTTTTAACAAGAAAACAACTGCCTATGATAAGGCTTTAGAAAGCCTCAACGTTAAAATTCATAGCCTTTCTTCTGCTCTTAAGAACCAGCTGAGCTTTAATAAAATGATAGAAACCCAGTTGGCTCAGTTAGCTGCTTTGGTTCCCTCTGCTGAGGACGGGAAGATTTCGGGGCAACCCGTGTCTTCTTGTGAGAAAGTTTGTGCAGTGTCCACCAGATGGGTTAAGCCATCTGGGAGGGCACGAGCTGCTGACTATGCAGGGAGACCCATACAGCAGGTTCTCGACCCATGGGAATCTTCAGCAATTGTGCACAGGAAGGATCCTGGTTATCCGGCTATCACTTGCACTATATACTACCAGAAAATTAGGAATGCCCTCTGTGATCTTGGCGCGAGTGTCAACCTCATGTCCAAGGCTATGTTCGAAAGATTGGGATATCCCGCTCTTACCCCAACCTCGAGGACAGTTCAACTTGCTGATGCATCGATCCGGTATCCGGAGGGGATTGTGGAGAGTCTACTGGTGTTTGTCTAAGGTTCTTGCATCTTCGCGGATTTCGTGGTCCTTGATATGCAAGATGACACGGAAATGCCACTCATTCTTGGGAGGCCGTTCCTAAGTGATGCTCGGGCAAGGATCAATGTGGAAAGTGGGACCATCCGTTTCCACATTGGGAAGAAGAACTTGATGTGCCGATTTCGACCAACAGAAGAGCAATGCTATTCAGTGCAAGGAAATAATGAGCAGACCTGGGGGTGGACGGAGCCACAACCCCAGCTCACACAACCTCTGACCACACCAAGAAAATCAAGGAAGGCACGGAAGGTGTGGCGGCAGGTACAGAGATCGCACCCCTCTACTTCTCGGGAGTGGGGTGACGAATGGAACTAATCACCAAGAAAAGTCCCGCTCTCGGACTTAAAAAGATGAGTCCTTTTGCCAAAAGGTAAAATTGGTGAGATATCTCATATTTCCCTTCCAAAATTTGATTTAATTTTTTCCAATGCATGTTTGAATTTTCCGTCTTTGCATTTGCGTGGTAGAATTTTTTCTAGCCAAATTTCCCTTTTTAATAAAAAAATTCCAAAAATAAAATTTTGGGTTGGAAAATCCTTGAAAATTCATTCGAGCAAGTTTTCGGGCAAATTTGGACCGGTACACCTAGGCAGGCCCTCATGTGACCGTTAGAGAGCCGTTGCAAAAAGCTGGAGGCGGGCGGACCCGAGGTGGGTTCGGCCGACCCCACAGGTCAGCCGACCCAGCCTAACGGCTAACTCGGCCCTCCTTCCTCCAACGGCTCCTAGCCGTTGCACACGGCCCATGTCTCGGTGCCCGGCTTCAATGCCTATAAATACAAGGGGGTTTGAGGGGTGTCTTCACCCATTGCAACACTCTCTCCCTCCCTTGCTTTCACTCTCTGGTTTTCGTGGATTTTTCGCTCGAGATTAAGGTGCCAAGTACTCTCTCCAAGTGCTGCTGAAATATTGATCATTGGTGGAGCAACCCCGGTAAGAATTTCATTCGGTTTCACTAACCCATCACCGAGTTGCTCGTGTCGTCCGATAGTTGTGCAAGATGAGTTGGGCTTCCGGCGCATTCCGGAAGTTGACGCGCTCACGCCGTTCACGCGACGGGGGGAGCTCATCTCGCCATTCCGAAGCTGCACCGAGCCCAATGTCGACCGACCGTGAAGAGGAAGGAGAAGAAGAGCTACCCACGCCACAAGCCGATGAAGTGTACGCCGTTGACGCCGCCTTCATCAACTTGAGGAGTGATCGCGAGAGACAAGCCTACGCTCTCATCAAGGACCGAGTCTTCGCCAACACCAAGGAGTTCGACCCGGACCTTCTCGAGAAAACAGGTATGGACTCCGAGTTCAATTCCATTTGGCAAGCTCTAGGATGGGAGGATTTTGTCCCAGTTCAGGAGGTTGGTTCTAGACCTACCACCATCCAGTTTCTCTGCACTCCTCAAGAGGATGCGTCCGGTATTTCATTTCGATTTCATGGAGTTCCGTATCGAGTTTCGTGGAAAGATCTTAGTCGTACCCTCGGTTTTCATCGTCGCTGCGCTATTTCTCTTGAGCAAGCTTGCGCTGGTTTTAATCGTGAAAGTTTTTGGGAAGAAATCTCTGGTCGTCCTGTTCGCGGCAAGTTAATACCAAGGTGCAATGACATCTTGCACCCCACTCTCCGACTGTGGCACAAGTGGCTCGCCGTCACTCTCTTTCCAAGGGATGACGTACGGCCCGTGCGCACTGACGAGATAATGATCTTATATGCCGCGGTCAGACGGGTCAAGATCTCCCCTGTGCAACCTATGATTCGGCAGTGGCTAACAAAATTTAAGATGACGGGTTCTATTGAGTGTACGTCTCTGATTTCTCATATCGTCACGAATCTTGGGATTATGCAAGGGCCCAACGTGCCCTCCATTGCTAATCCCCGGACTCGGATTGACGAGGCTTATTTGACTCAGGGGCATATTCTTAAGAAGGGTCCAGATGATTCTTTGGTTTTCTTTTACCTAGGCCATACAAACCAGATCCAGTTACCTCACCCGGATTTCAGGTTGTACGGCCAGGGGCCACTGACCGTTCCTCTCGAGGAACCTCGTCGTTGTAGTGTCTCTGGTGACAGGGTAACTAGGAGTGCATCGAGGAGAGCAGCCGGAGCACAACAACCGCCACCACAGCCGTCTCCGCAACTGTCGTCTCAGTCACAGCCTCAGCCTACCACACCTCCGTCTGGTGCATGGACCTCTACCGAGTACATGCCTGGGGTTACTCCCGGGTATGCTCCCGGTTGGGACCAGCCCATGTACCAGCAGGGTGCGAGTAGCTCGGCTTGGGCTAGCGCAGGCAGTGGCGAGTGGGTCGTCCCTACTGGTACTGCCTACGGAGATGCGACATCTTCGTCGTCCGGATTGCGCTCGTCATCTCGTGGGGCCACCCTCACTCAACAGATGAGCGAGCTCAACATCCGAGTCGGCGACATGGAGGAGACCGTGCACCAGCACGTCGAGTCCACTCGGGACTGGCAGCGGATGTCTGGCGAGAGACTTCACGCCATCGAGCTGGCACAGCAGCAGCAGCTGGAGGAGCAGAGGGCCTACTACCGGTGGATGGGATTTCCCCCTCCACAGTAGTGAGCCTGAAGCTAGCTTGGGGGAGGACCCCCACTCGGAGGTAACTTGTATCTTTATTTTCAGAATCTCATATGCTAAAACCACATAAAAATCTGCAAAATTGAAAAGACCAAAAATATTTATTTGCTTTCTTAATTTAGTTTGCTTTCATATGCGCGGTAAGAATGCTTTTGTTCTTTATGGTTGAAATGATGAATAGTTGCTCTGTTTATTCCTTTTGTATGCCTTGCTACAGCTTAGTATCCTATCTTAGTTTTGAGTTAGTTGGCTTGTATGATCAAACCTTAGCTTGAAACTTGTGGGTAGCAAAAAGCATGACCTTTGCCTAGGTTGTTTTGAGGTATGATATGGTATAATAGGGTTGCTATGAGCCTGTGCTAAGTGATGTTTGATATCCGGAGTTTTCTTTTGAAAAACAATAAAATGATAAGTTCCTCAATGATGAGAAATTCCTATCCAAAGCCATATGTAGATCCTAGCTATTGTTAGCCTCCACATATGCTACTTGTTTTCTTCATTGAGTCTTGTCGAATTGTCGTGACCCTCGGCGAGAAACTTGTCATGCTCCCATGATCAAGATCACGTACACAGCCACCATATGCTAAAACTTCTACACCGGAAGTTAGCACCCATCATTTCATCCATCCCCCATCCATTCCATAAATAAAGCTCCGCGCATTGTTTTATGATTACTCTCTCTCCTAAAATATTCAGCAAGGACTATGGGCTATGCGAAAAAAAGGTACATGCTCAAGAGCATGAAAAGAAAATAAAGAGAGAGAGAAAGAATAAAGAGACATAGTCCAAGTCTCAAAAATCTCAAAAGAAGAGGAGAGAATCATATAAAAAAGGAGTTCTTCATCCATCCACCATATACACACACATGCACATCTTGATCAGGTTGTATGACTTGTTACTCCCAAGGATCCGGTTTTCGACTCGACAATATATGAGAAACAGGTATGCCACATGTTTTCCCTACCTACAGCCCCACATATCAGCTTATTAGAAGTAGGTAGAGAAAGAAGGCAGATCAATGCCTTGGTGAGGGAGCATACACACTGAGCGATCCGAGAGTATCATTCGAGGAACTTTGATTTCTTTGTGAAAATTTGCAAAACCTCCGGATTGACGACTGATCAAGGTACTTGTGATTAGTAATCCCTATACAACTGTTCTATCTTTCAACCGCTCAAGGCAGGTGAAGCTATAAGCTCCATAGCAATCAAGCGTAAGGTAAGATCAATGCCAACTCATTCAATTCTTGATAGAGTACCTAGTCGTATGCTTGTCATAAACTAGGAATACAACATCGTAGCAACTCCTGATCGACCAACCTAAGTCCTAAGTGTCTTGCTCGGGACGAGCAAGAGGCTAGCTTGGGGGAGTTGTTGACGGCTGTTAAGTGCTTACTTTAGCCGTCAATTTACTCATGAATGAAGGAGCAAGAGGCATTTCTTACACGCATTTTAGTTAAGAATAATGTAGTTCCACTTATCCTTGGAGATTATGTGATTGTAGGAAAATAAGCACAAAAGAAGTGGCAAACTCACCTTCTATGATTCATGCCACGTCACCTCAAGGAATGGCTGCCACCTCAAGTGCCATGCATGCAAGCTAAGCCACCTCAGGTGCCACGCATGCATGCCATGTCACCAATCCAAGAGAGACAAGCCACGATGAATCAGAGCGTGACACGTGGACTTCACATGGATCCATGGGCCCACCAGAGCGCCTAAACCGCCTCAAGAACACGTGTACACCGGGGACCGACTTAAAGGCCCACAGGACAGCCACCCCGAGGAAGCACACCCCGAGTGGGGCCCACCTGGGATCGGCCGACCCTAGGATCGGCCGAACCGACCTTGGGTCGGTTGATCCTGGGCTTCCACGTGGCGCTTGTCCATTGGTCCTAGAGGCCATCCCCGGGGTGTTTCACTCCGTCTTGCGCTGGTGCTCTGGCCTATAAATAGAAGGGGAGGGGGTTCATTTCTTACCAACACATCTTACTCCTCCTCTCTCACTTTTGGTTTCTAAGGCTAGGAGGTAGGCTAGAGTAGTTCTACTTCAGGTTCCAAGTCTACTTTGGGATCTAGGTATGAGTCCTCTTGTATCTTTATTTTATTGTATGACTTTGATCTACTTCAGTTATTCAGCTATTTCATATAAAGTTGTGCTTGTATACATGGGTGATTTGTTCATGTGTTCTTCGCTCGTTCATCATTTAGAGGCTCTTGTTCTTGATGAACAAGGCCTCTCGATCCAGTTGACGAGTGACTTACATATGTTTTCGGTGTTTGTTCATAAGTTAGAGGCTCGTGTTCATCACGAACACGACCCTTTGATCTTGTTGAATAGACATAGGAAAGCACAAATCCGTTTGTGTACTTAGCCTAGTTTGATCTAGTTAGATCTCATATTCGTGTTGTATGAAGTTCATGCTCAAGCTACGGTGCTCGGTGTAATTGGCTAGTTTATCTGGCGGCTCTGACCTGGGTCACAATAGCCCGGGCCGGTCAGGGTCCTGCTAACAACGTAAGCGTGGTGCTTGGGTTGCATAGCTACGTTGCTTACGAGTGTATCCCACGGTTTGTCTTGGGGTAGGCCGCGGTGGTGACAGCCGTTGGACCCTTCTGGAATCCCCCACGTTCGGATACACTGTAGGAGTCTAAAGTCTAACAACCGGAGTCGTGCGTAAGCGACGCGGGAGGTTAGCTCTCCGTTTGTACCTGGGTGCTTGAGCCAGCATCATGCGATGCTAGTGTGTGTCTAACTCGTCTGACTAGCTTCGTATGTTTAGTACCTTAGAACCTAGAACTAACTCGTATGTTGCCTCCTAAGCCTAGGACCTTTAGAGAGAGTGTGTTTGTGTGTTCACACTACTATCTTATCTATCATATCTTACCCCTGCACTTGAGTATCTGGTTTGTTCCCGTCTATGATTTATACTCCTTGCAACAGTATTGAACTAGTTAATCCGCCCAGCCTTCCTTGGATTCGATACCCTTTGTTATACTCCTTTGGGGAAATGCTACAATGGTACTTCCGTGCGCTTGCGGACTCGTGTAATCGTTAGGATTACCATTTGGATATTTCTGGCATCGTTGCTAGGAACCCATAACTTAGCATCGAGGTTAAGAAATACCAACACAAGTACAGGGTTAGCAAGCCACTCGGGGTGGAATACTTCCCGGATGAACCCTGAACTAAGGAGCTTCTTGATCTCCTCGCCAATCGCCTTGCACTTCTCGTCATTGAAGCGGCGAAGGCGTTGCTTCACCGGTTTCGATCCCGGCTTGATGTTCAATTTGTGCTCGGCAATCTCCCTCGGGATCCCCTTCATGTCGGAGGGTTTCCATGCAAACACATCGAGGTTCGCTTTGAGGAAGTCGACGAACGCGCTTTCTTATTTAGGATCGAGCGTCGTCCCGATACGGAGCGTACGGCCATCGTCGGAGACGGCCGCATCCTTGACGTCCTTGGCGGGCTCGAAAGAGCAGGCCGCTCGCTTAGATGACTCAGGGATATCTTGGTCCTCGGATGGAGGCTCGGCGTGGAGCCTCTCGGACCGGATCAGTGCCTCCGCAAATTGGAAGCACTCAGCATCGCACTCGAATGCGCGCTGGAACGTAGTCCCCACCGTGATGATCCCCTTCGGGCCGGGAATCTTCAGCTTGAGGTACGTATAGTTGGGCACGGCCATGAACTTCGCGTAAGCTGGCCTCCCGAGGATGGCGTGATACGTCCCCGAGAACCCCACCACTTCGAAGGTGAGGGTTTCTGTGCGAAAGTTTTGCAGCGTCTCGAACGTGACGGGCAGATCGATCTGCCCGATCGGGAGCGCTTCCATCCCAGGGACAACCCCGTGGAATGGTGCTGTCGACGGCCGCAGTTTGGACCGCGAGATGCCCATGTCGTCGAGCGTCGACGCGTAGAGCACGTTGATCCCACTCCCCCCGTCCATAAGGACCTTGTGGATCCGCTTGGACCTGAACAGGGGAGCTACCACTAGTGGGTAAGCTCCCGGCTGCGTACGAGGTTGGGGTGGTCCTTGCGGTCGAAGGTTATCAGAACCTCTGACCACTTCAGGTACGAAGGCGTCGAGGACTCGGCGTTGTAGACCCCGTGCCGGATCAGCTTCTCTTGGTGTCTCGAGGGCCGCGCCGGGGACCTGCCAAAAATCATGTGTACTGCCTCGTCCTCGCCCGGGTACTGGGCTTCCGCATCATCATCGTCGTTCTCGGGGAGTGGCGCAACCTTCTTCTGCGGATCCGCCGTCTTGGGCTTGAGCGTGCCGTTGACGTAATTCTTCATCAGGCGACAATCCTTGAGCGCGTGCTTGACGGGGACCTCATGGTGGGTGCACGGTGCCTCCAGGAGTCTCTCGAAGTGGTCCCTTGGGGACCAGCCTTGGTCGGGTTGCCCTTGGGGCGTGAGGCTTTGCGCTCGACCGCCGCGACGAGGTTGTCGTCACGACGACGCTTGTCGTTCTTCTTCTTCTTCTTGAAGCGCGAGGACGACCCCTCGCCGTGGTCCACGACTTGTTTCCCCTTGCCCGGAGGGGTGTTGGGAGTCGCCGCGACCGCCTCCTCGCCGTCCGCGTGGTTGCTCGCGATGTCGAGGAGTTCCCGAGTCGTTCGGGGCGTACGGCACCCTAGTCGGTGGATGAGGGAGGTGCAGGTTGTGCCGTTCTGGAACGTCGAGATGGCGTCAATGTCCGTCACGTCGGGGAGCTCGGTGCAACGCTTGGAGAAGCGCCGGATGTAGTCGCGTAGGCTTTCCCCCGGCCGCTGCTTGTAGTTGCGCAGCTCCCATTGCTTGCCGGGGCGGGCGTACGTGCCCTGGAAGTTGCTGACGAAGACTCGGCGCAGGTCCGTCCAGTCGTTGATCTTTCCGCGGGGCAGGTTCTCGAGCCACGTCCGCGCGGAGTCGCCGAGGTAGAGCGGCAGATTCTTGATGATGAAGAGGTCATCTGTCGCTCTGCCCGCATGGCACGCGAGCCGGTAGTCTTCCAGCCACACGCTGGGGTTGGTGTCCCCGTCGTATCTGGGGACGTTGGTCGGAGCTCAGAAACGTGAGGGGAAGGTCGCGTCCCGCACGCCCTGTCCGAAAGCCCACAGACCCCTTTGATTCGGCGACCAGCTTCGGTCGCGGCCGTCGTCGCTGTCGTAGCGTTGCCCACGTCCCCGATCGTCGTGTCGGCGCGAGCGGTGCTCGTCGCGGTGGTTGCGGTTGTCGCCGTTGTCGTAGTTGTCGACGCTCGCGGCCCGCCGGCGAGCTTCGATGGTGTCCCGGGCGTCGCGGTTGGGCCCGAGACGACTCTTGACCGCCGATCCCCCGGCTCCGGCTCCGCCCCCGTGGCCTCGATGCCGCGGGGGAGATGGGTTCTGGCGGTGCGCAGAGGGCGCAGCTCTCCCGTCGTGCGCCGACCGTTGGCGCGACGCGGAGCTCTCCGCTTGCTGTGCCGCCGCCGCCTCGAGGAGGGCCTTGAGCTGCTGTCGCACTCACCTCCCTTCAGAGGTAGCCACCTCCGGGCAGCCACACAGCAGCATGGCCGCAGCGGCCAAGTTCTGCGACGCCCGCCTGAAGAGTGGCGGGGCATCACCGTCGGCGTTGATGTTGGCGTTGACGTTCACGCCCTCGTTGGTGCGTCGGTTGTCATCGCGCGCACGTCCTCGAGCCGGCGGTGTCGGGGCGTGGGCTCTGGACTGCTCGGCGACAGGTCGACGCTCCTGCCGTTCGCCGTCATCTTCGCGGCGTTGCTCCCATACCGGGACCCGCTGCGGGTTCGGCTGTGGGTTCGACTGTGGGTTGCGAGGTCAGTCCTCCCTGAGCTCTCGGTGGAGGTTGGCCAGCTTTTCATCAAGCTGGCGCCTGGCCTCGGCAAGTTCATCGAGGCAAGCTCTGCGCTGGGTGTCGGTGGCGCGATGGCGTGGTGCCGGCTCCGCGTCGTTGGAGCTGCTCGAAGCTTGCGCCACGCAGACGAAGCACTCGCGCGTGAAGTCGCGCGCGAGTGCTCAAGGTGCCCTCCGGGCTGTTGCGGAGCCCGGGGCGGTGTGGGACGCTCGCAGCGCGTCCACGTAGGTCGTCACCAGGTCGTCCGGGAGGCCTGACTGTCCACGGGGGTACATGGCGGTGTACCGCTCCATGAACTCCCCCCAGGCGAGCGGCTCGTCTCCGCTGGCTTGAAAGGCGAGGTCGGTGAGGTAGTAGGCGGCGAGCCTAAAACGCTCCTGCATCGGGTTAGGCCCAACATGGCCATGATCGTCTCGTCCGAAGCCCCGGACGAACGCCGCGCGCCCCGCCGCCGCCGTCAAGGTGCTGGGGTGATCTGGTCGGGCGAAGGTGCGCCCGACGACGGACTCCGCCGGCCCGGCGTAGACGAAGCCGAGGGAGCCGAAGCGCATGGTGGCCCCAGGGGTTAGCAAAACCCTGCGGCCCTCCATCCGAGTCGTTGGTGAAGTTCGGCGAGACACACGACGTGCCCCTACCTGGCGCGCCAACTGTCGGGGTTCTCTACCGCTGGACAGTAAATTTGTATCGATCGTGTGTCCGACCCAGATGGTTAGCACGAGAGACACCGGGATTTATACTGGTTTGGGCCTCCGAGGAGTAATACCCTACGTCCAGTGTCGAACTGCCATGTTCTTGTGCTAGGGTTGTTTGTAATAGGGGTTACAAACTGGTCGGGAGAGGGTGTCGAGCCCAAGTCCCTGGGGTGTGAGTTCTCGGTTCGTCAGTCTTTGTGACAGTTGCCCTCCTCTCCCTTTTATAGACTCAAGGGGGAAGGGCAAAAAGGGAAATAAAGTAAAAGCTACAGTGCCGGTCGCTGGGATGTCCTCTCGCGCGTCGCTGTCCGTTAGGGTGCATTGAAGAGGAGTTGAACCGTGTTGTCGTTGAGGCCGCCGCATGGCCGGGCGGGGCTGCTTACTTTGGGCACTTGACGCTTTCTCCGAGCACTTTGGTGCTGACTCAACCCGTCTGAGTACGGGATGAGTACGCCACGTTAGGGCCTAATCGTAGGCCAACACTAACCGTAGGGGGCACTTGAGTGCCTCGATCGGAGTTGGCGTGTTGCAGGGTCGGATGGGACGGCGTGTTGATGGCTGTGCGGCCGAACTGTGCTGCATTAAGGCTCTCGTCAGAGCCGGCTGCCCGCGCGTGCCGCCAGCTGGTGTGCTTGCATGGCCTGGGGAACTTGCGCCCCACGCGTCGTAGCGGGGGAGTCCGCGCGTCGGGGTGGCGCCACGTTGCGTGGACCGCGTCTTGGTCGGAGATGAAAACTGCTCGTGCGAACGAGCGGGTTGTCGGAGTCGAGACGGAGACTTGTCGTGCGGGGCGGAGACTCCTCGTGCGAGGCGGAGACTTGTCGGAGAAGCTTCCTCTCAGTGAGAGACTTGTCGAGGAAGCTCCCAACTGGTCGGAAACCAGACGTCTTGCCAGTGATGGTCTTGGCAAAGGTCCTCGGTCCTCCTTATCTTAAATCTTGGCCTTCACATTGTCAATGGTGTCAGATGACTCCACCTCAAGAGTGATTATCTCGCCATCAAAGGGGGCCCTAATCTGGGCCCTCGTCACTATTTGATAGAGAGAGAAACGGGGATAGATGCAAGGAAGAAGACAGACTTGCGCTAACGTGGCTAGTTTTGAAATATTGGGGAGATAAATATTAGGAAACTGCTGTGAGATGGTAGGATTTTGAGACAACTTAATTATTAGCAAACCCCCAATATATGGTTTTTGGGATAATTTTTTCACATTCTCTTGGAGATGCTCTTGAATTGAAAATGTCACATCAAATTTACAGATGTTAATTAGAAGGATTAAACATGATCCAATTATACATAGGTGGATTGAAAATCATGATGTGAATCTATTAAACCTAATTAAAACATGGTTAACACATATTGTAGCATGAAGATTATCTAATCATAGCCTAATTATGATCAATAGATTCGTTTAATTTACAGTTATGGAATGACTTTTGTTATTAATTTATATTTAGGGGGTGTTTGATAGCACTTCACTTCAAAATTTTCAGCTCCACTATTACTGTTGTTTCGGCATGTATCTTATTCTCTTATCATGTGGCTTGTAGTCCTCGGCCATTACTGTTGTCTCAAGAAAACCCCACTCCTAATGCCATGGAATGGAAAACTGTGTTTGCGACTTGCACGATCCAATAGAGGTCCACGGGGGTACTGTTGTGGCGAGGCGATTGTTTCTCTCACTTGTCCCTGTCTCGATCCGGAGCGACGAGCGAGTATATCAGAAGAACGAAGAGTTCACTTTGGCAAAATTTTCTTTTTCGCGTGTTATATCGAAGTGTATTGTTATCTTTATGCACACAATTTTATATGTGACAAATTTGGTAAATTGTTATTATTCACCTATCTCATCAAAAGTAAATTTGCTAAAATCAGTGGGACTAAACAAGACGATTACACCACGAATCATAGAAGCATCAGTTTATTATTTAACGGCCATTTGATGAACTTTTTGCAGAAATTATCTGAGAAACTTTTATCAGTTTCACAAACACTGGACTGGTAGTATCTACTCCTTTGTCCCAAAACCAGGGTCACTGGGGAACAGTGTTTTGTGAGTGTAGTGCGAACTCCCAACGACAATAAAAATGGGACAGAGGAGTACGACTAAGTCCCAAAAATCGAGGAAACACATCCAATAAAGTATTTTATTTGGCAGTTGAGTCACTTACATGTGAGTTTGAATTTATATGTCAGTGCCTCAACTGCATTGTAGGGTATCGCAAAATCGGGAAGTGTGTTGACGGTGAATTTCCGTCAACCTAGCCATGAGTTTACCTTCGGTGTTGGCATGAATTTTATATCTTATCTATTGGTACTAACCTCCTGGATATAACAAGTTCGTTCGTGCATGTCGGTTTTGGAGTTTGATGTTTATGCAGGAATTTAGCGTTGAAAGCAAGACTTCCGGGTAAAGTTCATCAAGCACCTCGTGACAAGACTTTGAAGCCCGGTACAAAGTCAAGCAATGAAGTGAACATGACTCCAAGAAGCCCAAGGACCAACCCGCGAAGACGGAAAACTCCGAGGACCTGAACAGAAAATGCTGAACCTTGCGGGATAAGGAGCTTCATCCAAACCGCGGAGAAACTGACGTCAAGGGCCCACATGCAGAAGGGAGAAACTTCTAGAAGACACGAGAAGCATCATCGAGGAAGGCAGCTACGAAATGGGCCAGAATGGGCCCAGGCCGGTCGGCCTGGCCCATTTCTGGGTCCATTCGCCGCCCCTTTGACCTAGCCGCCTCTCGGACTATTTATAGCCCCCTGGCCAAGAGCCACGTATCATCTCATTCGTCATTCGCCGCCGAGGAGCAGAGAAGAGAGGGACACCATTCCGGAGAGGAGAGGGTCGAGCTAGTTGTCTAGGGTTTCCCTAGCCGACGTGGGAACCTTGCAAGGAAGACCACGTCGGAGTTCCAGGAGCTAAGAGCAAGATCAAGGTAGGATCCCGATGGTGATCTTGTTCATGTATCATGTATTATGTTGAATTATCAAGTTGCAATCCGATTTCTAGCGATCAAGTGCTTCTTCTACGACTTTGATTTCAATTGGTTTTTCTTACTTTAAGATCTATTCTCGAGATAGATCATAGAGGGTGTTCTTGTAGCCGTGGTGGCTAGAGGTGCATGCCTGGCCTCCCAAGAGATTTCAACTTGTCCATTGGACTCGCCCTAGGCTAACCCGCACGAATAGGAGTGCGTTGTGACAGAAAAGTGACTCCAAAAGGTGGGCGTCTTCGGAGTTGGACGGGAAGCCGCGATTTAAAGAAGCTTTTTATGAGATTCGACTTGGCTATTTCTTCTTTGTTTGGAACTTCAATAAGAGCTCGATCAAATCTCTCTAGATTGGTTTTACCTATCCCTCTCTATCCCTTGCTACCTCCGGTTTTCATAGATTAGATTCGTTTTTATGACGTTCTTTAGATTAGATGCAAAAGCATTCCCTTTGAAGATCTAAGTGTTCTCGGCTTTAATAGATAGGTTCTTGCATCACACATTTGTTCCACGGATTCGATACCTTGGGTTCACACTTGAGTGAAGAAGGGTCCCTTGGCTATGACGGAGGACTTGTCCTCTTGCAAGTCCAAACGAAGTTAGATACGCATATACACTGTCAACAAAGTGCCGATTAGCAAAGAGAAGCATCATCGCAAAATCAAAAATGCCGATCCAGCAAGAGAGTTTGTCGGTTTGACAACCATCGGTCACATCTAATTACAAATATAGAAAGAGTACCACTCTGCCAAGAGAAATTTTATCAAATTGGCGACCGCTTGATGGGCGTATCTACACCCTGTTCGTCTGGCTTATCAACCACCAACAACCAACCAACAGTATTTTTTTCGAACAAATCAGCACTAACTACCAACCAAACGAATAGGCCGCTAATTTTCGAGCGGACCGGACGATCAGTACCATCGGGTCGATTCCAAAACTAGCTTCCGGCTTTCCCACGGTGTGTTTCCTGTCATGCAAATTTTTTACACATTTTTTTTTGCGGGTATTTATTTTGTGCAAAATTATTGGGATGAATGGTTTGTGAATATAAGCGATTTATGGAAAAAGTTTATAAACTAATTTATATATAATAAAAGAAGAAGGGAAAAGTTATTGGAAAAACAACATTTGGGGCAAACATTTTGACGAAAGCATTGCTGAAAAAAAGTTGAAAATTTTTGCAAACAGACTTTGGGAAAAGTTTATTAAAAAAAGGCCCGTTGGAGCACGGCCGTGTTCTCGTGAGCAGTGTGGCCTGCTACACTTTCCGGCCCAAGAAAGACGAGCCTTGCGCCGCTGGGAACAAACAACAGAACACCCCGCCCCGACGCCGACGGCTCGCATCCTCCCTCCCTCCTCCCGCGCCGTCAGGCGTCACTCGTCAGCCACACGGAGTCGCCCGACGCACGTCACCCACCAGGGCCACCAGGCACCAGGCCGCGCGACGAAGAGCCGCCACCGCTCACAGCGCCGGGCGCCGTGCGGCGGGTGGCACACCGCCGAAGCCTCGCGGACGAGCGGGATCCCGTCCCCCGGTGCCCCCGCTGTGCGCCCGCGCCACCGGGCGCCCCGCGCGACCACGCTGGTACTGCTGCTGCTATACTCACACAGTCAAACTCCTTCAAGATTAGTGGATTACAAATTCCTGCATGCTCTGTTCCATTCCCTTAATTTGGTGCCTGTAGTCCGATTTAGCTTCATCAGTTCATCTGATGTTGCTCGTGCCCCTGCCTGCTCGTGTACGTTGTGCTCTAGTTTGGTCTTGCAATTCGAATCGATTTACACTACGTGTCAAAAAGAAATTTTGTGGTTTAATGTTTACGTTTACTAGTTAGTGTTGTCGGGCTTATAATTGCTTCTACAGTTTTATTTTGCTGTCATGCGTTTGCTGTCCAGTTCAGTTCCTGTCTACTTACCTTGTTCTGAATCTTAAGATAAATCCATCTTCATCTTGCCTTGGGTTGCAGGGCCTCTTGGGAGGAATAAGCAACGGTGAGCCGGAATATGGCAGAGACAGCGAACGGGAAGGAGGACACCAAGAGGACAGGACTGGAAGGAACAGGCCTACCGCTACAAGGCAGTTCCCATGGCAGCCTTCGCAGTGCTGGCAGCGACCAACAGCTGAGGCAGTTGCTCGATTCGCTTAAATCCTCCAAGTCCCCTGTAAGCACAAATTCTCCTCTACACTCACGACCAAATCACCGAATGATGTCTCAAAAAAAAATTCACCGAATGAACCAAACGGCCTCCAGGTCATTTCTATCGTAAAATGTTTCACTTGTAAGCGACAAGGGGATAAGCCCGAATAGGGAAAAACAGATGAGCTATCATTTAGCACATGGAAGTTTGTTTTTTCCTTTTCTTTTTTTCTCGAATACACGCGTATCACTGTATTAAGACAGACAGGAATTTGGTACAATTGGAACGGATTCCAAATGAACACAACCCGACATGCCAGCTGAACACAACCCGAACTGAAAACTCCAGCAAGAACTACTCACATCCAAGACGGCCTAGTGGAAGTTTGTTTTTAACTGGTTTATTCTGATTAAATCTCTTTGGCATGTTCTTTTGCAGGCTGTGATCAACTACGGTGCCTCATGGTATGTCACCGCTCTTTTTTTTCATATGACTTAATTCAGGAATTGGAGACGTGTAATATTTGGATTTATTCTTACTAATTACCATTCTTTTTTGCTCGAATTTGATTGTGTTATAAACGACAGTACTATGCCCATGTGATTTGATTCTAGAAGATACCACTTCCCTCATTAGTTTGCTGTCAATCTTTGTGCTATTGCAGTCATTTTAGGATTTAACATCTTCAGAGTTGATTACTGTCATGGATTACGCGAAAGTCTGTCAAATGCTTGATTCAGTGCTAAATTTTTGTGATCCCGTCTGATATCTACCAAGTCAAATAAAGAACTGTTTCACTGTTTGGGTCCATTACCAATTTGTTTTTACAAAGCTAGAGCATCTACTAGTAACCGTATATGGGAATACCATTTCCTTCTCTTGGCTCTGTAAAGACTAACCAATCTGATTCCTGTCTTGTATGTAGGTGTCGTGTTTGCAGTCAGATTCTTCCATCCTTCTGCAAGTTGAGCAATGAATTCAAGAATCTTACATTCATCTATGCTGATATTGATGAGTGCCCTGAAACAACACAAAGCATACGCTACACCCCAACTTTCCATTTTTATCGAGATGGAGAAAGGGTTGATGAGATGTTTGGCACAGGAGAGGAGAGATTACACGATCGGCTTTGGTTGCATTCTTGATGCTTATTTGTCACTAGCTTCCGCTCTCACTGTTCTCATGAACCGTTTATGTTGAATGTGACTTGTACTTTGTTTTTTCAATTTGTATAACTAGTAACAGAGCGGCACAATCAGAAAAGGAAAACGAGCTTCTGAAACAATAAACACAATTCGACACGTTGAATCATGGTTCATATCTCTGATGGAAATACGCTGCTAGTCACTGAGACTGGATTGTGTGAGACTAAAGTAAGCAGTTCACTTATTTACCAGGCGCTACTGCTTAGATTAATCAGTTAATTTTTTTTTTCATTTCAGAACGAACTTACATTCAGCAGTATTCAAATATTGCGAAGTGAATGCATCGTTCAGGAACCAGTAGCCATACAAAGAAGAAAAAAGGCACAATTAATTGTTCCCATGGAGCATTGCAAAAAACACAGGCGTAATAATTCCAAGAGAAGTCACATTTCTTATCCGTAGCCTAAAGCCATGTACACTATCCACAATGCTCTTCCAATTTGAGATTACAAAAGGGCATCACCTACAGGCTTCTTCAAGATTTAGTGGTTACACTGCAGACATATGAGCTTTGCAGGATCTGCAGATTTCAGATGTGATATCACAACAGCCTCTCTGAAAAAATATGAAAAAAAATTGGAATCTAGGAGATCTCATTCAAACTATACTAAGCTAAAGCAATTGCCAAACATTCGATGCAAGTTGGTCTGAAGACAAGTTCAGCAGCGGATGCTCCATCCAAATGAACACATTCATTGCCAGGTAGATATCAACTATAGGCAGTCAGGCCCCACAAAAAATCAGCAGTCGGTAATCATGATGCAGTAACTTTAGGCTTCATGGATTTTTTCAGCTTTGAGGGGCCAGGTTTAGCTCGACTCCTGTTACGTTCTGCCTTAATGGATGCAATCACCGCATCTGCCCCAGGACCAAGGCCTTTCCTGCCAACTAGCCCCACAAAATATCAGCAGTCGGTAATCATGATGCAGTAACTTTAGGCTTCATGGATTTTTTCAGCTTTGAGGGGCCAGGTTTAGCTCGACTCCTGTTACGTTCTGCCTTAATGGATGCAATCACTGCATCTGCCCCAGGACCAAGGCCTTTCCTGCCAACTAATTTCACCCCCATTTTTTCACAGAGGTAATGCAACCTCATGTCATCACCTCCTCTAACTTCTCTTAACTCCATAGCTTGCTGTCGTGATAGCAATGTGTAAACATAAAGTTGCTGTTGCTGGTTAAAATGTGACTGGAGCTGCTGGAACAACAATTTGTTTGAGTGGTTCTGTTCTGCCTTAGCACCTTCAATTGCATTTTTCTTTCGCTGGCCACCAAATTCTACCTTTAGAATAGCTGGGGATTTCGGATCAGAAGCTTTTCCTCCGAAAATAACGGAGAAGCTCCCAAACTCCAAATCTGGTTGCCTAAACAAGTCCGTTAGTATAGTAGCACAAGCTTGTGTGTTTGTTGACGAGCTTTTGTCCACTTTAGTCTTCGCTACTCGTGCATTTGCATGGAGTGTGATGTTACCAGCCTCTCGCAAACCACTGATAAAAGCACCGTGCATTGTTGCTGGGTAACGTCTCGTGGTAGCCTCACCAGCAAAGAAAAGACGTCCATCACCAACACTCTCAGCTAATATGTCATAGTCGTCTCCAGATGCTCCAACAGCAACATGAGAATATGAACCTAGACTGAAGGAGTCAGTGCCCCATCTAGTGCAAACACTCTGTAGAGGATCAGGAACCTCAATCCCTTGTGGTTCATAGATACCTGTCGACAAAAGGTGCATCTTTTAGATAAAAGCCCAGGGGTTTAAGCAGTCAAATAGATTTATATGACACGAAACTGTATATACTTCAGGATATCTTTGAAAGTGACTAGGAGTAGACTACAGACTATGTATTGAAGTAACTCCCGGTTTTGCAAGAGATGCTAAAATACTACATGATGCAGAGTTACTTGAATAGTGATGTGGAGTTTGTTAGTTTTTTCTTGGAGGAAAATCAAACTTTGATTGTAGAATATTCTCACCTCTTAGTATTTGAAGAACTGAGCTGACAGCATCAGTTGGAGGTGTGGTTTCAAAATTGTGAGCAGCTTCACCAGCAACCAAGGCCATCAGCAATGGGCCACCAGCCACCGTTGCATAGCTATAGAACAGAAAGAACTCCCCACGACGTCTTGGATCTTCAACCAGATGCCCAAATGTATCTAGGTCAGTGCTCCAGAAAACATTTGGAAACAGCATGGCTACTTTGTTCAACAACCCAAATCCAAGCCTCTTAATACTATCAAGCTTCCTCTGTGGCAACTCAGGTATAAACTTGATGGCTCCATTCTTCAGAACCCCAAGTGGAACTGTGCACAGTGCCATGTCCCCTTCATACACTTGCCCTCCATTGACAACCACCTGCACCCCATCACCTCCATATCGTATAGTGTGCACCGTCCTCTCGTAAACAATAGGCACATTCTCTGCCAGGGCTTGCACAAGTCTCCCATTGCCACCAGGCAAGAAGCAGTGATCCCCACCCATGTCATATGGATCATCCTGGTCCCAGAACGCAAGGCTTAACCTCGACAACAATCCCGCATTGGCATACTCAAGATTTGCTAGATGCCAATTGAACAAGTTCTTCTCCTCCTGTGTGGAGATGCCTCCATCTGACTCCCGTAATGTCTCGAGCGCAGCACCAAGCGAAACATCCACTGCCACGTCCCCCATAGATGTCCGCAGATTGCTCGACTTATCAAGAAGTTTGTTAAATGTAATCTCTACTTTCTTATCTACATCTGGATCAACCGGTGATCCATCCGGCCGGTAGAGTGGGCACTTGTCTCTAATCTTGTGCATGGGCAAGCCGAGCTGCTTCGCCACAATTCCCAGTGGGTTACCGAACGTTCCGGTAAGCACGCTGCCACCAAGATCACCAGCAGCTGACCGCCCACCACCTTCCATCTTCTTCGTGTACACACGGCCACCACACCTCTTGCGGCCCTCTAAGAGGATAACCTTAAATCCAAACGCCACAAGCTGTCGTGCCGCGGCGAGCCCGGCAAGGCCCGCACCGATGACGACAACGGTGGTAGGCCTCGTGGGCTCCTTGGGGATGCGCTCCTTGATGGCCGGCGCGACACCGAAGTTAACGTAGCTGTGGGAGACGAGGAAGGAGTAGGCGGCATTGAGAAGGTGCTCACAGTGGGGAGGGATGAGCGTCGCGAAGGGCTCCTTGGCGAGCCAGGAATTGTAGGTCTCGCGCCACCGGCAGAGGAGGTGATTGCGGATGAGGATGTAGTTGACCTGCTCGATGCCGCCCACATCGGAAACCACGCCAGCCTCAATCTCCTCGTCGGTAAGGGAGTCCGCCGGGAAGCCCGCCGTGAGCGCGGTGACGGCCTCCGCGGTAGGCTCCCGATTGATCACTATGATGTCGTCGGCGGAAGAAGCAGGGGGTGGCGGGTGGGAGGGCGCCGCGGGAGAGAGGGCGGGGGCGGCCGAGGACCCGGAGGGGACCTTGCGGCGGAATCCGGTGCGCTTGCGCTTGTTGGGGAAGGCAGGATTGGGGAGGACAAGGGTGGGATTCGGTGACGGGGTGGCGGTAGGATCTGGGGGAAGAGAGGAGACGATGGGGAGAGGCGCGTAAGGTGGCGCCTGGTCGGACATGGTCGCCGGCAGCGTGCGGCGAGGGGCGGCGGCGGCGGTGGGGCGCCTGCTCAATGGCTTTAGACGCGAGCGTAGAGCAGGTGGAAACAGGCTACGCGTTCCGCTTCCGCCTTCACGCCAAGGATACGTAAAGGGTCAGTTACGCCTTCGAAGGTGTCTGTAAGTACTCACGTTCAGTCTTCAGAATCACTATCTGTCTGGGAGGTTCATAAATGTGCTTCCAATTTTACAAAAGAAAGAATGCATATTCACTTCATCCGAGTCTCTGGCTTCCTGCTAGCATCATTCAACATCAACTGATGCAGTAGAAGTTTCTGATCACATCTTTCAATTAGTTTAGAACAACCAGTTTGGGGAAGAACACCATGTATGATTGCAGAAAGTGGAGCTCTTTATTTCAAGTTGCTTTGGCAAGCCAAACTAGAGATATATACACACATTGCTCACCATTGAACGGCCTTCTTCACCCCAAATCTCCAATGAACATAGAATTACAAAGAACAAATCAACATGCAAGAGATTCTAGCATGGTGAGTGGACCATACCATACCAGAAGTTGTACTTCTACATCACTACATGGCTGCAGTGCACCCAGTAACTACATGGCGGCAGTACTCCTGTTGCCAGCTGCACCGCCCGCCCTCAACATTATAACTTCACTGCTGTTTGTGCGCTTGTTGTGATTCTCTAAGTTATATTTTCCCGAAAAAGAATCCATGAAGACACCAAAGAATGAGATCAGGGGATCTGCACGTGCACTGTCGATAGATAGCTTTAGGTATCGAGATTTAGTGACTGGGAATTTCAGCAGCCGCTTGTACCCAATTGTCGTGCCTTCAACAATTGTTTGCCACAGTTTATCTATGAGGATATCCACATGAAACTCGATAACACGCTGTCCCAGCTGTATAGGCTCCTGGAGCTGGAGCACATTGAAGGAAGCAGATTGCCCAAGGTCGAAGAGCATTTCCCAGCAGGTTTGCCCTTCCTGCGGAGCCCAGTAAGAGTATATGCTGTCTTCAAGCACATTGGAGGGTGCAAATTGCAGATTATCCTGCCCACCACGAACACTGTTTGCTGTGACAGTAGCATTGGCAGCAAAGTTAAGAGAGAAAATTGTATGCCGGATCTCAGTGAATTCCTGAAGGACTTGCATGTCTTCATCGGAAATGAGGCCAGATGAATTGGGAGGGACATTCAAAATGAGGAGACAGTTTCTACCAACTGATTTGTAGTATATGTCAAGCAGAGTTGTCGCGTTTTTTGGTTTCTGTGAGGCATGCCAGAACCAACCTGGCCTGATGGAAACATCACATTCTGCAGGAACCCAGTCTTGCCCAAAAGGATCTCCACAGCGTGAGTATCTGGGGACAGTTGGCATTTTTAGTCAGACTCATAGTAAATACATAAAAGCAGGATGATATCAGTAACAAACGATCTTTGTGGCTCTGCACCGTTTATTTTATCAGATTGCTCTGAAGAAACAACAATGTGTCGATGACATTGATTCTAGAAATATGCACATTAACAACAGGCTATGTCACATTAAAAAATTGCCACATCCAATGTTATTATACAGAACTATACTAAAGAAGGATTTTAACCGACGAGTCTACTGTTCTGATTTCAAAACTTTTTGTTATAGGACCATCCTGGAAATTTAATTTGGTGCAGATATCACATTTGCAGTGGCCACTTTCTATGATACACAGTCATCAAATAATGCTGAGTGCACACGACCAAACAACAACGGTTTGAATTATAAAGCACCATCCTTAACTTCAATTTGAAGAAAACTACAATGTTTATTTACACATAACATTGCCATCCTCTACTTTTGCAGGGGTATGTGCTCGAATAAGTTATCATTAGCAATCAGGGCAAGAACTGCAGCCCCATGCTTTGAAGTAAAGGTTAGATGTCTGGCGATCTGGCCCCATAGAAAATGTACTATGGTAGTTTAACTTCGAAGTGGGTTCAAAGCAACAACTGAATAGCAACCTCACTGAAAACAAGTTGCAGTCATAACTGAAACATTCGATCGAATCAAACTAAAAGGCTATGCATTTCAAACACATAGAGATTGTCTCCTATTGAATAAGAACATCATATATGCCCTGTCTATCCTTTTCTACAAATATGCTACTAACAAATCCGAAATCCACTAATGAGATAAATCATATTGAAATTCCAACCATGCTAGAATCTTGACAGAGTTATGGCTGGCTTATGTCATGCTAAGCTGAGAAAAAATGACAGACAGACATTGCATTACTTACTCAGCAGTAGTGTGCCCAATAGTCACGGAGCTCTTATTGAAGGTAGACCAGCAAGTATAACCGGCAACCCCTGCCTCGTCTCCCACCCATCTAGTGTCTGGTCCAGCATCTGAGAAGATAACTACCTTTTGTTGTAGCTGATGTATAAGTGCAAACCAGGCATTAAACATATAATCCATCTTCTTGGCATCGCCCTTTGCACCATCGAGCCAAACTTCCTCTACCTCTCCATATCTGCATATTTGTAGTGATCTTTAATCTTTAAATATATCCTAAATGCAGAAAATTTATAACTGAGTGTACACAATGATGAGTAGAAAGTATATGAATGCTAAGTCTTTTCTTTTCATAGGGTACCATAATGAGTCACTGATGATCAAAAATCGAATATGACATCAAGGGGACAAACTAATCAGCTGCTGCTATTGCAAATTCTGCACTCTGAACAAGTAGAAGGCTGTTTTTTTTTCTTATTTTCCAGACACCGAGTCACACAACCACATCGAGATCAAGCATTACACCAGCTGCAGCGGAAAATTCACCTGCAAAAGCCCCAGCGACAACCAAACGGCAATCATTCTACAGTTGAAACGCAAGAATCATCACACCTGGTCAGCAGTTCCGTCATCTGGCCCATGTAATGCTCATTGTACGCGACGGTGTCCCCGTACACCGGCTCGTGTCGGTCCCACGGCGACAGGTACAGCCCCAGCCCGACCCCCTCCGCGCGCGCTGCGGCGGCGAGCTCGGCGACGACGTCCCCGGCCCCGCCCCGCCACGGCGAGGCGGCCACCGAGTAGTTGGTCAGCGCCGACGGCCAGAGACAGAAGCCGTCGTGGTGCTTGGCCGTGAGCACGACGCGGCGGAACCCGGCCCGCGCCGCGACGCGCGCCCACTGGCCCGCGTCGAGCGCCGAGGGAGCGAACACGGACGGGTCGGCGTGGCCGGTGCCCCACTCGGAGTCCGTGAAGGTGTTGGGCCCGAAGTGGAGGAAGAGCGCCATCTCCGAGAGCTGCCACCGGAGCTGCGCGTAGGACGGGACCGGCAGGATCGGTAGAGGCGGCGGCGTCGCGGCCGCGGAGGCAGTGGCGCCATGGGCGCAGAGGAGGAGTAGGTGGGCGAGCAGCACAGGAAAAAGTGCTGCCATTTTCGACAGAGAGGGGCGTGCCTTGTGGCTTCAGAGTTGACTGATTTTTCTATCATGGAATTGGCTTGGAAGGCGTTTTGGTGGCTCTGCCATTCTTCTGTCTTCTCTCTTGCCATCGCCGTCGGCGTCGTCCTTCGATCGCTAACTCGAAGTGTACATCAAGCGGCAAACTAAAAAAAAGTCTTATCCTTACCCATATGTCGATGTGCTGGTGAATAATTTGTTGAATAATGCATCAACTAATACTCAGAAAGAACTTTTATATTATGCTTCCTCTATTCTAAAATGTTCTAATAATCTAGATGATATAAACATTTATAAATTTTTACAGACTTAAAAAATAAAACAACCTACCATTTGAAAGTGAGAGAGTATCATTTTTTGTTATTAGAGTGATCAACCACGTAAAGGATTCTATAGTTCGTAGTATAATGTATAAAGTCGTCTAGTATTGTTAAAATTATCTTAGCTTTCATGAAAAGAATTTTTTCGGCACTAATCATCTTAATTTAGTAGCCAATTCCAGAAAGAGCTCTGCTAAACAGTTTTCCAAAGAGAAGTCATTATTTGCTGATTCTGTGAAGTGATACCGTGAAGTGATTTGCATCCTGATTTAATGCTAGATAATCACTTACAAACCACAATCACAGAATCACTTCTCTCAAAGAATCAACTTCCACATAGAATGAAGCTCTACCAAACGTACTCAAAATGCATATCCCACTAACTAAACCTTACATGTCACGTATCAAATTTGACAAGACTTAATATGGCCAAAAGCCTATAGCCCTATACGCGTTAGATACTCCCTCCGTATCGAAATATTTATCGCTGTTGACTTTTTTCTTACAACTTTGACCATTCGTCTTATTCAAAAAATTATCGTAAAAATGTAAAAGATAAGTCGAGCTTAAAATAAATAAAACAATAAAGCATACAACAAACAAAATAAATTGTACTTCCACAATTTTTTGATTAAGACGAATGATCAAAGTTGTAGAAAAAAGTTAATGACGATAAATATTTCAATACGGAGGGAGTATATAGTTAAAACATGTAAATCTTAGGTGATTTTGATGTTAATAGTTTTCCAATCCAAGCAAACCTTCTGATTGGTTTTAGCCGATCGTTACTTTACACGGGCCCAAAGTGATGAAATTCGAGATCTTAGGGGGACAAAAGTGTAAAGTTCCATACATGGTGGGACCGTGGGAGTGAAAGTAAAGACGTGAACGTTCGACTTCGACACTCCGCTCGTGTGTGGGGCATACAGACGAACACCTCGCCGGGGATAGCCAGCCACTCGTCGCCGCGCTCTCCTCGACTCCGGAAGCTTCCTGCGGACGGAATGTGCGGGTGCTCGGCCCTCGTCGCCGGAGGCTGCTTGCCTCCGCCCTCCATCCCCTGCCGGCTCCGCCGCCGCCGAGGGAGCTCCGTCCGGGCAGAGGCCTCACCAGGCGGCGAGCCCCCGCGGAAGAAGGTCGCCGTCGCGGGCGCCGGATGGGCCGGCCTTGCCGCCGCGCACCACCTTGTCAAACAGGTTCGCCTCGCGCTAGAGCTCTCCTGTGTATCGTAGTAGCTCGTGGATTCGTGTGCACATGAGTTTGGTAGTTTTGTTCGTTAATGCCAATCCACGACTCGTTTTGATGATGATCAGGGGTACGATGTCACGCTTCTCGCAGAGGAGAGTGGCCCAACCGAGGAGGTTGGCCTGAGAGGTATATTTCAACCTTCAGTGCATAGTATTGAATATTTGGATTGTACATTTCAATCTGGTGCTAGTTTGTTTCAGTAATTCATTAAACCGTGGCGTTGCACATAGGATTCTGGTATCCGTACCGCAACATCTTTGCTTTAGTCGATGAGCTGGGGATCTCGCCTTTCACGGGCTGGAATAGAGCAGCCTACTATTCTCCAGATGGCCTTTCAGTAATTTCTCTGCTTTGTTTTCGTTTTCTCACTTGTTTAGTGAATTACTGCATTATATCATAGCTAATGAATTTCTCATAATAAACTCAACGAGGAATGAATCCATGAATTTCTCTACACCTTTTCGAATGATTTCTTTGGTGGATTTATTACTTGTACTGGATATCAGTAGGAAAACTCTCAGGATTTATTAGTTTCAGACTATAGCAAGTCTCATATAATTTTATACTGGCCTCACTGTAGTCTGGATTAATGTTCTACTATATGTTAATGTCCCTCCATCCTGAATGTTAACTTAAATCCTTATGATCACCATGTAGGTCAAATTCCCTGTATTTCATAGCCAGCCACGGCTACCAGCTCCCTTTGGAGTCTTTGCATATCCAGAGGTACGTTTTCTTTTTATCTTATTCTGGTTATCTTTTATCAGATTCTAAATTAGTCATAATATCCTGGATTTTTTTTTGTTGCAGTTCCCTAACCTTCCTTTGATTGATAGGTTGACTTCGATTCCTGTCATAGCTGCAGGTACGGGAATCCAACTATTCAGCTTGTGTTATACATCAGCTTATTACTTCCTACCACTTATGCATTGCTTTGGTCCAGTAATTGACTTTGACAACACTGACACTGCTTGGAGGAAGTATGATGCAAGTAAGAAAGTCTCATTGTCTATTGTCACAACATTTTGAATCTGCCAATTAGCTCAGAGTTGAGCACATGTATGATGGTGTCTTTGTGACTTGGTTATCTTTCTCAAATTATTGTTGGTGTCTTCATCTACAGTGACTGCAAGAGAGCTTTTTAAGATGTACGGTTGCTCTCAAAGGCTCTACAAGGAAGTATTTGAGCCAGCTATTCAGGCAGCCCTGTTTGCTCCTGGTGAGCAATGTAGTGCAGCTGCTACGCTGGGTATGCTGTACTACTATATGTTGTCTCATCAGGTACTATGCCTATGCTCTTCGAAATAATCAATGATCGTTTTCCTTAAGATGATACTTTAATAAAAAAGCTTTTATTATCTTGTTGTTTATTTGTAGCCTGTAGGTCTAGTTTTTTTAAGGAATCCCCTATTTTACAGGAAAACTCTGACTTCTTGTTGTGCCGTGGTGAAGTAGAAGAAAAAATTTTCTCTCCTTGGCTGCAATTGTTAGAGATGGAAGGCTTAAAATTTGTAGCAAACAAAGTTCCATCAAGTATGACTATAGATACAGATAGTGGATGCATCTCTGCTATTGTCTGTGGTGACGATATATATAAGGCAGATGCATTTGTTGCAGCCACGGGACTCTCTTCTCTACAGTCCATTGTCAAAAACAGGTAATACTGTATGTGGTCACTGCATGAGTCCTGGGTCAGTTTTGCCTTAGCTACTACACTTAGAGGAGCCATAAGTTTTACAACTTGAAATCTTCAATTAATTTACGGGTTTTTCTGACAAGTGAAGTCCATCCCTATGGTCTCATCGAGAATTCGCCAATCTTCTTCACCTGTCCGCAGTAGATGTGATCTCTGTAAAATTGTGGTTTGACAAAAAGGTAAGCAGAGTACGCGCTTCATTTGCTAACTGTTCACATGTTGTGCCCCTGATATAATTTTATGAAATTTTGCAGATCACAATTCCAAAGGTTGCCAACGTATGTTCTGGGTTTGATGATTCATCTGGCTGGACGTTCTTCGACCTTACCTCAATATATGATGATTATTATGAAGAACCAATAACAGTTGTGGAGGCTGAATTTGTATGTTCAAGGCCACCTCTATTCAATTAAAAAATATGTAGCATTTGTGCCAGTCTGTATCATATACACTTGCAAATTTCTTTTTGCAGTATAATGCTAGCCAGCTGATACCTCTAGATGATGATGCTATTGTCTCTGAAGCTTCACTGCATCTTATCAAATGCATACAAGATTTTGAGGGTGCTAGTGTGATCCAAAAATCAGTCAGGAGATCTCCTAAATCTGTAATCAACTTTCTTCCAGGTGAACTGAGATCATGATCTCATTTTAAATTTCTAATGTAAATGCTTAAAAGGCCAGTATTTTTTTAATTGAAAGGCCACTATTCTTGATAACTTCTGTATGTAGTAATTAGCAATTGTATACGATTTGTAATGCTATGCTCTAAATCATTTCAGTTCATAGTGTCCAAGCAAATTGATGTCAGTTGTAAATCCATTCTGTGATAGTGATCAATAATAATAATAATAATAATAAATCTACTTTTGCGGTGTAAACACATCTCAAGTGCTGGTTTAGAATGTTGTTTCAGACTATACTCTGAGGATATTTAATTTGGTACACGAAAAATTGCATTTCTTGCAGGTTCCTACAAGTACACACCAAGAGGATCAACTTCCTTTCCGAATTTGTTTATTGCTGGTGACTGGATTGTCAACCGACACGGATCCTTTTCAAAAGTGAGGCATAATATTTCACAAAATGTTTTAGAGAAACAGTTAAAGGTTGTATTTATGGGTTGATACTTTTTTATGGTAGGAAAAGGCCTATGTCACTGGACTTGAGGCCGCTAATAGGATGGTGGACTATTTCGGTACTGGGGACTTTGCCAAAATAATTGCAGTTAAAGGAGATGAGCCTCATATAGAGACATTGCGTAATCTCAGCAGAAGAGCCAACGAGCTGAAGTCACAAATTCCATTTTCAGAGTTCTTTCTCCAATGATGTGGTTCGGATCCCCCCCCCCCCTATGGCTGTGGGCCGATGCCCCTTTTTCATGGGGCCCTTATGTAAAAGGTCATCCAATTCTCGTTTTATTTGCTTTATTTTTTTTATTTTAAGAGAATATTTCTTCAGTTATGTGCATTTGCCTGTCAGTCTTTGGTCTGAGATCTTATGTTCCTCATTACTTTTGTGGAAGACTGAATACATAGTCTTTAAAAAAGGTCGAATAAAAATCTGCTAAAAAGAACAAAGATGTGGGTTGAGGGAAACAATAACTCCTTGTTATACATATGGAATAACAAAAGTTAGTTTGAACTTCACACTGACAAAAAGTTCACCAAATATCCCCCCAGCAGTGCTACTTACATGGATCCAATGTTATGGGCATATGAGCTTATGTATGCACTACTAAGAAAATTGGCTACTTTTTTCTGATGGCTTTCAGCTACTTGGGTGAACAACACCTAACAAAAATTATGTTAATCTACCTCTGTATTTGCCATTCTTTATGCAATAGCATCTCCCTGTTCATATATTGCACAAATCATGGTTTACCATGAAGTTCATAATTTTGTTTAAGCATTTTTCCTCTTTTTCCTAGCCTGAATCTTGAACATGCTTAATTTGGAACAAAGGAAATATACTTTGTTGGTGAAAGTGGCTTGCACCAGGATTAGCTCCAGGTATCAGATAGGCTATATATCCTTTTGAGTATGTATGTATGATGCCAATATTTTAAGTCTGAACAATTTCTCTCTTGCAGCATGTTTGGTTATCAACAAATGTACATACTAGTATCAGACCATAATTGCAGAAAACAACTTGTTCTGAGTTAAACTTGCATTGTTGCTTGTACTTGCAGTATTTGTTGAAACATATATATACAACCTCTTTCGTCATGAGATCAGAGAGATGCCTCAGGTATAACTTCCCTTCCTCATCATTTCCACAAACTCTTCATAGTCGATATTCCCATCCTGTGTATTCAGTGGGGGTGATGATTAAATATATGCAATTGGGATTGGTTAGTCGGAAGAATATTCTCACCTTGTCTTTATCGACTTCATCTAGTACTTGTTTAATGCTTGCTTCATCGCCCATTCCATACTCTGCCATAGCTTGTTCCAGTTCGTCTCTTGTTATGTACCTGCAGTTGTTATGTATGTTGTCTCGGGTTAAATATATTGAACCTTTTTGTTTTCGCAAATGAGTTTAACCAAGCAAAATGGCAATTCAGACGCTAGCATGTATTGAGCATTGTTAATTTATTATATTATGAAAAAATATGAGTGGCGTGTGATATGCTTTTCCAAAATTCTAGCATTATTCAGTTGTATAGCTCTTCATCAAGGTGATGCACGGAAAATTAATGGCTTTCTTGATTCAACAGAATTAATTTTACCCGCTGTCATCTTTGTCAAAGTATCGAAATGCACGGATCAAATCCTCCTCCTTTTCCAGTTTATGTTTATTCATCATGGCAGTAAGGAACTCTGTGTAATCAATGCTGCCACTCTTGTCCACGTCAACCTGCACCGACCAAAGTATGATTATTGAAGCATTTCATACACTAAATTTTAACTCGGTGAAAGTCTGAAAGTGAAACGAAATAAGCAATCTTACTGCTTCCATAAGCTTCTGAACCTCTGCTTCACTAATCTTTGATCCTAGTTTTGTCAGACCTTCCTTCAGTTCTTCGACTGTGATTGTGCCACTGTTGTCTGTATCCATGTTATTGAACATCTGCTTCAATCCCTTTATCTCCTCTGCTGATAGGTTCTCCGCAATTACCTTACAATAGGAGGAGACTATCTGTCAAACTCAATTTGGCACAGGCGAAAAAAGTAGTTAATCCTGTTATGGAGATTAACCTTGAGTGCTAGTTGCTTTAGCTTGTTCATAGCCTTGAATTGCTTCATTCTTGACAGGACTGCGCTGTCAATAGGTCTGTCAGGTGCATCTTTGAGCCATGGATGTTCTGCACACATAGTCATTCATTTGCTTGGGATGAAATATAAACCATGCAAATGCAGATGAACTTTGCCTCCACAACTGAAGTGATATATGATAAGGCAGTTAGAGAGTATTACGTAGGGCCTGAGCTGCAGTAATGCGCCTCCGAGGATCTCTATTCAACATTTTCCTGATGAGATCCTTTGCACTTTCAGATATGGAGGGCCACGGGGTGGAGCTCAAATCAAGTTCGAGGGACAGTATAGCGTCGAATATGCCTTTCTCTGTCTCTGCTCAGATATATGCAAGCATTGAAAATTAGCCTATAATACCGAAGTAATGTACTACGTTAGGATGAAGATGTATGAATTACTCACCTGCCCAGAAAGGTGGTGACCCGCCTAGAAGAATGTATAAGATCACTCCAGCACTCCAGACATCAATTTCTTTGCCATAATTCCGGCGCAGTACCTCCGGCGCCACGTAGTATGCACTTCCCACAATGTCCTTGTAAACTTTACCTGCATTGGTTGGGGGCAATTCTCTTGCATTATTTGTCTAGTTGTGTGTGTACGGTCAATTGTCAATTCTTGTATACAGACTACAGTGATCAGGTTAGTGCTACTTGTTCTTGGTTTGTTCGTGTTTGATATCAGCTGCAACTTTTGAGCCCGGCTTGCTGGATACTTTTGATTGCGATGAAGCTAACCTTCTTCGATGAAGACGGAGAGGCCAAAGTCGATGGCCTTGAGCGGCGCGTCGGCGGCGGGGCTCGCGAGCAAAAAGTTCTCGGGCTTGAGGTCTCGATGCATGACCCCCATGAAGTGGCAGACGTGCACGACGGTGAGGATGTCTCGGCAGACGGCGGCGGCCTGGCGCTCGGAATAGCTCCCCTTGGCCGTGATCCGGTCGAAGAGCTCCCCGCCGGTGCAGAGCTCCATGACGAGGTGGACGTTGTTGGCGTCCTCGAAGGCGCCCTTGAACTCCGCCACGTTGGGCTGCCCGCTGAGGTGCTGCAGGATGGTGATCTCCCGGCGCATGTCCTCTATGTCGGCGCGGCGCACCAGCTTGCGCTTGGACACGGACTTGCACGCGTACTTGAGCCCCGTGGCGCGCTCCGTGCACAGGTACGTCGTCCCGAACTGCCCGCTCCCCAGCTTCCGCTCCAGGTGGAACATCGTCCGCACGTCCACCATCGGCTGCTGCAGCACCGGGCCCACCTCGCCGGAGGGCGCCCGCCGATCGCCCATCATCGACGACCCCGACGACGGGAAGGGCGGCCGCCGCCGCGCCTGCGTCGTCTGCGTCCGGCCGTCGGACGGCCAGCGCGAGCCCGAGGACGACAGCGGCACGTCCCGGGTCTTGCGCTCGTGGGGTGGCCTGTACTGCGGCTGCGACGGCCGCCGCGGCGGCGGCGGCGGCGGCGGGTCCACGGTGATGGGTATCTCGTGCTTGTACGTCTTGGTGAAGCAGTTGCCCATTGTTGCCTCCTTCCTTTCTGTGTTCGTATGGGCAGGACGCGGCGGCGACCGACGTCGAGCCGCGCGCCGTCGAAGGTGGGAGACAACACGAGACGAGATGGTTTGAGGGGTGGTTTTCCGAGTGCTCCTTTTGTGAGCAAAGGGAGGACGAGGATATGATACGAGGGCAGCTGGCGGGCAAAGCTTGACTTGACGTGATGCTCAGCTCAACACACCTGCTGAATGTGAATCCCGTTTGCTAGCTGTTTTGCTTTTGGGCCGGGGTTTGAGCTAGCTTTATGCCTTGTTTGGTGCTCTCGAGGTGGAAAAGAAAGATTCAGGGCATGCCTGAGGATCACGCTATCCTATATATGCAGACAGTGCGGCGGGGGCGATTTTTATTCGGTGGTGCCGGTGATGGAGAAGCAGCTGGTGGTGTGCGCAGCCAAGTCATTCCGGGCTTTTCTTGGTTAATTTGATGACGAGTTCAGAGTTCAGACTTGACCCCTGAGAAGAGTGCGAAGACTTCAGTTCAGTCGTCTTCGGCGTGGATTGAAAGTTGAAAGGAAGCTTGGAAATTCAGTGTGGACGGCCCAAGGTCCGAAAGGCTTCAAATTTCAGGATGGGCCGTGAGCCCGTGGTTAAGAGCCTTTGGAAATGTTAAGAGTAGGGATGGCAACGGGGACATCCCCACTGGGGGATCAGCTTCCCGCCCCCGTCCCCCGACAGGCGAAATTCTCCCCGCCCCCGTCCCTGTCCCCGCTCTCGGGGATACATTTCTCCCCGTCCCCGCCCCCACGCGGGGAATCCGTCCCCGTCGGGTCCCCGCGAACGAAGGCATCAGAGGTGCAGATTGGAGGCTGGAGGGAGGTGTTGAGACTCGGGGACAGCGGAGGAAGGGTGGACGAAGACGGAGGATGGAGGGCTGCCGGACGGATCCATGGCGGTCGCGACGAATGGAGGACTGCCGGTGGCGCTGTGGCTGCGACGACACAACGTTATGTGCTTGCGCGTCGGGAGGAGGTGCGCCGGTCGGGGAGGGCCGCGCCGGTGCGGGAGGACCAATCGGCGGAGGCAGGCTGGACGAGGAGCCAGGGACGGGCGCTCGGCGGTGCACATCTGCGATGCAGCGGCGGCAGGCGGCGGCTAACAGGAGGAGAGCGGGGGAGGCACTAGGGTTGCCGGCTATATATACATGATTGTTGTCGATTTGGGCCAATATTGCTTGATGGGCTTCTTTTGGCCTATATACTATTACCGATGGACATGGGGACGGGGACAGCTGAAACATTATGTCCCCCGCCTCACCCGACGGGGGTGGAAATCTGCCCGTTAAACTCCCCACGGAGACTAAAAATGCCCCAATTGCATCCTCTAATGGAGAAAATCGCCGTTGGGGATCGGGGCCATTGCAATCCCAGCCGATTATTTAAGGTTTGCTGAAATTACATCCGTAAAAACACAAAGGCATCGTCAGTTCGTAACCGACTCAGCGTGCCCGAGTTACATAACTGGTAGCTAAGTATCACTTAACTGGAAAATAATCACAATCCGAGTTACCAGTTTCAAGTATTTTTTTCTTCAGTTTTAGTAGAAAAAAAAGGGGAGTGTTTTTCCGGTTACCATCATCTTGGTACCATGTGACCGTGATAGGCCATCTCCGCTCTAACTTTTTTTTTTTGGCAGTTTTGACGTTAACAGCTGTGTCTGGGAATATACACAATGATACCCAGAGCGTTAAAGTGACGGTAACAGGTTTCATCTTGATCCTTGACGCATACTCAAACCACCTCGATTCCTAACGTTCCTTTTGGCGAAAGCGAAGAACGATCACCATGGTGATTCCTGCCAAAGTCAAGGATAGTGTCACATGTATTTCCAATGACCTGCTTTAGTCTTACGAAGCTTAACAGCTGCGGTGATCAGAGACTCAGGGGTGTACAGTACACTACACTCCTTCAGTCCTTCTAGCCTTTTTGGTCCTTTTATTTTTACCGCCCAACAAGGCCCCCAACCACTTTTCTCCATGCCTTTGTTCATCCATCTTTTTTTTTAAGTCATGGCATTGGCCCTCTCTCTACCAACGACAAGTAAACAACTGATGGTTGGGAACCCATCCTACCGTTCTCCACCAGAAAAAAATGCTTAGACCACCCGCACCGGGGGACGGGATATCCCCCGGCATCCCTGTCCCGTTGTACTATGAAGGAAAAACACGCCGCAGGATCACTCACGGGGTTTTCCCGTCCGCCCCCGTTTCCTTCGTATTCGGAGGGATGGAGAGCCTCCTTTAGCTGCGCCTGGCCCCACCACACGTCGCGCTGCCGCCGCCGCCAACGACTTCGCGCCCGTGCTCGAAAGCCACCCGGAAGGGAAAGAAGGAGCCGCGGGAGGAGAAGCCGGTGATGATGCAGGAGGTAGAGAGGGAGGGCCGGCAGGGAGCTCGGTGGGGAGGCCGGCACAGAGGGAAGGGAAGCACCTGGCCTGGCGGCGCGGGTGCGAGCGCTGGATCTCCGCCGCTCTTCGCTCCTCCGTGCCGCCGCCGCGAGCTTCACCGCGCCTCCTGATTCTCCAGTCGCCGGAGACCGGGACGTCGCACCGTCGCCGGCGGAGGAATCGAGGAGGGGCCGCCGCGCCCCTGCTCCAGCGCGACCGCGGGCGGGCGGAGATGGAGACGAGCGCGCCGACGCCGGATCCACCAAGCCAGAGCAGGGGAGGGGCCGAGGCGGTGCGCGGCTGGCGTCGGCAGCAGCTCGCGGAGGAGGAGGGGAGGGGACCTCCGCCGCTTCCACCGCGGCCCCTGCTCGATCCGCCGGAGGACGGCCGCGCCTGGGCTCTGGGGCGGGGAGCTCAAGGAGGAGGGGCGGCACCTGCCTCCCGCAGCCTCGCCTCGCCACCACCGGTCCGCCGCCGCCGCGCTGCCTGGACCCCCACCGCCCTGCTCCTCCGCCACGACTCCGCCACCGCCTGGACATCGCCATCGCCGCCAAAGCAGAGAGAGGGAGGGAGAAAGAGGTGGCCAGGGAGGAGGAGGAGCTCGCGGAGCACCTGCGCCAGGGCCGCGCCGCAGCCGTCGCTGCCGAGCAGCAGCAGCACCTCGCGCGCCCCTCCTCAGCCGTGGCCGACAACCTAGGATGGAGCTCGTCGCCGGGATCCCGCGCCCGCCCGCGCTTGTAGAAGAGGAGGGAGCGGCCTGCCGGAGGAGCTCCGCCTGCTTCCTCGCCGCCGGAGTGGGAGGCCGGCCATCGCCCCTGCTTCCTCCGCGCCGGGGAGCAGGGGATGCGACACGAAGCAAAGTAGGAGGGAGAGAGAGAATGGAGGGGCGGGTGGGGGTAGAGAAGAGAGGGAAAAGGGGATGACATGCGGGCCCGCGTATGGTAGTTGGGATGGAGTGGAAGATATAAAGGATGATGAGTGCGGGAGAAGGAGATATGAAGGAGAGAATCTTGCTGACCAGACAAGAATATTCTGTTTTGAAGGAGAGAAATGAAGGAGACGAGTGTGGATGGTCTTATAATAAGTAGCTTTTATCAGCAGCTAGGTTGGTGGGCCGGCCGGGTGATGCAAGATGATATCCTGCAGATAAAGATGTACTATATATATATATGAGGTGACCTGGCTACACCTCAACCTAGCCGGAATTGAAAGAAACTACTGCAGGGCAGATAGCAAGGTGGAGTGCTAGACCGGCCATCCCGTTCCTCCTGCCACCGGTTCCCTCCTCTGCAGCCACCAAAGCCCTGCACCCCGGAGGCCAGAGCTGCAACGATCATGGCGGCAGTCCCGGTGTACAGCATCACGAGGGCGGAGATCGACGAGTTCTGGAGGAGGAAGGAGGTCGAAGCGGAGGAGCGCCGCCTCGTCGCCGACAAGGAGGCTGCAAGAATCAAGGCCAAGGCGCTCAAGGTCAGTCCTCTCCTTGCAGTTGACTAACTGTATCTTTGCAGTTATCTGTCAGCACAGCAGCCTGCTGATTAGTTTGGTTTCAGGCTTTCAGCATCATGTCTAACATATCAGAAAATTCATCGGAGGCAACCAAAAATGAAATTCTGATAAAACTTACCACGATCATGCTTTCGAGTCTTGTTACGATCATTTTTTTTTCGAGTCTTGTTACGATCGTGTGACTTGGTGAGCCGATCATTTGGATGCAGATGGAAGACTATGCGCTCTTCGAGCAGATGATCAGGGAGATCCTCGAGGAGGGGAGCACTGGAGGTGGGGCAACCATGGGCACTGAGGCACGGAACATTGGCACCAAACACTGGTAAACTCTTCGTAGGATCATGCTATCCGTTCCTCCTTTTTTTTTGAACAAAAGCTATCCATTCTTTCTGCTGCTTTCTGTAGTTGCGCAGTCAGTGGTGCGCACCTTTCTGAATAGCAAGCTCCATCATTCGTTACAAGTTGGATAAGTCGCCCAGTGTGGAAAACAATCTGTATCCCACTCCGCCATCCAATTCCTTGGTTGGATTCCCTGTCATAATGCCATATAAGTTATTGTGATGAGCACTATCCTATCAAAATTTTGAGAAATCAAGAACCTGTAGCCAAAAATAAAACGATGCTGATCAACTAGATTAAGGAACCAAGAGTCAATCAATACACTTCGAAGATCGTAATTTAGTCAATTAAAAATGTTTCTGATGATGCAGTACCAACATGGCTATTTTCATAAGATAAATTTATCACACACGGTTCCATGCTTATATTATACTAGTGTTTACGTCCTAGGAGAAGAATCTTAAATATCCAAGAGCATATGGATATGACAGACCACCTTCTTCTCCCCACTGGGTGCAGGTGGACAAGAAGTGCTTATGCTTATCTGAATGCGCCTGCACTGTCCATGGATGACAACGGTGGAAGCAAGCATGCTATCACATATATTCCGCAGGAGAGATGCACCATGTTCCTCGCATCAGCATGCCAGCCAAATCCCACTGCTTTTGCGATCTTTTAGGTGTTCATGCCAATGATAAAGCTGGGATGTTGGGAAATCAGGAAAGATGGGTGTGATTATGTGTCAGTTATACTTTGGGTCGAATAAGCTGCGCATATTGTTTCCAGTTTGGTGTTTAATTGTATGATATCTGTCATCCTGTACTACTTACCAGATTAAGTAACAAATATGGATAACCATGTTGCTTCACGCAGAAAGCATGATCGCTACTAATGACAAATTTTCTAAACACCATTGCTTGCCGTTTACAACTACTTTGAATATTTAAGTTGGGGCATATAATGAAGTTTCAAAGTGTATACGTGTTGGAAATCAACAAAAAGATGATTATGCAGCAATCTCTCGTGCATTATCGGCAATTGGTGCTAAAGTTTCCTAAGTTGAACAAGTTTGTGAGCCTAAGGGATTGATAATAAAACCAAAAAAGAAATAGAGTAAAATGCATGTATGCTAAAGACTCCATTGAGTTTTTTTTTTAAGAATAGCGAAACCGGAGGATGTGGATATACCTGTCACTGTCAGCAAGGACATTTCTTCACGTTAGCAACATCCTAAATCATAGAGCAGCAAGCGATGAAAACTTAGAACATGGGGGGTTTACTTTACTCTGCAGACAGCGCAGTCCAAAATCCCTCGCGAAGGCTGGAAAGGAATCATTCCACATCGAAGCTTCACATCACGGGGAACGCAAGCAAAATTGTGCAGAGAAAAGAGGTGGCGATCCAGACAAGCAAACCTGGCTGCGGACTGCGGTTTGCAAAATTGCAAGGGCAGAGCCATCACGCTACGCTTCGTCGAACGAGTCGATGCGCTGCGCGAAGCCCTCGATTCCGCCGAGGCGCCGACCGGGGACCTTCGGCGAATTTTTTTTATTTTTTTATTCCAATTTGCGTTTTGAAATTTATCAAAGATATACATCAACCGCCGTGGGTCACGGCGGTAAGGTCACCGCCAACGGTCGGGTGCAGGTTGTGGGCCCCGCGGCACCTTACCGCCGTTGGCCACGGCGGTAGGGCGTAACTGCCGTGGCGGACGGCGGCAGCCTCCCCTATATAAAGGTCGACGGCGACCGCCGTCCCCCCACGCTGCCGCCGCCCCCTCATTGCCTGCCGCCCTGTAAGTTTTCTTCTTTTTATTTAATTAGTTTAATTAGTGTAGAAAATTAGTTTTTAGATTAAAAAATTTAGAAATTAGTTAATTTAATTAGTTTAAATTTAGAAAATTAGTTTTTTATATAGAAATTTAGAAAATTAGTTTTTTAGTTTAGAGAATGTAGAAAATTAGTTTATCTGTTCAGAAAATTGTCGAAATTAGTTTAGTTTGTTTAGAAAATATAGAAAATTAGTTTGTTTGTTCTACAAATTGTAGAAATTACTTTAGCATGCGTAGATATTATAGAAATTACTTTAGCTTCTTTAGAAAATATAGAAAAATAGTTTATCTGTTCTAGAAATTGTAGAGATTACTTTAGCATGTGTATAAATTATAGAAATTACTTTAGCTTTTTTAGAAAATATAGAAAATTAGTTTATCTGTTCTAGATATTGTAAAAATTACTTTAACATGTTTAGAAATTCTAGAAAATTACTTTATCTCGTTTATAAAATGTAGAGAACGTAGAAAATTAGTTTATGTGTTCAGGAAATTGTCGAAATTACTTTAGTTTGTTTAAAAAATATAGAAAACTAATTTATCTTGTTTAGAAAATGTAAAAAATTAGTTTATCTGTTGTAGAAATTGTAGAAATTACTTTAGCTTTTTTAGAAATTGTACAAAAATACTTTATCTCGTTTACAAAATGTAGAAAATGTAGAAAAATAGTTTACCTGTTTAGGAAATTGTCGAAATTTACTTTATCTTGCCTAGAAAATTTAGAAAATTACTTTAACTTGCTTACAAAATGTAGAAAATGTTGAAAATTAGTTTATCTGTTCTAGAAATTGTACCAAAATACTTTAGCTTCTTTTGAAATTCTAGAAAATTACTTTACCTCGTTTACAAAAATGTAGACAATGTAGATAAATATTTTACCTGTTCTAGAAAATGTAGAAATTACTTATCTGGTTTTTTAATTGTATATTTAATTTTTGTATGCAGCTGCAGCTATGGATCAGGCTCAGTACCAGGCTCAGGCTCAGGCTGCTCGTGCTGAGGTTGAGGCGTACGTGACGCCTGAGTTGTTGGACAGGGAGGTCGACCGCAGGCACCGCTCGTTCCTGTCCGCCGTCCTCAGAGAGGATGTTGGACACATGCGTTCCCGCACTACGCGCACGTTGTTGCCGATCCACGACCTTTGGGTTCCCAAGTACGTGAACTGATGCTATGTTATTGTTTGTACCTTCATTTATCCTTTAGCCGTCTCCAGGAGGGTTGTCAGGATCGTCCCACGAGGTTGCAGGGTCAGGCGGCGATGGCGACACCGCAGCCGACTGCTGATGCTAGGCGTCGGCAGATCCACCCACGTGACCCGTTGACGTACCCTCGCGAGCAGACGCACGTCGCAGTCCGAGCTGACAGGCTGCACAAGAAGACCAGGTGATGCTAGATTAGGTCGCATATTGTTTGTACAGGAGCACTGTTATATGTGATCATGACTATTTTTTATTATGTCACTTTGCTTTTCGTTATTACCACCTAGTTTTCTTTGTCATAAAGTTAAAAAACAAAAAATAAATCGTTAAGTTAAAAAAAACAACCCGCCGAAAAGCAACTGCGGCGATACGGTAGGCAGTAGGTTCGAGATAGGGTATTATTGAAGTCGAAAAGCAACCGCCGTGGACCACGGCGGTTGGTCCAACCGCTGTGGCAGACGGCGGATGCCGCGCTTATATAAAGGGCGACGGCACCAGCCGTCCTGCCCGACCCTGCCGCCGCCTCCCTCTCCCCACGGGTTGCTCATCCCTCTTAGGTAAGTTTCCTCTCTTTATTTATTTTATGTAATTAGTTAAATTAGTTTAGAATAGTGTAATTAGTTATGATTTTGTGTAACAGTAACTAGAGATGTCTACTGCTGCCGCCGGAGGGGGTGAGGATGGTAATGGTGGTGGTGATCCGAAGGGGAAAAACATAAATGCGGCACCTGATCCGAAGAAAATGAGCACGCTCGAAAGAGGCATGCTTCGATATATGCAAGGAAAAACTGCAGATCCCATTGCAAGAGAAGAGGAATCTCCTTGGGATGCTCTTTATGCTCCACCAGACATGCATCATTATTTACAAAGAAAAACTGCAGATGCCATTGCAAGAGGAGAGGAACCTCCTTATGGTGGTCTTTATGCTCCACCAGCAGACCCGTGTGTTGCTAATCCACCAGCTAAAAAAACTACCAGGAAAGATAAACCTTCGTCGTCACATCGCAAGAATGGATGAAGTTTGTCATTTTTTAAGATGTTGTAGTCTTTCCTGCTGTGCTGTAATATTTGAACTGGATCCTATTGTGATTGTGTTGTAATAATCGAACCAGCATTCCTTAATTTCCCAATTTAACTTTCCTACTAGATTTATTATAATTTAATAGAGTTTTTAAAAAAATTAAAATGATCCTAACCGCCGTGGAGGTTCCCCAACCGCCGTGGACGGCCACCAATCGCCGTGGGCCACGGCGGTTGGAATGTAAACGCCGTGGCGTACGGCGGCTGCGGCTAACCGCCATACGCCACGGTGGTTGATGTATATTTTTGATAAATTTCAAAACGATCGTATAAATTTGCAAATTAGAATAAAAAATTATAAAAAAAATTCACCTTCGGCGGTCGGCGGCGATGGGGAATTTCCGCCTTTCGTGCATGGGCCTAGCAGTTTTGATCTACGGGCCGAGTTTGTCCAGGAATATGTGGGCTGATCAATTAGGTGGCCCGCTTTCTCTTCTGGGCCGACTCAAAGTTATCTACCTTTCCCTCTCGAGTGTCGCCAAAAAAAAAATCCGCAAAAATAGTCTCGCAAGAAATAATCCATCGCTGGGTTTCATCCTGGCACGTCTTCTCTGAAGTTTGCACCCGCGCACTTCGAAAACCTGTCCGCCGCGTGGACTCGCCATCTCCGTGGCACCACCAGATCGAGAACCGCAGCATGGACGCGCTCCTCCGGCGCCTGCTTTGCTGCTTCGGCGCGCGCCGCCGCCACGGGCGACCTCGGCAACGCCATGGCGGCCGCGGCGGTGGTGTTAGGGACCACGAAGATGACGTCGACGACGCCGCGACCAAGAGGTTCTTACGACGCGCCACTACCCGCCCGTCCGGCGCCGCCAGGCTCAGCCGCAGCGCGGACGTCGAGCGGCTAGAGACGGCAAGGCCACGCGCCCCACGCCATCGGCATCGCCGGTGGCCGCGCCCGCGCGGGATGAATCGCGTGTTCGCGCGGTCGCCCCCCTGCGGAACGACGACCATGGCCGTCGAACCGAGGCCAGTGACTGCGGCCACCACCGCGGCGACGGCCGTGCCGGCGGCGGGAGGAGCCGGCAACCAGGAGTTTCCCGAGGAGCACGCAGCCGCCGCCACCATCCAGGCCCACTTCCGCGGCCACCTGGTACGTATGCACGCATCGTGCCACAACTGTTCTGCGTAAGCTTCAGTAGATGATCTCTAGGCTCTGACGATGGCCGTCGTCCGTTTCGTGGTCAGGCGAGGCAGGCGCTCCGCGCCCTGAGGAGCCTGGTGAAGCTGCAGGCGTTCGCGCGGGGCGCGTACGTGCGGAAGCAGGCCACCGTCGCATCCGGTTCATGAAGGTGCTCGTGAGGCTGCAGGTGCGCGTGCGCTCCCGGCAGCTGCTGCTCTCGACGCCGCCAAGGTACGCCAGGTGACAGCGTCGTGCCATCTGATTGCTGCTGATTTCCAGTTAAGCTTAGCATTGTACTCTGCTGTCAGGTTTAGTTTCTTTCTTTCAGACTTTCAGTGCCTGGCACACAGTTGACAAGATTTGGAGCTCCATTTGTAAATGCAAACGCCGATGCCTTCTCATACTTAGTTCGGAGAATGCAAACTCCCTTCAAAATAGAGACGGGCAATGTCTTTTGTTTCGATAATTCCCACGACACACTGTATTAGCATGTATAATAAATCCATAAATTCCTTTTGTTCTATCAACTGAAACAGACACAATTATTCATAACTTCAATCTTTTAGATGATCTAAATAATCACAATTATTCTGAAGCATATAAGATGTCTACTTGTCACCATAAGCACAAAAGGTACGGACCGACAACACAATTAACTACAGGAAAGCACTAGTGATGGCTGCAGGGACAGCAAGACCTGTTACCTCGCTCGTCAGCAGGCTGTCACAGCTCAAAGCACTCAGGGGGACACTGGCTCAGGATTCTGGAACACTTACTCTACTTCTAGCAAACTTCAGAGCAGAACCTCAGAAACACAAGGCTGACCAAGGTATCCACAGCAAGATCTCAGTAGCTGAACGTCCATGTCGACGGCATCCTTGCGGACTGGATGGTGGGCGCGTTCCGGACGTTGACGTCGAGCGGCAGCATCCGGTACTCGATCTCCAGGTCCCTCAGGATCTTGATCATCTCCTGCAGCAGGAGCTCTCTCCGCTCGAACCTCATGCCCATGTCGTGGAAGTTGATCGTGTGGCGGCACCAGATGGAGACCTTCAGCTTGTTGGTGTCGTCCACGTCGCGCAGGACGACCATGGAGCCAGGGTACCAATGCTCCTTCTTGTTGTCGAGGTAACTGAAATTTCGTACGGAAAATACAGGATTAGTAACCTTGATTAAGCTGCCAGAGATGGCATAAAAGAAGTTTATAGTATGATTTTTGGAAATAGACTGAGGTTTAGGCGTCAGTATACTTACTGCATTAGTCTCTCCTTCATGAGGGACAGTTTCTCCACTGGTGTTCCGACATGAACGGTGAAGTCGACGGCGTCTCCCATGTCAGGGCTCCTGTAGTAGTTCATGATCGGTAGTTGGGCCAGCTGACTGTTTGGATAATACACCTTGAGATTGTCGTATCGGAGGAAGATCGTCGTCATGATGTTCATCTCCTCCACAACCACCTGATTGATGCACATTTTGACAGTTCAGCTCGTGCCAAGCAAAATTATTCATCAGTGTAGATCGAGCATCAAGAAGGAGAACCAGTACTTCACCTGCATTCCATCAACTTCGCATCGATCGCCGACATCGAAAGGATGCATCACGAACAAGAACACGATCGCCTCGAAGATGGTCCTCAGAGTGTTCCCAAACATGAAGACCGCCACGAGGAGCTGCGAGCTGAGCAAGACGAAGAACTTGGACGTCGCGATCCCTAGGATGAGAAGCCAGAGCGCGAGCACGATCAGCGCGACCACGACATTGGCCATCTGGTGGAGCTTGTTCACCGCGGTCTTCGTGTCGTTGAGCGTCAGGGCAAGCGCTTTGCGTTCTCTGAACGCGTTCACCTACAGAGATTCACGCGACAATGGAGCAGGATAAGCACCAGGGAATTTCTCTCTGAGATGGATGATTAAGAGGAGGAGCTGTGTCAAGATCGTTACCACCCAGTTCTTGAGCGACCTCTTGCTGACCCTGTTGTTCTCCTGCGCTCCTTCAAAAAGATCCATCGCTTTCAAGGCTTCTTCCTGCCTCATGAAGCGCATCAAGTCTGACAGGTATATGTGCCTGCATGCAATAGATTCAGAGTTCAGAACGAATGATCGATGCCATGATATTCAAATTTCAAACCAAATGTTTAACACGGAAATTTGCACTGAGAAACTTTTGCATATAAGAGAGATCAGAGATGTACTAGTACTCACTTGGATCCAGGCTTGGCGACGTTCTGGAAAATCCTCTTGGCCGCAACCTTGGCCTCATACTCGCTGTGTATCTCCGTGGCCAGCTCGTCCTCGCCCGTCGCATGCTTGAGCTGCTCGTCCATGGTCGTCAGCGCCCCGTAGCGAACGATCTTCATGAGCCTCTTCATGCTCCAGGCGGAGATGTTCTTCTGGCTGAGCCTGTGGAGCTGGTCGATCGAGATGCCATCGTCCAGGTGCCGCTCGGTCCTCTGCCTCTGCAGCTGCTTGCTAACCCCTGCCCCTCGCCTGGACGGGGCCGTCGTGAGGCGCCCGCTCTTGGGCACGGGCCCAGACTTGCTCGGCATGGCCGCCGCCTCGAGCTCGCTGGGGATGGCCGCCCCCGCGCTCTGGAGCCTCTGCACCTCCGCCATCATGCGGCTCTCGTCCACCAGCGGCGGGCCGGAGAGCGTCTCGATGACGTACTGGTTGAAGAGCGCCTCCTGGATCCTGTCGAAGTAGGTGGAGACGTGGAAGGACGAGGCGAGCACCTTGAGGAGCAGCGTCTTGACGAGGCGGATGACGGTGGCGACGAGGAGGCAGCACAGAGCCTTGGTGACGTAGGGGAGCACCAGCGTGTGGGTCTCCCGCTTGGCGTCCTTGTCGAAGAGCAGGTGCCAGGACACGAGCGCGATGCCCAGCCAGAGCACGTTGCGCACGGCCCGGCGCACGCCGTAGACGAAGTAGAGCACCTTCTTCCGCAGAAGGAAGTTGCGCTCCACGAAGAAGACGGCGATGCGGATCACCCAGCCGGAGACGAGGCGGCCGCAGATGAGCACGAACACGAGGAGTTCCCACTTCCAGAGGTGGAGACCCGAGACCTTCTTCCTGGACAGGGTTGGGATGGTGACGCTGCAGATCAGCGCGCCCACGATGACAACCAGGCTGACCCACTCCATGATGAGGAGGCAGTCCATGGTGTCGCGCTTCAAGTCCGAGGTCATTCCCTCGTCGACGAACGGGTCGTCGTCCTCATCGTCGAAGCCGCCGCCCGGCTTGCCGAGGAGCCCCGACTTGCCGAGGAGCCCCGACCGGAGCTGCCCGGACTTTGGCGGCAGGCCCTTGGAGACGAACGACTTGCGGGGATCCGGCTCGTTGGCGGTGGCGCTCGACGGCGGAGGCGGGTCCATTAGCCGGGAACGCGTTTTGCTGCGCGCCAGCAGGGAGGAACCGGTGGACGTCGACGTGCAGCGCAGCACCTCGGCGGTGTCCCCGTCGGTGCCACTCTGGTTCCGGTTGTCGCCGCCGTCGTAGGAGGAGGAGGACGCCGACGACGTCGACGGGGAGAACCGCTTGTGGGGGTTCTGGAACGAGACGCGCAGCTCCCTGGAGGTGTTGACGGACGTCGGCGGGCGCGGCGGCCTCCTCATGTCGTCCACGTCGAAGTCAGGGTCGATCGACAGCTCCGCGCCGGCCGCCGCCTGCTTCCGGAGGAAGCTGCCGATGAGGCGGCTGGGCGGATCCTCGCTGGACTCCCCCGGCGACGAGGGTGACTGCGGCGGGCGGTTCTTGAAGCTGAACGATTCGCCGGAGCGGGACGCATCGCCGCCGACGCTGGGCGAGGTCGACCCGCTCGACCCCGACGCGGACGCCGCGAGCATGCTCACCGCGCCGCCGGCCCGCGGCGTGCTGACTCCGGAGTTGGTCCGGGAGACGCCGCCGGCCGCGCTGAGGGATACTGGCGAGTGTGGCTCGGCGTCGATCTTGACGACGACCTCGCGGCGGTTGCCGTCGCCGTGCTGGCCGCCGGCGCGCTCCTTGTCCTGGTCGTGGTCGAAGTCGAAGGACCCCGACTGGGACGAGACATTGGACCCGTGCGACCTCAGGCTGCTCCTCCGCTGCTGATCCATGGCTCCAGCGGAAGGCGGCAACCCCAATCGGATCAGCCACTAGGTCACAGGGCGGCTCGCCGGCTATTGACGGGGGAACTCGACTCGGAACGCGGGGCGACAGGCAAGCATGCGCGGACGCTCATGCATGCGCGCCGGCGCCGGCGGGTGCGGGGGCGGGGGCGCGTTGGTGGTAGCAGGAAGCCAGAGCCTCACGGCGGGACGCGAAGGCGCACACGCACGCATGCACCAGCGGCGAGCGCGCTGTCCCGGCCGCGAGCAAAAGGCAGGGGGCTCCTGGCTCACCGGTGAGCGCGGCGCGCACGCGACGGGCAGCGAGCGGGCCACCAGGCGGTGCTTGCTCTGGCGACGGGCGCGCGGCGCGCGTTTACGGAAGCGCGGGGGAGCCTCGCGGGCAGTATATACCGGAGGGGTCGAGGGGAACGGCGCAGGGCATGCACTGGGGCTGTGGCTGGCGAGCATGCAGACGCGGTGCTCCCCGCAACCGCCGGCGGGCGAAGTTTGTCAGTTGGGGCTGTGCGATCCTGGTGCTGAGCTCCGGTGGGCTAGCCATGGCTATTTTTGGGAGCTTTTGATGCGCGTCCTTGTCCTCACGTGCCGTTGATTCAACCGTTGGTCGCTGGCTTGCAGTTGTAGGCTCGCAGCTGACCTTGCCTTTGCTCCGGCGATCCTCGTGATACCCGCTGCCTTTAAGCATCTCATATGAGAGCAACGTGCCTTGTCCCATGCGGCTTTGCAACTTTGTGTTCACACCATGACTGTTTATTTTGACAAGCGTCCTACACAAACAGTGTGAACATGGTGGTCCACATTGATCTTCCAAAGTCAACAACCATGGCTTGGGGTCAGGGGTGGATCAGTCCATCCATCTCTTACAAGACCTAAATTGGGGTGGGTGGGGGGGGGGGGGTTGGTTGGGGATTTTTGCAACAACCACATCAGCAAGGAAGGGAGAACCGTCTGATCGCTCGTGGATGGCTCAGATCATCCACAGATACTGTTCATGCGGGACTCACAGTATGTTTAGGTGGGTCCCACGTGCGGGACCCACGTGGATTCATGAGATATTCGTATGGGACCCACATTAGGTGGGACCCACACATTTTTTTGACCCACAATTCTATTGTGGGATTCATGATTAAAAATTTATGTTTTCTCGTTCTGTAAGCACTGTAAGCAGAAAAGACCTTAACAACAATTTTTAAAATTATGTATTCCTAATTTCATTTTTAAATTATATTATTTAATATTTTCCCTCAAATTTTGTTCAGTTACAAACTACTTCTCAAATTATATTATCTAATATTTTCCATCGAATTTGTGTTCTAACTTCTTCAAAAACAGTGCTCTCAAAACTATATATTTACATAAATTATATAATATTTTACAAACTTCTTGTTTATTTTATTTACATAAAATTATGATGTAAATCATTATGACCGACACGGTGTAGCGTGTGTATCAGCCTATGTAGTATGTAATCCAGCCATCACTCAGGCAATTTTACAAAGACCCCCCCCTCGAACTTTTCTTTTGACAACAAGCACACATATATATTATATTAAAGCAACAACTATTACATTTAGGCCCTTGAGAAAGAGACCTATTACATCAAGCTCCTTGGAGGACAGAAATTGAGATCCGGAAGCACCGCCGGAGCGCAGATCGCCGACGAACTGCTGCAGTGGCGTCAGAGACGCGTGAGAGCAGTGGTGCGGAGTGGCCTCGCCGTGCGTAGGCTTGTAAAGGTCAAGGACGCCGTCAAGACGAAGCATGACCGGCGAACCAAAGATGAAGTTGAACTTGCCGCTGACGTGTTGAAGGTCGTCGTCCTCTGAACCGGTGGGTGGCTCACTACCAAACCGGTGGCGGAGGATCCTGATTGAGCTTGATGCCGAGTGGATCCAGGCTGCTTGGCGAAGGGCGATGTGGGAGGCGGTGGAGGAAACGCAGCGGCGAAGGGCGAAGATGGAGGAGGGGGCGACCACTGGTACCAGATCTCGGTGGCAAAGGCGAAGGAAGGAAAAGGGACCGAGATCTGGAAAGGAGGGGAGCTGATTTATTGAAGTACTACTAACCTGGAGATCAACGAGAGCAGTGGCGAGGACACCGAGGAGCACCTCAGCGGCAAGAAACGCGGCGAACCCGGCGACCCGAGGCAGAGACAAAGCCATGAAGGCGAAATTACTACTAGGAGCTATAGTAGGAGCTAGATCTACAAACTATACTACAAGATCCGGGGACCCCGCTCCCTTCCCGCTGCGGCGAGGCGAGCTCACCGGAGCCGGGGGGAGAAGGAGTCTTTTAGGCTAAGGAAGGAGACGGGAGACTTCTATTTCCATGGCGCCCCACCATACTCCCCTAGTCAGTTCCCTTGCCGATTTCGTTCGTGTAGGCAACTCCCAACGAACTGCAGAGGAGGAGCGTCTCCCACCTCAGGTTCGTAAGGCTTGGAGTGCAAGGCTTGGACCTCGAACTTTGTGAAAATAGTATTTGATCAAACCACTTCTCAGGTTTTGTAGAAAGCACCTCGAGTTTTAAAGGAATACCAATAGGGCTGCCACTTTTACAAAGTCACCCTAAAACTTTATCAAAATTAATATGTAGTCCAGCCCACAAAGATAATTTTATGAAAACCGCCTCAAACTTTGCAAAATATATTTTCATTCCAACCGCCTCTCAGATTACTTTACGAAACCTCCCTAGAGCTTTGAAGAAATGCCAAGAGGGCTTCTAATTATATAGAACCCACTCAAACTTTATCGAAAATAAATAGTAGTCCAACCACTGCTCCGACATTTCAATTAGGGAGCGTATCAGGTGGAAACCAGTCCACCTGTGTAAACTATAGAAACTCCGATCTGGGGCGTTAGATCTCCATCCGATGGACCGCGAGAGAGCTGAGAGCATTTTTCAAAGAACCGCCCGCCAGGCCCCTACTGGTCTCAGCACTTTTGCAAATGGACCCCCAGCTCCCTACCCCTGCCCCCTAATCCCCGGTTGCGGGTTGCCCAATATCCCTCGCGACGTCGCAACGAGTCGCCGCCGCACCCACGAATCCCCAGCCGCGCTACGGACTCCCGCCGCCCCCACGAATCCCCGCCGACCCCTGGAGTCCGCCCGTCGCCCCTGACCGCGCACCACCATGGAGTGGGGAAGCTGCTCCTCCCTGACCGCGCCGCGCCGCCGTTCAACCTGGGATCCGCCTCCTCCTTTTAAAGTGTTGGGCGCTGCGCCGCCGTTCAAGTGCTGGGCGACCGCCCCGCCGTTGAGGAGAGGGCTCGCCGGCGCTCAGGATGGCTCGTCCGCGCCCAGGAGGCCAGGAGGAGGCTCACCTATGCCCAAGATGGAGGGCTCACCGACGCCATGGTGCCCGCTGTGTGTTGTTTTTTTAATCCCTCTAATGCATCCTGATAGGATCTTGGTGTTGAACTTGTGTTGATGAAGCTGTGTAGTGTATGTGCACAACGGCAATTGTGCCTCCTATGTAGTGAAATATTGTGAAGCATGAAATTGAGTAAAGATGATGTTTTTCTTTTGCAATTGTGTGTGAAATTGACAGATTGAAAAATTGTTTGAGAAATGAGCATAGAATGAAATTGAAAGATTGTATGTGAACTTACTGAAACATGGAACTTTCAGTAAGTTCAGTAAGGGATTGCACCCAGGCTCCCAATGAGTGAAGCATGGTTTAATTCAGTGAAACATGGTTCTCATTTCTAAATCATATGACTGTTTCAATTCTGAAAAATGAGAAAGCTTGGATACATACCGTAGTTAAACAGACAGCAGGGTACACTTAAGTGTTTGAATTCAAGCTTTCTCAAGCTTCCACTATTCCACACGATTCACAGTCTGCATACAAAATAATTCATGTCCATCCACAAATAAACAGAGCTGAAGCAATATTACATCTTGTTTCACTCATCATTCACATAATTTTCACAAACTCAGCCATTTCACAGAATTTTCACAGCACCAGACAGTGTTAGGACTGAACATTTGTTTGTGGACAGCACCAAACAAATGCTCCAGAATTCACAGCACCAGACAATCATTTCATAGAATTTTCAGTGTTAGGACAGCACCAAACTCCTGCATGTCAACCTTCACTCATCATTCAGAATACAGTCACCATGTTTGCTTTCTTACTGATGAAAGATCAATGCTCCAGTGAATAGACTCACCATGTTTGCAATTTACCAATATCATTCTTATTTAATTTCATGCTTCACAAAGTTCCATTGAAGCAACAGAATACATTGAACCAAAAGCCTATTACATCGAAGCAAAAGATTCAGCAAAGAGCATTGGAATCAGCACAGGTTCAGCAAAGTCTTCATGTGCCCTTCCTGCACCTTCCTCCCGCGCCTGAACTAGGCCCACGCCAGCGAGCCCTCCTCCTCCTCGGCGTCGGCGAGCCCTACTCCTCCTCGGCGCCGGCGAGCCCTCCTCCTCCTAGGTGCAGACGCGCCCTCCTCCTAGGCGCTGCGGACGACTCGGCGTGCGCGGTCAGGGAGGAGCAGCTTCCCCACTCCATGGTGGTGCGCGGTCAGGGGCGACGGGCGGACTCCAGGGGCCGGCGGGGATTCGTGGGGGCGGCGGGAGTCTGTAGCGCTGGTGGGGATTCGTGGGGGCGGCGGCGACTCGTTGCTGCGTCGCGTGGGATTGGGCAACCGGGGATAGGGGGCGAGGCCGGAGGTAGGGAGCGGGGGGTCCATTTGCAAAAGTGCAGAGACTAGTAGGGGGCCTGGCGGGCGGTTCTTTGAAAAATGCTCCCAGCTCTCTCGCGGTCCATCGGATGGAGATCTAACGTCCTAGATCGGAGTTTCTATAGTTTGCACAGGTGGGTTGGTTTCCACCTGATACGCTCCCTTTCAATTAAGCCCCCTTAAGTTTAAAAAACTAACATTTCTTTAAGCCACCTTTCAGAAAATTTGACGACATCTACCTCGATCAAGCCATCTCTCATGTAATTTTATTATAATAATTAACCGCGATCCATGCATCTCAAACAAACTTGAACTTTACAGGAACTAATACATGGTCCACAGACTTTTATGGAAAAGACCATAAACTTTCTACAAATCTAACCACAACTCAAAAATTTTGCGGAAAAGTCCTCTAACTCTATCATAATGAATCCACGATCCCTGCTTTTTAACTATGAAATACCATAAACTCTTAAGGAATTAATCCACAACCTAAAATCCTGTAAAATATCCACAACCTTCCTTCCAATCACTGGACTACATGTCATGACAAGGCAACGCCGCGCCAGGCTTTCTAGTGTCCACCTAAATTTGGTCTCCTGATTTTCTAGTCCATAAAAAAATATGAAATTAGCTTAACAACAAAAGATTTAGCACCCCTTGAAATTTGATTCTGGATCTGCCCCTACTTGGGGGTTAGGAGTGGTGTCTGCGGCCGGGTTGGTTGCACTCCAAGCCTTGCGAATTGAGACCCACATCTTGAAATTTCTCCACACACAAGGATAGAGAGGCAAAGTGGTGAGGCCATTGACGACCGTTGGTGGCATAGCCTTGAAACATAATGTTAACGTGATGTGGAAGGTAGCGGCAGAAATGCCATCAATATGATGGTGGAAGGAGTGCTGAGAAGAAAACACGATCCTAAGTTAGATTGACGGTTGAAAGACTTACGATGTCGATTTACATCGAGAATCATATGGAATCAATCTTAATCTTTCAAATATATAGAAATCACTTCTCACGGTGAGTCAAAAAATCAGGAGCTTTACCATACAATGCAAGCAATCCCAACACTAGTTGGTTGCAAATTACGATTCGTGGTCTAAGTTGGTTTTGATCTATTGTCATGGAAATTATCCATCCAGATTCACTAGTTTTAGGCCATATAGTTAGTTATATATTTTGAGAAAGAAGGGACCAAATGGACAACTAATATATGGCACATGAGAAGAACACTATGACTGATGACAAGCAAAATGAAATAAAAAGATTCTAACCAGGTTTATCATACGAGTGGGCTGCATTCTGGCCCAAACATAGTCATCCAGTGGGCTGTAGAGAATATTACAAGGATCAGTTTGTCTGCGGACCCATGGTCGGTCTGGGTGGCGTACACAAAATCGTGCCGGTTTCCAGGTCCAATTAGGTGTAAGCGGCGATATTTGCTTTGGTACACAAAAGTGGGTTGTGGGCGGGTATACCTGAGCATTTTTGGCCCGGTCCGGCCCGCGTCAGGCCCGCCCACGGACCTTACTGGACGGGCGTGGGCAGAGATCTTGAAGCCCGCGAAAAAAAATCTTGGTCCGAGTCCGGCCCGACATGCTGTTTTTAGCTATTTTACAGTGTAAAATACGCGGGCGGCCTGCCCAAGCCCGGGCCCGGCCCGAGCCCGGCCCGAAAACTGAGGCCCGACACGTCCCATGGGACAGTCATGGGCAGGATTTTCTCGGCCCGAAAAAACCGAATTTTTTTCGGCCCGGCCCGTCAAATGCTCAGGTCTATGGGCGGGTGAAACTTTCTGTGAAGGGAGAATTTTTTTTTATATATTTTTTAATCATTTTGCAAAATTATACGGCCGTTTGAAAATTTATCAAAAATAAACATCAACCGCCGTAAGTCACGGCGGAAAAGGCCTACCGCCGTGGCCCACGGCGGTAGCACCTCTAACCGCCGTGACCCACGGTGGTAAGGTGACCGCCAACGGTTCGCTGCAGGGTGTGGGCCCCGCGGCAACCTACCGCCGTGCTCCACGGCGGTAAGAGCTGCGCCCGTCGTGGGCCACGGCGGTAGGCCCTTTCCGCTGTGGCGGACGACGGCAGCCGCGCCTATATAAAGGGCGACGGCGGCCACCGTCCCCCACGCCTGCCGCCGCCCTCTCTCCCTTCAGCCGCCGCCCCTCTCTCCCTCCAGGTATGTATGTTTTTTTAATTAATTTAATTAGTGTAGAAAATTAGATTTAGATTTAGAAAATTAGTTTTTATATTAGGAAATTTAGAAATTAGTTAATTCAATTAGTTTAGATTTAGAAAATTTAGAAATTAGTTAATTCAATTAGTTTAGATTTAGAAAATTTAGAAATTAGTTAATTCAATTAGTTTAGATATAGAAAATTAGTTTTTAGTTTAGAAAATATAGAAAATTAGTTTATCAGTTCTAATTGTAGAAATAATAGAAATAACTGTAGCTTGTTTAGAAAATATAGAAAATTAGTTTATCTGTTCTAGATATTGTAGAAATTAGTTTAGCATGTGTAGAAATTGTCGAAATTACTTTAATGTGTTTAGAAAATATAGAAAATTAGTTTATCTGTTCTAAAAATTGTAAAAATTACTTTAGCACGTGTAGAAATTTTAGAAAATTAGTTTATCTGCCGTGGAAATTGTTGAATTTACTTTAATTTGTTTAGAAATTTTAGAAAATTAATTTATCTCGTTTAGAAAATGTAGAAAATTAGTTTATCTGTTTTCGAAATTGTAGAAAATACTTTAATTCATTTAGAAATTCTAGAAAATTGATTTATCTGTTCTAGATATTATAGAAATTATTTTAGCATGTGTAGAAATTGTAGAAATTACTTTAGCATGTTTAGAAATTCTAAAAAATTAATTCATCTCATTTGGAAAATGTAGAAAATTAGTTTATCTGTTTTAGAAATTGTAAAAATTATAGAAAATTACTTATCTAATTTTTGTAATTGTATATTTAATTTTTGTATGCAGCTGCAGCTATGGATCAGGTGCAGTACCAGGCTCAGGCTGAGGCCGAGGCTCAGGCTGAGGCTGAGGCTGAGGCTCAGGCTCAGGCTTAGGTTGCTCGTGCTGAGGTTGAGGCGTACGTGACGTCTGAGTTGTTGGACAGGGAGATCGACCGCAGGCACCGCTCGTTCCTGTCCGCCGTCCTCGGAGAGGATGTTGGACACGTGTGTTCCCGCACTACGCGCACGTTGCTGCCGATCCACGACGTTTAGGTTCCCAAGTACGTGAACTGATGCTATGTTATTGTTTGTACCTTCATTTATCTTTTTGTTGTAACTAATAAATTACCTTATTTGTTTCAGGTTACGCGCTGCAGGACTCCTGCCTGTAGCGCGGTTAGTCCAGGGGGACAGCCTGCGCGACGCGATTCCTCGGAAGGATCGCATGACACGCTTCCAGTTCGACTACTTCCTCCTCAGCGTGCTTCTGGACCACTGGACGCCGGAGACCCACACGTTCCACTTCACCGTCAGCGAGATGACGGTGACTCTTCAGGACACGTTGCTGTTGATGGGCCTTCCTTGTGAGGGTGAGCCGCTGGGGGCTGCGGACATCTAGTGTTGCGTACCCGGTGCGACGGGATCAGCACTACGACGCGACGGTGAGTTTGAAAATTCACCACCTTTTCCTTATGGTACTTTATATTCTAGCATTTACTAATAATTTCTTTTGCGGTTCGACGTGATTGCGGATCTTTCACGTATTGTAGAGGAGTCGAAGGCGAGGCTGAACCAGATGTCACACCAGGAGATCGAGGAGACGTTCCACAGGATGGGTGCCATCACCACGAGGTTCCTTGCCGCGGTCAACTACCGCGACAACCCGGCTCTACCACTGTTTCCACGGTACCCCCAGTCGTTCTCCAGCTCCGCCTCGACTAGTCGTTCCCATACGACACCGTCGTCCTCGTCACGGCCACCCTACCAGGCGGCTTTCTACCCGGCGCGCCCTCTGGTGCACCTCCCTTGAGGATGTCTCCTCTAAGGGGCCCTTCTCTCAGAGGTCCTGCACCTACACCTGCACCAGCACCAGGAGGACCAGGACCGGCACCACGAGGACCAGCACCAGTACCAGCAGCAGCACGAGCAACAACACCGGTTCCTTCCTCGTCCACTGGCGCTGTTCTTCCGTCAGGTAATGACCACGACTCTATGTCGAACCATATACAAATACTAGATTGTATTAATTAGGATACATGATTTAATAATACTATTTGTTCCAGTTTACGGCGGCAGCGGCGACACTCCTGACGACACCCTAGGGGACCAGGCCGGAGCGTCCGGGTCCGGTTTCGACGACTTGGCCTTCGACTTCGACTTCTTGCAGGGTCTGCAGTCGCAGGACGAGCTCGGAGGGTCGCTGCTAGGAGGCGCGCCACCCACGTGGACTCAGGAGGGAGCAGGGACGCAGCCAGGAGGCTCGCAGCTGCCAGGAGCGAGCGGTGGGGCGCAGCCGTCTCCAGGAGGCTCGCAGCTACCAAGCGCGAGTGGTGGGGCGCAGCCGTCTCCAGGAGGGCTGCCAGAGTCGTCCCACGAGGTTGCAGGGTCGGCGACGGCGATGGCGACACCGCAGCCGACTGCTGATGCTAGGCGTCGGCAGATCCACCCACGTGACCCGTTGACGTATCCTCGCGAGCAGACGCACGCCACAGTCTGAGCTGACAGGCTGCTCAAGAAGATCAGGCGATGCTAGATTAGGTCGCATATTGTTTGTACAGGAGCACTGTTATATGTGATCATGACTATTTTTTAGTATGTCACTTTGCTTTTTTTATTACAACCTAGTTTTCTTTGTCATAAAGTTAAAAAACAAAAAATTAACCATTAAGTTAAAAAAAACAACTCATCGAAAAGCAACCGCGGCGGTATGGTAGGCAGTAGATTCGAGATCGTGTATCATTGAAGTCGAAAAGCAACCGCCGTGGACCACGGTGGTAGATCCGGATGCCACACTTATATAAAGGGCGACGGCACAAGCCGTCCTGCCCGACCCTGCCGCCGCCTCCCTCTCCCCACGGGCTGCTCCTCCCTCTGAGGTAAGTTTCCTCTCTTTATTTATTTTATGTAATTAGTTTAATTAGTTTAGAATACTGTAATTAGTTAAATTAGTTATGATTTTGTGTAACTAGAGATGTCTACTTCGACCGCCGGAGGGGGTGGGGATGGTAATGGTGGTGGTCATCCGAAGGGGAAAAACACAAATGCGGCACCTGTTCCGAAGAAAATGAGCACGCTCGAAAGAGGCATGCTTCGATATATGCAAGGAAAAACTGCAGATGCCATTGCAAGAGGAGAGGAACCTCCTTGGGATGCTTTTTATGCTCCACCAGACATGCATCGTTATTTGCAAAGAAAAACTGCAGATGCCATTGCAAGAGGAGAGGAACCTCCTTATGGTGGTTTTTATGCTCCGGGTGGTCTTTATGCTCCACCAGCAGACCCGTGTGTTGCTAATCCACCAGCTAAAAAAGGTACAAGGAAAGATAAACCTTCGTCGTCACATCGCAAGAATGGCTGAAGTTTGTCATTTTTTAAGATGTTGTAATCTTTTCTGGAGTGCTGTAATATTTGAACTGGATCCTATTGTGATTGTGTTGTAATAATCGAACCGGCGGTCCTTAATTTCCCTTGTTAATTTTCTACTAGATTTAATAAAGTTTTATCAAAAAATTAAAATGACCCCAGCCGCCGTGGCCCACGGCGGTTGGGCCTAGCCGCCGTGGCCCACGGCGGTTAGGTCCAACCGCCGTGGAGGTTCCCCAACCGCCGTGGCCGGCCACCAATCACCGTGGGCCACGGCGGTTGGTTTGTAAACGCCGTGGCCCACGGCAGCCGCCGTGGCGCACGGCGGTTGGTGGACAAATCTGATAAATTTTCAAACGTTTAATAATTTTACAAAATGATTAATATATATATATATATATATAGAACTATATTATATAGTACCCTGGGTACTGAATAATATCGGGTACCTGAGCCCAACCTCGCACTGTCCATGCGCCACCCGCCGCCTGGTTCTACCGTTTTTTTTTCTCGACACCCCACGTCCTGCGGTAGTTCCCTTTTCATCCCGGGTTTTTTTCCTCCACCGCCCACATGCATCTCGTCAGTCGTCACCGATGTTTCTAGTCCGCCACCGTCCGCCGGGCCCCACTTCGCCTGCGACCCCTCGCCGCTGCCCCCGACCGCATTCGATCCCAACCCCTCGCCACCGTCCCCGTTCCCCTCGCCAGCTCGCGCCCCAGTTCTTCCGCTGCTCCAGGTACTCCGCTCCGGCAGCCCCTTCTGTCGTCACCGCGCCGTCCTCACGACCGCCGCCGCGTCCCCTGCTCGGATCGGGGGATGAACGCGCGGCTCCTCGCCACCGGCCTCCGCCTTCTACAGCTCTAGTCTTTGGACAGCTCATCCCCGTCGGGCTGCGCATCCACCATCTCAGGTCAGGACATTCGATTCCCCCACCCGTGCTCGTTTTTGAGGAAGCTTTAATCGCTTCTTACCCCTGCTTGCGCGACTTTCCTTGCCCTGTCCGATTTGCCTTGATTTTGGTCGAGTTCGCTCAGAGGATCTGATGATTATCTATATTGTAGTTCAAATTAGGTTTTAGATTGTTACAATCGATAGCTGTGTATTCATTTTACCAGTTTCCTTATTTTTATTGTTATTTAGTTTTCCCCGCCCTGTGTCAATTTGCAGGATATACTCTTGGCAGCGGTTGGTACACTAGTGTTTCAGTCGATTAGCATTTTATTCCCCCTCCTATTCTTTGATTTCTCCAGTTGATGGCAACGATTTGTGACAGTTTTTAGAGGTGGAATGAATTAAATCGAATAGTGAGCATCAAATGGAGTGCATTTTCAGTCTATTAGCATTTAGCAGCCTTAAATTCAGTGAGGCCTGGTTGCAGAAGCAGCCAGTTCAACTTTGTTATTTGGACGTGTGCATTATGAAGAATTTTTTGGCATGCCATAAGTCTATTAGCCTGTACTAATTTCACTTTGTGTGCAGCAGATAACCTTTTTTAGAGATCATCTTCGATGAGCATCACTAATTCACTATGTGAGTCCTAAACTACAAGGTCATTTCTTCCACAATATGCTTATGTTATTTTACATTATCTTAATAAATAGGTGTCTTGATAACCAATTGATCAAATTAAGCAGATCATTATGTCCTTCAGATTTTAGTACATTAATAATTGTAGCATTTAAACAAATCATTTGATATGTGAACCATATTCACATTTCATATTTGATTTTTTTGAAAACGCCAGAGTTTGCTTGGTATGTGCATTCAATACTTGATTTCCCTGTTCTTTTTTTAAAGAAACACCCCAAGGGAGACCCTTGAAGTTTTTAGGTGCCACACCCAGGCTTCGACCCCTGGGTAGCCTTCTGGCCAGTGGCCTTTGCCAGTGCGCCATGAGCTGATTCCGTGTTCTCACTCATCATCATCTCACTCACTTGTGCATGGTCTGAGGATATAAGGAGCTGTTGTGCCAATTCATGCCAGCTTCCAGTATGAGCAATAAATGGGTGATTGCTACTGGCCAATATATCATTGGGGTGGATGGTTGTAGCGCCACCCATGGAGATTCCATAACACCTGAAATGGGTTGCAAATCATGTCTCTGTTCTCATTACTGCACAAAATGCTCAAGAAACTTTCACAACAGGTAGCTAAGTTCAGTTCAATTCACTGTAGCCAATTTTTTAGTAGGCCAATCACTTTCACCTCAATAGCTCGTAGACTGTTTCATAGGCCAATCACTTTCAATTTATGATGAAATATTTAAGTAGATAGTTTCAGTAGGCCAATCATCACTTTCAATTTTTGATGAAATATTTAAGTTTAGGACACGTGCTTTTAGTCCACTAGTCAATAGCTTGAATATGTTTTTTTGTATACGCATGATATGTAATCTTTATTTCATCTGCAGAAAATAAAGATTGTACTCCACTTTCATATCTGGTTGTCGTCAACTAGCACTTAACAATTAGCAGAGCTACTGATGTGGTGTTAAAGACAATACAGATGGTGCTACTGGGATATCCTTACTCCCCCGTGCACCAACAAGTAGAACCTGGATAGGAGTTTTTGCTTTAAACAGTAGCCGATTGATTCTAAATTAAATTGTGTGCGCAGATGACAAATCCACAAGTTGCCGACTAATCCAATTAGATGTAGTGCTAAACTAGACAGTGCATTTTCCAGGATGCTTTGAGCCGGAAATATTATGAAGATTAGGATTGATTCATGATAGCAAATATATACCTTGTTTTTGTCTAAATTTGTTTGGTCAATTTCTTTTATAAATACCTGATTGTTCTTTTCCTGATATGTTCGCAGCAGCTTATAATCCAGAGGAAGTGACGACTAGCTGAAAGCGTGCGTGATCCACAAGTTGTGACTAATCCAATTAGATGTGTAGTGTTTGTTGCTTTGAGACAGCAATTTTTTGTAAGACACCTCTGTACCTCTGGGTTGAGACGAATTTTTTACCCACAAATGCACCTCTATTGCTGCTTTGGATGCGCTCATTTCAGGATGATAGTATCTCCTTAATCGATATATAGAAAAGAGAAGAAATTTGTTATGGATTAATTAGCTTGACCTTACTATGTGTATGATGTGTAAGAAACAATTTATCTGGCACTGGTGCTGATCTGGAATGTAGCTCACGCAATGCTAATGATTTGCGACATTCAATAAACAACAGATAAACAGGTGTTCAATAAACAACAGATAAACATGGCTATTCCTCACACGCAAAGAATATCTAGCGCAGCACAGTAGGAGGGGAAAAATCAACGAACATTGTCTTCAAAAAGGAAAAAAAATCAGCGAAGTAGGGGGCCGACTGAAAAAAACCGATACCTAGGGCCAGTTCAGTTAGCGAACCGGGGAGCCCACCGAGAAAGAAAATCAGGCGACCGTGCGGGGGTGGTGGGATGCGATCGGGCCGGGGCCGACGTGCGTGCGGAGGGGGGCTCGGGTACTGAATAGTTATTCAGTACCCAAGGTACCATATATATATATTCGAGAAGGGACAACACGAGACGGACTGAAGACTGAATACAAACAAACTATACTCCTTTTTTTTTAAAAGGAGGCGACTAAACGGAGAGGCCTCTCCATTTAGGTTTAAATGGAGAGCCCTTCGAGGTTACTTCCTGCGACATAAAAGTTACTTCCTGTGACACAAAAGTTACTTCTCTCCACAGAAAGAAGCGCATAGGAGGAAGTAGCTTTTAGTCATACATGGAGAGTTCTCCCAGATTACTTCCTGCGGCACAAAATTACTTCCGTCAACAGAAAAAAACACACAGGATGAAGTAACTTTGTATCGCGGGAAGTAACTTTTGTTTCGTAGGAAGTAACCTGGGAGGGCTCTCCATTTAAGTCTAAATGGAGAGCCCTCTCCGTTTAGATTTCCCGTGCTGGAAAAAGTACCTATATCAACATCATCAATGGTGCATTAGTGTTGTTTTAGTTGGCGCACACATAATGTGTAGTTTTGAATTACTTCCTATTACATGCAAAACTATAGGTACTTACATCTAATGTAATTATAGTATATGACAAGTTACTTCCTGAAGATATAGACTATGAAGACCGAGTCTCTGAAGTTGAAACATTAGTTCTCACTAAACAAAATAACTCACCACAACGAATTACTTCCTATGTGCGGCCGCCGTGGTTTCAACTTCAGAGACTCGGTCTTCATAGTCTATATCTTCAGGAAGTAACTTGTCATATACTATAATTACATTAGATGTAAGTACCTATAGTTTTGCATGTAATAGGAAGTAATTCAAAACTACACATTATGTGTGCGCCAACTAAAACAACACTAATGCACCATTGATGATGTTGATATAGGTACTTTTTCCAGCAAATCTTTTTTTTCAGTCCAATTACTGTGTTTCGATGTTTATCATCATAACTGATCATGACATAGTGATGATGTTACTAGCTTTAAGTTCACATTAGATGTGAAGCAGCTACCTATAGTTTTTGGCACATAGAAAGTAGCTTCCCATGGTTTGGAGCAACTAGGAAGTAACTATTTCCATCATTATACTTCGTGCACGTGAAGTAACCTGTGATCGTTAGCTTCATCTATTGTTGATTTTTTAGTTTTTTTACAGTTCATGTGATGATAATGGGATCTTAACTATGAATCTAGATGATAATGAAAAGAAATACAAATCCAAATATCAGTAACTTTTGTAGGGTTTGTCTTTTGTTTTTTTTGTTTACATAACACAACAGGATGCAGGTGCTTCTTGTTGAAGGAAGCGATACATGATGGTAATGTTGCTAGGAGAGACATATGCCATGTACATAGATACTGTGCCACAAGAAATTTGTTTTTTAGACACGAATCACCTGTAAGATGTAACTACAGTCCAAATTAACTAGGAGGGTCAGGTGCCTGAGGAATCTTTTGATACAAACTGATATGTTCTAAGATGTAAAGTTTGTGTATCTGGACAAACCTGTGTGAATTGGACAGATTTTTCACCTAATTTTGTTCTCTTTCTTTTGTTTGGATCTTGGCTATGTTTCGCAGTAGCAGCGGCGACAGGCAAAGTTTATGCTACTTTTGAGGGCTATAAATGTCTTTGGTTTTTTTACCTAACGTAGTTGGCACTTTTTTCCACCGCCCGTCCTTTTTCTGGTGGGAGGTAACTTTTTTTTCCGCAGCACACCCCTGCTCCGCTCGCGCTATCCTACCCTGCGGGAGGACGCCCTTTCCATAAATGAAAGTAAAATAAAAAATGAGGCGCTCTCCACCTAAGACTAATTAGAGAGGCCTCTCCGTGTAATGTTCTTAAAAAAACAAACTATACTCCTGACGGCACGATAGACGATACGGTGTCCAGGAACTTTTTTTTTTTTTGGAAAGAAAGTGTCCAGGAACAATGAAACTCGACAGTGAGTGAGGCAGTGAGCGTTCTCTCGTGTTCTTTATTTTACACGAGAAAAACTGTACGCCCAATTCTTGAGACGGACGCCCAGGCCCAGCCAAGAATCTCGATCCTCGACAGTCGGCAGTAAAAAGAAAAAGGGGGAAACTCACATACACAACAACCAGAGGAGAATCTCGTCGGTGTATTCCAACGAGGCCATGGCTCGTGAGCTCTGCTCTGGCCTTGTGCAGCGTCTCCCTCGCGACAGCGACGCATCCCCACGAATGAGTCCATGCATGGCAACATCCTTACACCTTCATGGCGACATCCTCTCCTCCTGGAAGGTCGTCAATGTGGCCTCACATTATTCAGTCTGCTGGAATCGCCTCACCTCCGTTTTTTTTTGGTCTCTCTGCGTACGAGAATAAACGAAATCCATTCTATATTTCTCTCCTCTGCCAACAGATCAACCTGCGTTGGTGTAAAGCAAAGCAAAGATGTCGTATGGAATTGTCACGAAAACTATATCCCCCGTCGGTGCAGAATTTCTTCTTCTTCTTTTCTTTCTTCTGGTACTCTCCCTGCATAGTTAACTGCCCAACTTTCTTTAATTTTTAATTAAAGAATGAAAAGGAAACGCATGATCACATCCTGGCTGGCGTCTCTGCCTCTATATAAAGACTCCGTCCACTGTGTTGTTTGTCATCGCGTGGCTTCTTCGTGCCTGCTTCTTCCTTCCCGCTCGTCTTGGCGAGTGACGGCGACCAGCGAGTGCCTAGCTACCACGCCGCCGTTGCTTTGCTTCTTCTTCTTCTCTGGTCGGTCTCCATGGGGTCCCTCGCCGCAGCCGACGAGCCGTTGCCTTCGCTCAAGTACCCGCAGGCCCGCCGCGACGACGGCATTGCCGACGACTACCACGGCGTTCTCGTGCCGGACCCCTACAGATGGTGAGTTACGATCCCATTCCCATGTGCTTTTTCACCTGATTTCTCTGTAGCTTGTTCAAAATCTCTATTTCTTGGACTTGGGAATATTTTACGTTCCTTTATTTGCGCTTATATGTTACTGCTAGCGTTATTGATGTAATAAAATTTGCGTAGCGTAATAAACGCATAGGATACTCTGAAGAGTAGCAGAGAAACACCTTCTGTTCACTGAAGAATGAGCAACTATGTTTTTTTTTGGAACTGTAGTTTTTCTTCAGGAAAAGCGGTCGAAATATGGATTACATCAAGCTGTGATAACACGAATGAAAACAGGGGTTTGGGAAAGAAATCAGTACTACTTATTCGATTCGTTCCATCAGAATTTCATGGCCAGTATGCTGTGCGTTGCCGGTTACCAGGATGGAGCAGCTGGACTCGGAGGAGGTGCAGGAGTTCGTGTCCGCGCAGGCGGCCGTGGCCGACGCCGTGCTGTCCACCTGCGACCACCGGGGTCGCCTGCGCGGGCAGCTCACGGCGCTCTTCGACCACCCGCGCTTCCGCGCGCCCTTCAAGCGCGGCGGCGGCAGCTACTTCTACTTCCACAACCCGGGGCTCCGGCCGCACAGCGCCCTCTACGTGCAGCACGGGCTGGCCGGCGACCCCGCCGTGCTGCTCGACCCCAACGCCTTCAGCGACGACGGCACCGTGTCGCTCGGCATGGTCGGCGTCAGCGACGCCGGCGACCACCTCGCCTACGGCACCAGCGCCAGCGGCAGCGACTGGGTCACCATCAGGGTCATGCGCGTGCGCGACAGGGAGCACCTGCCCGACACGCTCTCCTGGGTGAAATTCTCGCGCATCGCCTGGACTCGTGACGGCCTGGGCTTCTTCTACTCGCGCTTTCCGGCTCCGAGGTGGGTGTCAAAATTTCTAGTTTTACACTGCTGTATGTGTGTACTTGTTTTGAAGAAATGGCAACTGCTGTTTTGAGCTTGAATTTGGCAATGTTGGTGCTTGTGAACAGGGATTGTGAAGCACTTGAGTCCGGGATCAAGACTGACGTCAACCTCAACCATGAAGTCTACTACCATTTCCTTGGAACGGACCAGTCGCAGGACGTGCTGTGCTGGACAGACCCTGACCATCCCAAGTACATCTACATCCCTGAAGTCACAGAAGACGGCAAGGTAAATTTTTGGTACAAAGTTCTTCAGCTACCGTGTCTAATTAAGCATTGACAAAAGTGAAGGTAATCCGTAATGCTAATGTGATATATATCTGCTGTTCCTTTTGCGGCAGTATGTGATTCTGTCAGTTTCAGAAACTTCAGAGCCGATGAACAAGCTCTACTACTGCGACCTCTCAGCTGTCGCTCATGGTCTGGAAGGCATGAGGGGCGCCCACGGGATGCTCCCCTTTGTCAAGCTCGTGGACAAGTTCGAGGCGTACTACGGACTCAACGCCAACGACGGCACCGAGTTCACGTTTCTCACCAACAAGGACGCTCCGAGGTACAAGCTGTCGAGGGTCGACGTCGACGAGCCCGGGTCGTGGACGGACGTTCTTCCTGAGGACGACAAGGCCGTCCTGGAATCGGCCTGCGCCGTCCACGGCGACAAGCTCCTGGTGAACTACCTGTCGGATGTCAAGTATGTCCTGCAGATGAGGAGCTTGGTTACCGGGGAGCTGCTTCAGGACATACCCATTGACATCGGCACCGTCAACGGGATCTCCGGCAGGCGAGCGGATTCCGAAGTGTTCATCGAGTTCGCGAGCTTCCTTACCCCCGGAATCATCTACAGGTGCGATGTCAGCACCGATGTCCCGGAGATGACCGTGTACAGAGAGATTTCAGTCCCTGGCTTTGATCGCAACGAGTTCGAAGCAAAGCAGGTAAAAAACTGTCAAGGAACAAATTTTCTTGTCTGAATAGCCTGAACATGACATCTGAACTATCTGCTGTTTGCATTTTTCTTCAGGTGTTCTATCCAAGTAAGGACGGTACCAAGATCCCGATGTTCGTCGTCTCCAAGAAGAACCTGAACCTGAACGGGTCACACCCGGCGCTGCTGTTCGGCTACGGCGGCTTCGGCATGAGCGTGACGCCGCAGTTCAGCGTGACCCGCGTCGTCCTCATGAGGAACCTCGGGTTCGTGACGTGCGTCGCCAACATCAGGGGCGGCGGCGAGTACGGCGAGGGGTGGCACAGGGCCGGGGCGCTCGCGAACAAGCAGAACTGCTTCGACGACTTCATCGCCGCCGGCGAGTTCCTCGTGTCCGCCGGGTACACCAACCCGGCGAGGCTGTGCATCGAGGGCGGCAGCAACGGGGGGCTCCTGGTAGCCGCCTGCCTGAATCAGGTTAGTATTGCTTTTGATTATCGTGCTGTGTCGAGTCAGTTGATTGTTTTGGTTCAGGGGAAATGAAATGATCGTGGTTGCAGCGGCCTGATCTGTTCGGGTGTGCTCTGGCTCATGTTGGGGTGATGGACATGCTTCGGTTCCACAAGTTCACCATAGGTCGCGCGTGGACTTGCGATTTCGGGTGCTCGGAGAACGAGGAGGAATTTCACTGGCTTATCAAGTATGGCATCGTTTCATTCTCTGAAGCCATTGCTCCTGCTCAACGAGTGTCACTGACTCACTGCTGCGTGCTGACTGACCGACCGATCGATGGTGCAGGTACTCGCCGCTCCACAACGTGCGGCGGCCGTGGGAGAAGGGCGACGACGACGACGAGGCCCGCCGCCGCGGAGGGTGCTGGGGCGGGCAGTACCCTCCGACGATGCTGCTGACGGCGGACCACGACGACCGCGTGGTGCCGTCGCACACGCTCAAGTTCCTCGCGGTACGTACGCGTTCGATCGGTTTGGTTTGCCTCTGCGTTCCCCACCCACTCCCCATGACTCCATGTCTCCAATCGTGCAGACGCTGCAGCACGTCCTGCGCCCGGGCGCGGAGGGCAGCCCGCAGACGAACCCCATCGTCGGCCGGATCGAGCGCAAGAGCGGCCACGGCTGCGGACGCTCCACCCAGAAGATCGTATGCTCTGTCTCACGCCCCTGCTGGCCTTGTGCTCGCACCAATCCCTTTTTCTTGACCTGAATAGCTTTGTGTCTGTTGTTGTTGTGGATGCATGGAAGATCGACGAGGCCGCGGATCGGTACGCGTTCGCCGCCAAGGTGATGAGCGTGTCTTGGATCGATTGAGAATCTCTCGAGTCTGCCCGTGTGGATACGTCTCGATAAGCACCATGTGTTGCGTGCAGGCGGGCGCTTGCTAGCAGTACTAGATTGAACCGGTATTGAGGCTGCTAGCACTGCCCGACTAACGTGAGGTACTGTATGACTGCCCGGGTCGCCTAGGCTTCGGTGTGATGTGTACATGTACATTACATAACATGGTCACTCTGTGGGGCTGCTTGGTTGGCACCACAGCCCGCCTCGCCACGCGCGCTCCCGCCACGGAACAGTGTTTTCCGTAGCGGGGAAAACGGCCGCCGCGGCCTGGTGGCGAGCCAAGCTGTGGCGTGGCGAGGTGTGGCCGGGGAACCAAACATCCCCTGTATCGAACACTTCTTTGCTCTCGGAGTCACGACGCCATGCCAGACGTGTCAGGTGTAACGATCCGAAACAAGCCATTGTGCATCCCTAGAACGTCAAATCAAAGAAAATAAGGACACGAGTATATAAAAAGCGGAGAAGAAAAGCGGTCTTTTTTTGGAGTAATACGTGCTGGACTGAGTCCAACAATAATGGGCAAAATCACGATGCATTTCCTTCATTTGCATTGTGCATAGTGAATACGTCGCCCCTGCAAAATCTATCATCTCCAACAACTGAGGCAAAATCCAGTGGGGGAGAGGAGGGACGTGGCGCCGGCGGTTGGATTCGGCTCGCCGTCGACGAGCTCCGCCAACCGCGCGACCCGGACGCACGGACGGGAAAGTGGTGGAGAAGGCGCACGCTGCCGCAACGACGGCAGAGGACGGCGACGAAGGAGCCCGTGAAGGCGTCGAGCCCCAACACTCCGCTGGAGCAGGCCATGGCGGACCTCCCTGGCGTGAGTGCATGACGGCCGCGGACGCACCGCAACTCAACGCGTTGAAAACGTCAGCCCGGGAAGACGCGACGGCGGTGGTGCAGCCGCCATCGACGGATGCGTCGCGGCGGCGGCAGGAACAGCTGACCGCGTCGGCGTCCTTCTTCGAGCGGCCGACACCGAGAATCGACTTCCGCCGTCGTCGATTCAACTCCGCAGGCGCCGATTGAAGCTCCACTACCACCAATTCGAGCTTCACCGTCGTCAATTCTACCTTCGCAGCAGCCCAACCAACCTCTGTCGCAGCCGATTGGACCTCCGCGGGAGCCAAATTGACTTCCACCGTCGTTGTGCGGGCCTCTCCGACCTGGCGGCGGTGGAGCTTCGCCTTCCCTCCCCGCGCCGGCCACCGGAGCTTCCCTTCCCTTTCCTCCGCTCCCTTCTCGCGGATCTCTGACGGTCGCGCGCCGCGGTCTGCGCCCTTCCTCCCCGCACCGGAGCTCCCTCCTCCCCCGGTCGGCCTCCCTCCGCCGCTCGCCCTGCGCTCCTCTTCCACTTGCCCCACGCTACCGGAGCAGTTCACTCCGCGCGCTGCCAGCAGCTCACCTAGCGCCGCCCGCCCCGTGCTCCTCTTCTGCCTGCCCCGCGCGTCGGCCCTGCGCGCCGGCGGAGCCGCACAGCCCGCTCCGACCACGCGCCCCCCGCCCAGCTCGCTCCAGCCACACGCTCGCAAATGCATCAGAGGAGAGAGGGAATGTATTTTTGGCTCGCCTCTCTCCTCCTATGCAAATTGCATTCTCCCTATGCCTGCTCTGTTGGAGAAGAATTTAGTGATGCACAGTGGATTTGGAGAGGGATAAATGCATTTGCATATGTTTGTTGGAGTCAGCCTAATGGACAAAGGTATCTAATTAAACGAACAAAGTGTGAACGTTTTTCATCTAAAATCATGAACAAATAATACTCAAGTGTAGAGTGGCAAAGTAGTTTTTACGTTTATAGATCTATTCAGAGATTTTCATAATTGTGTTTGCGATGAGTTCGTTGGGCATATCTAATTTGCGGGCGCCCGCATGGGAGCGAACCAGCGGTCGAATTCCGACCACGGCACCCACTAGTCCACGTGCGGGCATTCGCGTGGGAACACGCCTGCAGGAAGGGGACCCACCCCGCGACTCAGCCGTTCGGTAAAAAACAACAGGAGGAAGAAAAGCAAAAATAAAAATTATTTGGTCATAACTTTTTAAAAAAATATAAACAAAAAAGTCTAAGAAACTAATGTCATTTTTTGGCTAAATCTATGCATGAAAGTTTTTTGAGAAAATTTGGCAAAAAAGTTTGACAAAAAATTGAGAAACTAATGCCATTTTTTGGCTAAATCTGTGCATGAAAGTTTTTGGAGAAAATTTAGCAAAAAAGTTTGACAAAAAATTGCTCATAAATTTTTGAAGCAAAACATAAGAACATTTTTATAAAAAATAGTCTGCACAAAAATCGAAAAGATTTTTAAAAAACCTAAAAAGTTTTATACAATTTTTTTTGCAAAAACCTCCAAAAAATCAAAGAAAAAAGGAAAAAAAAAGCTCGGCCGCCACAGCCCCGGCGGTGGGCCGCTCGCCGGGGGAAGCCTGCGACCGCGCTGCCACTCCCCGCGGGCGGAACGCGGAAGCTCGCAGGGGGGCCGCGCCTCGCCGACAGAAGCTCGCCGGTGGGTGGGGGCCGCGTTCGGCATTCGCGCCGCCGCTCGCTCGGTCCCCGCGGGATGAAGCTCGCCGTGGGAGCTCGCCGGGGGTGGGGGCCGCGTCCGCGCTGCCGCTCACGCGCTAACCGCGGGTGTAACTCGCGGGGGGAGCCCGCATGGCCGCACCGCGCCGCCGCCCAGGAGAACGAGGAGAAAGAAAAACGAGAGTGAACGAAGGATAGGAGGAGGGAAGATAAGACTGTGGTGGGCCCCGCGCACATGGGGTAGCGAATCGACCGTGAGGATTCAATATCCCGGTCGCAAGCAAGCTCAACATTGCGGAGTTCGTTGATGTTAAAATGCGGTGACGCTGCATTTTACCGCCACGTCAGTCGCGGATCCCATCCCAAACAAGGGATACGTGGATTTTTTTTAATTTATTTTTTTCCATTTTGCGAAAATATACGACCAAAACTAGACTACAACAGCCATGGGCCACAGTGGTCGCCGTAGCCCATGGCGGTTAGCTTAACCGCCGTATGCCTACAACCGCTGTAGCGCACGACGGCTGGCTCTGCAACCGCCGTGGGCTACGACGTTTGGCTGTGGCGGTTGCAGGAGGCGGGGGCGGCATTCAGGGGACATGCAGCTGCCGTGGGCCGTGGCGGTTGACCAGCCCAACCACCGTGGCGGACGGCGATTGTTTTTTTTTAATTTAGATGATCAACCACACAACTTTACAATGGCATGTACGACGCTTCTACTACCCTAACCATGCGTCTTATCTAGTTCTAACATGCCTTAGGGAATTTAGAAATTCGATTATAACATTCCTAATTAATCTAGTTATACGAGAACTGTCCGGAGAACATAGAGCCGCCGGAGTGCTGGGACGGCATGTAGTAGTACCTAGCTGGGGGTGGAGGTGGAGGTGAAGGTGGAGGGGACCAATTTTTCGGGGGGGAGCTGATGTTCTTGTGGCATTCACAAGTGCAAGTCGAACATGTGCAACATCGATCGTCGCCTGCGCTAGACGATGGATCTGGAGAAGCCAGTGCCTCTCACAATCGCCACTTCAGGTTGTAGATGACGACGTCCTTGAGGTAGTAGATGTACTCTTGATAGGGGTCAATAGCTGGTGGATTCACCCATTGCGAGAAACTGCAGTTCTCTGGTTTGGTGGAGTACTGCAAAAGGCAAGAAAACGTTAGCAAACCAAAGGAAATGATGAACCAATTTCATGTGACATTGCTTGCCCATGCGTATGGGCAGTGCCAAAAGCGATGACCGGAATTGTTCCATCCCTCGTAGACTTGCATCACGCAAAACTCACCGTGTAAACACCTAGGCCATAACACCGATCGCTTGGGTGTGTAGCTTCTAACTTCACGCATGGAAGTGAAGTCACTCTTGCCTTTCAATGGGAAATTGGCATTGAAATCTGGAGATTGCTGACGCCACAACTCAGGACCGAAACCGTGTTCATCCCCACTCCAGGAAGTCATTGTTGAATGCTGTGAGAAGGCAATGGAGTGAATGGTGGTACATATAGGCAGAAGAAGAAGGCTGCCTGGGTGGTGGGCCGTTCGATCCGTGGGAAGGGAAACACAACAGTGACTCAGAGAAAACACACCCTAGTACTAGGGCACTGTTGCATTGTGGGCCGGTCGATCCGTGGGAGGGGAACGCGGTAGTGACTCAGAGGAAACACATCCGACTCTCTATATTGCAGTCACTTTAATGAAGCACACATTACGGATAAAACACACGCTAATGCAGTTCGATTAAAGTTCTTAAGGATACAAACCAACTCTAACGATGGCATGAAATTCAGAATTATTTGATACAATCCAACTCCAGGATTAATACTCTAGGACTACTGAGTACAACGAGGGTATTTCCCCTTCCTGATGGCATCTGGCCTAGCTTCCTTGGCCTGGCGAGCCCTCTCCCTCTTCTTCTCTCTATCTGCTTCACGGGCCTAGGTCTTCACGTTCTCTCATCTCCTGGTGATAACGAATTTCCTTCTGCTCCTCCTTCCTCTTTTCCTCTCCTTTTCCCCCCTCAACTATGAAGAACCACCTCTCCCTTGCATCACGTGCCGCCCCCTCGACGTAGCTCTTGTCGAAGTCAGACTGCTCGGTATCTAGTCACTACATGAAATCACAAAGAGGAGGTGGAGTCTTTTTGCAAAGACATGTTAACAAATAATAAAATAGAAATGACAAATGAATAGTCAAGAAATGTAGTAAGTCCTTACTTTGGCTCTAACATTGCGGTTGAATGACTTGATCGGATCGTGCGCATAGTTGGCGCACATGAAGAACCTCATCCCGTAGGCGTACCCGAGAACCGTGCACCTGACAAGCTTGCAGTTGTCACCGCAGAAGCACATAGGAGTGTGGATCCCCTTTGGCACCTCAACATTGTCCTTCCTCTTGGTGAGGAACTCCAAGTCCAACTCAGGACCTGAGGAAGTCATTGCAAACATGAAAAATCATGATTAGCAACAAAGGGAAAATAGTACAAATGAAAAAGAATAATTGAGACGAGATGACACGAAATAGCGGTTCAATTATTACAATAGAATACCATGCATAAGTTTGTACAGGAAATATTAGTTCAAATATTACAAATTCTTAAATTAAATGTCTTAATGTTACAAGCAACTATGATCATATGAATCCTGCATTGTTTCTACGCCCACGTCCACGTCCACTATTGCCACGAGTAGTTGGGATTTGGGAGAGTCCTGAAGGTGATGTTGCCCCCACATTGGACGAAATTGGTGCGTTGCAAGCATAATTTTAAACTGTGCACCTCTTGTAGTTGTGGCCCGTACTGTGGCACTTGGAGCAGATCACCACTCCAGGGCCAGCTTCTGCTTCATCAATGTTGTTGCTAATCCTCTTCTTCTTCAGTCTTCCAACACCTTGCCACATTTCTGGATTTGGATCTGGTATGTACACAACATTTTCCTTGGGGTTCTCAGTAAAACTACCCTGCACGAAGTAGCCCTCAATTGTTCGGTTCCAAGTGTTCCGAACCGTTTTCTTCTCTTAGTACCACGACACGTACCTACGGTGGCCGAAATTTCTAATTTCATAACATACGGTGATCACATGTGTGCAGGGGTATGTAGTAGTTGCGGCTTCCGGCAAGAGCATCGACAGATTTGGTTGCAAATTTCACACACTTGTTGCATCTTTTGACGCGATGGGCCTAGCCGCATTTTCCCCTTGCACTCAACCTCATATTTCCATAGAATTTCATTCTCAATAAACTGCTAGTAAGGTTGCGCTCAAACCTTGTGAAGAAGTGCTTTTTTCTGAGCTTTCTCCAAATACCGGGTCATTCTGGTGCAGTACACCATTTGAGTGTTCCTCACAACTGCATTCGCAGCCTTGCTCCTTTCGTAAAAATATTGCATTGTGTGATATATAAAGAACTCAATGATGCCAACTAGAGGAAGAGCTCTTGAACCGTGAAGCACACAGTTGTAAACCTCAGCAAAATTAGTTGTCTTTATCCCATGTCTTGCTCCGCCCTCGTCAAACATGAGACACCACTTTTCCTTAGGCTCATTCACAATCCACTGGCTGAAGGTCTTCACAGCACGCCCTCTTCTCCGCCTAACTTGAGGGCCATCTAATCCCACGTCCTCGAGAGATACTGGCTCTTGGCCAGGTTCAGGATTCACCGGCCTCTTTGCTATCTCCTCTGATGCCTTCTTTGTCAGGTCATCTAATTTCTTCCAAAGGGCATCAAACTTCTTCTGTTGAGTCTGCTCACACAGCCGCTCAAACAATTTAGACAGCGCCTTGTTCTTGAACTGGTTGTGGAAGTTTGCTTTCATGTGCCTAGTGCACCACCTGGTCTTAACATCTGGCCACAATGCAACTCTGTAACGCTCTTCACTACCATCTTTTATGTCATTCATTTCTTGCAAAATACCTTTGTGCCTATCGTGTATGACACACATGTTCTGCACATCCTGCACAACCATACTCTTCAGCCTCTCAAGGAACCAGTACCAACTATCACTGTTCTCCCCCTTCGCAAATGCAATGTCCAAAGGTAGCAACTGATTGTTACTGTCAGCTGCCACAACTGTCAAGATTGTGCCTTTGTATTTCCCAGTGAGAAAAGTGTCATCTATGCAAAGCACCGGTTGACAAAGTTTGAAAGCCTCAATGCAGGCACCCAATGCCAAGAATGACCGCTAAAGCATACGCTTACTTGGTATCTTCTCACAAGGATAATCCTTGATATCATAGTAGCTGTCAGGATTCATCTGAACTATTGTGTGCAGCAAGCGAGGCAAATTATGGTAGGATGCTTCATAAGTACCCCACATATGCTCCAATACCTTGTTCTTCTTCGCGTTGTATGCCTTGCCGTAATTGATGGTGTACCCGAATTTTTCCTCAATTGCACCGATAATGGACTTCGGCTCATAAGAAGTATTCTTCACAATGTTAGGGTACATGTGGCTTGCAACAAAATTGGCTGAAATGTTTCGGTGCTTTGCATCAATCTGATCAAGCGTACATGTGTGAGGCACCACTTCTCTGACCTCTATGTAATGATCCCACTTGCCCTTATATGCATACACTCTAAAAGCACAATCAGGCTTCTTACAATGCACATCAGGTTCCACAAGGAGTACTTAGAAATGGTAATTAACTAGAATTTGAGCTAAAATATTGAAAGTAAGGACCTACTCTTTGTTGCTTTTCAGCAAAAGAACCCACCGGCCAAAAAGCCTATCATGTCTAGAGTTTGGTGATGTAGTTATCACCCGACGGTTAAGTCTTGCTGAGTATTAGTATACTCAGCCTTGCTATTTAAATGTTATTGCAGGTGATGTTGTTTGGTCCGGTGAGATTCCACCCGGTTGGGAGCTGGAATGGGTGGATGACGACGAGTGATGGCATCACGGATGGCCTCCTGTGATGTCTACCGTGTCGTTAGTTTCTATTCCGCTGTTTCGAACTCTGAACCTTTACTTATCATGTCATGAACAATGGTTTGTAATAATTAACCCTTAGGGGTACAATTTGATTTAATTTGTGTATGTACTCTGGACTCGCCTTCGTGTGAGTTTTAATGCATATGTTCGATCCTCTGTGTGTTTTCCAAGTGATTTACCGGGCTTTGACCCGGCAACCAACGATGGGATGATACTTTACTGTCGCTTAATGGCCAAAGTGGATTGGTTTAGGCGATAGTATGGTATTTTCCTGGGCGGGTTGTCATAGTGCGCAGGGCATGTACCTGGAACTATGTACCGGTTGGGGCCTTAATCTTCGAAAATCAAAATCGGATCTGTGGGCTACTCCTATAAAACAATGTCACATCTATTATTTCAAAACCATTTCCCACCCACCTCCTTCCTCTCTCCTCTCACCCCTCTCTCTCCTCTCGTCAGCAGGGGAGAGGACGGCTGGCGGTGACCGGATCCACGCACCGCCGGCCCTCCGTCCCCTCCCTATGCTCCCCGACGGCCTCCTCGTGGCCCGAAACGGTGCTAGCGGCGGCAGCCGGGCAGACCCTTCGACCATCTCAAGGTCTGCCGCCCACTCGACTTCTCCACCTGCGGGCGGCGGCGGGCAGAGGTCGGCTCATGGCGGCGTTGAGCAGGCCGGTCGCGGGTCCACCAGATCCAGATGGTGGCGCATCGAGCAAGGCATGAGAAGCAGCTGGTGGTGGTGCGCGTCGCGAGATCTATGGCGGCGATACCTCGCTGTGGGGACCAGCCTACAGTGGACAGAGAAGGTGCTGGTGGCAGCGGTTGGGACCAGCAACGACGAGCTCCGACCACGGGTACTGCGTTGACCCGTGGTGCCGGTGCCAGCACCGCGTCGAGCAGGAGCCAGGACACCTTGGGGCGCTTGATCCTCGCTGCAGCGTTCGAGGAGTAGGCGCGGCCCTTCGGCGGCGAGCGGAGGCGACGGGCACGGTAGTGCGGTTCCTGGCGGTGTCGGCGAGGCGCGCGTCGTTGTCCCAAACGAACTCGACAGCGACGCGCGCAAGGAGGCCGCCGTGGCTGCGGCTGCGGCGGCGGCCACGGGGCCTGGTCCAGGAGGGGGAAGCGCAGGCTGGACCCTGCGGTGGTGGCCACGTTCCCCATCGTCTCCTACAGGGAGGTGGTGGCGCACAAGATCGGAAATGGCGTGCTCGAGTGTGCCGTGTGCCTAACGGCGTTCGAGGACGACGACGACCTCCGCCGGCTGCCGCGCTGCTCCCACGCCTTCCACCCGGAGTACATTGACCCCTGGCTACAGTCGCGGGCCACCTGCAGAAGGACCGGTACTCGAGTGTGTCGCCGCCGTCCTTCTTGATGTCGACCACAAGCACCGACGGGACCACGCTGAAGATGTCGGCGGCCACGGCGAGGCGGCCCTTGGGGCCCCTACGCTCCACACCCTCGAACCGCACGCCGCGTGCGCCACTCTTGGTCACCTGCACCCGACTGCTGCCGCGGGCGGCCACCTCCTCGAGCCAGGACACGACGCCGCTCGCCGACTCCCGCGCCGCGAACCGCATGCCGCGCTCCCAGTGGCACCTCGAGGAGGAGCCTGTCGGGGTTTGATACCGCCGGCAAGTAAATTTTGGTAGATTATGTGATCGCAGGAAAATAAGCATAAAGAAGTGGCAAACTCACCTTCTATGATTCATGCCACGTCACCTCAACCAAGGAGTGGCTGCCACCTCAGGTGCCATGCATGTAAACCATGCCACCTCAGGTGCCATGCATGCAAGCCATGTCACCAATCCAAGGGAGGCAAGCCCTGACGAATCAGAGCATGACACGTGGACTTCACATGGATCCATGGGCCCACCAGAGCACCTAAGCCGCCTCAAGAGCACGTGTACACCGGGGACCGACCCAAGGGCCCACAGGACAGCCACCCCGAGGAAGCACACCCCGAGGGGGGCCCACCTGGGGTCGGCCGACCCTTGGATTGGCCGAACCGACCTTGGGTCAGCTAATCCAGGGCCTCCACGTGGTGCTTGTCCATTGGTCCTAGAGGCCATCCCCGGGGTGTTTCACTCCTCTTTGCGCCGGTGCTCGGGCCTATAAATAGAAGGGGAGGGGGTTCATTTATTACCAACACATCTTACTCCTCTCTCACTTTTGGTTTCTAAGGCTAGGAGGTAGGCTAGAGTAGTTCTACTTCAGGTTCAAAGTCTACTTTGGGATCTAGGTATGAGTTCTCTTGTATCTTTATTTTATTGTATGACTTTGATCTACTTCAGTTATTTAGCTAATTCATATAAAGTTGTGCTTGTATACATGGGTGATTTGTTCATGTGTTCTTCGCTTGTTCATCATTTAGAGGCTCACGTTTTTGATGAACAAGGCCTTTCGATCCAGTTGATGAGTGACTTACACATGTTTTCGGTGTTTGTTCATAAGTTAGAGGCTCGTGTTCTTCACGAACACGGCCCTTTGATCTTGTTGAATAGACATAGGAAAGCACAAATCCGTTTGTGTACTTAGCCTAGTTTGATCTAGTTAGATCCCATGTTTGTGTTGCATGAAGTTCGTGCTCAAGCTACGGTACTCGGTGTAATTGGCCGGTTTATCTGGTGGCTCTGACCTGGGTCACAATAGCCCGGGCCGATCAGGGTCCTGCTAACAACGTAAGCGTGGTGCTTGGGTTACGTAGCTACGTTACTTGTGAGTGTATCCCACAGTTTGTCTTGGGGTAGGCCACGGTGGTGACAGCCGTTGGACCCTTCTGGGATCCCCCACGTTCGGATATGCTGTAGGAGTCTAAAGTCTAACAACTGGAGTCGTGCATAAGCGACGCGGGAGGTTAGCTCCCCGTTTGTACCTGGGTGCTTGAGCCAGTAGTCATGCAATGCTAGTGTGTATCTAACTCGTCTGACTAACTTTGTGTGTTTAGTACCTTAGAACCTAGAACTAACTCGTATGGTGCCTCCTAATCCTAGGACCTTTAGAGAGAGTGTGTTTGTGTGTTCACACTACCATCCTATCTATCATACCTTACCCCTGTACTTGAGTGTCTGGTTTGTTTCCGTCTGTGATTTATACTTATTGCAATAGTGTTGAACTCGTTAATCCGCCCAGCCTTCCTTGGATTCGATACCTCTTGGAATACTCCTTTGGAGAAATGCTACAATGGTACTTCCGTGCACTTGCGGACTCTTGTAATCGTTAGGATTACCATTTGGTTATTTCTGGCATCGTTGCTAGGAACCCATAACTTAGCATCGAGGTCAAGAAATACCAACACACCACCGGCTTTGCGCGCTACCTAACCGCGTCCGCGTGGTGGTTGCTGCGGGGGTGCACCAGGGGGCGACGTGCGGTCTCGCCGCCGTGAACCTCCAGGACCCGGACCGGTTGGTCGGCCAGATCCCCGTGGGGTTCCCAAGGAGGACGAGGCCGCGGAGGCCCCAAGAGTCGGCTTTGTACTTCAATGCCAATGCCGACGCCATCCTTCCGTCGGTGGACATCGATGCCCTCCTTGAGAACCGGGGGCCCGCCGCGGCGACATGGGGAGCAGCGGTTCTGGACGGCTCCAGCGAGTCGGAGGGTGCCTCCGAGGGGGCGGACTCCCCCGGTCAGGCCGACCCTTCGGCGGAGTGAGGCATGTGCCTCGGGGCGGGTGCTAATCCTTTGTGATTGGCACCTCCCCTTTTTATCTTCTTTCTCTTTTTTTTTCTTTTGTGTAATGAAACTTGGTCGTGGGCCTTTTGAATCGTACCTTTGTCTTGTCGACTTGTTTTGCTGTGCGGGTGGCGACGGATGGCTGCAACGGGCCACTCCAGTCCTCTTGATGATGTCTTGTCGTATGGACCCGCCCATCTTGCTGACTGGTCTGGGCGCGCACTTAAGTCGAGCCGTGCGGCTGCGCCTTGACTCTGAGTTGGGGTCGTCTTTTTACCATTTTTACCGCGGTGGTAGGTCGGGCACCTTGCGTTAGGTCGGGAGAATCCTCTTTTCTGACGTGATCCCCTGTGTCGTCTTGTCAGCCGACCCCGGTCGCCGGCGTGCCGAACGCCGTCTGGGGCAGAGATCGCTTTTTCCGGGGCGTCAGGCCTGGCAGGATTCGCGTATGAGAGAGAGAGAGAGAGTGGTCTTGGACGGGACGCTCCTCTACTCCTCCCGAGTGGGCCCGAGCAGTGAATTGCCCCCAACCAACCCGTGTTTCCCCATTTAAGTCGGGAAAGCGGGGGTTGATTGCGATCTCATTCTTCCCTTTCGTCCCTTTCTTCTCACGCACACGCCTTCTGACCCAGTGCGCTGCCTGGTTAGCAGATTCAAGTCTTCCGTCATCGTCTCTGGTCTTCTCCCCGCGCGGTGATGTCGAACTGGCAATGCTCCACCATCTTCCTCGCGAAGCTGGCCGATCTCGTCGACGCGGGGCTGCTCCCACGCCTGACCGATGCACGGGAGTGGATCAAGCCCAAGCTTGAGGATTTCCCACAGCCCCCGCCGGGGTATGTGGTCTCATTCGTCGCCTTCCATAAGCGCGTGTTTTCGGTGCCGGCAGGGTGGTTCATCCGTGCCGTCCTGCGGACCTACGGCCTCGAGCTCCAGCACCTCAACCCCAACGGCATCCAAAACCTAGCGGCGTTCGAGGCGCTGTGTGAGGGGTATCTTGGGGTGAGGCGCATTGGCACCTCTTCCGCTATTTCTTCGGGTTCGTCTGCCTGAAGGATGAGGGGTGGCCGGCGACGATCGGGTGCGCCGCCCTCCGACTGAAGCGGAACAGGTCATCCGAGTACCTAATCGGCCCCCCTCACTAGCTTGACCAGCGGTTGGCATTCGGAGTGGTTCTACCTGAAGAACGACCCCGAGTGCTCACTGCCGGCGTATACCGACGGTTATTATGATGTGATCCTGGAGGCCTGGTCGGACGGGCCTCCAAAGAAAGACCACCAGAAGCTGCTTTCTGGGTGCCTTCAGGCGCTCAAGGCGCTACAGGGGCACGACGTCGATCTCGCGGCCGTGATTGGCGACTACCTGGCGAGGGGGATCGTGCCGTTGTGGCGGCGCCCACTCCGCTTGTTCGAGATGACCGCCGACCGGACCCCGTTTACGGGGATCGTGACTGCCGACCCTTTTCCCTCGGTGGGCGAGGTCCGGAGGCGGGTTCGGCAGGCCGTCCCCAGTGGACCCGAGTGGCGCCGGCTGACCTGCTTCCGATGCTCCCGGACGCGGGCATGGTGGTCTTGGTGAGTTTGCCTCCGGTTCCTCTACTCAATCCTTCTCCATCCTCCCCCCCTTTTGCGGCTGACACGCTGTTCCTGCAGGCTGGGAACTGGCCTGTGACGCTGGCCCGTGCTCCGCTACCGGAGGAGAGGGCGCGGAACCGCATCGCCGCAGCCAGGATCAAGAGGCGGAAGGACCGCCACGAGGCGTGGAATGCGGCGGAGGTCGCCAAGCGCAACCGCAACGACACCCTGGCACGGCGGAGGCGGGCTGGAGATGAGGACGTTTCCTCTGACGAAGACCGTGAGCCTCCCCCTGGTTCCTCCGATGAGGACGACGAGGATGAGGAAGCTGCTGTGGCCGCGGCGCTTCGGGCGAGGGAGCCGACCGAGGGCTGCTCGTCATCGACCTCGGGGGTCCCATCGCAGCCGACGGTGGCCGGCAACGTCACTCAGGGGCCTTCCGAGGTGCACTGGGGAGGGGATGGTGTCCGTGACAGGGCGCCGCACCCTTCTTCCCGATGCAACCACCTCGGGGACCGCACCCGTGATTCGTCGTCGGAACGGCCTAGCCGGGCTGACCGTGGAGCGACGGCCAGTCGCGGCGACCCGTCTCGGGGGGAGAGGAGCCGTAGCTCAGCCTCTCCCACGCCGCAGTCGTCTTCGCGGGAGGGCCTAACGCATCGTCCTCCCTTGCCAACGTTGCTGGCTGAGGAGGCGCGCTCCTCGCCGTCTCTCCCATTCGCGGCCACAGGGGCCGCGTCTGAGCGGCAACAGGACGAGGAGGCAATTTCTCCTCGGAGCGACCGCCCCGCCACGTCGTGTGGCAAGCGGTCCTCATTTTGGTCGTCATCGCCGGAGCCCAGGAAGGCTCGGGTCCTTGCGACGAGGTGATCTTCGATCTCTCCCCTGGTGTATGATTGCTTAAATACTCTGGTATTGAGCTTTCTGTCTTCTCAGGACGCTCCCCAGCGGACGGACGCTCGTGCCGGTGTCGGAGAAGTCTCTTCACCGCGTGGTGCGGAAGGTCATCATGATGACGCCGGCAGCAGCAGTGGCGGCGCGGGTGGCTCTCGAAGCTCCTCCCGTGGTGCCGCCGGAGGAGAAAAGCTCTGCCGGTCAGGGTGCCGGGGAAGCATCGCGGAAGAGTGACAGCTCCAGTGACGGCTTCCGCCAGCTCGGCGTTACGACGTCTGGCGCCCCGCCGTCGGCGGAGATGCTAGCGGCGTTCGAGGTGGAGCTGCAATAGCAGATCTCGAGCGCCGCGGCCGGCGACCGCGCCGCGGCGTCGGGCGTAGCTACCGTTGGGGGGCCCAAGCCCTCGGAGGTTGTTCTAGGCACCACCGCTGACGGGTGCGTCTCGAGAGCCGGCACGTCTGGTGCCCCGTCTCTTGGCTCTTCCGGGGACGCGGTCGCTACTGGGGCGGACCCAGCGACGTCCACGCCGGAGGAGCCGGTTTTGGCTATGCCTGCCGCGGGGGTCCTCTCGACCTCTGAGGCCCAGAGTGAGGGGCTCGACACCGGGGCTCCCTGCCATGGAAAGGGCGACCTGTTGACTGGAGAAGAAAAGGCGGAGTGCGCGACGTTCGTGCCGCTCTCCGATCTTCCTCCCGTCGTCGCGCCGTCCTCTGACCATGGCTCTGGTGTTGGCGCACCGGATGAGCTCCGGGGGGCATTGGTGCCAGTTTCCATTGGCGGGGCCGGCCGCCACAGGCTGCAGGTTGCCGCCCGCGGCGACCAGGGCTGAGTGCTGCTCGTCATCGACGATGAAGAGGAGCACGTCTCGACTGAGTGGCTTAGACACGCGATCCGTCGCCAGGCGGCCTCGACCGAGGTGGCCGCTGCTACCATGGTGTGTCTCTTGCCTCATGTCCTTCCTCTCGCTCGATCCTGCTTGACTTTTCTCATTGTTGCCCTTTGTTGAGTTGCTTCTTGGACAGGGGTTTGTGGCGCGTAGAGGCGCCAGGTCCTAGTTCATCTGCTAGCAAGCCGAACGCTGGGGGTGATCGGCGCTCTCCAGGCGGAGGTGGAGCGGAAGGAGGCGGAGCTGGTGTCGCTTCACTCGTCGTCGACAGAGCGGCTGGCGACCGTCGTGGAGGAGAGGGCGACGACCGCGGCTAGGCTGGCCGAGGCCCTGCGGCAGGCGGAGAATGCACGAGCTGCCTCCAATGCTATCGCTCAGGAGACGGCTCGAAAGCAGGCTGTGCTGGAGGCACGGGTGGCTAAGCTGACCGCTGCCGTGGCGAGCTCTACCCGTGCTCTGGAGGCTACCCGGGAGAAGAACGCCTCCCTGCGAGACCAGCTTGGTGTCGCCGTCGCCGAGCGGAGGCAGCTGCTGGCAGTTGCCACCGATCGTGACAGGGAGCTGACCGGTAAGCTGGCCCTCTGATGTAGGCCCTTCCGGACTGGGTGCTCGTACCTGTTGGCTGACAAGCTTGCTCGTGATTGCTGTTGTTGCAGCTACTTGCGTGGAGCTGCACTCGTTGCGGGATCGGCGGGCGGCCGACGCCACCTGGATGAATGATGACATCACCAAGCTTGCCGACGGCTTGACAGGTGAGTTACAGTTGCGTCTCATCCCATTGGTACCTTCTGCCGAGCGCGTGGTGGAGCCTTGCCTGCTCTTCCTCGAGAGCCTTCTGAGCCTCGTCAAGCTCGTCGAGGAGAGCACGCTGCCATTCGCGGTCAACCCCGGCCTGCGGGGGTTCCTCGCTAGCGGAGGCGTCGGGCGAAGTGGGCTCTCCTTCCGCGGAGCTCTCGTCGGAGTTGGTGGAGTGGACCGTGTTGGCCAGCTGCTGGAGGACGAAACACTCGCGTGTCGGGTCGTGGGGCGTCGGCACCTTCTTGCAGAGAAGCGTGCTCTCGGCCTCATCGCAGCTGGCCTGGGATGCTTCCGAGGGGACGGGACGTGCGTCTCCCGTGGCGACGGGAGCAGTTGCCCCACCGCAGGGGAGCCACGTCTGCCCCTCAGGGTACACGGAGTCATAGCAGAGGTTGAACTCGTCCCTAGACAACGTCTCCTCCTCCTGCAAACCGAACACAAGCATGGAGGTGGCGAACGCCGCGAAGCGAAAGAGCTCCTGAGACGGGTTAGGCCCTAGAGCAACTGCCATGTTGCGGCCGACCAGGTCCCAAACCCGGTAGGCGGCAAACTTCGCCACCCGCGACTCCTCAGGCGGCTGGCCCTGGGGAGGCACGGGTGTGTCGGGCTGGGACTGCGAGAACACGGCTCCAGTGGGCGACTCAACTGTACCATTGAAGACGAAGTCCAGGGAGCCAAAGCGCAGCACGGTGGTGCGCACTGGCTGTTCGTCGGAATGGGCCATCCGGACCCTTGTTGGTGTCGTGACACACGAAGTGCCCCTACCGGGCGCGCCAACTGTCGGGGTTTGGTACCGCTGGCAAGTAAATTTTGGAATGTTCGTGCGTCTGATCCGGATGGTTGGGCTTAGAGACACCGGGGTTATACTGGTTCAGGCACCGGGGGATGCCCTACGTCCAGTTTGAAAGGATGTTCTATATGCCCACGGGGGCTTGTAGTAGGGGGTACAAGCTTAGCTCGAGAGAGGGAGAGAGTCCCAAGTCTCTGGATGTGGTGGTGAGCTGTGGGTGCTCGTTGAGCGCTGTGGTGTGTTGTTTTTCCTGTTGGTCATGCTGTTTACGGTGCCGACTTCACCTTTTATAGTTCAAGGAGGGCTGGTGTACAAGGGTTAAGATGGTAAAACGGCGTCCTGCTACAGTGTAGCAACAGTGCCGGAACAGTGCTGGAACAGTGTCACGCCGTGGCCCTTCGTCTCCCATTGGCACCGTACGCTGTGCTAGCCGCGGTAGCCTTGGTAGGGCGGCGTAGCTGCGGCTCCCGTTCTAAGGTGGCTTCTTCCACCTCATGACCGTGCCAGTCTTGTTGGGTCGGGGCTTCTTGTGCAAGCCTCGACCTTCCCTCTGATGCCCGTTGGGTCGGGTCTCGTCGTTCAATGTCTTGCAGGCGAAGGATTCGGGCGTCCTATGCCACTGTTCATTATCCAGGTGATGGGACGCGGGGGCAGTCTGCTTTCCACGTCGGGGAAAATCTCATCATGGCCTGGCCGCCTGACAGGGCAGATCCTCCCGCCCTGCTGCTCCTGCACGTCCCGGGCGACGCGGGGCTGCTTGCACCACGTTGCGGCTCTCGCCCGGGGGCCCCCCGCCGGGGGATTGCAGCGGAAGGAACCTTAGGTCGTGCGAGGTAGAGCCGCCCGTCGAGGTAGCCGGGATGGCTGCCTAAGTCGAGGGTGGCCTTGCTGATGATGTCAGGCCGCTGTCTTTGAGAAAGAGAAGCTGAGTCTGGCTTGTTGGTTGCCGATGTTGGGCCTTCACGGATGCAGCCCATCATTAGCCTTCATGATGTAAGAGATTTGGAGGCTAAGATAATTACCCTCGGTTTCTCCCCTCTTCAGAGCCCCCCTCGATGTCAAACAGAGGTGAGAGGTCGAACCCCGCGGAGAGCGAGATCAGGTGGAACACGTTCAACGTCTCCACCCATGGCCGCCCCGAGGGAGCGAGCGGGAGAGACCAGGGGAGGTGCCTGTCGTCGATTCGCTGGCGGCGACGACCAGGAGGTGAGTAGAGCAGCAGCGCCGCTGCCCCACCGCTCTTCGTTGCGGGGCTCGCTGTCGCGGTGTCATTCGTGGTAGCTTTTCTCGGTTTTCTTGGTAGCCTTTTTTTCCTTAAATATTTCTTGCTAGCCTTCGAGGCATTTTTTCTTGGAGTTCGATTGTGGCCAGTTTGTATTGATTCGGTTGTTTATTCTTTGTGTTTTGCCTCGGGTAGAAAGATCAAAATGTTGTCCTGTACAGATGAGCTTGTGTTCTAATCGTCTATTTTTCTTCTTCTCGCTCAATTCTTTTTAGTCTAATCTTTTCTTATGTACATCGATTGATCATTTGAAGGTGTCGGTACTTTTTTTTGGAACAATCGACTGAGCGAGTAGGATTTATGTTTCGGTACACACGTTGGTCGGGGTCGGTACAAGTGCTACACAAAGAGGCTCAATATGCAGCACGTGTGTGGCGGCCCCCCTGGACAGTGGTTCAGAATGACTCTGCTGCGACCATAAAGGGTTCAGCATCAGCAGGTGGCCCACCACGTACATAATAGGACTGTGTCCTAACTAGGTTCGCTTGTCTCTGCATGCACGCGTGGGGGCGAGAAAGTCAAAAAATCTACTGACGTTCGTCGGCTTTTCACAGTCTCCAACACCTTTGCCACCTGCATACAACACTATTTAAATGGAAATACAACCGCATACGCTGACAAAAAACAAATCCTCACGTGAATCCAAGGCAGATCTGCGGTCCGGATAGACCGTACCATGACGGTGTGTCATCAAACAGCATTTTCGCTCGAGATCAGGACAAATCAATCTACAGGCAGAAGCTATGTATGGAGGGAATATTTTTCCTTATTCTATTTCCTAACTAGTAATCGACTCTTCATTGTTTTGACCGAAGTTTTATTCTAATCTACTCATCTCATCTACGTGATGCATGTATGCTCTTGCGTACGGAGTACGGACGCCATGCTGCCATGCTGGGCATCTCGACGGCGAAACGAAGCCACGCAGGCCTGGAGTCTGTGCCTCCTCGGTGCAGTCAGAGCATCATCGACGAGACAAACCAACAGGGCATCGGCAGTCCTCAACAACTCTCCGACCTGGTCAGCGTCTCGAGCTCGCCACGGCGACTACGTCCTGGTTACATGCTCTATGGCTCTGCATCCTTGTTACACGCTCTAGGCTCTACAACGTAAACGGACTTAAAACCAATCAGCCTATATTTTTATTTTCTGAGCAGAATGGTCGTAGGTTCGATTGAAGACCTTTATGAGGTAGGCGTGCCTCGCTGCTCTGCCAGTCCGTCTAGGTGCCTGGAGTCCAGATCAATCAGGACTATAGTTTCGTCGGGTCCCTGAGGTCGGTGTGCTTGCTACCTTGGTTGACAATGCATCGGTACCCTGACTCTACTGGATGATTGGCAGCCATGATGGTCGTCTGGGCACCAAAATGGCCTTCCTGAGGTCGGCGTGCCTTGATACCTCGGTCCTTCAATACCTCGGTACCTTTTCGGCTCTGCCAACCTAGTTGGGCGCCCTGGATGCGTGAACTCCTCGAGGTCGGTGTACTCTTTTAGCCCTGCCAACCTGTTCTGGACACCCCCATTTTGCGTTAGAATGAAGGCCTCCCTGTGGGGTGTGTGCCCAATAGGCCCTGCCAGGCATCTCCGGGTGCTTGGGCTTTGTAGACTTGAGGCCTTCTTGAGGTCGGCACGCCTCTATGGCTCTGCCAGACTCCTTGCAGCTATGCTCAGCGGTCTGAGTGTCTCTACACGCCGATTATTCAATACCAAGACCTAGTTTTCTTCTCTTTTTTGGATCATCAAACTGACCATGTTGCCCGCTTCAATGCTCGGGGACTACTCTACGAGAGCGTCTTTGACACCCTCTTGGTTTATTTGTCTCTTTGACCTATTTGCGAAATCTTGTTTCTCATAGGTCGGTGCTCAACCTCGTTACGCTTGGGACATTACAAACAGGTCAGCTATTTTTTTTCTTTTTTGGACTGACGTGCACGCTATTCGACCTGTCGATGGCTCCAAGACTTCGTCATGACCCCCTCGACGTTGTTGCACCTACACATCGCTCGGGAGCTTGTGAGACATGGGTACACCTGGGTCCCCACCGACCAGGGTTACGGTCGTCCCCGACAAGTGAGTCCGGCCCATCAGAAGACTCACCGACCTGACAGTGGGCCCAACAAACCTGATCTGTGGTCCCGAAGACCTTCTAGAAGATTCCTCTAGACGACCTTATCCGATACAAGTCTTGGAGTGCACGTCAAGACATCGGCCGCGCCGCCAGACAGTCTGAAGATCACGGGATAATGTTGTAACCGACCTTAGATAGGTTTCCTTATTGTAACCGACCTAGACTCCAGGTCCACCGACCTTGTCCGTCAACCAGTATAAGGCGGGCAAAGACGTCCTTCCGAGGACCACCTATAACTTCGCCATCAACCACGCCAGCAATACCAACCAAGAACTGGACGTAGGGTTTTACTCTCCGTAAGTCTGAACCAGTATAAAATTGCCTTGTCCCTTGTGTCTCGTCGTGATTTCCATGTGCTACGCTAGCATAACCATCGCATTCTTAGCTCTCAGTCTCCTCCACCGAACAAATAAACCACCGGGGTTGACCCCCCTGTGGACTACTCAGACCTAAACCTCAGACACTCCTCCACCTTATCCATTCACGCCTCCTCCACCTCCCCCAAGGCCAGGAGCTCCCGCGTCGCCGCCCCGGCACCGATGCGCCCGCCGCGCCCCTGCCCCAGCCCAGCCGCGCACCCCTACAACTCCCCCGCGCCTCTGCCCCTGACCGCCGCGGCCTCTGTTCCGCCGGCTCCCGTGCACCTCTGCTCCGCCCCGCAAGCGCGTCGTCGCGCCACCGCGGACCAGCTCCCTCGGTGCCGCCGGTATACCTGAGCATTTTTAGCCCGGCCCAGCCCGGCCTGCTGGCCCGGCCCGTGCCAGGCCCGCCCACGGACCTTACTGGATAGGCGTGGGCAGAGATCTTGAAGCCCGTGAAAAAATTTGTTGGCCCGAGCCCGGCTCGAAATGCTGTTTTTAGGTGTTTTACACTATAAAATGCGCGGGCGGCCCGCCCAAGCCTAGGCCCAGCCCGAGCCCGACCCGAAAATTGAGGCCCGACACGTCCCACGGGACAGTCATGGGCAGGATTTTCTCGACCCGAAAAACTCGGGTTTTTTTCGGCCCAGCCCGAACCCGGCCCGGCCCGTGGAATGCTCAGGTCTAGCCGCCGGCGAGCTGCGTCCACGCCTTGCCTCCTCCCCCGGACCACCACCCTCGTCTCAACCGTTGGCCGCCCGTCTGCACCGCGCGCCGCCGGCCGCTCGTATCCACCGGATCGAGCTCCTCCTCCCTTCCCCGTCGTCTTCCTCTCACTTCCTCGCCGACCTCTCTCTCCGGCGTCTTCGGGGACTTCGGGGAATAACATTTGTGGGTCCCCTGAGGGCAGAGTGGGGAATCTCAAGCAGAAGTCGTAGGTGGAGTGGGGGGAGCTACGATTTTTAGCTCCGGCTGCGGCAAAACACTCCAGTTGTTGGCATTTCTTAACATCATTGCTAAGTTCGTGAGTTCCTAGCAACGATGCCAGAATGTTGATGGCAATACTAACGATCACAAGAGTCTGCAAGCGCACGGATATACCATTGTAGCATTTCCCCAAAGGAGTATTCCAAAGGGTATCGAATCCAAGGAAGGTAAGGTTGGATTAACAAGACCAACACTATTGCAATGAGTAGAAGTCATAGACGGGAGTAAATCAAGTTCTCAAATACAGGGGTAAGATATGATAATAAGGAGGCGGTGTGAACACACACTTGAACTCGTTCTCTCATTGATACACTACGGCTTAGGAGGCAACATACGAGTTAGTTCTAGGTTCTAAGGTACTATACATATAAAGTCAGTAGATACAGGTTAGTCACACTAGCATTGTAGGAATATCAGCTCAGCACCCAGGCACAAACAGGGAGCTAACCACCCGTGCCGCTTCCGCACGACGACAGTTGTTAGACTTTAGACTCCTACAGCGTACCCAAACGTGGAGGATTACAAAGGGTCCAACGGCTGTCACTACCGCGGCCTACCTCAAGACAAACCATGGAGCATGCTCATATGCAATGCAGCTGCTCAACCCAAGCACCATGCTTGCATTTTTAACTAGACACTGACCGGCCCGGGCTATTGTGACCCAGGTCAGTGCCACTAGATAACTGACCACTTACACCGAGTACCGTAGCTTGAACTCGAACTTCATACAACACAAACACGTGATCTAACCGGATCAAACTAGGTTAGTCATACAAATGGATTCGTGTTCTACTATGTCTATTCAATAAGATCAAAGGGTCATGTTCGTGAAGTACACGGGCCTCTAACTTTTGAACAAACAACAAGAACATGAGTAAATCATCCGTCAACTGGATCGAAAGGCCTTGTTCATCAAGAACAGGAGCCTCTAAATGATGAACGAATGAAGACAACATGAACAAATCACTCTTGCATGCTAACACTACTTTATATGAAATAGTTAAATAACTAAGTAGATCAAAGTCATACAATAAAATAAAGATACAAGAGAACTCATACCTAGATCCCAAAGTAGACTTGGAACCTGAAGTAGAACTACTCTAGCCTACCTCCTAGCCTTGGAAACCAAAAGTGAGAGAGGGGTTGCAAAGTGAGTTGCTAAGAAATGAGCCCCCTCTCTGTCTATTTATAGGCCTGAGCACCGGCGTGGAATGGCTGCAAACACCCTTGGGATGGAGTGCGGGACCAACCAGGACGCACCACGTGGAAGGCCAGGATGAGCCGACACAAGGTTTGTTCGGGCGACCTGTGGGGTCGACCGAACCCTTGTGGGCCCACCTCGGCTTGTGCTTTCTCATGGTGGCTGTCCTGTGGGTCCTCAGGTCGGTTCCTGGTGTCCACTTGAGCTTGAGGCGATTTGGGTGCCCGTGGGCCCTTCAATCCATGTGACGTCCACGTGTCACCCTATGATTCGTCGGGGTGTACCTCCCTTGGATCGATGACATGGTTTGCATGTGTGGAATCCCAGGTGGCAGCCCCTCCTTGGCTGAGGTGACGTGGCATGGACCATAGAAGGTGAGTTTGTCACTTCTTTTGCGCTTATTTTTCTGCAATCCAATAATCTCCAAGGACAAGTGGAACTACATTATTCTTAACTAAATGCGTGCAAAAAATGCCTTTTGCTCCTTTGTTCATGAGTAAATTGATGGCTAACAGCCGTCAACACCAGTCAGCGGTTTTTCCGGAGGCTTCTCACCAGGAGCCGTTTCAGAAGGGTGTTTGGCAGGGCTCCCAGCTTCGTGTGCAGAGCGGAGCAGGCAGAAGCCTTGCCAAACCCACCCTAAATAGAATTCAACAAGGGAGTTTCGCCGCCACCCCGTGTCTTGTGCCTATCTACTCCCTCGTTTCCACGAACCCTAGATCCCAATTCTAGAGCATTCTATGCACCTACCCACCACCATGGGCCGCATCGTCTTCTCCAGGTCGTGCAAGAAGCGTAGAGCCGAGCACGGTGGCGCCGTGGAGGCTAGCACGCATGAGGGATCGGATTTGATTAGTTGCCTTCCAGATTGTATCATAGGAAAAATCATTGGCCTACTAGACACTGATGATGGCGCCCGCACTGCCGTCCTCTCCCGCCACTGGCGCTGCATCTGGCGCTCCGTGCCACTTAACCTCGATGACGGCTTCAACCTTCAAGTCCATCCACGTCGTGATGTCATCTCGCAAATACTCGATGCTCACCCAGGCCCCACCCGCCGTCTCGCCCTCAGATCTCTCCTCAACTCCTCTAACCTTAGCTGCAGTGTTGATTGGTTCCCTCTTCTGATATTCGACACGCTCCAGGAACTCGTTATTCACTTCCCATGTACCCCCTACCACATCGAGATGCCGGCCACCGCACTCCGCTTGGGGTGTCTTCGTGTGCTGGACCTCGATAATTGTACCTTCTTTTCTAGCGGCTGCTCGCCGGTGTTCCCATGCTTGACATACCTCTCACTTCGCCATGTCGGCATCACCGATGAGCTTCTCCATGGTATGATCTCTAATAGCCCAGGAATCGAGTGTATGATGCTTGACACAAATTTTGGCCACCGGCGTCTGTGCCTCTCCCTACCAAGGCTAAAATGTCTAGCCGTGTCCGTCCGGGTCTATAGGAGGGTGGAGGCGATTGTCGAGCTGGAAGATACCATCATATAGGACGCCACAAGCCTGGAACGGCTACTATTGCATGAGGTCAACTATGGTCCATCAGTGAGGATTACTAGAACGACAAAGCTCAAAATGTTGGGCTACCTTGGGACTGGCTTTCCCATTATTCAGCGGGTAAGTTTCTTGGAGTAGTTTCCAAGAGGAGTTAATGTCAATAGAAATCATCCTTCTCAATACTTGGTTTCTATATTAATCACCATACACGGATACACCGAATACTTTAAATGCAATGCACAAATGGGAGAGATCGGGTGTGGCAACTGAGCTGTAGAACACACGTTGTGGCAATGAGAGAGAATCACCATCCTCCCCCCCGCCTGTATAGAAATATAGGTTACTTCCGCATCAAAAATCAAAGGACAATAAAATGGTAACTAGGACATATTTTATACGATCTATCTTCACAAGTGCAGTCAGGTACTAGCGAGAAAATGTCAATATTTAGCACCCAATTCGACTGTCTCTCCAAATTTGGCACCCAATTCGACGCCTCTTCAAAAATTGGCACCCGGACTGCGAATTCTTTCAAAAAAAGGCACTCACCCCCATATTATATTGTTTCTCTCACTTCTGGCACTGTTTATTTAAGTGAAGGGACAAAATTGCCCCTGACCTTATTGATACAGGAGGAGGAGCCGGTCGGTTCAAAAAAAATTAAGAGGTCGTCGCTTCTTTTTTTGACGCCGCGACGGTCGGCTGGTCGCTCGAACCCTAGCCTCTAGAGTCCACCGCCGCCGCCTAGAAGAGTCCGCTGCCTGCAGAGTCCGCCGCCACCACCCAAAATTCCATCGTCTCCCCTCCGCCCCTCCAGACAGGGGCCCGCGGCCACCCACAGGCGCCCGCGGCTACGGCAGCCAGCCGCGGCCACGGCGGCTAGGGGCTGCCACGAGCACGATGATCCCCTTCGAGATCCCTCCTGGGTAAGACAACAACCCAATCCTCTCTTTGTGTTATACATTGCCTGTTTGAAATAGGAAGATGTGCAGCCGTGACTGAAGAGGAAGATTAGGATTCAACTAACTGATACATACACTTTGTATTTTTTGTTGGTACTCGGTAGGATCGATCCGGATGCAACATATAGATTGTGTGTTCAAATATCTCAGTTCTCAGCCAAGCTAGATGATGGAACCTGTGTTGCTGTGCCACGAAAATATGTTGAATGGACTGTTGACTGTCGGTATTGTAACTTGGAGATGATAGAGAAGGAACTAGCTGAAAGGGTTAAATGGGGAAGCTGTCAGCAGCTTAAAATTTGTGAATTTGACATGAGCAGTGGTGGAGAAAGGGAATTGGTGGATGATAATCCTTTGGCTGTTGCTTTCTTCGAAAGGAAGACTGAGCAGAAGCTAGTTTTGTATGTGGATGTTGAGGACAGACCTGTGGAATTGTGTTCTAAGTCATGTGTTTCAGAGGTAGTGATGAGCAGCAATGCAGTGACAGATGTTGGTAGTGGACAAGTTAATTCCAGCAATGAGGCTCCTGAAATTGATTGGAACAGACTTTGTGACGCCCCAGGTTTTCATTAGGGTTAATTAACGCTAATGACAAGTCAAGCACGTTGACTTTGGTCAAACCTCGGTCAACCTGGGTCATCACCTCGAAAACCTAGCCAACAATCACTAATAGTCAACCTTTGGTCAAAGCTTAGTCAAACCTTTGTCAAACCCTAGTCAAACCCCTACTCAAACCCTTTGACATCCATGGCCACTCTAGGACTTTTGCCGCGTTCTCCAGATTTCACCTAAACACTTCAAATTCTCCCAATATAAAAGTTGTCCAGTTTTTCGAGGGACACAACTTTGCTTTTGGGTGGCATTTCAAATTTGAGGTGGAAAATGGTGTACAAGCTTGGTCAACGCCAGTCAGCACTATTCACCGGCGCCGAGAAAATCTGCATCTTGGCGTGCAGTTCATGCAAAATCGGTTGAGAAAAACACCATAGAGCCTTTGTAGAAGTTGTAGAAGATGCACTTTAGTTTGAAAATGTGGAGAAAATCTTGGTCAAACCGAGCCACATCAAATTGTTTCTGCGCCAGGAACGCGCGCACGACGCCGTCGCGCCGCGCCACGTCGGTTCGCCGCCGTACCTCGCCGTACGCGCACGCCTGGCGTCCAGCGGTCCTTGCGCCGTGCCCATGGTTCCGGTGCGTGACGCAAAGTGGGTCCGTGGTCGGTGCCACGCGGCTTTTCCTCACACGCCGGTGCTCGCACCGCTATCCGCCATTGGCTGCCACGGTCCGCCGCACGTCGCCGCCCCCCTCGCCGTACCTACCCATGCCGACGTGTTGACGTGCTCGCGAACCGCCTCTCCAAGGCCGAGCAGTGGCTATAGAACCCGTGCCTCCCTTCCCCTCACGCGCCAGAGCGCCACCACCCCCGCCATTACCGCCACCTCGCCGAGCTCGCTTCTCCGCTTGCTCCCCGAGCAGCCTCCCACCTCTAAGCTCCTCTCTAGGACCCAGTTGAACCTCCACGCGCACGCATGGCCTAGCTCCGCCCCACGTTTCGCCGGCATCCGAGCCGTAGCGGCCCCCGCCGCCACTGCCTCGCCGCCGCAACCCGTCGGAGCCATCTCCGGCCGAACCAGCGACTCCAATCGACTTGTGGTGAGCTGAATCACACACCTGGTTTGCTTGTTTGCCTGCTCAAGCCCTCCCTCGCCGGCGGTGAACTCACCCCCGCCGCCGAGGGCACATTTGTGAAGGCCAAGATCTTGCAGGGTCCTCTGTGCAAACCCAAGGGCATATCTATGAGGTTCCAAAACTTCCAAGGGTACCTAGTGAAAGTAGATTCTTAAAGTTTTCACCCCTAGGTCCAGTGCCTTTGAAAAATCGTAGAAATTCACAGAAAAATCAGAAAATTGCAAACTCAATTTTGTTGGTTTCCTTGTGAGCTCATCTGCAACTTTTGTAAAGCACGACCATACTTTTGAGTGATAGTTTTTGCATGAAAAATTGACATCATTTTAACCTAGATCTGCTGTATTTCAAAATCTACATGTGATCTTGAGCTGCATTTTGGATATGTTGTAAGTAATGCCATATGTAAGCCCTACACCAAAAATTGCACAAAGTTGATCAGTAAATCTTTTAATATGATTTATTTTGTATTTATGATGAATCTGCCTAAATGATTTTTTTGTAGCCAAAAATAAATATATTTTTGTGCCCAACTTCTGGATATGATCTTAATATGCTTAAATGCACTTCTGGTGAATTAATCATGATTTTATAACTGCTACAAATATTTATTCTTGTTTTATGCTTAGTTTTAAAAGTAATTGCATATCTCAAGATCTCTAGTAGCCCTAGATGTATATGTTGGTTGCATAGCCTTGTTTTGATCCAGAGAATCAGTGAGAGAAAGTTTGGATCCAAAAGTGTTTTATTTATTTTTATATGCATTTATCTTGTTTTGGTAAATGAAAGTTGTTATTTTTGGTATAATTAATTTATAGCTTAATCAAGTGTGCTCGTGTGCTCAGTGGCTTCGATTAGAGATAAATAGCTCAAGAAATGTTACCACTGTATTTTATGAAATTATTTGATGAATAAAAACATTGGTAGCCAATGTAAGCTTAATATTAAAGTTAAATTGGAAAACCACCAACTACATACCTAATGACCATATGGTTGTGATGTGAAGAATGCTAACAAGCTTAAGACCACTCCCTTGCTATTTTTGTGAGTTTAAATAAATTTATTTATATAAATATGTACACAGTCACTATCAAAAAGGAATAATTAATAAAGCACCGCATATTGTTCCTTTATTGGAAGAGTATGCTGAATGTATTATTATCTAGGTGAATGTGGTCACCCATGCACCCCATGGTTGCCATGTGTTATTTTGTAATTAATTAAATCAAAATCGTCAATTAAATCTTGCATATGCATCTTCGTGTAGATCTTCCCGACAGTAGCTATACGCTCGTACCGGAAGGAGGAGACGGAGGAGCTGACGGGGACGTGCACTACGTCGCTGTAGAGCAAGACCTGGACCAAAGTCCAAAAGGGCCAAAGGACAACCTTGCCAATGAAGGCAAGCCCCGGTTTATCATTAACCCATGTTTTATTTAAATTTATGCAACTATACTTGCTTTGCTTGTGCATTTACGTTTCAGGAGTTGATATGAAACCCTAGTTGCATGATCCCTACGTGCCTATGTTCTTTTACTAGTATGCTAGGTCGTTAGATGCTATGCTCTAAGGACCCGGTAAAAGTCGAGTGATGTTCGTCACTCGCGAGAATAGGTTCTTATGTTGGAATCATAAGATCTTTATAAATGGATTGCTCATGTGGTAAGAGCATGGGATTTGGGCTCCGATCCAGTGGCTTCGTGGACTAAGCTTTTGAATGTACTAAGCACTTGTCGGGAATGGGACCGGTAAGCCTAGTACCTAAGTGAGGCGGCAAGGGATTTTCCATTACTAATCTTGAGCATTCACCTGCCCGGCTCATTACCGGGAGGGGGTACATGTGTGAGGCTGGATGTACTGAGTAGGGGGCATACCAGATAACCTTGTACCCGGGACTGTAATATCTATCCCGAACCGAAGATCGATGGGAACCGCCTGGTCGGTGTCAGCTCTGTTGGGGCGCCGCTCCGTGTGTTTAGGTTTACCTTGCAAGGTTTTAATCAATCGATTGTCGACCTCTCACCATTATCCGAGACTACTTAATCAACTGGCCATGATATCCCTTAATGATAGAACTATGTGAATTCTTCTGCGTGAATTAATTGTATTGTACAATTCTTGATTGCATTAGTTGCTTATTATAGTAATGGTAAACTCACTAGAATTTGAGCTAAAAAATTGAAAGTAAGGATCCATGGTTTTAGTTGCTTTTGGGCAAAACAAACCCACCGGCCAAAAGCCTTACATGTCTAGAGGTGACTTTTGACGGGTAAGTCTTGCTGAGTATTAGTATACTCAGCCTTGCTATAATTGTTGCTTTCAGGTGAAGTTGTTTGGCCTGGAGAGATTCCACCCGGTTGGGAGCTGGAATGGGTGGATGACGACGAGTGATGTCATCACGGATGGCCTCCTGTGATGTCTATCGTATCGTAGTTTAATTTTCGCTGTTTAAAACTCTGAACCTTTACTTATCATGTCATGAACCATGGTTTGTAATAATTAAACCCCTAAGGGTGAATTTGGATTTAATTTGTGTAATGCACTCTGGACTCTCCTTCGTGGGAGTTTTAATGTATACGTTTCGATCCTCTGTGTGTGATTCAAGTGATTTACCGGGCTATGACCCGGCAACACTCAACAGGAGGATTCTTTATTATCGGTTAATGACCAAATGGAGTGGTTTAGGTGATAGTACGGAATTATCTCGGATGGGGTTGTCACAGTCTTGAGATACTACCATTTACAGAAGATCAAATTGGTTCAGCTAGGCCAATAATGGATGAAGATGCTATGAATGAGTTTCTTGGGCTTAGAGAAGAGGATGAGAGGGCAGAAAAAGAAAAGCTAGCTGTAGAAAACGAGAATGAAGTTCCTGATGATATTGACCTAGAAGGTGCAGCATTGCCAGTTGATGATGTGATCCCTGGGGAGGATGCTATTGATTATGATAGGGATGACCCTCCAATGCATGTTGGTGCTATATACAAATCTATGAGAAAGTTTCGGGCAGCTGCGAAGCATCATGCCATAAAGAGACAATTTGAGATGGGGATAGAAAATTCTAATAAAAAAGATTTAAGAGGATATTGCAAAGCTGATGGCTGTCCATGGGCTATTGTTGCAAGGTTGATGGCTGATGGAAAGCAAGTCAGGGTACTGTTTTTTTTGCTAACCTTCTCTAGCTGACAATTTTTTCCTTTTTACAACCTAAGTGCATTTGTATGTCAGCAACTAATTTGTTTCCTTTTGGCAGGTTACTGTAAACAATTCTGATCATTTTTGTTTATCAACAGGGAGAGTTAGAGGAACCAAGATGGCATCTAATAATTGGGTAGCTGAGAAGGCAATTCCATATCTTATGAAAGATGCAAACATGGGTGCAAAGAAATTACAAAAGGAGTTAGAGGATAAGTATAATGTCAGGATAGGTACTCAACAGTGTGGCTTGGTAGACAGAAGGCAACAGAGGAATTGTATGGTACATGGGAGGAAAGTTTTGCATATTTGTACAACTTCAAGGTAGAGGTAGAGCAAAAAATGCCAGGAAGTGTTGTAGAGATAGATGTCAAAAAGGATGGAGATGATGTATATTTCCATAGATTTTTTTGTTGCTTCAAGCCTAGAATTGATGGATTCCTGAATGGTTGTAGGCCATTTTTGAGCATAGATTCTACTGCTCTAAATGGAAGGTGGAATGGCCACCTTCCCTCAGCTACTGCCATGGATGGGCACAATCGGATGTTTCCAGTTGCTTTTGGATATTTTGACAGTGAGACCACTGAAAATTGGAAGTGGTTTCTGGAGCAGTTGCAGAAGGCGGTTGGGAATCCACCACATCTAGCTATTAGTTCAGATGCTTGCAAGGGCTTAGCTGCAGCTGTGAGGGAGGTGTACCCTTGGGCAGAGCATAGAGAATGTTTTTTGCACTTGATGAGAAATTTTTCTAAGTTTCATGGTCCTGTGTATGAAAGAATGTGGCCAGCAGCAAGAACATACAAGCCTGAATATCATGAGTACTGCATGAACAAGATATATGCTGCAAGTAAGGCTGTTAAGGCTTATCTGGACAAAGATCACCATTTAATCTGGATGAGGAGCAAATTTTCAGAAGAGATCAAAGTTGATCATATCACAAACAATGTAGCAGAGGTTTGGAACAACTGGGTCAAAGAGATTAAGGATCTTCCTATAGCTGAGCTGGCAGACACCTTGAGGACCAAATTTATGGAACTCTTTGCAAAAAGGAGGAGAATTGGTGAGAAGTTTGATGGCCATGTAATGCTCCCCATTGTAGTCCGCCAACTCCAAACAATGAGTAGGCAATTGGGTCACCTCCAAGTGAAAGAAGGTGGAAGGAACGAAGCAGAAGTGTCAGAGATTACTAAGAATTATAAGCTCATAAGAGAAGTGGTCAATCTTCATAATCGTACTTGCACTTGCAGGGAGTGGCAAGTCTCAGGGAAACCATGTCCCCATGCTTTGGCACTCATAATAACAAACATAAATCCTAAGATGGAAGACTGCTTGGATCCTTACTTCTCAGTGAGGCTTTTTAGACTAACATATTTAGGTGTTATTAAACCCTTAACTGACAAGGCTCAGTGGGCACATGTGGACTTGGAGTTCAAGTTAAAGCCACCTTTGCAGAAGAGAGCAGTTGGCAGACAGAGGAAGAATAGGATTCCTAGCTGTGTTGAGCAAAAGGAAAACAAGGCTAAGGGCAAAGGCAAGTGGCAAGTCCAATGCAGGAACTATTTAGGCTTTGGTCACAGGACTACATCACCAAAATGCCCTCTCAATGGAGCAAAAAAGAGGTAATTCTGCTGTTTCATACTTCAATTTCAGACCTTGATTTCATACCTTAATTTCATACCTTGATTTTAGACCTTAATTTCAGACCTTAAGTTTAGACCTTATGTTGCATAATAATTTCAGACTTTAATTTCCACTAAAACAATGTTGTAGGAAGAGTCGTGCCAAGCCAGGAAGGAAACCTGGTCCAATAGTTGCTGAAGTAGGTCCAAGTACACCCAAAAGGCAGAAAATTGGAGTGACAGAAGCTGCCATGAACACTAGTCCTGCACTGAATACAAGAAGCCAACTGGTTTCTTTAAACAAAGAAGTTGGAGAGGGGACGAGCCAAGAGGTGAAAACCACAATGGAGGTCATCACTACTCCAAGAAAGAAAAAGATGGCTGTCAAGAAGAAGCTCACTCCAAGGAAGGCAAACAAATGATGCTGTCAGGAAGAAGCTCACTACTCCATGCTTTTGTATGATGCTGTCAGGAAACTGTGGACCTGTGTATTGTGTGTTTGCATTTCTGAACTAGCCTTGCATGGCTAAAATTATGTGTGTTGGATTGAACCTATGTTTGTGTGTTGGATTGAACCTATTTATGTGTGTTGTGTTGGATTGAACCTATTTATGTGTGTTGGATTGGGCCTAATTATCTGTGTGTTGGATTGATCCTAATGTTGTTATTTCATCTCTTGATATCATGCCGTGTTGTTTAATCTCTCATATATAGGGTACATGATGTCAAAATTTATATATGAAACGCATAAAAAACTAGCAACAGGGCAGGCGGAGGGCTAGGAACAGGGCGCATAAATAGATTTTTTTCTGGCCGGTGAGCTTTTTTTTTTGTCTCCTCCATGCTCCTGGTAATAATACATGGCCAGGGGTAATTTGGTCCCTCTACTAGAGTAAACAGTGCCAGAAGGGAGAGAAACAATATAATATGGGGTGAGTGCCTTTTTTTTGAAAGAATTTGCGGTCCGGGTGCCAATTTTTGAAGAGGCGTCAAATTGGGTGCCAAATCTGGAGAGGTACTCGAATTGGGTGCTAAATATTGAAATTTCTCGGTACTAGCCGGTAAAACATCTGAGACCGGATAGGGATAGCTGCTACCCTCACATCCCCGAGCTGCTTATCCCCCACCAGAGACCGCTCGATGCTTGCCAACGAAATTCGTCACCCATGGTGAGTTTTGTTTCAATCACTTGCACAGGAAACTTCTTTGATCTCCTGCGAATCAATTTTACTACCCATATAGACAAATCTGTGAAAGTGAAGGCAGGGATTTTATTTTTTCCTTCCGTCATGGAAGCAGCCGTTGCAATCTCCCTTCCATTGTTCACTTAATCTCATTGTTCTCGCTTCTCCTTTCATTCTATTCTCTTCCATTGATTTCTTGTCAGGCTTGCTGAGAGGTTTGGGGAGATCAATTGGCAGGAAGAATGCCCATGCTGCCGCCACTAGGCAAGGCCGGCAGACATGTGCGGCAGCAACGCCCGTGCAGACAAGCGCCGCGACACTGCAAATGTTGAGGAGGCAGGGTCGCGGCGCATGCGGGTCTGCGGGAGATGCACGACGCGGGAGAGGAGGTGAGCGGGAGCCGACGGCGCCACGGCGGTGAAGGTGGAGCACGGGATCTGGGGGAGAAGGGGCGAATCTAGCACCGGGTCGGGGGGTCTGGAGCCCCCCTACCGCCAGCGCTACCATGAGAGCCCCACCGAAGCCCCCCAAGACTAGAGGAGGAAGAAGATGTTGGAGAAGAGGTAATTAGAGGTCTAGAGGTGCAAGAATGGAACATCAGCCCCCCTATGCTCTAGTTCTAGCTTCGCCACTAGGGAGAAGGACTAGACGCCGGTGGTTTCTTCCCAACGGGGAAAATGCGACGTCCACGCGCCTAGTTCCTTGTGTGGACGCGGTTCCTTTGTGTACAAATCGTTTTTATGTTTTCTCTTCTCTCCCCTCTTTAACTCCTATGCCACATCAGCAACATATTTATGATATACCCTAATTAATATACATAGAAACCACCTTAATTGCATCATTGGGACTGCCCTTAAGGTAAGAAGATCAATGCGTATTTTTCCTATACTTAGTTATTTCTAAACGGTGCAGTTTGGTAAGAAATAGTATCATCACACTCTTCGTTTCATTCTTTACATGAATTAATGCAAGCAGCAGGCCATGGTTCCGGTCAGCTTGGGGAACCAGTTCTCCTATGTCACAATGTTAGCACTATAGATTCCTGAGCCGAAATTGAAGGTTGTTATTGGGTACTTAACATGTTTTCCATGCTTGGAGAAGCTAGATGTCAAGGTGTTGTTTGCGAATCCATTTTGCGATTCTGCTGTCAGGTTCTTGATTCACTTGTCTAATATGTTGTTGCTAATTTTAGAGAGGTCTTTTACAGCGCACAGTACGTGTACTACCAACTGAAAAAGGACTCGTATGTAATAAAAAAGGGTCTATTTGTAAGGATCGGACAGTTGAGATTAATTTTATACTACCGGTTTTTTTAGTGGTAGTACGGGTAGTATTCGTAGGTAGTACAGGTAGTATAGGGTATGATTGGAAATAAAAAGATGACATTGTTGTAATAAATGAAATCGTTGCATTTTTTTAATAATGCATCTTATCTTATGTCTTACTCCATTTCATTTCATTTCTCTCCAGTCTCCATACCTCACTTCATTCTCCACTCTCGTCTCGTGCGGCAGACGGCGGCGGCGGCGGCGGCGGCGGCGTCCCCATCGGCCGGCGGGGTTGGTCCGCGCGGCGCGCGCAGGTTATGAGGCGGTGGCGGTGGCTCGTGCTGGTGCAGCCGCATGGGGGCAGGACCTGGCAAGGTGAGTGGGTGCCGGCGTGCAGCCGCAGAGGGAAGACCGCGCCACCACCGCACGACCATCGATCCCTGCCTCGACCGTCGCCACACGAGAGCGTGTCCCAGAGAGCATCTCCTTGTGGCATCCGAACTCCCAAGCGCATCTTCCTGTGGCGCCCCGCACCAGGGCGCATCCCTGGCGCACGAGTGCGACGGATCGAAGGCTGTTGTTGGCCTGGATGATGTATTCCTACAAAGCGCTGAGGCTGTTGCTTGAAATTTGCTTGTCCACCGTAAATTGGTGATGGATAAAGACTTGGTACTGCAGTGCACTCGCTAAAATATACGGTGATTGATTGTAGCTTGAAATTTGCTTGTCCAGAGTCTTGGTACAGCACAGCAGAGCTCAGGTGTATCTAAAACATTCAACATGGCAGTATTCTTCATGGAGGCGCGGACGCGCGGTGCTTCTAGACTTTATGTTTAAGCTTTAATCAATAAATTTCAGGCAACCCAAGAGTTGCCGTTGATTTCCTCAAAATGGTATCACACCTAAGGTCAGCTTATGCTTGTTTAGGCTTTTACCTTCATTTATCTTCTTCACATATATATAGCAGAATCATTCACCACAAGCCATGATTCTTTGTTATCTAAATTTACTAGAAAAATACTTGCTGTGATTATGCAATGCATCTTCACGAATTATCAAGTGGTAGGTTTTCTATCAAAAGTCTCCGATCCCAACAAATTCTGCACAATACTGCATCGTACATTTTAATATTATTCGATGTTGGACTCAAATGACCATTGCTTACAGAACAAGCATTGCAAAAAATAAGCAGGTAGCAACGCTAGCTTGGGTCGAAGGACATCTGCTAGTGCTAGGCAGCGGCAGCTGTGAAATTTGCCACCCTCCAACTGCCTCGCCGCCGCTACTCCGGGCGCCAGAGCATAGCAATACTGCTGCAGAGATTCAGGCGCCCTGACTGAGATGTCGGCCGTACGCGCATGAAGCAGCAAATGGCTAGGCAGGCTGGGGACAAGCACCCTGGGCCGGCAGCCGGGCAAGGCCAGCGGCACCACGTGCTCGTGGCGGCGGTGGCCGGCCAAGGGAGGGACGGGACGACCGGACGAGGTGCCCTGGGGTGAGCGGAGTGGGCACGGTCAACAGCGATGGAGCGTGGCTGCGGCGAGGAGGATGCGCTCCTTGGAATTGCGAGGATGCAGAGGAGTAGGGATCCGCGGCGGAGGATGCTGCGGCGCCAATGTCCTGGAATGCGGCGGCGGACTGGGACTGGGAACGGCGGAGGAGACGGAGGCGGACTAGGAACGGTGACATAAGCGCTGGGATCCGCGGCGTGCGGAAAAGAAGGTGCGGGGACTAGGGTGGAGAGGAAACGATCCAAATAATATAATCTTGGTAATTTACAACTTTACCCATATAAAAAAACCGATTATACTACCGTACTACCATATTGTAGTATTGTGTACCGTAAAAGACCTCAATTTTAGATCCTCTTTCGTCCTTGGACGAGTTTCAAGTGTGCTCTGCGCTGGAACCCATCTGTTCCTATCGTGTGCCTGGACCGAAGTCTGAAGACCATCGTGCTGCAATCATATGCTGGGCTGAGAACACATGTTGAATTTGCCAAGTTTTATATAAAGAGAGCAAGGGTCCTGGAGGTCATGAAATTCTTCTGCTTCGGATATTACGATTTACACGTCAATATGGCTTCAGAAACAGTATGCGCAGCTCAATATAAAGAACAGAGTTTCATGGCATGCCAAATTTCTTTTTGTGCGCCCGTGTGACTGGCCCTCAAGGTTTTGGATGGATGACTGCTTCTCAAGTGAAGATCCCTTCGAAGAAACTGTTGGCTGGTGATTGTTTCTTTATCACCGTGGCCCTGCTAGGGATAGCTTCCACAAGGAGCGACCTTTTGAGAAACAAGCTGCCATGAAAATTTGCTGCCCACAGAATATGCTGGCAGGATAATCTGCTTAGTTTGGCAAGGAGATTGTTCGTGTTGAGTATTACAAATAATTATAGTCCTTGTAACTTGTTTGCTTGCTTGCTGAATAAGTACACTAGTAATTTGCGCGTGCCCATTTGCGCTGCTGAATCTATAAGTGAATGAGATATAGATGCATATATAATGTACAACATATGCAGATGACCATCATATTCATATGGAAGCAGATACATAGTGATATAGATATAGATGGAGAGGATTCGAATTATGTTATTGCCATGTAGTCATAGCATATCATAGTACAGGCTTGATAGGTATACATAAAGTTCAAAAGTACCAAGTTGATGATAGATGTACCAGAATGGTGGTGAGTATTTACAATGCAGCATGAGCTGCTTTAAACAGCATTGAAGCAGCAGTGGCAAAGGAAGAAGAATAAGCAGGACGTACAATTGATTAGCATGAGCAATCTGAAGCCATGCTAGATTGAAATAAGAGCGTAACTTTAAGGAATATTTTGTCCCTATGCAATAGCATTAATGTTTTCATGCCTGTGATTCACAGTTTGAAGCTGTACTCTGTATGTTATATCATTTACAATTATCTCTATAATCATAGCTAGACACGGGGTCGACAAAAAACAAATGGTGAAGACAAAGAGTGTGAGATGTGATTCTAATAATCTATCTTAAGAGTAGAATATATTAAATAAGGTATATATAAATGTAAAAAATAATAAAAATTTATTGGAGTTGAAACAAAATGTAAATTCTTCATGCCAAGCAATATTATCTATTTAATTTTAACTGTGGTAAGGTTGAAACTAAATCTAAGATCTTGATACCAAGCAATAATATTTAATTATTAGTTTTAACCATGGCAACGCACGAACATTGTGCTAGTAATAATCAAATGTAGAGCGTCAAATTTGCAAACTAAGTAGTAGTTTATACTCCCTGCGTTTTGGTAAATGAAGGCATTTTGAACAAGATTTGAGTCGAACATTGGGGTTATAAATCATGAATAACTTTTAAGTCATTGAGTATGAAAATGTGAAAATCATATCAATAGATTTGTCTTGAAAAATATTTTCATAAAAATATTCACATATAACTTTTTAATAAATATTTTTATAGAAAAGAGAAGCCAAAGTTGTGCGAGATCGTGTCGCTGTCTTAAACGACTTCAAATACCAAACCAGAGGGAGTACTTTTATGTCTATTCAGAGATTATTCATTGCCATGTTTAGTTCGCAAACTCTCCAACATCAATCTAAGAGTATTAAATATGGATTAATAACAAAACTCATTTCACAATTCTCTTAATTTTTCGAGATGAATCTAACAAACCTAATTATGCTATGATTAGTCAACGTCGTGCTAGAGTAAACCATCTCTAATAATGAATTAATTAGTCTTATTAATGAATTTGTATCGTGATTTCCCGTCCATCTGTAATTAATTTTGTAATTACCTACGTTTAATACTCCTAAAGGTCTTGAAAGGGGACCTCAAATATTTCTTTAAAATTTTCTATCGACCAACAACTCTATATAATACTCATTATAAGGTATTTGTGACGATTCCGTTGATCATAAATGGACCCATCATAAAATACGGTGATGCTGCATTTTACCTCCACGACAGGTAGGGGTGGTCGTTCGGTCTATTCGCTCATTTCGGTTCAGTCTATTCGGTATTTAGGAATTTCGGGTTTTCAAAAAGTGAGAACCAAAGTTTTTTAAAAAAATAATAAGAACCGAACCCGAATAGACCGATTGTTTCGGTTCGGTCTATTCGGTCCACCGAATTACACGAATTTTCATAGGTATGCTTGTCACATCTCAAAACTCTACGGTAGAAATTCAAATTCCGAGCTCATTTCAAGTCTATGAATTTAAGGAATACTCGACTAAAACAAGTAACTAACAAGTTCATGCAAAAATTCAAAAAATAGTTTAAAACACATAGTTGCAACATCATAGTTTGAATCAAAATACGCAATTATATTGAATTTCGGGTTATTCGGTCTATTCGGGTTACCACAAGAACTGAAACCGAACCCGAACTCCGAATTATAAATTTATATGGACCGAACATAAATCTCGAAACCCGAATAGACTGACAATTCGGGTTATTTGGGTTCGGTTCGGTTCGGTTTGGTTTTCAGGTTTCGGGTTCAAAGTGCCCACCCCTAACGCCAGGTACCACCCATAACAAGGGGAACGTGCGTTTGCGGGGATATTTAACGTTTTCCCATCATAACGGGTGGCGCCTCTCCATATAACGTCATACCAGACGACGATACATTTTTAGCACGCACCAAAGAAACAAGATAAAAAAATATACCACATTTGCATACGTGGCACGTCAGCTCTCATTTTAGAGTGCATCAAGTCAGCAAGCACATGTAAAATGTCCCTTTTGCCCCTTGCCCTCTTCCTTCTCTTTCTAGCCGTGCTTTCTTCTCTGCTCTTTTCGGCCATCTCTGTCGTGCGCCTCCGTCGCCCTTGTTGCTCCTCTGTCGGCTTGCCGTTCTCCTCTCCTCTTCCCGTGCTCCTCCACCGCCACCACCGCCCGTGTGCCCGTGGTGGGCGGCACCTGAGAAATCCCCGTTTGCTTCCCTGGACTCCGGTGGTGCGCGGCAAGCCCGACCGCCTTGCCGGCCGGACGGACACGGCGCTGCGGGGCGGCCTCCAGCAGAGATAAGGAGTAGCGCGGGGGCCGAGGAGCACACCATGGGCGGCGGAGGTGTGGAGGAGCGCGACGCCGTCGATCTCGCCCGCCGGACGCCGGCGCCGCCGGCCAATCTCGCCCGACGCATGTTCCCTCCCTCCGTCTCGCCCGCCGTCGATCTCAGCTGCCGGACACCGGCGTCGCCGTCTGGTGCGTGCTCCCTCTCTCCTTCCCGCCCGTGCCACCACGCCACCGCCTGTGGTGCCATTCTCTGCGGTGGTGATGTGACGGGGAGAAGCGGCGACGGCGGTCAGGGGTTTGGGGTGGGTGGAGCTTGCACCCCACCAGCCATGGGCGGGCCCCCGTGGAGCTCGCCCCTCACCGGCCATGGGCGCGAGGCCGCGGCGGCGTCCAGGCACCCTGCGCATCGGAGAAGAAGAAAGAGACGGAGCCCACAGGGTAGGGGCATGGGAGGTCATTTGGCACTTTCACAGGGACGGATCAACGTGGACTGGCGTGTCTAATTTACGGGCGACCGCACCGGGCCTTTCCTCCGGTCGATCCCGACAGCGACAGTTGTCCCACGTGCGAGGCGTCTCAGACTCTTCCGTTCTCATCTTTGCTCGAAAAAACATTCGTAAAAACAAAAAGAAAATATATACGAAGGAAAAAATATATGCAAAACTTTTATTCAAAATATTCACATATAAAAAGTTTGTCATCAAAACTTTTGTGCAAAAAGTTAAGAACAGAAAATTTGAAACAAAACTAAGGGAAAAATTTTGGACAACAAATATTTGGGAAAAAAACTTTTGCAGAAACTTTATGGAAGATTTGAAAAATAAAAATTTGTGAGAAAATTTTAGAAACAAAAGATTTTGTGAAAAAATGCAGAAGAAACTTTTAATAAAAAACAAAAAAGGAAAAGAAAAATCACCCCGCGCCAGCACGGTGTGCGGGGAGGTCGCCATCGGAGGCCTGCTCGCGGGCGCTCCTGGCGGAAGAGGTCGCCGGTGGCCTGGCGCTGCCGCTCGCCCAGGCCAGCGCGCCGCCGCTCCCGCCGCTGGGCTGTAGCTCGCCCCGGCCAGCGCGCCGCCGCTCCTGGCGACGAGCTGCAGCTCACCCCAGCGTGCGTGCTACTGCTCCCGGCGGGGGCCCGTACTGTGCGCCTGCGAGCTCCTAGGCGCTCCGGCCTGCAAGGTAGCCGGGGTGCTGCCCTGCCGGGGGAATCGGTCGGGACTCGGGAGAGGAAGAAAGAGAAGGAGTGGATGAGCGCGGACGGGATAAGCATGGATGGACCGACAGAGTAATTACACATGTGATGAGTGCAGTTGATTGACCGTCAGTCGCTAGACGTCCGGGCGACTTGAAACTCAACATTGCGGCTGGCATGTCACGTGAACAATTGTGTAACTTGTTTTTTCGTTGCGTGTAAAATTGTAGTGACATCGGTACATTAAACATCCCGTGTGTGTGCGCGCATCCATCATCAAGACCAGAGAACAAGCTTCTCGAACGCGTGCCCTAGCGGGACTCACCCCACGCCGCCGGCCTATTTCTCCAGCCAAGGCACCTCACCTCGCCCACATCACAACGTAGCACCCCCAAATCGCGTGGCTGAGTCCAGATTTCAGCTGCTTCCGGCAATCCCGCCGCCGCCCAGCCCGACGCCTACACCGTACCGCCAGTCCGCCAGCCGCCGCACGCGGGGGAGCGATGCCGAAGAAGATGGGCGTGAATTCCAAGGCGGAGGCGGCCCGCGAGCGGCGATCCGCCGCGGAGACCGACCGCCGGAAAAGCCAGGAGCGCGCTAAGGAGGAGCAGTACTGGGCCGAGGCCGAGGGCCCCAAGTCCCGCGCCGCGCGCCGCAAAGAAGAGGAGGCCGAGAAGCGCGCCGAGGCCGCGGCCCGCAAGGCCGAGAACCGCCGCCTCGCCGAGGCCGAGGCTGCCGCCGTCGCCGCGTCCGCGTCGGCTCCGTCCAAGGCCGCCGCGCGCAAGGCGTCCCGCGTCGCCGCCCCGCCGCCCAAGGTCACCGAGGCCGAGCTCGCGCGCCTCCGCGAGGAGGAGAGGCTCCGCCTCCAGCGCGAGGCCGAGGCGGCAAAGAAGCGGGCCGCCCGGATGGCCGAGGAGGAGGAGTACGAGCGCGTCGTCCTCGTCGCCAACACCAACAGGGACGACTCCCTCATCGAGGCCAGGTCGGTCGAGGAGGCCATCGCGCGGATGTCGGTCGTCGACCAGCAGGCAGCACTGCCCGCTGACAAGCATCCTGAGCGGCGCCTCAAATCGTCCTTCAAGGTAATAATAGTTTGACCAAAGTTTGTGTTCCCCCTTTTACATTTCTAGATATGTTGGAAAAATCAATCTGTTGTCTAACTCTACCATTGAATCATTGAATGGTCATTAGGTTATACATTAGTGTTTGCTGAGGCTGCGCAATTGTAAAAAAGCAAAACGATTTAGTAATTTACAAGTTTTTCCTGTGATATATGGTTTATCATCATTAATGGATACCATTAAATTTGTTTTTTTCCTATAGTAGGATGGCGGATGGGTCGATACTTGATTGATTAGGTGTAATAGCCTTTTTTGTAGACACTATCTTCATGGTTGAAATGTGATATCGAAATGTACATTGTTTCCTGATCTAGATTGTTCCTACTTGTGGTTGTCCTCGGTAATATGCATATGCATAATGCCTTTTGGGTTTGATCCTTGTTTCGTTATGGTATAAAAAACTGAGAATTGGAAAGTACAGTAGTAGCTGATCAGTGACACATTTAGGCTTAATATGGCATTTCAGTTGATTTTGTTTAAAACTAGGAAGTAACATGACATGTATAAGAGAAGTAAAATTATCTCAGTTTTCAAATATCACAATCTTTACCTTCTACGTTCACTACTTGAACTTGGAATACAGTGTGTGTAATTTGACAGGTACATACATATTTAGTTACTGGACTTACGATAAGGCAGTGTATTCTGTTCTGATTGGTGTGTATTTCAGTTGATTTTGTTTAAACCGGAAGTAACATGACATGTATAAGAGAAGTAAAATTATCTCAGTTTTCAAATATCACAATCTTTGTTTATCTTCTACTTTCACTACTTGAACTTGGAATACCACTTGGAATACAATGTGTGTAACTGACAGGTACATACATATTTAGTTACTTGACTTGCGATAAGGCAGTGCATTCTGTTCTGATTGGTTATATTTACATACCCAACCCTTGGTCCAATTATCTTCATCAACATCGCTAGGCATTTAATTCAACAACTGTTTGTTAACGTTTGGTGCTGAAATGTATTTGAAACAATATTTGTGACAGGCATTTGAAGAGGCAGAACTCCCTAAGCTTAAGGAAGAAAAGCCAGGCCTGACGCTGAATCAGTACAAGGACATGATATGGAAACTATGGAAGAAGTCTCCAGACAATCCTCTTAACCAGGTTTGCTTACATAAGATATTTACCACAACTTCCATCTGCATGTTTGTAACCATGTCATATGACTTTTTTAGTTATCTGATTTATGTGAACCAGGTTTGCTTACATAAGATATTTACCACAACTTCCATCTTCATGCTTGTAACCATGTCATATGACTTTTTTAGTTATCTGATTTATGTGAACCTGCCATTGTCAGCATGAGGACATTTAAATTGAATCGTTGACCTGAATCTTATCTGCAAGCACTTTTCTGTTGGTTTGTATGGACACTTCTAAAAAGAGTGGAAGCAAACTTAAATATAAGCTGCTCCCTCCGTCCCAAATTGTAGGTCGTTTTGACTTTTCTAGGTTCATAATTTTTGCTATGTATATGTAGCCACAATGTAAATATAGTGCACAGAAAAGTTAAAATGGCCTACAGTTTGGGGTGGATGGAGTACTCATGAGGGCATATACATACAGTGATAACTAAAACAAGTGATAACTTTGTTTCTTGTTGGACTTTGGAGCAGAAATGGATATGCGTATTATATTATGTGTTTAGAATCATGTAGTTCTGAGTTCTAATGCTGAAACAAATATTTATGTGCAGGCTGCTGAGTGATGTTGCATTCCTACACCACCTGAGTAATTTGAGGCAAGTCTTCAATGTTTGTGACTTATGTGGGCTCACTGTACTGCTGTAAAGTTTCATCAACCATAGCGGATTGGAGACCAATCCCCAAGCAGGACTGGATGAGCAGCAGAGCTTGAGCCGGGCAGATATGTTCGGTTTCTCGACTAATAATCACCAAACTGCAGTGATGTATATTGATTTAAGATTTTGTTCTGTTTCCTTTTTGTACTTAACATGATTGGGGCATGCTGGTACGGAGGTACCCGTGTAATATTACTTTTAAATTTTGAACAAACTGGTGCATGAGCTTACAGTGTCACAACAACTCTGGTCCGATTAGAAGGCACTCACGTGCTCCCATGCTCCCATGATCAATAATTTACTAAAAGGTGCATGAAAAAAATCAACCAAAAATATGTTCAGGAAAAGTTTTCAGATTCAACAAGAACTTGTGCATAGAGAAACAGAACATATAAATCTCGATGTGAATAGACGTAGGTTTGCTGCAATGGTTGGTTCACTCGTCGGGTCCTGCTGCTGGCTGGTGGATGAGAAGATTACTGAGATGGCTTTGATCTGGGCTCTGGCGGAGATGGCTTTGATCTGGGCTCTGGCCTTGAGCGAAAGGGGGGGTGTTGCTGTGAAAAAAATAAGATGAACAGGATCTGTCTGATCTGCGTCTGTCTAGGAGGACAATTTGATCACTATAGATGCAAGGAAAAAGAAGAGAAGAAAAGGGAAAATATTCGGTAGATAAGGGAAATGAGGAAACAGGGAGAGAAGCACCAGGAATAAACAATTCGGTGCATATTTTGAAAGGCACGCAAATTGAATGTTAATTTCACGACATATCAAGACAAGAACAGCCTCCAGAAAATAATAATAAAAAAACTTTTCCACCCGACAAGGATGCTGCAGCACCGCAAGCAGCATAGCACACTTCTGTTATAAAAAAGTAGAGTAGGAGGCCAAACATAATAAGATGGCTAAAAGCAGTGTACACTTCGTTCTCTCGAATCACTAGAACCACAAATGGCATGCGATAAATCATAATACACCACCATGAAGACCTGGATTATTGAAGAACTCAAAAGCAAGTGAGACCATATCACTTTGAAGTTGATCATCCAAGTGACATCCGACAGAACACTTTGATATAACACAGGCGATTGAGGACGTCATTTCAGACTACCGTGCTCCTTTCTGGACTGTAATTGTTACTGCAGTTGTTTTTCTTCTTTTCATAGTCCAATTCGAGCATAACCTGATAAACAGCCTAGGATTGTAAATAACTCATTGCTTTTCTACTATAATGATAAGGCAGAGAACCTGCCGTAATTGTTCAGAAAAAGTGAGGCAATCACACAATGTTCCCTCACTATTTTCAGGCATTAAGGATCAATGAACGTTAGCATCCTTAGCATCCTTCGTCTATCACCTGTAAAAACATCCAGTGAAAACAGTGTAAACACTTGATGGATCAGCAGTACATATGACAGCAGAGTACAACACTACTCATAACTTGACTAGATTATGAATGCCGCAATATTTATGCTTATCTTAGTTTTTTCACATTCCCTATTACAACATCCCCAACTAAACAACCCAAGGGTCCAAGGCTCGCAAATCTTCCTCCATGAAAGCAATGATGATACTGATTTTGTTACTTCTCTTTTCTAATACAAAATTAATCTTCCATCCAGTCGCAAGATCATTGAAAAAGGAAAAATAAACTACCATGCTTGTTTTTTTTTACATTCCCTAACCCCTAGTGCAGCAACCCCAACTAAACTACCCAAGGATACAAGGCTCGCAGATCTTCCTCCATGAAAGTGAGTCATATCTTCCATCCAGTTATAACTTATAAGACTACCAAAAGGAAAAAAATATATTACTATCTGATCGCTAACAATGGACATTTTTGTTAGAATGCTAGAAATGAACCAGTTAATTTAGCCATCAACAACAGAGCCAGCAACCAATGTTTAACCAAAGCAAGTGTCACGGATAATTAATTAAAGGATCCGCCTGCTTGGTTGATTGTAACCTCCAAATTCCCCACCTTAATCCTCATTTGCCAGTTCAAATCAAGGTAATGGGAGATCTCAGTTACCTGAGAACTAGCGATTCTGTTAATTAAAATCCAAACAGATGTCACAAGAATCTATCAATATAAACAGAAAATGCAATAGCAGATTGAAAAAAGCTGAATGTAAATCATATCAATTTAATTGTTCTGATTAACTACTACTGTATACCTAGAAAGGGATAGATTGATGTCACAGAACATTGCATTTCCTTGTTTCCCAAAAAAAAAAAAGAACATTGCATTTCCTTTAGGGACAGATGTTCTAAAATAATTGCATACCTGTGTCCAGCTTAATATACTTGGCAATGCTACTAGGGCAATACATGGCAGGTGCACAGGGTTGCCTTTCATTGTCAAACTCTGCTGTGCCTAGCAGTGTATTGTTCCTGGTGTCAAGAGCGAGAAGCCATACCTCACTGTGCTCGTATTTTTTCCTAGCCATCAGGTAAACAACACCTTTATGAGCTGCAGCAGAGATGTCTGGAGAAGGGTGGGACACCAAGAGGTTGTGCAAGGCTCGGCCTGGTGCTGAGCCAAGCAGCCCAAGTTGCAGCAACTCAGACTTGATCCCAGCGTGAAGGGTGGGACACCAAGAGGTTGTGCAAGGCTCGGCCTGGTGCTGAGCCAAGCAGCCCAAGTTGCAGCAACTCAGACTTGATCCCGGCGTCGATTGTCATGTCAGAAGCTTGGACCCTGCGGTCCAAGTGCCAATCCTTCCAGGAGCTCGTCATCGCAGTGTTGGTATATGTGACGATCGTCCAGTCATGCATCTGGTAGTTGAGAGACCCTGTTTCATCATCATAGAAATTGTTCCCAGGGACCAAAGTGGCATTAGCTTCCAAATGAACAAGCTTCAGGCAGTCGGGGTTGTCACCACCTCCCTTGACGAAGGCAATGCCCCGAATAGGGATTGGACTGCCTAGTTCTGTTCCCTTGCCACCATTGCAGCTCACAAAGTCGAACGGCACCGGCACCGGCACACAACGGAGCGTGGGCTCCTCACAGAGCACATCACAGATAAGGATGCCGTGCCAGAGATCGACCCAGCCCATAGTGCCGGCTTCCCCACCTATAGAGATCACGGTGCTTGTTTCGTGGTAGAGGAGCCGACCGCACTTCTTGGGGATCAGCAGCGGGAGCCTGCGCAGTGGCTCCGTTACCGACACCTTCCGACAGATCCATTCCAAGGGTTTCTCAGAATGCAAGATGTAGAGGTCGTAGACTGGCGTGGAAGTGGCGAGCAACGCGGCGACAGTGTAGCTATCGCCGCGGCTAAGGAGACCGACGTCGTCGTCGTGGAAGAAAGGATGCGGGCGCTCTAGCCGACGAAGGGACGGCAGTCTTTGGGTGCTGGCCCGGTAGACAAAATAGTCGCAGTCCTCCGGCGACGAGGAGATGCATTCCGGTGAACAATCGACGGCGACACGGAGGAGAAAGAGATCTTCCACCACGCGGATGACGCGGGGGGGAACGGTGAGGCCTAGCTCTGGGCAGTGCACGTAGAGATTTGAGGGGAGCGGCGGCTGCGCGGGGCACAAGGATACCTCGATCTTCTCATGGTTACGGGTGGTAGTGCTGGCGGTGCTGCCGTTCCTACGCTGGCCGAGATAGGCGTTGACGTTGAGGAGGACACAATCGAGCTGAGCGGAGGAAGTAGACATGGCCGGAAAAAAGATGGGATGCGTCGGCGTCGGCAGCGGCTGAATCAGAACACGGGAATTTTTTTTATATTTTTTTTCTCTATTTTGCAAAAATAAATGGTCCGCCAGAAATTTTGCAAAACTATACATCTGCCGCCGTGGCCCACGGCCAGACGTGGACCCGTAGCGTGCGACAGACATACCGCCGTACCCCACGACGGTAGGGACATACCGCCGTGGGCTACGGCGGCAGGTCCTAGCGCCGTGGGCCACGGCGGCAGCAGGCCTGCTACCGCCGTGCCCCACGGCGCTAGGACCTGCTGCCTATATAAGGCCGAAATTCAGCCGAAAATGTCATAATAATTCGAAAAAAAAGAAAGAGAGGGGGAAGAGGAGAAGGGAGTGAGGAGAAGGTGGTGAAGGTACGAAGCTCTACCGGTTTTTCGTCTCGTTAGAGGTAATACTCTGGTACTTAATAGTTTGAACTGTGATAATAGTAAAAATATAGTTTTAGTGTAGATCTACTTAGTAAAAATATAGTTTTAGTGTAGACCTGCATAGTAAAAATATAGTTTTAGTGTAGATGGATCAGTAAAATTATAGTTTTAGTGTAGCTCTGAGTAGATATATTTTGTAGTTGCAGATCCACTTGTTAATAGCGTTTTTTTTTCATGCTGTCAGACATGTCGGATGCAGTCAGTGTCAAGTTGTATTTCGGTAATGGGCAGATTAGATATGGTGAACATGGAGTTGACTTGCCAGAATTTAATTCGGTTGACCATGTGATTAGAAGAGCAGCCGAAAGAACTTGGGGTCCATTACCAACTTTTTTTATAGGGCATTCCATGTAGATGCAGAGCAACATGACTTTTCCATTATGGCTCTAATCAACAGGAGTGAGTCAGTATATTGGGAGCTTATGCCACTTCAAGGCACTGAACATTAGAGGAGTTATATCAAAACAGCATGTGAAATTGGTTTGCCTGTGATGTTGTTTATCCAAGTTATTCATAAGGCTGGGTCTAGTAGTCAAGTGCATGAGGAGGGTAGTGCTGTTCACCAGGGTGAGGCTGAAGTACAAGAAGGATATGGTCCTACAACTGAGCCACAAGAAGGAGATGGTGCTGCCACTGAGGCAGAAGAAGGAGATGGTGATACACCCTTTGAGGCCCGTGGTGAAATTGACGAGGGGGAAGTTAATGAAGAAATACTCAGGCAGTACGAAATGGAGGCCGATGAGGATGAACGTGGGTTGGAAGAGGACTCCTCAGATGATGAGGATGACCCGTTAGTTCCAAGGGACTGGGACAGTTACAATTTCTCACAGCTATCTGTCAATCCTGGTGAGAATGTGTCCTGGGAGTATAGAGACAATCAGGTTTCTGTTGGCGCCATGTATAAGAGTGCAGTAGAGGTGAAGGATGCAGTGAAGAGGTGGGTCACCCTTACTCTGCAGAGAGAGTTCAGGGTAGTGAAGAGTTCTTCACACATATATGATGTACAATGTGTGAACCCCAACTGTCCTTTTCGAGTGTATGCTTCCAAGGGCAAGTGTAAAAATTACTGGGAGATCAGATCTGTTGTGGATCACACTTGTGTACTTGAGCAGCTAGATGCAAGCCATCGTAATTTGTCGGCCGGTTTTGTGGCCAGCCAGATGTTTGCTAAGATTGTGGAAAATCCTGCTTATGAGCCCAAGTCCATTATCTTGGCAATTGAGGAGAAATTTAGGTACCTGATAAGTTATGGTAAGACATACATGGTGAAGAAGAAGGTATTAGAGATGAGGTGGGGTACTTACGAAGCATCCTACGACAATCTGCCTCGATTGCTGAACACAATTGCCACGCTCAATCCTGGTAGTTATTATGATATGAAGACTTATAATCTTGTATCAAGGCCAAGGAAGCAAGTCTTGCAGCGGGAATTCTTAGCATTGGGTCCAACTATTGCTGTCTTCAAAAAGTGTCGACCAGTCATTTGCATAGATGGCACATTCCTAACAGGAAAATACAAGGACACAATCCTTACAGCTGTCGCTGCAGATGGCAACAATATGTTGTTGCCATTGGCAATTGCTTTTGCAGAGGGAGAGTGAAGCGTCCCCTCATCAGAGGTGACTAAATGTGAAACAAATACCAGTCCCAGGAGGCTGGTAACACATTTATTACATCAGATGGTTCATTACCGTACAACACGTCGAGACTGTGGGCATGGGAGCGCCACTGCCACGAGAAGCAACATAAGAATTACAGACCAAACTACGATAGCAAAAGCATCTAAGATATCTTCAGAGTCTTGCGCCATGGAAGCTTCCTGTGGAGACCCTGAATCCACAGGCACAGGTTGGGTGCAGGACAGCAACCTACTCGACGTCTTCGGGGACGAAGTCGGGATCCTCCTCTGAAAAACAGTTAATTAAGCGAGGGTGAGTACATACGTACTCAACAAGTTCAACCCCACCCACGGAGGGGCTAAAAGCAGATCATGCACAGGATATATCAAGGATCAGGATAAAGTTTATTTTGCAAACACATTTACTCATGTAAGGGTTTGTTTTCGAAAAGGTTTTCGCAAATAGTTTTTATAACCCAAGTAACTCAGTTGTTTTGAGAAGACCAGTTGAGGACTACCGGACTCCCCGTCCGCAGTAGCCCAGGCACACAGCCTCACTTTTAAAGAAATCAACTCATGCCATGAAAATCATCCCAAACCCAAACACTAGTTTTGTGACCACACCGTGACTCGTCCAATACCGTGGACACGGCTATTCGAATAGGTTTTACACTCTGCAGAGGTTGTACATCTTTACCCACAAGTAGGGTACCGCCACACGAACACCTTAGTGCCGCGCGCGGATCCTATCAAAGCCAATTACCCACCTTAGCTAACCCTACTAGCCACCACGGAAGCAACCAAGGGGTTATATAACCAGGGCGTACCTCACACAGATCGTACCCCTACTCCTTGATCTCCCGCTGCTCACCCGCACTCCTGATGGTAAGTAGATTAACTAGTGGGATTTATGCTAAGCCGTTGCCACATACAACGGTCGAGTGGTAGTACGATAATTAGGTCAGGTGAGATGTCACGCAACCCGGTCCTTAACGACAAGATGGACATCTCCCAACACGCTCAACCACAAAGGTACGAGCTCACCCATACTCCTGACACACACGTCCATCCCGTCTACCCAGTTCTTTACTCACTTTCCAAAATATCCCATTCCCATTTTTAAAGCACTCACTCATTTTAAAGAAATCATTTAGGGTAATCAAAGATCAATCATAGCAATCAAGGGTGGCTATCCTACCGGGTTTTAACAGTAAAACAATATGCAGTTTATAAAACGGGTCATAGGGTTGTATTTATAAAACTGGGATCAAAGCATGCATCAAAGGATGAGATTGAACTTGCCGTCTTCGAAGTCCTCGGGGAGTTCCTGCTCGCGGTTCGGGACCTCGGTCTCCTGCTCGTAGTACTCGGCTCCAAGCTTCGGCTCGCGGTACTCCTCCTCGTTCACTCCGTCGGCTATCGCGCACACAAATCAACACACAATCAATACATGCACACAAGATTTACCGGCTGAGCTCGAGGAAGAAAAATAAATAGAAAATGAGGGAATAAATATTATTTATGGATAGATGGCTCGGCGGAAAAAAAATGAAAAGGTCAGGGCAAGAGCTGGGATGGATCGGGCGAGAGTATGCACATGAAATGACGTGTTAAAGACGTCATTAGGATTAATTTAGAGGGATTAAGGACTTAGTTGTAATTAGGTTTAAAAGAAAAGGGGCCTAATTGTAATACATCTATAAGGTGAGGTTTAAATAAAATAGCCTAAGGGTCTATTTGTAATTGATTTTGGAGTAGTAGAAGCTGGTTTGTAATTTAGTTCATTGGCTAGGGTCTATTTGAAAGAAGAAAGAGAGAGAGGGAATAGAGAAGGGGGGCTCGGGTGATAAGGGAAAGAGGCAGGGGGCTCTGGGCAAAATTTGCCCTTTCTTCTCCCCGAGTCAGAGCAGAGGAGGGGGCTGACCGGGCGGCCACTCCGGCCGGCGGCGGCGATTGCCGGCGGCCTGAGGCACGGCGGCGACCGGGGGATGGGGAAAAACGGAGAGGGGGATGAGGGGGATCGATTCCCCAACCCACCTTGGGCTGTGGTGGCGCGCAGAGGCGGATCGGCGGTGGCGGGCGGAGAAGGGCGGTGTTGACTATGGGCAGCGGCGCCGGGAAGCTCAGGGGAGAAAGGAAAGCGGCTGGGGAGGTGTGGGGTGCGACGAGGAGCTGCGCAGGGCCCTTTATAGGCGCGGGAAGGCGGTGACTCGTCCGGGAGCCGAGCACGCGCACCATGTGCGGCTGGCGGCAATGGTGGCTCGGCCGGCCGGAGTAAATGGTGCTGCCGGTGATGGGACACAAGCGGCAGTGGCAGAGTTATGGTGGTCGCGACACGGTGGCGCTGTGCAGCCAAGGTGACAACTCGGGCAGCGGCGCCGGTGGCAGGGTGCGACGCGCACAGTGGCCTGCGGCTGGCTGGTGCAGGGCAGGCGGCGGTGCTGGTGCGTGGAGGCGACGAGGCGGGCAGGCGGAGTTAAGGCGACCGCGGCGTCTAGCAGCAGGGCGCGGTCACCTCGTGGGGTCGGCACGGCAGCGGCGATGGGATGGCTCGGGCAGCCGTGCAGGGCTGACGACGCGACGCGTCGGGCAGGCGCGGCAGCGGTGTCCGGCGGTCCGCGGCCGTGGGGTCGGCGACGCGACGGCAGCAGCAGGCGAGCTACGCGGCGGCCACGCGGTCTGCGGTGATGGACCGGCGCGGCAGCGGCGTGCCCGGGAATGGCAGAGGAGGCCGGGCGCGCGCGGGCCAGAGAAGGAAGAATGGAGGAGGAAAAGAAAGAAGGGAAAAAGAAAAAGGGAGAAGGGAAAATAGGAAAAAGAAAAGGAAAATGAGAAAAAGGGAAAAGGGAAAGGAAAAAAAAGGAGGAAAAATAAGGAAAAGGATTAGAAAAACTTAGGAAAAATCCTAGGAAAAAATAGGGGAGAGGGGAAAGGGATTTTCTCGGGTTCGAGCACTTGTGGGGCTGACGCGGTGTCGGCAGCGAAGCGGGCCGGCTGGCGGGACCATGGCGGGCTCGGGATTCCCAGCGAGGTGGCCGACAGCGGCGCTGCAGCGGTGCTGTGCGACATGACGCGGAGGGCGTCGGTGGCTCGAGTGATGGCGGCGGGATGGGCGGTGCCGGCGGGATTCGCGGCACGCGCGCCGAGGGAAGGAGAGAGGGAAAAGATGATCGGGGTTTGGTGGAGACGATCGAGCTCAGCGGAGAGGTTTTGAAAACACGCGTGATTTAGCAGGTGATTTATTAGGGGCTAAAAACGCGGCTGTTACAAACCTACTCCACTTAAAATGAATCTCATCCTCGAGATTTGGCTAGTTCCTGAAAAGGTGGGGAAACTCTTTCTTCAACGCGTCTTCTCGTTCCCAAGGGGCTTCTTCTACTCCGTGCCTGCTCCATTGGACTCTGCACATCCGTACTTCCGACGTCCTTGTCCTTTTTACCACGGTGTCCAAGATTTTAACAGGCACCTCCTGGTACCTAAGATCTGGCTGCAAATCTATTGTTTCTATTGGTACTCGTTTCTCCTCGATCACTTTCAAACACCTCCGCAGCTGAGAGACGTGGAACACCGGATGTATGTCTGCCATTTCTTCTGGTAGTTTCAAGCGGTATGCCACTGTTCCAACTCTTTTCAGTACCTTGTACGGTCCAATGTACCGGGGGGCTAATTTTCCATGTACTTGAAATCGTCGAGTCCCTCGGATGGGTGAAACCTTGAGGTAAACAAAATCTCCTGGAGCGAAGCTTACTTCACGCCTCTTCTTGTCTGCGTAGCTCTTTTGCCGAGACTGTGCAGCCTTTAATTTTTCTCGAACCTCGGCTACCCGTTCCTCGGCTTCCTTTATTATTGCAGGCCCAACTAAGGCACGTTCTCCCACTTCTGACCACATCAATGGGGTTCTGCATCTTCTCCCGTATAGGGCTTCAAATGGTGACATGCCTAGGCTGGCTTGATAACTGTTGTTGTACGAGAACTCTGCATATGGTAAGCTCTGTTCCCAATCCTTGCCATAGGTAAGGACACACGCTCTCAACATGTCTTCCATAATCTGATTCACCCTCTCAGTCTGTCCATCCGTCTGCGGGTGATAAGCCGAACTAAAATCCAACTTGGTACCCATGGCTTTATGCAAACTTTCCCAAAACCTAGAGGTGAACTGGGTCCCTCTATCTGAAACTATTCTGCTAGGTACTCCATGCAGCTTCACTATGTTTGCTATATACAGCTTGGCCAACTTCTCTCCGTCATAATTATTACGTACGGGTATGAAGTGAGCAACTTTAGTGAGTCGGTCTACTATTACCCATATGGAATTATATCCTTTCTGTGTCTTGGGCAAGCCTACTACAAAGTCCATGCCTATCTCATCCCATTTCCATACCGGGATGGGTAAGGGTTGTAACAGTCCTGCAGGCTTCTGGTGTTCTGCCTTAATCCTTTGACAAGTATCACAGTGGGCGACGAACTGTGCAATGTCTGCTTTCATTCCATTCCACCAATACTTCTGCTTTAAATCCATATACATCTTAGTGGATCCCGGGTGGATGGAATACGCTGAGTTGTGTGCCTCATCTATGATGGTCTGCCGGAAATCTCCGTCTTCAGGTACGCATATCTTGTTCTTATACCATAGTGTACCGTGACTGTCCACCCTAAAGTCTGGGGTCTTATTCTCTCCCGTGTGCTTGCGGATCTTCATCAACTCCTTATCGGACCCTTGAGCTTTTCTGATTTTGTCTTCCAGGGTGGGCTGGACACTTAGTTGGCGGACGTAGCCCTGGGGAACAATGTGCATATTGAGCCGTGCCATTTCCTCTTGCAATTGAGTACTCTTAGGTATTGCTTTTCCATAGGACTTTCTGCTTAAGGCATCTGCCACTACGTTGGCTTTTCCTGGGTGGTAATGGATTTCTAGGTTATAGTCCTTGACTAATTCCAACCACCTTCTTTGCCTTAGGTTCAGGTCAGGCTGGGTGAAAATGTACTTCAAGCTCTTGTGGTCCGTGTAGATCTCGCACTTATTTCCAATCAGGTAATGTCTCCAAATCTTAAGGGCATGCACTACGGCAGCAAACTCCAAATCATGGGTGGGATAGTTCTGCTCGTGGGGCTTGAGTTGGTGGGAAGCATACGCCACTACTTTCCCATCTTGCATAAGGACACATCCTAGTCCTTGTCGGGATGCGTCGCAATAGACGACAAAATCCCGTTGAATGTCTGGCAAGGTTAGCACTGGGGCGGTTGTCAGTCTTCTTTTCAACTCCTGAAAACTCTTCTCACACGACTCGGTCCAGACGAACTTCTTCTCCTTCTTGAGCAACTCTGTCATGGGTCGGGCAATCTTGGAGAATCCTTCAATAAACCTCCGGTAGTATCCGGCTAAACCAAGAAAGCTTCTGATTTCGCTCACATTGGTTGGTTGTCGCCAGTTGGAAACTGTTTCGACTTTCCCAGGGTCTACTACTACTCCTTCTGCTGTCAGAATATGTCCAAGGAAGGATATTTTCTCCAACCAGAATTCACACTTGCTGAACTTAGCGTACAACTTGTGCGCCCTCAGTTTCTCCAGTACCACTCGAAGGTGTTGCTCATGTTCCTCCACACTTTTGGAGTAAACAAGTATGTCGTCAATGAAAACTACGACAAACTTGTCTAGTTCCTCCATAAACACCTTATTCATGAGGTTCATAAAGTATGCCGGTGCGTTAGTGAGTCCAAAGGACATCACGGTGAACTCGTATTGTCCGTAACGGGTGACGAAGGCGGTCTTTGGGATGTCACTCTCCCTAATCTTAAGTTGATGGTATCCTGACCTTAAGTCGACCTTCGAGAAATATTTAGCTCCCTTCAGTTGGTCAAATAAATCATCTATTCTGGGGAGAGGATACTTGTTTTTGATAGTGACTTCGTTTAGTGAGCGATAGTCCATGCACATCCTCAGGCTTTTATCCTTCTTTTCGACGAAGAGCACTGGGGCTCCCCATGGTGACGAGCTTGGTCTGATGAACCTATTTCACTGAAGTTCTCTCAGCTACTTCTTTAACTCTGCCAACTCAGGGGCTGCCATCCTATAGGGTCTCTTGGCTATGGGAGAGGTTCCGGGGATGAGGTCGATGACAAACTCTATATCCCTATCTGGTGGCATTCCGGGGAGTTCTTCAGGGAATACATCTGGATATTCCTGTACTACTGGGATTTCTTCTAAGGACTTGACCTCCATGCTAAAAACCATTATGTCTGGTCTGCTTCCTCGGGTATGGCAGGTTACTTGCACTCCGTCTGGGTTGGTTAGGTGTACTACCTTATCGGCACAACTTATAAGGCCGTGGTGAAGGCTTAACCAGTCCATCCCAAGAATCACATCTATCCCTTTGGACTTCAGTACTACTAGGTCCGCTAGGAACTCTACCCCACTTAAAATGATTCTCACCCGGGAGCAACCCAGTTGACACTTGATGTCACCTCCGGGTGTTCGGGTTAACAGGGGTGCTTTTAGTAGTATTGTAGGCATCTTGTGTTTTTCCACGAAACTTGAGGATATGAACGAATGTGATGCTCCTGAATCAAATAATATGGTTGCCAAGACTGAGCTGACCAGGAACTCACCGAGCACTACGCCTTGTGCCTCTTGAGCCTCCTGTGCGTTGATGTGGTTGACGCGGGCTCGTCCATAGGACTGCTGGGGCGGCCTCATCTGCTAGTTGTTGTTGTTGCCAAAGTTGTTGTTGCTGCGAACCGGCACGCGGTTGGCTCCAGATACAACCGGTCTCGGCCCATTCACTGAGTTGGAGAAGGCTGAAGCTGCTGGCTTTTTGGTGTATGGGCAGTTGGCAATGAAGTGTCCGGTCTCACGGTAGTTGAAACATACTCGGGTGTTGTTGTTGTTGGCAGTGACCTGGCTAGTGTTGTTCTGTGGGGGCTTCATGGTGCTCTGGTTGTTGTATTGCTTGAACTGGTTTCTGGGGCCCTGAGAGCCCGTGGCTTGTGACTGGGTCCTGTATTGCATGGGGGCTTGGAACCTGGACATGGGGTGACCGAAGCTTCTCTGTCTCTGGGAACGTTCTTGCTGCTGAGCCTTGTTCTCCATGAATTTGCGCTTGTTTTCTTTCTTCTCTTCTGCCCTAGCTCTCTCTGTGAGGATGGCCATGTTCATGAGGGTGTTGAAGTCCGGGTAGATCTGAGGGGTAAGCAGAGTCCTCAGTTCCGGAGTCAAGCCCTTCTTGAACATGTCCTGCTTCTTCGAGTCCTTGTCCACTTCTTCGGGGGCATAGCGGGCTAACTCTATGAACTGGTAGGTGTATTCCTCCACGGACTTGTTGCCTTGACGAAGTTCACGGAACTCGTCTGCCTTGCGCTTCAGTGTGGCTTCTGGGATGTGGTAGCGACGAAATTCCTCCACAAACTCATCCCAGGTGATGGTGGAGGGATCTTTGGCTGCTGCACAGTAGTTTTCCCACCAGGCTAAGGCTGTTCCAGTGAGCTGGTGAGTGGCCAAAAGAACCTTGTCTCGATCCTCACAGTTGAATGGCTCTAGTTCCCTTAGGATGGCCCTCAGTCAGTCATCTGCATCCAAGGGATTCACGGATCCGCCAAACGTGGGTGGCTTTGTCCGGAGAAATTCTATCAGTTTCTCATTCATGCCCAGAACACGGGGCTTTGGGCGGTTGATGGCATTGGCTATGGCTTCCAGCAACAGTGTCTGGTTGGCCAACACTTGCGCCAGGTCTACGGCAGGTGGTGGCGGTGGCGGAACCATGTTTTCTCCTCCATCTTCGCCCTGATTTACTTCCTGGTTGTTATGGCGCTCCCTTCGTTCAGCATGCGATCCTTCCGCGTTTGGGTCCATACGACCGGAGCCTTGGAAGCTCCTGGCGGGACGCCTTGAAACCATCTGTAGGGGAGCGGGTTTCTATTAGATTTTATGTGATGTTTAAGTTGATTAAGACGGGTTTTTTGAAAAGACAGGATCTGATTCCTGTCGTCAAGCACACAACAAGCACACATGACAAACAAGCACAAACAACTTTATTTCAACCATGAGAGGAGGATACATCCCGAACTACTCGACTGGTACAACGCTGGTACACTACACGACTTGGCACTACGACAAAAGCTAAGGGTGCGGCTCTAAGCTCGGACCAACACGGCTTCATTCCTTAGCAAGGGCTTCCAGGGCATCCTACTCGTGGGGCGAGCCATCTTCTGGGGCGGAGTGTGCTTCCAGTGGAATGAGTAGCTCATCACCGTCATCATCCTGGGGGTTCCCGTTCTCTTGGGGCTGGGCGGAAGTTCCTTCTTTGGCGGTTGATGTTGGTTGCTCGGCGGCTACAGACGGTGTTGGGGTCTCAGGAACTCCTCCCCATCCTATGAGGGGTGTCCCAACTAGGACTTGTGCTTCTCCTACAGTCGGAACAGGTGTTCCACTGTTGGTCCATTCCTGTATGCGCTGATCCTGGATTCGCATGAGGCTCTCATGGGCAACAGCTTCACTACTTATGGCGGCCGCGGTCCTTGCTTCAGCTTGGGCTACTCGAACTTGATGCATCCTTACTGTGACTTCCGCTTGCTCAGCCCGACCAATTTGCTCTCTCAGGAACTTGGCCTGATCATCAAAGAGTTTATCCAGGGAGACGAGGTAGGCAACTACATGGTACAAAAGATCTTCTTGGTGACGGCGCCGTTCCAGGTTTCTCATGCGGGCCTGCCAGACTGGAGTCCGTATGGCGGGAGGAAAAAGCCTCGTCGGTGTGGAGACGAGGTGCTCCTCGTAGATCCGGCACAGGTAGCAGAGAGTTTTTCGGAGGGCCAAGGGGTAGGTATCTCGGTGTCGGAACCCTGTGGCGGTCACGCGCCACGGCTCGATGTTGGGGTAGCGGGCGCTTCTGGCGATGGAGAGGACCACCCTACAGCGAAGAGTGCCGAGTTGCTCATACTCTCTGCTGTAGTACCTTGGGCGCTCAGTGATACCGAGGCGCACCAGAGAGTTGATAAGAAGGCGAGCAAAACCAGGCTCCTCCTGACATACGCCTTGGGTCCATCCATCTTCGGCCATCTGCAAACAAGGGTAGAGTTGAACAAGTTGTGCAAAGGGTAGGGTACAAAAGACGGGGGCCAAGGTAAGTGCTTGTGTGGGAAAGATCTAGTAGAGAAAGGCTTAGAAAAGGGTCTCGGGTCCTAGGGGTCGCGTCCTACGGCCAACCTACGGCTCTGATACCACCTGAAGCGTCCCCTCATCAGAGGTGACTAAATGTGATACAAATACCAGTCCCAGGAGGCTGGTAACACATTTATTACATCAGATGGTTCATTACCGTACAACACGTCGAGACTGTGGGCATGGGAGCGCCACTGCCACGAGAAGCAACATAAGAATTACAGACCAAACTACGATAGCAAAAGCATCTAAGATATCTTCAGAGTCTTGCACCATGGAAGCTTCCTGTGGAGACCCTGAATCCACAGGCACGGGTTGGGTGCAGGACAGCAACCTACTCGACGTCTTCGGGGACGAAGTCGGGATCCTCCTCTGAAAAATAGTTAATTAAGGGTGAGTACATACGTACTCAACAAGTTCAACCCCACCCACGGAGGGGCTAAAAGCAGATCATGCACAGGATATATCAAGGATCAGGATAAGGTTTATTTTGCAAACACATTTACTCATGCAAGGGTTTGTTTTCGAAAAGGTTTTCGTAAACAGTTTTTATAACCCAAGTAACTCAGTTGTTTTGAGAAGACCAGTTGTGGACTACCGGACTCCCCGTCCGCAGTAGCCCAGGCACACAGCCTCACTTTTAAAGAAATCAACTCATGCCATGAAAATCATCCCAAACCCAAACACTAGTTTTGTGACCACACCATGACTCGTCCAATACCATGGACACGGCTATTTGAATAGGTTTTACACTCTGCAGAGGTTGTACATCTTTACCCACAAGTAGGGTACCGCCACACGAACACCTTAGTGCCACACGCGGATCCTATCAAAGCCAATTACCCACCTTAGCTAACCCTACTAGCCACCACGGAAGCAACCAAGGGGTTATATAACCAGGGCGTACCTCACACAGATCGTACCCCTACTCCTTGATCTCCCGCTGCTCACCCGCACTCCTGATGGCAAGTAGATTAACTAGTGAGATTTATGCTAAGCCGTTGCCACATACAACGGTCGAGTGGTAGTACGATAATTGGGTCAGGTGAGATGTCACGCAACCCGGTCCTTAACGACAAGATGGACATCTCCCAACACGCTCAACCACAAAGGTACGAGCTCACCCATACTCCAGACACACACGTCCATCCCGTCTACCCAGTTCTTTACTCACTTTCTAAAATATCCCATTCCCGTTTTTAAAGCACTCACTCATTTTAAAGAAATCATTTAGGGCAATCAAAGATCAATCATAGCAATCAAGGGTGGCTATCCTAGCGGGTTTTAACAGTAAAACAATATGCAGTTTATAAAATGGGTCATAGGGTTGTATTTATAAAACTGGGATCAAAGCATGCATCAAAGGATGAGATTGAACTTGCCGTCTTCGAAGTCCTCGGGGAGTTCCTGCTCGCGGTTCGGGACCTCGGTCTCCTGCTCGTAGTACTCGGCTCCAAGCTCCGGCTCGCGGTACTCCTCCTCGTTCACTCCGTCGGCTATCGCACACACAAATCAACACACAATCAATACATGCACACAAGATTTACTGGCTGAGCTCGAGGAAGAAAAATAAATAGAAAATGAGGGAATAAATATTATTTATGGATAGATGGCTCGGCGGAAAAAAAATGAAAAGGTCAGGGCAAGAGCTGGGATGGATCGGGCGAGAGTATGCACATCAAATGACGTGTTAAAGACGTCATTAGGATTAATTTAGAGGGATTAAGGACTTAGTTGTAATTAGGTTTAAAATAAAAGGGGCCTAATTGTAATACATCTATAAGGTGAGGTTTAAATAAAATAGCCTAAGGGTCTATTTGTAATTGATTTTGGAGTAGTAGAAGCTAGTTTGTAATTTAGTTCATTGGCTAGGGTCTATTTGAAAGAAGAAAGAGAGAGAGGGAATAGAGAAGGGGGGCTCGGGTGATAAGGGAAAGAGGCAGGGGGCTCTGGGCAAAATTTTCCCTTTCTTCTCCCCGAGTCAGAGCAGAGGAGGGGGCTGACCGGGCGGCCACTCCGGCCGGCGGCGGCGATTGCCGGCGGCCTGAGGCACGGCGGCGACCGGGGGATGGGGAAAAACGGAGAGGGGGACGAGGGGGGTCGATTCCCCTACCTACCTTGGGCTGTGGTGGCGCGCAGAGGCGGATCGGCGGTGGCGGGCGAAGAAGGGCGGTGTTGACTATGGGCGGCGACGCCGGGAAGCTCAGGGGAGAAAGGAAAGCGGCTGGGGAGGTGTGGGGTGCGACGAGGAGTTGCGCAAGGCCCTTTATAGACGCGGGAAGGCGGTGACTCGGCCGGGAGCCAAGCACGCGCACCATGTGCGGCTGGCGGCAATGGTGGCTCGGTCGGCCGGAGTAAATGGTGCTGCCGGTGATGGGACACAAGCGGCAGTGGCAGAGTTATGGTGGTCGCGACACGGTGGCGCTGTGCAGCCAAGGTGACGACTCAGGCAGCGGCGCCGGTGGCAGGGTGCGGCGCGCGCAGTGGCCTGCGGTTGGCTGGTGCAGGGCAGGCGGCGGTGCTGGTGCGTGGAGGCGACGAGGCGGGCAGGCGGAGTTAAGGCGGCCGCGGCGTCTAGCAGCAGTGCGCGGTCACCTCGTGGGGTCGGCGCGGCAACGGCGATGGGATGGCTCGGGCAGCCGTGCAGGGCTGACGACGCGACGCGTCGGGCAGGCGCGGCGGCGGTGTCCGGCGGTCCGCGGCCGCGGGGTCAGCGACACGACGGCAGCGGCGTGCCCGGGAACGGCAAAGGAGGCCGGGCGCGCGCGGGCCAGAGAAGGAAGAATGGAGGAGGAAAAGAAAGAAGGGAAAAAGAAAAAGGGAGAAGGGAAAATAGGAAAAAGAAAAGGGAAATGAGAAAAAGGGAAAAGGGAAAGGAAAAAAAGGAGGAAAAATAAGGAAAAGGATTAGAAAAACTTAGGAAAAATCCTAGGAAAAAATAGGGGAGAGGGGAAAGGGATTTTCTCGGGTTCGAGCACTTGCGGGGCTGACGCGCTGTCGGCAGCGAAGCGGGTCGGCTGGCGGGACCATGGCGGGCTCGGGATTCCCAGCGAGGTGGCCGACAGCGGCGCTGCAGCGGTGCTGTGCGACACGACGCGGAGGGCGGCGGTGGCTCGAGTGATGGCGGCGGGATGGGCGGTGCCGGCGGGATTCGCGGCACGCGCGCCGAGGGAAGGAGAGAGGGAAAAGATGATCGGGGTTTGGTGGAGACGATCGAGCTCAGCGGAGAGGTTTTGAAAACACGCGTGATTTAGCAGGTGATTTATTATGGTCTAAAAACGCGGGTGTTACAGAGAGAATGGTGATAGTTGGTATTGGTTTCTGGAGAGATTGAAGCAGATGGTGGTGGGAGATGTGTCAGACGTGTGTGTGATACACGATAGACACAAAGGTATGTTGCAGGCCATTAATGACATCAAAGAAGGTAGTGAAGAACGTAACAGAGCAGCACAATGGCCAGATGTGCATAGCAGGTGGTGCATGAGGCATAAGGGAGCAAACTTTCATAGCCAGTTCAAGAACAAAGAACTTACACAATTGTTCAAGCGCTTATGTTCGACCAATCAGCAGAAAAAGTTCTACGAGCTATGGCAAAAATTAGATGATCTGACGAAGAAAGCATCAGAAGAGATAGCTAAGAAGCCAATAAGTACTGAACCCGGGGAAGACCCAGTTTCTCCGGAGGACGTGGGGCTAGATGCTCCAAATGTCAGAAGGAGAGGGGACGTGCTGTGAAGACCTTCAACCAGTGGATTCAGAATGAGCCTAAGGAGAAATGGTGTCTCCTGTTTGATAAGGGAGGTGTGAGGTATGGGATAATGACAACAAATTTTGCTGAGGTCTACAACGCTGTTTTGCGTGGTGCCAGAGCTCTCCCTCTTGTTGGTATCATTGAGTTCTTCTTGTACCACACAATGAAGTACTTTCTTGAGCGTGCTACTGCAGCACATGCAGCTATGCAGGACTGTCAAAAGGTGTATTCAACATGAATGACTGAGTACTTGACCACAAAACAGAAGGCTGCTCTTGCTCACAGAGCTTACCCACAACCTCTACGTCGTGATCCTGGCGAGGAAGTTCAGTGGAAATATCAGATAGATTGCCAGTCCAAATCAAAAAAGCGAATGGTGAAATAACAATACAACAAACAGTTATTGGGAATCACTCTTGCTCATGCTCTTGCCAGAAGCCACTGCTCCTACACTACCCCTGCTCATGTGTGATCGCTGCATGCCTTGCAACAAAGAATAACCATTGAGGTCGCTACGTGCCTAAATACTTTTTGAAGCAAACCATTCTAGACACTTGGAACCACACTATTGAGGGTTACCTGCATCTTAGAACTTTCACTCAAGACCCCAAAGACAATGCGTTGTACATACCAAATCCAGATCCAACCATGTGCCAAGGTATCGGTCGACGCAAGAAGAAGAGGATTAGGAACAACATGGATGAGGTTGAAGTTGGACCTCCGGTGCAGATATGCTCTAAGTGCAACAATTCAGGACACTCCTACAAGAAATGCACCGAAGCATCTTACTTTTCCACTGCCACTTCTCCAGCACCTTCAGCTAGTGCACGTGGACGTCGTTCCCGTCGCTACAACGAAGGAATGCAGTGATCGTACTTATTTGCGCTACCGTGTTGTAATATTTGAAATACTTATGCATGTTATCATCTTGTAATATTTGAACAATTTCATTTGGCAAGGTCTTGTAATATTTGAATTTATTCATGTTATCGTGTTGTAATAATTGAACTACCTTTTCATTTGCTTGTTGTTTTCTTCTTGCCATCAAATTTATTATCATATCCTGTTATGTATTGTTCTCTAATTTCAAATGAAACACGTAATGAATTATCATATTTCTCATCTTTTTTGTAGGCTTGCAATGGCTTCCTCGGGTCCTGAGTTGGATTGGAGTTGCTCACCAGTAGGAAGGATAAGGTTGCGGTACCAAAGGGGATCCACACTCCTATGTGCTACTGCGGTGACAACTGTAAGCTTGTCAAGTGCAACGTTCTCGGGTACTGCTACGGGATGAGGTTCTTCATGTGCGTGAACTACGAGCATGACCCCCTCCCACCATGTCGCAATGTTAGACCAAAAGTAAGAACAGACTGCATTACTAAATAAATAATATGTCATTGATATTTTATTATGTGCTAACTTGTCTTTGAAAAAAGACTCCACCTCCTCTCTGTGATTTTATGCAGTGGCTAGATTGTGAGCAGTCCGAACAAGACAAGCGTTACGTCGAGGCGATGGGTCGTTCAGCACGTGAGAGGTGGCAAAGGATGGTTGAGGCAGAAAAACAAGAAGAAAAACGTAAGGAGCAGCAGGAGGAAATTCGCATTCGCCGGGAGATGAAAGAACGTGAAGCGGCCGCGGCCCGTGAAGCAGATAGAGAGAGAGGAAGAGGGAGAGAGCTCGCCGGACTAAGTAAGCTGGGCCGGATGCTATGAGGAAGGGGAAATACCCCAGTTGTACCCAGTAGACGTAGAGTACTAGACGCCGAGTGCTACTGTATCCATAAAAAATTATGATTTCATTTCATCATTCTCTAGAGTCGGGTTGTATCTTTAAGAACTTGATTTCAGATGCATTTCAGATGCAAACAGTAACACTCGTACTAGGGTGTGTTTTCAGTGAGTCACTGCACCAAACAGTGAACACATAGGGTGTGTTTTCTGTGAGTCACTGCACCTAACAGTGAACCTAGTACTAGGGTGTGTTTCCTCCGAGTCACTGCCTGTTTTTCTTGCCCCGGATCGAATGGCCCACCGTCCAGTCTGCTTTATTGCCTACATATATGTGAGCACTCTTCTCCAGTGTCATTTCACAACACAACAAGACCAATGAGTTCCTGGACTGGGGATGATGATGGCTCCCTCGGTCCAGCACTATGGAGCCAGCAAGATCCAGAGTTCAACAACAATTTTCCAGTTTTAGATAAGAGAGATTTCAAATCCATGCGTGATGTTAGAAAGTACGCACCAAATCAAACGGTGAACTGGCCAAGGTGTGCACACGGTGAGTTATGTGTGATGCAGGTTTACCAGGGATGGAACAACTCTGGTCGACGCTTCTGGTATTGCTCACGAGCATGGGTAAGCAAAACTCCTTGACCTCTGTCCTTCATCATTTTATGATTTACTAATGTAATCACGGTTTTTGCAGTACTCCGACCAACCAGATAACTGCAGTTTCGTGCAATGGGTGGATCCCCCAGCTATTGACCCGTATCAACAGTACATCAACTACCTCGAGGATGTTGTCATCTTCAACCTGAGGCAAGAACTCGCGTCGGCATTGGCTTCTCCAGATCCGACATCTACCAACGATGACGACGGACCGGTGACCGGACCAATGGTGGTGAAGACGAACACCGGGTGTGAGGACGAGTTCTGCTGCTGTCCGTGCCACAAGAAAAAGGACAACACTCCACCAGCAACTCCACCCCCACCACCGTCTGATCCAACTCCACCCCCGTCGGGGTACGGGTACTACATGCCCTCCCAGCACTCCGGCGGGTCTATGATGTCCGGATTCTCCGGGTACTATTCGTACAACTAGACTACAAATGTTGTAATCGTTTATCTAAATTCCCTAAGGCACGTTAGGACTAGCAGCGGCACAAAGTTAGAGTAGTTGTGTCGTACGTGCCATTGCTTGTTTCTGTAATTCGTCGTTAAGTATCAATGATTCGTCGTTAAGTATCAACGCTTCAAAAAATTGAAATTTACAAAAAAAAAATCCTACCGCCGTAGGGCACAACGGTAGGTCCATACATACCGCCGTGGCCTATGGCGCTACCTGGAGGCCACGCTGCCGCCTGACGGTAGGCTCCTACCGCCGTACCGTACGGCGGTAGGCCCGTAACGCCGTGGCCCACGGCGGTATGTGCCCTTGCCAGTGGGCCACGGCCCCTGCCGCCGTGCCGCACGGCGGTAGGACCCATGGCGGCAGATGTATAGTTTTGCAAAATTTCTAGCGGACCATTTATTTTTGCAAAATAGAGAAAAAAAAATATATAAAAAAAATTTCAGAACACGGCGGCTAGCCCTAGCCCGATCCGGGCCTTTCACGGCCAATCCATCTTATGGCCCAAGTAGCATACATGCAAGAAAACGGGCTGGCCCATTAGGTTCCTGGTTGCAATTTCGTCCATGGAGGAAAAAAGGCTCTCATGTAAGAGCCGGCCGGTTTAAACTTTAAAAAAAGTAAATGAGTTGTACATAGTGAGTTTGCAATTTATCTTTTGTAAGCACACAGCACGTAGAATTCATACCTCATACCTTTCCGATATGTATATTGTAAGTATAATGTACTGCCTCCGTTTTAAATTATAGATTTTTTGATTTTTTTTATGTTCATAGATTATCCAGATGCATAGAAAAAACTATGAATATAGAAAAAAATAAAATGTCCCATAATTTAGAACAGGGGTAAGTTTCAACATAATTGGGGATTGTGGATGGCACAATTTTCAGGTATCTTATCAATCGCTGAGCCTGTTCAGAATTAGAAAAGCAGGGTCCCCATCAGCGGCCTTTTAAATTTTGATCAATTCAAAAGAGTTTCAAAAGCAGGGTCCCTCTCTCTTAACGTGGCTTCTTATTTTTCAAGGTTATCTCTCCTTTTCTTCTTTTAGTTGTCTAGTTGGATTGCGTTTTTCTTCATTAAATTTCCCGGCAAGGGAAAAAAGATGGGTATAGTCGTGCATTGCGCAGTTACTCAATGCTTCCGTTGTACAACAGCACAAAGGGATAAGTTTCTCAACAACGCAGGAACAAAAAAAAATATAGCCGAGCTCGTAGTGGGCAGGGAACGGAACAGATTTTGGCGCTGCTTATCAATGCTGCATTGCCTCGTCATCTGCAGACTGCAGGGTGGCCACCTGAAGCATGGCCTACTGGAGGAAGTCCATCTTAACGTCAGTGACGTCGAGCTGTAAAATCTCAGCTCTGCACCCCAATATGGCTCCGATACTGCAGTAGCAAGACAAGCGGAACGAGGAATAAGCATGCATTTTTCCCCATGGAAAGACAGTAAGCCATTGTATATGTGACATTTGGTAAATGACAAGGGTAAGTAAAGAAAAGAGACGATGGCACCTTGGCTGCGTGCGTCCAAGATCACCGTGCACGAATTCCTTGATGTATGTTCCAGCCTATGAACATATAACAGTGCATTACAAGAAAGAGCAAACAGAACACTAAAGGCGTGTTTGGTCCTTAATTTTTTATGCATTCTCATAGCGATATCTACTAAGGAACTGAACCTCTGGAACATTTTCTAGTCCATCTTGTTTTGTAGAAAAAACAACATATGGCTACTAATGATATTGATATGTGAAATGATGTATAGAAAATGGCAAGATGGTTGCAGTACCAACCTGTGTGCATAGATGCAACAAGTAATAGTTTGAGCCGCTTGCGACTCTCTCAATCTCCATCCTGATGGACAAAAATACTGCTGCTCAGATTGTGCTAAATTTTGAACGATGGAATACATAAAGCTGAGGCTCACCAGTGTATGATACGTTTCCGCTCTAATGGGCTTCTACGGTGAAGTACTCTTATTGGGGTCTTCTGTACAATTTCCTACAAAAGAGACATGGAAATACCGTCACATATTATGACACAAATTTTATTCAACAAAGGAGTTACAGACAGCATCAATCAAAACAATACTTCGCAGGCATGCACATACCATATCCTTCATAGCAGAAATATTATGTAGATCATTTTCTGCCAACTCACGAAAAGTCCATATAAGGGCAGTATATTGCTTCTGCGATATATAGTAAAATAAGACTTAATCATCAATGCAATGTATATGTTCGGCAATTCAGGTGGTAATGCAACATGGCAGGACCAAAAAAAGAAAACAGAATGATGGGAAGCCAGTAACAAATCTAGCATCATTCAACACAATGATATTGTCCTCAAGTGCATGCAGTACCTGTTTCTCTGACTCTCCTTCACGCATCATTGTCCATATTTCATTGCCTACCAACTTAAGATTTCGGACTCTGACCTACGAAATGATGAATAAGCAAATCATATGCAATCCAAATGCATTTCAGTTTGTGCATCCTCTAAGATTTTGATTCACTGTCAGGATTCAGCTCTTACATATTTATTTTCAGAGCTGTTAATTCTGTCTTCAATTTGTTGAACTTCAATTTCAGATGGGATGGAACGAACATTCAAGAGTTCAACTAGAAATGGACGACCAGATCCAAGCATCCGTACCTGCATATATGATATGTTCAGCATAGCAAATATCAACAGGCACAGTCTCAGAATCCAGATCCTGACATTACATCGATGTCTTCTCTTCCAGCAGCATGGAACTTGCAGCTATCACTTCTGCAGATGGCACGGACGTTCTCCCCAATTATCTCCTAAAAAGGTTACAGTGCTGGTTAGGAGCAGCACTCCTTTTCTGGAAGGAGAGTGAGAGAAAAGCTTACCTCAACTGAAGCTTCGCCCATTCTCTCATCATCTATTATCCAACATGATTGACTGACATTCCTTGACAACTGGCAATGGAGAATAGTATCATTAGGGAACAGGAATCTAGTGAAATGAAAAAGGTATACATACTATTAACTGCTACGAACGATGGTGCAAGTTGGATAAAGGATTAACTGTGCACACCTTCAAATACCTTCCACCAATATATATAGGGGATCTCATGCAAGATAACATGAGATGGCAGGGCTTGGACACCTGAAATGAACGAAATAGATGACAAAAGTTGGTATAAATGTTTTCCTATTCCTAACAATTGATATAGTAGCAGCAGAGAGTAATCACCTTCTCAGGAGGCAACTGAATTAAACTACAGAATTCTTGATCTCGGATACCCTCAAGAGCCTTGTAGATGAATGAATCTGATTCACTTATTTGTTTATTGTTGCCATCTGTTGAATTTCTTTTATGAGCCTCATTTGAAGTGTCACTTTCATTTCTTGAATCTGTTATATCACAAAAAAATATCAGTTGGAGAACAAATCTGATGTCGTGGCTTTTAAATAGAATAAAGTATTGTGTTGAAAAATGTGCGCCAGTATAATGGAACCTGTTCTCCTTTTACGGCCGTGCTCATTCGGCAATAAACTATGAAGCTTTTGGGAAGCATCATCATGAGTATATGTCAAGCGAATTCTAAACAAACAGTTACCATGTTTGGCATTCTGCACAAATTCAGCCAACTATGTTGATGTAAGAGAACAAGCAACTGTTAATTTCAGAACATGGTATCACAGTGAAGTCATGAAAACGCTAACCATTTGTTTCTCGAGTGATGGAACCATCAAAAGTCGCAAGGCTTCCTTCACTGACATGATTTGTTGTGAAAACATTTTTTCCTTGAACCAATTCTCATTGCCAAATTTTTGTTTCATGTACAATCTGTCCAGGTAAAAGCCAACATGTTATACAAACACTGACGTGTTTCCACATGTTTCGTAACAATAGAGAAGGCATGAATTTGCATTTAACCATCCATTAAGAGTCGAACACTAAATATGGCCCAGTGCTATGAAACTTTTGCTAGTGGAACAAAGTTGCTGACACTTGTTTACAATAATGATTGTATCAAGCACCCCTTATAGATTGAATGTGAATTGTTAAAATAGAGATGCTTACCTAACCGCACGCTCATTAGCAGCTATCACCGGAGGCAGTGAAATTTCTAGAGAGAACTCGTCAACTTGGTAACTCTCCTTTTGCATTACTTGAGATATCATTGAAGAGACATTGTCAATATGAGAACCGCCATAGGGCGTTTCTACACCCTCTTCTCGATGCCAGGCTGGCAGCAATACTCCCAAGCAGACAGAGCAGTAGGAATCATCTGCTGACAGACATGAACATGACCCTCCTTTTATGGAATCGTCATGCTCCTCAAGAAACGAATGCAAAACTGATGCCGTAAGAGATGCAAGTGAGCAGGCACTGCTATAGGCTCCAAGCAGGCGCAGGATGCAGCGCACGCAAACCTGCAATACAACAGAGTGTTCAACATGTTTCTCCAATTATGAATTAAGCATCAGCGGGTAGGATGTAGATTACTGAATAACTATAGAACTTGAAGATATAAAAAGGGGAATATACAAAAATTCCCCAAAACCTCCCAATCATGCTTACTACAGGCACATGGAAACAGAGCGTTCCTCCCTACTGAACAAACAGCAATCAGAATTTGAAACCAAAAGAGGTCACACCGCACAGAACAAAGCCGCTCTTCCAAACTTGTTCAACAATACAATCGACCCCAATAGCACTAGACGCTCTTGTAGTACGGAAGCAGCGAAAATCCAATGTTCGAATGTACACAAAATCAGACTTAAAAACCGCGCACGAATTTAACGGGTTCGCGCCGAGACTAACTGAATGTGATGAGAGATCAAGTAGGCAACACTCAACAAGTAAACACCACACAAGCAGAGCAGCCGTACCCCGACCGAGAGGAGATGGTGGACGGCGTGGAGCGGAGGGAAGGACGACTCCGCGGCGCGTTGAAGGATGCTCCGTGCCTCCTCCTCCTCAGCCGGTGCATTGGTGGCGGCCATGGAAGGGTTCGATCCTAGCTAATCCCCCCTGCGCCGACTTGTGACACGGGCTGCTGAGAGCAAGACGGTCAAGCTGAAGCACAGGTCAGGCTTAATCTCGTTACAGTGATAGCTCCCGGTAGTCGGAACGGGCGCGGGAGAGACGACGGGGGCGAAGTTCCAGGCGTGGGGCGCGGCGAGAGACGACGGGGCCAGGGGGAAGGCGGCCGGCGGCGCGGAGACGGGGAACGGGACGGGAGAGAAGGGATGGCACCGAGTCGGGTAAGTGCGGGGAACACATTTACCCGCCCGTGAGCGAATCCGCGCTGCCGCTTTTTACCCGCCCGCGGATATCCGCGGGTATCGGATATACCCACTACCCGCCGGGAGATAACACGCCTGCTCCCCCGCGGCCGCGGCCTGGCTCCTCCTTGTTGTGGCCGGTGTCGCCACCCCCTCCTTGCCAGCGGACCAGCGGCCCTACGCGTCGGCGCACGTGCGCACTTCTTCTCCCGTCGCGCCCTAGGCCTCCTTCGGGCTGCTGTCCAAGGCGCCAAGGTGGAGGGGCGACGACGCGGTGAATGGCGAGGAATAGAGGGCGAGGACCGAGGGCCGGCCGGCGGGGAGTGAAGCTGGAGGGACGAGGGCCGACCGGCCGGTCCGCGGCCGCGAGGAGATCCGTCGAGCTCCTGTGCCGGCGTGCGTGGGTGTCGTGCGGCGTGAGAAAGGAGAGACCGAGAGAAAAATGAGAGGTGGGGACGGCGGGCTGCAGCCAGGAGATGGATAAGGGAGGTGGATGACATGTGGGCCCGGAGTCGCTGGGGCCCACATGTCAGTGACTCAACTGCAGGGAAGTTAACTGCAGAGGATCTCATTCCGGATAAGGAGGGGTAGGGCCGTAGGGGCAAGGAAGGGTGCTCGGCAGTAGGCCAGCAGTAGATAGGGTTTTCTTGCTGGGCTTTTGGCCGAAAGTCATGTACTGGACTTTCCTTTGCTAATATTTTTGATGGCCTTTTATGTTTAAACGGGCAACGGGTATTACCCGCGGGTGAAGTTGTCTACCCGTTTGCTGCCCGCGGGTGAAGTTTTCTGCCCGTATCCGCACCCGCGAGTGAAGTTTCTTACCCACTAGAAAACCTCGCGGCGTTGCCGCGGGTAGCCAGTGGTGAGGCTATTTTTATTTGAGTCTAATTTTGATGTAGTTCCTTTGCATTTGTACGGTCTAGCAGAGTTATTTGGTTTGTATTGCATTTACTTTTAAATTATTGCGAGATTTATTAGCAGTCGATCTGTTTGCTTTGAAATCTACAGCAAGAAATTAGCAAATCAGCTGGCAATATTTAAACCATTTTCACTCATGCCTCCTGCTAAAATTAAGTCAATTCTAGCATGGACAATCACGCAAACAGCGGAAGGTGCATTACCTGCTAAGTAACGTTGCAAAACAGAAATACATTCAGTGAGGGACGACAACATTATAAAGCTGGATATTGACAAAGTACATGTTGGGCTCTGTTCGTCTGTCTTATCAGCCACCAGTCAGCAGTATTTTTCTCTCAGAACAAATCAGCCACCAGCTACCAGGCAGTAGTATTTTTCTCTCGGAATAAATCAGCACCAGCAACCAACCACCAGCAAAATGAATAGGCTGCATGTCTCCTTCAATGATTTGGTGTCACCTATTCTTTTTTAGAAGGGTAGAGGAGGCTCTCCACTTTTTGAATGTGTTGCAACTATTGTTGATATAGTTTTTACTTCCGGATGTTTTTAGTGTGAACCTAAAAATTTTAATGTTCTCGAGTCTAAATCGAAGAAACACAAAAAACACATTTAGAAACAAATAGAACATATATTTCTTTTATGATCCATTTATGTTGTAGTTTCTTTTCCATCTTTCAGACCGGGTTTGTATTTTGACATGTCTCTCCATATGGCAAGTCTTATCTCGTCATCTTGCATGTTACATACAGTATTATAGTAAGGCGTTGCCGATTTTTATTTTGGTGTAAGTTCTAATTGATCCAATATAATTAAATTTATTTAGGTAGTTGTTTTATTTCTCGTTGCAGGACGTAGGAGTAGCCATTTATTTTTTAGAAAGGTAACAAACACACTACCACTTGCACCTCCTGCTCTCTTCTATTTTTGCATCAAGCTGCACGCCGCCTCCTCTCCCTGCTCCCAGCCTCCTTTCTCTCTCTCTCATCTTCTCTCGGTCGGGGAAAATGTACTATCTTGGCACAGCAGAGCAGCACATGCGTGTTCACTGTCTCTATCGGCCTAGAGGAAGAAATTAGCAGCAGCAACTCACTTGAATCAGCTGGAAATCAGATGAACGGCAGCTGCAGATCAAGGCTTTCATTTTCCCCCCTTGTTTCTTTCCCACCGAGGAGTCCATGGCCACCAAGCAATGCAGCCCACTCCGATCTCCAGAAGCACCAAATCCATCAGCAAGCAGACGCCTGGGTGCTTGTGTTCCCGTCCATCAGAGCTGCCAGCTCTATTCTTCTCCTCAACAACCTTCCTCTCCAGGTCAAAATGCAGTGGGCGACGCGGTGTAGGCATCCAGACCGGCGTAGCCAAGCGTCCAGCGCGACGAGCCTAGGCGGCCAGCTGCTGGCTGGCTCGGTCGGCGTTCGTGGGGTTGTCCGCCTCCCTCCCGCGGCCTCCCGCGGGGACGCCACGCGTGGCCGCACCCGCTTGCCTCCAGCACCTCGTGCGTGGGGCTTTAGGCGGGTGGCGGCCTCCATGGCCGACGGGGCGAGGTCGGCCTCTAGACGCGGCGAGCTGCCTCCATGGCCGGTGTGGCCGGGGCGAGCTTCGGGCGCGGCGGCCTCCAAGCCCGGTGGCGGATTTCCGGCTGTAGCGCCCTTCATGGCCGGCGTGGGGCCGAGAAATGGACGCCCGCTTCTGTTGTGGGCGGTGTGGCAACGGGATGGGCCCCGTCTCCTCTGCCGGATAGCTGCGCCCCAATCCTGTGCTGTGGGGCGGCGCAGCTGAGGCACCTTCTCCCTCGGCCGGCGGGCGGGGCGGCGAAGGGCGAGCCCCTTTGCTCGGGCAGCGTGATGATTCTGAGGAAGTTGAGGGTCCTTTTTGTAAAACGGTCGATACTAACCCGATCTGGACCGTTCATACGCCCGAACTGACGTCTAAGAGATGCGCGCGACGTGGCCACGCTCTCCGTTCTCGGTATTAGCCCAGTTTCGTAGGTAAGAGACTAGAAAGCATCACGCCCTTGGCGCGGATGGCCAGCGGTGGAGCCTGTTTTTTTAAGAGTCAAACTACATTGTAGTTTTGTTGCATATGTGTAGGTAAGTTTCATATTTTGATCTTTGTTGTCTCCGCCTGTGGCATGTGTTTACTTGGATTCTTGTTCGTTTTTTGCTGCGTGTTGTGAGAGAAAATGATATAATTTTGTACCACTTAATATGATGGATTGTATATGTGGTTGTATGGTCGAAGGAAATGTTGCATTTAAGGATTTCAGTTAGGAGCGCAATGGTTATCAATCTGATATAAAATGATGTGTTGAATTGAAAACCATGTTAACTTTGTTTAGCACTAATTCAGTAGGAAAATAATTTTGATTTAATTTTTTACATAGGTCGATGCGGAAGTTAAATATTCATTAGATTTCTACAAAATTGATACAAAACCTATGATTCATCTGCTCCGCGTTGTGTGGTTCATGTGCTTCTGTTGTAGTCAATTCATATTTTTTTCTCATATGAAATTCTCAGTCGTTGTCATGTTTCTAGAGCATTTCATATTTGAAACTTGTAAATGAGAGTACTATGGTTGTGAGAGTAGTTTGGTTGTAAATGAGAGTACTATGGTTGAAATTTGTATATTTGAAACTTGTAAATGAGAGTACTATGGTTGTGAAAGTAATCATGGAATGATTAGGTTTTTAATGTTAACGCGTGAACTGCACGGCAAGAGAATTGGTTACTAGAGGTGCAGGAGAAGGGAACGTAGAAAGAGTGGTCAGCGTGTCGCAAGAGACGTAGGGCTAGGTGAGCACGCTACCGGCTAGCGTAGTCGGGTATTGTTCTACTAAAGTTGTACAATAAATATTGTAGGACACCATGATTTTATACGATTTTTTACGGAAAGGAATCAGTTGATTTGAAGTTAAAATGGAAGAATGGTGAAGGATTAAAGATTTTGAGCTTATGGTTAATTATTATTGAACTCGAGGCGCTAGCAGGGATATGTCTCTCTAGACTCAGTCAACATACTAGGAAAAAGTCTAATTGACCCCTAACCTATCATGAGTGGAACACATAACCCCCTCAACTATGAAACCGGATTTCCAACCCCCTCACCTTTGCAAAACCATGCAAATAGCCCCCCAAGCTGGTTTTAACGGGTGGTTTTGCTTAGGTGGCAGCTAAGATGGTCTGGTTTTGCTTAGGTGGACATGCTGACATGTGGACCCGGCTTGTAAGTGGGCAAGCTCGTCTTCTTCTCCCCATTCTCTTTCTTCTACCTCGCCACCGCCAGCATTGCCGCCCCTCCAGCCCTCCCTGCCTGATTCCCGCCGCCACCGCACAGTGAAAACGCCGAAACCCTCACCCGTCGGCCCATCGCCACCGCGTGCCGCGCCGCAGCCCTCCCCACGAGGCCACGAACCCCACCCGCCCACCGCACCGCGCTCAATGCATGAAGAACACGTGCGTGCTGTCGCTGACTAAGATAGAGGGAGGAGGCCCAGGAGGGAGAGAGATGGGGCTCACTGCTGGCCGTCGGAAGCACGCGCGAGAGGAGGAGCAGGGAACGCCCATGGCGTCCGAGCTCGCCGGAGCAACCCGTAGGCCGTAGCCTAGGCTAGATTTAATTTTTTCACCGGGCGGCGGCGGATTTGTAACTAATCGGATGATTTCCTTCTCCATCCGACAGACGCAGCATCGCGGCGCCAGCGCTGCCACTGCCAGCGGACTTGCACGACGCGATACCAGTTCGTGGCTTCGTGCTGGTCGTGAGGCGCGAGTTCGGCGGCGAGCCGGCGGGCACCAAGTACGAGCAGTTCCTCACCGTCCTGCGAGAGTTCGAGAGGTTTAGTTCGTGTTGCCCTGTGACCATCAATGTTGAATCCTAGCTGATAACTGTTGTTGTCCGGGTTTAATTAATTTCTTTTGCAGTGTGGGCGCTGCCACCGTCGTCAACCGCGTGAAGGTCTTGTTCGGCAGGCACTAGATCTCCGTCGTGGCTTCGAGAGGTTCTTGCCAAAGGGGTTAGTTCCGAGCCTAGGAACCAGCACCCAAGGAGCTCAACAAAATCCAAGGAGCTCAACCAGCATGGCGGTTGGCACTGCCGGTGGCAGGAATCAGGCAGGGAGTGGCGAGGTAGATGAAAGAGAATGGAGAGAAGAAGAGGAGCTTGCCCACTTACAAGCCGGGCCCACATGTCAGCATGTCCACCTAAGCAAAACCAGACCATCTTAGCTGCCACCTAAGCAAAACCACCTGTTAAAACCAGCTTGGGGGCTATTTGCATGGTTTTGCAAAGGTGAGGGGGTTGGAAATCCAGTTTCATAATTCAGGGGATTATGTGTTCCACTCATGATAGGTTAGGGGGTCATTTAGATTTTTTCCCAACATACTATGTCGCGAGTAGGTAAATCTCCAAGCTAGTTCAATTAAAAAGGTATGGACTGAATTTTAAGTGTTTATGTGTGTTCTCTCGGGACATAATTTTGTTGGGAGACATATTTTTTGTATGGGATTTCATTACTTCACAGGGAGTTTTGTACAAACCTATGTATTCTTATCTCTTCAACAGGTCAAACCTTATCTTCTCGATCTATCTTCTCGGGCTGTCTCCGCTCCCTCTCTCTGGCTCGGGCAGCGCGCGAGCATCTTCGACGGGGCGCGGCTTCCGCGGCGGGAGCCCGGCGACCTGGTGGCGCTCCGATCTGCTCCGTCCCTTCTTCTTCTTCGCTCCTTCTTTGTCGCGCGGCTCCCCGAAGGGGGCGCTGGCATGGCTACCCTTCCTAGGCCAGCGGCGTGCGCTTCTCCGGTGATGACGCAGCGGCGCACATGCCTCTCATGCCTGCGACCCGATGGCGCGCGGCCTTCCCGTGGTGGGCCCGGGGGCTTGGATGTTTTCCTCAGGCGACGATGGCGGGGTTGTCTTCCTCCTCGCTAACCGCGGCGTTCCCGAGCTCACCGTCCCCAAGGTCGAGGTAGAGCGGGAGCCGTATCGAGGTCAACCGGGAGGTAGGCGTCCTCCGGTGCTGCCCTTATCTCCTCTAGTCCTCTTCTCCCATTTTCGACTTCTCGATCTCCTTTCCGTCGCAGCGCCTCTCATCCTCTCCTGTCGCGGCGGCCTCCCCGGCCTTGCTCGAGCGCGCCGCCAGTGCTCGGGCGCTCGAGGCCCCGAGCCCTTTTCTCGGACCGCACGAGGATTCTGAGAAAGATCAAGGTTCTCTTTGCAAAAAGGCCGCTGGTCGCCCGATCCAGGTCGTTCGTGCGCCCGAACCGATGGATGGGATCGCTAAGCGACGTGGCCGCGCTTCCTGACCTCGGTATTGGCCAGGAATCGTAGGTAATAATACCCTTACCCGTCGGGTCGGGTATCCGCGGATAAAACTGCCATGGACCGTGAACACGAGCTGGATCCCGCAGGAGCCCAATAACTTTGTGGGCTACGTACATGTGTATCCGTCTGACAGCATTTCATAATGTGCACGTAACCAAATCTCTACATCAAAGTCCCTGCTCTGTTAAAAAAAATCACTGCTCTCCTGACGAAAAGTTTGAGGACCATATTGTCTACTAGGATCCACCCTTTTGTTTTTCTAACCTGATGAAAAGGACTAATGCGGCGCACAAGGATTTATAATAATATGAAAACAAGTTCGCTACAAAACAATACAGAAACGACACGATGCAGTCATTATCAATCGTAGGGGATGTGTATATACACCCCCATCTTTTGTTTGGGACAATCATGACAAGTAAATAGATGTCAATGCGTATAGGAATCTTCGGTCACGAACACGCCGCCACGAGAACCTTCTGGAATCGCGCAATTAACAATCTCTACGTACAGAGAGCCGTTCAATCAACATCCTAGCTAATTTGTCACACCCACACCGCCACTTATTATTGTTGGTATTACAGTGGCATTATATTTCATTCACAACCAAATAATGTGTCGTCCTCAAGGACGTGGTCGCGGCGCCACCAGCTGCTGCACGTTGATCGGGCTGACGAAGTTCCCGGCGTCGTCGTTGAAGAGCTCGTAAGCGGTGAGCGCCGACGCGGCGTCGGTGGGGTGGAACCTGTCCCAGAAGAAGTAGCTGCTCCGGTTCTGGCACAGGGGTGCCGAGCTGTTGCACAAGCCCTCGCCGAACTCGCCTGAGCCGCAGCACGCACGGTCCAGGGTGCCGAAGTCTACGCAAAGGGGGAAAAAACATCAGCATCAGAACACTGCGTGCTAATTAAGAGAGTTATATATAATGATAAGGATTTTGTCACAGGAGCGTTGTTGGTGTTGGTTGATTACTGTAGACAGGCGTTCTGGGGCTTTTGAAGACGAATTCGGCCATCGCGATGCCGTTGCCGAGGGAGTAGTTCATGCCGGGCAGCTCCTGGCTGAGGCCCTGCAGCATGGAGGCGATCAAGGGGTGGAGCTGCCGGGAGAGGTCGTTCGCCAAGCCGAGGCAGCCGGAGTGTTCTTCGCTGGCATTGAACCGCTTCGCTATCGCCCTCTGGTACGGGCAGCACCCGACCAGCGATGGGCTCAGCACGCTGAATTTCGTCGCCCCGGCGGCGTAAAGCTCCTGGCATGCATTTCACACCTCAAGTTTAGATATGGCGCGTAATCTTGTTGGAGCGAGTGAGATCGATCGAGTTCTTCTTTAGATGCACACCTTGACGTGGCCCGCGTAGTAGCCAACGAGGCCTTGCAGGAACTCCGTGTCGTTACGGCGAGGGTCACCGGTAGCCACAGT